>CM060935.1:12592500-15022500 GCA_030765085.1 Allium cepa
TTATGTTATATATGAAATTATCAAATTTAGTTTTAAAATGTTAAATATTAAAGCTTTGAAATATATTAAAATGGAAATGGTTTATTTTGTGATTCAATCTGTATTTGAGATTGATATAATTTGAATTAGTTTATTGAGAAATTGAATTGAATTGAAATTGATGAATTGGGATTGAATTAAAGTTGAATTTTGAATTCGAGTTGATTTGAATCGATTTGTGAAATTTGAGAAAGCATTTTTACTATATAAAGTATTTTTATATTACATTTAAAACTATTTTTTATATTTTACTTTATAAACTATTCTTATATAAACTATTTTATTATATAAACTATTTTTAATATAAACTATTTTAATATACCAATTATTTTAATATAAACTATTTTAACTTATAACTATTTTATATAAACTATTTTATTTTTTATAAATGATTTTATTATCTATACTATTATTAATAGCTAAATGGTTTAAAGGAATGTATTATGATTTCAAAGTTATGATTTCCTAAGTGTTATGATTTCTAAAGTGTTATAGTTTTAGAAGCTTTATAATATAACTTTGAAGTGCTATGATTTTTTGGAAATGGATATATTTGAAATGGAAATGATATCATATTTGATTTTGAAATGGAGATGATATCGTATTTGGTTTTGAAATGGAAATGGTATTATATTGATATGGTTCTTGAAATGGAAATGATATTTGGTTTTGAAGTATAAATTATTTTGAAACGACCGTGGTGTTATAATAACGATTTGTTGTTAAAGAGATCGGGATTAGTTATTATCATACTCTCTGCCAATGCCGAAAACAACTTTAACAACCGTGTACGTGGTGGAGATTTCAGAATGAAGTAGGATGGTGGCAACGTTCTATATGAGGTATATACATGGACTTGACTCCCATGAGTTTGCATAAGGTGGTCAAAAACAGAAGCGATCGATGGGCCTAGTGAGGTGCTCCTTCGATCGGACACACTTCTTCCTATGTCATTCTATTACTTTGTGATTAATTTGGTGCGCATCATTGATTTGGAAGTGTGGCTCAAGGTGGGTGGTAGTTGCTGCTATGCATTACCACCAGCTCGAAAGTGTAATTGTTATATCTACTTTGGCATTGCTTAGTTATGCCGTGTCACCTACCTTAGCGAGACTACTACGAGTTTGTTTTGTACCATAACCATGGAGTGCCCTCTGATAGGCCCAGTTTACGGGAAGTAATGGTACCGTATAGACTATGGGAATATATAAAAATGTGTTAAGGGGATATGAGTAACGCTTTAACCCTATTTTTATAGTTTACTTTACTATAGACATTATTGTATTAGCGCATATTACTACATAGTAGATAGTTAAACGGATCCTTAGAGGATGGGTATCCTCAAACATCCTTTAAGTTACTTGTATTTCAGTTGATATTTCACTTGAGTTGGATTTGTTGATATAAGAATGTTAATCCTCACTCGAGTGTTTGTGTTTTGTTTTATGCTCGGGTCAGGCTGAGTGATACAACATTTGAGACGCACCTTTGGAGTTGGAGCTTCACTTGGAGATCCATCTATAGATTCAACTTTCAGTTATTCAGTTGATTCATGTGATGTATTCATATTTTGTTATTTGATTATTGCATTGAGACTTCTATGTATTCGAAACTGCTATTGTATTTTGTTTAACTCTTTTATATATATAGTAGCTTCATGAACTATTATTCATTTATTTCCATTGCTTATTGTTATATTACTATGTGTCTGTGATTATTTTATTACTGTATATGCTGAGTTCTGCAAAATATAAATTAACAGTCTTATATTTGTGTAATTCGAGTCCGACGTGTGCGGATGCGAATTGCTGAAAATATCGAGATGTTACAGTTGGTATCAGAGCTTTGGTTTTACGCAAAACTTAGCATATACGGAAAATTTAATTACAGAGTCACTTTCGTTCGAGCTTGAATTCCTTTTTCTTTGACTTAGTTTCCTTTGAACTTTGGAACTTTCTCATTCGTTCTGAAATCCATTATGTCTATCCATATTCGTGTTCTTTTGATCATGTAGCATCCCATAGCTCCACTATATGATTTGTAAAGGGGTGAAACAGCTTTACAATACTCATCGATTCACCATAGATTTCTGTAGCCTTGGTTTAGATGCTGTTATCTCTTGCTATGCCCGAATTCGATCTTTTCGATCGAATGTCGATTTGCCTTAGAACTCTGCATCTATCTTATTCTTCAGTCTCGGTTGACCCGACTAAGGTCACCCGCGATTTATATAAGTCAATCTATCTTTCCACTTTCGTAATTTATTTTTCTTATTCCCTTTTCGAGCTTATTTTCTAGTTAGAATTCTCTTGATTAGGGTCCACCTGATTTGAATATCAATCATGGTTCTATAATCTATTTTGTATCATCGAGTGAGGGAGTATATTTGTTATTAATATAAAAAATGTTTTATTCATTGTGTTGTTTGAGTTGTTATGTTGATTTGGGGTTTCGATCAATTAGTCTGATCAACGCTATGATAGGAATTCTAAAACACTTGAACAGAGCAAACTGACACAATATTATTTTCAAATTTGGTAAATGAAATAATTTTTTTATGATTATACTATATATATATAAGTAAATTTTCTGAAAATTAAAAAGTTAACTGAATTGGTTGTATAAAATGATAAGATTTTATTTTATTTATTGTTTTGTAAACCATTGATTTTACCAACATAAAATAAATGAATTTATAAATTATGGTATATAATTTGATTTGGAATTTGAATGAATTTAAATTAGAATTTGAGAATTTAATTTTTGGTGATTTCAAACTTTGGTTTTAAATTTTTAGAAGTATAGTATTTAAAGGTATTTTCGCGTAGAAATGGTTTTTCAAAGAATTTCAAAATTGTTTAATCAATACTCTTCTCTTTTGTCGCTGGAAAATAATTTCGGTGACGGCGGCCGCATCATCGACATTCATTTTTGAGTTTCGAAGCGAAGAGACCACTCAGTAGCTTTGTTACACTTTTGTTTTGGAAATGAATTTGATTTGAAATTCTTAAGTATGATTTGATGTATAAAAAATATTGGAATACAATTATAGATTTGATTTGATATATATAACATATATATATATATATATATATATATATTTCTAATTGTTTGAGATTAATCGGAAATTTAATTCTTAAATTTTCTTAAAGGACGATTCAATCATAAAATAAAACCAAAATTTTGAATGAAGATTTAAACTTTAAATAATTGAATAAGAATTTTTTTTACTTGTATAATACTCAATTGCATTCCAATATAACTTACCTTAATCATCTAGAAGTTGAATATGTAATTGAATAATTTATAATGTAAAATAATGTTAAAAGAATTTATAAATAAATTTGAGTGGTTATAACAAATATTTTACACTTAATTTATGATTTATAGGTAGTATTAATTGAGATAAATTTAATAATAAGACAATGAATAATAAACCAGATAAATAAAATAAATTTTGTTTTGAAGGAATTTTTAAATTGAAATTTAATCAACTTAATGAAATACCTTGAATTTAACATCAACTATTGAATATTAATTAATGTAAACTAAAATTTATATGGTTTTAAATTTATTGTTTTATTTTGTTTCCAATCTATTTTCCATTCTGGCTGTTTCTATTCTCCTACCTCGTTTCTTTTCAAGGACGAAAAGTTTTCAGTGAGGTCGAGTGTAACGATGCTTATATTTTAATAATTTTATTTACATAATTAACTGAAACTTTGTGAAATTTTAAATATTTGAATTTAGAAATAAAAATTTAATATTTGAAATACGTCTAATTAAACATAGCAAATGGTAAATTTCCATCTGATAATATGAAAGTTTATTTAATTGTGCAATTTTATTTTAATTCAAATCATTTAAAAATTAATGATAATAAATTATTTTCTAAACCTGAATATTTTATATAATGAATTTGTACGTCATCTTCTAAGTGAGACGTCATATTTCGTTTCTTCAAATTTGGACTGCTATTGCTTCGTGTATCTTAATTCTGGCAAATTGGCAACATTTTCGGTACCGATTATCGACTTTTGGTCGGATGACCATGCCACTGATATCTGACTATCGTTTTAATCGTCTCGTCATGCTGATCTCCATAGTATGTTCATTCACGTGTTTTGAAGTTTGAGACACGACAAAATCGGTGAACTGATTTATCATATCGTAACGTTTTGTCTATTTTGAATTCTTTGTCCATTCATTATGCACGGTATACAACTGAATAACCACTAACCTCTTTGTATTCCTGAATCCAACTAGCATGATCTTTGCTATTCCTATCGGCTCTAAATATGTAACGTTTACTTTTGATTTTTTATTATTTTAAACTGTTCATTTTTTTATTAGCCTATTCACTTCTCCATCATCAACCCGTGGCCACTCCCATTTTCCTCGAGCCGCACCGCATCCTTCCTTTCTCCCATAACTGCTCACCACCCCACCTCCTTGCTGCATGTCTCCTATGCTCGACTCTGACAACCTCCAGCTCGCCGAACCACTCTCATCCCCCTTGAAACCATCACCCTGATTTTTCTTCCCTCCTCACCGTGCTCCCCTCCCCTCTAGCTGCAGCCGAGCTCAATCCTATCGTCAAAACTTACCTCAGCTTGCATGTTTTACAAGGTATTATATTTATATTATTATAAAGTTATGTCAATGTTTTGTTTATATGTTTGAAAGTATATATAGTATGTATATCTGGAGCTAGCCTTCACCTTCTCTCATTCCCATTCGTCTTTACCCTTATTTGCATATATTGCTTATAACTAGTACATATGTATATATTTTAATATATATATTGTCTATATAACATTACAATCTATGTTTCATATTCTGTTTGCAAGCTATTGGTTGTATGTTGTTAGTTATATATATTTTTATATAAGTTTTATATTGGTTCTATATAATAGCTTATATATAAGTATGTCCTGTGATTTAAGTTATATTAGATGGTACAAATTTTTAAATATGTATAATGTATATATTATCTATTAGTATAGATGATGTTGTGTACATATGATTTTTCAATGATTTGCAATGACTGTCGTGCTATTTATACACACACACACAAACACACACACACACATATATATATATTATAGAAATACTGATTTTAAAGTATTATATATGTTATGGGTTCAAAGCGTTTATCATATAGGTTATTAATTATGTGTTAAAATTTTATATATCTATGCCTGTACATATTATAGTTTATATAAAAAATTTGTTTACTGTTAATTTATATGTTAGTCTATACGGTTTTTCATATTTTTGTTATATTTGAATTTATATAAGCTATATTTATATATGATAGTTTATGTGTATATTGCAGTTAGTAATATGTTCGGTTATATATTCTGTAGGATTAGTTTATACATATTTTTATATATAGTTGTATATACATATGAGTTGGTTTATATTTATAATGTACAGCGTCTACTTGATTATATATATAAAGGTTTATACAAGGTATATAAATGAGTTGGTTAATATATAAAGTTGTTATAATATATATAATGTATATAATGTATATAATGTTTATATTGTATATATATATATATATTTGGATTTTGTGTTTTGATTTTCCATTATAATATAGAAGTTTATGTTGGTTTTACAGTAATTATTGAAAAATAAATATAAGTATTGGTACTTTGTATGATATATATATATATATCTTTGATTCTTAATGTTTGAGTTTTAAGAATAATGATTTTTAAATCTTATATTATTTTAATATTTGTCTAAAATTAAAATATTGAAAAAATTATAATATAATAATGATGTATATATTTTCAGTTTATATCAAAACTGCTATGATTTGTTTTCATTAATTCCTATTATCAGCTCTGTTCGTCGAATCATGCCAATCTTGTTTTGCTTCGGAATTCATTCTTGGATTCGTAACTCGTTTCATTATCTTACTTCTCTAGCCTCGAAAGGTGAGCAATCACTCACGATTAACTTTTTTATATTTATTAAATCTGATTTCAATTGAAAAGATAATTGAAATATGATGTTGTTAGTTATTTACATTGCTATATATATGTTGTTATCTGTATCTTTTCGCCTGTGACATCTGACACCATTACCTGTTATGTATATTGATGATACATGCATGCTATATTATTATCATATCTTTTATCACTATGCAAGTTCCATGTTATTTTAGAATTCCCTATGGGTTGAAATGATACATACCAAAACGATCTATAGAATAGGAGAAAATCGTTATGGGTTGAAATGATAAACCCAAGCGATTTTCATTGGAATTGAATTTGGGATTGCGGTTGAAATGGTATATACCCATATATATATATATATATATATATATATATATTTAAATTGTGGATTGAAATGATAAATATCTGTATCACTTGACCATAAGATAGAAAATTATATACAGACACCTTTGGTCTATGTATATAAATATTTTGAAAATGATTTCTATGGTTTTGGAAAGAAATATATAGTTTAATAAATATTGATTTTAAGATAGTATATAAAGGTATTTTTATAAAGGTTTAAATTTTAGATTTTAAAGTTATATGTTTCGAAATTTTTATAGTTATGAGTTAAATTTTGAAATCATATATTTTAAGAATTTACTTATAATTTTACTATTTTTAAAATATATAAATCGATTTCATATATAAATAAATTTAATGATATGTTTAAGTATTTATTTAAAATTATATTTTCAAATAGAGAGTTATAATAATTTTTAATAAACTAAGGTTGGGTAGATAGATTCGAAATTGATTTGAAATGGTATTTAGTTAAGAATTTTATTTAACTACATCAATTTAAAACTTATTGAATTTGAGATTTTTAAAGGATATGATTTTGTAAGTTTAAAGTAATTTAAATGAATATTTCAAGATTAAATAAATTGAAGAAATATTTAGTTTATTTGTAAATTGAGATTCTATTTAAATGATATTGGATTTTATTAAGTGCATATTTTCAAACTACATAATAATGAAGTAAAATTAAGTTATATATGAAATTATCAAATTTAGTTTTGAAATGTTGAATATTAAAGCTTTTAAATATATTCAAATTGAAATGGTTTATTTTGTGGCTCAATCTATATTTGAAATCGATATAATTTAAAGTGGTTTATTGAGAAATCGAATTGAATTGAAATTAATGAATTAGATTGAATTAAAGTTGAATTTTGAATTCGAGTTGATTCGAATCGATTTGTGAAATTTGAGAAAGCTATTTTACCATATAAAGTATTTTTATATTATATTTAAAACTATTTTTTTATTTTACTTTATAAACTATTCTTATATAAACTATTTTTAATTTAAACTATTTTAATATACCAATTATTTTAATATAAAATTATTTTAACTTATAACTTTTTTATATAAGCTATTTAATTTTTATAAACTATTTTATTATATATACTATTATTAATAGCTAAACGATTTAAAGGAAAGTATTATGATTTCTACATTATGAATTCCAAAGTGTTATGATTTGTAAAGTGTTATAGTTTTAGAAGCTTTATAATTTTGAAAGTGTTATAACTTTGAAGTGCTATGATTTTTTGGAAATGGATATATTTGAAATGGAAAAGATATCATATTTGGTTTTGAAATGGAAATGATACCGTATTTGGTTTTGAAATCGAAATGATATCGTATCGATATGGTTCTTGAAATGGAAATGATACTTGGTTTTGAAGTATAAATTATTTTGAAATGACCATGGTGTTATGATAAAGATTGGTTTTTAAAGAGACCAGGACCAGTTATTGTCATACTCTTTACCAATGCCAAAAACCACTTTAACAACCGTGTACGCGGTGGAGATTCAAAATGAAGTAGGATGGTGGCGACGTCCTATATGAGGTATATACATAGACCCGACTCCCATGAGTTGGCATAAGGTGGCTAAAACAGTAGCAATCGACGGGCCGAGTGAGGTAGCTCCTCTAATCGGACACACTTCTTCGTATGCCATTCTATTACTTTGTGATTGATTTGGTGCGCACCTTTGATTTGGAGGTGTGGCTCGAGGTGGGCGGTAGTTGCTGCTATGCGTTACCACCATCTTGAAAGTGTAATTGGTATATCTACCCTGACATTTCCTAGTTGTGCCATGTCACCTACCATAGCGAGACCACTACGAGTTTGTTTTGTACCATACTTATAGAGTGCCCTCTGATAAGCCCAGTTTATGGGAAGTTACAGTACTATATAGACTATTGGAATATACAAAAATGTTAAGGGTGATATGCATAACGCCTTAACGCTATTTTTATAGTTTACTTTATTATAAACATTATTATAATAGCGTATATTACTATATAGTAGGTAGTTTAACGGATCCTTAGAGGGTGGGCATCCCTAAACATCCATTAAGTTACTTGTATTTTAGTTCATATTTCACTTGAGTTGGATTTATTGATATAAGAATGTTAATCCTGACTCGAGTGTTTTGCTTTACGCTCCGGTCAGACTGAGTGATACAGCATTTGAGATTCACCTTTGGAGTTGGAGCTTCGCTTGGAGATCCATCTATCAATTAAACTTTCAGTTATTCAGTTGATTCCTATGATGTATTCAAATTTTGTTATTTGATTGTTGCACTGAGACTTCTATGTATTTGAAACTACTACTGTATCTTGTTTAACTCTGTTATATATATAGTAGCTTCATGAACTACTATTCATTTATTTCTGCTGCTTATTGTTATATTACTCTGTGTCTGTGATTGTGTGATTATTTTATTTACTGTATATGCTGAGTTTTGCTAAATATAAATTAGCAATCTGATACTTTGAGCAACTCAAGTCCGACATGTGTGAATGTGAATGGCTAAAAATATCGAGATGTTACACTAGAACGATCTTATAGAATTGGGGAAAATCATTATGGGTTGAGTGATAAACCCAAGCTATTTTCATTTACTTTGAATATGGGATTATGGTTGAAATGATATATCCCATAGATAATGAAATAACGGATTGAAACGATAAATATTCGTATCACTTGACCATAGGATAGAAAATTATATATAGATACCCTTGGTCTATATATATATATATATATATATATATATATATATATATATATATATATATATATATATATATTGAAAATGATTTCCAAGGTTTTGGAAAGAAATATATGTGATTTTAATAAATATTTATTTTAAGATATTATATATATAAATGTAATTTTTATAAAGATTTACATTTTAGATTTTTAAATTATATGTTTTGAAAATTTTAAAGTGATAAGTTAGTTTTGAAATTATAAATTTTAAGAAATTACTTATAATTTTACCATTTTGAAATATATAAAATAGATTTAATATAAATAAATTTAATAATAAGATTTAATTTAGTAAAGTTTAATTTAATTATTATATAATATGTTTAAGTATTTATTTAAAATTATATTTTTAAAAAATAGATTTTATAATGATTGCGGGAAAGATAAATAGAAATTGATTTGAAATTTTATTTGTTAAGAATTATACTTAAATAAAAACCAATTTGAAACTTATTTAATTTGAGACTACAAAGATATGATTTTATAACTTGATTTTGATCAATGGTGACTAAACGAATATTTTCAATTTTAAATAAATTGAAATGAGATATTTAGTGTAACGACCCATAAATTTTTAATAAATAAATTGTTAAATTGGTAAAATTTTGGTAATTTAATGTGAAGAAAAATAAACTTTGTAATAAAATAAGGAAGGAATGTTAAAGTGGAAATGCATATTTTATTCATAAGGTAATATAAGGAATGATACTTATCTGAATGAATTTATTTGAGGACTCAATCGTAATAAATGTACACATTTAACAAATTCAATATAATTAAGAACAACTGTTAATAAAAAAGAAAGAAATTAATTAAATCCATCAGGTCATTGCTTGATTTCTTGCCTTTTTCTACATAGCCTCTTTACTTCTTGCTTTATTCATACAAAATATTTTCCTAACCATGCATTTCTCGTTTGCAAATCATGTACAAGAAGATATATTTCTCATTTCAAAATCCTCATTTTCATTTGCATTTAAGAATAAAACATATATACGTTTCTTTCTCCTTAACTTATGCCTTTTCTGTTTCTTAGCATTTACTCTCACTTTGCTTGCCATCCAAACCATCTACGTATCAACCCAAAATTTTTAATAAATGTTTTATTTATTTAATTTAGATAATTTGTTATTCAAAATATAAATTTTGATGTGGATTAGAATTCCACACATGAATTAATAGAATATTTTCCGGAAATGTGAATTTTGTCAATATGGTCAAACTTTGACTTTTAAATTTAAAATTTTAAAAATTTTAATTTTATCTTTTATTTTAAAAGTAAATAAAATTTTAAGAATACTGCTTTTCGTTTCGTTGAAATCTGATTGATAATGTGAAGGTTATGCCTTTTAACTATTGTGTATAATTTGCTGTATTTAACATAATTGTTTACTTTAAATTATATAAACTATATTTTATTTGGTCATGTAATGTTCTAATTTATGTTTTCAGGGGTAAAATAACTTTTTTTGTTTGGTTTTAAAACATATTTAAAAGTGTAATTGACATTTTCCAGTGTTAGTTGTATTTTGTTTACAACTTTTAATTTCCAACTTCAATTAATTTAAGAAATTCTTTATTTATTTTTATATTTTTCTTAAGAACTTATTTTATTCTCATTATCACTTTATTTTTTTCTCAAATATTTATTTTAAACCATTTTTAAGGAGAGTTGTAATTTTCCAAAGTTAAGTGGATTGTGTTTGCAATTTTCTTAAGCTAGTTTCAATAAATTAAGCAAATTCTATAATTCCTATTTTAGTTAAAGTTTAACATTTATTGGAATTTTTTAAATCTTTTAAATTCTAACTACAAAATCTTTTAATTTAACTGAATATATTTGTAACAACATTTTGTAGGATCGATTTCACCCTAGAGGGGGGGTGAATAGGGTGATAGTGTTAATTATAAAAATTAATTGCGGAAGCTTATAAACTAATATTAACACAGATCACAGAATACTACCAGCACAGAAATAAATAGCAGAATAATAAAATGCAGAACAGAACAACACAGAATTTACCCAGCTTCGGCAAAACCCTGCCTACGTGCTGCCCCCAAGGTTTCTACTAGAAATTAGATAGTCCCTCGCTTACACACGTAAACTCGCTATACCCGCTATTGACTAATCTAACTCTACGCTCAAAACCTTGTTCACAACTCAACTACCGAGTTGCAAATTCCCAAACTACACACCGTAGTTTGCACCCTAGTCACACGACTAGAAAATTAAAACGGTTTAAAAAGAAAATACAATTAAAAACGATTATAAAACAAAATAACCCTAATTAAAAACCCTTATAAAAAAAAATTCTCCCTTTAAAAAAAATAGGCCGGCCTCTTTTATATTCTAGCCCGTCTCTTTTCGTTATGCTAATGGTGGTCGTTCCTCTTGCAAATTTAGGGCTTCATTCCTTTTCCAGATTTAGGGCTTTTGAAGTGCCGATAGTATGTAGATTAATTCTATGATCTCTTGCGTGTATCCTTGATTGATTGATGCTCACTTCGGCTACTTCTTTGATCGAATTCCTTCTTCGATTCGGTATGTAATTATTTGCTTGTGCTTTTCTGATTTTATGCTTTCTGGAATTCGATGATCTTGCCGATGATGTGAATTTGATTTATATAGGGTTTGTAAATCCTATTCTATACCGTATAAAATAATTTGAATTTGTCACATTCTTTTGATTGGCCGTTTGATTATGCTTGAGCGATTGATAATCGAACTGACTTTGTCATCTTCGTATCTTTTGCATTCCTTGGTTGACACGGTTTTGAATTTACTTTCGTGATAACCACGGCTTTGTTGATTTCTGGAATTTATACTTTGTTGACTTGTTCAACATTGACATGGCGATTTTACTATGACTTCGGCCTTGACACTGATTTCGACTTCACTGAGAACTATAGTCTCTGGCCATCTTCTGATCGGTTTAACATGAACTGACTGCACTTGCTTGATATGAAATACATATATTTACACAGATGCTTTACTGCATCTGTTGTAGTTGCTTTATACTTCACTGTGCACTTTACTTGGGCATTTTGTATGTTTCATTTTGATCCACTTTGTCATTGCATATCTATATATGCTTGACCTCTGTTACATGCTTGTTGTATTCATTTGAGTTGATTGTTGCATTGTTACTGGTTCATTTGATAGCACTAGCTTGTTCATTCTGTACTTCTGGTCTTTGCATGATGGTCTTGTGGCAGTTAATAGTTGCTGTGCACTTCAGTTTGCTGTCATGTTCTTGTGCTCGAGCTTGTTGCTTCATTGCTTACTGTCATTTGCTTCATGTCATACTATTTTGTTTCATTGCTGCACTTGACTTTTGTTACTTGAGCTTTGAATTGTACCATGATAGTCATGTTCCATTGTTGTACACTGCATTCATGTCACTAGTATGCTGCAGCTTGCATCTTTGTTGCATTTGCTTCATGTACCCTACTGCTTTAAACTTCTCTTGACCATTGCTTCATGTCTTACCGTGTTGACCATTATGCACTGTAGCTTGAGTCTTTGTTGAAGTTGTTGTGCACTTGTTCATATGAGTATGCTCACTGTTGTTGCTGCAATCTTCACTTCTGGTTAGCCACTGTTGCATTACTATGTCTTGTGGCATGTTGATGCATTGTCGTGAGTAGTTTGTAGTTGCTTCACTGGTGGCCTATGTACATGCTTCCCTGCATCTTGTCTTGTATTACTTGTGTCACCATACCTGTTGTACATGCAGCTGAATCATGCCTGAAGTCGTTGCCTGGTTTCACTGTCCACCTGTATCTTGGCTTTGCTTGCATTGACATGTTATGGCCTGTACTTGTATGCTTCATATATGTGGGTGTTTGAAAGTTGCTACTGACTTGATTCACTTCATGTTTGTTGCCAGTTTACCTTGATTCTGCATCACTTGTAGCTTGCTACTGTGTTATATGCACCCATTATGTTTAATATGCTGATGTTTGTTGCAGTCCTTGTTTTTGGTCTTCATTCTGGTTGTCACTTGAAATTGTTGAGTTGTTGCACACTTGTGATATTTAGTTTGTACTTCTGGTCTACTTTGTCTACATGTATTTCATGTTGATTTTTGAATTTTTACTTGCGTTGAATCCAGTTTCAAAAACTCGGGTTTGACCTTGTGCTCGTGTCGTGATTGCACGTGAGTTGAACCCGCTTTGCATTTGGGTTTGACCTGTGCTTACCTGTCCCTGTAAATCAATCAAGTGTATATATCGGCGTGCACGGCCTTGTGGCATATACAGTAATATACTGTGTATGTCACAAGTTGTTCGTGTATGATGAATTCAAATTTAAATGATGACGAACAACCCAAATAACTGAGGCAAATATCATTTTCAAAATTCACGTTTTATTTTATATCGCAAAAATATTTTATTTTCAATTTTACTGCGTTAGTTTATATTTTTGCAGATTGCTCAGATGCTGGATTCAAACCGGAATGCAGTTGAAGACAAAATACGAGTGTGAGTGATATGTAGTGAGGTTATCAATGTAAAAATATTTGTGATGTAATCGTGATGTAATCAGAAATGTATATGTATAGTGAGAGCTTGAAATTGTACTATCAAAGTTGTAATAAATATTTGTTTGAATAAAAATTTCTGTTTGAATTCAAAAACTGTGTAACTTGTTCTGTTTGAATTCAAATTCAAATTCTGTGTAATTTATTTTATTCAACAGATATTTATCTAACCAAATACATACTATACAAAATATTTGTTTGAATAAAATTTCTGTTTGAATTCAAAATCTGTTTAACTTGTTTTGTTTGAATTCAAATTCAAATTCTATGAAATTTAATTTTATTCAACAAATATTTATTTAAATTATGAAAAATAAAATAGTACATTACCAAATACATTTATATGAATGTATATATGTTTATTATCATCAAACAAAAATCATATAGCGCAAAGCGCATATTCAACAATCTCCCCCTTTTGATGATAACAAACATATATTTAAGATTTTGAATATATTAAATGTATTTGATAATTTCATTTGCTCCCCCTATTTGAATGCTTCCTTTTTATGTGATACTCCCCCTACATATATGGCTCCCCCTATATATATGCATATAAATAAAAATATGTAAATGAGCCTATATGCAAATTGAAAGTTATTTGACCTTTACTTGATTCTATTTGACAAAATCTTAACTTTTATCTCCCCCTTTTGTTATCAGCAAAAGAATAATAGTGTTAGAGAAAATAGAGATAAAGTGATCGACATGAATCAAACATTTAACTCAATTGAATATAAATATTAAATTTCAATAAAAAATCAAACAAAAATCATAAATACCCATGTCAGACGCATATTCCACTTTCAGAAATGATGGGGATAAATTCATAAAAATCATACAGTTCTGTCTATTTGTGGTATATTTATTTCGGGAAATTTGAATATCTACTAACCATGCATAACCGTTAGGACTTTTAAATGAGATTAGTAGTATTCCAATTTAATTTTAAAAATGAAATCAAGTATCTTCTAACCACGCATTACCGTGAGGACTTTTAAATGGGATTAGAATCAACTTGTCTATTTAACCAATTAATTTTGATATGCGTTCCATACATGCATAACCGTGAGGACTTTTAAATGAGCATGGAAGCACATAATCAAAAATCCAAGTAATTCACCCATGCATAACCGTGAGGACTTTTAAATGAGAGTGAATACTTTGGATATTTATTTTTATTGAAGAATATAATAAATTGAAGCACAGATAATTTCCTTTATGAATCTGAAGATAAAACAAATTGAAGAACGAATAATTTCCTTTGTAAACTACCACAAATTTACATACTATATATGATTTTGATGAGTGATTGTCGATAGAAAGATGATAGAAATAGAAATGACCATGGAATTTTTACCCAACAAAAAGTTTTTATAACTTTTGTTATGAAATTCTAAAGAAATTTTTCTAAATATATTGTCTTGAGTAATGTATGACAAATATCGACACTCATCACTTTTTCAATCACTATTGATCTTTTCGATAATCATTAGGGAGTTAGATTAGTCAAAATAGTCATTTAAAATCAAATCCAAAAATTATAAAAATAATTTTTCAAAAATGACTAATCTGTAAATATGGTCAAACATGATTTTCTCGAGGGGGTTTTATAAGAAAATTTTCTGCTATTTGAAAATTATTTCAAGTGAAAAATATGCAGATATTTTCTTTGAAAAAAAAAACGATGCAGCAAATGAATAAGTCAAAAATTAATCACGTTCCACTAGTAATTTTTCTATCAACCATATTACTAGTGTAATCTGCATCTGAATTTAAATTTCACTCAAAATTCACTCGTTGAATGTCAAAGACCAGATTAAGAAATTTCAACAAATTTTCTCATGATTATTATCAACAAATTTTAAATGAAATTCTCTTGGATTTGAAATGAAAACCGTGTCAACAATCAAACATATATTAAAGTGTCAATTTTAGAAGCCATCAAACATTATTTTTATTTCAAAGCAATTTCTTAAAAGTTTCAATAATTTCAAAAAAAATTAAAATCCTTTTTACAATTTTTAAAATAGAATTCATTAGGATTTTAAATCTAGGCCGTGTCAAAACATGAATATAGATTTAGCCAAAAATATTATAACAACAATATTATTATCCAATCAAAACACTATTTTTCTCTCAAACTTATATATCAAGTAATTCTAGAGAATTTTATAGTGTTTTTGGCATAAGAATATAAATGGCTAACAATTTTGAATAAAGTCAGAATCAAAATCATCATTAAATCATCATCATATCATCATCGCATAATTGGCTGATTTTATTCAGAAAATGGTACAGATTATCACATTTAATATATCGTACAAATAAATATACCTTTACCTGTCTTTACCTTTACGATATTTCTAGTCGTTGTCCATTGTGATTCTGTCACCCTTATACTAGGCTAAGGAACTTAGCTTTGTCGCCCGTTGTGTTTCTGGAACAGCCAAAATCCAGAGAACACTATTGTTGTTCCTTAGCCTGCCACCACACCTACACGGAAAAGGATTTATGTGACCTATTTGTTTTTATAGGTCCATGGTTGTTAGTGGCAGAAAATTTTGAAAAATAATTTTGTGTAGACCCAAAACTATTTATAATTGTTCCCTTTGGCACCCAAATTTGTTTAACTTTGAGAGATTTTATATTTGTGCCTTTTGGAACCCAAATCGGTATAGTTTTCACATGTTTGGGTCTATACCAACAATTATTGTGACTGTGTCCAAATTTTCTACAAATTGTGCACATAGAATTAACTTGATTAATCTTGTTTTCAACAATTTTCGAATTATTATATCCAAGTCCTTGTCTAACCGTATTAACAGTTTGCTTTCCTAATAGCATATTCAACGATTTTTCACTTTTGGAAAATTTATCTAAAGTCGTTGACAAATGTTGGACTTGTGTTTTGAGAGATTCGTTTTCATTCAACAATTGAGTGCACTTTTTGATAGAATTCTCTCTCCTAGTATTTTCATTCTCCTTTAAAATCAGAATTTCATTTTCAAGCGATTTTATTTTAATTTCTGATTTTTTAATTTCTTCATCAAATGTTGGACACTTATCACACTTAGGGATCCTATTTTGATAGGTTTTAACTAATTGATCAAGTTGTTTATTACATTCTATCAAAGTATCTTTTTGAGATTCAAGTTTGACGTATTTTTCCCTAAGTCGTTCAAAACAACCGTTTACTTCATGAAAATATATAAGCAACTCTGAATGGGTAAGTTTTGATACCTCACTTGGCTCGTCATCGTCACTGTCAGTTGTATCACCTCGAAGACACAATTCTGCCTTTTCGCTTTCACTGCCAGTGCTTTGATCATTCTCGTCTATTTCATCCCAAGTGGCTGCAAAACTTTTCTTTTTCTGTTTCTTTCCGTGGCTGGATTTAATTTGTGGACAATCGGGCTTGATATGGCCGGGTTTGTTGCAATTATAACAAATAAACTTTTGTTCTTCCGAGTAGTCTAGTGCTTTGGCTATTCTGCTTTTTGCTTTTTGAATTCGAGCTGAATTTCCATGTTTTTGATTCCATTTTTTGAATTTCCTTATTAGCAGCTCCAATTCTGCTGCTCCATCATCTTCATCGTTATCATCATCACTTTCGGTTGTTCCTTTGAGAGCTATTGATTTCTTTTGAGTGTCACCTCCTTCACGCTCTTCTTTGAATTTCATTTCTAGCTCATAAGTGGTGAGATTTCCGATGAGTTCTTCAACTTTAAGTTTTTTTAAATCTTTCGATTCTTGTATGGCAGTAACTTTTGCTTCAAAGCTTCGTGGAAGGACTCTGAGGATTTTCCGGACTATTTCTAATTCGGTGTATGTTTTTCCGAGAGCTTTTGATTTGTACACGATATTGGAGAGTCGTCCGTACATCTCTTTGACGTTTTCTTCCTTCTCCATTTTGAAGTTCTCGTATTCGCTGCTTAGCATTGCAAGACGAGATTCTTTGACTTGAGATGTTCCTTCGTGAGTCACTTCTAGTATGTGCCATATTTCCTGCGCAGTTAGACAATGTGAGACACGATTAAATTCAAATTGATCCAATGAACAGATAATATAATTCATAGCTTTGGCATTAGTATTCTGTAATTTATTTTCTAGTTCTGTCCATTGTTCCTTTGGTTTCTCTATTTCCTGATTATCTACAGTTATATTTGGTATACTATAACCTGTCTCAACAATATTCCAAGCGTCAATGGTTTTCAGAAAAATTTGCATTCTATTTTTCCAGTAAGCATATTCACCATTGAACATTGGTGGTCTAACTATGGATTGTCCTTCTGCAAAAGCATTATTAAAAGAAGCCATTTTAAAAAATTCAAATTTTTAAAACAAAAACCGATTTTTGAAACACGAATTTTTAAAACAAAAATTGATTTTTGAAACACGAATTTTTTAAAACAAAAATTGATTTTTGAAACACGAATTTTTAAATTAAAAATTAGTTTTTGTAAAATCAAAATTTTAAAACAAAAATGGCTTTTGTTCCTCGCTCTGATACCACTTGTAGGATCGATTTCACCCTAGAGGGGGGGTGAATAGGGTGATAGTGTTAATTATAAAAATTAATTGCGGAAGCTTATAAACTAATATTAACACAGATCACAGAATACTACCAGCACAGAAATAAATAGCAGAATAATAAAATGCAGAACAGAACAACACAGAATTTACCCAGCTTCGGCAAAACCCTGCCTACGTGCTGCCCCCAAGGTTTCTACTAGAAATTAGATAGTCCCTCGCTTACACACGTAAACTCGCTATACCCGCTATTGACTAATCTAACTCTACGCTCAAAACCTTGTTCACAACTCAACTACCGAGTTGCAAATTCCCAAACTACACACCGTAGTTTGCACCCTAGTCACACGACTAGAAAATTAAAACGGTTTAAAAAGAAAATACAATTAAAAACGATTATAAAACAAAATAACCCTAATTAAAAACCCTTATAAAAAAAATTCTCCCTTTAAAAAAAATAGGCCGGCCTCTTTTATATTCTAGCCCGTCTCTTTTCTTTATGCTAATGGTGGTCGTTCCTCTTGCAAATTTAGGGCTTCATTCCTTTTCCAGATTTAGGGCTTTTGAAGTGCCGATAGTATGTAGATTAATTCTATGATCTCTTGCGTGTATCCTTGATTGATTGATGCTCACTTCGGCTACTTCTTTGATCGAATTCCTTCTTCGATTCGGTATGTAATTATTTGCTTGTGCTTTTCTGATTTTATGCTTTCTGGAATTCGATGATCTTGCCGATGATGTGAATTTGATTTATATAGGGTTTGTAAATCCTATTCTTGCGTTCGTATAAAATAATTTGAATTTGTCACATTCTTTTGATTGGCCGTTTGATTATGCTTGAGCGATTGATAATCGAACTGACTTTGTCATCTTCGTACCTTTTGCATTCCTTGGTTGACACGGTTTTGAATTTACTTTCGTGATAACCACGGCTTTGTTGATTTATGGAATTTATACTTTGTTGACTTGTTCAACATTGACATGGCGATTTTACTATGACTTCGGCCTTGACACTGATTTCGACTTCACTGAGAACTATAGTCTCTGGCCATCTTCTGATCGGTTTAACATGAACTGACTGCACTTGCTTGATATGAAATACATATATTTACACAGATGCTTCACTGCATCTGTTGTAGTTGCTTTATACTTCACTGTGCACTTTACTTGGGCATTTTGTATGTTTCATTTTGATCCACTTTGTCATTGCATATCTATATATGCTTGACCTCTGTTACATGCTTGCTGTATTCATTTGAGTTGATTGTTGCATTGTTACTGGTTCATTTGATAGCACTAGCTTGTTCATTCTGTACTTCTGGTCTTTGCATGATGGTCTTGTGGCAGTTAATAGTTGCTGTGCACTTCAGTTTGCTGTCATGTTCTTGTGCTCGAGCTTGTTGCTTCATTGCTTACTGTCATTTGCTTCATGTCATACTATTTTGTTTCATTGCTGCACTTGACTTTTGTTACTTGAGCTTTGAATTGTACCATGATAGTCATGTTCCATTGTTGTACACTGCATTCATGTCACTGGTATGCTGCAGCTTGCATCTTTGTTGCATTTGCTTCATGTACCCTACTGCTTTAAACTTCTCTTGACCATTGCTTCATGTCTTACTGTGTTGACCATTATGCACTGTAGCTTGAGTCTTTGTTGAAGTTGTTGTGCACTTGTTCATATGAGTATGCTCACTGTTGTTGCTGCAATCTTCACTTCTGGTTAGCCACTGTTGCATTACTATGTCTTGTGGCATGTTGATGCATTGTCGTGAGTAGTTTGTAGTTGCTTCACTGGTGGCCTATGTACATGCTTCCCTGCATCTTGTCTTGTATTACTTGTGTCACCATACCTGTTGTACATGCAGCTGAATCATGCCTGAAGTCGTTGCCTGGTTTCACTGTCCACCTGTATCTTGGCTTTGCTTGCATTGACATGTTATGGCCTGTACTTGTATGCTTCATATATGTGGGTGTTTGAAAGTTGCTACTGACTTGATTCACTTCATGTTTGTTGCCAGTTTACCTTGATTCTGCATCACTTGTAGCTTGCTACTGTGTTATATGCACCCATTATGTTTAATATGCTGATGTTTGTTGCAGTCCTTGTTTTTGGTCTTCATTCTGGTTGTCACTTGAAATTGTTGAGTTGTTGCACACTTGTGATCTTTAGTTTGTACTTCTGGTCTACTTTGTCTACATGTATTTCATGTTGATTTTTGAATTTTTACTTGCGTTGAATCCAGTTTCAAAAACTCGGGTTTGACCTTGTGCTCGTGTCGTGATTGCACGTGAGTTGAACCCGCTTTGCATTTGGGTTTGACCTGTGCTTACCTGTCCCTGTAAATCAATCAAGTGTATATATCGACGTGCACGGCCTTGTGGCATATACAGTAATATACTGTGTATGTCACAAGTTGTTCGTGTATGATGAATTCAAATTTAAATGATGACGAACAACCCAAATAACTGAGGCAAATATCATTTTCAAAATTCACGTTTTATTTTATATCGCAAAAATATTTTATTTTCAATTTTACTGCGTTAGTTTATATTTTTGCAGATTGCTCAGATGCTGGATTCAAACCGGAATGCAGTTGAAGACAAAATACGAGTGTGAGTGATATGTAGTGAGGTTATCAATGTAAAAATATTTGTGATGTAATCGTGATGTAATCATAAATGTATATGTATAGTGAGAGCTTGAAATTGTACTATCAAAGTTGTAATAAATATTTGTTTGAATAAAAATTTCTGTTTGAATTCAAAAACTGTGTAACTTGTTCTGTTTGAATTCAAATTCAAATTCTGTGTAATTTATTTTATTCAACAGATATTTATCTAACCAAATACATACTATACAAAATATTTGTTTGAATAAAATTTCTGTTTGAATTCAAAATCTGTTTAACTTGTTTTGTTTGAATTCAAATTCAAATTCTGTGAAATTTAATTTTATTCAACAAATATTTATTTAAATTATGAAAAATAAAATAGTACATTACCAAATACATTTATATGAATGTATATATGTTTATTATCATCAAACAAAAATCATATAGCGCAAAGCGCATATTCAACACATTTTACTCCACTTTGGTTTCTTTTAAAAAAATTGGTTATATACCTTTTAAATTAAGTAATTAATATTTTACTTATATACATCAGTTCTTAGTAAATGGTAAATGAATCAATAGGTTGTAAAAAAATCATATTTTATTTAAGTAATAAATTTTAAAATTAATAGTGTACAAATAATCTATTTAATTACACCTTTAATTTGTACGTTTATATCCGTTTTGATTAATTTTGTTGGCATATAAATGGTACGTATTTAATGAAATATTCTTTAGACGTATATTTTACTAAATATAGGTAGCGAGTAAATAAGAGAACGTATAAACTTAGATACGTTACTTTTGTTATAATTTGGGCGTATGTTTGATTTAAATTATTGCGTCGGTTTTACGCATTTCTAAAATTCTTACCTTGGCTAAACAATTAAATTTATCAGTAGACGTGCAATTCTAAGTGGGAAAGGAATAAATTCCCTAGCCATTCAATTTCATTTAGAAGCTTTCCCTAAATTCACGTGTAAACTTTACACACTTTCCTTTTGCTTAAATTGATTTAATTGGTATAAAATATTAATTTCCCTGTCGTTCAAATTCATTTGATGCATTGTCATTCACGTGCAACTTTCTACACTTGACTCTCTTTTATATATGGAATAAAATCTTCCATTTGGTTCAGACATTTCGAAAAAATTAAATTTTATTCCTTGCTATTTTCCTTTCACCTAAAAAGACGCAACCCATATGTTAAATACAAGCACGTTCAAATTTCGATTCTTTCTTGCCTAAAATTTCGCATGCCATGATTTGCGCACTTATCATTTTTCTTGCGTTCTAATCAACGCAAATTTCTTCTTATAAATACAAAACCACGCACCATATTCTCTTACCACATCAGTGCCTTCATCCTTTCATGCATGAGCTTCTACTACATCAGGTATGGTCGCGAGTTTATCTTCTTCTTCCTATTTTATTTTCTTCTTTCTTTTGTATTCCTGTGTTTCCTTTTTATGGCAACGAGTACTCCACTGTTTCACGCAAATGCTCGACCATCCATCACCTTGCACGACTCATCCACTTCACCGCCATCCACTCCAGCATGTAGCTGTCCTGAACTTGCCTCGCCTCCAAGCCGTGATGGTCGAGCCATGCAAGTGGCCGTGTCACTTAATTGAAAGAAAAAAAGAATTTTTGTTCGTGCACCACATTTGCCACATATTGCTCTGACAAATGTTAGAGAAGAAACGAAAATAAATAAATAAATAAAATAAGTGCATGCGCACCTATACAAAATGATAGCACGACCTTTATGTCTAAAATATTCCACTGCTTGAATACTTGCACGTCCAGAATTTGGTCAGTGCCGAGCATGTGAGGTGTAGTTGGAGTTGTGTGGTGAAGTGGTCGAGAAATTTTGTCAAATCATCCTTTTATTTAAATCTCGTTCCAGTTTGATTTATTGAAGTTTTGACATGATCGTATTGAATTCGCGTAAATTATTTATTTATTTTGTTCAAGATCGGAATTGGGTTGTCGCATGCTCTGAAAATTGATCATGCCTTCTGTACGCTTTCCGGTGTAGATATTCGTTATTTTGTATCAAAACTCCAACAGCGTAAAAATGAGTGTTCTTCACCTAAAATCATGCAACCCATATGTTAAATACAAGCACGTTCAAATTTCGGTTCTTTCTTGCCTAAAATTTCGCATGCCATGATTTGTGCACTTATCATTTTTCTTGCGTTCTAATCAACGCAAATTTCTTCTTATAAATACAAAACCACGCACCATATTCTCTTACCACATCAGTTCCTTCATCCTTTCGTGCATGAGCTTCTGCTACATCAGGTATGGCCACCAGTTTATCTTCTTCTTCCTATTTTATTTTCTCCTTTTTTTTGTATTTATGTGTTTCGTTTTTCTGGCCACGAGTACTCCACTGTTTCATGCAAATCCTCGACCATCCATCACCTTGCACGACTCATCCACTTCACCGCCATTCACTCCAGCATGTAGCTCGTCCTGACCTTGCCTCGCCTCCAGGCAGTGATGGCCGAGCCATGCAAGTGGCCGTGTCACTTAATTGAAAAAAAAAAGTATTTTTGTTCGTGCACCACCTTTGCCATTGTTCGTGCACCACCTTTGACATATTGCTCTAACGAATGTTAGAAAAGAAAAGAAAAAATAAATAAATAAATAAAATAAGTCCATGCGCACCTGTACAAAATGATAGCACAACCTTTATGTCCAACATATTCCACTGCTTGAATACTTGCATGTCTAGAATTTGGTCAGTGTCGAGCATGTGAGGTGTAGTTGGAGTTGTGTGGTGAAGTGGTCAAGAAATTTTGTCAAATCATCCTTTTATTTAAATCTCGTTCCAGTTTGATTTATTGAAGTTTTGATATAATCGTATTGAATTCGCGTAAATTGTTTATTTATTTTGTTCAAGATCGGAATTGGGTTGTCGCATCCTCTAAAAATTGATCGTGCCTTCTGTACGCTTTCCGGTATAGATATTCGTTATTTTGTATCAAAACTCCAGCAGCGTAAAGGTGAGTATTCTCACCAGACAAAACATACTTATAGATCTATAAATTAATAACAAGTGTAATTGTAGAATGGATATATTATATTTTACTAGCCTGTGATATAAATTTATGATGTTAAAAACCCTGTTATTAAATTGACACATCATCAGTTATATTTTATACTGTTATATTTATGCTGTTATACTATTTATTTATTTACTGTTTATCACACTGCAAGTTCCCTGTCGAATATAATCATTACGCGATGAAATGATAGGCCTGAACAATATTTATTTATTTATTTATTTATTTAACTTGGGATTACGGGTTTGAAATGATAAACCCTGGATTTTTTGTGTAAATTATGGATCGAAATGATATATTATCCGTACCACTTGACATAGGGTAGAAAATATTTTACAAACCCATGGTTATATATATTTGGAAAAATTAAGTATTTTAGATTTGTATAATTTATTATTTGATTTGAATTTGATTTAAAAAGATTTAGTGATTTAATATATATATATATATATATATATATAAATGGTTAAGTTGGAATTTGGAATATAAATTTATTTTGGAATTTGATTTTTGATTCAAGTTAAGTAAACAAAATATAATAAATTTGACAAATTGAATTTAAATGGAAATAAGGTATTATTAAGTTTCTATGAATTAAATGGTGAAAGAAATAAATACTAAAAATGAAATTGAATTATATCCAAATTTAGAAATGGAAATTTAGGTTAAGAATAAAAGGGTAAGTTAAGAAATAAATTTAAAATTTAGTTATATTTTGAAGTAAATAAACTTGATGGTTAAGTTAATTTTGAATACAAAGATTAAACTTGTATATTTGACTTTAATAAGTAAAAGCTTAAGAAGTTGATATTTATTTGGAAATTTTACCTAAAATAAATCATAAATTTTGAGTAATTTATATGACTATTTTAAAAGTGGAAATATGATTTTATACGGTAAATTGGTTAAATTTAAGTTTAATTATTTATAAATTTATATTAAAGTCTGGAATTTAAATTACTTAAAATCTGTTGTAAGAGATACTACCGCACTTTGTAAGTGCCGTAGTTGATGCAAATAAACTAAAGGCTAGAATTAATTAAGGGCTACTGCAGTACTTGGTAAGTGATGTGATTGCAAAAATTTAAAACTAAACCTGAGTAAATAAAGAGCTACAGTAGCACTTGCTAAGTGTTGTGGTGGCTGAAATGAGATTTTTGAATATTTAAATTTAGAAATAAAATAGTTTCACTTTTGAAAGTCAAATGAAGTCATTTGGTTTAAATATAAATAATATTTTGAAATTTTATAACCACGGGTAATAATAACGATTGGTTGGCAAAGAGACCGGGATCGGATATGGGCATACTCTCTGTCGATACCAAAAACCACTTTGACAACCGTGTACGCGGTGGAGATTCCAGAATGAAGTAGGTTGGTGGTGACGTTCTATTGAGGTATGTACGTGGACTCGACTCCCATGAGTTGGCATAAGGTGGCTAAAACAGGAGCGATTCTCGGGCCAAGGTGGTAGCACCTCTTATCGAATGCATTTCTTCGTATGCCATTCTATTACTTTGTGATTGTTTGGTGCGCACCTTTGATTTGGGAGTGTTGTTCGAGGTGGGCGGTAGTAGCTGCTACGCGTTTCCACCAGTCCGGATAGCAATTGGTATATCTACCCTGGCATTGCCTAGTTGTGTCGTGTCACCTACACTAGCGAGCCTTATACGAGTTTTATTTGTGTCGTACCTATGGAGTATCCTCCGGTAGCCTCCCGATCAGGAGATATTACGGTACTGCATAGACTATTGGTACTATTACGTGTTAAGGGGAATATTGGGTCACTCCCTAACGCTATTTAAAAGTAAGTTTATTTTACTATAGACACTATTATAATAGCGAAATATTACTACATAGTATATAGTTTAACGAATCCTTATAGGATGGGCGGTCCCAAGCATCCTTTAAGTTACTAGCACTCTATTACGGTTCACTTGAATTAGCTTACACTGTATAAGTATGTATGTCCTTACTCGAGTGTTTATATTTTATTTTACGCTCGGGTTAACCTGAGTATTTGTTCGGACTTCATTTCCTGGAGCTAGGATGCCGGAGATCATCTTTATCAAGCTGCTGTCTATTTTTTTCTATTCAGTCTTTTATCTTAGCCTATGTAATTGAGACAAATGAATTTGGGATTTTCTGTGGTTATTTCAAACTGTATTGGTTTTAAGACTATGTAATTCGTATTTATTTTGAGACTATGTGATAGTGGTTTCATGAACTACTATTTTCTCTACTTCCGTTGCATTTCTTACTCTGTGTCTGTGATCTGTGATTATTTATTTACTGTATATTCTAAGATTTGCCAAATTTTATTTACAACGCGATATTTTGAACAATTCAAGTCCGACATGTGCGGATGCGAATGGTTGAAAATACTGGGTCGTTACACTTGGTATCAGAGCTTTGGCTCTAGGCAAAACTTAGATGTATGGTAAATTTGATTTACATAATCACTTTCATTCGAGCTTGAATCTCTTCCTTTTGATTCGAATTCCTTTGAATGTTGGAATGTTTCCTGCAGTTCTAAAGTTCATTCATGTCTCTCACTATTCATCTTCTTTCGATTCTGGAGTGTCCCATAACTCCACTTCGGATGATCTTTATAGTGAATTCGCGGTCTCGCCAATACTTTAATAAAGGGGGGAAACTCCTTTACAATTAGCATTGATTCACTAGAGATTTATATTTATCCTCGGTTTAGATGCTAGTATCTTTAGTTATTCTGAACTCTGTCTCTTTAGATCGAATGTAGATTTACCCCAGAAAATCCACATCGATCTTATTCTTTAAGTCACGGTTGACCCGGTTAAGGTTGCCCGCGATTTATATAAACTTATCCAGTTCCTTATTTTGTTATTTAATCATCGGACCTTCTGATTCCATCTAACCTTTGAATCAAAATTCTCTTTGATTTGACTCCATCAAATTTGAATCTCTATCCTTGTTTTGAAAAATTTATTCCTATACTTGAAAAAAAAAATCTAATATTATATATATAAGTATAATTTTCAGAATTTTTATAATTAATTTAACCAGTTGTCAAGAGATAATAGTCTTTGATTTTATTTATGGTTTTATAAACCATGGGTTTAGTCTCATATAAATAAGTGAACTATAAACAATGGTTATAAATTAATTTGGAAACAGAAATGAATTTAAAACAAGAACCTGAGAATTCAATTTCCGATGGTTTCAAACCTTGTGCTTAAAGTTTTAAAAGGATATATTATTTAAATTATTTTCAAATAGAAATTTGTTTCCAAAGAATTTTATAGGTTTAAAAATTAGTGCTCTTCTCTTTATCGCTGGGAAATAATTTCGGTGATGACTGTAGCATCATCGACATTCATTTTCGAGTTTCGAAGTGAAGAGACCATTCTGTAGTCTGGCTACAGTGTTACCTTGAGAATTTAATTGATTTGAATCTCTAAAATATGACTTGATTTATAATATATAGATATATGATTTAAATTTGATTTGACATATATATTTATTTATCTCTAAATGGTTTGAAGGGAATCAAAAATTTAATTCTTAAATTTTATCTTGAAGAATAATTTCAATTATAAAAAGAAAATCAAAATTTTGAATAAATGATTCAAACTTGAGATAATTGAATTTGAAAGTTTTATTTATATAATACTCAATTGAATTTCAATATAACTTACCTTGATTTTCAGAAGTTAACAATGTAATTGGATAATATACAATATAAAAAGATTTTATAAATAAAATTTGAGTGGTTATAATAAATGTTATACACTTAAATTCTAGTTATAAAAAGATTAACAGAGGTAATGGAATAATTTATAATATAAAATGATGTTAAAGGAACTTAGAATAAATTTAAGCAGTTGTAATAAGCGTAAACATATTTAACACAGATGATAAAAATATATTGAGAGAAATAAATTTAGTTATAATTAGGAATAAAGAAGAAATTAATTTATTGAACACATTTTTGAGTATAACAAATGATTCTTAAACTTATGATTTTAGAAATTTTTATTTTAAGATAATTGGAAGATGAAGTAATGAAATTTGAAATAGTTAAATTTAACTTAAGTGAAATTAAATAGATAAAATCAATTATTAATTTAAAATTGAATTTGTATGCTTTAGATTAATGGTTCTATTTTGAGTTTCAATTTAGTTTTCTTTCAGGTTGTTTCTATTCCCCTACCTTCTTCCTTTTCGAGGACGAAAAGTTTTGAGTGGGGGAGAGTGTAACGACCCATAAATTTTTAATAATTAAAATTGTTAAATTGATAAAATTTTGGAAATTTAATATGAATAAAAATAAACTTTGTAATAAAATAAGGAAGGAATGTTAAAGTGGAAATGCATATTTTATTCATAAGGTAATATAAAAGAATGAAACTTATATGAATGAATTTATTTGAGAATTCAATCATAATAAATGTATACATTTAACAAATTCAATAAATTAAGAACAAGTGTTAATACAAAGAAAAGAAATTAATTAAATCCATCAGGTCATTGCTTGATTTCTTGCCTTTTTCCGCATGGCCTCTTTACTTCTTGCTTTATCCATACAAACTCTTTTCCTAGCCATGTATTTCTCATTTGCAAATCATGTACAAGAATATTTATTTCTCATTTCAAAACTCCTCATTTTCATTTGCATTTAAAAATAAAACATATATACGTTTCTTTTTCCTTAACTTATGTCTTTTCTGTTTCTTAGCATTTACTCTCACTTTGCTTGTTACCCAAACCATCTATGTATCAACCCAAAATTTTTAATAAATGTTTTATTTATTTAATTTAGATAATTTTGTTATTTAAAATATAAATTTTGGTGTGGATTAGAATTCCACACATGAATTAATAGAATATTTTTCGGAAATGTGAATTTTGTCAATATGGTCAAACTTTGACTTTTAAATTTAAAAATTTAAAAGTTTAAAATTTTGAATTTTATCTTTTATTTTAAAAGTAAATAAAATTTTAAGAATACTGCTTTTCGTTTCGTTGAAATCTGATTTATAATGTGAAAGTTATGCCTTTTTAACTATTGTGTGTAATTTGTTGTATTTAACAAAATTGTTTACTTTAAATTATATGAATAATATTTTATTTGGTCATGTAATGTTCTAATTTTTGTTTTCATGGGTAAAATAACTTTTTTTGTATATATTTTGGTTTTAAAACATATTTAAAAGTGTAATTGACATTTTCCAGTGTCAGTTGTATTTTGTTTACAATTTCTAATTTCCAACTTCAATTAATTTAAGAAATTCTTTATTTATTTTTATATTTTTCTTAAGAACTTATTTTATTCTCATTCTCACTTTATTTTTTTCCTCAAAGATTTATTTTAATCCATTTTTAAGGAGAGTTGTAATTTCTCAAAGTTAAGTGGATTGTGTTTGCAATTTTCTTAAGCTAGTTTCAATAAATTAAGCAAAATTTATAATTCTTATTTTAGTTAAAGTTTAACATTTACTGGAATTTTTTTAAATCTTTTAAATTCTAACTTCAAAATCTTTTAATTTAACTGAATATATTCGTAACAGCATTTTACTCCACTTTTGTTTCTTTTAAAAAAATTGGTTACATACCTTTTAAATTAAGTAATTGATATTTTACTTATATACATCAGTTCTTAGTAAATGGTAAATGAATCAAAAGGATGTAAACAAATCATATTTTTTTAAGTAATAAATTTTAAAATTAATAGTGTATAAATAATCTATTTAACTACACCTTTAATTTGTACGTTTATATCTGTTTTGATTAATTTAGTTGGCATATAAATGGTACGTATTTAATGAAATATTTTTTAAACGTATATTTTACTAAATATAGGTAGCGAGTAATAAGAGAACGTATAAACTTAGATACGTTACTTTTGTTATAATTTGGGCGTATGTTTGGTTTAAATTATTGCGTCGGTTTTACGCATTTCTAAAAGTCTTATCTTGGCTAAATAATTAACTTTATCCGTAGACGTACAATTCTAAGTGGGAAAGGAATAAATTCCCTAGCCATTCAATTTCGTTTAAAAGCTTGCCCTAAATTCACGTGTAAACTTTACACACCTTCCTTTTGCTTAAATTGATTTAATTGGTATAAAATATTAATTTCCCTGCCGTTCAAATTCATTTTTTGCATTGTCATTCACGTGCAACTTTCTACACTTGACTCTCTTTTATATATGGAATAAAATCTTCCATTTGGTTCAGACGTTTCAAAAAAATTAAATTTATTCCTTTCTATCTTCCTTTCACCTAAAATCACGCAACTCGTATGTTAAATGCAAACACGTTCAAATTTCGATTCTTTCTTGCCTAAAATTTCGCATGCCATGATTTGCGCACTTATCATTTTTCTTGCATTCTAATCAACGCAAATTTCTTACAAATACAAAAACATGCACCATATTCTCTTACCACATCTGTGCCTTCATCCTTTCGTGCGTGAGCTTCTGCTACATCAGGTATGGCTGCCAGTTTATCTTCTTCTTCCCATTTTACTTTCTTCTTTCTTTTGTATTCCGGTGTTTCCTTTTTCTGGCCACGAGTACTCCACTATTTCACGCAAATACTCCACCATCCATCACCTTGCACGACTCATCCAGTTCACCATCATCCACTCCAGCATGTAGCTCGTCCTGACCTTGCCTCGCCTCCAGGCAGTGATGGCCGAGCCATGCAAGTGGCCGTGTCACTTAATTGAAAGAAAAAAGTATTTTTGTTCGTGCACCACCTTTGCCATTGTTCGTGCACCACCTTTGCCACATATTGCTCTGACGAACGTTAGAAAAGAAAAGAAAAAAATAAATAAAATAAGTGCGTGCGCACTTGTACAAAATGATAGCACTGCCTTTATGTCCAAAATATTCCACTGCTTGAATACTCGCATGTCCAGAATTTGGTCAGTGTCGAGCATGTGAGGTGTAGTTGGAGTTGTGTGGTAAAGTGGTGGAGAAATTTTGTTAAATTATCCTTTTTTTTAAATCTCGTTCCAGTTTGATTTATCGAAGTTTTGATATGATCGTATTGAATTCGCGTAAATTGTTTATTTATTTTGTTCAAGATCGGAATTGGATTGTCGCATCCTCTGAAAGTTGATAGTGCCTTCTGTACGCTTTCCGGTGTAGATATTCGTTATTTTTTATCAAAACTCCAGCAGCGTAAAGGTGAGAATTCTCGCCAGACAAAACATACTTATAGATCTGTAAATTAATAACAAGTGTAATTGTAGAATGGATATATTATATTTTACTTGTCTGTGATATAAATTTATGATGTTAAAAACCCTGTTATTAAATTGACACATCATCAGTTATATTTTATATTGTTATATTTATGCTGTTATACTATTTATTTATTTACTATTTATTACACTGCAAGTTCCCTGTCGAATAGAATCGTTACGGGATGAAATGACATGCCTGAACAATATTTATTTATTTATTTATTTAATTATTTATTTAACTTGGGATTACGGGTTTGAAATGATAAAACCTGGATTTTTTTGTGTAAATTACGGATTTAAATGATATATTATCTGTACCACTTGACCTAGGGTAGAAAATATTATACAGACCCGTGGTTATATATATATATATATATATATATATATATATATATATATGTATATATATGGAAAATTTAAGTATTTTAGATTTGTATAATTTACTATTTGGTTTGAATTTGATTTAAAAAGATCTAGTGATTTATATATATAAATAAATAAATGGTTAGGTTGGAATTTGGAATATAAATTTATTTTGGAATTTGATTTTTGATTCAAGTTAAGTAAACAAAATATAATAAATTTGAAAAATTGAATTTAAATGGAAATAAGGTATTATTAAGTTTCTATGAATTAAATGGTGAAAGAAATAAATACTAAAAATGAAATTGAATTATATCCAAATTTAGAAATGGAAGTTTGGGTTAAGAATAAAAAGGTAAGTTAAGAAATAAATTTAAAATTTAGTGCTATTTTGAAGTAATTAAACTTGCTGGTTAAGTTAATTTTGAATACAAATAATAAACTTGTGTATTTGACTTTAATAAGTAAAACCTTAAGAAGTTGATATTTATTTGAAAATTTTACCTAAAATAAATCATAAATTTTGAGTAATTTATATGACTATTTTAACAGTGGAAATTTGATTTTATAAGGTAAATTGGTTAAATTTAAGTCTAATTATTTATAAATTTATATTAAAGTCTGGAATTTAATTTACTTAAAATCTGTTGTAAGAGATACTACCGCACTTTGCAAGTGCTGTAGTTGATGCAAATAAACTAAAGCCTAGAATTAATTAAGGGCTACTGCAGTACTTGGTAAGTGCTGTGATTGCAAAAATTTAAAACTAAACCTGAGTAAATAAAGAGCTACAGTAGCACTTGTTAAGTGTTGCGGTGGCTGAAATGAGATTTTTGAATATTTAAATTTGGAAATAAAATAGCTTCACTTTTGAAAGTCAAATGAAGTAATTTGGTTTAAATAGAAACGATATTTTGAAATTTTATAACCACGGGTAATAATAACGATTGGTTGGCAAAGAGACCGGGATCAGATATGGGTATACTCTCAGTCGATACCGAAAACCACTTTGGCAACCGTGTACGCGATGGAGAATCCAGAATGAAGTAGGTTGGTGGTGACGTTCTATTGAGATACGTACGTGGACCCGACTCCTGTGAGTTGGCATAAGGTGGCTAAAACAGGAGCGATTCTCGGGTTAAGGAGGTAGCACCTCTTATCGAACGCATTTCTTCGTATGCCATTCTATTATTTTGTGATTGTTTGGTGTGCACCTTTGATTTGGGAGTGTTGTTCGAGGTGGGCGGTTGTAGCTGCTACGTGTTTCCACCAGTCCGGATAGCAATTGGTATATCTACCCTGGCATTGCCTAGTTGTGCCGTGTCACCTACCCTAGAGAGCCTTTTAGGAGTTTGTGTCGTACCTATGGAGTATCCTCTAGTAGCCTCCCGATCAGGAGGTATTACGGTACTGCATTGACTATAGGCACTATTACGTGTTAAGGGGAATATTGGGTCACTCCCTAACGCTATTTAAAAGTAAGTTTATTTTACTATAGACACTATTATAATAGCAAAATATTACTACATAGTATATAGTTTAACGAATCCTTATAGGATGGGCGGTCCCAAGCATCCTTTAAGTTACTTGCACTCTGTTACAGTTCACTTGAATTAGCTTACACTGTATAAGTATGTATGTCCTGACTTGAGTGTTTATGTTTTATTTTACGCTCGGGTCAGCCTGAGTATCAGCTCGGACTTCATTTCCTTGAGCTAGGACTGCTGGAGATCATCTTTATCAAGTTGCTGTCTATTTTTTCTATTCAGTCTTTTATCTTAGCCTATGTAATTGAGACAAATGAATTTGGGATTTTCTATGGTTATTTCAAACTGTATTGGTTTTAGGACTATGTAATTCGTACTTATTGTGAGACTATTGATAGTGGTTTCATGAACTACTATTTTCTCTACTTCCGCTGCATTTCTTAGTCTGTGTCTGTGATCTGTGATTATTTATTTACTGTATATTCTAAGATTTGCCAAATTTTATTTACAACGCGATATTTTGAACAATTCAAGTCCGATATGTGCAAATGTGAATGGTTGAAAATACCAGGTCGTTACATTTAGTTTTATTTAAATTGTAATTCTAGAATCTATTTAAATATTATTTGATTGATGAAGTGAATCTTTCAAAGCTAAATAATAGTATAGTTGAATTTGATATATAAATGAAATTACCAAATTCAGTTTCGTAAATGTTTGAATATTTAAAGCTTTGAAGTCTATTGAAGTTCAAATGGTTTAATTTGTAGTTCAAATCTTGTATTTGAAATCAATATAAAATGAATATGGTTTATTGAAACTTGAATCGAATTGAAATGGATGAATTGAGATTGAATTAAATTGAATTTTTGGAATTCGAGTTCATTTGAATTGATTTATGACATTTGAGGAAACTATTTTTATTATATAAATATTTTTGATATATAATAAAAACTAAACTTATATATATAAATTATTCTATTATAAACTATTTTAATGTACCAATTATCTTAAATATATAAACTATTTTATACTTAAACCTATTTTAATATACAAATTATTTTTATATATAAACCATTTTAATTTATAACTATTTTATTTTATATATTATTTTCAATATTTAAGCTGTTTAAGTGGTAAGTATTATGATTTTCAAAGTGTTATGATTTCCAAAGTGTTATGATTTCCAAAGTGTTATGATTTCAAAGTGTTATGATTTCAAACTATTATGATTTCAAAATGTTATGATTTCTAAGTTATGATTTCTAAAGTGTTATAAATTTGGAAGTGTTATAACTTTGAATGTGCTATGATTTTTGATATGGAAATATTTTAATGAAATAATGATATCGGATTTGATATGGTTTGAAATGAATATGATATTATGGTTTTGAATTATGAACTATTTGAAAAAAAATGACTGCGGTGTTATAATAATGTTTACATGTTAAAGAGACCGGGATCGGATATTATCATACTCTCTACCAATACCGAAAACCTCTTTAACAACTGTGTACGTGGTGGAGATTCTAGAATGAAGTAGGATGGTTTGGCGACGATTCTATATGGTATTTACATAGCCCTGACTCACATGAGTCAACTTGATATGGCTAAAACAGGAGCTATACTGAGCTAAGTGAGGCCATTCCTCTGATCGGGCACCTTTCTTTGATACCATTATATTGCTTTTGTGATTTGATTGGGTGCACCCTTTGATTTGGGAGTGTGTCACGAGGTGGACGGTAGTAGCTGTTATGCATTACCTCCACTCTGGGAGTGAAAATGATATATCTACCCTGGCATTGCCTCGAGTGCCTTGTCACATGCCTTATCGTGCCTTCTATGAGTTTGTTTTGTACTACACCTACGTGGTGTCCTCCGGGTAAACATTTAGTTTACGGAGGAGCGTACGACATTAGATAGACTACGGGAATATATAAAACATGTTAAGGGGGATATGGGTAACGCCTTAACGCTATTCTAATACTTTTACTTTACTATAGACATACTATAATAGCTTATATTACCACATAGTAAATAGTTTCACGGATCCTTAGAGGATGGAAATCCCAAACATCCTTTAAGTTACTTATATTTCTGTTGACATTTTGCTTGTGTTGAATTTATTGATATAAGAATGTTAATCCTGACTCGAGTGTTTTGTGTTTTGCTTTACGCTCGGGTCAAACTAAGTGTCACAGCATTTGAGACTCACCTTTGAATTTGGAGCTTCACTTGGAGATCCATCTATATCTAATCAGCTTTCAGCTATCTAGTTGTTTTGTTCAAATTTGTCATGTGTTTGTATTAGAGACTGCATTGTATTTGAGGAATATTATGTTGTATTGTATTTCAGACTATGATGATTATATAGTAGCTTCATGAAATACTATTTATATATTCCGCTGCTTACTATTACAGTGCTCTGTGTCTATGATTCTGTGATATATTTATTTACTGTATATGCTGAGTGTTGCCAAATATAAAATTAACAACATGTTGTTTTGAGCAATTCAAATCTGACATGTGCGGATGCAAATTGTTTGAAATACTGAGTCGTTACACCGATCGAAAATCAAGTGAGAAACTCTATGTGTGTGTGTGTGTGTGTGTGTGTGATTTTTTGATATGATTGCTATAGATGTTTACCATGCTTTGATCATCAAGTATGGTTAGTTTAATATAGTTGTTTAATTGTGTAAACAAGTCACGTTAAATATATGTCTATATTACACAAGGAAATTACTTTCTGAATCAAGTTATAAAAGTGATATAGAATCATTAGACCCCTTTGAAATGATTTAAATTGGTTTATAATTATTATATAAACATTAAAATTCAATTTGGTGAAGTTTTGACAACTTATGAATTGAGTCAAAAATAGACCCGTCGCGCGCGTAACGGCGGTTCACAATTTCACGCTATAGAAAGTTAAATCCATCTATACGATGGATTCAGAGTCGAAATTATTTATAATGAGAATTATCTGAACTCCTATAATCATAGTTTTCAAATAAAATAAAAGGATCGTGATTTTGTTTTGTAGATTTTAAAATTTGAGCAGAACAAGTTTTCAATATAGTCGCACTTTGGTAGTATGGAAACTTTAAAAGGTAATATTTTTAATTTTTTAAAAATATGGTGTAACGTCCCGCCTTTTCGCACGCTTTAAATCGACACACGAGCCAATTCAAACCATACGGAAGGGCAGATTGTTATGTGGTACATAAGAAAAACAAGAAAGAAATAAAAGAAAACAGAATCGCACAGCGGAATGATAAAATATAATAATCACATATACAGTTTATAAATCTGTTACAAAACATTTGATTATATTTATATAATACATATCAGAGTTACACATACCAATAACAATGCAATGGAACAGTATGAGTGTAGTGCAATAATATAAATAATAATAATAAAAGTCTTCGTCTTCGTCCTCCAGAGCTAAATCTTCAAATCCTGAAACGCTCGGACTGACCCGAGCGAGTTGAAAAGACAAAACATTCGAGTCAGAGCTAAAAGATCTTATGTAAGTTAAATCAACAGAGATAAATATGAGTGCAGTAACTTAAAAGATGCTCGGCATTCACATCTCTTAAGGATCCGTTAAACTATTTATTATGTAGTATATTTCGCTATTATAATAGTGTCTAATTGTAAAATAAACTTACTTTTAAATAGCGTTAAGGAGTTACCCAATCTCCCCCTTAACACATAATAGTCCCAGTAGTCCATCCAATATCATAGTCGCTCCTGATCAGGAAGCCACCAGAGGATACCACACGGGCTACGGGAGAAAACCAAACTCGTACAAGGCGCGATAGGTAGGTGACACAGCACAACTATGCAATGCCAGGGTAGATATACCAATTACGCTTCCGGGTCAGTGGTAACGCGTAACACGCAGCTACCGCCCACCTCGAACAAACTCCCCCAAATCAAAGAAATCAAAAGTGAAGGTGACCACCGAATCAATCCAAAGTCAGAGTATAGTATCGAAGGAAAGTGTCCGATCAAAGGTGCTACCTTATTAACCCGTCGATCGCTCCTGTTGTAGCCACCTTATGCCAACTCACGGGAGTTGGGTCCATGTATTTACCTTACAGGAAACGCCGCCACCAACCTACTTCATTCTGGAATCTCCACGGCGTACACGGTTGTTAAAGTGGTTTTCGGAGTTGGCAGAGAGTATGACAACTTCCAATCCTGGTCTCTTCAACACCCAAACGTTATTATAACACCGTGGTCTTTAAAATAGTTTATACTTTAAAACCAGAATATAATAATCCATTTCAAAACCCATAAATATGATATCATTTCCATTTCCAAAACAACTCATTTTGATATATTTTTTATAAAAACCCAAATCAATATATCATTTTTATTTCAAATATTTTTTTTTTCCAAAATCATACTGCTTTAAAATTTATAATATCTGGAAACCAAACATTTGAATTATAACTTTCAAAACATAATACTTCGAAATTCATAGCTTTAAAACCATAACTTCTAAAACTTGAATGGTTTGGATATTCAACAGTATATAGAATAAAATGGTTTGAATTTAAAATTACTTTATAAATTAATTTCCGCGACTTCACAATTTTATTCATTTAAAATTTTAGGTCTAATCCCCATAAATTTAGATTCACTTTCAGTTTCAAATAAACAGTTCGATTTCAATATATTCAAACTTCGAGAAATTAACAATTTCAAAACTAAGGTTGGAAATTCTATTCAACAATTTATTGTCCTATTATTTAGTTTGAAATATTCACAAAATAAATCCACAAAATAAAACTCAAATTTCTAACAATTAAACATTTCCTTCAATTTATTTATACTAGAAATATTCATTTAATTTATCTTGAATAAAATCCAGTTACAAATATCATACCATTAAAATTTCCAAGTTTACATAAGTCTACACCAACTTGTGGAGTTAAATTTTTAAATAAGCTCAATTCCAAATAAATTTCCAATTTATTTTCCAATCTTAATTGATTTGAACCATTTAAAAATCTATATATATACAATATCTTAAACTTGTACACTTAATCATATAATATAAATTATCAAACTCCATTATTCAACTTATTTAATTTCATTTAACAAATTCATACATAGCTTAAATTCAATAATTTAACTATATATATGTATATATAAAATAAGATTTTATATAAGATCAAAAATTAATATTTATTAAACCGTATTCTATCCAAACCATAGAAATCATTTTCAAAATATTTATATATTTATATATATGTATAGACCGACGGTGTCTGTATATAATTTTCTACCCTATGGTCAAGTGATACATATATCTATCATTTCAATCCGCAATTTAAAATAAAAATGCGGTTGTATATCATTTCAAACTACAATCCCGAATGAAATGAAATGCATAATAACTTGTTGTTTATAAAAATATAGAATACAACATCCATTCACACAATATAAATCATCAACCATTTATAACAATCATCATCCAATTTCAAATAATAACGTAATTAACAATTAATTACTGACAGTTTATATGCAATGAATAATTAATTAAAAATTAACTGTCAGTTTTAAATGCAATGAATAAATTAATTAACAATTAACTGACAGTTAAAATGCAATAATGAATTAAATAACGCGTAAATTAAATGAATGCAATTTAACTGAGAAAATGATGAAATATATGCCAAACAGCTATAAATAAAATTTTAAACACATCATAAATCAATTTAACCAACATAAGAAATCTTAGAAGTTGTGAGTGGGTTAAAACACTCACCTTTGGGATTTAAATTGAATTTAAATCCAAAAATTTGACCATCTCAGAATTCGTCCAAACCAGCGTCATCAAGTTCGAAATTTTAATACGATCCTAACAAAAGAAACCGCGCGTAAATCGGAGTTCGTATGTAAGAGTTATATCGATTATTGCACTTGAATTTCAATCTTTAAAATAAAAAAAGGAATACTTTTAACTCACTTTATGCCACGTCACTGCATCTGTATACGCACGCAACAGGCACCATCCCCCTCTTGTTCGAACTACCCAGCAACCACCGAAACCCTAACCGTGTCTTTGACCGAGATATTGACGGACCTCTGACCACTTATCAACGAGCCGCCGCCATCGATGAGACCCCCATCTCCCCCTCAACAGACCGACACCACCGCGGCACCCCCAGGCCGCCGCCGCCGCCCCTTTTAGGGTTTTCGAAATCCTAAATCGCCAAATTCGAGCGCCTCCGGTCGAATTAGCCCTCCCGACTACCAGTGTTAGCTTTCCCTTGTCGAGCTCCTCGATACCCAGAAAGGAATTTCTCGATTGCCGCCCAAATTAAAAACGCCCAAATCACCATATGGGTTTCGAAATTTTGACCTTTGACTATGATTTCCCGCTAATCGAAGCGCAATTTCGAAAAACAAACAGCAGATGCTGATTCGTATCGTCGAGATGTTCGATATATATTTTTTCCAGAATTTTCTAAGGATTTTGAATTTTAGGCTTTGGATTTGATTTTTGAATTTTGAAATTGGATTTAGGGTTTGCAGCCAATGGAAGAAGAGGAGGAGCTGATAAAATTTACGCGTAGACAAATGAGAATATGCGGAGACTAGGGTTTAGTAGGGTATTTATAGATAAAGTTGAAAAAAATAGATGGATCGGGTTGATAGATATACGTGTTACCGCTAACGTGGCCCAAAAAGCCCGTTCTGACCCCGGAATGAAATTGGGTAAACCCATATATCAAAATAGGTGTTTTAAAATATTTTAAACGCGATGGAAAAAGTTTTAAGTCCAAATTCCATCGTATGAAGAAGTTATGCAGAAATCAATATTTTCAAATTGATTTCAATTGCATAAATTTCAAGGCGTTTCGAGTCCGTACAATCAAGCGACAAGTCTGATCGCTACGAAACTTGAAACACTATTATAATTCACTGTTATGGATCCGATGAAACTGGTTTCGTCGAAATCCGAGTCAGTGGCCAAAATGGCTATTTTTGGCGTTAAATAAATTTAAAATAAACTAATTAAACCAAATTTCCTATTCAAATTCTGAAATTGGCAATCTTTAACACTTTTATTTTCTTAATCATTCACATTAATTAAATCAAATCTAGATGTAGATTTAGAGTTAACTAATTTATTCATTTCAGCGTTAAATTTCAATTTCATTATATTCACAAATTATAAATTAAATTTGCAATAATTCCCTTTAATTGACTTTCATTTAATTATTCAATCTATTAGTATCCAATAGATGAGACTACCAATGGATTCATACTCTATTCGTAAATATCTCCAAATTTCATCTAAATTTATATTTACATAATTTTTAAATATTAAATCCATTTAATTGCAATAAATCATATTATCGTAATCTAAATTCAAATAATTAATTAAATGTTGATTCCCATACTTTTTATTCAAACAATCTTTATCCTATAAGCATACTTAACATTTGTTTACATTTCATTACACTGATACTTCTATATACATCTTAGATTTGTATCACGGTTATATTAAAATGTGAATCTTGTCAATTACGTGTATAAATTAAGGTTTAAACTAAATTAACAAAAATTCCTAAGTCCAATACTTTTTTACCAAATTTGACAATCCCTAACCATTTGTACTACATTCCTTATTAATGTAATATTTGTTAGATTTTATTTCAAATTAACGTACAACTTAATTTCCCTTAACTGAGATCTGATTCCCAAATTTTTATTTAACATACTAAATGAATAAATAACCTAAATAAATGGTCACCTACTTACTTTCTTTCATTTATAAGTTTACTACTTACCCAACCAGGTATAAATCTCATATATAACACTAATTAATTTCCATTAACACTGCATTATCCTATTTTCATAAATTTGTTCAATATATACTCTTGTTTACTAATAAATAAATTTATGTTTTCTATCAATTCTCATTCACTCTTCCGTTGCTAAATTAAAAATTATTAAGTAACGTTTCCTCAATACAGTATTAAAATTACTTAACATTTAAGATAACTTTATTTCAAATAAATTGATTGACCAATAAATTTGGTAATTTATAATAGTTTTTATTTTACCCTAAAGTTTACACTTAAGTGTATGTTATATTCAATTTATTTTATTTCATAAATTAACCCATTTCATCTAAATCCTTATCTATGTAATATTCCAACATTTAATTTCATCAAATACCAATTGACCCAATTATTTCATTTATACTAAGTCATGTCATTTAAAATAATTTATCAAATTGAAATGTTCATTCAAGTTTATAGATTATTACTTGCGTTACCAAAATTCCTTAATTTATTCCAATTACTATTAACAATGTTTTATTAAATTAAACCAATTTAATACTTTCCTTTAATTTCTCATATTCAATTTATATACAGGTAAAAATCTTACCATTGTTGTAGTTTAATTTAGCGTTCATTCCAATATTAATTTATAAAGTTCTTTTCTACTAAATTAAATTACAAAAGTCTTATTCAATTACAAATTTAATTGCCGGAAATTACGGATCGTTACACTCTCCCCCACTCAAAACTTTTTATCCCCGAAAAGGGAAAAAGAAGGGAGAAGAAGAATTAAGAAATCAATATATCTTATTCAAAACATTAACTTTATAAACAAATAAAATTTACAAAATTAATTAATTTAGATAAATATCTCCATTTATAACCATTTAATCTTTTTATACTTAAACTATTAAAGTTTGGAAAACATTTTCAAATATTTCTAAGTCTAAAATTTACGAAAAATTTCGGCAGAGTCTCCTTTGTACGGAGAGGCTCGGGAGAAAATATAATATCAAATATAACAAAATATCACATATATTTTTCAAAATAATATATCCCAACAACAGGAAGAATAATAGAATAGCGCTATAAAACCGAAATCCGAAACATACCTATTTGTCGGGCAATTAACGCTTAATTATGAAACCAAAAGCAGTAGCAATTGCTTGCATAACCTGTATTTCACTTATGTAATCCAAAAAGGTTAACAGTTATATAAAATGAAATATTTAAGGTTATTTCAACTACAAACAAACAATTCAACACAATCAACAATCACTTGCAACAAGCATCCAACCATCACATAAAATTTTACACAAATCAACATTCATTCATATCAAACGAACAATTTGTTGTTCGAGTTCAACTTTAAATTGCACAGAATGAAAAATAAACTATCAAGTGCATCATTTACTCAACAGTCTTAGATGAAACAAAATAAATTATTTATTCATCCAAACAATTTTAAATTTCCTTACCCAAACAACCATAACCAAAAACCATTAGTTTATTCTTATTGATTCTATTCATTTATGAATTACATTTATGCATTTCACAATTTCATTCATAAATGATTTTTTTCTCTTTATTTTCATTTACTTCTTATAAACTTTTACTTTTATTTACTCATTCAGTGTTTGTTCCATTTATTTTCATTAATTATTTACAATTATTCATTTTCATTTATTCAGGCCCTGCCAGTTTCTTTTAATTTCATTATAATTTTATTTACTTAAGTCTATAATCGTATACTTACAATACTTACCTCTTATTCCTTTATTACAGTAACATTTCAAATTTTGACTTAAGTTCACAACTCTATGACATCAATTCTTATAAATAAAAGCAATTTATTGAACACTTTCATTTCATATTTTTACTTGTACAAATTCCATTACATTTCTTATTAAACTTTTCAACCTTTTATATTTGGTAAGTTATATATGTTAAAGAAAATGCAAATGAACTTATACAAGTTTTATCTCATCCTTTAATTAAATTTAATGTTCAATAATATTACTCTTTGTTTCATATGTTACAAATTTCAAGTTTCCTTTAATACCATTAATAACCTAGCATTAAATCTCTTATTTTATTTAGGGTTTCAATTATTAGTTAAATTTTGTTTAACTACATTAATTAAACTATTAATAAATGGAAACTTAAGAATTAAATACCGGGTTTAATTTCAAATTATTTTAAAATAATAGATAAATATGCTTACAACTTATAAATCCAATTATATTTAAACAGATTAAAAATTCACTTTTGTTTATCAAAATCATTCTGTAGTCGAACTGCTACAGTGGCCTTCCCGCTTCGAAACTCGAAAATGAATGTCGATGATGCGTGCACTCATCACCGAAATTATTTCCAGCGACAAAGAGGGAAGTACAAAAATTTTCGTTTCCAAAATTTCTTTTTACAACATTTCTTTCAAATAATATTGAAATACTTATATCAGAAAATACTTCTAATAATATTATTATTATATTCCAAAATCATTCAAAAGAATTTTCAAAACCCCCAGAACTTAAGTTCTAGCATTTCCAATTTTCATTTATTTTAATTTAAATCTTATTTCAACTATTATCTATCAATTCCATTACCTAACAACCAATATATTACAACCAAATATAATCACTATAAAATTTATTTTATATATATAGAAAATATAACAGGCAAAATTATTTCATTCGCCTACATTAAAAACAAATATTGCGTCGGTCTGTCCTATTAAGTGTTTAAAAATCCCTACTGATGTCACAGCGTCCCATGCACCAACCAGAATTTATAAATACAAAACGGAACAGATTAATACAATATTAAAACCTTTTTATAACACTAACAAATACGCTCTCTCATATATATGTATACACTCAGTGACTCCCATAGGGTATTACTACCCTATTAATAAAGAGTCAGACCCTACAAATCTTATATTTATTGTTAAACCAAAGCTTTGATACCACGTGTAACGTCCCGCCTTTTCGCACGCTTTAAATCGACACACGTGCCAATTCAAACCATACGGAAGGGCGGATTGTTATAGGGTAAATAAGAAAAACAAGAAAGAAATAAAAGATAACAGAATCTCATAGCGGAAGGATAAAATATAATAATCAAATATGCAGTTTATAAATCTGTTACAAAACATTTGATTATATTTATATAATACATATCAGAGTTACACATACCAATAACAATGAAACGGAAAAATATGAGTGTAGTGCAATAATATAAATAATATTAATACAAATCTTCGTCTTCGTCCTCCAGAGCTAAATCTTCAAATCCTGAAATGCTCGGACTGACCCGAGAGATTGAAAAGACAAAACACTCGAGTCAGAGCTAAAAGTTCTTATGTAAGTTAAATCAACAGAGATAAATATGAGTGCAGTAACTTAAAAGATGATCGGCATTCACATCTCTTAAGGATCCGTTAAACTATTTATTATGTAGTATATTTCGCTATTATAATAGTGTCTAATTGTAAAATAAACTTACTTTTAAATAGCGTTAAGGAGTTACCCAATCTCCCCCTTAACACAATAATAGTCCCAGTAATCCATCCAATATCATAGTCGCTCCTGATCAGGAAGCCACCAGAGGATACCACACGGGCTACGGGAGAAAACCAAACTCGTACAAGGCGCGATAGGTAGGTGACACGACACTACTAGGCAATGCCAGGGTAGATATACCAATTACGCTTCCGGGTCGGTGGTAACGCGTAGCGCGCAGCTACCGCCCACCTCGAACAAACTCCCCCAAATCAAAGAAATCAAAAGTGAAGGTGATCACCGAATCAATCCAAAGTCAGAGTATAGTATCGAAGGAAAGTGTCCGATCAAAGGTGCTACCTTATTAACCCGTCGATCGCTCCTGTTTTAGCCACCTTATGCCAACTCACGGGAGTTGGGTCCACGTATTTACCTTACAGGAAACGCCGCCACCAACCTACTTCATTTTGGAATCTCCACCGCGTACACGGTTCTTAAAGTGGTTTTCGGAGTTGGCAGAGAGTATGACAACTTCCGATCCTGGTCTCTTCAACACCCAAACGTTATTATAACACCGTGGTCTTTAAAATAGTTTATACTTTAAAACCAGAATATAATTATCCATTTCAAAACCCATAAATATGATATCATTTCCATTTCCAAAACAACTCATTTTGATATATATTTTTATAAAAACCCAAATCAATAATATCATTTTTATTTCAAATATATTTCTTTTCCAAAATCATACTACTTTAAAATTTATAATATGTGGAAACCAAACATTTGAATTATAACTTTCAAAACATAATACTTCGAAATTCATAGCTTTAAAACCATAACTGCTAAAACTTGAATGGTTTGGATATTCAACAGTATATAGAATAAAATGGTTTGGATTTAAAATTACTTTATAAATTAATTTTCGCGACTTCACAATTTTATTCATTTAAAATTTTTGTCTAATCCCCATAAATTTAGATTCACTTTCAGTTTCAAATAAACACTTCAATTTCAATATATTCAAACTTTGAGAAATTAACAATTTCAAAACTAAGGTTGGAAATTCTATTCAACAATTTATTGTCCTATTATTTAGTTTGAAATATTCACAAAATAAATCCACAAAATAAAACTCAAATTTCTAACAATTAAACATTTCCTTCAATTTATTTATACTAGAAATATTCATTTAATTTATCTTGAATAAAATCCAGTTACAAATATCATACCATTAAAATTTCCAAGTTTACATAAGTCTACACCAACTTGTGGAGTTAAATTTTTAAATAAGCTCAATTCCAAATAAATTTCCAATTTATTTTCCAATCTTAATTGATTTGAACCATTTAAAACTCTCTATATATACAATATCTTAAACTTGTACTTAATCATATAATATAAATTATCAAACTCCATTATTCAACTTATTTAATTTCATTTAACAAATTCATACATAGCTTAAATTCAATAATTTAACTATATATATGTATATATATATATATAATAAGATTTTATATAAGATCAAAAATTAATATTTATTAAATCGTATCCTATCCAAACCATAGAAATCATTTTCAAAATATATATATATATATATATATAGACCGACGGTATCTGTATATAATTTTCTACCCTATAGTCAAGTGATACGGATATTTATCATTTCAATCCGCAATTTAAAATAAAAATGCGGTTGTATATCATTTCAAACCACAATCCCGAATGCAATGAAATGCATAATAACTTGCTGTTTATAAAAATATAGAATACATCATCCATTCAAACAATATAAATCATCATCCAATTTTAAGTAATAACGTCAATAAATAACAATTAATTACTGACAGTTTATATGCAATGAATAATTAATTAAAAATTAACTGGCAGTTTTAAATGCAATGAATAAATTAATTAACAATTAACTGACAGTTAAAATGCAATAATGAATTAAATAACGCGTAAATTAAATGAATGCAATTTAACTGAGAAAATGATGAAATATATGCCAAACAGCTATAAATAAAATTTTAAACACATCATAAATCAATTTAACCAACATAAGAAATCTTAGAAGTTGTGAGTGGGTTAAAACACTCACCTTTGGGATTTAAATTGAATTTAAATCCAATTTAAAGCCAAAAATTTGACCGTCTCAGAATTCGACCAAACTAGTGTCATCAAGTCCGAAAATTCAATACGATCCTAACCAAAGAAACCGCGCATAAATCGAAGTTCGTATGTAAGAGTTATAGCGATTATTGCACTTGAATTTCAATATTTAAAATAAAAAAAAGGAACACTTTTAACTCACTTTATGCCACGTCACTACATCTGCATACGCATGCAACAGGCACCATCCCCCTCTCGTTCGAACTACCCAGCTACCACCGAAACCCTAACCGTGTCTTTGACCGAGATATTGACGGACCTCCGACCACTTAACAACGAGCCGCCGCCATTGACGAGACCCACATCTCCCCCTCAACCGACCGACACCACCGCGGCACCCCCAGGCCGTCGTCGCCGCCGCCCCTTTTAAGTTTTCGAAACCCTAAATCACCAAATTCGAGCGCCTTCGATCGAATTAGCCCTCCCGACTACCAGCGTTAGCTTTCCCTTGTCGAGCTTCTCGATACCCAGAAAGGAATTTCTCGATTGCCGCCCAAATCAAAAACACCCAAATCACCATATGGGTTTCGAAATTTTGACCTTTGACCATGATTTCCCGATGATCGAAGCGCAATTTCGAAAAACAAACAGCAGACGCTGATTTGTATCGTCGAGATGTTCGATATATATTTTTTCTAGAATTTTCTGAGGATTTTGAATTTTAGGCTTTGGATTTGATTTTTGAATTTTGAAATTGGATTTAGGGTTTGCAGCCATTGGAAGAAGAGGAGGAGCTGATAAAATTTACGCGTAGACAAATGAGAATATGCGGAGGCTGGGGTTTAGTAGGGTATTTATAGATAAAGTTGAAAAAATAAATGGATCGGGTTGATATATATAAGTGTTACCTCTAACGTGGTCCAAAAAGCCCGTTCTGACCCCAGAACGAAATTGGGTAAACCCATATATCAAAATAGGTGTTTTAAAATATTTTAAACGCGATGGAAAAAGTTTCACGTGCAAATTCCATCGTATGAAGAAGTTATGCTGAAATCAATATTTTCTAATTGATTTCAGTTGATTTCAATTGCATAAATTTCAAGACGTTTCGAGTTCGTACAATCAAACGGCAAATCCGATCGCTACGAAACTTGAAAGCCTATTATAATTCACCGTTACGGATTCGATGAAACTGGTTTCGTCGAAATCCGAGTCAGTGGCCAAAATGTCTATTTTTTGTATTAAATAAATTTAAAATAAATTAACTAAATCAAATTTCCTATTTAAATTCTGAAATTGACAATCTTTAACACTTTAATTTTCTTAATCATTCACATTAATTATATCAAATCTAGATGTAGATTTAGAGTTAACTAATTTATTCATTTCAGCGTTAAATTTCAATTTCATTATATTCACAAATTATAAATTAAATTTGCAATAATTCCCTTTAATTGACTTTCATTTAGTTTTTAATTCTATTAGTATCCAATAGATGAGACTACCATTAGATTAATACTCTATTACGTAAATATCTCCAAATTTCATCTAAATTTATATTTACGTAATTTTTAAATATTAAATCCATTTAATTGCAATAAATCATATTATCGTAATTTAAATTCAAATAATTAATTAAATATTGATTCCCATTCTTTTTATTCAAACAATTTATATCCTATAAGCATACTTAACATTTGTTTACATTTCATTACACTGAACTTCTATATACATCTTAGATTTGTATCACGGTTATATTAAAATGTGAATCTTGTTAATTACGCGTATAAATTAAGGTTTAAACTAAATTAACTAAATTTCCTAAGTCCAATCCCTTTTTACCAAATTTGACAATCCCTAACCATTTGTACTACATTCCTTATTAATGTAATATCTTTTAGATTTTATTTCAAATTAACGTACAACTTAATTTCCCTTAATTGAGATCTGATTCCCAAATTTTTATTTAACATACTAAATGAATAAATAACCTAAATAAATGGTCACCTACTTACTTTCTTTCATTTATAAGTTTACTACTTACCCAACCAGGTATAAATCCCATATATAACACTAATTAATTTCCATTAACACTGCATTATCCAATTTTCATAAATTTGTTCAATATATACTTTTGTTTACTAATAAATAAATTTATGTTTTCTATCAATTCTCATTCACTCTTCCGTTACTAAATTAAAAATTATTAAGTAACGTTTCCTCAATACAGTATTAAAATTACTTAACATTTAAGATAACTTTATTTCAGATAAATTGATTGACCAATAAATTTGGTAATTTATAATAGTTGTTATTTTACCCTAAAGTTTACACTTAAGTGTATGTTATATTCAATTTATTTTATTTCATAAATTAACCCATTTCATCTAAATCCTTATCTATGTAATATTCCAACATTTAATTTCATCAAATACCAATTGACTCAATTATTTCATTTATACTAAGTCATATCATTTAAAATAATTTATCAAATTGAAATGTTCATTCAAGTTTATAGATTATTACTTGCGTTAACAAAATTCCTTAATTTATTCCAGTTACCGTTTACAATGTTTTATTACATTAAATCAATTTAATACTTTCCTTTAATTTCTCATATTCAATTTATATATAGGTAAAAATCTTTTCACTACTTACATTCATTTGAATTAAATTCGACTTTCTATAAACAGGTTTTAATTACCATTGCTGTAGTTTAATTTAGCGCTCATTCCAATATTAATTTATAAAAAAAATTCTACTAAATTAAATTACAAAAGTCTTATTCAATTACAAATTTAATTGTCAGAAATTATGGGTCGTTACATATGGGATAAATTCTATAAATATTTTAAAATGTTTAACAAAATATTTGAGTTATAAAATGAATTTATAAATGATAAAAAAAGCTGTTTCGATCAAATAAGCTTAAAATCACTATTCGTAGCACTTTTTGCAGCACTTTTAATAACTTTTGAAATATGATTTTAAACTTAAGTATTCTTTCCCGAAAATTTATATATGTTTTCAAATGAATAATTAAGTATTTTAAAGATAATTTTAAATCTTTATTATTTATTTTCAAAAGTTTAAATAAATGATTTAAAGTAAAGTTGTTATAATTTCCGATGAGTAGACTAGAATTTTTCTCCTCGTTGGATCCGGATGTGAGGTGCTTAAACTAAGGAGATGTTCAGTAGTAACAAGTGCCCTAACTCACCTGACCTTTTCCCGAGGCGAGGACTAAATAAGGTCGAAATGTCTGTAACAAGGCAAGTATAGATTTAATTTTCCAAATTTACCACTTGGATTATATAGACATGATCTTTTTATAATTGATATTAAATTCCAAGGAGGGAACCCGCACTATCCATGTTAATTTAAAAGGTGATTTCATAATTATTCAACGGATAGTAAAGGTTGAATACAAAAATTGACGTTGATTAGAATTAGTATAATTCCTATCGACCATTTTTAACTCAATAATATTTTCAAATATGAGTTATGGAAATGATTTAATATTTCCAAAGTTAAAGAGAGGTTTAATGATTTCATATATCCAGAAAGAAAGGTCTTTAGGATTATATCTCTAGAAGTTATTTTTTGATAAAGAGAAAATCAATAAATCAAATGATAACACCTATTTACTTAAACATTTTTTATTGATGATTGGTTCGATGGAACCGGAGTCAGATTTGAGTGTTTATATTCGAAAACTATATTGAAAAATTTACAAGTTCGAGACTGTGGACATGTTAAAGACAATGATATTGAAGGTGGGGATCTTCATAATGAAAGGACTGCTTATTGATAAATTCAAAGTAGCTCCTGAGACAATAATATAGAAGTGGTCACTTCATTTTGGGATATACATATGCAAGAAATGCCCGCTGCTAATCCTAGGAGTAATTCCTGACAGGATGTGGTTAGAAAGTGCCTTTAGTTTTTCATATTCCTGGACAACTTGTACAGATGAATATTTGACATCACATGTCTGAGAACACTGTGCATTGATTTCACCAAATTTGTATGGTGGAGTGGAGGTAACCTATAACATCCCTAATTTTTGATAACATTATTTAGAAAATTAAATTAGATAAATTAAATTAAATAATGATGATAAGGAGATTGAGATTTGAATAAATTATATAATAGGGCCATACTTAATAATAAGATAAATGGGGTTTAATTTGGTTTAAAGGCTAATTTAGTTACATGTGGGCATATTAGTAAAATAACCTCCTTATTATTTTACACGGCTATTATTTCTCCTCTATATCCATTCACGTTTCATTTTTCTCATAGTCACAAAATCTAAAACTTAAATCAAAGCTGGCCATTACCAAAGTGCAAAAGAGTTAATTTTTAATCTAAAGCCGAGGATCAAGCTAGGAAGGATTAATCAACAACAAATCACAAGGTCCTTATCAAATCTATGGTGAATAATAATTTATTCCATCTATTTTTGGTTTCTCAAATCCTATGATTTTGGATTTATGTTTTATTTCATTTTTATGAAATTTTTGAATGATGATATGTTGGAATTATGAATTGTTTGATTTAAACAATTAACATACACACACACACACATATATATAATTTGTATTGTTTTAAGGGTAAAACCGTGAGATTTTGGTTTTAAAAACGCTATGGAAATTTTTTATGTTAAGTAAGACATAATTTTGGAGATGAGTTTTAATTTTCATAATTTTCCAAGTTATGGTAATTTTATTATGATTTTTTGATGGATATTATGATGCGGTTGGGTTAAATATTTATTTTGTGAATTTTAGGAAGAAGTTGGGTCTAAAATTTTAATATGTTTGATTACATGATTAATTCGAATTTCTATGATTTTGAAGGATTTTTCCTACTTGATTTATTTAGGGAATAAATTATTTTAAAGAAAGGGCTTTCCTAAAATGTGTCAGCTTTAGGTTACATGGAAAGGTTTTAATATTTAAATCCATTAATTTAGGATCAAAATAAATGCATCAGTTTTAGAATTAAAGTAATTGAAAATTTTATGGCAACCGATCAGTATTTTACAACTAAGCAAGTTGTTAAAAAGATATTACTTAAAGTTGCAATGATTCTGCCTTCAAATCAGAAAAAGATGTTTCACCTCTGTTGGAAAGTACCTTTTGGTTCCTTTGATTCTGCCCCATTATAGTTGAAACCATCAAAGTAAAAAACCTTCACAATAGAAACCAATACACAGGTATTTCCTAGTAGGTATGAAGTGGATTGGAAAACGGGTGGAAGCTTTGGTGTCGAAGGGTAATCTTCCAATGGGGTCGAAACCCTATTCTGTTTCCATCAGCTAAAATCCTTACCTTTTTTTATTAAAAGCTTTTGTCTTAGTCGAAAAGTTCACTTTCGAAGGGGGTTTCTTTTCCTTTAATTTAAAGCTTTCGAAAGGGTTGGTTCTGATCAAGTCGAGGCCTAGCCGCCACTCTTCATTTCAACCATGTTGTCTAGTAGTGCTTTCGAAGAATTGCCTTTGTTTTTACTTTAAACCAAACCTTTTTCTTAAATTCTTTTGAAAGGGGTTGGGGTTTCGAAGAAGACGGAGTTGAAGGGGGTTTCAATCTAGACCTTCGAAGTTTTGATTTTAAGTCTTTTGCTTTCGAACTAGATGGGACCGACACTATAATTTTCCACCAAACTAGTTTTTGTTGGTTTCGAAAGAGATACTTTTGTATACAACCATCTTGACCCAAATGATGTTTTAAGGGTAAAACCTAATGCTTTCGAAAGGGTATTTCATTTCTTTCAAAACCTATGTTTAAAAGAACGTTTTCTTGATACCATCGAAAGATTTCATTGGTTTCGAAAGGTATATATAATAAGAGTTTTGGAAAGCAGTTTATATGCTTTCGAAGGAAGTCATTCAGGGGTTTTGAAAGTGATGTTTTAAGTTTTCAAAAAGATAACCCATTCTCATTTTTAAAGAAAAACCATGACATAGATAAAAGGATTTGGAAATAATATTCACATTATTATTAACCCATAACTGAATTTTAGGGAAAGGGCAGAATAACCAGTTATTTTGACCTAATATTGAATATAACTCAACGGATGTTAAATTCTTAGTTTAATGATATTGGCAGGGGCCATAGGTTCATAGTCAGCCCATGAAAACTATAATTTGATACTAGCAGAGGATAATAGGTTTGTAGTTAGCCCATGAAAACTATATCCGAATTAAGATATTGGTAGTCACCCAATAGGTTTCTAGTTAGCACATGAGAACTAGGATAAAAAATATGATTGGAGTTACCAATAAGTTTTTAGTGATCCCATGAAAACTAAGTAATTGGACAAATAGTCCTTAGTATCAATGGGTTAATAGTAACCCTTGAAACTATAATTAAGATAGATGGTCATAATGAATGGGGATGGGTAATCTAGAATTAATTTACTTGTATTGCATACCATCATAACATTTTGAAATAATTTGTTTTTAACTATTGTGGATGCAGGAAGCACAGTATATGGTTTTGTAAATGTTTTGAGATACTAGTGAGAGGAAAATCCATTCCTCCAAGAGACGTGGTCTCACTAGATATCTAAATGGTTTGAGATGGTAGATTATTATTCATACCGGGCTTTATGTCTGACTTGAAGATTTTTACTTTCCCCTTAAATTCTCAGATACTCAATTGATTTTGAGTAAGTTGAGAATTAAGGTTTTCAAGTTTTCTCTTTAAATGAATAAAGTTTTGGAGGCGTGCAAAAGGCAGATAGTTATCTAAAGTTATTTTAGTTCCTTTGTATGTTTGATTATAAAGGCAAATGTTTTTAAGCCTTAGCATGTACTTTGATCAACCAAGTGGGCATCTTCATATGTCGCTCTTGGCATATTTTTTATCATATATTATCTAAACGTGGTCTGCGAATGCGACTCTGTAATCAAATTGAAATAATTTGAATTGGAATATGGATTTTATTTGTTGTTTAAAATTCTTCCATATTCTTGTGTTTCTTTGTATCAACGTATCTAATATTGTCGTATTTGGTCGCCAAGAATTAATAATTATGGATGACTGCAGCTTTCATAGCCATTAGTTTTAGGCCTCCAAGTAGGGGGATGTTACAAGTTGGTATCGGAGCGAGGTTTATGAAACTTTAAAATAAATTTAAAACTAATTTTTTTTCAAACATAATCCAATGATTCAAAGAACAAGATTAAGGTTTGGGTTAACAATATAATTACGTACTTTTATTTGATATGTATAGAAATATATATATATATATTTATATAAGTACGCATACCCCGCTCTCTTAGACCATTATTCTGTATCTTACTAAGGCTCATATGAAGATTTAAGAGAAAGGAGATATGGAAGCAGGAAACGGAAGAGGAAATCTCGGTGGAGGAAGCACCACAACTAATGGGAATGCTTGACCTAGTACCAGGAGAAACTCGGGTCGATTGGCTAATGCTAGTAACTAAAATGCTGAAGCTAATGTGAGTGTTGGAAATCTACCAGTAGATATGGGAGCAATGTATCAGTTCTTTGCCGGTTTGATGCAAGCTGGAGCTGCTGTTGGGATTGCTAGAAATGTAAGAGGAGCTGACCCTGTGGCTCCTACAGGGAATATTGCTTTGTTGAGAAGAGATTACTCCAGTTTGGGAGGGAAGCCTTTCTTGGCAATGGAAAGTGCTCAAGAGGTTCAAAATTGGTTGTTGCATTGTGAGCGAATATTTACTAATGCGGATTTGAATGACGTACAAAAGAGAAGATTGGCCTCTAGGCAGTTGCGAGTGTCAACACTGCATTGGTGGAATAATGTTACTGTAGGAGTGCCAAAAGAGCAGTTAACTTGGGCTGATTTTAAGACGAGATTTGAGTAGAAGTATGCATCTGAGTTTGCCAAGTCCGAGCTGATGAGGAAGTTTTTGGATTTAGTGCAAGGGGAGATGTCAGTAGTTGAGTATGTTACTAAGTTTGAAGAGCTGTCTAGATATGGGTATGCTTTTATAGATACTGACATCAAAAGGAATAAGAAGTTCATTCAAGGACTGAGACCCAAGCTAGTTAGAATGACCATGACACATGTTTGTGATCCTTGTGATATTGTGGTGGAGATAGCTATTCGCTAAGAGGAGTTGCTTGCCGATCTAGCTAAATGGAAGTCAGTGGAAACCTAGAGTTCTCAAGGGAAGAAGAGTAAGTTCTTTAAAAAGAAGGGAGCCCAGTAGGGAGATAAAGCTAAGAGGTCAAAAGCTGAGGTAGTTTGTTATAAATGTGACAAGAATGGTCACTTTGCGAATGAATGCCGGTCAGGAAATGGGAAGAAGGCTACAGTTGAGAAGAATGTAAAATGTTTCAACTATGATCAAGTTGGCATTACAAGAATCAGTGTCCAGAGCTAGTTAGGTAGGACAAAGGAATGGTCTTTACTAATGGATAAGCTAAGCCAACTGTAGCAGATAAGGGAATGACCGTGATGGAAGGTATACTTTTGATTTAGAGTATTTCAGTTAGAGTACTTTTTGATACCGGTGCATCAGATTCATGTATATCTTAGTGTTTGGTTGATATATTATGCCTAGAACCCACCTACCTTATTACTTCCTTAAAGGTTGTGTATCCTATAGGAGGGTATGCAACTCTGGGGTTGAGATATGACCAGTTAGAACTTGATTTTTAGGTCATAAGTTTGCATGCAATTTTTATATTATTGATTTCGCAGATTTCGTGATCATTTTGGGTATGGATTGATTGGGTAGGTACGTGGCTAGAATATTTTTTCATGATAGAGAGATATCACTGAGACACCCTGATAGTCATAACCAAGTGATATTCTCAGTAGATAATACTAACCGAAGTGTTAGTGCTTTGCTTAATGCTATGGAGAAGGTTGATGAGTTAAGTCAGGTTCGGGTAGCAAGAGAGTTTTCGAATGTCTTTGAACCAGTCACTAGATTACTGCCTAAAAGAGTTGTTGAGTTTAGAATAGATCTTGTTCCTAGAGCTGAACCTATGAGTAGACCGCCAGCAGGATGACACAACCTGAGATGAAAGAATTAAAGGTGCAGCTAGTGGATCTAAAAGGAAAGAATTTTATCAGACCAAGTAGTTCACCTTGGAGAGCGGCTGCGGTGTTTGTGAAGAAACCAGAGGGGTTGTTAAGGATGTGCTTGACTATCGTAAGCTGGATGAAAGGACAATTAAGAATAAATATCATTTGTCCAGAATAGATGATCTATTCGATCGGTTTAATGGAGCTAGAGTATTCTCCCAGTTTAGCAACAGGCTTCCATTAGTTAAGAGTGATGGAGATAGTAGTCCATTGACAGCGTTTCAAACTAGATATGGTTCATATGAGTGTTTGGTGATGCCGTTTGGATTGACGAATGCACCTACTTTCTTCGTAGATTTGATGAACCGAATTTTCTAAGAGCACTTGTATAGGTTTGTTCTGGTGTTTATAAATGACATCCTAGTATACTCTAAGGATAAGAGGGAGCATGAAGTTCATCTTAGAGTGGTGCTCGAGACGCTGAGGCAGAATTAGCTAAAGGAAAAGTTTACCAAGTGTCAATTTTGGGAGAAAGAGGTTAAGTTTCTTGGTCACGTGGTTTCAGAGAAAGGATTGTCAATCGATCTAGATAAGTTCGAAGCTGTTAATAATTGGAAGAGGCCGAAGACGGTGACTGAGATCGGAAGTTTTCTTGGACTTGCTGGCTACTACAAGAGATTCATTAAGGATTTCTCGTGGCACCCTTAACTAAGTTTACCAGAAAGGAGGTGAATTTTGTTTGGTCCTGCAAATATGAAGCATTCCTTAAGTTAAAGCATTTATCGACCAATGCACCTGTGTTAGTAGTTCCAGCGAAACCCAAGAGATGGTGGTATGTACTTACGCATATGGAACTGGATTAGGAGCAGTATTAATGCAGAATGGTAAGGTAATTGCCTATGCATCCAGGCAGCTTAGACCGCATGAAGATATCCTACTCACGATTTAGAGTTGGCTGTCGTGATCTTCGCATTGAAAATTTGGACATTATCTCTTAGGGGAGATTGTTGAGCTCTATACTGGTCATAAGCCTTTACGGTACTTATTCTCTCAGAAGGAGCTGAATATGAGACAACGAAGGTGGCTGGAATTTTTGGCAGCTTATGATTTTGGTATAGGGTATACACTCGAAAAAGGTAAAAAGGTAGCAGATTCTCTTAGTAGAAAACACCAGAATGTGGCGTTAGCTATGCTGGTGGAGTGGAAAGATTTGGAAATTTCGACCAGTTATGGATTGCAGTTAAGATCAACTATTGGTTCTAGTTGGAGTTCCGTCAGATTATCTTGTTTGGAAGTCCGATCAATATGATTGAAAGAATTTCTTCTAAGTAAAAGGAGGATCCAGTACTAGTTGAGAGGATCTGGACACTTGAGGTTAGAATAGAGGTCGATGATTTAAAGGATTTTAACATTGACCAGCAAGGATGGCTGGGAAAGAAGGGATGACTGTGTATTTCAAATGTAGAGGATTTGAGGAAGGAAGCTCTTGGAAAATGTCATCGATCGAAATTTACGATCCATCTTGGAGAAACCAAGATGTATCAGGATATAAAGAGGAGCTTCTATTGGGAAGGCATGAAGAGGGATGTTGGCTTGTGGGTTAGACAGTGTGCAAATTGTCAGTAAGTGAAAGCTGAACATCAGATGCCCAGTTCATTGCTTCAACATTTAGAGATTCCAGTTTGGAAATGAGATTCGATATCCATGGATTTTATAGATGAATTTCCAAGGTCAAATAGTGGTAAAAAAAGTATGTGGGTTATAGTGGACAGATTGACCAAGAGTGCCCATTTCATTCCAATTAAGTCAACTATGACGGCACTTGTTTTAGCTAAGTTGTTTGTGAAGAACATAGTTAGACTGCATAGAGTTTCTAGTAGTATAGTCAATGACGGAGATACATTGTTTACTAGTGAATTCTGGAAAAGTCTGTGGGAAGTGATGGGTACCAAGCTTAATATGAGTACTGCACATCACCCTCCGATACATGGGCAGACAAAGAGAGTCAACAAAGTACTCGAGGATTTATTGAGATCTTGTGTATTGGACTTCAGTGGATCATGGGAAGATCACCTACATTCGATTGAGTTTTCCTATAACAATAGTTATCAGACTAGCATAGGAATAGCGTTGTTTGAAGCTTTGTATTGAAGGCCATACAAATCACCAGCATGTTGGTTAGAGACTGGAGACAGATTAGTCTTAGGTTCGAATTTGATTAGTGAGGCATTAGAGAAGATAGATTTAATCCGAGAAAGGATGAAGGAAGCTCAGTCTAGACGGAAGAGTTTCGTAGACAAGAGGCGTAAAGACCTAGAATTGTCAGTGGGAGATAAGGTTTTCGATAAAGTATCACCTATGAAGGATGTGGTACAATTTGGAAAGTCAGGATATGTTGGTCCATTCCAGATTGTAGAAAGGATTGGAAAGCTCGCATACAGAATAGAGTTGCCGAGCTATATGGCAGGTGTCCATAATGTATTTCATGTGTCTCATCATCGTAAGTATGTGCATGATCAAGAGACTACCATTCCTCCGACAGAGTTGGATGACTTAGTGGTAGAGCCTAATTTGACTATTGTTAGACGACCAGTTTGGGTTGTAAATAGAGATGAGAAAAGGTTAAGGAACAAGACAGTCAAGTTGGTGAAAGTTCATTGGAGTGAAAATGAGAAGGACAGTACTTGGGAGACAGAGGACAGGATTAGAGATACTTATCCTGACTTGCTTTGAGGGTATGTCTATATTAGATTTTTATAAATAGTTTCTAGTTAGTTAGACCAGTATGATTGTTAGGAGTTCTTACAGATGATTACTAAGTTTAGTATTTAGCCCTTACTGAATTTCGAGGATGAAATTATTTAAGGGGGGAGCCTATAACTTCCCTAATTTTTGGTGACATTATTTAGGAAATTTAGTTAGACAAATTAAATAGAATAATGATGAGAACGAGATTGAGATTTGACTAAATTATATAATAGGGTCCTCCTTATTAATAAGGCAAATGGGCAGTAATTTGGTTTAAAGACTAATTTAATTACACATGGGCATATTAGTAAAATAGCTTTCTTATTATTTTACATGGCTGTTACTTCTCCTCTATGTCCATTCATGTTTCATTTTTCTCACGATCACAAAATCTAAAACGTAAATCAAAGCCAACCATTACCAAAGAGGAAAAGAAGAAATTTTTAATCTAAAGAAGAGGATCAAGTAGGAAGGATTAATCAACAACAAATTTGAAGTTCCTTATCAAATCAAAGGTGAATAATATTTTATTCCATCTCCTTTTGGTTTCTAAAATCCTGTGATTTCATATTTATGTTTTATTTCATTTCTATGAATTTTTGGATGGTGATATGTTGGAATTATGAATTGTTTGATTTAAACAATTACTCTCTGTGTGTGTGTAGCTCGTATGGTTTTAAGGGTAAAACCGAAAATACCATGGAAATTTTTTATGTTAAGTAAAACATAATTTTGGTGATGGATTTTAATTTTAGAGTTTTCCAAGTTATGGAAATTTTATTATGAATTTTTGAGGGATATTATGATGCGATTGGGTTAAATATTTATTTTGTTAATTTCAAGAAGAAATTGGGTCTAAAATTTTAATATGTTTGATTACATGATTAATTCGAATTTCTATGACTTTGACGATTCTTCCTCTTGATCTATTTAGGGAAATAAATTATTTTAAAGAAAGGGCTAATTTGAAAAGTATCCGCTTTAGGTTACATGGAAAGATTTTAATGTTTAAATCCTTTAATTTAGGATCTAAATAAATGCAACAGTTTTAGAAGTAAAGTAATTGAAAATTTTATGGCCGCCATGCAGTATTTTACAACTAGGTTAAAAAGATATTACTTAAAGTTGCAATGATTTAGCCTTTAAATCAGAAAAAGGTGTTTTTCCTCCACTAGAAAGTACCTTTCAACTCCTTTGATTTCGCCAGATTATAGATGAAACCATCAGAGTCGGAATATTCATAATCGAAACCAATACATATGGTATCTCTTGGAAGGTACAAAGTGGATCAAAAAATGGGCGGAAGCTTTGGTGTCGAAGGGTAAGCTTCCGATATGGTCGAAACCTTGTTTTGTTTCCATAAGTTAATATCCTTGCCTTGTTTTATTTAAAAGCCTTTGACTTAGTCAAAACATCCGCTTTTCGTAGGGGATTTCTTTTCCTTTAAATAAAAGCTTTCGAAAGAGGTTGGCTTTGACCTACTTGAAACCTAGCCGCTACTCTACCTTTCGACCATGTTGTCCAGTAATGCTTTCGAAGAGCTTCCTTTGTTTTTACATTAAAACGAACCTTTTTCTTATTGCTTTTGAAAGGGGTTGGGGTTTCGAAGGAGAGCATCAAAAGGGGGTTTCAACCTAAACCTCGAAGTTTTGATTTTATGTCTTTTGCTTTCCATCTAGATGGCTCCGACTCCATCAATTTTCCCCCAAACTAGTTTTTTTGGTTTCGAAAGAGATACTTTTGTATACAACCATCTTGACCCAAATGATGTTTTAAGGGTAAAACCCAATGCTTTTGAAAGGGTATTTCATTTCTTTCAAAACCTATGTTTTAGAGAACATTTTCTTGATACCATCGAAAGGTTTCATTGATTTCAAAAGGTATATATACTTAGGGTTTTGGAAAGAGGTTTTTATGCTTTCGAAGGAAGCCATCTAGGGGTTTTGAAGTGATGTTTTAAGTTTTCAAAACTAATAGCCCATTCTCATTTTTAAAGAAAAACCATGACATAAATAAAAGGTTTTGGAAATAATATTCACATTGTTAGTAACTTATAACTGAATTTTGGAAAAAGGGCAGAATAACTAGTTAGATTGACCCAATAGTGAATATAACTTGACGAATGTTAAATTCTTAATTTAATGGTATTGGCTATGGCCAGTAGGTTCGTAATCAGCCTATGAAATCTATTATTTGATACTGGCAAGGGCTAGTAGATTTGTAATTAGTCCACGAAAACTATATCCGGATTAAAATATTGGCAATCAGCCAATAAGTTCCTAGTTAGCCCATGAAAACTAGGATAAGAAATATGATATTGGAGTTACCAATAGGTTCTTAGTGATCCCATGAAAACTAAGTAATTGGACAGATAGTCCTTAACATTAACAAGTTAATAGTAAACCTAGAAACTATAATTGAGACAGATAGTCAGAATGAATGAGGTTGGGTAATCAAGAATTAATTTACTTGTATCGCATATCATCATAACATTTTGAAATACTATGTTTTTAACCATTGTGGATGCAGGAAGAACAGTATATGGTTTTGTAAATGATAAGAGTGAGGGGGAAACCCTTTTTGCTAAGCGGTGTGGTCTCACTAGATATCTAAATGGTTTGAGATGGTAGATTATTATTCATACCAGGCTTTATGGATGACTTGAAGTTTTTGTTTTCCTCTTAAACTCTTGGGTACTCAGCTGTTTTTGAGTAGGTTGGGAGTTAAGGTTTACGGATTTTGTCTTTGGACGAATAAGGCTTCTGGAGGCGTGTAGGAGGCAGATAGTTATCTAAAGTTATTTTATTTCCGTTGTATGTTTGACTGTAAAGGCAAAATGTTTAATTCCTTAGCATGTACTCTGATCAACCAAGGAGGCATCTTCATATGTCACCATTGGTATATTTTGTTATCGTATGTTATCTGAACATGGTCTACGAATGGGATATGTAATCAAATTGAAATATTTTGAATTGGAATATGGATTTTATTTGCTGTTTAAAATTCTTCCATATTTTTGTATATCAATGTATCTAATATCGTCGTATTTGGTCGCTAAGAATTAATAACTATGGATGATTACAGCATCCGTAGCCGTTAGTTTTGGGCCTCCAAGTAGGGGGATGTTACATAACCCCTCTTATACTTAACACCCTTCTTTGAGACGTATGAGCTCAGAGGTGGTAATTTTACGAAAATCAATAATGTGTTGTTGTAAATGGTAATGTGGCGTTTCAAGTTGGAAATGTTCTAAGAAAGGTAAATATTACCTCGAGCCTCACACCTTGGGAATTGTGAAATAAGGGTTGTTTTACGGCAAACTGATTCGCTACCATTTGGTATGATATCACCTTTCTAGATTTATTTATTTCTACCCGCTATGACATCGGGTTTAAATTATATGGTGTATGCTTTAGGATCCTGAATAGGTCGGTAACGGTCAGTGTGATATCATATTTGGTGTTCGCCACCAGATTGGCATGCGAGTAGGCCGGTCTTAATTCATAGAGGTTTCGAAGATGTCGGTCCTCTGTGCATCCCTCTAGAAATGCACTGTATGGGAGGTAATCCTTTACCTCGCTATTCATTGGATAACCAACTCTCCAATAAGTGCCTTGGACTTAATTATAAATCTATTATGCTGGAATTTAATAATGTAACAATTTCGGCTATTTGAATATGTTCATTTGAAAAGTTCTTGAAGAATGTCATTAAAAATAATTTCACTGAGTTTTACATAGAAATTATTTTGTTATCATAAGGTGAAAACCTGTTTCGCATTTATGTGCGGCGTGGCCTTATGAGATACCCTTTTGTTTTTCAAATACTCGTATTTTTAGTTTCTCACACTAGTCCCATGACTGACCTGGAATTTGTTTTCCTCTTCCCTTAAACTCTGGGTGCCTTATTTTTCTTGGGCGGTTAAGTAGTTAGGTAACTTGGAGCATTTTGGAAGGAGCGTTGAGCTTGAAGACTGGAGGCTGCATTGTCAATAGTGATTTATTTCAAAATTTTGCTATATCATGTAGTATGTACTTAGCATCTACCAGCCTTTCTAAGTATAGGCATTATAATTATCCTTACCTGGGTTCGTACTTATTATAACTCTTATGAATCACTTAGAGTGGTTGTATGTACTTTGCATATGTATTAATGCAAATGAGAAATTCTGTTGTTATTCTATTTCATATCTTTATTTCTTTTGAAAACGCCTGATTATCTGCCTCTCCGGCACTTGAATTTGTGGCACGTGAATACCGAGGATGAATTGATGTTGATCTTCGAGGGTCGAAAAGGCAGGTCATTATAGTTGGCACCAGAGCTTAGCTATGGCGAACACCTACGCGTTGATGGGATCGACTCATTGGAGATAGGATTAGTAATATCCTAGAAAGAGTTCAGTCAATGAGAGAGTGTATACGTAATTTCATCCAAATAAATCCGTCCATGTCATTTTATGCCTAATACCCATTCCCTAAGTTAATTTCATCTATAATTCTAAAGAATTTTCCTTACCATATGTAGATAATAGTAGAAGAGTAATAAAAGAGGACAAAGGGGAGGTAGCAATACTATGGCCACTAATAGTCGATCAAATGCTACAGTAATTGAGGAAGCATTAGTCCCTGTGCAACCTCAAATTAACTTTACAACTCTTTGCAAGAATTACAGTAGATTGGGAGGGAAACCATTCAAAGGAACCGAGTCCATTCTCGAAGTGTAAGCATGGCTCCGCATATGTGAAAAAATATTCAAAGAATTGAACATAGAGGATGATCAAAAGAGGTTCTTAGCTTCCTGGCAATTGCAAGAAGGAGCTATAGCATGGTGGGAATCCATAGCTTTGAATGATTCTGAAGACAATTTCTTATGGACTAGACGTAAAGAAGTCTTCAAAGTTATGCATGCAGTCGCAAAATCCTATCTTTATATAAATTTTATGGACTTGAACCAAGAAGGTATGTCTATAGAGGAATTATCAAATAAGTTTACCGAGATATATTATTTTGGGTCAAGACTAATAGACATGCCCTTAAAGAAGAATGAGACGTTTATTTCGGGGATGAAAGAGAAATATCAAGACCGAATGACAACATATGTAAAGGGAACTTTTAGGACCTATTAAATATGCGTTTCTGATATGAAGTATTAGATAAAAAAAATCCAGTGTTACCCCAAGGAAATAGCAACAACCAGAGCATGAGAAAGAAGCCATGGTAGGGAAATAATGGTGGATGATCTTAAGAGAATCGTTATAAGGATGTTGTTTGTTATAATTGCCAAAAGAAAGGCCATTTTGCAACAAACTGCAGGAGTCCCAAGGTGCAAAAGCAGCAGTAAGGAACCGCCTCTCCTATGGTTCAGAAGAGTATTTGTTATAATTTTTATCAACCGGGGCACTAGAAAAAATAAGGGTCGTTAACGAAGAGGGAAGAATAGATCAAGGTTCATACTACAAAGAATTAGCTTTCAACCTCTGAAGAAGTGTCGGGCAAGGAAGTCATAGAAGGTAATTTATGTGTTAAAGATTTTTCATCTACATTATTATTTGATACTGGAGCTTTCCATAATTTTATTGCTAAGAAATTGGTTGATAAGTTAAACCTTACCCTAGAAATAGTAGAAACCCTTATCTGCCTATCTAATCCCATAGGTGGTACGACTAATCTTTGTACGATATGTGCGAATGTACGCCTTAACTACCAAACCCGCCAATTCTTATGTGACATGTTTGTCCTCGATTTCATTGGGTTTGATATTTTACTTGAAATTGATTGGCTATCCAAATATAGAGCTATTCTTGACTACAACAGTCGAATGATTATATTAAAAGCCATAACCTGGTGTTAGACCAAATAATATGTAAAGGACCTAGTCCAGTAAGGGAAAGCTTCATGTATGTGTTGGATTCATCTCAAGTGAACTTAGAAAGAATATCACCTATTTAAGAATTTCAAGATATCTTCAAGGAAGTTAAAAGTTTGCCCCCGCATCGGGAAACTGAATTCCGTATTGACTTAATGCCCGATCAAGGCCCATTATTGACCCTAATCGTAGGATCTCTCCAAAAAAAAAATACTATTTGTAGACGAGTTAATAAAGAAAGGGCTAATTAGATCAAGTCACTCAAGACAGGGCATAACTATGATTTTTGTGGAAAAGTCTGACGGCTCCCTTAAACAGTGTGTAGACTACCAAGACCTAAATAAGAAAACGATTAAAAACAAGCATCCTCTACCCCGTATAGATGACTTGTTTGATCAATTACATGGTGCTCGGGTATTCTCATAAATGGATCTAATTATCATATTAAATCAGTTGAGAATAGCAGAAGATTGCATTCACTTGACTGATTCCGATGGCCGGATAGTTTTATGAATGGTTGGTTATACCATTTGGGGTAACCAATACACCTGCTTATTACATGGATCTAATAGATATAGTATGAGAGACATACTCAGCAAATTCATGTTGGTCTTTATTGATGATATTCTCGTTTATTCGAAGATCGTAGAAGAGCAAGAATGGCATTGGGAAATTGTGTTGGAGATATTGAGAAGGAATGTGCTGAAAGCAAAAAATTATCATTTCTGGGAAAAAGAGGTAAGATTCATAAGACATATTGTGTGAGGGATAGAGTTTCAGTAGACCAACAAAAATCGCAGCTATATAAGATTAGAGATGGCCACAGACTTTGAAGGATATCTAAAGCTTCTTGGGATTAGCCAGACATTACAAGAGGTTTATTCAAGACTGTTCTAAAATTTCCTCTCATTTAACGAAGATGACAATGAAGGATGCTAAGTTTGAGTGAATGCAGAAATGTAAAGAAGCATTTCAAGAACTCAAGAAGAGGTTAACTACTACTCCCATATTAGTTATTGTTGATGAAACCTGCTATTTGACTGTGTATACTGATGCTTATAAGGAAGGAATAGGTGTAATTCTGATGCACTATGGAAAGGTCTTCACACATGCGAGTTGACGACTATAGATCCATAAAAGGAATTATTTGACACATGACTTGGAGCTATTATCCATGGTGTTTGCATAAAAAAAAGGAGACAATATTTGCTAGGTAAGAATTCTTTAATATTTACTCTAATAAACTTTAATTTACCTTGGCAAATAATATTCCGTCCTTAATAGGTGAAAAGTTTGATCTCTTCACGGACCACAAATCTTTGAAATATCTTTTCACTTAGAAGGACTTGAATATGAGATAGCAACATTGTCTATAATTCCTCACATCGTATGAGTTGAATATTCTATATTACCAAGAAAAGCCAATGTTGTGGCACATGCGCTACGCATAAAGTATGCCATTATAGCTCATTTAGTGGTGCATCCAACATTGATTTGTCATATAAAGGAGAATCAACTCAAGGATCCAATTAATGTAAGGATAGCCACAAATATAGAGGATAATGCGATACCAAGAAGATGGATAGGGTTCAAAGTGAATAAGCAAGGAATTCTAAGAATGAATCGAAGGATTTGTGTTCCTAATGTTAAAGGGATTAGACAGGAAGCTTTAACCCGATGTCACAATTCTTCACTTGCAATACATCCCAGAGTTACCAAGATGTGTTAAGATATGAAATGACTTTCTAGTGGGATGGTATAAAGAGATACATTTCCATCCATGTGAGTAGATGTGCAAATTTTCAGTGGATCAAGAGTGATCGGCAAAAGGTTGCCACACTACTCCAACCACACGAGATTCCAAAGTGGGAATGGGACCAAATGTCCATGGATTTCATCGATAGCTTTCCTCGGTCAAGGGAAGAGAATGAAGGCATATAGGTTATTAATAGATTGACTAAAAGCACACATTTCATCCCAATAAAGCCCACAAGAATAGCCTCAAGCTTAGCTAAGATATATAAGGGAGATTTTTCGACTATGTGGAGCTACAACCAGCATTATAAGCGACCGAGATCAAATCTTTACCAGTCAGTTCTGAGAAGCCTTACAGACAGCTTTAGTAACGAAGCTGGATATTAGCACTGCATATCCTCCCCAAACTGATGGGAAAATCGAAAGAGTAAACGGGGTATAGGAGGATCTTTTGAGAGCTTGTGTATTAAACTTTGGAGGTTCGCGGGAAAGCTACCTTTATTTGGTAGAATTCTCTTATAATAATAGCTATCAATTCAGTTTTGGTATGGCACCTTTTGAAGCCTTGTATGGTCACAGGTGTAGATCCCCAGCATATTGGATTGAAACCGAAGACCAGTTGGTGCTTGGTCCTGATATGATCTGAGAAGCTTTAGAGAAAGTGGACAAGATCAGAAAGAAACTGAAAGAAGCATAAAGCAGACAGAAGAGTAATGACCCAAAGGCAATCGTTAAGTGAATTGTATCTTATTCGTATTAGTTGACCTATGCCGCATTATTATTGCTGGGGAGTGGGGCTCGGCCTCCGAACCGTAAGTGGGATGAGTTTCTGCCTCATACAGCTTAGGCCAAAGACCGAGGGGAGTTGAGCTGCCTAGTATACCATGTCCCCGATCAAAGGCATAGAAATTTATAGTTCTCGGTTGAAGATAAGGTATTTCTGAAGATCTCTCCGATGAGGGGAGTCATAAGATTTGGAAGAGCTGACAAGCTAACTCCTCTATATGTTGGATTTTTTTCCATTCTAGATGGATTGGCCCATTAGCCTATCGAGTAGAACTACCGGAGAGGTTGTTTGGTGTGCATAGTGTGTTTCACGTATCTTGTTTACGTAAGTATGTGTATGATCCAGAACAAATCATAAAATAGCTACCCAGGAGGATTTATAAGTGGAACCTAATTTAACAGTTATCAGACCACCCAACAAAATCATGGATCGTGATGAGAAGAAAGGTTGTGCAATTAGTTAAAGTTTAATGGAGTGGCGATGCTAATGACTGTACATGGGAAATAGAAGATAGGATAAATGATGTAGCGCATCATGATAAGTCGCAACCAATATATGTCGCTCAATCTTATGTCGCAACCAACATAGGCCTTAAGTCACACCAACATATGTCGCTCAATCTTAAGTCGCCTGCGAGTTATGTCAATCGTATGCCAACTGCCTTAAGTCGCTCAACCTTAAGTCGCTCATCCATAAGTCGCTCAACGACCTACGCTCAACGACCTGCCTTATAAGATAACGGCTCAAGAAATCAAGCTGCATTTCCATAAGTCGTCTGCCTTAAGTCGCATTTCCTTAAACCGTTCACTTATGCCGCATTTCCTTAAGCCGTTCACTGATGCCGCATTTCTCTTAAGTCGCATGAAGCTTATGTCGCTTGAGTCATTCCTGAAGCTTATGTCGCTTGAGCCGCTTAGTTATGTCGCATGAAGCTTAAGTCGCTTAAGCCGTTCCTGAAGTCGTGCTTTCTTCTTATGTCGTTTATTTCTTAGGTCGTGTGTCGCATGTATGTTATATTGTTAAGTAGCATGTGTATGGTGAATTGTTAAGTCGCATGTGTGTTGTATTGTTAAGTCGTGTGTTGTTGTTAAGTCGCGTATGATGTTGAGTCGCTTGTGTTGTATTGTTAAGTTGTGTGATGCTGTAACTTGTAATTGTTGTTAAGTCGTATGTCGTGAGTCGCATATGTCAAGTCGCGTGTGTTGTAATTTCCTATAAATAGGGGTGTGTTATCATTTGTAAGGAGAGTTGATTTTGAAATAAATTTGTATGTGAGCTTTGGCCACCATTGTTGAAGTTGAGTGTGATCTCCTTCTTCTTTCCATCCTCGGGTTATTCGTGAGCGAATCAACGAATTTGAAGCCAATTCTCGGTATCACTTGCGAGTGATCAACGATCGAATTGTAGATCTTTCAACACGGCATCTTGCGAGATCAACGGGTTGGAGATAGCTAGATTTGGCATCATCACGATCAACGGAATTAAGCATTTATCGTTCTATCGGTTTATTTGACATGAAATCATCATTTCGTGAGGAAGATCCTGGATAGGTTGTGACAGTTTGATATCTAAACTGTTCGAGCCTACTCTAAGTTGCGTCAATTGGTATCAGAGCTAAATCATAGAAAGAAACGAGATTGTTTAATGATCATGCCTCCGAGACGTGCTAATCGCTATCATAATGTTGAAGATTTGTATAGAAGGCAAGAAGCTGAGCAGATGGAGCAGTGTATCAATGAAAAGTTCAATGAGGGTATTGAAAAATTGGAGAAGTTGATGAACGACATGAATTGAAATCAAAGGAGAACGTCACCAGTATCGAACCAGAGTGGAAACAGGGTTTCACCATCGGTTTCGGGAGAAAGGAGGATGTCACCCCAGTCTTATCGAGATAGGAGAGAATCGTCAGTTTCAATGATGCAAGACCGCCATGGGTACCGAAATGAAGAGGGAAGAACTCAACGTGGGTTCAACAATGAACCATATCGTGATGCTGAAAGACAGGGTAGAAGGGACATGCATAGTCGTAGGGATGTAGATGGTCAAGATCGATATCGAAATACATATGATTTTGAGGAAGATGGTGATGGAGGTAGTATTCATTATCGAAATCGAGGCCAAGTGCGAAATCAATATCTGGATTCAGAAAATGATCGTAAATGGGAGTCAGGTATGACAATGGAAATTTCAGAATTCAAAGGTGGTATGCAAGCAGAAGAATTTATTGATTGGTTGTCAAATGTTGAAAAATTTTTGAAATTCAAGGAGGTGCCTGAGAATCGTAGAGTCCAATTAATTGCTACAAAACTAAGGGGCAGAGCTATGGCTTGGTGGCAACAAACTAAACTAACTCAGGAGAGAATGGGAAAATCAAAAGTTGTCACTTGGGAGAAGATGACAAAGATGATGAAAGCGACTTTCTTGTCGTACAATTATCAATCTCTTATGTATCAACGTTTGTAGAATTTTAGACAAGGGACGAAGACAGTGAATGACTATGCAGATGAATTCTATCAATTGATTGCAAGGAATGATATTATGGAAACCGAGGAACAACTAACGGCTAGATATATTGGAGGGTTACGAATGCAAATTCAAGACATGGTTAATATGTTTAATCCAATGTCTGTTGCTGAAGCACATCAGAAAGTTCTAGCTTGGGAGAAACAAGGGAGACGAGGAATTGGTGTGTTTACGGGTTCTAACAACCAGAATAAGGGTGCTAGTAGCAGTGCTAATGTTTCCAAGGCAGTCAATAAACCAATTGTCAATGAAGCCGCTAAAGCAAAGGTCAATAACAGCATCAAGTGCTATAATTGTCAGGAGTTTGGCCATAAAATTAATGAATGTACAAAGCCTAAGAAGAGAGCATTAGTTGCAGAGGAATGTGAGTATGAGGATGTGGACGCTGAAATTGATTATTCTAAACCATCAAAGTTTGATGAAGACGAAGAAGTTGTGTCAGGAGACGAAGGGTGTAACTTGATGATAAGGAGGTCTTGTTTAGTGCCAAAGCATGAGAATGATTCTAGTTGGCTGAGAAGCAATATCTTTCAGTCTACATGTACTATTTTGGGAAAGGTTTGTCGAATTGTTATTGATGCGGGAAGTTGCGATAACATTATTTCTGAAGAAGCCGTTATGAAGTTAGGGTTGAAGACTGAAAAACATTCTAGACCTTATAAACTGGCATGGCTAAAGAAAGGTGGAGAAGTGACAGTGGGAAGACGAGCATTTGTTACATTTTCTATTGGGAAGAAGTACAAAGATGATATGTGGTGAGATGTTGTCGATATGGGTGTGTGTCATCTACTATTGGACATAATGGTCGCACCAACAGCTACAGTTACATGTTCGAAGGAACCCAAGTTACCTTAGTTCCTAAGAAGCGTGAACAAAGTGAAAGCAAGTCAGAGAAGAAAGTGGAATCAACTAGTCTATTATTTACGAGAGAATTTTTTAAAGAAGTGGAAGATAGTGCTGAATTGTTTATGTTGATTGGGTATGAAACAAGTGAAGATATTGAAATTCCTGCGGAGGTTAGACCGGTGTTGAATGAATTTGAAGATGTCTTTCCTGCGGAATTACCCAAGGAATTACCGCCACTGAGGGATATACAACATCAAATTGACCTAGTGCCAGGTGCTGTTTTACCGCATAGGCCACATTATCATATGAGTCCAAAAGAGCATGAAGAGTTGAGGAGACAGGTTGAGGAGTTGCTTGAGCAAGGGCGTGTTCAAGAGAGTCTCAGTCCTTGTGCTGTACCAGCTCTGTTGGTACCGAAGAAAGATGGCTCATGGAGAATGTGTACAGATAGCAGGGCACTTAACAAAATAACTTTCAGATACAGATTTCCTATGCCAAGGCTTGATGATCTATTGGATCAACTCAGTGGGTCTGTAATCTTTTCTAAGGTCGATCTTAAGGGTGGTTATCATCAGATTTGCATAAGACCAAGTGATGAATGGAAGACAGCATTCAAGATTCAGGAAGGATTATATGAATGGCTGGTCATGCCATTTGGTCTATCTAATGCACCAAGTACATTTATGAGGGTGATGAATCAAATTTTCAGACCTTACATCGGGAAGTTTGTTGTAGTCTACTGATGATATCTTGATATATAGTGCTAGCACAAAGGAGCACACTCAACACTTGCGAAAGGTGTTAACTATTCTTCGTCAAGAATAGTTCTATGCAGCGCCAAAGAAATGCGTGTTCATGACGCCAAGTGTTTTATTTCTGTGTTATGTCGTGTCTAAGGAAGGAATACAAGTGGACCAGAGTAAAGTAGCCGCAATCAGAGATTGGCCACAGCCTAAAACTATAATAGAAATCAGAAGTTTCCATGGGTTAGCTTCATTTTATCGAAGATTTATACCGCACTTTAGTAGTGTAATGGCTTCTGTTACTGATTGTATGAAAGGAAAACAGTTTTCATGGACGAAAGAGGCAGGATCTGCTTTTTAGCAAATCAAGGAACTTTTAACCTCAACACCGATTCTAGTGTTGCCAGATTTTCAGTTACTATTTGAGTTACATATAGATGCATCCAAAGTTGGAATTGGAGGAGTGTTGAGTCAGAAGGGTAGTCCAATTGCCTATTTCAGTGAAAAACTTTCTGGGGCAAAGATGAGATACAATACTTATGATGTGGAGTTTTGTGCTATTGTGCAGGCTGTGAAGCATTGGAGACATTACTTGATCCACAAAGAATTTGTTTTGTATACGGACCATGAAGCGTTGAAACATTTACAAGGGCGGAATAAAATTGCAGCTAGGCATGCATCGTGGATAGCTTATTTGCAACAATTTACATTCGTCGTAAAGTACAAGTCTGGAGTAACTAATTACGTCGCTGATGCATTGAGTCAGAGGGAGAATTTACTAACAACCATGCGAGTAGAGGTGATGGGTTTTGACTTACTTCCAGATCTTCTTACTTCAGATTCACATTTTTCTAGAATCCTAGACAAAGTCAAGCAGGGAAGCATGGATGGATATATGCTGGTTGAAGGTTTTCTATTCAAAGGAAATCAGTTGTGTATTCCAGATTGCAGTCTACGAATGAAAATCATCAAATAATTACATCAAGAAGGACACGTGGGCCGCGACCGTACTATGCAGTTGATCTCAAAGTCTTATTTTTGGCCGTCAATGAGGAAAGAGGTTGAAAGGTTTGTTCAGAGGTGCCATATTTGTCAAGTTTCAAAGGGGACCGCAACAAATGAAGGTTTATATATGCCATTGCCTATACCTACTAAACCATGATGGATGTTAGTATGGACTTTGTATCGAGCTTGCCAAGGACGCAACGTGGCAATGATTCTATCTACGTGGTGGTTGATCGGTTTTCAAATATGGTACATTTTATCGCATGCAAGAAGGCAGCAGATGCAATTAATGTTGCACGGTTATACTTCAGAGAGATCTATCGTCTTCACGGGCTGCCTAAATCTATTGTATCGGATAGAGATACTCGTTTTCTGAGTCTTTTCTGGATGAGTCTATGGAGAATGGTCGGGACAAAGCTGAAATTTAGTAGTGCTTATCATCCACAGACGGATGGACAGACAGAAGTTGTGAATAGATCCCTAGGTAATCTATTGAGATGCCTCGTGAATGACAATTTGAAGAGTTGGGATTCCAAGCTGTGTCAAGCTGAGTTTGCACACAACCATACAGTTAATCGTAGCACTGGGTTCAGTCCATTCCAGATCGTTTACTCAACCATTCCTAAGGGACCATTGGATTTATCTATAGTACCACAGTAGAAAGGAGTGATCAAACAAGCTAGTGATTTTGTGAATGAATTGCAAGAGTGCCACAAGGTTGTGCAGGAACGATTGCTTAAGGCGAATGAGAAATATAAGCAATCCGCAGATATTAAACGACGAAATGTTGAGTTCAAAGAAGGAGATTTTGTATATGCATATTGACTAAGGATCGATTTCCTATTGGTACTTACAACAAACTAGCTGCTAGAAAGATTGGTCCTTTGGAAATCATGAAAAAATTTAATGAGAATGCTTGTCAGTTAAGATTGCCGGATCATATCCATACTGCCGACGTTTTCAACGTCAAACACTTGATTCCATATCATGAGAATAAATATGTCGAAGAAGAGGAAAGTGTAAATTCGGGGTCGAATTCTTTTCAACCAGGAGAGGATGATGCAGCGCGTCATGATAAGTTGCAACCAACATATGTCGCTCAATCTTATGTCGCAACCAACATAGGCCTTAAGTCGCACCAACATATGTCGCTCAATCTTAAGTCTCCTGCGAGTTATGTCAATCGTATGCTAACTGCCTTAAGTCGCTCAACCTTAAGTCGCTCATCCATAAGTCGCTCGACGACCTACGTTCAACGACCTACCTTATAAGATAACGGCTCAAGAAATCAAGCCGCATTTCCATAAGTCGCCTGCCTTAAGTCGCATTTCCTTAAACCGTTCACTTATGCCGCATTTCTTTAAGCCGTTCATTGATGCCGCATTTCTCTTAGGTCGCATGAAGCTTATGTCGCTTGAGTCGTTCCTGAAGCTTATGTCGCTTAAGTCACTCAGTTATGTCGCATGAAGCTTAAGCCGTTTCTGAAGCCATGCTTTCTTCTTATGTCTTTGATTTCTTAGGTCGTGTGTCGCATGTATGTTATATTGTTAAGTCGCATGTGTATGATGAATTGTTAAGTCGCATGTGTGTTGTATTGTTAGGTCGTGTGTTGTTGTTAAGTCGCGTATGATGTTGAGTTGCTTGTGTTGTATTTTTAAGTCGTGTGATGTTGTAACTTGTAATTGTTGTTAAGTCGTATGTCATGAGTCGCATATGTCAAGTCGCCTGTGTTGTAATTTCCTATAAATAGGGGTGTTTTGTCATTTGTAAGGAGAGTTGATTTTGAAATAAATTTGTATGTGAGCTTTGGCCACCATTGTTGAAGTTGAGTGTGATCTCCTTCTTCTTTCCATCTTCGGGTTATTCGTGAGCGAATCAACGAATTTGAAGCCAATTCTCGGTATCACTTGCGAGTGATCAACGATCGAATTGTAGATCTTTCAACACGGCATCTTGCGAGATCAACGGGTTGGAGAAAGCTAGATTCCGGCATCATCACGATCAACGGAATTAAGCATTTATCGTTCTATCGGTTTATTTGACACGAAATTATCATTTCGTGAGGAAGATCCTGGATAGGTTGTGACAGTTTGATATCTAAAATGTTCGAGCCTACTCTAAGCTACGTCAATAAAGAAGGCATATCAGAGTTTAGGATGGATGAATGAAATGTGTATATTGTTTCGAGATAGCATACGCGTCGCCTGTGGTATAGTCACTTACCATAGCTTTGTATATATTTCATTATATATGATATATACCTTTTGCGTTATCTTCTTCTCATCTTTAATTTTGAGGATGACATTTTTTTAAGGAGGGAAGTCTGTAACGACCTGCCAATTCATCACTTCAGAAACTTTTTAAAATATCCAAATACAAGATTTTTTTTAACATAAATGATAATGTTTTGAATAATAAATAATATTTGTAATCTTATTTCTAATAAATATTTACAAAAATATATCAATAAAATAACCAAAAACCATTTTATCAACAAATAGCTCTTAGACCATTTGACATCATGCATGGAGCTAGACACATAAACTCATTTAGATATATGAGTAAGAGTGTGAGATAAAATTATTTATTTTATTTTTGAAAATAAAACCTCTTTATGGCATCATCAACGATATCGCTATTTTGGAGCAAATGATTTTTGAATTTAAATTGAGTTTAAATGATTTAATAATTATTTTTATTATTAAATAAGCCCTTTTAATTATTATATGATGATAGAAATATTATTTTCAAACTTTATATATATATATATATATATATATATATTGAATAAGAAGTGAATATATGACCGGAAATTAAAATCGGAATCTATAATGATCCAACGTAGAAAAATTGTGCAATGTTGTGAATCATTTGAGATATACATATGCATACATACATGTACATATACATTAACATATTCTCATGCACATGAACATAAATATACATATACATATAAATATACTTATACATTTAAACATATACATACATATATATGTGTGTGTGTGTGTATATTACAAAATATAAAGATATTTTCCATATACTTCACCCTTATGCAAAACCAAAGTCAACATCTTACACACCAAGTGAAAGCATATGACCATGCATGTGGAAGATATGCATATTCACTGAACATGATGAGGGGAGAGGGGGAAGTGGTGGTGATAGAATAGTGATACATTTGTATATAAATATCCTGATATTTCCAGTCTCATTTTTTCCTATAAATAGCATCCACCTCTCATCATTTCGTTCAATATTTTCTTCACAAATTCCTAAGCTATTTCATCTTCTTCTTTCTACATTAATGGCTTCCATAGCCCAAAAAACAAAGTTATGCCAAAATCAAAACAAAGTTATGCCAAAATCAATAGAAATCTATACCATTTCAAACCAAAGTTCAAGCTAATGATCTCTTTTTTCTCCTCCACCAAGGCCATGTGCAACCAAGCTCTCCACCAACATTTTCCAAGCAAGACTAAGTCTTCTAAGCCTCCAAGACCAAGGCCGAATCCTCTAGGAGCAATTGAGCTAGTAGTCGTGAGCTCCAATTTCGAGATAGCAGAGCCATAGCCATTTTAAAATTAGCCCGACCAAAAATCAAGTGAGAAACTATATAATATATATAATGGTGATTTTATATGATTTCTTTGGATTTTAATTGTTCTTTGATCATCGAGTTTGGTTGTTTTAATATAGTTGTTTAATTGTGTAAACAAGTCACTTTAAATACACGTCGATATTACAAAAGGAAATCACTTTTCAAATCAGGTTATAAAGATGATATGGAATCACTAAACCCTTTTGAATTGATTTAAATTGGTTTATAAATGTTTTATGAACAATAAAATCCAATTTGGTGAAGCTTTGATGAGTTATGAAAGTTAAGCCAAAAATAGGCACGTCACGTAACGGCGTTTTGCGATTTCACGGATAAAAAATTAAATCCATTTATACGATAGATCCGGAGTTAGAATTCTTTGTAATAAGAATTTTCCAAATCTTATAATCATAGTTTTCAAACAAAAGAAAAAGATCGAGATTTCGTTTAGTAGATTTTGAAATATGAGCAAAACAAGTTTTCAAAATAGTCGCGCTTTGCTACTTCGGAAGCTAAAGCGATAAAATCTTTAGAAGTTATATTTTTTTTCTTTAAAATATGGAATAAATTATATAGATATTTTAAAAATGTTTTAAAAGATATTTGAGTTATAAAAATGGATTTTTAAATGATAGAAAAGTTTTTTTGATCAAATAAGCTTAAAAGCTTTATTTGCAGCATTATTCACGGCACGTTTTGCAGCATTTTTAATAACCTTTGAAATATGATTTTAAACTTAAGTATCCCTTCCAAAAAAATTTATATATATTAAGTACTTTAAAGATGATTTGAAGGTCTTATAATTTATTTTAAAAAGTTTAAATAGATGATTCAAAGGAAAGCTGTTATAATTAAGTGATTTAATCTTGGCTCTAAAAATCGATGAGCAGACTAGAATTTTCTATTCATGATACCATATGTGAGGTACCTAAATTAAGGAGATGTTCAAATCCAACCAATGCCCTAGCTCACTGGCCTTTTTTCAGGGTGGGTAATAGATAAGGTTGACATGTCAAAAACGATTCAAGTATAAAAGATATAATTTTTCCAAATTTAATACAACTTGAACAATATACAAATAATCTTTTATACTTGGTACTAAATTCTGAGGAGGGAATCCTTACTATTTGTGTGAATTTAAAAGGTGATTTCATCGATATTTGACGGATATTAAAGGTTGAACATGGAATTTTATGTTAAGTAGAATTAATATAATTCCTATAGACCCTTTTTAATCCAATAATATTTATATTTCTAAAGTTAAAGAGAGGTTTAATGATTCTGTATATACTAAAAAGAAATGTTTTAAAGATATCTATCTTTGGAAGATATTTTTTGATGAAGAGAAAAGTAATAAATCAAATGATAAGCACCTATTTACTTAAACATCATTTTATCAATGATTGGTCGAAGAAACCAAGGTCGGATTAGAGTGATTCTTATTAAAAAACCACTTTGAACAAATTTTTGAGTTCAAAAGTGAAGACATGTTAAAGACAATGAAGCTGAAGGCAGGGATCTTCATAATGGAAGGACAACTTGTTGTTAATTTTGAAGTAGCTCTCGAGATAAATAAATAGCAGTGGTCCCTTCGTTATAGGAACTTTGTATGAAAGGATTACTTGCTACTAATCGTAAGAGTATTTCTTGATGGGATGTGGTAGGAGAGTGCCATCGGTTTGTCCGGTTCTTGTACAACTTGTATGGATGAATGTTTGACATCGCATTTCTAAGAACACAATGCATTGATCTCTACAAACGTACATCTATTTAGTGGTGTAGGAAGTAATCCCTCTTATACTTCACCCTTCTCTGAGACGTACGAGCCCAGAAGTTGTACTTTTGTGGAAATCAATAGTGTGTTGTTGGAAATGGCAGTGTGGCTTTTTAAGTGGAAATGTTCTAAGAAAGGTAAATGTTACCTCAAGCCTCACACTGGTGAATTGTTAAACAGGGGTTGCTTTATGGCTAAGTGGTTCGCTACCATTAAGGTATGATATCACCTTTAAGATTTATTTATTCAAGCCATTATGATGTCGGGTTTAAATTATGTGATGTATGCTTTGGGATCCCAGATAGGTTGGTAACGGCCATGGCGATATCATATTCGGCGATATCCGCCACCTAATTGGTCTACGGGGTAGGTCGGTGTTAATTTGGAGTGGTTTCAAAGATGTCGATCCTCATTATATCCCTCTAGAGATGCACTGTACGGGAGGTATTCTCTTACCTCGCTATTCATTGGAAATGCAACTCTCCAATAAGTGCCTTCGGACTTAATTGTAAACCTATTATATTGGAATTTGATAATGTAACAATTTCGGCTAATTTCAGCTATTTAAAAGGTTTTCAAAGGATATCATTAAAAATAATATCACTGAATTTACATAAAAATGATTTGGTTATCATAAGGTAAAAACTCGTTTCGTGTTTATGTACAGAGTGATCTCATGAGATTTCCTTTGGTTTTCTAGATACTCATATTTTGAGTTTCTTACACATGTTCCATGACCAAACAGGAGTTTATTTTCCTTTTTCCTTAAACTCTGGGTGCCTTATTTTTCACGAGCAGCCTAGTAGATGGGAAACTTGAGGAATTTTGGAAGGAGCATAGAGCATCAAGACTGGAGGATACTTTTGTCAATAGTGATCTATTTCAAATTTCTATTGTATCATGTAGTATGTAATTGGTATCTACCAGCCTCTATAAGGATGGACTGTTATAGCTATCCCTGGCCAGGTTAGTACATATCGTTACTCTGATGAATCATTTGGAGTAATTGTATGTACTTTTGTATGTATAATTAATGTGATTGTTAGATTCAGTTGTTATTCTATCTTTATTTCTTTTAAAAACCTCTGATTATCTGCCTCTCTGACGCTTGAATTTGCAGTATGTGAATACTAACGATGTACTAGTGTCAATCATCGAGGGTCAAAAAGGCAAGTTGTCAAATAAAAGGTTTAAATGTGGTTTGTGATACAAAGCCCTTAACAGCACTACTCGCCAGCAATTTAGTAATGAAATTTGGAAATTTATGAAATAAGATTTAAACTTGGATTTTTCTTCCGGATCCTTTATAAATGTTTTGCAAAGGGTTTAGAGATGATCGAATAACTTGACCACCTTATGGGCGATAGAAGATAGTCTCTAGGCTAGAGTTTGAAAAACCAGCTATCTGCTCCTCCTAGCTATCCGGACTGGCCCGACAGAGGTGATAGCTAATTAGATTTACTCGGATCATAAAAGAAAAGAGATTTGGAATTTTCCACGAAGTTAAAAAAGATTTCAAATATGATTTTAATGGCAAAGAGAATATTCTGGATAAATTTTGTATTAAATTCCAAGGAGGGAAATTATACTATCCATATGAATTTAAAAGGTGATTTCACCGTTATTCGACCAATAGTATGGGTTGAATACTGAAGTTTTTATTGAGCGTAATTAGTTTAATTTTTATAGATCCCTTTTTGCTCAATAATATTTTCCTATATAATTAAAGAGAAATGATTTGGTATTTCCAAAATCAAAATGAGGTTCAATAATCCAGTATATGCAAAAAAGGGGAAAAATTTAAAATAAATTTCTAAAGATATTTTATCGAATATAAAGATATTAATTGGTTGAATAATGGTCACTAATTACCCACATACTTAACATCTATTTATCGATAATTTGTTCAAAGAAATCGGAATGGATTTGGTTGATTCCTACTCAAAAACCACTTCGAACCAATACGCGTTCGAAAGTGAGGACTTGTTGAAGACAATGATTTTAGAAAAGAGATCTTTATCATGTAGGACCACTTGCCACTAACCTCTAGGGCGATTCCCATATTATATATATGGTGGAAGTGGTACCTTCGTTCGACAGATCTTTAATTGGCAAGAACTACTCGCTACTAGTCCTAAGGGTGATTACCAAATAGGACGCAGTAGGATGAGTGCCTTTGGTTTGTCCTATTCGTAGACAACTTTTATAGACTAATGTCAGACATTGCATTTCTAAGACCATGTGCATTGGTTTTTACAAATTTACATCTATTTGATGGTATTGGAGATAACTCTTTTATACTTAACACCCTTCCCTGTGGCGTATGAACTCGGGGGTTGTACTTCTGTGGAAACCAATTAGTGTGTTGTCGGGAATGGAAATATGTCATCCAAAATGGGATTTTTCATATGAAAGGAAAAATGTTACCTCGGGCCTCATACATCGTAATGAAAAAAATAGGGTTGATGTGGCAGGGTTAAGTGGGTCGCAACCATTAGGATATGATCATCACCTTTCTAGATCATCCTCTATATTTTGGGTTTATTGTGTATGTTTTGTGATCCCATGGATAGGTCAGGAACGGCTAGGATGATGGGATATTCGGTACTATCTATGGCAAAGTTAGGTAGGTTCTATGTTGGTAGAGGGCAGTGGGGTTGTGCCTCGGTACATTCCTTTAGAGATGTGTCGGAAAATAGTCCCTTATCATTGTTGGAAATCCATTCTCTAATACGTGCCTTTATTTTTTTGATTGTAGAACCTAGTATGCTGGAATTTAATTAATGTAACAATTTCGGCTATAATTAATATGTTATTTGAAAGGGTTTTCAATGAACGTTATTAAAAATAATATCCCTGATTTTAATAGCACATGTTTTGGTTATCATAAGGTAAAAACCCATCTATGTTTATGTACGGTGTGGTCTTATTAGATACGTTTTGATTTCAAAAGTATACGTTCTTTTGATTTTTCTCACACAAGTCCCATGACTAACCTAGAGTTTATTTTCTTTTTTCTTAAACTCTGGGTGCCCTATTTTTTTGGGCTGCCAAGTTGTCAAGTTTAGCTTGGACCATTTTGGAGGAGCTTGGAGCATGGAGCAGAAGATTCCTCGGTAGATAGTTATCTATTTTTGTTTTTATTGTATTGTGTAAGTATATACCATACCTATGGAGGGATAGGCAGTTATAACTGTATCTAGCTAGGTTAGTACTCCTCATACATCATTTGGAGAGTGATTGTATGTACTATCTATACGCAAAAAAATTAAGTTGTTCAATGCAATGTAAGGATTTGTATTTCTTCCTACTATCTTTATTTTCTTTAACCTCTTATCATTTGCCTCTCTGGTACTTGAATTTGTGATACGTGAATACCATGGATGTACTAATGTCAATTTTTGAGGGTAAAAAAGGTAGGTCACCACAACAATCAACATCTATCATACTCAAGCAATAGTCAACTCATGTCATCACAATAAGCTAACATAAAAACAATTTATAAATCCATCATATCAATAATGGTATGCACATCACAAACCAGTACAAAAAATAGCACTTCGCTTGTCGAATATTTAAAGGCAAGCACTTCACTTATCTACATAAATGACTACACTTCGTGAGTCCAATCATAGAAGATAGCTCTTCGCAATTCTAGGACGAAGGTCTATCATAAATGGTTTCTCTTCACAAGTCTAACATAGGAGACTGCACTTCACAAGTCTACCTGCGCATTTCAAGTCTAACATAGATGACTGCATTTCGCAAGTCTAACAAAGATGACTTTACTTCGCAAGTCTAGATAAGTCCTATCGAAATTAACTGCTCTTTGTAAGTCTAAGACATGCACTTTACATATTTTCACAAAAGTGTCAAATACCCACTAATAGTAATCATTCGAGTAACGCATGTGCGTCCCATAACCACTGGGTTTACTAGAAGTCAGTAAACTTCGGTTACTCAAATATTCTATATAACAAGTCGTATAATTGACCGATAAGGCGATCCTCAATGTCCTGTAACCACTTGGGGTCATAAAATCATTTAATCATATTTCTTCTTCCATAGAAATAATGATTTGCAACCATATATCATGTCAAAGAATTATTTTGCGTAACATGAAAACGACAAATATTCAACCAATACACAATTTTTAATTCCATTCAATTCAAATCTCTTCGTTTAAGGTTTACAGACTAGAAAAATGACTTCTAATAAGAAGTTACATATAATAATCAAACCAAAGAATTTTTTTATTTTACACTTTGAAGTCTTGCTTTCATAATTATAAAACTTTTAGTTTACTATAAGTTATATCCTTATGCTGGGAAACCTGAATTATGTTCCCTTAAGGATCTATCGTTCCCGTCGAATACCAAAAGAGAATACGACCCAAAAGTGCTAAATACTTCCTCATAGCAATCACAAGAACTAAACCAAGGCACCCCATACTACCCGGTGAAATTCGAGTATTCACTAATGAGCTAGTAAATACCACTCAAACATTTTATTCAATGAGTTGTACAATATTCGATGAAGCTTCACTCAAGAGCATTTAAACCAATTGGTAATGCTAACTCGATTATTAATACTCCCATATATTATAGAACTAAGGCTCTTAAAATATTTACCCTATAAAAGTTCATAGCTTAAAAGTCCAAATTACCTTTCAAAATTTAAATATTTTGATTTCGGATAAATCTTTTCTCCCAAAATAATTTTGTAACTCTACATTCTTCAACACATTTATCCCATTTCAAAAGAATATTTAACTCAATTAAAACTTTATCTTCTTTTTAATTATTATTTATAACTTTTGTTAACCCTTCATAAAATATTAAAACTCAAGGAATTATGTCTGACTGTCTTATTGAAGTGTTTAGGAATCTACGTCGATAACGTTGATCGGTCGCATCGATCCGAGTTCCAGACGCACTCAATGACAATTTAATACAAAACCAATTTCAAAATATTTCTTCATTAATCTATATGATATACGTGAAAATCTATAAATAGGAAATTTAAAATACATCCACTCATCCATGCATACATCATAAATCAAACATAAATAATTATTAATTACAATACTCGACGGAAATAATTTAGTAGCTTCCGTTGCGCAACTCTGATCACCAATGGATCAGGACTCCACTACACAACACTTAATTCTTAAAATCAACTTATAAAAATAATTCATAAAGTAATTAAAAAATTTCACAGATATGTCCCAATAATTATTCTCAATAATCATTTATACTCCTATTCTAAGTAGGAATTGAATCCTAAACTCTACCCGACACACCTGAGGAATGGGACTCTAAGTCAATCTAGGAAAGGTTCATGTTTCATATATTCTATTTTTTTGGGTCTTTGCTTTGTTACCAACTGCAATGCCCCACTCCGAGACACACACTAACAAAGGATTACTAGGTAATACTGTCTACAAGTGTGGAGAATTGGACCGATTAGGAGCGACCATCTGTAAAATTGCTTTGGACAAGTATTGAATACATCGAAATAATGTGACTATATGTTTCTTTTCTTTTTCTGCAAGTGGTAATTTGACATCGTCAATCCAGGCACAAAACGATAATACAATGGTTTGATTTAATTCAAAACAATATATAACATGATATATGATACAGAATCGAACGTTACAATAGAAATAATATACATCAATATCTTCTCATAAGTACGAGTCTACAAAAGCAAATACTAGACTCACATTTATATACATATACATAAATAAACACTGACAGATCTCAATACACATGATTACAAAAGTCTACGACATATACAAAAATAGATCAAGCATATAAGCTAGATTCAAATGGTACATCAAAGATGTAACCAACATCAAAATAAAAAAATTTAAGTTGGCTCACATCCATGGTCGCTAAGTCCCTATAGTTGTCAAATCTCGGTCTGAACCGGGCATTAAAATAACACCTTGATCAGATTATCTCTAATTACCACAAAAAGTGAGATGCTGCTAATAATGAACTTCCATAAATGTAAGGATAAACATCCATCAATTGTTCTTCATAGCCTAATAAAACTTTATTTATTGATTCACGGTTTATAGTTAAGTTTATGCTAGTTTTCAGTATTCGTCAAAGCCAAAGCAATATAATAAGAGCATAGAAAATTAGAGCCATATAAGCGAGTAATAGACATGCACTTTGCAAATTAATACAAAAGACATGTACATCACGCCAACACCAGAGGTTGCACTTCAAAATTAGTAACTCGCTTGAAAAAGAGTATCATATGGTGGGCTTGAAAACTCTTTTAATCCGCTTACACAGATTTACCCAAGATCTAGTTTGAAAACTCAACAAATAGATAAGCGTTATCCACTTTCAGTTAGTAACCATAAGAGTGTCAATTAACGTCCCATAACCACTTGAGGACACTCAAATATTCACTAAAAGTCGTAAATTCTACTAATGTGTAAACAAATGTTCAATCGAATGAGTCCGAGAATTAACCGCTAAAATAAACGCAAGCGGTTCATACCACTCATTTTATTAAACCATTTAAATTGATTCCTCATTCGATCGATATGATGCAATTTTATAAAATAATTTACTTTGGAATCTTTCTTGAAAACATTATCTTATAAACTAGAATATATACATACATACATATATATAATAGAAGGCCCCTGTAGATTTATATATTGATGCTTTTAAATATAATTTTTAAACATTGATCCAAATCACTTTAAAACCATTTATATTATAATTAAATATTATATACATATTCTAAATATCCTTTGTAGTAATTATATTCATACTTGAAATGATTTAGGAAGTGTTTGGATTAAAAATCATTCTTTTAGAAACGCTGGTTGAAATTGTGCAATAAAACTTATGTGTAATGTCATGTATGTTTTTGTGTATCCACTGCAGCATTTCTATTGAATTAAATCATCAAAATGAATTCACAAATTCAAGGATCTTATCAAAAATATGCATCCAGATCAGCACAAAATAGGCATTAAAACAAGATACAAGACATCAAGAATCAATCGAGCAAATAGATGGTAGAAACGGGCAATCGAAGAGATGTTTTGGCACAGCTTGGGACTCAACCCAGGCTATGATCGGAGCACCGGTCTACGTGGACTGGTGAACCGGTGTCACTAGCTGGGTTGAGTTCCAGGCAGTGCCTTGACCCCCTTGATGGGCCGTTTTTGATGATTTTCGAACTTCGATTTGTTTTGGTCTTTAGGGTGATGAATCTTGAAGCATGCAAGCACATAAACATCATCGAATTGAATGTATAAGGGATTAAAAGTCTAGGGTTTCAGCTAACAGAGCATAAAGCAACAAGATGCAACTATCATAAATAAATTAAGATTAATTCAATAACAATTCATCCATTAACCAAATCAATAAATAAATTCGGAATAGAGTTAGATGTGAGTTTTTCAACTCACCTTTTCTCTAGTTAGCTTACCAAAACCCCTTCATATCAATCTTGCACTTAGATTTCAGTAAACCCGAACAAAATGCCGCAAAATAAAAGAAGAAGAACAAGTATTGAAAGAGGGATGAAACCTAAGTTCTAGCTTCCAAATGTTTTGAACGTACAGACTATTGAAAAGAGAAAAATGAGGAAGTGCTTTCTTGTATTTACTTGAGAATAAGGATCGGGTTAATTAAAGCCCACTTAAAAGAAAGAATGCAATTTCATTTTATTTACTTTCTTTTTAAACTAACTTTTACAATGTTTATTTGCAAATAGATATATCTCTCTATTTTATAACATATATTTTCTAACGCTATTTTTATTAAAACATATATTGACTTTTTAATATTATCAAAACCTAAAATATATAATTTTGATTATTGATTAGTTTCAAGCTCATAATAATAAGGTTATTTATTATTTGTAGCTTCGAAAATATTCACACAATAATATTAATCATCAAATATTATAAGAATCAAGAATTCACATTTTAAAAGAATTTCATTATCATTTATCAAAGAATACCAAATTCAAACTAAACAAATATTCTTATCCAAACTTTAATCCTAATTACTATTTAAATAAAACACTTAAATCCTAATTTCTCCACCTTTGATACTTGTGAAATCAAATTTATCATTTAAATTTCTAATTTAAATCATTATTCATTTTATTTAAGCAACACTAAAAATCAAGATTGTTACATTAAGTTGGATGTGTGTGTATAGACACACACACATAGCCCGAGTATCCCCAAAATGGGAAAGGATAATACTTAACAGAAGTACTTACCGTCTAGACACATCCCTTTCTCATTTTTATTTATTTTTGAGCCACTCAAACTAACTAACATAAAAATTCTACTCTTTCTTTTTCAAAATTCCCTTTTTAGGACAATATTATCTTATATTTCCATACAAATGTCTTTAATGAAATACAATTATCAACTTGCTTTGGATTTGTTTGGATTCGAACTCATTTCGATCGTACAGTTATAGGGAGAACAATTTACTAAGTGCACTACAATATTCACCTAGGTAAACATCCAATCATCACTTAGAAGATTATTTTAATCATCAAAAAACAGATCGAGACTTATTCCCTTGATCAAACTAACGAAAATACTCTTTACTTAAAATTTCTTTTCCAAAATATTTATTCCTAAAAATATTTTCAAGTAAAACTATTACTACGTTTTCCATAAAAATTTGAAATCTTTTTCAAGACTCCAGGATTTGACTTCCTAGAAATCCTTTAATTTATATAACACATTTTTATAAACCAAAATTTTATAAAAACCATTTCATAAAAACTTTCCCAAAATATTTATTCAAAACATCCTAACTTTCTTTTTAAGATAAATCCTATCAAAACCTAATTTTAAATTAACATTATCACCAAATGCCTTATAGTCAAACTATGAAATTTAATTCACAAGGTGTTCATTTCATTATTCCCACAATTTCTATCTACCTAAAAGCAAGTTTCAAAAAAAGGAAAAATTATTGATAAAGCAATCAATAATAGTCATTGCCCAAAACTAGACAAGCATGACTAATAAAAGAATAAATGATAATAATTGGTAATTATCATTTCCTAACAAACAAATACATCACAAATAACTATACCAAATTTTGAAAAATATTCTTTTAAAATATAATCCTAGGTAAAATTATTTCATTTACCAATTTCAAAACAATACTATGTTGGTTTGTCTTATATAAGGGTTTAGAGATCCATATTAATCCGTTAGCTACTCGTATTGACCAGAATCCATAAGTCACTTAACAGACCAATCAATACAATATAAAACATTTTTATAGCACTAACAAATTTGCTCTCTCATACGCGCACACACACACACATACACACACATAATACACACTCAACTCATTCCAGGATGTCACTTACCCTATTTCAAATAATTTTTCCCCACCAACGCTAAGGGTCTCGCTTAAACTTCAGCTCTAATACCACGTCTTATGACCTGCATTTTCAACCCTTAAAAATTCAATCTAATACAGCCACGGTATTCACATGCCGAGTTATAGGTGCTGGAAAGACAGATTATTGGAGTCAAAGAAACAAAAGACAAAAAAGAATCCCACACCGGTGATGAGTAATATATAGTATACACATGATCTTTATAAAGAAAACTCTAATGTACATACATCAATCAAAGTACTAACCCATCATCACTTTGGATAATTATAACAGCCTGTCCTTACAACTCTTGATAAATACAATACAAGGAAAACAACGAAAATAAAAGATACGTGAATACGCTCTCGAGGCATCCAGCTCGTCCCTTGAAACTCTAAAGCATCCGGCTAAATATGAAATATACTCTGTTGATTGGAGCATTATAAGAAATGACACTAGATCCGACTAGCAAGCCATCTTAAGAATACTCAAATAAAATTATATGGAGTTTTATATTTATAAAATCCTTCAAAAATAAATGTATCTCGTAAGACCACGCCGCACATAAACTTGGATGGGTTTTTAGCTTATGATAACCAAACCATTTTATTAGAAAATTTGATGATATTATAATAATGTCTAGGGATTTAAAATAAATATATAACATACCTAGAATAGTTAACCATAATCACATTAAATGGTACTAGGTTCTACAACTAAAACTGTTAAGCACATATTCGAGATTGGATTCCAACAATGACAAGGCACCGAGGTACCACTTATCATGGTACCCATTTAAAAAATGTACCGAGGGCCGCAAATGGACCCCTACAAATAGAGAGACGACTGCCTCTTCAAAATGGCATAACAGATTACATCATTCTTCAGGCACCTAGGCTGCAAATAATGTCCCTTGACTACCTTACGTGCATACCAAATCTATAATCTCAATTCAAATCAAGGAATGATGCTCCTTATAATGACCCGCCTTTTTAATCCTTAGAAGTAGGCACTAGTACATACTTGGTATTCATATTCCAGGTGTCCAAGTGCTAGAAAGATAGATTGTTAGGGGAAAGAAAAGAAAATATAGAACAGAATCTCAAATCATGAAGAGTAATACATAAAATACAACAGATCTTTACAAAGAAAACCATAATATACATACATCAAATTAAAGTGACTATCTATTATCAGCTTAGACAGTTATAACAACATATCCTCACAAATGTTGATAAACACAACCAATAAAAACAAAATGGAAATCAAAATACAAAAATACGTCTTGGGCATCCAGCTCGACACTTGAAGCTCCAAAGCATTCAAAGCTATCTCTGGAAAAATACTCAGGTCTGACCCGATAAGAAAATGACATTCGGATCAGTCTGGTAAACTAGTGTGAGAAACTCAAATTATTTAGATTATTATATCTTACAAAACCCTTTAAAATAAAAGGTATCTCGTAAGACCATATTGCACATAAACACGAACGAGTTTTTACGTTATTATAAAAAAAACACTTTTATAGAAAATCAAGTGATATTATAATAATGTCTAGGGTTTGAAATAAATTATGAATATAGTTGGAATGTTGGTATCTCATATTCCAGCATAATTGGGCACAACTAGGTCTTTACGGTGCATATTGAAGAATAGATTCCATATAATAACAAGCCTACTGGGGTACTACCTACCATACTACACCTCTAAAGAAAATATACCAAGTGCCTCACATAGACCCCCCCACCAATACAGGCCCAATTTACCAATTACTGGATAGTACCGAATATTTCATATCTTCGATTGCTTTGCAACCTTTTTCCAGCGAGCTCTCATGCACAACCAAATCGACTATACCTTAATGGATGCAACCCACATAGGCCTACTGCATATCCCCTATTTTATTCATTCCTAGTTGATGAGGCTTAAGGCTACGTTTTCCTTTTCATAAAGCAATTCCACTTGCACTGCTAACATTGCTTTCCAATTAATAATGCAATGCCAGATTTTTCCATACAATTTGTTTAGGAAATGAACAAACTGAAGGCACTACTTCGACTACACCCTTTTAGAATCGCCCACAGGATTAGTAGCAAGTAGCCCTTGCACTTCAAAGAGATCCATCTTCAATCCCATCTCTTTAAGATGCTTCCAATCGAACGCTTGAGCAGGTTCGTAGTGGGATAATTCATACTTATTTGATCCTAGTCTCCTCGAACTAACATTCAATAGTTTTAGATAAACTCAACTCTATTTCTTTTAGAAATAAAAAGACAATAAATAAGAGTGGGGATCACCCCTAACTGTTTAAGTGGACGGATCTCCTTATAATTTTTCTTAGAATATCAACAAAGATAACTATACCATATAGTTCTCATGTTTCTTCTAGATATTTCCAAATCTAAAAATTGGTCGATATTTGATAGTCGATTATTTAAGTATCAAACAAACAAATAAATCAACCATAGATTAAATTTCCTATAGGATTTATTAAGCCTCGTTTAATATATTTTCATAAACTAACCACTTCAATTATATACGAAAATATTCATATACTTATCTCACCGGTATTAGTATATCCACAAACCATTTACTTTCTATATATTGAAAACTTTACCATATACTTATACAATGGTATAAGAATATTCATAAAATATTTAAGATTTCTTATTCTCAAATATATTAAGTGGATCAAAAGCAATGTCATTCAAAATATTGTTTGCTATAACCCAAAACCTTAATCCTTCGGTGTTAAGTATGGAAGATGCTTCCATAACACCAAAATTTAGAAAGATCATATATTAGATTCATAAACTTGAGGTATATAATTGATCCAGTTTGTATATGGAGATAACTCTTATATGTCAGACATCGATCTTCGAGTTTCCAACTTAGACTATCCTTCCGATAACAATGAAGTCGTTCATGTTGAGATATTAATACATCTCAACCTGACTCAACAACTTTCTTACCTTTCAGGATAGGTAGAAGTTTACCAATCTTGAAATTTAGTGTCCAATACATGTTTTCAAAAATCTCCATGTAATATTCATTTAAAACAAAGTTTACAAATCGATTTAAACTCTAATAATAAAATGATTAATTAATTTCAACATTACTAATAAACAACACTATTAATAAAATGCTTCACTAAATTAAAACACTAATATTAATAAGTTAATTAATCTTAAAATATTATTATTAAAATAATTAGTTAATTTTAAAATATCATTACTCAAATAACTAATAAACTTTAAAATATTAGTATTAAAATAATAAATTTACTTAATCTTTTAAATTTCGAAAGCATTTTAATTTAAAGTATTATAAATATTAAAGTAAATTTAAGTCCATTTTATAAATTTGGGAAGAGGCTTAGCCACCACACTGACGCTTAAACAAGTGACCATTTATTTTCAGTTCAACATTCCAATTCATCACTAATATTTACATAAGCAACATATATCTAAATAAAATCCATAGTTTACGAACGATGGATAACTTGTCATCTAACCAACTCAACTGACATCAAAATAAATGTTCAAATTTATAAAATAGCAGTATGCGGTTTAGTTTGCTAATTGATGTCCACTATACTCTACCCGATTTAAATGCGGACGATGTTTTATTCTACTATTAGAATGCCAATGCTAAATATAATCCTTTAACTACGTAATTAATTTCGACCACTATAAATAACCATTAAATTATACTCTGCTGGAATTTTCAGTTATTTTCATTAAAGTGTTGCGCTTGTCGATATGGGTCTAGTGTAGGAAATCGTAGGTTAAACGAATCTATAATGAAGGAGATATAAATTTTCAAAGTTTAACATACTCGGCTTCTATAAATTTAACAACTAACTTAAATATATTCTTCCCATCCAAAAAAGGGCCCATGCCCACAGCCCAAATACTCAACATCAGTATCATTCTTCGCAAAACCAATTATCCCCAAATCAAACTTTATCCAAAAAATCAAAAAAATGCTGAAGCTAAAACTTGAGTGCATGAATGTGCACGCATTCACATGCATGCCTTCTCTGACCCGTCAATCAACAAGCCAAACCTACCCATAAATTTGCCTTGCCATGTTAGCCTTCTACACCACCACCGTCCCCACCAGCATCTCCAAACAGAAATCGCCCATCAACCCAAAATTTAGAAAACACATGCGCACCCTGGCTTGACCATCATCAACCACGGCTGCTTCACCCACTTCCAGACCCTGCCACCAACCTCAATCGATCATTTCCACCATGCTCCACCTCTGAACCAAGCTATGCCGAGTTTGACGCCTCTATTTACCGACGCCGCCTCGTTTTCCAAACCAAAATTAGAACTTTCGTAAACCCTAACTCGAGCACGACTGAGCATCTTCGACCACCAGAGAACACATGACCACCTGCAATGCTTCGGCCATTCCTTAATATTTCTCTAGCCCAATCACACCGCCCCAAACCACCAATATCACCTGAATTTCCCAAATGACCCAAATTCGATCATCTCTCAACCACGATAACAACATACCCTCTGAAATCATGAGACTCGTTCTAAAAATCATGATTCGTAAATACGAACATGATTATACACTCCAGTCATCATTTCAAGCTCGATGAAAAACTAACAAAGTTTAACCATTGAATGAACTCGACACATCAATGCGACGCTACTCTTCGGAAAGTCACCCGACTAATTTCAAAAAAAAACTAAACACTAAAACTAAAAACTTTCCAGTTGATTCCAAGTGCTAATTTTAAATGATGGAAGATATGTTGATTTTAAAGGAGAGGTGGAGGAATTTGTTACTTCATTTTTCAAAGAACAGTTAACAAAATGGAATGGAACAGTGTCTATATGTGCATATTTTTATTCACAGTAAGTATACTCCTTCACTCTAAGGCAAATATTAATATAATAAATATTTTATACAATTACTTAAACATTGATTCTAATATCAAAAAACAAGTTACTAATAAGCTCACACATTTATATTTTCTTTCACTTTCAAATCAAAATAAGATTTTTAAACCATTTCTAGAATAAGAGAATTATATAAAAATCATAACCGAACTAGACGTAAATTTTCCACTACATTTATTTTTCATATAAATAGTAAGCAAGGAATTAGAGATCTCACCCTTCCGAATATTGCAAAATCCAAGCCAAAATTGTTTTAAGTCAAAAGAAGTGAATTTTATTTTAAAAATTTTAAATGTAGAGAAGTTGGGAAAGGATTTAAGAAGTATGGAGATGAAAAAAATGATAAGGGTGTATACATATATAAGGTTAAATAAAAATAAAGATAAAGATAAAATAGAAATGCCTTTGACCAAAATGCCTCTTGATTCATAAGTTTTTGAGCCCACCATCAAACCTCAAGTCACCTAAATGTCAAACATTTGAAAACATATTGGTTAATAAAGTAATCCTTGTACTTCATAAATTTACACACATAAGGAATCATTTCATTTTAAATCAATCTTTTCATTTGAAATTTAAATATAGTTATATTTATAAATCCTTATTATATTATTGTATTTTATACACTGAAAAATAAAATGTTCAAACATTAAAAGGTTGTTTAAAGTGTACACAAAGATATTACAACTTTCTATAACTTGATGTTCGATAAAAAGCTGAAAATCCAAAAAGCAGGTTTTGATCACATTTTCAGTTTTCCATCGAACTACCTATTTATGTAAAGAATCCAAAATTGAATTTTTAATTATTGGTTATAAATTAAAAGATGGTTATTTAATTATTTAGAAATATTAATTTAACATTTAATTAAATTAAATATTCATAAATCAAATCTATAAAATTCTGGGTTATTACATTCTCCCTCAGAAAGAATTTCAAGCTTGAAATTTCATCTCAAACAAACACAAAGGAAACCAGTTAACATAAAATCCTAACCATTTTACTTCTTAATTATTTATGAAAATTTACAATAATCACCACTTAAGTTTTAAAACTTGTATAATACCCCACAACATCCTGAGGGTATATACTACTATCTGGTTCAAATCTTTTATTTTGAATTTAAATTCTCCTAAGTAAACTCAAGATCCAAATATCCGGTTTTGTTTCAAGACTTCTTTTCTGAAGCGATGCTATATACTTTAACAATAGAATATATATATATGTATGTATGTATGTATATGTATATGTATATGTATATGTATATGTATATATTGCCTGGGTAGCACTAAAATGATACTAAGGAACTGGATACTACCAAATAGTATCATATATTTCCTGACCAATAACGATAATACTTAAGAGAAGTGCCTTCCATCCGAACACATCTCTTTCCCATTTTAAGTTATTTTCGAGTCACTCGAACTAATTAACTAAAAAAATACTTCTTCTATTTCAAAATTATCCCTTTTTGAAACGATACTTTACATATTTCCAAACAAATACTTTTTAACAAAATATCACTTTCTAACTTGCTTTGGGTTCGCTCTGGTTTGAACTTATTTTCGATCGTATAATGATAAAGGGAATAATTTACTAAGTGCACTACAATATTTGCCTAAGCGACTATCTAATCGTCAGTTAGACGATTATTTAGATTACCGCTAGACTAATTAAGACATTTTCCCCAAACTATGCAAAGGAAATGTACTTTGCTTAAAATTTTGCTTTCCAAAATAATTTTACTTGTAAAAACTTCCAAGTAAAACCATGACTGCTTCTCTTAGAATCTTTCGAAATCTATTTTAAGACCACAGGATCTGTGAATCCTCAGAAATACATTTTATTTATAAAACACATCTTTATAAATCCAACTTCCATAGATCATACTTAATAAAACCATTTCTCAAATATTTATTTCAAAATGTTCAAGCTTTCTTTGATAAACAACCTTAATTATAATCCAGTTTTAACCCAACATTTTTACCGAACGCCTTATAGTCAAATTGTTAAACTTAATTCATAAGGTGTTCATTTAAATGTTTCCATAATTTTTATCTGCTCAACCTACGCTTTAGAAAGGAAAGCTACTGACAAATCAAGAAACAATAGTCAATGTTCAAACTAGATGAGCATGACTTAACAACCTAAGTGATGATAATTGAATATTATCATTTCCTAACAAACAAGCACATCAGAAATAATTATATAAATTTTTGAAAATTATTCCTTTATATAAAAAATATAATCCAAGATAAAATTATTCCATCTACCTATTAAAAACCAATATTGTTTCAGCTGACCTTTTTTAAGTATTTAGAGATCCCAATCGATAATGTTTGTTACAAGTTTGACCAGAATCCATAAACCACCCAACAAATCAATCGACACGGTATAAAACCTTTTCATAACATTAACAAATATGTGGTCTTATATATATACACTAAAACTCATTCTACGATGTCACTAACCCTATTTCTAATGAGTTTACCCCACTAGGGCCAAAGTCCTCGCTTAACTTTCATCTCTTATACCAACTGCAATGACCCACCTTTTTGACCCTCAGAACTAGAAACTAATACATTCACGGTATTTAGTGTCGACCATCTAAGTTTCAGAAAGATGGATTGTTGGGAAAAAGAAAAGGAAGACATAACAGAGTCTCACATCGTGAAGAGTAATATATAATATACAACAGATCTTTACAAAAGAAAACTGCGATATACATGCATCAAATCAGAGTAGCTATCTATCATCAACCTGGATAGTTATAACAACATGTCCTCACAAATTCTGATAAACACAACCAATAAAACACAGCGGAAATAAAAATACGAAAATACATCTTAGGCATCCAACCCGACTCCTGAAGCAACAAATCATCTAAAGATATCCCTGGAAAAATACTCAGGTTTGACTTGAGCATTATACTAAAATTACACCCAGATCGGTCTGGTAAACCAGCGTGAGAAACTTAAATATTTAGATTGTTATTTCTTATAAAACTCTTTAAAATAAAAATTGTCTCGAAAGACCATGCTGCACACAAATACGGATGGGTTTTTACCTTACGATAACCAAAACAATTTTATAGAAATCCAATGATATTATAATAGTTTAATGCTTGCATCTAATGCTCCATCTTAGTTGGGCACAATTAAGTGCGCACGAAATTTAATTGAGAACGGATTCCATATAATGACAATGCTATTGGGGAACCGCCTGCCATAGTACACATCTGGAAAAATGTAATGAGGCTCTAAAATTGATCCCCAACCAAAACAGGACCGGCTTACCCCTTACTAAATATTACTGAATATCTCATCATCCTCATTTCTTTGCAACCTTTTCACCAAAAGTTCTCATGCACAACCAAATCCATAAGAGTGTGTGTGTATGTGTATGCGCGCATCTAGAAGGGTGCTGACAATACCCTAATGGGTGTGACCCACATAGCCCTATTGCATATCCCATATTTTTGTCATTGCTATTTGAGAGGCTTCAGGCTATATTTTACCTTTTCATAAAGCAATCCCACTTGGAATGCTAACCAGGCCCTTCCGGCAATAATGCAATGCTAGCATTCATCCATATAAATTGTTCAAGACATAAACAAACCAAAGCACTACTCCTATTACACCCTTTTTGGAACCACCCATAGATTAGTGGCAAGTATCCCTTGCAATTCAAAGAGCTTCGTCTTCAATTCCATCATCTTTAAGATGCTTCTAATTTGAACGCTTGAGTTGGTTCAAAGTGGTCTTCAGATAATTCATACTTATTCGATCTTGGTCTCCTCGAACCAACATTCGATGGCTTTCGGTTAACTAAACTTCGGTTCTTCTAGAAATAAAAAGACAATATATAAGAGCAGGGATCACCCCCTAATCATTTAAGTAGATGGACCACCTTATCAATTATCCTAGAAGAACACAGGAGTTTATAGGTATAGTAACACCAACAAAGATGACTATACTATATGTCACGACCCGAATTTCAACGTTCGAAAATCGACATTCATACTTCACTCGTATTCGAATGCCGCAGGTTCAACCGTTGAAATCTAGTTCGTGCCGGAGCTTATAACACATTAAGTACAACCATACAGCGGAAGAAAAATGAATGATTATATTAATATGCAACATTTGATACAACACATTGATACAAATGATTATCAACATATATAGAGACACACAACAGCGGAAAGAAAATCTTCAACAGAGAAACATCAATACTAACTTCAATAGAAAGAGAGAGCTTGAGAATCCAATATTGCATCTTCAATGCCAAAGCCCAAAAGACTCCAAACCAGAAGCTCGAACCACCATCATGCTGAATTTAAGAAACTCCAATCACAGAGAAACAAATGCGATCGCCAAATTCAAAAGCTGGATGCCATCGAATCTAGACCTACTATTTGATTATCTGAAAATCCCAACTCTAGGCTGTCCGCGTGGAAAATTGTGGGCACCCAGAGTTTAGAAAGGGAATAATAAACTCTAGGTCAGTCATGGGACTGGTGTGAGCAAACGAAAACAGTTTATCTTTTAACAAAAGAAAAACAAAAGAAATTTAAAGAAATCTACGATGCTTTTTGGAAAATGAAACTACCATAAGGCCTCCCCGCACGCACACAATGCAAGCGAACAATTGGAGGAGATTTCTCCTTTTTATAGTCAAACATGCTTGGTACGCGAAATCCTTTTGATATTATTATTAGTGCATAGTGCAGAAAATATTTGCAAGTATAATATTAATCTTAGCCAGCATACGCACCATTATTGTATATGCCAACTATAGCTACCATGTTAGATGGCAGGTTCTACAACTAAAACCGTACAAGACGCGTATTGATGATAGGATTTCCAGCAAATGATCAGGCAAAGGAACTTCCTGGGCCACATGGGTACGCCTCTGGAGGGACGCCCCGAGAACTTAACCATCTCTCTGCCAACACAAGGCCATGTTACCTCTATAACTAGGTAACTACTAAATGAGTATGCCATCCCTCGGTCGTAGTCTACCTTTATCCAAGGCCTCGACACCAATAACCACAAAGCAATAAGTTTGCAACAACCACATAAGTTAAGTATCTGGGCTCTATACCATGATACCACTTCTATCCACAAGGAAATGGACATATCCTCGGGGGCGCTACCCCAAAATAACCTTGCCATCCTTTCTGTTTCGACCTTTCCGGTTTGTGAGGTCCTGATAAGGTCTCATCCACAAAGTTATGCTATTCACAAAAGCCATGCTTTGATCAAAAAATGATCAGCGGCACTTCATATGCCACATTATCAAATTGGGAATTTATCACTAGTAACCATCAACTACATAACCTCTGAGCTCGTACGTCTTGGAGAAGGGTGTTAAGCTAAGAGAATAAATTCTCCGCCACCAAACAGAAATGTATTTGATAGAAACCAGCTTTACATCTCAAAGTGCAATGTTAGACATACATCCATGCAAGTTTGTTTCGGGATCGAACAGAACAAAGGGACTTTATAAAGAAGCCCTTGCAATCAGGGTATTCACAATCTCGATCGGAGTCCCCATCACATATGGAGATCTCTATACCATGGCTACTCAGCGGAGTCATTCGACGGGTATTCTTTCCGTTCTCGAAATTACTCCGTCTTCGCCACCGGTCTTCAAATGCTATCCATTACGTCGTATCATTATTCGGAATGGGTTATATGAGACAAAGTCATCTCCCGGCTAAACCGAATAATGAGCGCTTATCTTTAAAAACATATGGATATTGGGATCTTAGTTAAGTCACAACTTAAAGCCCAAAACCTTTCTTCAAATGGTTTAAACAAATTACCATTTTCAAATCTTTTAAACAAAAAGATTTACTTTACAAGGTTCACCACTGCTTTCACAAAGGTTCATACATAGTTTTTCAAAACTATTCCAATTCCAAATCTTTTAAAATTCTCTTTAATTTGAAAACAAAGTTCACCAAATCTTTAGCAAAGATTCATTCATAGCTTTTAAAATAATTTCAATCCACAACTTGAAATCCTTTCAACAAAAACTAGAAATTCTTCCTTTATATGAAAGCCATTATTATTTGAAAACAAAGACTTTTCGTCTCGAAAAAATCTGTTCAAATATGCACAAGTTATAGCCTTTAAAGTATAAACTTGGGTTAAATTCAAATTCCCAAAATAATACTTTTTTTAGAATACTTTAAAGATGGTTTAGAAATCCATATACATATTATATAACTTGTATCACCACTTTTCAAACAATAGTTTCCAAAATAATTTCAAATTCTATATATATATATATATATATATATATATAACTCAATTTCAAAATCTTAAATTCAAATCAAATTATTTTAATTTCAAAACTCATTTTCAAATGCTTTTCATATTCAATCCAATTCCATTTCCAAAACCATTTGGATTCAACTTTTAAAGAAAATAATATTTAAATTCAAAATATCGGTGACTTAACCGATTTCTCCACGCAATCCATATTTTTGTATGTGTGGTGTAGTCCCGGGGTTTTACACAATAGTGCAACATCATCAATCATCACAATCTAAACACAGCAATATCGATAAGCGGTATAATGTTATAATGCTTATCTTCATTCACAGATTCATAGATAAATAATATAAATTTATCACAGATAAATAAATTACATTTATCACGGCTTAAATCAAAATAATTCATATCACAGAGCATCACACATCAGGGATAACAAACAATTCAAGCATTCAATAGAATCCAAACATTCATAAGTAAGATCAATTAACATCTGATTATAATTAATTTAAACCAGATTAATTACTTATGTGTAGATTACTAATCCTAGTTAATTAACATTAATTAATTACAACCATTTTAATTAATTATCCTTTAATCGTTTATTAATTATCCTTTAATGGTAAAATTAATTAACCTTTAACTATTAATTAATCAACCTTTAATCATTAAATAGTTAACCTTTAATCATTTAATTAACTTTTAATTAATTTTCCTTAATTAATTAATTAACCCTTAAATAATAATTAATCTACCTTTAATCATTAAAAAATTATTTAACCTTTAATCATTTAATCATCTTTTAATTAATTTTCCTTAATTAATTAATTAACCCTTATTTAATAATTAATCTACCTTTAATAATTAATAAATTAATTAGCCTTTAATTATTAATAAATTAATTAACCTTTAATTACTTATATTAAGTAATTATTCTTTTAATTAATCACATAAATTAATTATCTTTCAATCACTTTCAAATAAGTAATTATCCTTAATTACTCTCATTATAAATCATTAATTACTTAAAATATTAATTAATTAAAAGATAAAACATCTTATCTTAATTAATTACTTTAATTATCATTTAAAACTTGTTTAATAATCTTGTAATTAATTATCATTAACCACTTAACTTAAACCCTTAAGTTAAATTAATGATTAAAACACTTCGTCTTTTAATCATTTATTTAATCACAATATTAAGTTTAGTTAAAATAAATTTTTAAAAACAAAGGTTATATATATTAAACTCTTTTAAACTTAGTAAATAAAAAATATTTTTAAAACCTTTAACTAAGTTTCTCACTTAAATAAAACAAGTTTTATTGAAAAACATTGATCAGGAAAACATTTAAACTTGAATAAATTTAAAATTTTAAAACTGGACATTTTCTTTCTTTTGGAACTTGCCCTCATTTTCAAAAACCCGAGCCATATCAACGAAATGCTTGAGCCACACTTGAATTTTTCCCGATCAACCACCCGCTTACCCTTTTCTTCGAGACAAACTTTCAATTTCCCGTGTCCATCCCTGAGGCAAAGCCTTCTTCCCAAACATCACAAAATACCCAGATATACAAAAGATACTTGTGCATGTGTACGAGCCAACGACGACGATATGATCATCCATACCACCTCCAACATGTCAGCGACAACAATCCCGACTCAATCGACCACCCAGAATCTCCAAAATCGTCGTAGATTAAAATCAAGCTTCTCGATCGAACTGGAATCCAAACCCATATCAGAAAAACCACATGCCATCGATGATCTGACTATCGATGACCATGCAACTTTAATTAGAGATTCGTCAAACTCCCCTGCTACGATCCCCCTAGGTCCGGTCCACACGATCCACCCATGCCGATGAACTTCCTCTTCAACACAGACGAGAAAAACTAGTTTCAAAACCCTAAAGTTATGCCTTGTCGTCGCTCTAATGATCGAGAAATTTTCTGATCATTTTTTTCCCATGGTCTCCGTCCTTCCAGCTATCACCACAAACAATCCTGACACTTAACTCACCATTGATCACCGAATTTTGCCAAAAGATTGAATCCCATTCAACTCATGATTCCTCGACATTCCATATTCAAAATAAACTATATTTTATAATCAAAAATCATCATTTTCCATTTCGAAACAGATTATATAATCAAAACTCGAAATTAAATCATTCGGTTTTATGACTAAATGTTATTCTTCTATGTGATATCTTAATTTAAAATAACTGTTTAATATAAATGCTTGAGATTATTTTTAAAATTTGAATTTGATAAGTACAAACAAGTTTTATTTAAAGATCAAAGCCTGATATTGATTCTTTGAGTGGTATGAATTTCTTCTTTTTTTTGAACAGATTTTTAAAACCTGTCATATATAAATAGAGACATATATTTATACTGTAAAATTTTAGTTTCCAAAGTATTTACTATATATTTCTACCTGAAACAAATTTTAAAATTTTAAATCAAGTTGACATTAACATTTTTCATTTATACATCAGATCCTAAAAAATACTATGGAAAGAAGAATTTAAGTTTGTTCTATTTTTATTTTTTTTAACCTGTTAATATATAACAGAGACCTGTGTATATACCAGACATGCAAATAATTTTTACACACACACACATATATATACACCTATATATATATATTCAGGCAATATTTAATTCATACCACCATCTTACTTTAAAAGTTAATCACAAGATCAAGTTACATAACAGATCAAAGTCTATAAAATAAAAGTTTGCTCACCTTTTTATATTGAACGGAGAAACAGGTTTAAATCTGGAACTTCTTGGTAATTATTGAGTTGATATGAATCATGTTTTAGCCTGTACTTGATAGTATATAAGTTGAATTTGCTTTGCCCTTGATCTTCATCTTTGTTTATTGATCTGTTTGTTGCACGCTTTGATCCAGCTTGAATTTAATTTGTGCTTTGCTTCCAGGTTTGATTTTTTTTCTTTTAAATCTGTTTTGATTTCCAAGTTTTCTTTGTTTTTTGATTAATTTTTTTTTTGGTTTTATTTGCTTGAAAGAGAAAAGTTTTTGAGCCAAAACAACTAACCTGGTTTCTTTAATTCATAATGTTTTATATAATTCAAATTGAGAAGATGAATGCCACTTGTTAAATATGTTTACACTTGTTAATTGTTTGCATTAAAATTTTACAAATGTATTTTGCATGTCTTCATAAATGTATAAATGTCAAATGAAATCAATTTTTGTTTAAATCCTTGCTTGCAATAATTTTATAGATTATATTTTAGACCCTTATGTTAATAAATTTATGACTCATGTTTTAATAAATATCTTATTTACATATGTATTATATTTTCAAATTTATACTTAATTTGTAAATTATGATTTAAACCCTTGTTTAATTTTATATTTACATTTAATTTTTATATTTTACATATGTTTTATATTTTCTTGTTTATATTTTTATATATTTACAAACAATATTTTTAAAAGAAAATGTTCTAATCTTTATAACCAATACTATTATAAACTTAGTTTATTATACTTTTAAATGTATATATATGCATACAAATTACATTTAGTCATGTATAAATTTAAAATTAAACTTAAGTTATTATACTTAAATTTATATAAATAATACTAGCGTTGAAAATGTTCAAATTTAACTTATAGAGAATTATTATATTAATTTCAAAATATAACTTCAAAATAATTATATTATAATTAGAAAACAAATTTTATTGATGTTAAACATAGTATTTTCAAATCCAACTTATTTTTAAAATATTTATTTTTTAATTTCAAATTCCCAAATTCCATTTGTAATTTATTTATTATATAAAAAAACACATGTTCTTATTTAATTTGAAAAAAATCAAATTAATTAGCAATTAAATCCAAAATTTATATTTAAATTACCAATTTAAATTTGATTAAAAAGGGGATCGTTACAGATTCCCCCTTAAGAAAATTTCGCCGCTGAAATTTGCTAGACAGGGAGACACGAAGATAGATGAACACACAAAGATATAGCTTTCCATATTAAAAAGAATATTTATTTTGCATTTGGTTTACCAAATCAGAACATCAACAATAAATATGAGAATGAATTCATTCCATATCTCACAAGATACTCGGGTCATCTGATCTACGAATTATGCAGGGGCATTGATTGTTCGAAGGGATAACTAACCATTCATAGAATATATCTTGACCCAACAGAACAAACAATGGATACTCAATTCAGGTTAGAATATCCAAAGTATATACAACTTGTCCCTTTCCGGACTTGGATCCACACAAGAAATTACAACAAAACCTCTAAATTTGGTTTTGACTGAAATCGTTTTTATGGATACAAGTCATTCTATCTTTATATTTTGTTAGTCAATTATTTGAACTATAATTTCAAATTCATTACAGTTTAAAAAAAAAGCTGATAGGAACTGATGAAGAGAATACGAATTAGGAACTTATCCACAACGATTCGCAGGGCCACCATCGCACCAAAGCTTCTTCTTGTAACTACCACGAAACCATTCAAGAATTGATATCGCGTGATGATCAAAAGAGATTGATAGGGAAAGTTGTTTCCTTGTTGTTGTAGGGCATTGACCATTTGTAGTGGTACTCCCCTGTTCCCTACCTCGTCCTCTTCTTGCACTCATACTCACTATCAGTGGATAGTAAGAGAATTTACTGAGGCATACAGATGGATATCTTAGGGATATACTCAATCTAGGGCATTTGTAACCATATCTCTAATGAGTCACTTAATGTGTTATACTCTTGAGCTAAAGTTTTTACTTAACCTTCAGCTCTGATACCAAAATGTCGCGACCCGAATTTCAGCGTTCGAAAATCGACATCAATACTTCACTCGTATTCGAATGCCATAGATTCAACCGTTGAAATCCGATTCATGCCGGAGCTTAAAATACATTAAGTACAACAACGCAGCGGAAGAAAAATGAATGATTATATTGATATATAACATTTGATACAACACATTGATACAAATGATTATCAACATATATCAGAGGTACACAACAGTGGAAAGAAAATCTTTGACATAGAAACACCAATACTAACTTCAATAAAAAGAGAGAGCTTGAGAATCCAATATTGCATCTTCAATGCAAAAGCTCAAAAGACTCCAAAGCAGAAGCTCGAACCACCAACATATTGAAGTTAAGCAACTCCAATCCCAGAGAAACAAATGTGATCGCCAAATTCAAAAGCAGGATGCCATCAAATCTACACCTACTATTTGATTATTTGAAAATCCCAACTCTAGGCTAGCCGCGTGGAAAATTGTGGGCACCCAGAGTTTAGAAAGGTAACAATAAACTCCAGATCAGTCATGGGACTGGTGTGAGCAAACGAAAATAGTTTATCTTTTAACAAAATAAAAACAAAATAAATTTTAAGAAACCCGTGATGCTTTTTGGAAAATTAAACTACCATAAGTCCTCCCCGCACACACACAATGCAAGCGAACAATTAGAGGAGATTTCTCCTTATAATACTCAAACATGCTTGATACGCGAAATCCTTTTGATATATTATTAGTGCATAATGTAGAAAACATTTGCAAGTATAGTATTAATCTTAGCCAGCATACGTACCATTATAGTAAGCCAACTATAGCACCATGTTAGATGGCAGGTTCTACAACTAAAACCGTACAAGGCACATATTGGTGATTGTTTTTCCAACAAATGACCAGGCAAAGGAACTTCTTGGGCCACATGGGTACACCTCTAGAGGGACGCCCCGAGAACTTAACCAGCTCTCTGCCAACACAAGGCTGAGTTACCTTTGTAACTAGGTAACTACTACACGAGTATGCTATCCCCCGGTCGCAATCGACCTTTATCCAAGGCCTCGACACTAACAACCACAAAGCAAGAAGTTTGCAGCAACCACATAAGTTAAGTATCTGGGCCCCATACCATGATACCACTTCTATCCAGAAGGAAATGGACATGCCTGTTAGTCCGTGAGATGATGGTTTTGATGAAGACAACAACCTTATAATAGATTATAAAATATTAATACTAACATTATAAGTTTAGATATATATGTATATGCAGGATTTCACCATGCAGGTACTAAGAATGAAGACTATACAGTATAGAGATTCAAGATATCAAGATAAAATATCAAGATAGAAGACTCATGAGTATCGAGACTATCAAGAGTTCAAGATTTCAAGGATAAGTATTTTTTATTAGGAATTTTTGTTAAAACTCATAGAAAAGCACTGGCATCTTAAAATCTAATTTATTCGTGGAATGAAATCCTCTTCGAGCCCGTTAAAGGGATGGAACCCTAAGTAGGATGGAACCTACGAAAAATCTAGTGGAACATTGTTTTGTATCCGCAAACTTTTATTCAAAATGATTTTTCAAAATTATATCCTGCTTTCAAAATGTTTTCAAAACTTTCCTTTTAAAAGATTCAAAACCCTTGAACCTGTTTTTAAATAATTTTAGCCTCAAAAACATTTTATTTTCAAAGTCAAATTACTCCTGATTTTAAACTATCTTTTTAATAATATATTTAACTTTTAAATATTTATACTTAGATTTAAATATAAAATTATGGTTAAATTCTACATATATTATTCTTTATATTTACTTATGAATTTCAACTATAGTTAAGTATATTTATAATGTTTAAATTAGTATTTATAAAAGATAAAGGTTATTTTCAAAGAAATTCAAAACATCATAAAAAGCTTTGGGATGTCGACATGACTATGGGTACTGTAACGACCCAGAATTTTTAGAAATTAAAATTTGAATATTTAAATTAATTTTAAATATTAATAAGTGAAATTTATAAGTCGAATAAATTTTTATTTGAATTATTGGATTTAATTGAATAATTAAATCGATAATTTAATATGTTAAATTATGGAAATAATTGAAAATTGGGTTAAATATGATTGAAAATGATTTGTAAAATTTTATTTTATCATATGGAAGTTAGAACGATATTTTAGAACTTTTAAAATCGAATTAAAAGTTAATTTGTGAAATTTGAATATTTTAATATTTAATCGACTTGTGAAAATAGCCAATTTTTGAACAGTCTCAGAATTGAACGAAACTAGTTCCATTGGATCCATAATAGTTAGTTATTACCGGATTTCAAATTTCGTGTCAATCGGAGCTATCGTTTGATCGTGGCAACTCGAAACGCATCGATTTGTTTTTAATTTTAATTTGGCGAGTTAAAATAGCCATTTTTCAAAAAGTCTCGGATTTCAACGAAACCAGTTTCATCGGATCCGTAATGTGATATTATTGTAAGGTTTCAAATTTCAAGTCAATTGGATTTACCGTTTGTCCGGTACAAATTAAAACGCCTAGAAAATCGCTTAAATCGGTTTAATTCAAATTGAGCGTTTATAGCCATAACTCGCACATACTTCCGAATTAGCTTTCGAAACATGTTCCATTGTGTCCGGAACGCGGGGTAAACCCTAGAAACGCTGGTTACGGCGCGTAAATCGGAGTTCGGAATTTCCGGGATGAATAGTGTTTCGTCGGTTCCTTATAAATAGCCCTTCACTCTAAAAAAAATATAAAAAAAATTATAAAACCCTAATTTGCATCTGCAGCCGCGTCCCCCCCTTTGGATGGCTGAAATCATCTCATCTTCTTCCATTAATCTCTCTCAATCCGTAAGGAATTACGCGAAGTGCTCAACTACAAAGTCGAAGAGCTCGACGAGAGCTTCGATTCCATACGGTGATGATCGTGTTTGGAGCGACGTGGAGGGAGCAATTGGGGCCGAAACCTGCAGATTTCGCACACATTTCGAGGGGTCTAGAGCAGGCCGAGCTTCAGGTGGTTGGTGGTGGAGGTAGCTCTCGCGAAGGGCTTCCTATTGCAAGTGGTTTGATCGAGTTTCGTCGAGAAATGGGATTGCAAATTGGAACCCTAGTTGGCTAAGGAATGAGTTTGTGTACGTGAGTGACCTGTAGAAGAAACGTGAGGGAGAGGGAGAGTGGGGGAACGGCCAGATTTGCATGATGAAGGATCCTATGGCTGTGATTAAAAGTTAGGTTTATTTATGTTGTAATAGTTTATATAAATCGTGTACAAACTTCAAAAATTCATAACTTTTTCATACGAGGTCGAAAACGCGAGAAACCAGTTGCGTTGGAATCGTATCGACGAGCACTACGCGATGGAGTTTGTTTGGAGTCGTTTGGAGTTAGTGAGAATTTTGGGTAAAATTAAATGTCCGTTTAATTTTATTCGAAATAAATCGCTAAAACGGAAAATAAAATCAAGGTGAGAACTTCTCACTCAATCGAATCAGTTTCGATTTTATTTTAAATAGTTAGATTTAAAATATTTGAATGCATGTTTGAATGTTGATTGATATCTATTGATTGTTAAAATAGACATTATGCGCCGTTAGTAAGCGGATGTTATTTATTAAAAACATATACCGCGAATATTTCATAAACAGTGAAATTGGTATTACATATAATAGCAATATATATATATTGGCATATGTATATATTGGAGTTATTGATTTCCCGCATTTTTTTGTTTAGCGGATGAGACCCTATTACGCCGTTATTAAGCGGATAATATTTAATAAGAACATATACCGCGATAATTTCGTACTGGAGCGAAATTGGTATTGTGCTAATGTTTTTGGATGCAGGAAAACAGGTTGGAGGGATCCAACTGGATTCCTCAACAGTATTTATTTGATTTCAGATATTTTGATATTTGATGGATTTTCATATTGATATATGATATCGTTGTAGTCGTGATTGACTATTTGGTGTGTAGCATCATTGGACCAAGTTTTGGAATTTTAAAATGATTTATAAAGTGATTTTTTTTGAAAATATACTATATGTTGGAATTTGATCTATTTTAAATAAATAAACGTTATAATTTTTAATGTTATAAAAATTACGATTTTTGAGAAATATAGTTAAAAACTGATTTTTGAGAATATGATGCTAATGATTTTATAAAATAGTTTAATCGGGATTTTAGAATTTACTGTGAAAGGTTTAAATATAGGATTTATAAAATTTAATTATTGTATGAATCAAAATGGTGGAATAATAAAGGAGATTAAAGACGTTTTAAAATATTAATATGAATTGAATTTATATAAGAGGTTTATAAATGGATATTTATAAATTGAAATATTGACATTATAAAACGAGTTTTTATAAGTGTTTGAATGAAGTGAAAATGAATTTCATTAAAGAATGAAATTTATAGAATTATAAACGGTGAAGTTATAAATGAAATTTATAAATAGTAAGAATTATAAATTTGTGAAGTTATTTGAAGAATAGATTTGGTTAAATAAATGAATCTTATAAGTTATAAGATTTATGGTTTGGAAAGTCTTTAGAGGAACGATTTTGTAAAATAATCGTTTTATAAGTATTTAACTTATAATATGAACTTTTAGTTTATAATTGAGTTATAAACTGGAATAGATTAATAAAAGAAATTATAAAAAGGAAGTTTTTATAAATAAATAGAATGGAATTTATAAACGTTGTTTTATAAATTCGCAAATGACTTATTTTGACAAGAAAATTTGTTGAAACCTATAAATGGAGTTATATTCACATTTTTGAATAGTGAATAATCCTTTGAATTAAAATGAATAAAAGGATGAAATTGTTAATGAAGTATATTCACGTTTTTGAATAGTGAATAACACGTTAAAGGAATTGTTTTGGATTTGGATGTTTTAAAAAGAACTTAAAACAATCTAACGATGTTTTAAAATGTGTTGAGATTTGAAACCATAGATTTCAACATTTATTGTTGAAATAGACGTTTTCGAGAAATAAAAGGAAATAGTGGACTATAACACTGTTGTTATAGTAAATGGTTTTCGAAAGGAAATGTTTTGTATAGTATTGGGATTTATGTATCTATTTTAATTTCGAATCTCTATACTAGTGATTTTGGGACGTCGTAACGATGTTCTACGCAACATTCGTTTTGGCCCAAATTAATATGTTTAGGAGAATGATTTCCTTAAAGAATGAAATATATACTTAATTCCGATTGAAGTATATTGAATATTTTCTAAGTGCTGAAAATAAATAAAATTTGTGAATTACTTATGAATAAATAAGTACGGAAATGTTTTCCAATATAAGGTGAATATATCTTTTTGAAGATAAATTGAAAAGAAAATTGAAATGAATAATTGAAATCGAATATTCATTGATATTTTGGAATTATAAATTCACTAAGGAATTTATGAAGGAGGTGGAATTTGTTTAAAAATAAATATTGATTTATTTTTGAAGTGTTGAAAATTATATATCTAGTGAAGATATTTTGGAAAATAAATAATTTGGAAAATTATTTGGAATCTGGTGATGCTGTGTATATCCATTGATAGTTCAATAACCGACTATCAATATTTCCCTTTGAATGGGTAATTGATGTGATTTGTTTGAATGTGAATGTTACACTTATTTTTGAATAAGCGCTCACTATTCGGGTTAACCGGGAAAGGACCATGGGGTCGTATAACCCATTCCGAATATGTGATACGTCGTTATAATTGCATTGAAGATCGGTGTTGAAGACCCGGTATTTGCGAGAGCGATAGGATGACCTGTCGATTGTCTCTGCACTGAGTTGCAGCGGTATAGAGACTCCCTAAGTGATGGGAAATCCGATCAGGATTGTGAATATCCGGATTGCAAGGACTTCTTTGTAAGTGCCTTCGGTTTTGTTCGAGCCCGTAACAGACTTGTATGGATTGTGTATCTGACATTACAAGTTGAGATATAAAGCCGATTTCTTTCAAATATATTTCTGTTGGTGGCGGAGAATTTATTCTTTTAGCTTAACACCCTTCTCTGAGACGTACGAGCTCAGAGGTTATATAGTTGAAGTTATCAGCGATATATTCCCAATTTGGTAATGTGACATGCTGAGTGTTGCTGTAAATGATCATTGTGTTGATTATTGTGATAGGATCATTTATTTGATCGTCTATCTTAGTGATCATTGTGTTGATCATTTGTTGACCCAAAGCATGGCTTTTGTATAAAGTATGTTTTTGTGGACGTGACTTCGTCGAGCCTCACACCCCGGAAATGGTCAAAACAGGAAAGATGCGGCAAGGTTATGAGGGGTAGCACCCTTTAGGGTATGTACATTTCCTTCTGGATAGAGGTGGTATCATGGTATGGAGCCCAGATATTTAACCTATGTGGTTACTACGAATTTATTACTTTGTGGTTGTTGGTTTTCGGGATCCCGTGAGAAAGGTCGTTTACGATCGGGGAATGGCGTGCTCGTGTCAGTAGTTACCCAGTTAGGGGTAACCCGGCCTTGTGTTGGCAGAGTTCCGGTTTGGTTCTCGGGGATGTCTTTCCAGAGGCATTCTCATGTGGCAATGGGAAGTTCCTTGGCCTGACCATTTGTTGGAAATCCAAAGAAACAATACGTGACTTGTACGGTTTTAGTTGTATAACCTGCTATGGAATGTGGCGGTAACCTGCTATTGAACATAGTTAGCTATAGTAGGCATAGTTCGAAATGTCTATGTTGGCTAAGATTTATATTCTACTTTCGAAATGAATTTTCCACTACACTATGCACTAGTAATAATATCAAATGTTCTTTAATGCGTATCATGCATCTTTGACTATCATAAGGAGAAATCTCCTCCGATTCTGCGTTTGCATTGTGTGTGTGTGCGGGAGGCCTTATGGTAGTCTCATTTTTAAAAGCATTGCGAATTGAAATAAAAATATTCCTCTATTTTGATTTTAAAGATAAATAAACTGTTTTGAGTTCTCACACCAGTCACATGACTGACTTGGAGTTTATTGTTTTCCTTCCTAAACTCTGGGTGCCCACCAATTTCCACACGGGCAGTCGAGAGTTAGGTATATCAGGATATTCTGGATATTCTGGAGTTGCTGGAGGCAAGCTGGATGGCATGGCGTATTACTAGTTTATATAGTATTTCTTTTTTTTCCGCTGCACTGTTTGATGTTGATGTTGTACACTCTGATGATATGATGTAATGTAATAACTGATATAGTTCTTTGTTTAAAGATTATTCATTTATTATTATATGTTGTTCCGCTGCGAATTGTGAGATTCTGATGTTGTTCTGTTCTGTTCCGTTGTTTTCTATTCTCTTTTCCCTCTATTTTAAAATGTTCTATCTTCTTTTCTGTTTTCTATTCTCTCTAATTTCTATTTTCTATTTCCTTCTTTCCTATCTTCTTTCTTCTTTTCTTTTTCTTAAAACCCCTAAGGGTTCGTATTTTCGTTCATCTTGAATTAAACAAAGGAGATTAGTGTCTATTCAAGGAGTACGGATTTACGGGTCTTTACAGTTGGTCATGTCGACATGGTGACAGTTTGATTCAAAATTCAAATTTCAAAAGAAGTGTCTATTCACCATAACTCTTCATGAATGGACATGGCTGTTGTTCTTCTATAAATAGGGGTCAGTTTCAACGAATTTTTAATCACTTTTTTATGGTTTTCACTCCTCTTCTTCTTCCTCTTTTCTTAATACATATTCTTATCATTACTCTGCCGGAATCAACATTGAATCATACTCGATTACTTCTAGTTTGATTCTCTATCACTATCTCTACAAGATTCTCAGTGCTATTCAGAGTTATAGACTTCTTTGTAATCTATTAAGCGAGAAAAGGTGTGATTGTAGCCTTGGAAATCAATCAAAAGGGAAAAGGTGTGATTGTAGCCTTGGTAAATTAATTGGGTAAACTTGTGGCCCGGAAATCAAGTATCTCTACCCAGAGGATCGAAATTCTGGAGGGTGTACCTCGTAGCCTTGAAACCGAGGGTGTAATTGTACGATTGTTGTTGAAAGGAAATCTGTACTTGTGCTGCGGGACTGGATGTAGGGTAACTCCGAACCAGTATAAAATCTAGTGTGTTCTTTCCTTTACTGCTTTTATTTTATTTATGTATATGTGATTGTTTCTGTGATCATATCTGTGTCTGTATATTGCATACTTTTATGTTTAAATTAACATAAATCGAAAAATATTTAGTAATTCTTTATTAACACTATTCACCCCCCCCCCCTCTCTCGTGTCAATCTTAGCCTTAAGATCCATAATCTGCATTTTTCATAATCGGTATCGGAGCAAGGTTTTCAAAGTTTCATAATCTGATTCTTGAAAAGTTTTTTAAATGGCTATATTCGTTAATACTAATTTAAAAGTATTCAAATCATCATTGTTTCATGAGTCTGCATATAATCAATATTCAAATTCAAGTTATCTACCAAAATTGTTTGATGTGCAGGAATCATGCTTTATGGGTGTTAAGGAATCAATCCACAACGGACAAATTGTGCAGATCAGAAAGAACAAGTGGATACTTGACAGTGGATGTTCTAGACACATGACTGGCAATCCAGATATACTGAATGATATAATATACAAAGATGGAGGATTAGTTAACTTTGGGGACAATTCAAAAGGATATGTGATTGGCGTCGGCAAAGTCGGTAATTCTGAAACTCCTACTATTACTAATGTTTTGCTAGTTAAGAATCTGAAACATAATCTGCTAAGTATAAGTTAACTATGTGATAAAGGTTATAAAATTAAATTTGAAAAAGATAAATGTCACATTGAAGATAATAATTCAACCATTATATTTAAGGGAGTCAGGAAAAAGAATATATATATTCTTAATATGAAAGTTTCAAATGATAACCTATGTCTGTTGGCAAATACAAGTGACCCTTGGATTTGGCACAAGAGATTTGGGCATTTGAATTTCAAACTCCTATCTAGGCTGTCAAAACATGATCTAGTAAGAGGTCTCCCTAAAATGAATTTTAAAGTAGATAGTTCATGTGATGCTTGTCAATTAGGAAAACTTAGAAAAAATTCTTTTAAGTTAAGAGATATGATTTCAACTTCGAAACCACTTGAATTACTTCATCTTGATTTGTTTGGCCCATCTCAAATTCTATCAATAAATCATAGTAGATATGTCTTTGTAATTGTAGATGATTATTCTAGATTTACATGGACAATATTTTTGAAACATAAAAGTGATACTTTTGAATGTTTTAAGACATTCTCAAAAAGAATTCAAAATCAATTTTCTCTAAAAATTATAACTATTCGAAGTGATCACGGTGGCGAATTTGAAAATGAAAGGTTTGAGGAATTTTGCAATACAAAGGGAATACCTCACAATTTTTCACTTCCGAGAACTCCACAACAAAACAGAGTAGTAGAACGTAAAAATAGGACGATTCAAGAGTGTGCAAGAACTATGCTTACAGATAGTAATTTACCAAAGAATTTTTGGGCAGAAGCAGTTGTTGCCGCCTGCTATATTTTGAATAGAACTTTAATTAGGCATCTAACTGATAAGACATCTTATGAACTTCTTTATTCAAAGAAACCTAAGGTATCTTATTTCAGAATTTTTGGAAATAAATGCTTTATTTAAAATATAAAAGATAATTTAGATAAATTTGATCATAAATCTGACAAAGGTATCTTTATCGGATACTCTAATAGAAGTAAAGCGTACAGAGTGTTTAATTTAAAAACTAATATCATTGAAGAAACAATGCATGTTTCATTTGATGAAATTTCAAAAATTTTGAAGATACAAATGATGAAGAGGATTTAATCACTCAAAATCAAAAACCTATTGAAACTAATAATGAAATTGATCATCCTAATAAAAGGACAAGACTTTTAAAAGATCACTCTATAGAAAATATACTGGGAGATATGCAATCTGTTGTTAAAACTAGAAATCAGCTAAGTCAAATGAGTAATGTAGCTTTTATATCAACTATTGAACCCAAAAATCCAATAGAAGCATCAACTGATGATTCATGGATTTTGGCTATGCTAGAAGAATTAAATCAATTTACTAGAAATGACGTTTGGGAACTTGTTCCTAGACCAGAAAATAAAACTATAATTGGAACTAAATGGGTTTACAAAAATAAAATGAATGAACAAGGAGAGGTAGTTAGAAATAAAGCTCGATTAGTCGCTCAAGGTTATTGTCAAGAAGAAGGAATAGATTTTGATGAAACCTTTGCTCCCGTAGCAAGATTAGAAGCCATTAGGATTCTACTTGCTTTCGCAAATCATAATAATTTCAAACTATTTCAAATGGATGTCAAAAGTGCCTTTTTAAATGGATTTGTAAAAGAAGAAGTATATGTTAAACAACCACCACTTTTTGAAAATGATAATTTACCAAATCATGTTTACAAACTTAAAAAAGCACTATATGGTCTAAAACAAGCTCCTAGAGCCTGGTGTGATAGACTAAGATCTTATTTCAATCTAATTTTGAAATTGGTAAAGTAGATAATACTCTTTTTATTAAAAGAAATAAAAAATATATTCAACTAGTACAAGTTTACGTAGATGATATCATTTTTGGCTCAACTAATTTTGAAATGAATAAAGAATTTTCTGAAATAATGAAAAAATAATTTGAGATGAGTCATATGGGTGAATTAAATTTCTTTTTAAGATTACAAATAAAACAATTAGATAATGGTATCTTTATTAGTCAAGAAAAATATGCTAAAGACCTAATTAGTAAATTTGGTTTGACCACTGCGAGTGGAAAATCCACTCCCATGGCAACCAATGATTACCTTAGTAAATAAGATCTCTCGAAAGATGTAGATCAAAAACTATATAGAGGAATGATTGGATCACTACTCTATATTACTGCCAGTAGACCTGATATCATGCATAGTGTCTGTCTCTGTGCCAGATATCAATCCCAACCTAAAGAGACTCACTTAAAAGCCGTGAAACGAATCATAAGATATGTTAAACACACGTTTGATTATGGTTTATTCTACCTTAAAAATGATTCTTTTGACTTAATATCTTACTGTGATGCTGACTATGCTCGTTGTAAATCAGACCGAAAAAGTACAAGTGGTACTTGTCACTTTTTGGGGCATTCTCTGATTTCTTGGCTTAGTAAAAAGCAAAACACAGTTTCTTTATCAACAACTGAAGCAGAGTATATTTCTGCTGCTTTGGCTTGTTCTCAAGCAATATATATGCAACAAACCTTAAAAGATTTTGGTTTAAATTTCTCAAAATCTCCAATTTATTGTGACAATACGAGTGCGATAAATTTAACCAAAAATACTACTCAACATGCTCGAACTAAACATATTGATATCAGACATCATTTTCTCAGAGATAATGTAAGCAAGGAAGTAGTTACTCTCGATTATATCAATTCTGAAAATCAAATTGCTGAAATCTTAACAAAAACTTTAAATGAATCAACATTTACTAAATTAAGAAGAGAATTAGGTATTTTTTCTATAACTGAAATATAAAATATAAATAACAAGTATAATTAACAATTGGTATCAAAATAAATCAATGAGTTAAATTTTGTAAAGACCATGTCGACATCTCCTAGGTATACATGTCGACATATAACGTTTTTGATTTTTCAAAAGATTTCCCACCAAAATTCAAAAATTTAGTTATATATTCTTCTCAATTTCGACTTTTCATTCATTCTCTCTGTTTTCTCTTAATTCTTTCTTCTGAAATAAATAAAATCATGGCTTCATCCTCAAAATCAAACATAAAATCAACTTTCTCATTTCCCTCTCCTACTTCTGGTCCATTCCAATGCACTACTCTCGCTCGTGTGACTAAAATGGAGGAATCTATGAAGGATGTTCTTCGGATGTTGACTGATGTTCAAGTAACTCAACTTCGTATGGCAAAGGAACAGGAAAGGCAAGGCAAGATTCTTAGTAATTTGCAAAAATTCCTAATAGACAACCAAGCCAACCCTATCTTAATCGATGAAGACTCTTCACTCAATCAAGAACAAGAGGCCAGCGACGAAGAAGAAGAAGAAGAACCCATGGAAGAAGCACACGAGGAGGATGATGACCAAGTCGTGTGTGTTGGAGAAGTGAGTTTCGACAAAAATGGGAATCTTGTCAAGCAACGTGGAAATTTCTGTTTCCACTATCCAAACTGTTCGATTCATAGATCTCCTATGTTCAGAAACACACATTAGTTTCTTCTTTTTCCTTCTGTTGTCGGTTGTATTTTTATGTTTTCAAATGCAAATGTAAATATAACCATATACGTAATAAATAACTCGTGTCCTTATATGTGTTTTTATTATAAGTATTATTGTGAATTCTTAGCTAGGATAGTTAACAGTTTAGGACTATGTTTTAGTATTAGACTTAAGTGTTGATTATTTATGATAACACTATCATTATAATCACATGTCATAGAGTAATAGTTTTAGGGGGAGTTATATAATTTGGAGTTATCTAGTTTAGATAGAGTTTTTTGTTGATGACAAAGGGGGAGAAATATAAAATAGGATAGTTAGGTATAGATTAAGGGGGAGTTGTTAGTTTTAGGGGGAGTTATTAGGATAGAAATAGTATTTTATAAACAAAGGTTGTCATCATCAAAAAGGGGAAGATTGTTAGTCCGTGAGATGATGGTTTTGATGACAACAACCTTAGAATAGATTATAAAATATAAATACTAACATTATAAGTTTAGATATATATGTATATGCAGGATTTAACCGTGCAGGTACTAAGAATGAAGACTGTACAGTATAGAGATTCAAGATATCAAGATAAAATATCAAGATAGAAGAATCATGAGTATCGAGACTATCAAGAGTTCAAGATTTCAAGGATAAGTATTTTTTATTAGGAATTTTTGTTAAAACTCGTAGAAAAGCACTGGCATCTTAAAATCCAATTTATTCGTGGAATGGAATCAACTTCGAGCCCGTTAAAGGGATGGAACCCTAAGTAGGATGGAACTTACGAAAAATCTAGTGGAACATTGTTTTGTATCCGCTAACTTTTATTCAAAATGATTTTTCAAAATTATATCCTGTTTTCAAAATGTTTTTAAAACTTTCCTTTTAAAAGATTCAAAACCCTTGATCCTGTTTTTAAATAATTTTAGCCTCAAAAACATCTTTATTTTCAAAGTCAAATTACTCCTGATTTTAAACTATCTTTTTAATAATATATTTAACTTTTAAATATTTATACTTAGATTTAAACATAAAATTATGGTTAAATTCTATATATATTATTCTTTGTATTTACTTATGAATTTCAACTATAGTCAAGTATATTTATAAAGTTTAAATTAGTTTTTATAAAAGATAAAGGTTATTTTCAAAGAAATTCAAAATATCATAAAAAGTTTGGGATGTCGACATGCCTATGGGTACCATGTCGACATGGTGACAGTTTGATTCAAAAATTCAAATTTCAAAAGAAGTGTCTATTCGCCATAACTCTTCATGAATGGACATGGCAGTTGTTCTTCTATAAATAGGGGTCAGTTTCAACGAATTTTTAATCACTTTTGTCTGTTTTCACTCCTCTTTTTCTTCCTCTTTTCTTAATACATATTCTTATCATTACTCTGCCGAAATCAACATTGAATCATACTCGATTACTTCTAGTTTGATTCTCTATCACTATCTCTACAAGATTCTCAGTGCTATTCAGAGCTATAGACTTCTTTGTAATCTATTAAGCGAGAAAAGGTGTGATTGTAGCCTTGGAAATCAATCAAAAGGGAAAAGGTGTGATTTTAGCCTTGGTAAATCAATTGGGTAAACTTGTGGCCCGGAAATCAAGTATCTCTACCCATAGGATCGAAATTCTGGAGGGTGTACCTCGTAGCCTTGAAACCGAGGGTGTAATTGTACGATTGCTGTTGAAAGGAAATCCGTACTCGTGTTGCGGGACTGGATGTAGGGTAACTCCGAACCGGTATAAAATCCGGTGTATTCTTTCCTTTACTGCTTTTATTTTATTTCTGTGATTGTTTCTATGATCATATCTGTGTCTGTATATTACATACTTTTGTGTCTAAATTAACATAAATCGAAAAAGATTTAGTAATTCTTTATTAACACTATTCACCCCCCCTCTAGTGTTTATCTTAGCCTTAAGATCCATAATCCGCATTTCTCACAGGCGCTACACCCAAATGAGGTCTCATCTACAAAGCTACGCTTTTCACAAGAGCCATGTTTTGATCAACAAATGATCAGCAGCATTTTGCATGCCACGTTACCAAATTGGGAATGTATCACTAGTAACCATCAAGTACATAACCTTTGAGCTCGTACGTCTCAGAGAAGGGTGTTAAACTAAGAGAATAAATTCTACGCCACCAAACAGAAATGTATTTAATGGAAACCATCTTTACATCTCAAAGTGTAATGTCAGACATACACCCATGCGAGTCTGTTTCGGGATCGAACAGAGCCGAATGCACTTCACAAAGAAGCCTTTGCAATTTGGGTATTCACAATCTCGATCGGACTCCCCATCATATATGGAGATCTTTATACCATAGCTACTCAATGCGGAGTCATTCGACGAGTAATCCTTTCATTCTCGAAAATACCCGGTCTTCACCACTAGTCTTCAAATGCTATCCATTACGTTGTATCATTATTCGAAATGGGTTATATGACATAAAGTCCTCTCCCAGCTAAACCGAATAATGAGCGCTTATCTTTAAAAACATAAGGATATTAGGATCTTAGTGAAGTCACAACTTAAAGCCCAAAACCTTTCTTCAAATGGTTTAAACAAATTACCATTTTCAAATCTTTTAAACAAAAAGATTCACTTTACAAGGTTCAGCAATTCTTTCACAAAGATTCATACATAGTTTTTCAAAACTATTCCAATTCCAAATCTTTTAAAATTCTCTTTAATTTGAAAACAGAGTTCACCAAATCTTTAACAAATATTCATTCATAGCTTTCAAAATAATTTCATTTCACAACTTGAAATCGTTTCAACAAAAACTAGAAATTCTTCCTTTATATGAAAGCCATTATTATTTGAAAACAAAGACTTTTCATTTTGAAAAAATCTGTTCAAATATGCATAAGTTATAGCCTTTAAAGTATAAACTTGGGTTTAATTCAACTTCCCAAAATAATACTTTTTAAAAAAAATACTTTAAAGATGGTTTAGAAATCCATATACATATTATATAACTTGTATCACTACTTTTCAAACCATAGTTTCCAAAATAATTTCAAATTCTATACATATATATAACTCAATTTCAAAATCTTGAATTCAAATTCAATTCAAATTATTTTAATTTCAAAACTTTTTTTCAAATGCTTTTCATATTCAATCAAATTCCATTTCCAAAATCATTTGGATTCAAATTTTAAACAAAATAACATTTAAATTCAAAATACCGATGACTTATCCGATTTCCCCGTGCAATCCATATTCGTGTGTGTGTTGTGTAGTCCAGGGGTTTTACACAATAGTGCAACATCATTAATCATCACAATCCAAACGCAGCAATATCGATAAGCGGTATAATCCTATAACGCTTATCTTCATTCACTGATTCGCAAATAAATAATATAAATTTACCACAGATAAATAAATTACATTCATCACAACTTAAATCAAAATAATTCATATCACAGAGCATCACACATCAGGGATAACAAACAATTCGAGCATACAATAGAATCCAAACATTCATAAGTAAGATCAATTAACATCTGATTATAATTAATTTAAACCAGATTAATTACTTATGAATAGATTACTAATCCTGGTTAATTAACATTAATTAATTGCAACCATTTTAATTAATTATCCTTTAATCATTTATTAATTATCCTTTAACGATAAAATTAATTAAACTTTAATTATTAATTAGTCAAATTTTCATCATTAAATAATTAACCTTTAATTATTTAATTATCTTTTAATTAATTTTCCTTAATTAATTAATTGACCCTTAATTAATAATTAATCTACCTTTAATCATTAAAAAATTAATTAACCTTTAATTATTTAATTATCTTTTAATTAATTTTCCTTAATTAATTAATTAACCCTTAATTAATAATTAATCTACCTTTAATCATTAGTAAATTAATTAAACTTTAATTATTAATAAATTAATTAACCTTTAATTACTCATATTAAGTAATTATTCTTTTAATTAATCACATAAATTAATTATCTTTTAATCACTTTCAAATAAGTAATTATCCTTAATTACTCTCATTAATAAATCATTAATTACTTAAAATCTTAATTAATTAAAAGATAAAACATCTTATCTTAATTAATTACTTTAATTATCATTTAAAACTTATTTAATAATCTTGTAATTAATTATCATTAACCACTTAAATTAAAACCTTAAGTTAAATTAATGATTAAAACACTTCATCTTTTAATCATTTATTGAATCACAATATTAAGTTTATTTAAAATAAATTTTCAAAAACAAAGGTTATATATATTAAACTCTTTTAGACTTAGTAAATAAAAATATATTTTTAAAACCTTTAATTAAGTTTCTCACTTAAATAAAACAAGTTTTATTGAAAAACATTGATCACGAAAACATTTAAACTTGATTAAATTTAAATTTTTAAAACTGACATTTTCTTTCTTTTGAAACTTGCCCTCGTTTTCAAAAACCCGAGCCATATCAGCGAAATGCTCGAGCCACACTCAAATTTTTCCCAAGCAACCACCCGCTTACCCTTTTCTTCGAGACAAACTTTCAATTTCCAATGTCCATCCCCGAGGCAAAGCCTTCTTCCCAAACATCACGAAATACCCGGATATATAGAAGATACTTGTGCACGTGTATGAGCCAACGACAACGATCTGATCGTCGATACCACCTCTAACATTTCGGCGACAACAATCCCGACTCAATCGACCACCCAGAATCTCCAAAATCGTCATAGATTAAAATCGAGCGTCTCGATCGAACTGCAACCCAAACCCATATCAGAAAAACCACACGCCGTCAACGATCTGACTACCGATGACCATGCAACTTCGACTGGAGATTCGTCAAACTCCCCAGCTTCGATCCCCCTAGGTTCGGTCCACCACGATCCATCCTCGCCGACAAACTTCTTCTTCAACACAGACGAGCAAAACTAGTTTCAAAACCCTCAATTTATGCCTTGTCGTTGCTTTAATGATCGAGAAATTTTCTGATCATTTTCTTCCCATAGTCTCCATCCTTCCAGCTATCACTACAAACAATCCCGACACTTAACTCACCATTGATCATCGGAATTTTGCCAAAACATTGAATCCCGTTCAACTCACGATTCCTCAACATTCCAAATTCAGGAAAAAAAACTATATTTTATAATCAAAAATCATCATTTTCCATTTCGAAATAGATTATATAATAAAAACTCGAAATTAAATCATTCGATTTTATGACTAAATGTTATTCATTTGTGTGATATCTTAATTTAAAAATAACTGTTTAATATAAATGCTTGAGATTATTTTTAAAATTTGAATTTGATAAGTACAAACAAGTTTTACTTCAAGATCAAAGCCTGATATTGATTCCTTTGAGTGGTATTAATTTCTTCTTTTTTCCGAACAGGTTTTCCAAACCTGTCATATATAAATAGAGACATATATTTTTCCTGTAAAATTTTAGTTTCCAAAGTATTTACTATATATTTCTGCCTAAAAAAAATTTTAAAATTTAAATCTAGTTGATGCTAACATTTTTCATTTATACATCAGATCCTAAAAAAGACTATGGAAAGAGGAATTTGAGTTTGTTCTATTTTTATTTTTTTAACCTGTTAACATATAACAGAGACCTGTATATATACCAGACATGCAAATAATTTTTACACACACATATACATAAACATATATATAAATATTCTGGCAATATTTCATTCATACCACCATCTTACTTTGAAAATTAATCACAAGATCAAGTTATATAACAGATCCAAGTCTTAGAAATAAAAGTTTGCTCACCTTTTTATATTGAACAGAGAAACAGGTTTAAATCTAGAACTTGCTTGATTATTATTGAGTTGATCTAAATCTTGGTTTAGCATGTACTTGATTGTATATAAATTGAATTTGCTTTGCCCTTGATCTTCTACTTTGTTTATTGATATGTTTGTTGCATGCTTTGATCCAACTTGAATTTAATTTGTGCTTTGCTTCCAGGTTTGATTTTTTTTCTTTTAAATCTGTTTTTATTTCTAGGTTTTCTTTGTTTTTTGATTAAATTTTTTTTCTAGTTTTATTTTTTTAAAGAGAAAAGTTTTTGAGCCAAAACAACTAGCCTGGTTTCTTTAATTCATAATGTTTTATATAAATCAAATTGACAAGATGAATACCACTTGTTAAATATGTTTACACTTGTTAATTGTTTGTATTAAAATTTTACAAAATGTATTTTGCATGTCTTTATAAATGTACAAATGTCAAATGAAATCAATTTTTGTTTAAATCCTTGCTTGAAATAATTTTTTAAATATATTTAAGACCCTTATGTTAATAAATTTATGATTCATGTTTTAATAAATATCTTATTTGCATATGTATTATATTTTCAAATTTATACTTAATTTATAAATTACGCTTTAAACCCTTGTTTGGTTTTATATTTACATTTAATTTTTATATTTTACATATGTTTTATATTTTCTTATTTATATTTTTATATATTTGCAAACAATATTTTTAAAAGAAAATTTTCTAATCTTTATAACCAATACTATTTTAAACTTAGGTTATTATACTTTTAAATGTATGTATATATATATATATGCATAAAAATTACATTTAGTCATGTATAAATTTAAAATTATACTTTTATACTTAAATTTATATAAATAATACTAGCGTTGGACATGTTCAAATTTGACCTTTGAAGAATTATTATATTAATTTCAAAATATAAGTTCCAAATAATTATATTATAATTAGAAAACAAATTTTATTGATTTTAAACATAGTATTTTCAAATTCTACTTATTTTTAAAATATTTATTTTTGAATTTCAAATTCCCAAATTCCATTTATAATTTATTTATTATATAAAACAAACACATATGCTTATTTAATTTGAAAAAAATCAAATTAATTAACAATTAAATCCAAAATTTATATTTAAATTACCATTTTAAATTTGATTAAAAACCGGGATCGTTACAATATAACTCTCATGTTTCTTCTAGATATTTCCGAAGTTAAAAAATGGTGAATAATTGATAGTCTGTTATTAAATAAACAAAAAAATATCAACCGTAGATTACATTTCCTACGGGATCCGCTATGCCTCATTAAATTCATTTTCATAAATTAACCACTTCGGTGATATATGAAAATATTCATATACTTATCTCACTTGTATAAGTATATCCTCAAACCATTTACTTTCTGTATATTAAAAACTTTACCATATACTTATACAATGGTAGAGAACACTCACAAGGCATTTAAGAAAGATTTATTATTCTCAAAATCATATTAAATGGATCAAAAACAATGTCCTTCAAAATGTTGTTTGCTATAAACCTTAAAACATTAATCCTTCGATGTTAGGTATGGTAGATGTTTCCACAGCACCAAAATTAAAAAGGATTATTTATTAGATTCATAAACTTGATTCAGATAACCGATCTAATTCAAGTACGGAGATAATGCTCCATATACTAGACATAGATCTTTTATTTTCCAACTTAGATTATCCTTTAGGTAATAATGAAGTAGTTCAAGTTGAGAAATTATTACATCTCAACTTGACTCAACAACATTCTTACCTTTTAGGATAGAAAGAAGTTCCCAAATCTCGGAGTTTAGTGTCCAGTGTATAAACTAATTTAGTCGGGTGGTATTTTGGAGATTTTAAAGATACAGCTATATGACTCATGAATGTGAATTCGATTAGCAAATAATATTGAACAACTCAATTATTAACATTCATGTGTCATCCTTGTTCATGGCGTGACTGTTTGGCTAAATTCATCGCTTACAGATCCTTTTGGTAAAATCACATTTCGATCAACTTAAGCTACACCCACCCTTAAGTAAAGATATAATATACACATGTTATCTTCGTTGATACTACATCACTTTTAGGTATTAGAGTTTGATATCAGTTAAAACTCCAACGATATCCATATACAACTATTTTTCCATCTACAAAGTCCTTGATTTAATAATAACATTTATCATTAATCGTTTTACTCTAACTAGAGATTTTACATTGAGTCTACAATAGTTGACCGTGATACTAACCGTAGACAATTGAGGCGAAGAATTTTCTATTGAATAGTGTTATACTTCCTACACTTCAACTCAAACCCAACTATATTCGTTTGATGGTTGTGACGCCATGATTCGACTATAATCAAAGTGGAGTACTTACATCATTGTATTCTCAATCAAGAGAATTGTGTAATGTCATCACAATGAGATTTCTTATTTGACCTAGTTATTATCAATTAACAGGAAACTCTTGTTTAAGTTATTCAATAGTTATCCAATAACTATAAGTATGTAATCCATTAGTGCCCCTAGCAGCCATAAGTAAAAACGTTGCTTAACATTTGGAGAGAGTCATATACTCAAGTGTCAACGAATTATCATTATTCTTTCTTGAAACATCTTGACTAGATATATTTAAAACAAAATATTATTTAAGTTATGATTAACTACTCGCGATAGCAAATATTTGCAATTATACAACATTCATTTAAGGATTTTCTTATTTGTATACATTAAATAAATAAATAAATTATGTTATACATAAAAGAAAACTAGCACCAAAAATAACTTTTATTAGGAATAAGGTCGTTTAAAGAGTTATGCAATGACCCAGAAATTTTAACAATTTTAAATAACACAATTAACTGAAATTTATCTTGAAAATATATAATAAAATTTAAGAAATGAAAATTTGAAATTTGGTATGTGTCTATTTAAGAATAGCAAGTGGCAAAAAATTTATTGGAAAATGTGAAGTTTGTTTATTTGTGAAATTTCAAATTTAAATTTAAAATCAGTTAATTTGATGGAAATAAAATGTTTCTGAAATCTGAATATTTTATATAATAAAAATGTAAATCATTTTATGAGTGAGATGTAATATTTCATTTCACCAAATTTGGACTGCTCTAGCTCCATTTATATTATTTTCGACGGTTTAGCAGCATTTTTGGCAGCGAATATCTACTTTTGATAGGACGACCATGTCATTGATATATGTGTACCTTTCTGTTTATCTCATCGTGCTAATTTCCGTAATATATTCATTTATGTATTTCGGCATCTAGTATGTTGCGAAATCTGTGAAAAAGTAAGCCATGCCGGTACCTGTTTGGACGGTGTTCTATGTCCTTTCATAATCCACCGTGAAAATGAATGGCCACTAGCCTTTTTATATTCCCAGAAATTATTATTTGACTTTTCTATTCCCCATGGTTTCAATTAAGCTGGTTCATTCATTTGTTTTTGCTTCTCTACTTTCTATTCTCTCTATGCTTGTTTCTAGGAAAAAATTATACAAAGTTTATTATATCAGAGACCCGCTCCACTGCCACCACCTTGTGCCGCCATCACCCAAAACCCCTATAGCCTCGGGTAACCATTCTTCCACCCGTTCCCCTATCACGTGCCACAGCCGGTGATCCAACCCAGCTCCTCCGCCTCATCACTGACCATCCATCCACCTCCTATTTCCCACACATGACCAGATACAAGCAAACCCACCATGCTCCACCCTTAGCTCACCATGCCCTCTTCTCCACGTCCAACAACCAAAAGCTTCCAAAGCCCATCTTCCCCGACCTCGTAGCAGCCTCCAACCATCCTCCACCTTCCACATCCGCCATCAACCCATTGGCCGTACCGTTCCAAATTCTCAACCTTGCAGTCGACCACACTATTTCTTATATATATGTGTGTATGTGTGTACATACATATATATATATAAATATTTTCATATATAGTTATATTTGGAGACCTGTTCCCCCTTTACCGAGCAAACTTTAGCACTCCCTTTTTAGAAAAATATAATAATGTATATATATAAGTTTGCTTGTATTACCTAAGATCCTCCTTGCTTCCTGCCTGAATGTGCCATATCTACTCGACCTAGCCCGCATATCCATCGTCTTACTTACTATCACCCAATACCCTCTCCACCTCCCTCATCCCTTAACTTGTTCTACGCACTTTGATTTTTCACTAGCTCTGCCATGATCCATTCAAGTAACACGAATGTTGTATCTATACCCACAATCAAGAACTCATGACACAAGTGCACAATCTCCATTTCTTTGAGTTTCCTTACTTTGTTATTCTCAATAGGGATTTCAAAATCAAGAAGAGAATCAACATAAGAATACCTTTTCCTCTCTTTGATAAGAGGAAGGAATGTCTTTCTTTGCCTTCTTCTAACTCCTACAATTTCATTCCACCTCTTATGGAACAATAGTTTTGTAACTTGAGGATATTGCAAAATAGTTGAATCGGGTGTACAACAACTGGAGGAAATATTGAATGTTTAGAGCAGAAAGGTATATATATTATATTATATATAAATATATATATATATATTGTTTCTATCAACTCATGTTATCTAAGCTAGTTTTCTTGGGTGCTTGTTGTCGAATTTGTCGTAGCCTTCCTTGTTCGCTTTGTCACTATTACGTGGTATGTGAACCAGTCTGTGTTAGTTTGCATCGTTCTTAGCTGTCGGTGTTTTTCACTAGCCTCGAAAGGTGAGCGATCACTCATGATTAATATTTTTATGTTAGTTAGTAAATTTATATTCATATGAAATGATGATTGAAATATGTTGTTAAATTTAATTTGTCAGAAATTTAATTGTTATATATGATATGTTTTTATTTATTCACCTATGTCTGATATATGACACCATAACATAAAGTAAATATATTTAAAATTTTAATTATGATATATGCTGTAATTGATATGTTATGCTATTTCATGCTATTATTCAATTGTCCTCACTCTGCAAGTTCCCTGTTAGTTTAGGAAATCCCCATGGGTTGAAATGATACATACCCATATGATCTTATAGATTAGGAAAATCGTTATGAGTTGAAATGATAAACACAAGTGATTTTATTGATCTAAATTTTGGGATTGCGGATTGAAATGATATATACCCGTGAATATTAAATTATTGTAGACTGAAATGATAAATATCTGTATCACATAACCATAGGATAGACAACTATATACGGACACCGTTGGTCTATTTTTGAAAAATGATTTCCAAGGTTTTAAAAGGTAATATATGGGTTTTAATGAATATTGTTTTTTTAAATATAATATGTAAATTTTATTTTTATATATGTGTAAAATTTAAACTTCTAAAATTATATATTTGGAAATATTAAATTTATATGTTAGTTTTGAAAATATAAATTTTAAGATTTTACTTGTATTTTAATTAATTTAAATATATAATGTAAGATTTAAAATAAAATTAATAATAAGATTTAATATATTAAAATTTAATTTAATTTGTATATATAATATGTTTAAGTTATTATTTAAAATTATATTAATATTTTTAAAATATATTTTCTAATAACTTTAAAAAATTAAGGCTGGAAAGATGAATTGAAATTGATTCGAAATTTTATTTGTTTAAGAGTTGTATTTAAATAAAAATTGATTTGAAACTTATTAATTTTGAGATTTTAAAGATATGATTTTATAACTTGATTTTGATTAAAGATTATTGAATGAACATTTTTAAATTTAAATAAAATTGGATTTGAAAATTTAATGTTGACTTAAATTTGTAAATTGAGATTTTATTTAATTGTTTACCAAAGGTGATTAAATGAATATTTTTAAATTTAAATAAAGTTGAAATTGAATATTTGACTTTGATTTAAATTTGTAATTTAGGATTTTATTTAAATGGTTATTAAAAAATGATTAAGTGAATATTTCAAATTTAAATAAAATTAAAGTTGAATTTTGAAATATAAATGAAATTTATCAAATTGAATTATTGTAAATGTTTGAATATTTAAACTTTGAAACCTATTGAATTGGAAGTGGTTTAAATTTGTAGTTCAAACCTGGATTTAAAATCGATATAAATTAAAAATGGTTTAATGAGAATTTTAATTGAACCTTTAACTTTTTTTTAATTGAAATTGTTGAACTGAGATTGATTTAAATTGAATTATGGAAATAAAGTTGATGTGAATTGATTTGTGTGAAATCGAAAGAAATAATTCTAACTTGAAACTATTTTTGATATACATATTGTTACCTGGAGATTTGACCAGGCAACTAAGCACTCGGCATCAACATACTATTCGACATCCGGATCGTTCGGCATTAGAAGAACGCTCGGCATTAGAAAGTGCTCGGCTTCCAGAGTTAGCCGGCACGTATGATTCGTTCGGCACTCAAGTTCGTTCGGCATCTATGGGACGTTCGGCATGCGAGAGTGCTCGGCGTACGAGAGCGTTCGTCATTGAGAAACGTTCGGTATTGTATATCGTTTGGCATCTATGGGACCTTCGGCATGCGAGAGTGTTCGGCATACGAGAGCATTCGGCATTGAGAAACGTTCGGCATTCGAGAGTGTTCAGCATGCGAGAGCGTTCGGCATTGAGAGACGTTCGGTATTGAATATCGATCGGCAAATATGGATGTTCGGCATGGCAGGGTTGTTCGGCACTCCATACTGTTCGGCATCTAAACCTTATTCGGCACAAATGCCTCGTTCGGCATTCAGGTTGTTCGGCATCACTTCGTTCGGCATGAGAATATTGTTTGGCATAAATACCTCGTTCGGCATTCAGGTTGTTCGGCATCACTTCGTTCGGCATGAGAATATTGTTCGGCATTTGTGCCTTGCTCGGCATTTTGCCATTCGGCCTCTCTGGTCAGGACACAGAGATTACTCTTTTTGGGCCAAGATACCAAGCTGCTAAGCCCACCAGAGAAGTCCAACCTACCTTCGTCTATAAATAGAGCGGCAGGGGCACAGTGAAATGGACCTTTTTTCGAGAACACCGGGGAGACTCTGCCACATTCAAGACTCATTCAAGACTTATCTTTTTGCTTAGCAGTTGTATTCAATATAATTGGTATATGGACTGTATCTGTAATCAATTATCGAGAAAAGCAATAAAGATTAACCTTAAAGTGGACGTAGGCAATTACGCCAAACCACTATAAATCTAGTGTTCGTATTTTCTGCATTTAAACCTTCATATTATCCTCTATTTAACTTACTTTCTTCATTAATCTCTCTACACAATCTCTCTTAAGGGTGTTAGTGACCAATTCCGGTGCTAACATTTTGGTGCTTTCATTGAGAATCGAATTCTCAGGACGATAGGATCTACTTTCCAGCTACTGGATTGAAAAATCCCCTGAAGGAGATCCAAATCATTCACAAGACATCTGTGGATTCTACTTAGAGTTACAACCAACAACTCTACCATGGGGAGACCACGAACTAGATCGGCCTCTCACAACGCAGATTTCCATGAAACTGCTAGTGTATAACAGATAGGACCTAGCAACCAACCAGCAATTCAAGGCACAGGAACCTCCACCCAGAACCAAGCGGAGGTCGTTTCCCAAACAGAGTTCAACGACTTGATAAGAGGAATCAGGGAAAGTAGAAGGCAACTTGCTGAGCAAATTCAAGCCAACACTAATCTCATGACTCAACTTGCCCAGCAGCAGCATCAGAATGCTGGAAGTAGTCCTGCTCCTTATTTTGAATCTGATAGCTCAACCTCAGCTGATGAACCTCCTAGGCGTAGACGCCGTAAGGATGAAGCTGCACAACCAGGTGCCACTGATCGATTCGCCAGGGATTAGGCACATGATGAGACCGGACGCCCGGATCACCAAGACCCAAATCAAGCGGGACGTCAACCCGCACAGTCCCGTGGAACGGCACCCAACCTCCCACCCCCCATACAAACTCCGGAATTATCAGCCATGGTCAGGCAGTTGATGAGAGAGAACCAAGGCCTGACCAACGAGGATTGGGGAGTGTCCAAAAGTTATACTCCCTTCACAGATGTTATCCTATAGGTTGAGTACCCCAAGAAATTTAATATGCCAATTATCCCAACCTACGAAGGGAAGACTGACCCTAGGCAACAAATGATGAGGTACGAATGGATGATGGATTCGGCAAGGGCAAACGACGCAACTAAGTGTAGGTGTTTCCCAATCACTCTGTCCGGAATCGCCACTATGTGGTTTACTCGGCTTCCTCCGCGATCTATATCCAGCTTCGACGAGTTAGCAATGAAATTTGCTGAACGATTCAGGATACATGCTACCCGTCCAAAGGACGTAATATTTTTATCAAGCGTAATCCAGGCTCCGGAAGAGTCTTTGAAAGCATACTTATAGAGGTTTCATGTTGCTGCCACTGAAATTAGCAATCCTAACGATCATGCAATTTTGATGGCGGTAATGCGAGGTGTAGATCCTGACTTGGAGTTTGGAGATTGGTTGGCAGGAAAGCCCCCTGCTACATTGGAACGATTCTATTTCAAAGCTCATAAGTTCATACGGAGGGAGGAGGCTTGACGGACGAGACAAGATAAAGCACCAGGGCCTGTTCAGGAGAATGTGAAAAGTAACGTCGCCATGAAGCAGTTCGGCGATAGTTCGAGAAAAGTTCAAGTTAACGTCCAGAATAAGCCTGGGCAGTCCAAAGGATTCGGAGGTGGAAATCTCGGAAAGAAAAGAGAAGTAGGGAAATGGAAATCAAGGATTCTGACCTACAATGAATACACCCCGCTGATTACTTCTCTTGAATACATTTATCTATCTACCTGTAACACCTTTGAATACAGAAAGCCACGCCAAAGGAGTCCACTGAAGAACAGAAACAGATAGGGAAGTACTATCGCTTCCATGAGACCCATGGGCACAATACTAAGGAGTGTAGACACCTCCATGACGCCATAGAAAAGTTAATCAAACAGAAAAAATTGCAGGAATTTGTCAAAAACCCGCAGGATGGAAGGCAAGGTACGTCAGACCCCGGACGCGGGCCGGCTCCACGCCAACCAGAACAACCTGCTTGGACTATGGATAGATTGATTATAAACACTATTGTCGGAGGACCTCATCCTGCATACAAGAATTGGCAGGAGATGGAACGATATTCTACCTCCTTGAGGCATGCGGATTATGAATGTTGTTCGAATATGGAAGATGGAACCCCTGCAAAGCAATAACGCATGATGATTGGTGATATAGTGTTTAGGAGTCGAGACGTGGACAAAGTGGACGCTCCTACTATCGACCCGATGGTTATATCTATAACAATCGGGCCAACAAGAATCCCGATTGATTGTGGAAGCTCTGTTAACATCATCTTCAAGAAGGTTTATGACCAAATGAAGATGGAAACGAAAGATTTGAAACCATACAAAGCCCGTATCCACGGCTTTAACGGTGCTGCAACCGACGCGATGGGGTATATAGAGCTACCAGTTGAACTGGGGGAAGTTGAGCGTAGAAGAGTGCGAGTCCTACCGTTCATAGTAATGGATGTTGACTCTCCATATAATGTCTTTTTGGGTCGTCCAGCCTTGGCAGAATTTAGGGCTGCTTTGGCCCCATGGTGTTTGACATTAAAATTTCCGACGGACAAAGAAGTCAGTGTTGTACATGGCGATCAGGTGACCTGTCGTGCATGTTATGCGGAGGAATTGAGAGAAGCTCAGCAGAGAGAGAAGGGAAAGGTTGCAGACAGCTCCGTCCGCATCCTAAAGACCGATGATTGACAAGTAGTGCCCGACCCTGGCTCGGGCAGCATTCTCGGATCCTCAAAGACATAGATCCAAGAGATGATGATGAGGAACCTAAGGAAACGAATGCAGCACCGGCTGAGCTGACGATCGACATCCCAGTCAGCCGGGAAGACCCATCACGAGTTCTTAAGATTGGATCGCAACTCGACCCTTCAGTGGCCAAGGATCTTACTGATTTTCTCCGGGCGAATCTGCATGTTTTCGCTTGGACACACTCTGATATGTGTAGGATTTCTCCAACAATTGCGAGTCATATGTTGAACATGGACCTAAAATACGTTCCCCTAAAACAGAAAAAGAGAGGCATGGACTTAGAAAGGTCCACGGCTCTCAAAGAGGAGGTGGAAAAACTCAAAGCCAATGGGTTCATCCGCGACGCCCTCTACCCTGAATGGGTATCTAACCCAGTGCTAGTGAAGAAAGAAAATGGGAAGTGGAGAACTTGTGTTGATTACTCCAATCTGAATAAAGCATGCCCGAAGGATAGTTTTCGTTTACCTAGAATCGACCAGCTTGTCGACTCTACCGCTGGACACGAATTACTGTCATTTATGGATGCGTACTTAGGATACAATCAGATCCCGATGCACATTCCAGAACAAGAGCACACCAGTTTTGTCACAAATATGGGGCTATATTGCTATGTAGTAATGCCCTTTGGATTGAAAAACATGGGAGCAACTTATCAACGTCTGGTGAATCGAATGTTTAAGGACCAGATCAAAAAGACGATTGAAGTCTATGTGGATGACATGCTCATGAAGTCACGACAGTCAAACGACCACATCCGAGACTTAGTGGAGATGTTTGACATACTCTGGCATTACGGGATGAAGATCAACCCCTTAAGGTGCTCTTTTGTCGTGGCATCAGCAAAGTTATTGGGTTTCATCGTGAATGCGTGTGGAATTGAAGCTAACCCGGAAACGATTCAAGCTATTCGAGACATACAAGTGCCCAGAACTATAAAGCAAGTACAAATCTTGAACGGAAAGGTGGGGGCGTTGAGCCGAATCATATCCAGAGCCACGGATAAGTGCATTCCTTTCTTCGATGTGATAAAAAAGGGAAAAAGGAATTTTGATTGGACATCCGACTATGAGGAAGCATTTCGAGTTCTCATAAGGCATTTGAAGAGCCCCCTGGTGCTATCGAAACCAATTAACCATGAAATGTTGTATGTATACTTGGCAGTAACCCAGCACGCTATCAGTATGGCTCTGGTTCGCGAGGAGGACCGAGTTCAAAAGCCAGTATATTATGTCAGTAAACGCTTGATGGGGGCAGAAAGAAATTATCCCAAGATCGAGAAATTAGCTTATTGCTTAGTGATTGCGTCACGCAAGCTTCTCCCATACTTCCAGGCACACTCAATCAGTGTTTACACTGATCAACCCCTGCGACAGGTACTCCAACAACCGAAAACTTTCGAAAAGATGTTAAAGTGGAATATTGAATTAAGTCAATTCGATATTACCTACCTACCGCGAAAGGCCATACAGGGACAAGCGCTAGCGTATTTCATCGCTGAATTCACCATGATAGACGAATCAAACGGTCATAATGTCATACCTCCCGTCCGATGGAAGATGTACACTGATGGGGCATCTAACGACCGTTGTTCGGGGGTTGGCATAGTTCTGGTAACTCCTGAAAATCGATCATTTTTCTACGCTTTGAAGCTCGAATTCATAGCAACAAATAACAAAGCCGAGTATGAAGCATTGATTGCCGGCTTAAGACTCGTCAAAGAACTGGGAATAAGATTGGTTGAAATCTTTTGCGACTCGCAACTGGTGGTGTATCAAGTGCGTGGAGACTACCAAGAATGGGGGAAGAGACTTGCTCCATAATTGGCCCAAGTTCAGGAGCTGCTAGCGAATCTTGAATATTATGATATTTCACATGTTCCGCGTGAACAGAACAGGGTAGTTGATTCATTGGCAAAATTTGCAAGCACTGGTGATGCGCAGCAGATGGGATTGTTTTCCGCTGAAACCTTACATGTTCGAAGCATAAATATGATGGAGGTAGATTTCATGTTAGAAACAGAAATCGAGAAGGAGTCATGGATGACCCCATTCAAGAAGTACTTGTTACATGGGGTCGTTCCCGAAAGAAGGAGCGAAAGACGACAAGCATTTGTAAGGCTTCTCGTTATGTAATGCAGGATGGAATAATGTATCGAAGGGGATTCTCGACCCCATTACTCCGATGCATTGCCCATGATGAGATAAAACGAGTCCTGAAGGAATTCCATGAAGGTGAATGTGGCGACCATACTGGAGGGCAGACGCTAGCAAAGAAAATCCTCCGCTATGGATACTATTGGCCAACTGTAAATCGGGATGTCGTAGACTACGTGACAACATGTGACAAATGTCAGAAGTATGCGAAAATCCCAAGAGCTCCACCGACGGAACTCACACGAATGGTTAGTCCTTGGCATTTGCAATATGGGGAATCGACATAGTCGGTTCCTTGCCTCTATCCAAAGGTGGTGCAAAATACGCGATTGTTGCAGTCGATTATTTTACCAAGCGGGCAGAAGCAGAACCTTTGGCTACTATCACCACCAAAAAGGTCATTAATTTCGTTGTATGAAAAATTATATGCTGTTTTGGCCTCCCACGAACCATCGTCACAAACAACGGAACTCGGTTTGAAAGCAAAGAGTTCAAAGAGTTTTGCCAAAAATATGGTATTGAGAAAAAGTTTGCAGCAGTTGCTCATCCAAAAGCTAATGGACAAGTGGAGGCCGTAAACAAGATAATAAAATCCATATTGAAAAAACATTTGGAAAAGGCTAGAGGCAAGTGGGTGGATGAGCTTCCAACAGAACTTTGGGCTTACAGAACCACCCACAAGTCCATGACTGGCCACACTTCGTTCGCATTAGCATGTGGCATGGAAGCTATCATACCCGCGGAACTTGAAGTTCCATCACATCGTGTAACCTATTATGACCCTGAGTCAAACCAAGATCTCTTGCTGGAATCAATGGACTTCATTGATGAAAAATGCAAAGAAGCTAATTTAAGAGGGGCCGCGTACAAGCACCAAGTTGCTCGATATTACAATGAAAAAGTCCGACCGAGAATCTTTGGAGTGGGTGACCTCGTTTTGAAATGAGTTTTCCAGTTCTGTCACACATGAGCCCTGCATGGGAAGGTCCATACGTCATTGAACGGAAGCTTGGAGAAGGAACTTTCAAGCTAGCGACTGTTGATGGTGTGACACTTCCCCGAGCATGGAATAGTAAGCATTTACGGCACTCTTACACTTAGTTCATTTCTATCAAATTTTAGTTGCATTTATTTCCATCAAGTTTTTATTCCTAGTTTACGGCGTGTAAAAAGACAATTTAGCTTATTTGCATTAATAAAGGCTTGAAGCCATTTCTTTTTCCCATGAATTGTCGATGTTTCTGTGTATGATAACGCTGTAACAAATGACTAAAAGATACATTACTCTGTCTGACGAACGAAAGAGCACAAACACTCAAAATCTTCAAGTCCCCGGAGTGTGGACTGGAGTACTCTAAGTTCCCAGTGTGCGGACTCGAGTATAAACGATTCAAAATCTCCAAGTCCCCGGAGTGCGGACAGGAGTACTCTAAGTCCCCAGAGTGCGGACTCGAGTATAAACGACTCAAAATCTCCAAGTCCTCGGAGTGCGGACTGGAATACTCTAAGTCCCCAGAGTGCGGACTCGAGTATAAACGACTTGAAATCTCCAAGTCCCCGGAGTGTGGACTGGAGTACTCTAAGTCCTCAGAGTGCGGACTCGAGTATGAACGACTCGAAATCTCCAAGTCCCTGGAGTGTGGACTGGAGTACTCTAAGTCCCCAGAGTGCGGACTCAAGTATAAACGACTCAAAATCACTAAGTCCCCGGAGTGCGGACTCGAGTACTCTAAGTCCCCAGAGTGCGGACTCGAGTATAAACGACTTGAAATCTCCAAGTCCCCAGAGTGTGGACTGCAGTACTCTAAGTCCCCAGAGTACGGACCCCAGTATGAATGGCTTGAATTCTCCAAGTCCCCGAAGTGCGGACCGGAGTACTCTAAGTCCCCAGAGTGCGCAAAATCTCCAAGTCCCCGAAGTGCGGACTGGAGTACTTTAAGTCCCCAGAGTGCGGACTCGAGTATAAACGACTCAAAATCTCCAAGTCCCCGGAATGCAGACTGGAGTACTCTAAGTCCCCAGAGTGCGGACTCAAGTATAAACGACTCGAAATCTCCAAGTCCCCGGAGTGTGGATTGGAGTACTTTAGGTCCCAGAGTGCGGACTCGAGTATGAATGACCCGAAATCTCCAAGTCCTCGGAGGGCGGACTGGAGTACTCTAAGTCCCCAGATTGCGGACTCGAGTATGAACGACTCGAAATCTCCAAGACCCAAAAGTGCGGACTGGAGTACTCTATGTCCCCAGAGTGCGGGCTCGAGTATAAACGATTTAAATGTCCAAGTCCCCTTAAGGCGGACTCGATATAAATGACTTGAAGTCATCGAGCCCATGGCATACGGACTAGAAAATATTCTAAGTACTCGGAGCGTGGAATAAAGAATGTGCAATGCCGAAAGATTATTAACTTATTTGAAGATGAATCAAGGGGCTTATGTAACTCGCAATATCTTGGGTTCCGACCATGATTATACCGAAAATCGGACAACAAAAATCTTCTGAAAGGCAAAACGAACTAAGTTTTATTCATCAAAAATAAGTATCTACTACAACTCCTCCGAAGCTCGGAGTCAAAAGTTTATTTACATAAACTATGAAAACAAAAATAATTACATGATCTAAACTAGCTCTTGATGAACGAGATCAAAGACTATTTCTTTGACTTCTTCGACTTTTTTGCCCGATGACTCCACCCCGGTATGTTTACCCTCGACGGCTTTCTTTGACGGGGGAGTGACAGTCGAAGAAGTATGAGGAACATCCATGGGTTTGGACCCATCTGGGAGAATGACCTTCAACTGCTTGTTCAAAGGAGCGTCCGGGTCCACAGCTTGAGGTTCGACCTTGATCTTGATCGTCTTTTCCTTCACTTTATCAAGCTGCTCCTTCATGCTCAGTTCGGACATGTGCTCGAAGACGCCTATAATTTCAACTTCATAACTCCCATCGATGGGGGAGAAAGTCTCAGATTTATCCTCATCAAGCGCTCCGATCACCTGAGCATCGGGACCGGGAGCCTCTCCTGCATGAGTGGCTTCACTCGCTTTCCCCTAACCTCCTTGGGGACATCGCTTCTCGGAGTGGGCTCAAGATCAGAACGGCCTGCATAAAATCATGAAAAGCAAGTATTAGAATGCGATAGCTTCTGGTGGAAAGCAAAAACTCTTGGAATGTTAAAGTGAAAGAGTTGCCTACAAGGTTTCGGCTGGCTCTCAACCGTCAAGGGGGTCTCGTCCTCTGCAATAGGTGATAAAACATGAACATATGACCCGGGGTCCCCCGGGTCATAGCCGATGTGCTGTTCAAAAGGATCGAGTATCGGCCGACTGGTCGGCTGGGTAGGCACACGAGCTGGAGACTCAATCCTGGATGGACCGGTGATAATTTCTTTCCCTTTTGTTGAAGGGGAGCCTTTGCAATAAATAGCTTTAGCCGCTGACATATCCGAAGGCTCATTTCCCTTAAGGAATTCTTTTATTAAGGCCCCCTCATCAACCTCCTCAATACTGTGTTCGGCCTTCTTGATTCCAATTAAAGTCTCCCACACCTCGGCCAAAGATTCGAGATAGCCCTCGCCTAGAAAAGTTAAGTCTCGGTGCATGAGAACGTGGGCATTGAATTCGGCAATAAGCGGGTCGAACATGGTTTTGATTTCTTCTCTACCTTCTTCCTTGGCCGCCTCAAGACGGGAGTCGATTTCCGCAGAGGCTACCTTTTTTCCCTCTTCGCGGGTTTCATTCTTCAGCGCCTCAACTTTAGAAAGCTCATCCTCAAGTTTCGCCTTTAGGAGTCGCTTTGCAACAATCTCGTCGCATTACCGTTGCGACTCTTCTTGAGCAGCAATCTTCTCCTCTTGTTCTTTGCGGAGTCGCTCCTCAAGTTCTTTATCCCAGAGACAGAATGCATCCCTCTCTTTTTGCACCGAATCTTTTTCCAAAGCCAAAGCCCCACAGCGTTGTACCACCCTATCGAGTTCTTTTTCGTGAGTCGATTCCAGATGAGTTACGGCTTCGGCGGTATCCTTGGCGCTCTGCTAGGCGGCCTCAAGTTCAGATTTGTAAGTCGCAATCTCTTCGTCCTGGTCTTTAATGATATCTTTGTCGTGGATAGCCTCAAGCTTCAGGCGATCGATCTCATGTTGGAGCTCCATGGAGAATTCTGAAAGTTTTTCAGCCAATGAAAAAACACGTCATGTTTAACATAGACATCGTTGGTGCTGGCGATGGCGCTCTGTTTAACATCTCCAGGTATATGGTGTATATCCGGGAGGAACTTTAGACCATCAAAGCAAATATTTGGAAATTTAGCTTTAAGCTCGACCAGTCTCTCCGATATTATTGGATCTATTACGGGAGAAGGAGGAGACGGCTTTGGAAGTTCAGCTCTCCTGTGAGGATCCCGGGATTGTCGTGTGGAAGAGGAATTGGAGTGTTGGTCTCGGGGGATATCGGATTGCGACCCCTTATAGCCGTGCTTATCTTTGCTTTGCTCCAAATGAGAATAGGGATGTTGGTGATACTTGGGCTGATAATATGTTTTCTTCCGAGATGATGAGTTCCGGGAATGATAATCCCTACCGACATCATCGTCGAAGTCCCGACGTCTCCCGAAAACTGAGTCACGACCGAAGTGATGGAAGACAGCTGACCCGTGGAGGCGATCAATTCTGTCTGTACGCCCCATGTCACCTGCATAGAATTTAAATAATAACAAATTAGCAAAGAGTAGTGTGACGACGAAAATTTAAGTGCGAGGCAAGGTGCACGTGTTTGTGTGTGTCCTAGAGTTTCCCCCAACGGACCAGTTTCTTTACTAATGGGAGTTTTTTCTCCCAGAGTTTGAGCTTGAACGCCTGCATCGCCTCTGATGGGCGAGTGAAGTTTAAGCGCCTCTGGATCATCAAAATCATAATTAAGTAAATCGTCAGGTATCGAGAGGTTCGAGAGGCCCTTTAAAGAACTTTCCAAACGTTGTGAGGAGGCCTCTTTCTCTGTCGGAATAAGAGTTACTTTAGAGGTTGCACCAACTTTTTCCCTCCTTATCTTGTACGTCAGTTTCTTTTTCCTCTTCGAAGGGGAGGATGACGTTTCGATGTCATGAATTTCAACTAGTGGGTCCTGAGTAGGCCCAATGTTCTCATCTTTTGCTTCGAGTGTTTCATTTTCTTTGATTTCTCCTTCTTCTATTGCGCTAGGAGCGTTGCTGCTGAAGACTCGGCTTGTTTTTTCCCTCTGCCGGAGGTGGGCCTGGGTATGGAAACTCCGTGAGGAAGGCTTATCCGACGGCCTTCTGCTAACAGTCCAAACCTTGAAAGTGACTCATTTGAAATGAGAGTTCGGATGTCCCGTTCGTCAGCGGGAAGGGCTCTAATGGCTTCGATGGCTTCGGAATACCTGCGACCGTCAAGACATGGATTGATACCTGAAAAGACGAAAAAAAGAATTAGAAGAGGCACGGCTTTGACCAAGCATGAATATCGATCCAGAGAGAAGACTTACTTGCTTCCACCCATCTCCTTGCGAAACCAGGAGGGCAACGCACATAAAACCATTCATGTTTGTACAGGGCGAACTTGCTGCATGCCCTAGTTAACATTTGGCATTTGTTGTGCGGCTCGTGAAACATGCAAGAGGGACTATCTCTTCGCTTCTTGATCATATATATATATATATATATATATATATATATATATATGATGTCACCCGGGGTTGGAGGCCTAGAGAGGACAGTCATGAAGAGGACGTAGGTACCGTAGATGAAGGCGTGACAGTTCGGGTGCAATTGAGACGAGGCAATGTCAATGTATTGCAGCACGTCCCGAAGAAATAAGTTGAATGGTGGCACACTGCCGAGCCAACACATAAACTTATTACAAGTTGTATATCCAACTGGGGGGAAGGTATGGACGATTGTGCCTCGATGGGACTAATACGTCATCGAAGGGGATTCCGTGGACGGAGCATATCCGACAGAGTGCACTTTCATTGATCTTCGAAGCCTGTGAATCGACCGGGTTGTCCAAGAAAATTGACGCCTCCAGGGCGTCGAGAGCTAAGTTATGAGCAGGGGAAGTCGACGGGTTCAAAGTATCTGCGACTCCTTATTTAGAAGACAGCCCAGGTCTATCCGAGATTGTGGCAGAGCTGGATTTCTTAGACATCTTTGGTAGAAATTGAATCCAGTAGAGTACCTGTTTGAACTATACTTGAAAAACAATCGACGTTAGACTTAATAGCACAAGTATTCCCCCCGTGTGGTGTGTGTACTAGTGTGATAATTCAAGTATAAATGCTGAAAAATTGAAATTCACAGAGTTAATGGTATGAAGTTGAGCTTCGAATCGTCGCCTTCGAAGACCGTCATCGCTGACCGTCTCCAAAAACCTACCCTATGGTGTTTACAATTTCGGACTCAAACATTGGCGCTAAATGTTAGAGGAAATTATCTGTTTTTGTCGATTTAGGTTCAGGCATGTAACTACTGAAACTAGGAAGGTATCAGTCTAGATTAGTTCGATATGCTAGTGGGCTTAGGTCCTTGTCCTTGTTTTTTTCATAGGATTAGGCAAAGTAAGTGTTGTTCGGCCTAAGTGTCGTTCGGCCAAATTGTCGTTCGGCCTAAATGTTGCTGGAGCTAAGTGTTGATCGGCCAAACTATTGGTCGGCCTAATTATCGTTCGGCCTAAACCTTGATTGGCCTTAGTATCGTTCGGCTAAACGATTGGTCAGCCTAACTATCGTTTGGCATTCTTGACCGTTCGGCCTACGCGCTGTTCGGCCGAAACACCGTTCGACATCCTGTCCATTCCCATCTTCCTTTCAATTTTTCCACCCCAATTTCGTTCGGCAAGGGGAGGTCAGGTCGGATCATGGCCATATCGACCTACACCAACAGGCCTGACCTCTAACTTCGTTTTCATGCTACCTTAGGACCGCTCGGCATTGAAAGATCATGCCGAGCCGCTACAATGCACCTTCCACCTCTCTCTTCTCCGATCCATCCACCACGAAACCACCTAAGAGCATACTAAGTTCCATCCCAAGAACACGACCGAGCCTCAACTCATCACCCTTATTCACACTCCCCTACTTTCTACGGCCTATGAAAAATTCGCAAATTCGAGTAATATCTAGTGTCTCCTAATTTGAGAGGGTGATCGAAAGCTTCTTACCGAAGAATATGGAGAGAGCTCAGGGATCTGTGAGTTTAGGATTGAAGGTTGTTAGAACCTAACTTAGGAAAGGCTTGATGGATTCCATCGAGTAAGTTACGAGTTCTTGGAAGTAATGGAGGCAAAAAGTGAAAAGAGAAGAAGAAAGAAAACGTTGACTTCTATAGGAGAAAAGGGGAAGTCGAAGAGACTATGACCGGTAGAACCGGTCAAGACGGCCTCGTTCGGCATCGGATTTAAAATTCGTTCAGCATACATGGAGCGCTCGGCTTTGGATGTACCGTTCGGCATTTGCATGACGTTCGACACACATCACCTCAACTAGTGACCAAGGGAAGTCGCCATCGAGGAAACTAAATCACATCTCGAAGTAAAGCATAGTGGACACGTGATTCAAAGCGCACCACGTTCGACCACGTGATGCACTTTGGGGGGCAAGTGTTACCTGGAGATTTTACCAGACAACTAATTACTCGGCATTAACATACTGTTTGGCATCCGGATCATTCGGCATTAAAAGAACGCTCGGCATTCAGGAACGCTCGGAATTCAGGAGCGTACGGCATTAGAAAGTGCTCGGCTTCCAGAGTCGTCTGGCACGTATGATTCTTTCGGCACTCAATTTCGTTCTGCATCTATGGGACGTTCGGCATGCGAGAGCGTTCGTCATACGAGAGCGTTCGGCATTGAGAAACGTTCGGTATTGTATATTGTTCGGCATCTATGGGACGTTCGGCATGCGAGAGTGTTCGGCATACGAGAGCGTTTGGCATTGAGAAATATTCGACATGCGAGAGTGTTCAGCATGCGATAGCGTTCAGCATTGAGAGACGTTCGGTATTGAATATCGATCGGCATCTATGGAAGTTCAGCATGGCAAGGATGTCCGACACTCCATACTACTCGTCATCCAAACCTTGTTCGGCACAAAAACCTCGTTCGGCATTCAGGTTGTTCGGCATTACTTCGTTCGGCATGAGAATATTCTTCGGCACAAATACCTCGTTTGGAATTCAGGTTGTTCGGCATCACTTCGTTCGGCATGAGAATATTGTTCGGCATTTATGCCTTGCTCGGCATTTTGCCGTTCGGCCTCTCTGGTTGGCACACAGAGATCACTCTTTTTGGGCCAAGATACCAAGCTGCTAAGCCCACCAGAGAAGTCCAACCTACCTTCGTCTATAAATAGAGAGGCAGGGGAACAGTGAAATGAACATTTTTTCGAGAACACCGGGGAGACTCTGTCGCATTCAAAACTCATTCAAGACTTATCTTTTTTGTTTAGCAATTGTATTCAATATAATTGGTATACGGATTGTATCTGTAATCGATTATCGAGAAAAGCAATAGAGATTAACCTCAAAGTGGACGTAGGCAATTACGCCGAACCACTATAAATCTGGTGTTCGTATTTTCTACATTTAAACCTGCTTATTATCCTCTGTTTAACTTACTTTCTTAATTAATATCTCTACACAATCTCTCTTAAGGGTGTTAGTGACCAATTCTGGTGCTAACTATATATATGTATGTATCTATGTATGTATGTATGTATGTAAGTATGTATGTATATGTCTCTATGTATGTATGTATGTATGTATGTATGTATGTATATTAATATATAAATTATTTTAATATATAAACTATTTTAATCTATAACTTATTTTCAAATATATAAAATATTTTTAATTTATAACAATTTCAACATATATAAACTATTTTAAATATTTAAACTGTTTAAGTTGGAATTGTTATGATTTAGATTTAATGGATTTAAATGTGAATACTTTGATATGATGATTAAAGCTATTTTTATGGTTATGATTTTTGGAAATGAAAATGAGTTAAAGTGATATGATTTTGAAAGTGAATATAATTTCGAAAGTGATATGATTTTTAAATGAATATGATATTTTGATATGAAGTATAAACTGTTTGAAATGAAAATGACCACGGTGTGAAATAAGCGTTTGTTTGTTAAAGAAACTGGGATCAGATGTTGTCGTACTCTCTGCCAATTCCAAAAGCCACTTTAAAAACTGTGTACGTGGTGGAGAATCAAGAACGAAGTAGGATGGTTTGGCGATGACTGTGTGAGGTATGAACGCAGCCCTGACTCCCTCGAGTCAGCTTGTTGTGACTAAAACAGGAGCTATACATGGGACAAGTGAGGTCACACATCTAATCGAGCATGCTTCTTCGATACCATATTTATTACTTAATGGTTTGATTGGGTACACCTTTGATTTTGGGAGTGTGTCTCAAGGTGGGCGGTAGTAGCTGCTATGCGTTACCACCAACCCGGTTCTGTAAAATGGTAGAATCCTACCCTAGGCATTGCCTCGCGTACCTTGTCACATGCCTTATCGCGTCCACTATGACTTTGATTTGTACCGTAGTTATAGAGTGCTCCCTGAGTAAACCACCGGTTGGTGGAGCTTACAGTATCTGCATAGACTACGGGTATATATAAAAATGTGTTAAGGGGGATATGGGTAACGCCTTAACGCTATTTTAATAGTTTACTATACTATAGACATTTTCTATGTAGCATACTGTACTATGTATGTAGATAGTTCCATGGATCCTTAAAGGATGGGAATCCCAAATATCCTTTAAGTTATATTGCATTTCACTTGGAAATTTCACTTGAGTTGATTTACTTGCATAAGAATGTTAATCCTGACTCGAGTGTTCTGTATTTTTCTTTATGCTCGGGTCAAACTGAGTGTCACAAGATTTGAGACTCACCTTTGGAGCTTGGAGCTTTGCTTAAAGATCTGTCTTATATCTATTCAGCTTTCAATTATTTTAGTCATTTTCAGTTTTATGTTCAGACTTGGCATTTGTTGTTGTATTGAGACATCTATGTATTGGATTTCTGTTGTATTTCACTTTAGACTCTAATGTTTTGTTCTAACGACCCTGACTCGACCTTCGAAAATCGGCACCGAATACGACACTCGTATTCAAAACCCGTAGATCCAAATGTCGAATCTGGTTCGCCGGAGCTTATAACACAATAAGTACAACACAGCGGAAGAAATGAATAGTATATATCATATACAACATTGATACAATATCTGATACAACTGAATGATACAATGAATATCAATATACATCAGAGATATGATACAAGACAATAGCAGCGGAAAGAAAAGATAACACCAGCAGCGGAACAATATCTCATATATGGTCTTCAAGAGAGAACTCCAGTATCGGTAATCTCCATCTCCAAGGCACCAATCTAGAAATAGCTCAAACTGCTATTGATGATACACAAAGATAAGCAAGTGCGGTCCTGATCCAAAGACTGAACTAGCTCCAGATAATCTACCAAACCTGACTATCTGAAAAACCCAACTCTAGACTGCCCGTGTGGGAAAATTGTAGGCACCTAGAGTTTAGAAAAGGAACAATAAACTCCGGGTTAGTCATGGGACTGGTATGAGCAAAAAAAACAATTTGTCTTTTAAAACAAACAGCAAAAGAATTTGAAATAAATCCGCAATGCTTTTTGGAAATGAAACTACCATAAGGCCTCCCAGCACACACACAATGCAATTACCATTTCAAATCTTTAAACAAAAAGATTTAAAATAAATCTGCAATGCTTTTTGGAAAATGAAACTACCGTAAGGTCTCCCGGCACACACACAATGCAATCGCACACTTGGAGGATATTTCCCCTTATGATAGTCAAATATGCTTAATACGAGAATTCTTTGATATTATTACTAGTGCATAGTGGAAAACATTTCGAAAATATAATATTAATCCTAGCCAGCATAGGTACCATTATTCTACACCTACTATAGCTGCCACTTGAGGTGGCAGGTTATACAATTGCAATCGTAAAGGGCTCGTATTGTTTTGTTAGGATTTCCAACAAATGGTCAGGCTAAGCAACTTCCTACTGTCACATGGGTACGCCTCTAGAGGGACATCCCGAGAGCTTAACCAGCTCTTTGCCAACACAAGGCTGGGTTACCTCTGTAATTAGGTAACTATTACACGAGCATGCCATCCCCCGGTCCTTTGAGACCTTTATCTGAGGTGCCTCTCAACCACAAAGCAATCATAAAGTAATAGATTTGCAGTGTTCACATGAGTAAGTATCTGGGCTCCATACCATGATACCACCCTTTTCCAAAAGGGAATGACACACCCTAAAGGGAGCGACCCTTATAACCTTGCCGCATCTTTCCTGTTTCAACCATTTTCGGGGTGTGAGGTCCTGATGCAGTCTCGTCCATAAAGCTACGCTTTATACAAAAGCCATTCTTTGATCAATAAATAATACACAGCAGCACTCAGCATGCCACACTATCAAATTAGGAGTATATCACTGATAACTATCAACTACGTAACCTCTGAGCTCGTACGTCTCAGAGAAAGGTGTTAAGCTAAGAGAATAAATTCTCCGCCACCAAAAAGAAATGTATTTGATAGAGATCAGTTTAATATCTCAAAGTGTAGTGTCAGACATACAACCATACAAGTCTGTTTCGGGTTCAAACATAACTGAAGGCACTTTCGAAGAAACCCTTGCAATCCGGGTATTCACAATCCCGATCGGACTTCCCGTCACTTAGGCAATCTCTATATCGTAGCTACTCGGTGTAGAGACAATCGATAGGTTATCCTAACGTTCTCGCAAATGCCCGGTCTTCAACACCGGTCTTCAAATGCAATCCATAACGTCATATCATTATTCGGAATGGGTTATATGACACAAGGTCCTCTCCCAGCTAAACTGAATAATGAGCGCAATATTTAAAAACATATGGATATGGGTTTTCAGTTAAGTCACAACTTTTAAACCCAAAAATTTCTTCAAATGGTTTAAACAAATTACCATCTCAAATCTTTAAACAAAAAGATTCATTTCACAAAGTTCACCCAGTTTCACAAAGATGCATTCACAGATTTTCAAAACAATTTCCATTTCGATTAGGATTAACTCATCCAATCTTTAAACTAAAGATTTAACATATAGCTTTCAAAACTGTTTCCAAATATTTATTCATAACTTGGAAAACCATTTTCATTTTAGACTTGAAATCCTTTTAACACAAATTGGAGGTTCGTTTTATATGAAAGCCTTTATTATTTGAAAATAAATAGTTTTCGTTTTAGAAAAATCCGATTTCATTTACACAAGTTAAATATTTAGGTTAAATTTAAATTCCCAAAAACAACACTTTTAAAATGGTTTAAAACCCATATAAACATGCGTAACCCTTTAAATCATAAATAGAATTCAATTTCAAATTTTGAATTCAAATTTAAATCAAATTCCAAAACTAAATTAAGTTGTTCAAAAATAACTTTTATCTTTGAAATTCCCTTTCAAAAGATTTTCACTTTAAACTTAATCCATTTCCAAAACCATTTGGATTCAAAAATTCAATTTTTAAAAACTATTTCAAAAATCTGTGACTTAACCAATTTCCACGTGCAATCCATATTTGTGTATGTATAAGTGTGGTCCAGGGGTTTCACACAATAAAAGTGCAACATCATCAATCAGCACAGATTCAAATATGGCAATATATTTGATAAGCAGTATAAACTATAACGCTTATCTTTCATTCACGGATCATAGATATATATCACAGACAATAAATTACATTAAATACAACTTAAATCAAACAAAGCATCACAATCAGGGATATCAAATAATTCAATCATCCAATAGAATCCAAACATACATAAGTAAGAGCAGTTAATTATTTGATTAATTCAAATCAAATTAAATACTTATGAATTACTAATCCTGGTTAACTAACATTAATAAATTACAAATCATTTTGATTAATTATTCTTTAATCATTTATTAATTAACCATAAATAATAAATTAATTAACCCTAAAACATTAAATAATTAATCCCTAATTATTTAATTATTCTTAATTAAAACACCCTTAATTAATTAATTACTATTTAATTGATTACCCTTAATTACTTACCATAAGTGATTATCCTTAATCACTTATACTAATAAATCTCAAATTAATCTTAATCACTTGATTAATCAACTTTAAGTTATCAAATTTTAATTCAGTAATTTATCTTTAAGCAATTAATTACCTTTAATTGCTTTCTTTAATTAAACTTCATTAATTAATCATATTAATTATAAATTAATTAACCTTAAATTAATAACTAATTATCTTTAATTAATTATGATAATTAATTAATTAATACTTAATTAATAATCATCCCTTAATTACTTTCATTAATTAATTAACATTTAATTAATTAATTATTCTCAAATTACTTACCTTAATTAATTAATCACATTAATTAATTATTCTTTAAACTTTAACCATAAATTAATTACTTTTAACTAAGTAATTTTCTTTAAGTAATTAATTACCCTTATAAATAAATCAACATTAAACTGCATTAGGAAATTTTATCCAAAAATTCGAAATCTTAATCTCTTAATTAAATTAAGATCTCAATTAACTTAAGATAAACCGATTATCTTTAATTATTATTTCCAGTTACATCAATCTATTTTGAAAACGCTCAGGAATTAATATAAAATTTATTTTATATCTTTAAACAAAGATTCACCCTTTTTTTTAACATCACTTTCAAATTGAAACAAAGTTACAAAGTTTCACAATCCTTTCAAAGATTTAAATGATAAAATAAATGTTTAAAACTTGTTAAAACATTTTGCCCTAAACTCGAACATTTCATATACCTTTAAAAACGGTTAGCATATTACTTGAAAACTGAAAAATTGGTTTAAATTTTTGCTTTTGCTTCCAATCTGAAATTCATATTAAATAAAAAAAAACTGAACAGGATTTCTTCAAGATTTTAAAACCTGGTAACCTACACAACTAAACCCGAGTAAAAACACAAAAATCCCCGAGCCAAATTCGAAATTACTCGAGCCAAAATCCTGGACGACCCATTCTTCTAAAATTCTCGAGTTCAAACCCATGCCTAAGCCTGTTTTTCCTGATGAAACTTCATCTTCCTCAACGCATAAGGCAAACCAGATGCGAATGATATATGTGCGCGTGTACAGTCACATGGCGACACTTCGACCTCCGAGATCACCGCCGACAAGTCACTGACATCCCACCACTTCAACTCCGACCACCCAAAGATCGATATCGACACGGAATTGAATTCGAGGCACTCATCCCACCCTGGAACACATACAGTTCAACGAAATTCGCCTTGAACAATCACCCCCGACCACAGATGACCACGCAACCACGACTGAGGCTTCGCCAACCACCCCTGCTTCAATCCCCCGGGTCTCGTTCAACTCGATGCATCGATGACCACGAATTTGCCCCACGTCTCTCTTCGTTGAAAAACTGACATCAAACCCTAGTCCGTCGATTCCGGAGCAACACCGCAATTAATAAATTCAATCTTTATTTCTCTGATGATTACCAACAACCCATCTACCACCAGAATCAAACTCTATGACCAACTCCTCGTCATTCGCCTGGAATAGACGAATTGAACGAATCTAATCATCCCACGAATTCCCATTATTCACAATTTTAAAAATTATGGTATATACATCAAAAATCATATTTTTCCCATGCGAATCAAATTATAGAGTCAAAACAAGAATCTAAGACATTTGATTTTCCTGACTTTAAATAATTTTCACTGTAATTTCTTTTCTAGTAAGATTACTTGTTAATTACCCAAAAAAATTTAAAAAATCAAATGTAGTTATTCCAAACACATTCTCTTCAATCATCAAGATCTGAAATGAATCATATGGAGGGGAATTTAGTTTTTTCTGTTGTTTCTAGCCTGTGAACACCAGAACAGGTATATATATCTGTACATACCTATTTTAATCCACACACACACACACACACACACACATATATATATATATATATCTACACACATGCAGATATTTATCTCAACAAAAACAAGTAAACGCATCAAGATAAATCACAGATTCAGGCTTAAGTGAGTTGGTTTTCTCACCTGTGGATTATGTTGATAGGGAACAGGAAATGAGATTTTTGAATTTGAATGTTTGATCCTATTTTGGTTTGCTGTTTAAATCTTCTCTTCCTTTTGTTTTGACGCTGTTTTAATTTCTTCATTTTCAAGCTTGAAGATTTTTGAAAGCATGCTTACTGCCTTCAGGTCTTTGTCTTGCATTCCCAGGTTGGAATCTGAAGTGTTCGATCCCAATTTTCCTTTCAGGTTGGAGACTTTGATTTGCTTTTAATTTCCAGGTTTCAGATCTTTGATTTTACTTTGATTTTGAGGTGGCAATTGATCTGAAACTGTTGTTCGCTTTGAATTTCAGGTTGTTGTTTCTTTTTTTTCCGGATTTTACTTCAGATTTGAGAAGAGAAGATAATGGCAGTTTTCTGATTTTTTTCTTCTTACAGTTGCCTTTGATATTGAGATTTGTGATTCTCAATCTTTTTTTTACTGTTCTTTCAGATTTGCTGAGACTAAATAATTTGAATATGGGGAGATGAAAAGTTATTTGTAATTTTTATATCTTATTATTTTATTTAATCTATGATATTGAATGCCATTTGTAAAAAGTAATCATGAGGCCTCAATATATGTTGATTTCTATACTCCATCACTTTGATGTATATTTAGCATTTGTGATTTTACAAGACAAAAGGATTTTTTTTTCTTTTATATCATATTCGCTTAAGTCTTATACGTACATAAGTTTGTATTTTACATTTTCATGTATATACTATTATTGGTTAGGCCTTTTTATACTTATACTTTCAAAATATACATTCATATCAAAGTCTTGTGTTAATTTATATATATATATATATATATATATATATATATATAATTTAGTTTAAACAAATTCTAAAAGGAGGCATATAAATTCTTTATTCAATTCTTATTTAAACTTGAACTTAAGTTAAAATATTTCTATGCATAAGTACACATTTTATTTAAATTTTGAACTCAAGTTACTGTTATACTTTTTAAATAAATGATTATCTATATATGTATTATTTTAAACTTTTATTTCTTGTTTTATCTACATTTTGTTTATTATCTCTACTTGTACCAATTTAAAGTAAGAAATGATTTTAAACTAATTATGCTTTTAACAAATAAACACATATATAATAGTATTTAGTTTTAAACAATTGTTTTGAAAAATCATTTATATCTAGTTCAAAATATAACTCTCAAAATAAATATTACATATGTCTCTTGAAATTAGAAAACAAATTTCTACTAGTATAAAATTATATAGTTTTCAAATCCAAATTTTTATTTATTTATAAGATATTAAATATAGAATTTCAAAGCTCCAATTAAATTTTAAAATCAAAACCCAAATAAACAAACATCTTATTAAATTTGAAAAATTCAAATTAATTTACAATTTTATTCAAATATTTATTTTAATTATCAATCACTAAATTTAATTTTACTCAAAAATCGAGATCGTTACAGATTTCCCCCTTAAGAAAATTTCGTCCTCGAAATCTGCAAGGGAGACAACAAAGAAAAGATGAACACACAAAGATAGAGAATACCTTTTCAAATCAAACTTGATATCAATTCTGTATTTGGCTTACCAAATCAGAATATCAACGATATGAGAACAGACTCATTTAATATTGCACAAGATATTCGGGTCGCCAAATCTACGAATATGCAGGGGCACTGGTTAGTCATTAATCATTCGTAGAATATATCGGCCCCCAGAGAATAGATAGATAGATTCAATCTTCTACAATTTCTCAAACACAAGATATGCATTCCAACTCATGTCGGAACACCCTAAAGTATATACCAATTTGTCCCACTTCAGACTTCGATCCTCACAAGAAATTACAATAGAATTTCGAATTTGGTTTTAAACAAAATTGTTTTATTGATTCAATTCAAATTTAGCCTTATATTTGTTAACCAATTTAACTTAATTTAAAATTTCCAGTTTATTTAAAATTTTCAATTTCAAATTTCAAATTCATTAAAGTTTAAAATGAAAAGTAGATAAGAAACGGATGAAGATACGAAGTAAGGATTTTCTACAATGATTCATAGGGCCACCATCACACCGAAGCTTCTTTCTAGAGCTACCACGAAGCAATCAAAAGAATTTGAAATCGAGTCAAAGGAGATTGAGAAGAAAGTTATTTCCACTTTTGCAGGGTATTGACCATTTGTAGTGGTATTCCCACGTCCCTTGTCTCTTCCTCTTCTTGCACTCATACTCACTATCAGTGGATAGTAAGAGAATTTACTGAGGCATTCGAACGGATATCTTAAGGATTACTCATTCTACGGTATACTTCACCCTATCTCTAATGAGTTACTTAATATGTTATACTCCTGAGCTAAAGTTTCAACCTTCAGCTCTTTGCCAACACATGGGTACGCCTCTGGAGGGACGTCCTGAGAGCTTAACTAGCTCTCTACCAACACAAGGCCGGGTTACCTCTGTAACTAGGTAACTACTACATGAGCATGCCATCCCCCAGTCCTTTGGGACCTTTATTCGAGGTGCCTCTCAACCACAAAGAAATCACAAAGTAATAGATTTGCAGTGTCCACATGAGTAAGTATCTCGGCTCCATACCATGATACCACCCTTTTCCAAAAGGGAATGACACACCCTAAAGGGAGCGACCCTCATAACCTTGCCGCATCTTTCCTATTTTGACCATTTTTGGGGTGTGAGGTCCTGATGCGGTCTCGTCCACAAAGCTACGCTTTGTACAAAAGCCATGCTTTGATCAACAAATAATACACAACAGCACTCAGCAAGCCACACTACAAAATTGGTAGTATATCATTGATAACTATCAACTACATAACCTTTGAGCTCGTACTTCTCAGAGAAGGGTGTTAAACTAAGAGAATAAATTCTCCACCACCAAACAGAAATGTATTTGATAGAGATCAGTTTAATATCTCAAGGTGTAGTGTCAGACATACAACCATACAAGTATGTTCCGGGTTCGAACAGAACCGAAGGCACTTCCGAAGAAGCCCTTGCAATCCGGGTATTCACAATCCGATCAGATCGGACTTCCCGTCACTTAGGGAATCTCTATACCATAGCTACTCGGTGCAGAGGCAATCGATAGGTTGTCCTAACGTTCTCGCAAATGCCTAGTCTTCAGCACCGGTCTTCAAATGCAATCCATAACGTCGTATCATTATTCGGAATGGGTTATATGACACAACGTCCTCTCCCGGCTAAACCGAATAATGAGCGCAATTTTTAAAAACATATGGATATGGGTTTTCAATTAAGTCACAATTTTTAAACCCGAAACTTTCTTCAAATGGTTTAAACAAATTACCATTTCAAATCTTTAAACAAAAAGATTCATTTCATAAAGTTCACCCAGTTTCACAAAGATTCATTCACAAATTTTCAAAACAATTTCCATTTCGATTAGGATTAACTCATCCAATCTTTAAATCAAAGATTTAACTTATAGCTTTCAAACTCGTTTCCAAAGATTTATTCATAACTTGGAAAACCATTTTCATTTTAGACTTGAAATCCTTTTAACACAAATTGGAGGTTCATTTCTTATATGAAAGCCTTTATTATTTGAAAACAAATAGTTTTCGTTTTAGAAAAATCCGATTTCATTTATACAAGTTAAATCTTTGGGTTAAATTTAAATTCCTAAAAACAACACTTTTAAAATGGTTTAAAATCGATATGAACATGTGTAACCCTTTAAATCATAAATAGAATTCAATTTCAAATTTTGAATTCAAATTTAAATCAAATTCCAAAACTAAATTAAGTTATTCAAAAATAACTTTAATCTTTGAAATTCCCTTTCAAAAGCTTTTCACTTTAAACTCAATCCATTTCCAAAACCATTTGGATTCAAAAATTCAATTTTTAAAAACTATTTCAAAAATCTGTGACTTAACCAATTTCCACGTGCAATCCATATTTGTGCATGTATAAGTGTGGTCCAGGGGTTTCACACAATAAAAGTGCAACATCATCAATCAGCACAGATTCAAATATGGCAATATGTTTGATAAGCGGTATAAAGTATAATGCTTATCTTTCATTCACAGATCACAGATATATATAACAGAAAATAAATTACATTAAATACAACTTAAATCAAACAGAGCATCACAATCAGGGATATCAAACAATTCAATCATCCAATAGAATCCAAACATACATAAGTAAGAGCTGTTAATTATTTGATTAATTCAAATCAGATTAATTACTTATGAATTACTAATCCTGGTTAATTAACATTAATAAATTAAAAATCATTTTGATTAATTATTCTTTAATCATTTATTAATTAACCATAAATAATAAATTAATTAACCTTAAATCATTAAATAATTAATCCTAATTATTTAATTATTCTTAATTAAAACACCCTTAATTGATTAATTACTATTTAATTAATTACCCTTAATTACTTACCATAAGTGATTATCCTTAATCACTTATACTAATAAATCTCAAATTAATCTTAATCACTTGATTAATCAACTTTAAGTTATCAAATTTCAATTCAGTAATTTATCTTTAAGCAATTAATTACCTTTAATTGCTTTCTTTAATTATATTTCATTAATTAATCGCATTAATTATAAATTAATTAACTTTAAATTAATAACTAATTATCTTCAATTAATTACGATAACTAATTAATTAATCCTTAATAATCATCCCTTAATTACTTTCATTAATTAATTAACATTTAATTAATTAATTATTCTCAAATTAGTTAACTTGATTAATTAATCACATTAATTAATTATTCTTTAAACTTTAACCATAAATTAATTACTTTTAACTAAGTAATTTTCTTTAAGTAATTAATTACCCTTATAAATAAATCAAAATTTAACTACATTAGGAAATTTTATGCACAAATTCTAAATCATAATCTCTTAATTAAATTAAGATCTCAATTAACTTAAGATAAACCAATTATCTTTAATTATTATTTCCAGTTACATCATTCTACTTTGAAAACGCTCAGGAATTAATATAAAATTTATTTTAAATCATTAAACAAAGATTCACCCTTTTTTTTAACATCGCTTTCAAATTGAAACAAAGTTACAAAGTTTCACTATCATTTCAAAGATTTAAATGATAAAATAAATGTTTAAAACTTGTTAAAACTTTTTGCCCTAAACTCGAACATTTCATATACCTTTCAAAACGGTTAGCATATTACTTGAAAACTGTAAACTTGGTTTAAATTTTTGCTTTTGCTTCCAATCTGAAATTCATATTAAATAATAATAAAAAACTGAACAGAATTTCTTCAAGATTTTAAAACCTGGTAACCTGCACAGCTAAACCCGAGTAAAACACAAAAACCCCCGAGCCACATTCGAAATTGCTCGAGCCAAAATCCTGGACCACCCATTCTTCTAAAATTCTCGAGTTCAAACCCATGCCTAAGCCTATTTTTCCCGATGAAACTTCATCTTCCTCAATGCATAAGGCAAACCACATACGAATGATATATGTGCACGTGTACAGTCGCAAGGCGACGCTTCGACCTCCGAGATCACCGCCGACAAGTCACTGACATCCCACCACTTCAACTCCGACCACCCAAAGATCGATATCGACACGTAATTGAAATCGAGGTACTCATCCCACCCTGGAACACATACAGTTCATCTAAATTCGCCTTGAAAAATCACCCCGGACCGCAGATGACCACACAACCACGGCTGGGGCTTCGCCAACCAACCCTGCTTCAATCCCCCTGGTTCTCGTTCAACTCGATGCATCGATGACCACGAATTTGCCCCACGTCTCTCTTCGTTGAAAAACTGACATCGAACCCTAGTTCGTCGATTCCGGGGCACCGCCGCAATTAATAAATTTAATTATTATTTTTCTGATGATTACCAACAACCCATCTACCACCAGAATCAAACTCTATGACCAACTCCTCGTCATTCGCTTGGAATTGACGAATTGAACGAATCTAATCATCTGACGAATTCCAATTATTCCCAATTTTAAAAATTATGGTATATACATCAAAAATCATATTTTTCCCACGCGAATCAAATTATAGAGTCAAAACAAGAATTTAAGACATTTGATTTTCCTGACTTTAAATAATTTTCACTGTAATTTCTTTTCTAGTAAGATTACTTGCTAATTACCAAAAAAAAAAAATTTAAATCAAATGTAGTTATTCCAAACACATTCTCTTTAATCATCAAGATCTGAAATGAATCATATGGAGGGGAATTTAGTTTTTTTTCTTTCTTTTTTTCTGTTGTTTCTAGCCTGTGAACACCAGAACAGGTACATATATCTGTGCATACCTATTTTAATCCACACATATATATATATATATATATCTACACACATGCAGACATTTATCTCATCAAAAACAAGTAAACTCATCAAGATAAATCACAGATTCAGGCTTAAGTGAGTTGGTTTGCTCACATGTGGATTATGTGGACAGCGAACAGGAAATGAGATTTTTGAATTTGAATGTTTGATCCTGTTTTGCTTTGCTATTTAAATCTTCTCTTCCTTTTGTTTTGATGCTGTTTTAATTTCTTCATTTTCAAGCTTGAAGATTTTTGAAAGCATGCTTACTACCTTCAGGTCTTTGTCTTGCATTCCCAGGTTGGAATTTGAAGTGTTTGATCCCAATTTTCCTTTCAGGTTGGAGACTTTAATTGCTTTTAATTTCAAGGTTTCAGATCTTTGATTTTCCTTTGATTTTGAGGTGGCAATTGATCTGAAACTGTTGTTGTTCGCTTTGGATTTCAGGTTGCTGTTTCTTTTTTTCCTGATTTTGCTTCAGATTTGAGAAGAGAAGATAATGGCAGTTTTCTGAATTTTTTTCTTCTTGTTGTTGCCTTTGATATTGAGATTTGTGAGTCTCAATCTTTTTTTACTGTTCTTTCAGATTTGCTGAGATTAAATAATTTGAATATGGGGAGATGAAAAGTTTTTTGTAATTTTTAAATCTTATTAAATTATTCAATCTATGATATTGAATGCCATTTGTAAAAAGTAATCATGAGGCCTCAATATATGTTGATTTCTTTACTCCATCACTTTGATGTATATTTAGCATTTGTGATTTTACAAGACGAAAGGATTTTTTTTCTTTTATATCATATTCACTTAAGTCTTATACGTACTTAAGTTTGTATTTTACATTTTCATGCATATACTATTATTGGTTAGGCCTTTTTATACTTATACTTTCAAAATGTACATTCATATCAAAGTCTTGTGTTAATTTATATATATATATAATATATATATATGTATAATTTAGTTTAAACAAATTCTAAAAGGAGGTATATAAATTCTTTATTCAATTCTTATTTAAACTTGAACTTAAGTTAAATATTTCTATGCATAAGTACACATTCTATTTAAATTTTAAACTCAATTTACTATTATACTTTTAAATAAATAATTGTCTATATATGTATTATTTTAAACTTTTATTTCTTGTGTTATCTACATTTTGTTTATTATCTCTACTTGTACCAATTTGAAGAAAGAAATGATTTTAAAATAATTATGCTTTTAATAAATAAACACATATATAATAGTATTTAGTTTTAAACAATTGTTTTGAAAAATCATTTATATAATTCAAAATATAACTCTCAAAATAAATATTACATATGTCTCTTTAAATTAGAAAACAAATTTCTACTAGTATAAAATTATATAGTTTTCAAATCCAAATTTTTTTTTATTTATAAGATATTAAATATAGAATTTCAAAGCTCCAATTAAATTTTAAAATCAATACCCAATAACAAACATCTTATTAAATTTGAAAAATTCAAATTAATTTACAATTTTATTCAAATATTTATTTGAATTATCAATTACTAAATATAATTTTACTCAAAAATCGGGATCGTTACATCTGTAGTAGCTTCATGAAATACTATTTATCTATTCTTCTGCTTATTATCATATTACTCTGTGTCTGTGATTCTATGATTGATTTATTTACTGCATCTACTAAGTTTTGCCAAATATAAATTAACAATCTGTTGTTTTGAGTAATTCAAGTCCAACATGCATGGATGACAGTCGATTTGAATGGTTCGAAATAGCCGGTCGTTACAAATTAGTTATATAACACATTCACATTATTTCTCTTAAGTTATGCCACTAATTCTATCATCTTCCATATACGTGAACGGACTACTTTGACTAATCAACTGACAGCCAGGAGATCGAGAGTTTTCGTTCATAAGAAGATTACTTAATTAGAGTAACATTCTCCTTAGTCTAAGCACTTCTTCCTTAGACACCCATTTAATTGTTTCTCTAAATGACTGCCCTATGTATTGGTCAATTATTCACATAAACACAGTACAGGCTCTGATATCACTGTTGGATTAGGTATTGGCAACAAGGTAAAAGGGTGAATTCCAAAAAATATTCATTTTATTGATTTACACAAAATCATATTTTGTGTGTATGTGAAAATAATTTAAACTAATTCATTTTAGTATTGAGTAATAGAAGAGTTTAGGCTATAATTTTTATTTAATTTACTTTTATGTTAAAATTTAGTTTATTTATACTTTATAATAATATTTTATTATTAGTTTACTTTTAATTCAATATTATATTTTGGTTTTAATAACATGTTTATATTCATAAAACAAACATATAACTACATTAAAATGATGGTCTAACTTTGGTTAAACATGAGGAAGGTAAATACATAATTAACCATTACGATTTATTATTAATATATAGGTTTAAGGTCATAAGTTATGATGATGTCATAGACATAGATATATACATAAATGCTTATATTTACATCTACATTAATATAACATATTTTTTTATTTCGTCCATTAGTCTATAATTCATATTTATATATGAATATATATATAATACAATATTGTTTTAAATTAAATAAAAACACACAATCACACACACACACATATATTAAGATTATTATTGTTATTCTGTTTGTTGTATATTTAACTTTATATATATTTAAAATTAAATACACGGGTATTATTTAATAATCCATGTGTTAATTTTTAGTACTTTAAAATTTGAAGTTTTAAACAATTTAATTTTTTCAAAACTGATCTTTTTTGGACTTCAAAACTGAGAGGTAATAAAATTATAATTTTATCAATAATCCATACAGATTTATTTATTTTTCACTTCATTCAAAATTATAAATTTTAAGACATCTGACTTTCACATAAACATGAAAATGTTTTATTTACTGGAACGCATGAACAATTTTATTTAATTCAACTTTTCCTTATGAATAAAAATTACAGGCGTGTACGTGCATACAGACATATATATATATAATAAATTTGGAATGGAGAAAAAAATTACTTTCATCTAAAACCAAAAAATTACATACACACACACACACATCTTTATCCAAATTATATATTGGGAAGCAGGTACCAAAAAATATATATATACATATGAATTAGTTAAGGTATAGTGTTACCTTCTGAGATCAAGTCGATTGGCGAACTTCTTAGTTGCTGGTTTTTCCTTCCTCAAACTCCTTGTCCATTCTCCTTGATCTTGTGATGCAACTTCGTCTAAAAGGTCTCACCAATGATCAGCAATGGAGGCTAAGGTTAGTATTTGGTTCAATGCCAAGAGAGAATGAGTGGGGTGGCTATTAGCTGACAAGATCAGAAATATCTAGCCCCTGTATCTCTAGTGTTGAAGACTAGGCCTCCACCCTTACTTACTATGCTTTGGCGCCCCCTAGTTTGGGCATCCAAATTTTAAGCCAAATTAATTCAACCATTAAATCAGTTATATTTATTTAAACGTGTTCTTTGACTAAATCGATGTGTAAATTTTATACATTGTTTTAATTAACTTTTAGACTTCAAATAAATAATTAAATTTCCATAACTATTGAATACAACATTTGTATTAATATTAACTTATAATATTTATAAATTAATTTTACATTATCTAGCTCAGATATTAAATAACAAGGTAGTGTTGAATCTCTGATGTGAAATTGGTCCTCGGCCAATATTTAAATGATTTAAATATTGAAGTCTATATGGATTTTGTTAAAGTATAGTATTGAGCACAGGTTCAATTGATTGTAGAACATTTAGGCGAAATCCAATTTCCAATCTTTATTAAGCTACACCTAGTAACATGTTATGCACTTTTTCTTTACGTCAATACTATATCACTAAGTTATTCAGAGTTTGGTCCAAGGTCATAGAAACTCCTATAATATCAATAGTTAATTATGTATACTACGTTAAAATCATTGGTTCAATCTAATAACATTTATCGATTAACTGTTTACTCTAGCCAAAGATTTTTGACCTTAGTTTGACTACTTATTGCGATGATAATAAACTTCTATAATAAATAAAATAAATCCTTTCTTGAGTAGTGTTTTACTTCAGGTAGTTCAACGTACATCAAACTATGATCTTAACATGATCGTTGGGTCATGTGATTGACCATAATCAAGGTATAGCCTACTTACTCAAGATTAAAATTACCCTCAAATTTGAAGATTATCACACATCATTACCGTGAGATCTTCTATATTGATTTAGTTGCATTTACTTATAGAAGACTCTCATCGATTTGTTATATGACTGTTCCAAACAAGTACAAGTACATAGCCCCTCGATGCCACCAACGATCAAGAGTAATGCACGTACATCATAAGGAAAGTGTTATGTACACTAGTTTTAAAAGCTGTATCGAATCATTTTCTAGATACGTAGAAATATTTAGGAAGTAAATATGTAGATATTGATTCAATACTTATGGTTACGAATAAATTTATAACCACAATCAATAAAATACTTCTCCTAAGGATTTTTTACTTATATATGTTTAATTTATTATTTCATTATTTATATCTCTATATAATAAAATATAAAAGAAATAAAACCAAAAGCATACTTTATTTCAAATAAGATATTTTACAAATTTAAGCTATATAACAACTTATATGATTGCCCTTAGAGCACAACCCTAACTATATCGGTTGGAGACTTCATTACAAACTAAATGCAGAAGATTTATGAACATCCCAATCAAACCCCTCCTCAACTAGTTTGGACAAACATTGTTCCATGAAGGAAAATAGTATTTGTCCACAAACGACATTCTTTTCTCCTCCTAACCGTTTTCTCCAATACTTCACTCTAATATCATCCAAACAAAAAGTCTTAAGCATAAATCTATCTTCTACAATCTAAGAAATATTTTTTTCTAAATTAGAGAAATATTCCCTATACCTTTTATCTTGAAAATAAATTTGCCCAATAATCAAGAGGTTTACCTTTTAAAAAATTAATTGCATAGTCACTAATAGTTTCTTTAAAGTTGGACATATAACAATCAAAATCATATGGATTCAAAGCTTTGGCACAACGTTTAAACAAATCAACAATAGAAGAATCACCGTTAACTGCCTTAATGAAAAATCAATATTTTACTCTATGTGAAAAAACAATAGCTATAAAAAGATGATGGAAATATTTTGGAAATACCAAAAACTACCCGACTTGATGATTCAACATGAAAACTATAGGTCGAACTTCTTGAAGCATTTCATTTAACTGAAGAAAAACCCAAACTCAATTAAATTAGTTTTCACGTGAAACAACATCCATAATAAGAGGAATGAAACCTAAAATAAAAAAATTAAAACCCGTCAATATCCAACATAACATATAAAAGTATAACGGTAAACATAACAATGGTTTTTTTACTTATCCACCTAGAAGCATAACGTGAGCATAAATTAATAAGATCTGGATAAAAATGCTAGTTAAGGTTAGCATACATAATTAAAAATATTACAACTGTAAAATGACTCCTTATAACTAAATTATAAATGATCAATAAATAAAACAGTTTCTAACTTACCAAATAGAAAAAAATAAAAAATAAAATGTCCTGGATAAAGTGTTATTTATAACTAAAATTGAAAATATATCCTATATTCAAGTATAAAATTCCCTACAATCAAGAATCGAATAACATTTTTAGTAGTAGGAGCAACTAAAACACAAGGTCATTCCTTCAAGAAAGCTACTTCTAAAACAATGCTTGAAACTAAGTAAACAACGCTAAACTAATAAAAACCCTCTTAAATTGATTATTTGCGGCATCAACATCAATGGGCATAATAATAAGAATGGTTAAAAATGTATTCCCTTCTAAACACGATTATAATATCTTTTGATTTTTTCATTACCAATGATTAAAGATTTTACAAATTTATTTGAAATGTGAACTTTATCAACGTCTCTATGTTTTGAACTACATGCCAATAGGGTTGGCTAAGTTGATTGCTAGTTCAGACTACGAGATTAAACGTTATGAGTTCGATCCTCGGGATCGATATTTGTTGGCAATAATGAACCATGCTTAAAAAAGTTTTGAACTACATGGATGTTTAGAATATTACTTCTAATAAAAAAGCGAGAATGTTGTAACATCCCTAATTTTTGATAATATTATTCAGGAAATTTAACTAGATAAATTAAATAGAATAATAATGATAAGGAGATTAAGATTTAAACAAATCATATATAGAGCCGTGCTTAATAATAAAATAAATGGGCTTAAATTGGCATAAGCCAATTAATTTACACATGGGCATATTTGTAACGTCTCGATATTTTCAACCATTCGCATCCACACATGTCGGAATTGAATTTCTCAAAATATCAGATTGTTATTTTAAATTTGGAAAAACCTAGCATATACGATAAACAAATAATCACAGAATCACAGACATGGATTAACATAACAATAATGCAGCGGAAACAAAAGAATAGTAGCTCGTGAAGCTACTATATATATAACAGAGTTAAATAAGATACAACAGAAGTCTCAAATACAATAGTCAAATACAAGATCAGAATACATCACTGGAATCAAGTGAATAACTACAAGCTGAAAAGATGTAGATGGATCTCCAAACGAAGCTCCAACTCCAAAGGTGAGTCTCAAAAGGTGTATCACTCAGTCTGACCCGAGCGTAAAGCAAAACACAAAACACCCGAGTCAGGATTAAGCGTAAAGCAAAACACAAAACACTCGAGTCAGGATTAACATTCTTATATCAATAAATCCAACTCAAGTGAAATAACAACTGAAATAGATGTTTGGGATAACCATCCTCTAAGGATCCGTTAAACTATCTACTATATAATAATATACGCCATTATAATAATGTCTAAAGTAAAGTATACTATTTAAAAATAGCGTTAAGGCTTTACATTTTCCACTTTAACACATTTTATAGTGCCAATAGTCTATACGGTACCGTAATACCTCCAGATCGGGAGGCTACCAGAGGATACTCCATAGGTACGACACAAAACAAACTTGTATAAGGCGCATTAGGGTAGGTGACACGGCACAACTAAGCGATGCTAGGGTAGATATACCAATTACACTTCCAGGCTGGTGGTAACGCATAACAGCCACTACCGCCTACCTCGAAACACACTCCCAAATATATAAAAAAATCAAGTGTGGCCACCAAATCAATCACAAAGTCAGAATATAGTATCGAAGGAAGGTGTCCGATCGGAGGAGCTACCTCACTTGGCCCGTCGATTGCTCCTGTTTTAGCCACTTTATGCCAATTCACGGGAGCTGGGTCCACGTATACACCTTATATAGGATCGTCGCCGCCATCATACTTCATTCTGGAATCTCCACCGCATATAAGGTTGTTAAAGTGGTTTTCGTTATTGGCAGAGAGTGTGACAATATCTGATCCCAGTCTCTTTAACAACCAATCGTTATTATAACACCGCGGTCATTTCAAAATAGTTTATACTTCAAAACCAAAATATCATTGCCATTTTAAAACCATATCAATACGATATCATTTCTATTTCAAAACCAAATACAATATCATTTCCATTTCAAATATATCCTTTCCCAAAAGCATAGCACTTTCAAAGTTATAACACTTACGAAACCAAACACTTGAAATTATAACACCTTCAAAACATAATACTTTGGAATTCATAACTTTGAAAACATAACTTCCACCACTTAAACAGCATAGATATCAAAATAGTATATATAAAATAGAGTAGTTTATAAAATAAAAAAGTTTATACTAAATAGTTATAAGTTAAAATAGTTTATATTAAAATAATTAGTATATTTAAATAGTTTATATGAAAATAATTTATAAAGTAAAATATGTAAATAGTTTTAAATATAATTTAAAATACTCATATAATAAAATAGCTTCCTCAAATTTCACAAATCGACTCCAAATCAACTCAAATTCCAAAATTCAAATTTAATCCAATCTCAAATCATCAATTTAAATTCAATTCAGTTTCTAAATAGTCCGTTCCAAATTATATCAATTTCAAAACAGATTTGAACCACAAAATAAACCATTTAAATTTCAATATATTTCAAAGCTTTTAGTATTCAACAATTTCAAATTCCGTTTACTATTATTTAGTTTTGAAATATTTACTTAATAAATCCAATATCATTTAAATAAAATCTCAAATTTCAAATAACTGAATATTCCCTTAGTTTGATTAACTTGAAATGTTCATTTAATCACCATAAACCAAAAAAAATCAAGTTATAAAATCATATCCTTTCAAAATATAAAATTCAATATGCTCCAAATTGATTTTAATTAAATATAATTCTAAATTAAATACAATTTCAAATCTATCTTCCCAACCTTCATTTACAAAAAAATTTATTATAAACTCTATATTTAAAAATAAAACTATAAATAATACTTAAACATATTATATATAAATTAAAACAAACTTTATTATATCAAATCTTATTATCAAACTTATTTTTATAATAAAACTAATTTATACATAATTTAAAATAGTAAAATTATAAATAAATTCTTAAAATTTATAATTTCAAAACCAACTTATAATTTTAAAATCTTCAAAACATTTAAATTTAAAATCAAGAATTTAACTTTATAAAATACATTTTTTTATAATATTTGAAATCAACATTTATTAAACCATATATTTCATTTCCAAAACCATAGAAATCATTTCAAAATATTTATATATAGACCAATGGTGTATGTATATAATTTTCTATCCTATGATCAAGTGATACGGATATTTATCATTTCAACCGCAATTTAAATATATATGGGTATATATCATTTCAACCCGCAATCCCAAATTCAATTCAATGAAAATCGCTTGGGTTTATCATTTCAACCCATAATGATTTTCTCCTATTCTACAAATCGTTCGGGTATGTATCATTTCAACCCATAGGAAATTCTATACTAACAGGGAACTTGCAGAGTGATAACAGATATGATAATAGTATAACAAGCACATATCATCAATATAAATAATAGATAATGGTATCATATGTAACAGTGAACAAATGGCATATATATAGCATTGCAAATAAATAACAGAAGCATATTTCAATTGTCGTTTCAATTGAAATCAAATCTAATAAATATAAGAACGTTAACCGTGAGTGCTTGCTCACCTTACGAGGCTAGAGAAATAGACTAAATCAAGAAGCGACAATCCAAGCATAGATTTCCGAAGCAAAGCTAGATGGGCGTGATTCGACAAACAAAGCTGATAGATAGGGAATCGATGAACAATTGGAATCAGTTTGATAGGAACGAAATATATATATATATATATATATATATTATTTTTATTATTATTATTCTAAAAACCAATATTCAATTTAAATTACACATATAGAATGGCATATATATATATATATATGTATGTATCTATATATATATATATATGTATGTATGTATGTATATGCATATATCACATGTAAATTTAAAAATTTTAAACATATACTCAAAATCTCTGCATATTATATATTTAAACAATATTATATGAACAAAATTTGTACATACTAGTTGTAAACAATATTCTATAACAGTATATATATGTGTTGTAGACATATTAATATAACTAACCTATGTAAATTTTATTTTGAAATCTTTATAGATTAACATAAACTGCATTCAATATATAAAAGCTTATATACGTGTGTGTTTGTGTGTAAACAATGATTATATATGTAAACATATCGTATGCAACCTGAACATCACAACACTTTAGAACTAATTGTTATTAGTTTTATATGTCATGCCGAAGCCACAAACTAAAGTCAATACTCATATACAAGCAATTATATGCTGACTTAACACATATATATACACACCATATTTGCTAAAAATAATAATTATGTATACAAGCTTACCAGTAAACATCATAAGCTAAACACACACACATATATATATACCTACAGATATATATATACAAAGAATTACATATGTAAACAACGTATATATATCAACTTATACACATTAAAGATCAATTATTTACATAAGTAAACATAAATACGAAAATACAGTACATGTTTAAATTTATATATAATATAAATAGAATAAGAGAAGTAACAATATATAATACTTTACTGCAACTTACATATAAAAGCTAATATATAAACAATGTATATCAACAGTTTTTGAAAACTTGTATAAAACTCTACGTATAAATATGTATGACCTATAGTTCGGGTATGAATACAGCTATATGTAGAAGATCTTTTTCCAACAAACAGAAACAAAAGAAAACAATTCCACAATGTAATTACACTTTATAAATCACATTAAGTTTGGCTGAGGTGAAGCATAAAATGTGACGACCTACGTAATTAATTCTTAATTACATCCACTAGGTAATTATCCTTCTTATTAATTACACAAAGTAATTAAACCCAAAACTACTCCATTCTTCAATTAATTACATCATGTAATTATCCATTAATTACTTCACTAAGTAATTACACTTTATAAATTACATTAAGTAATTATACTAAACCAATTCCACAAATGATTATCCTTAATTAATTAATCTAATTAATTATCATAAATTAATCACATTAATTAATTATTTCATAATCCCTAGTTAATGATCTTTACATTAACTATTAACAATTCTTTAATTACTTTCCTTAAGTAATTAAACTTTAATTAACCATTATTAATTGCAAATTAATCTTAATTACCAATTAATTAGTCTCTAATTACTTAACTAATTAATGCTTAATTAGTCTTTAATTACTTGATTAATAAATTTATAATCATTAATTAATAATCTTTACTTAACTAATTAATGATCCTTAATTAAAAATTAATTAACCCTTAAATTAATTAAATTACAACCCTTAATTATTTATTTATCAATCCTTGATCATTAATTAATTAAATTAATTAATTACTCTTTAATTACCTTATTAATTCAATTAATTTCAAATCATTAAATCTTAATTGACTTCGGATAAAATATTATCCTTATTAATGACTTAGTTATCATAAATCATATTTAAAACATTTAATTCTAAAATTAACTTACTAATTAAATCGTTAAATTTTAGTTTAAAATAACAAAATCAAGTTAAACAAATTTTAAACTTTTACTTTAACATTTAAATCTTTTAAAAATTGTTTAAACATTTTACTTGGAAAACAAATCTATTTTCAAATATACTTAATCTTTAAATTTGTTTAAAACCTTTTTCCTTTTGAAAACTAGTTATTTTAATAGCTTTAAAACCTTTTTTTAAAAAAACTTGAGTTCTTAGCTTTTAAAACCTAGTTCACAATTTCTTTTAAAACCTAGTAACACTTCTGTAAACTTGCTCCAAAAGAAACATCTTCGGACACATCCCTAGTCACTGAAACTCACCACGCAGCTGCTTCTTCCTGAAGTTGCCAAGATACCATCACTTGCTTTTGCTAAACTGACAGATCCAAACTCTACTCATCCAAACTTGCACTTTAAAGATGGACTCTGAACCTCAAAGCCAAAACCTATCCAAACTTGCACTTCAAAGTGAAGCATAAGGCTGGAAGCTTGGGTTCGCTTGGCCTCGGCTGTTTGCATGAAAGAAAGAGAAAGAGCAAGGAAATAAAGAGGAAGGGAAGAGCGGAGATGGCATGGTATGCATGGAGGAAATATGGGTGCACGGCAGGGTCTGCTGGATCCGAGGCGGAGCCGGTGCTTCGGGCTGCGTTCGACTAGAGGGTGGCCGATTAAAAGATCGGAGCTTGTGGTGGTGTGCTCATTGAAAGTATGAACAAGGCGATGGCAGAGGTTTGAGAGGAACGAAGGCGAAGTGAAGGCTACGTGCTTGGCGAAGCAAAGCGGAGATAGGTCGATGGTTGTTGGTGGTAGCAAGTGAGCAAGCGGGAGAAGTGGTGATGACAAATGGAAAGGGAAGCTCGGGCAAATGAATGAACATTATATTTTTTTCTTCAAGTGATAGAATGAATCAGATGGAAAGAGGAACAAACCATATAAAAATGAAATAGTGGATAGCTAAACGTCAACAATTAACTTCTGGGAATTAAAAAAGGTTGTTGATTAACCTAGAGGATATGAAAAGCCATATGGAAACCAATAGACTCAAATAACGAACCGCTATGGATAGTTGTTTACTGATTTCGTGGCGTACCAAGGTTCGCAAAACAGAAATGAATATACCGCAAAGATCAGCACGACGAAATGATCAAAACGGTATATAGATGGTACGAACATCCTATCAAAAGTCGATATTCGGTACCGAAAATGCTGCTAAAATGCCGAAATTAAGATAAAGAGAGCAATAGCAGTCCAAATTTGAAGAAACAAAATATGACATCTCACTCAGAAGATGATTTACAAATTTATTATATAAAAATATTCAGGTTTGGAAAACATTTTATTTACATAAAATTTAACTGATTTGAATTTAAATAAAATTATATAATAAAATAAAGTTTAATATTTTTAGATGAAAATTTACCACTTGCTATGTTAAAGTAGACGTATTCCTAATATCAAATTTTTATTTCAAAATTCAATTATTTAAAATTTCACAAAACTTAATTAATTACATAAATAAAATAAATAAAAATTTATGGGTCGTTACACTATCCCCTACTCAAAATTTTTCGTCCCCGAAAAGGAAGGAGGTAGGAGAATAGAAACAACCAGGGGAAAATAGATTGGAAGCAAAATAAAACAATTTATTTAAAATCATATAAATTTCAATTTAAATCAATTAATACTCAATAATTGGTTTTAAATTCAAGGTATTTCATTAAGTTGATTTAAATTTATTAATGTTTGTTAAAAAAAATCTTTCAAACAAAATTTTTATTTTGTTTATCTCATTTATTATTCAATTAACTTGTTATTCTACTTAACTCTACTAACATTTTTACAATTAAAAATTAAGTGTATAACATTTATTATAACCACTCAAATTTTATTTATAAAACATTTCATATTGTATATTATCCAATTCATATTCAACTTTTGAATAATTTAGGTACTTTGTATTAGAATGAAATTGGGTATTATACAAATAAAACTTTCCCAGTTCAATTTATTCAAAGTTTAAATATTTATTCAAAAAAATTTGCTTCATTTAAAATTGAAGTTATTCTTAACAAAGTTCAAGAGTTAAATTTCCGATTAACTTCAAACAATTTAGAGATAAATATATACACATATATGTATATATATTATATCGAAATAATCATATACCAATATATATTATAAATCAAGCCATACTTTAGAATTTCATATCAATCAAATTCCTAAAATAAAAGTGTAGCAAAGCTATAGAATGGTCTCTTCACTTTGAAACTCAAAAATGAATGTCGATGATGCGGCCGCCATCATCGAAATTATTTTCCAGTGGCAATGGAAGAGAGCATAGATATAAACATTTAAAAATTCTTTGAAAATGATTTCTATTCGAAAAAAATTTAAATTTTAAAACCTTAAAACATAGTTGAAATCACCGGAAATTAAATTCCCAAATTCTTGATTTAAATTCATTTCAATTCCAAATCAATTTATAACCATATTTATAATTTCATTTATTTATATCAAGTGACAATAGTCAATGATTTAAAGAGTAATAAGTGAAGATCAAAACAATTCAATTTACTTTTAATTCTAGAAAAATTTATACTAATATATATAATATAATCGTAGAATTTATTATGCCAGTTTGCTCTGTTCAAGTGTTTTGAAAATCCTATCGATAGCGTTGATCAGAAAAATCGATCGAAAATCCAAATCAACATTAACAACTCAAGCAACACAACATATATAAAACATTTTAGTATTAATTACAAATACACTCCTTCACTCAATGATTCCAGAATGGATTTCAAAACAAAGTTAGAGATTCAAGTTAAGAGGGATCCTAATCAGGTAGAATTCAAACCAAGAAGATAGATTTGAAATAAAAATAATGTAATTGGTACAAAGGAGAGGGGATGGACAGACCAATATAAGTCTCGAGCAACCTTAACTGGGTCGACCGTAACTTCAAGAATACGGTCGATGTAGAATTCTGGAGCAAATCGACATTCGATTGTCGAGATAGAATTCAGGTATAGCAAAAGATATCAACATCGTAAACCGAGGATACATAAATTTTCGGTGAATAGATGCTTTTTGTAAAGGAGTTTCACCTCTTTACAAATCATTCAAAGATTAGCGAGACCATCGATTTATTATAGAAATCTCTCAGAGTGGAGATACAGGATACTCCAGAATCAGAAAACACGAATAGAGGGAGACAAGAATGGATTTTGGAACCGAGGGGAATGTTCCAAAATTCAAAGGAAAGCAAGTAAAAGAGGAAGTAATTCAAGTTCGAACGAAAGTGATTTTGTAATTAAATTTACTCTATATGCTAAGTTTTGCCTAAAACCAAAGCTCTGATACCACAAGTAACATCCGATATTTTCAACCATTCACATCCACACATGTCGAAATTGAATTGCTTAAAATATCATATTGTTATTTTAAATTTGGCAAAACTCAGCATATACAGTAAACAAATAATCATAGAATGACAAACACAGAGTAATATAACAATAATGCAGCGGAAACAAAAGAATAGTAGGTCATGAAGCTATTATATATATAACAGAGTTAAATAAGATACAATGAAAGTCTCAAATACAATAGTCAAATACAATATCATAATACATCACTGGAATCAACTGAATAACTGCAAGCTAAAAAGATGTAGATCGATCTCCAAACGAAGCTCCAACTCCAAAGGTGAGTCTTAAAAGCTGTATCACTCAGTCTGACCCAAGCGTAAAGAAAAACATAAAACACTCGAGTGAGGATTAACATTCTTATATGAATAATTCCAACCCAAGTGAAATAACAACCGAAATACAAGTAACTCAAAGGATGTTTGGGATAACCATCTTCTAGGGATCCGTTAAACTATCTACTATGTAGTAATATACGCTATTATAATAATGTCTAAAGTAAAGTACACTATTTAAAAATAGCGTTAAGGCTTTACATTTTCCACCTTAACATATTTTATAGTGCCAATAGTCTATACAGTACCATAATACATCTATATCGGGAGGCTACCAGAGGATACTCCATAGGTATGACACAAAACAAACTCATATAAGGCGTGCTAGGGTAGTGACATTTCACAACTAGGCAATGCCAGGGTAGATATACCAATTACACTTCCGGGCTGGTGGTAACGCATAGCAGCCACTATCAAAAAAATCAAGTGTGGCCACCAAATCAATAACAAAGTCAGAATATAGTATCAAAGGAACGTGTCCGATCGGAGGAGCTACCTCACTTGGCCCATCGATTGCTATTGTTTTAGCCACCTTATGCCAACTCACGGGAGTTGGGTCCATGTATATACCTCATATAGGATCATCACCGCCGTCCTACTTCATTCTGGAATCTCCACCGTGTACATCGTTGTTAAAGTATTTTTCGGTATTGGCAGAGAGTATGACAATATCCAATCCCGGTCACTTTAACAACCAATCATTATTATAACACCGCGGTCATTTCAAAATAGTTTATACTTCAAAACCAAAATATCATTGCCATTTCAAAACCATATCAATACGGTATCATTTCCATTTCAAAACCAAATACGATATCATTTCTATTTCAAATATATCCTTTTCCAAAATCATAGCACTTTCAAAGTTATAACACTATCGAAACCAAATATTTGAAATTATAACACCTTCAAAACATAATACTTTGAAATTCATAACTTTGAAAACATAACTTCCACCACTTAAATAGCTTAGATATAAAAATGGTATATATGTATATAATATAATAGTTTATAAAATAAAATAGTTTATATAAAATAGTTATAAGTTAAATTAATTTGTATTAATAATTAGTGTATTAAAATTGTTTATATGAAAATAATTTATAAATTAAAATATGTAAATGGTTTTAAATATAATTTAAAATACTTATATAATAAAATAGCTTCCTCAAATTTCACAAATCGATTCCAAATCAACTCAAATTCCAAAATTCAAATTTAAACCAATCTCAAATCATCAATTTCAATTCAATTCAGTATCTAAAAAACCATTCCAAATTATATTGACTTCAAAACAGATTTGAACCACAAAATAAACCATTTAAATTTCAATATATTTCAAAGCTTTAAGTATTCAACAATTTTAAATTCAATTTACTATTATTTAGTCTCCAAATGTTTACTTAATAGATCCAATATCATTTAAATAAAACCTCAAATTTCAAATAACCGAATATTCCCTTTATTTGATTAACTTGAAATGTTCATTTAATCACCTTAAATCCAAAAAAAATCAAGTTGTAAAATCATATCCTTTCAAAATCTCAAATTCAGTAAGCTCTAAACTGATTTTAATTAAATATAATTCTTAATTAAATACAATTTCTCCCAACCTTAATTTATAAAAAAAATTATTATAAACTCTATATTTAAAAATAAATTTTTAAATAATACTTAAACATATTATATATAAATTAAATCAAACTTTATTAAATCAAATCTTTTATCAAACTTATTTTTATAATAAAACTAATTTATACATAATTTAAAATAATAAAATAATAAGTAAATCCTTAAAATTTATAATTTCAAAAACCAACTTATAATTTTAAAGTCTTCAAAACATATAAATTCAAAATCAAGAGTTTAAAAAATACATTCATTTATAATATCTCGAAATCAACATTTATTAAACCGTATATTTCATTTCCAGAACCGTAGAAATCATTTCAAAATATTTATATATAGACCAACGACGTCTGTATATAATTTTCTATCCTATTGTCAAGTGATACGAATATTTGTCATTTCAATCCGCAATTTGAATTTATATGGGTATATATCATTTCAACCCGCAATCCCAAATTTAGTTCAATGAAAATCGCTTGGGTTTATTATTTCAACCCATAACAGTTTTCTCCTATTCTATAGATCGTTCAGATATGTATCATTTCAACCCATAGGGAATTCTATACTGATAGGGAACTTGCAGAGTGATAACAGATATGATATTAAAATATAAGAGGCATATATCATCAATATAAATAACAGATAATGGTATCAAATGTCACGGGTGAACATATGGCATATATGTAGTAATGTAATATATAATAACAGCATATTTCATTTGTCGTTTCAATTGAAATCAAATTCAAAAAATATAAGAACGTTAATCGTGAAAGCTTGTTCACCTTTCGAGGCTAGAGAAATAGACTAAATCAAGAAGCAACAATCCAAGCACAGATTTCCGAAGCAAAGCTAGATGGGCATGATTCGACAAAAAACCTGATAGATAGGGAATCGATGAACAATTAGAATCAGTTTGATAGGGCGGTATATATATAAATATATATTATTATTATTCTAAAAACCAATATTCAATTTAAATTACATATTTAGAATGGCATATATATATATAACATGTAAATTTAAAATTTTAAAACACATACTCAAAATCTCTATATATTACATATTTAAACAATATTATATTTTAAAAAATTTATACATACTAACTATAAACAATATTCTGTAACAGTATATATATGTGATGTAGACATATTAGTATAACAAACCTATGAAAATTTTATTTTGAAATCTTTATACATTAACATAAATTGAATTCAATATATAAAAGCTTATATGTGTGTGTGTGTGTAAACAATGATTATATATGTAAACATATCGTATGCAACCTGAACATCACAACACTTTAAAACAAATTATTATTTTTTATATGTCATGCCGAAGCCACAAACTAAAGTCAATACTCATATACAAGCAATTGTATGCTGACTTAACACATATATATACCATCTTTGATAAAAATAAAAATATATATAATTATGTATACAAGCTTACCAGCAAACATCATAAGTTACACATATATATACCTAAGGATATATATAAAGAGAATTATATATGTAAATGACGTATATATATAAACTTATATACATTAAAGATCAATTATTTATATAAGTAAACATATATACGAAAACACAGTACATTTTTAAATTTATATATATAATATAAATAGAATAAGAGAAGTAACAATATATAATACTTTGTTGTAACTTACATATAGAAGCTAATACATAACCAATATATATCAATGGTTTTTGAAAACTTGTATAAAACTTTACATATAAATATATATGACCTACAATTCGAGTATAAATACTGCTATATGTAGAAGATCTTTTCCCAACAAATAGAGACAAAAGAAAACAAACAATATATATATATATATATATATATATTTCACCTCAATATACATTGTTGTCACAAGTTTGGCTGAGGTGGACATAAGGCTAGAAGCTTGGGTTCGCCTGGCCTCGGCTGTTTGCGTGAAAGCAAGAGAAAGAGCATGGCAACAAAGAGGAAAGGAAGAGTGGAGATGGTACGGTATTCATGGAGGAAATATGGGTGTACGGCAGGGACTGCTGGATCCGAGGCGGAGCCGGTGCTTCGGGCTACGTTCGGCTAGAGGGTGGCCGATGTAAAGATCGGAGCTTGCGGTGGTGTGCTCACTGGAAGTATGAATAAGGCAAGGGAGAAAGTTTGAGAGGAACGAAGGCGAAGTGATGGCTGCGTGCTTGGCGAAGCAAGGTGGAGATAAGTCGGTGGTTGTTGGTGGTAGCAAGTGAGCAAGCGGAAGAAGTGGAGATGACTAATGGAAAGGGAAGCTCAGGCAAACAAATGAACATTATATATATTTTCTATTTTTCTTCAAGTGACTGAATAAATCAGATGGAAAAAGGAATGAACCATAGAAAAATGAAATAGTGGATAACCAAATGTCAAAAATTAAGTTCTAGGAATTTTAAAAAGGTTATTGATTAACCCAGAGGATATGAAAAGCCACATGGAAACCAATAGACTCAAATAACGAACCACTACAGATAGCTGTTTACTGATTTCACGGCGTACCGGTGTTCGCAAAACAGAAATGAATATACCGTAGAGGTTAGCACGACGAGACGATCAAAATGATATACAGATATCAGTGGTACAAACATCCTATTAAAAGTCGATATTGGTACCGGAAATGCTGTTATAATGCCGAAATTAAGATAAGCGGAGTAATAGCAATCCAAATTTGAAGAAATGAAATATGACATCTGACTCAGAAGATGATTAATAAATTTATTGTATAAAAATATTCAGGTTTGGAAAACATTTTTTTTCATCAAATTTAACTGATTTGAATTTAAATAAAATTACGTAATAAAATAAACTTTCATATTTTTAGATGAAAATTTATCACTTGATACGTTAAAGTAGATGTATTCCAAATATCAAATTTTTATTTCAAAATTCAATTATTTAAAATTTCGCAAAATTTAATTAATTACGTAATTAAAATAAATAAAAATTTATGGGTCGTTACACTATTAGTAAATAGCCACATCATTATAGGGATACACACTTCTCACTCTTATTCATTCACGTTCATTTTTCTTAAATCAAAAATAGACACAAAAACCCTAAGGAGCCAGCCATAATCAAAGAGGAAGAATTCAATCAAAAGCTAAGGATCAAAGCTAAGGATCAATGCTAGGAAGGATTAATCAATAACAGATCTCAAATTCCTTATCAAATCTAAGGTGAACAATAATTCAGTCCAGCTCTATTTTGTTTTTTATCATATATTTTTAGGTTTAAGATTAAATTCCTTTCTATGATATTTTGGATGATGATATGCTTGAACTATTATTTATTTGATTTAAACAAATCATTTACATGTGAATTTGCATGGTTTCAGGGTAAAATTGAGAGTTCGTGATTTTATAATACCATGGAAGAATTTTATGTTAAGTAAAACATCATTTTGGAGATGGATTTTAACTTTCAGAATTTTTCAAGCTATGGAAAATTTATTATGAATTACTAAAGGAAAATATGATATAATTGGGTTTAAAATTTATTTCGAGAATTTCATAAAGAAATTGGGTCTGAAATTTTAATATGTTTGATTATAAGTTGAAATTGAATTTCTGTGATTTTTATGGATTTTTCCCAATTAATTTGCTAGGGAAAATATATTATTTTAAAAGAGGGACTTATTTGTAAAAGTTGATTTTGTTAAATGGATGGGCTTAATCTTTATAATTTCTTTGATTTAGATTTGATTAAATGCGGCAGTTTTACATGTATGGTATTTGAAAAGTTTTAAGGCAACAAATAGGAGGTTTACAAGTAGGCAAATTGTTATAAAGCAATTATTAAAAATAGCTAAATTTCAGCCTTTAATTCAAAAAATTGGTTCTGCTTCAAATAGCAGTGCCTTTTCGACTCGATTGACTTTGTTCCATCTCAGTCGATACCGTCGAACCAATACACAAGGTATCACTTAGATGGTACATAGTGGATTGGAAAGAAGGCGGAAGCCATGGCGTCGAAAGGATTGCTTCCGATGGGGTCGAAACCTTGTTTTGTTTTTTAAATTTTAAGTTTTTTCCTTTGTCTTACCTTGAGCTTTCGTCATGGCCAAAACAAATGTTTTCGAATGGATTTTATGAAAAGCTTTCGAAGAAGGTTGCTATATTATGAATAAAGTATGAGCTTTTGAAGGAATACCTTTTATTTCAAATAAGTGCTTTCGAAAGCAAAGGTTTCGACAAAGTCGAAACCCATCCGCTATTTTCCTTTTGAGTGTATTGAAGCCATCAATGCTTTCGAATGGTTATCTCTCTTTTAACTAAGCTAAGCCACTTCCTAAATGCTTTCGAAAGAGGTTGGGGTTCCGAAGGTAATTGGGTCAGAAGGGGTTTCGACGCTATCCTTCGAAGTTTTAACTTAAAGGTTTGTGATTCCGAATAGATGGTTCCAACACCATTAGCTTTTCCCCAAACGACTTTATAAGGGTTTCGAAAGAGATACTTTCATGGTTCTCCGATACAGCATCAGTCTAGGGAACCTGGGGCGAGTACATAACCACTTTGACCCAAAATATGTTTTTAAAGAATAAAACCAATGCTTTCGAAAGGGGTACTTCCATTTGATTCGAAGCTATGTTGTAAAGAATGTTTGATATCATCGAAAGGTATATTTGGTTTCGAAAGAGATTAGTTAACAAGGGCTTCGAAAGGTATTCTTATTGTGTTTGGAATAGATATTTTCTATGCTTTCGAGGGAGGATTTCCAGATGTTTCGAAAGAGATATTTTAAGATTTCAAAATGTAAACCCAATCTCAATTTAAAGAAATACCATAGCATAAATTAATAAAGAGTTTTGGAAATGAAGTTTTTGAAGAATTTTTCCTTGATTAAAAGGTTAAAGGGTTTAACCAATATATATATATATATATATATATATATATATCTCTTCAAGGACAATAAACCACAGGTGTTGGTATTATTTTGTTGTTATGATTACTTCTTCATATATTTATTCACATTGTAATTAACCTATAATGGCACTTTGAGGGAAGGGTAGAATAACCAAATAGGTTGATCCAGTAGTGAATATAACTTAAGAAATGTTAAAAATCTTAAATCAAGATATTGGCAGGGGCCAATAGGTTCATAGCAAGCCCATGAAAACTGTGTATAATTAAAGATATTGGCAGGGGCAAATAGGCTTAGAGTCAGCCCATGAAAACTATGATTTCATATTGGCAGGGGCCAATAGGTTTATAGTTATCCCATGAAAACTATATTCGAATTAAGATATTGACAGTCAGTCAATAGGTTCCTACTTAGCCCATGAAAACTGGGATAAGAAAGAGGATATAGAGGTTACCAATAGGTTCCTAGTGATCCCGTGAAAACTATGAAATTGGACAGGTTCTCCATAAACATTTAACAGGTTATAGTGACCCTAGAAACTATAACTAGGACAGATAGGCAAAAGGAATGGGGATGGGTAATCCAAATTTGATATACTTGTTTTTCATATCATCATAATGTTTTGAAATACTATATTTTAAGCATTGTGGATGCAGGATCACAATATATTGTTGTATAAATGTTTTAGGATATTAGTGAGGGTAAAACCCGTTCCGCTAAGCGGCATGGTCTCACTAGATATCTTAATGGTTTGAGATGGTTGATTATTTTTCATATCAGGCTTTATGTTTGACTCGAAGTTTTCCCCTTAAACTCTCGGATACTCAATTGACTTTGAATAGGTTGAGAGTTAATGTTTTCGGTATTCTTTTTACATGAATAAAGCTTTCGAGGATATGAAGGAGGCAAGCTTGTTATTAGAGTTCTTTATTTGCACAACGTGTTTTGATTGTAAAGGCAAATTTGTTTTGTTGCCTTATTATATACTCTGATCAACCAAAGGGCATCTTCATATGTCGCACTTAGCGTATTTTGTATTAATTATATGTTATTTGAACATGATCAGCATACTGAGATTATGTAATCAATTTGGAATATTTTGAAGTGGATTGTGGAATTTTTTGTTGTTTAAAATTTTGTTTCCATATTCTTCTATTTCTATGTATCGTTGTATCTAATATCGCCATATTCGGTCGTCGTTGATCAATATATATGGATGACTGCAGCATCCGTAGCCGTTAGTTTTGGGCCTCCAAGTAGGGGGATGTTACAAGTTGGTACCAGAGCATAGGTTTATGAAACTTAAAAAGAAACTTAAACCTAAAAGATTTTTTTCAAACATAATCCAATGAATCAAACAATAAGGTTGTGGTTTGGGTTAACGCTATAATAACGTACTTTTATTTGATATATAGTTATATAAATATAAGTATGTATTCTCCGCTCTCTTAGACTGTTCTTCTATATCTTACTAAGGCTCATATGCAGATTTACGAGAAAGGAGATATGAAAGCAGAAAACGGAAGAGGAAATCTCAATGGAGGAAGCACCACAACTAATAGAAATACTCGACCCGCTACCAGGAGGAACATGGGTCAACCAGCTAATGCTAGTAATCAAAATGTTGATGCCAATGTGGGTACTATAAATGCACCAGTAGATATGGGGGCAATGTATTAGTTCTTTGTTGGTTTGATGCAAGCAGGAGCTGCTCCCGGTGTTGTTGGAAATGTAGGGGGAGCTAACCTTATGACTCCAGTTGGGAATAATTATGCTTTGTTAAGTAGAGATTACATTAGTTTAGATACGAAGGCATCCTTGAGGCAGAGAGTGCCATAGAGGTTGAGAATTCGCTGTTGTATTGTGTGCATGTATTTACTAATTTGAGTCTACATGATGGGCAAAAGAGAAGGTTGGCCTCTAGACAGTTGTAGGGGTTAGCGCTACACTAGTGGAATAGTGTTACTACTAGAGTTCTAAAAGGCAGTTAACTTGGGATGACTTTAAAAGGAGATTTGAGCAGAAGTTTGTATCTGAGTTTGCTAAATCGGATCCGATGAGGAAATTTAAGGATCAAGTTCAGGGAGAGATGTCAGTGGTCCAGTATGCTACTAAGTTTGAAGAGCTATCTCGATATGGATATGCTATCATAGATGCTAACATCAGAAGGATTGATAGGTTCATTCAGGGATTGAGTCCCGAGCTTGTAGAGCAACCATGACACATGACTGTGATCCTTGTAATGTGTTGGTGGAGATGGCTATTCGCCATGAGGAGTTACAAGCTGATTATGCTAAAGGGGAGCCAGTGGAAGTTCAGGATTCTCAAGGGAAGAAGAGAAAGTTCTTTAAACAGAAGGGAGCCCAGAAGGTAGACACTACCAAGAAGTCAAAGGCTGAGATAGTTCGCAATAAGTGTGACAAGAAGTGTCGCTTTGCGAATGAATGCCGATATGGAAATGGGGAGAAAGCTCCAAATAAGAAGAATGTGAAGTGCTTCAACTGTGATCAAGTTAGGCATTACAAGATCAATGTCCAAAGTCAGCCAGGGAAAACAAAGGAAGAGTTTTTGCTATTAGACCAGCTAGGCCTACCACAGCGGATAAGGGAGTGATGAAAGGTATGCATTTGATTTAGAGTATCCCAGTTAGAGTATTTTTTTATTTTGGTGTATCACATTCATTTATATCTCAGTGTTTGGTTGATAGATTATGTCTAAAACCCAGCTACCTTGTTACTTCCTTAAAGGTTGCCAATTTAACAGGAGTATATGCAACTCTGGGTTTGACATGTGACCAGTTAGAATTAGATTTATTAGGTCATAAATTTGCATGCAGTTTGTATGTTATTGATTTCGTAGATTTCAAGATCATCTTGGGTATGGATTGATTGGCTTGGTATGAGGCTGGAATATTTTGCTAAGATAGGGAGATATCACTGAGACACCCTGATAGTCATAATTGAGTTATAGTCTTAGTAGAGAATTCTGACCGTAGTATGCTTAGTGCTATGGAGATAGGGGATGAGTTAAGTCTGGTTCGGGTAGCAAGAGAGTTTGCAAATGTATTTGAGCTAATCACTGGACTATCACCAAAACGTGTTGTTGAGTTCAAAATAGATCTTGTGCCCGGAGCCGAACCTGTGAGTAGACCACCTAGTAGGATGGCACCGACCGAGATGAAGGAAATAAAGGTGCAGCTAGTGGATCTTGAAGGAAGGAGTTTTATTAGACCAAGAAGTTCATCTTGGGGAGCGGCTGTAAGTATTTGTGAAAAAACCAGATGGGTCATTCAGGATGTGTATCGACTATCGTAAGTTGAACGAAAGGATGATCAAGAATATGTATCCTTCGTCAAGAATACATGATGTGTTTGATCAGTTGAGTGGAGCCAGAGTGTGATCCCAGTTGGATTTAAGGACCGGTTTCCATCAGTTAAGAGTGGTAGGGCAGTATTCCTTTGACAACATTTCAAACTAAGTATGGTTCACATGAGTGGTTAGTGATGCAATTTGGATTGACGAATGCACCTACTTTCTTCGTGGATTTGGTGAACTGAGTTTTTCGAGAGTACTTGGATAGGTTTGTACTAGTGTTTGTAGATGACGCTCTAGTATACTCTAAGGATGAGATAGAGCTTGAAGTTCGTCATAGATTGGTGCTGGAGACACTAAGGTAGAATCATCTAAATGCAAAGTTTACCAAGTGTCATTTTTGGAAGAAAGAGGTTAAGATTCTTGGTCACGTGGTTTCAAAGAAAGGATTATCAGTTGATCCAAATAAGATTGAAGCCATGAATAATTGGAAGAGACCAGAGATGGTGGCTGAGATCGGGAGTTTTCATGGACTTGCTGGCTACTATCGGAGATACATGAAGGGTTTTCGACGGATTGCAGCACCCTTAACTAATCTAACCAGAAAGGAGGTGAAGTTTGTTTGGTCCGACAAATATGAGGAAGCATTCCTTAAGTTAAATCATTTTTTGACCTATGCACCCATGTTAGTAGTTGCAGACGGAAACCAAAGATTGGTGGTGTATACTGATGCATGCGGAACTGGATGAGGACCGGTGTTGATGTAGAATGATAAAGTTATTTCCTATGCTTCATGACAGCTTAGACCGCATGAAGTGAGATATCCTACTCATGATCTTAATTTGGCAGCGGTGATCTTTGCATTGAAGATTTGGAGACATTATCTCTTAAGGGAGAGGTTTGAGCTTTATACCGATCATAAGTCTTTAGATATTTATTCTCTCAAAAGGAATTGAATATTAGACAGCACAGGTGGCTGAAGTTTTTGACTGCTTATGATTTTGGTGTAGAGTATACGCCAGGAAAAGGTAATAAGCTAGCAGATGCTCTTAGCAGAAAACATCAGAATGTGGTGTTAGATATGTTAGCTGAGTTGAAGTATTTAGAAACTTCAGCTAGTTGCGGCGTGCAGTTAAGATCGACTGCTAGTTCTAGTCAGAGTGTCGCCATGTTGTCCTATTTAGATGTCTATCCGACCAATGTTGATTGAGAGAATTGCTTCAAAGCAGAAGGAGGATCCCATGTTAGCCGAGAGGATCAGAAGACTTGTGATTGGAACTAAGATCGATGATGTAAAGGATTTTAGCCTTGATCAGAAAGGATGGTTGAGAAAGAAGGGATGGTTGTGTGTTCCGAATGTTAAGGACCTGAGGAAAGAAATTCTTGGAGAATGTCATCGATCAAATTTTACAATTCATCTCGGAGAGACCAAGATGTATCAGGATATGAAGAGGAGCTTGTATTGGGAAGATATGAAGAGGGATGTTGGCTTATGGGTTAGGTAGTGCATAAACTGTAAAAAAAGTAAAAGCCGAACATCAAAAATCAAGTAGGTTACTTTAGCCTTTAGAGATTCCAGTTTGAAAATGGAATTTAATATCCATGGATTTTATGGACGGGTTTCCAAGGTCAAATATAGGTAATGAAAGCATATGGGTAAGAGTGGACAGATTCACCAAGAGTGCCCATTTCATTCCAGTTAAGTCAACCAGGACGGACCTCTTTTAGCTAAGTTGTTCATGAACAACATAGTTAAACTACATGGAGTTCCCAGTAGTATAGTTAGTGATAGAGATGCTTTGTTTACTAGTGAATTATGGAACAATCTACATGAGGATTAGGTACCAAGCTTAACATGAGTACTGCATATCACCCTCAGATAGATGGACGGATAGAGAAAGTCAATAAGGTACTCGAGGATTTATTGAAAGCTTGTGTATTGGACTTTGGTGGATCTTGAGATGCCCACATTTGATTGAGTTTTCCAATAATAATAGTTATCGGACCAATATAGGAATGGCGTCGTTTGAAGCTTTGTATGGAAGACCGTGTAAATCACCCACATGTTGGTTGGAGACTGGAGACATATTTGTCTTAGGTCCAAATTTTGTTAGAGAGGTGTTAGAGAAGATTGAGTTGATCCGAGAAAGGATGAAAGAACCTCAATCCAGACAGATAAGTTATGCAGATAAGAGGTGTGAAGACCTAGAATTCTCAATTGGAGATAAGGTTTTCATTAAAGTATCACTTATGAAGGGTGTGGTGCGATTTGGAAAGTCGGGAAAGTTAGTCCCGAGATATGTAGGTCCATTCCAAATTATAGAAAGGATTGGGAAGCTCACATACATAGAAGAGTTTCCAAGCAGTATGACAGTTGTCCATAATGTATTTCATGTGTCTCATCTTCATAAGTATGTGCATGATCCAGAGACTATTATTCCTCCGACAGGGTTAAAAGACTTGGTAGTAGAGCCTAATTTGACTATTGTTAGACAACCAGTTCAGGTTATAGCTAGAGATGAGAAAAGATTAAGAAACAAGACAGTTGGGTTGGTGTAAGTTCAGTGGAGCAACGAAGAAAAGGAATGCACTTGGAAAACAGGGGATAGGATTAGAGATATTATCCTAATCTACTTTAAGGGTATGTCTATATTAGATTTATATAGATAATTGCTAGTCGGATAGGCTAGTATGGTTGTTATGGTTGTTGGGAGTTGTTACAAATGATTGATGTATTTAGTATTTAGTCTTTACTGAATTTCGAGGACGAAATCCTTTAAGGGGAGCTTGTAATATCCCAAATTTCTAATAGCAATATTCAGGAAATTTAATTAGATAACTTAAATAGAATAATAATGACAAGGAGGTTGAGATTTGAATAAATCATACACAAGGTCATGCTTAATAATAAAATAAATGGGCTTAAATTGGTTTATAAGCTAATTAATTTACACATGGGCATATTAGCAAATAGCCACTTCATTATACACGGCTGTAACTTCTAAATCTTATCCATTCACGTCCATTTTTCTCAAATCAAAAATAAACGCAAAAACCCTAATGGGCCGGCCATTATCAAAGCAGAAGAATTCAATCAAAAGCTAAGGATCAAAGCTAGGAAGGATTAATCAATAACAAATCTCAAATTCCTTATCATATCTAAGATGAATAATAATTCAATCCATCTCTATTTTGTTTTTTTTCTTATATATTTTTGTATTTAAGATTAAATTTGTTTCTATGATGTTTTGGATGATGATATGCTTGAATTATTATTTGTTTGATTTAAACAAATCATTTACATGTATATTTGCACGGTTTAGGGGAAAACTAAGAGTTGAAGACTTTAGAATACCATGGAAGAATTTTATGTTAAGTAACACGTGATTTTGGTAGTGGGTTTTAATTTTTGGAATTTTTCAAGCTATGGAAAATTTATGATGAATTTCTAAAAGAAAATATGATATAATTGGGTTTAAAACTTATTTCGAGAATTTCAAGAAGAAATTGGGTATAAAATTTTAATATATTTGATTACATAAAGAAATTAAATTTCTGTGATTTTTGGAGATTTTTCTTAATTAATTTACTAAGGAAAATAAATTATTTTAAAAGAGGGACTTATTTGCAAGAGTTGGTTTTGTTAAATGGAAGGGCTTAAACGTTATAATTTCTTTGATTTAGATCTGAGTAAATGCGGCAGTTTTAAATGTAAAGTATTCGAAAAGTTTAAGGCAACCAATAAAAGGTTTACAAGTGGGCAAGTTGTTATAAAGTAATTACAAAAGGTAGCTAAATTTCATCCTTTAATTCGAAAAATTCGGTTCCGCTTCAAATAGCAGTGCCTTTCGACTCCATTGACTCTGTTCCATCTCAGTCGGTATCTTCTCAACCGAAACCCACTTAGTTGAAACCAATACACAAGGCATCATTTAGATGGTACGTAGTGGATTGGAAGGAAGGCGGAAGCAATGATGTCGAAAGGATTGCTTCCGATAGAGTCGAAATATTGTTTTGTTTTCAAAAGTTAAGTTTTTGCCTTTGTTTTACCTTGAGCTTTCAATATAGTCGAAATAAATGTTTTCGAAGGGGTTTTGTGACGACCCGGAATTTTGGGCAATATCAATTTAATAATCTGTATTAATAATTAACTTGATTTGATAATTTTTCTTTATAATTTTAATTTAATTTGGTAAATTTAATCTTTTAAAGGTTACCAAATATTTAATCTGGTAATTTTGATCAATATCTTTTTAACAATTTAAAATATGATAAGAATTATTTTTCAAAGCTAATAAAATTTTATTCTGTTTACAATATATATATTTGATATATATTATGAATAGAAAATCTTTTGTTTTAAATAAAAGATAAATTTTCAAATTGTAATATATATGTATGTATATGTTATAATTTGGAATTGTTTTGAAATTTAATATAATCTATTTTGAATATGTATATGTATGAATGAATATTGTAATTTAAAGCTTTGTTTTAAAATTTATATTTTTCAAAAGTCAATTTAGATTAATTCAATTATTTTCAAAATATAAGATAACTATTTATTTTTAAATATGATAGTTTTAAAAAAGGGATTTAATCAAAGTTTTTTTGTTTTCTTTAAAGTATTTAAATTAAAATGGTTATAAATGTATGTATAAAGTTATTAATAAACTACTTTCTTTTAAAAATTATTTCTTAAACACTAAAAATAAATGTTTTAGATTTTTAAAATATATGTATAAAGATTTATTTGTAATATAATTAGTTTTATAATATTTTCTTTAAAAGGTAAATTTATATTTACATATGTAAGTATTTATGTATAAAGTGAATTAAATATGTAAGTTTATATTTACATTTTAAATTAAATAAAAATTTATAAAAAAATGCTTAAGTACAAATGTAACCATGTTAGTCACCTTAATAACACTTGTAAGCTAAGGGATTTGCATTTGACATTTGTTCAAGCTTTTATAACAAGTGGCAATATATTCATTTTAGTTTTTAAATAAATGTTTTTAGAAGAAAACTAGTTTCTCTTACATAACACTTTCATTCTTTTTTTCTTTTCTTAACTCAAATTAATGGCAAACCAGAATTTTTCTCAAACCTGAAATTTAAAACCATAAATCAAACCTGAAGTAAAAATTGAAATCTGCAAAATCAAGTTGAAAGTAAAAGCTGCAATTCAAATCTTCCACAAATTCTAATAGGATGAAGATCATGATCAACTCAGATCTGTTCCAACATTTTTAATCATCAAATTGTAAGCATGAAAAGGAATTCATTTTCAACAGCAAAGCAAAAATTTGATCTGCAAGTTGTTCAAGCCTGGAAAAAAATTGAAACTGCTCTGTTCACTCCAAATTTAAAAAGGTGAGTAAATATTTTTTAAAACAGATTTATCTTGTTTAACTTAAGTGCATGTGTGATGATTTATATAGTAGTTTACTTTCAATTGTTTTGTGAAGAAGATTGCATGTTTGTATACAAAGAAGAGATGCATGTATGTGACTATATAGGTATGCTCTGTTAAAATTACAGGCTATGATCATTCAAATTCATTCAAATCTCCCAAAAACATTCATTATTTAGCTTTGAAAATTTAATGAAAATTGTTTGTTAATGGATGATGGTTGTGTTTAAAATCATTTTAGGATTTTTATTTCAATAAATAAGTTAAAATTTAAGAATAACGGTAAATCTTTGATTCATGTCAGAAAATCAACAATCTTAATTCTTGTTTTGGATTGTATAAACGGATTAGATGTTAGAAATGATGATTTTTAACATGCAAATAGTAATTTTTAGGCCAGTATTCATTGTGATTCTATGGTGATCGAAATTGGTACTTCCGCTAAATTCCGGCGAACGAAGTGATGTTAGGCCATAGGCTTTGGTCTTGAGGAGGAGGGTGGATCGGGGATCAGTGGAAAAATTGTCGCTTGATTTACCAAGTGACGTGGTGGCCAGGAAGGGTTAATATAGGGTTTTATGTCTGGTTGTTGTAGCCGTCGTTCCTGGGGGTTTCTCGTCGTCGTTGAGAGACCGGAGGGGTTCGCATGTTGGGGAACGGTAACGCGGTGATGCTGTGGTGCTTTGGAGAGGTTCTGGAGTTTTTCGGTGGCACGTTCATCAGAGACGATGGGGTTTTTGGTGATTCGAGTTTCTGTAGTTTTCGAGCGTTTGTTCGATTTTTGATTCGAATAGGTTTGGTTCGATCTGGGTTTATAGTTGGGCTCGCACGCGATCGTGTGATGGTTGTTGATGGTCGCGATGACCGTCGCTGGCCGGAGGCGTTGGGGTAAGTGCACCGTGCACGTTTGTGTGAACTATGAATTATGATTTGGGGAAGATGAGTTTCGCTCGAAGGGAAGCTCGCATTTTATTCAGTGGCGACTCGAAGTTGCGTTGCTGGGTATTGTCTCGAAGCTAGGTCGGGTGTCTTTTGGGTTTGTCTCGAGTATTTTGGTTGTTTGCTTTTTAGTAAAGTACTGTGTAAAATATAAGGTTTGCAGATTAAAAACTAGTAGTTTGAAATAATTGAAAATCAAGCTTTATATTATAAACAGGTTTTATAAGAGAAAAAATATACTAAGTTAAAACTTGTTGTTTGGAATAAAAGTTAAATCAAACTTTTAAAAGTATTAATTGAAATTATTTTAAACTTAAATTGTTTTAAGATGATTTCTTTTGTAAATAATTATTTAATTAAATTTTGAATTTCAATTTAAAAGAATGTTTTGAATTTAATTATTTAATCAAAGTTTTAAGTTAGATTTTTAAGTAATGTTTAATAGCTAAAGTTTCAAATTATATTGAAAATAAATAAGTTTAAATTAGATAATTGAAGTGTTTTAAATTTTAAATTTGATTTCTAAATGCCTTATTTTCAAATAAGGATATTGTTATGATTTTGAAAACCAAATTGAATAATTTGTTTTTAAGTTATTAAAATTTGAAAACCTATTTCAAATAATTTATTTATGAAGATAAATATGGTTAACTTATCTTTGTTATGAACTTATGGATACTTAATTAATATGATTTGTTAATAAGTAAAAGATTAATTAAGATAAATGTTTTTCTTAATTAATTAAGGATTTCTTTATATATAAGAAGTTAATTAATTAATTGTTTAATTAATTTTAAATAGTTAGTTAATTGTTTATTTAATTTTTAATAATCACTTAATTATGGATTAGTTAAGTGTGATTACTTAATGAAGTAATTAATGGTTAATTATTGAAAGTAATTAAGAATGGTAATTGCTTTTGGAAGTAATTAGTGAGAAGTTACTCATGGGTGTAATTAGTTGAAGTGATTAATGGATAATCACTTGATGTTATCAATTAAGGAATTGATTAATATAATTGTTTTGAAGTTAATTAATTATGGAATAATTAATTAATTAAAGAATTAAGGATTATTTAATGATGGAATTAATTACTTGTTAAGTAATTAATTTAGAGAGTAATCATCTAATGAAGTAATTAGAAGATAATTACTTATGTAAGTAATTAAGGATTAATTTCTTAGTTAATTTTAGTTAATTAATTAATATGATTAATTAATTAATTAATGTGATTAATTTAAGATTAATTACTTAGGGTAATTAATTAATAAAGTAATTAATTAAGGATTTATTAGTTAATTTAATTGAATAATAATTACTTAATGAGGTAATTAAAGATAAATTAATTGGATTTATTAATCAAAGGGTTATTATAATTAATTAAGAAGTTAATTAATTAAGATAAGTAATTACAAATTGTTAATTGCTGTTTATGATTAATGAGATGATTAATTATAAGTTAATTATTTAATTAATTTAAAGGAATTATTAATTAATAAGGATCATTAGTTAATATAATTAATGAATTAATCAAGGTTGATTAATAAAAGTAATTAATTTAAGTGTGATTAATTAATTGTAATTAATTAAGGTTTAATGTAATTAATTATAATTGATTAATTAATGGAAGCAGATGAAGGATCATTAATTAATGTAATTAATGGTAGTAATTAAAGGTTAATTACTGTATATGGTTAAGGATAATTACTTGAATGTAATTAAAGTATAATTAATCAAGGAGATTAATTAAGGAAGACCATTAAGAGATGATTAATTTATTTATTTGGAATAAATAAATGAAGAAGGATTTAGGTAATCCAATTGATTTAGAGTTAATGAATTCTGCTTATAGATGATTGATTGATATTGGGTGATTGGTTGATACTGGATGATTTGGACATCTCTGTTATGTGATATGCTGCTTTGTGAGATGAATGGTTTATATGAATTATCTATTGTGATAATGTGATTCATCTATCTGTTTATATCATCATGAATATAAGTTAACTGTTTAAACCCTTAAACAACTTGGACATTAAAATGGTGTTTGGTTTCGATGAGACCGGGACCGGGTTTCCATATTTGGATATCCGAAAACCACATCGATCCAAATAAAACGTTAGGCCATGAATCCAAGTGGAGCTTAGTGAAGACTCGAAGTGCAAGAACTATTCGTCAGTATAACTCTGGGGGTGATTCCGTGATGAGTTTGACGGAAATAGTACTTACAGGTTCGAGATGGTGATTCAAAGTGCAAGGACTATGGTCGTTGACTCTGAGGGTGATTCCAAAATGAGTGCAACGAGATAGTGCCTTCGATTTCGTTTGAACCCGAAACGAACTTGTATGGATTGAATGCTTTCAGAACATCATCAGGTGGATGATGAGCATTCTAAGATAGATGTGTTCTATAAAGGTAATCGCAGCCTCAAGTCTCATCAACCGGGAATGGCTAAAACAGGGGAGGTGCGGCAAGGCTAGGTGGGTAGCACCAATTTCAGGGTGAGGTCATTCCTGTCTAGATGTCCCTTTTATTTCGGCTTTGTGGGTGGTTGGTCGCGCCAACCGCGGGGTGATCTTACTCGGGACTGTTCAATAAGGAATGGTCCCGGCTTTTTGATGCAGGGGATTGGGCGTAATCCTCGGTATTGTGATCTAGACCATGTACTGTGACGGGCGGTACCCCGGTAGTCCTGCCATTGATGGAAATCCATTCTTCCTACGAGACCCTACGGTTTTGTTTGTATTACCCACTTTTGTGGCTAGTAGCTGGAATTTAATAATGTAACAATTTTGGCTATTTTCTATTTACTTGAAAACCCTAGACACTATTATAATATCATTGGATTTCCTATCAAATGTTTTGGTTAGCGTAAGGTAAAAACTTTTCCATGTTTATGTGTGGGAGGTCTTACGTGATACCTTTTCTTTTCAAAGGATTTTCTAAAGTTAAGCAATTTTAACTCGTTTACTCACACCAGACCCCTGTCTGACCCGATTGTTTATTTTCTGTTTATTTAAACTCTTGGGTACTCATATTATGTATGAGTGGTCGAGGGATTCAGGTTTGCTTGACGAATTCTGGAGGAGATATGGAGTAGAAAGCTTCCACGTGTAGATATATTATGGTTCCGCTGTGTCTGTATGGTATCTGTATCTTGTGTACTTGAGTTTTATAGTTAGACAGATGTTTATAACTGTCTAATATGTGTTGTATAAGTTGTGTACTCTGATGTAATATGATACTATGTAATATTTTATGTGATATATTATATTTCATTCGTTCCGTTGTGAGTTATCTGATGTTGTTGTGTTTCTTCTTTCTTATCTTTTCTTCTTCTATCCCTTTCTTTCTTAATTAGTGATGTGACTTTCTGGAGATTGAGAAAGTTGGGTCGCTACAGCTGGTATCAGAGCATTAGGTTGAGTGCATACCTAGGCTCTGGAGTGTTGTCTTTCTTGAGAGAGCGTACTTGTAATTTTTATATATAACTATATATATATCAACCTGATCTGTTAGGTTATCTGTTCGGATTTTCCAACATAAGTTTTAGAGGTAGATGAATAGTGGTGTGTGTGTGTGTGTGTAACACGACTACCACTAATGTAAGAGGTCCATATGTTGAGGTTGGATGTGTATTTGTCGAGATTGTAGACCTAATACTGTCTCAAGTAAGATTTGTAGTTTGGAGTAAGGATTTCTCTGATATCCGAAGGAAATATTTTAAAAAGATTCGGAGTTTATTTTTGAAGTGTAAGTTTGCATCTGTCAGAAGTGCAAAAGTTAGTGATGAAATCTTGATAACTGCGTGATGAGATGCAGTATCCATGGATATTTCAGAAGATGTTTCTCTTGAAGCAGTTTTAGAAGTAATTGAGGAGCAGTCTCTACCTGCCGCAGGGAAGATTCGTTTGTATAGAAGTTGTCTGGATCTTTAGCAAGGAGGTTAGCTGTTCTGGAATATGAGACTAAGGTCTATGAGTTGCTTCGCTTCGGCATGGTCTCATTTGTCATTCCTTAAGGAGAGCGAGAGGTTGATGCTTGGTTTGGAGCCCGAATTTCTTGAGAGGATGTCTGCCATCTTGGAGGTCCGTTGTGTAGTTTGTTGAAGGTTTTGGTTTTCGAGGAGCCTTTGGATTAGAGCTCTTTTGTTAGCTGTGGTAGAAGTGCAACTCGAAGTGTTCGATTTGCTGACGAGAAGGTCTTTTAGCTTTGCAGTATCTGGAAGCAGCAGTGTGGCCGTTTCTCCGATGGTTCAGGAGTCTTGGTGGTTCTTCTTTCAGCAGTCCGGGCAGTTGGTGAAGGTTTTCTTGAAGGGTTACCTTGTTTGGAAAAGCTTAAGGCTGTTCTAATTGGTAAAGAGAGGACAGTTTATTTGGAATCCGAACTAGGTAGGATCGCAATAATGGCTTGCGATTAATTTGGGAATTTATCATAGGCAATCTTTTGTTTGAGGCGGAGGGTTCTCATGTGGAAGTAGGAGCTACTGATGTAATCAGAAGTTTGTCTGCATCTGGAGTTGAGTTCCATATTGTTTTGGTTCCAGAAGCGATTTTGGTGGTTAGCCTAGTAGTAGAGTTGGTATAGCAGCTCAGAAATTTTTTAGAGTTTGGATTGGTCTGATCTAGTTTTTGTATTCTGCTGTAAGGTTGTGTGACCGAGTCAGATGGGTCACTAAGATTTTATGGATTTGATGAACAAAGTTTCCCTGATATATTGGATAAGTTTGTACTTGTGTTCATCAACAGTATCCTCGTCTATTTCAGAATCAGAGTTGTGCAGCGGAAGCGAGGTAGCAGCTGTGCGAGGAAGGAAGCAAGTTCAGTTGCTATTGCTTGAGAAGTAGAGCTTGTGTTCTGGATTTCAACGGATCTTGGAAGACTTTTCTGTTGAATATGATTCAGGAACTGGTTTGCTGTGTCTAGTTGTTTCTGGAAGCATCAGCATAGGTTGAGCTGATCAAGAGGATGGGCAGTCCGAGATTTGTCTGTTGAGTTATGCAGATATGAGAAAAGGGGTTTGGAATTCGAAGTTGGAGTCTTCATTGTTGTTAAAATTTCTCTGGTTAAATAGTAATTGGATAAGATTGAATTGCTAGTTTGGATAGCTTGAATTCATTGTATTTCACGTATCTCTGAGGGAGTACGTGTATGATTCATCGATTGGTTGTGGAATCTGCAGTCCAGTTGGATTTGGAAGTTGAGCTAGACTTGAGTATAGTCTGATGTTCTGTTCAGTTGGTGGATCTAGAGATGAGCTGAGCTCTGGATTATGGTGGTGTAGTTTGTTAGCTTCTGTAGAGCGAGTCTCTCGGTGATTTTATACTTGGGAAACTCTAGATGGTGTTAGTAAGATTTATTCTGATTTGTGTCAGGATAATTTGTTAGGTTTGTTTGTTTTATTGATTGTATGGTTGTTAGTAACTGGTTGGTAGGAATGGTTTGCTGTTTGAAATTGAAATCTTTGCTGGGTTATTAAATTGTCTTTGCTTTTAAATTTCGGGGACGAAATTCTTTTAAGGGAGGAGGAATGTGACGACCCGGAATTTTGGGCAATATCAATTTAATAATCTGTATTAATAATTAACTTGATTTGATAATTTTTCTTTATAATTTTAATTTAATTTGGTAAATTTAATCTTTTAAAGGTTAATAAATATTTAATCTGGTAATTTTGATCAATATCTTTTTAACAATTTAAAATATGATAAGAATTATTTTTCAAAGCTAATAAAATTTTATTCTATTTACAATATATATATTTGATATATATTATGAATAGATAATCTTTTGTTTAAATAAAAGATAAATTTTCAAATTGTAATATATATGTATGTATATGTTATAATTTGGAATTGTTTTGAAATTTAATATAATCTATTTATAATATATATATATGTATGAATGAATATTGTAATTTAAAACTTTGTTTTAAAATTTATATTTTTCAAAAGTTAATATAGATTAATTCAATTATTTTCAAATATAAGATAACTATTTATTTTTAAATATGATATTTTAAAAAAAGGGGTTTAATCAAAGCTTCTTTTTGTTTTCTTTAAAGTATTAAAATTAAAATGGTTATAAATGTATGTATAAAGTTATTAATAAACTTTCTTTTAAAAATTATTTCTTAAACACTAAAAATAAATGTTTTAGATTTTTAAAATATATGTATAAAGATTTATTTCTATTATAATTAGTTTTATAATATTTTCTTTAAAAAGTAAATTTATATTTACATATGTAAGTATTTATGTATAAAGTGAATTAAATATGTAAGTTTATATTTACATTTTAAATTAAATAAAAATTTATAAAAAAATGATTAAGTACAAATGTAACCATGTTAGTCACCTTAATAACACTTGTAAGCTAAGGGATTTGCATTTGACATTTGTTCAAGTTTTTATAACAAGTGGCAATATATTCATTTCAATTTTTAAATAAATGTTTTTAGAAGAAAACTAGTTTCTTTTACGTAACACTTTCATTCTTTGTTTTCTTTTCTAAACTCAAATTAATGGCAAACCAGAATTTTTCTCAAACCTGAAATTTAAAACCACAAATCAAACCTGAAGTAAAAATTGAAATCTGCAAAATCAAGTTGAAAGTAAAAGCTGCAATTCAAATCTTCTACAAATTCTAATAGGATGAAGATCATAATCAACTCAGATCTGTTCCAACATTTTTAATCATCAAATTGTAAGCATGCAAAGGGATTCATTTTCAACAGCAAAGCAAAAATTTGATCTGCAAGTTGTTCAAGCCTTGAAGAAAATTGAAACTGCTCTGTTCACTCCAAATTTAAAAAGGTGAGTAAATATTTTTTAAAACATATTTATCTTGTTTAACTTAAGTGCATGTGTGATGATTTATATAGTAGTTTACTTTCAATTGTTTTGTGAAGAAGATTGCATGTTTGTATACAAAGAAGAGATGCATGTATGTGACTATATAGGTATGCTCTGTTAAAATTACAGGCTATGATCATTCAAATTCATTCAAATCTCCCAAAAACATTCATTATTTAGCTTTGAAAATTTAATGAAAATTGTTTGTTAATGGATGATGGTTGTGTTTAAAATCATTTTAGGATTTTTATTTCAATAAATAAGTTAAAATTTAAGAATAACGGTAAATCTTTGATTCATGTCAGAAAATCAACAATCTTAATTCTTGTTTTGGATTGTATAAACGGATTAGATGTTAGAAATGATGATTTTTAACATGCAAATAGTAATTTTTAGGCCAGTATTCATTGTGATTCTATGGTGATCGAAATTGGTACTTCCGCTAGATTCCGGCGAACGAAGTGATGTTAGGCCATAGGCTTTGGTCTTGAGGAGGAGGGTGGATCGGGGATCAGTGGAAAAATTGTCGCTTGATTTACCAAGTGACGTGGTGGCCAGGAAGGGTTAATATAGGGTTTTATGTCTGGTTGTTGTAGCCGTCGTTCCTGGGGGTTTCTCGTCGTCGTTGAGAGACCGGAGGGGTTCGCATGTTGGGGAACGGTAGCGCGGTGATGCTGTGGTGCTTTGGAGAGGTTCTGGAGTTTTTCGGTGGCACGTTCATCAGAGACGATGGGGTTTTTGGTGATTCGAGTTTCTGTAGTTTTCGAGCGTTTGTTCGATTTTTGATTCGAATAGGTTTGGCTCGATCTGGGTTTATAGTTGGGCTCGCACGCGATCGTGTGATGGTTGTTGATGGTCGCGATGACCGTCGCTGGCCGGAGGCGTTGGGGTAAGTGCACCGTGCACGTTTGTGTGAACTATGAATTATGATTTGGGGAAGATGAGTTTCGCTCGAAGGGAAGCTCGCATTTTATTCAGTGGCGACTCGAAGTTGCGTTGCTGGGTATTGTCTCGAAGCTAGGTCGGGTGTCTTTTGGGTTTGTCTCGAGTATTTTGGTTGTTTGCTTTTTAGTAAAGTACTGTGTAAAATATAAGGTTTGCAGATTAAAAACTAGTAGTTTGAAATAATTGAAAATCAAGCTTTATATTATAAACAGGTTTTATAAGAGAAAAAATATACTAAGTTAAAACTTGTTGTTTGGAATAAAAGTTAAATCAAACTTTTAAAAGTATTAATTGAAATTATTTTAAACTTAAATTGTTTTAAGATGATTTCTTTTGTAAATAATTATTTAATTAAATTTTGAATTTCAATTTAAAAGAGTGTTTTGAATTTAATTATTTAATCAAAGTTTTAAGTTAGATTTTTAAGTAATGTTTAATAGCTAAAGTTTCAAATTATATTGAAAATAAATAAGTTTAAATTAGATAATTGAAGTGTTTTAAATTTTAAATTTGATTTCTAAATGCCTTAATTTCAAATAAGGATATTGTTATGATTTTGAAAACCAAATTGAATAATTTGTTTTTAAGTTATTAAAATTTGAAAACCTATTTCAAATAATTTATTTATGAAGATAAATATGGTTAACTTATCTTTGTTATGAACTTATGGATACTTAATTAATATGATTTGTTAATAAGTAAAAGATTAATTAAGATAAATGTTTTTCTTAATTAATTAAGGATTTCTTTATATATAAGAAGTTAATTAATTAATTGTTTAATTAATTTTAAATAGTTAGTTAATTGTTTATTTAATTTTTAATAATCACTTAATTATGGATTAGTTAAGTGTGATTACTTAATGAAGTAATTAATGGTTAATTATTGAAAGTAATTAAGAATGGTAATTGCTTTTGGAAGTAATTAGTGAGAAGTTACTCATGGGTGTAATTAGTTGAAGTGATTAATGGATAATCACTTGATGTTATCAATTAAGGAATTGATTAATATAATTGTTTTGAAGTTAATTAATTATGGAATAATTAATTAATTAAAGAATTAAAGATTATTTAATGATGGAATTAATTACTTGTTAAGTAATTAATTTAGAGAGTAATCATCTAATGAAGTAATTAGAAGATAATTACTTATGTAAGTAATTAAGGATTAATTTCTTAGTTAATTTTAGTTAATTAATTAATATGATTAATTAATTAATTAATGTGATTAATTTAAGATTAATTACTTAGGGTAATTAATTAATAAAGTAATTAATTAAGGATTTATTAGTTAATTTAATTGAATAATAATTACTTAATGAGGTAATTAAAGATAAATTAATTGGATTTATTAATCAAAGGGTTATTATAATTAATTAAGAAGTTAATTAATTAAGATAAGTAATTACAAATTGTTAATTGCTGTTTATGATTAATGAGATGATTAATTATAAGTTAATTATTTAATTAATTTAAAGGAATTATTAATTAATAAGGATCATTAGTTAATATAATTAATGAATTAATCAAGGTTGATTAATAAAAGTAATTAATTTAAGTGTGATTAATTAATTGTAATTAATTAAGGTTTAATGTAATTAATTATAATTGATTAATTAATGGAAGCAAATGAAGGATCATTAATTAATGTAATTAATGGTAGTAATTAAAGGTTAATTACTGTATATGGTTAAGGATAATTACTTGAATGTAATTAAAGTATAATTAATCAAGGAGATTAATTAAGGAAGACCATTAAGAGATGATTAATTTATTTATTTGGAATAAATAAATGAAGAAGGATTTAGGTAATCCAATTGATTTAGAGTTAATGAATTCTGCTTATAGATGATTGATTGATATTGGGTGATTGGTTGATACTGGATGATTTGGACATCTCTGTTATGTGATATGCTGCTTTGTGAGATGAATGGTTTATATGAATTATCTATTGTGATAATGTGATTCATCTATCTGTTTATATCATCATGAATATAAGTTAACTGTTTAAACCCTTAAACAACTTGGACATTAAAATGGTGTTTGGTTTCGATGAGACCGGGACCGGGTTTCCATATTTGGATATCCGAAAACCACATCGATCCAAATAAAACGTTAGGCCATGAATCCAAGTGGAGCTTAGTGAAGACTCGAAGTGCAAGAACTATTCGTCAGTATAACTCTGGGGGTGATTCCGTGATGAGTTTGACGGAAATAGTACTTACAGGTTCGAGATGGTGATTCAAAGTGCAAGGACTATGGTCGTTGACTCTGAGGGTGATTCCAAAATGAGTGCAACGAGATAGTGCCTTCGATTTCGTTTGAACCCGAAACGAACTTGTATGGATTGAATGCTTTCAGAACATCATCAGGTGGATGATGAGCATTCTAAGATAGATGTGTTCTATAAAGGTAATCGCAGCCTCAAGTCTCATCAACCGGGAATGGCTAAAACAGGGGAGGTGCGGCAAGGCTAGGTGGGTAGCACCAATTTCAGGGTGAGGTCATTCCTGTCTAGATGTCCCTTTTATTTCGGCTTTGTGGGTGGTTGGTCGCGCCAACCGCGGGGTGATCTTACTCGGGACTGTTCAATAAGGAATGGTCCCGGCTTTTTGATGCAGGGGATTGGGCGTAATCCTCGGTATTGTGATCTAGGCCATGTACTGTGACGGGCGGTACCCCGGTAGTCCTGCCATTGATGGAAATCCATTCTTCCTACGAGACCCTACGGTTTTGTTTGTATTACCCACTTTTGTGGCTAGTAGCTGGAATTTAATAATGTAACAATTTTGGCTATTTTCTATTTACTTGAAAACCCTAGACACTATTATAATATCATTGGATTTCCTATCAAATGTTTTGGTTAGCGTAAGGTAAAAACTTTTCCATGTTTATGTGTGGGAGGTCTTACGTGATACCTTTTCTTTTCAAAGGATTTTCTAAAGTTAAGCAATTTTAACTCGTTTACTCACACCAGACCCCTGTCTGACCCGATTGTTTATTTTCTGTTTATTTAAACTCTTGGGTACTCATATTATGTATGAGTGGTCGAGGGATTCAGGTTTGCTTGACGAATTCTGGAGGAGATATGGAGTAGAAAGCTTCCACGTGTAGATATATTATGGTTCCGCTGTGTCTGTATGGTATCTGTATCTTGTGTACTTGAGTTTTATAGTTAGACAGATGTTTATAACTGTCTAATATGTGTTGTATAAGTTGTGTACTCTGATGTAATATGATACTATGTAATATTTTATGTGATATATTATATTTCATTCGTTCCGTTGTGAGTTATCTGATGTTGTTGTGTTTCTTCTTTCTTATCTTTTCTTCTTCTATCCCTTTCTTTCTTAATTAGTGATGTGACTTTCTGGAGATTGAGAAAGTTGGGTCGCTACAGCTGGTATCAGAGCATTAGGTTGAGTGCATACCTAGGCTCTGGAGTGTTGTCTTTCTTGAGAGAGCGTACTTGTAATTTTTATATATAACTATATATATATCAACCTGATCTGTTAGGTTATCTGTTCGGATTTTCCAACATAAGTTTTAGAGGTAGATGAATAGTGGTGTGTGTGTGTGTGTAACACGACTACCACTAATGTAAGAGGTCCATATGTTGAGGTTGGATGTGTATTTGTCGAGATTGTAGACCTAATACTGTCTCAAGTAAGATTTGTAGTTTGGAGTAAGGATTTCTCTGATATCCGAAGGAAATATTTTAAAAAGATTCGGAGTTTATTTTTGAAGTGTAAGTTTGCATCTGTCAGAAGTGCAAAAGTTAGTGATGAAATCTTGATAACTGCGTGATGAGATGCAGTATCCATGGATATTTCAGAAGATGTTTCTCTTGAAGCAGTTTTAGAAGTAATTGAGGAGCAGTCTCTACCTGCCGCAGGGAAGATTCGTTTGTATAGAAGTTGTCTGGATCTTTAGCAAGGAGGTTAGCTGTTCTGGAATATGAGACTAAGGTCTATGAGTTGCTTCGCTTCGGCATGGTCTCATTTGTCATTCCTTAAGGAGAGCGAGAGGTTGATGCTTGGTTTGGAGCCCGAATTTCTTGAGAGGATGTCTGCCATCTTGGAGGTCCGTTGTGTAGTTTGTTGAAGGTTTTGGTTTTCGAGGAGCCTTTGGATTAGAGCTCTTTTGTTAGCTGTGGTAGAAGTGCAACTCGAAGTGTTCGATTTGCTGACGAGAAGGTCTTTTAGCTTTGCAGTATCTGGAAGCAGCAGTGTGGCCGTTTCTCCGATGGTTCAGGAGTCTTGGTGGTTCTTCTTTCAGCAGTCCGGGCAGTTGGTGAAGGTTTTCTTGAAGGGTTACCTTGTTTGGAAAAGCTTAAGGCTGTTCTAATTGGTAAAGAGAGGACAGTTTATTTGGAATCCGAACTAGGTAGGATCGCAATAATGGCTTGCGATTAATTTGGGAATTTATCATAGGCAATCTTTTGTTTGAGGCGGAGGGTTCTCATGTGGAAGTAGGAGCTACTGATGTAATCAGAAGTTTGTCTGCATCTGGAGTTGAGTTCCATATTGTTTTGGTTCCAGAAGCGATTTTGGTGGTTAGCCTAGTAGTAGAGTTGGTATAGCAGCTCAGAAATTTTTTAGAGTTTGGATTGGTCTGATCTAGTTTTTGTATTCTGCTGTAAGGTTGTGTGACCGAGTCAGATGGGTCACTAAGATTTTATGGATTTGATGAACAAAGTTTCCCTGATATATTGGATAAGTTTGTACTTGTGTTCATCAACAGTATCCTCATCTATTTCAGAATCAGAGTTGTGCAGCGGAAGCGAGGTAGCAGCTGTGCGAGGAAGGAAGCAAGTTCAGTTGCTATTGCTTGAGAAGTAGAGCTTGTGTTCTGGATTTCAACGGATCTTGGAAGACTTTTCTGTTGAATATGATTCAGGAACTGGTTTGCTGTGTCTAGTTGTTTCTGGAAGCATCAGCATAGGTTGAGCTGATCAAGAGGATGGGCAGTCCGAGATTTGTCTGTTGAGTTATGCAGATATGAGAAAAGGGGTTTGGAATTCGAAGTTGGAGTCTTCATTGTTGTTAAAATTTCTCTGGTTAAATAGTAATTGGATAAGATTGAATTGCTAGTTTGGATAGCTTGAATTCATTGTATTTCACGTATCTCTGAGGGAGTACGTGTATGATTCATCGATTGGTTGTGGAATCTGCAGTCCAGTTGGATTTGGAAGTTGAGCTAGACTTGAGTATAGTCTGATGTTCTGTTCAGTTGGTGGATCTAGAGATGAGCTGAGCTCTGGATTATGGTGGTGTAGTTTGTTAGCTTCTGTAGAGCGAGTCTCTCGGTGATTTTATACTTGGGAAACTCTAGATGGTGTTAGTAAGATTTATTCTGATTTGTGTCAGGATAATTTGTTAGGTTTGTTTGTTTTATTGATTGTTATGGTTGTTAGTAACTGGTTGGTAGGAATGGTTTGCTGTTTGAAATTGAAATCTTTGCTGGGTTATTAAATTGTCTTTGCTTTTAAATTTCGGGGACGAAATTCTTTTAAGGGAGGAGGAATGTGACGACCCGGAATTTTGGGCAATATCAATTTAATAATCTGTATTAATAATTAACTTGATTTGATAATTTTTCTTTATAATTTTAATTTAATTTGGTAAATTTAATCTTTTAAAGGTTAATAAATATTTAATCTGGTAATTTTGATCAATATCTTTTTAACAATTTAAAATATGATAAGAATTATTTTTCAAAGCTAATAAAATTTTATTCTATTTACAATATATATATTTGATATATATTATGAATAGATAATCTTTTGTTTAAATAAAAGATAAATTTTCAAATTGTAATATATATGTATGTATATGTTATAATTTGGAATTGTTTTGAAATTTAATATAATCTATTTATAATATATATATATATGTATGAATGAATATTGTAATTTAAAACTTTGTTTTAAAATTTATATTTTTCAAAAGTTAATATAGATTAATTCAATTATTTTCAAATATAAGATAACTATTTATTTTTAAATATGATATTTTAAAAAAAGGGGTTTAATCAAAGCTTCTTTTTGTTTTCTTTAAAGTATTAAAATTAAAATGGTTATAAATGTATGTATAAAGTTATTAATAAACTTTCTTTTAAAAATTATTTCTTAAACACTAAAAATAAATGTTTTAGATTTTTAAAATATATGTATAAAGATTTATTTCTATTATAATTAGTTTTATAATATTTTCTTTAAAAAGTAAATTTATATTTACATATGTAAGTATTTATGTATAAAGTGAATTAAATATGTAAGTTTATATTTACATTTTAAATTAAATAAAAATTTATAAAAAAATGATTAAGTACAAATGTAACCATGTTAGTCACCTTAATAACACTTGTAAGCTAAGGGATTTGCATTTGACATTTGTTCAAGTTTTTATAACAAGTGGCAATATATTCATTTCAATTTTTAAATAAATGTTTTTAGAAGAAAACTAGTTTCTTTTACGTAACACTTTCATTCTTTGTTTTCTTTTCTAAACTCAAATTAATGGCAAACCAGAATTTTTCTCAAACCTGAAATTTAAAACCACAAATCAAACCTGAAGTAAAAATTGAAATCTGCAAAATCAAGTTGAAAGTAAAAGCTGCAATTCAAATCTTCTACAAATTCTAATAGGATGAAGATCATAATCAACTCAGATCTGTTCCAACATTTTTAATCATCAAATTGTAAGCATGCAAAGGGATTCATTTTCAACAGCAAAGCAAAAATTTGATCTGCAAGTTGTTCAAGCCTTGAAGAAAATTGAAACTGCTCTGTTCACTCCAAATTTAAAAAGGTGAGTAAATATTTTTTAAAACATATTTATCTTGTTTAACTTAAGTGCATGTGTGATGATTTATATAGTAGTTTACTTTCAATTGTTTTGTGAAGAAGATTGCATGTTTGTATACAAAGAAGAGATGCATGTATGTGACTATATAGGTATGCTCTGTTAAAATTACAGGCTATGATCATTCAAATTCATTCAAATCTCCCAAAAACATTCATTATTTAGCTTTGAAAATTTAATGAAAATTGTTTGTTAATGGATGATGGTTGTGTTTAAAATCATTTTAGGATTTTTATTTCAATAAATAAGTTAAAATTTAAGAATAACGGTAAATCTTTGATTCATGTCAGAAAATCAACAATCTTAATTCTTGTTTTGGATTGTATAAACGGATTAGATGTTAGAAATGATGATTTTTAACATGCAAATAGTAATTTTTAGGCCAGTATTCATTGTGATTCTATGGTGATCGAAATTGGTACTTCCGCTAGATTCCGGCGAACGAAGTGATGTTAGGCCATAGGCTTTGGTCTTGAGGAGGAGGGTGGATCGGGGATCAGTGGAAAAATTGTCGCTTGATTTACCAAGTGACGTGGTGGCCAGGAAGGGTTAATATAGGGTTTTATGTCTGGTTGTTGTAGCCGTCGTTCCTGGGGGTTTCTCGTCGTCGTTGAGAGACCGGAGGGGTTCGCATGTTGGGGAACGGTAGCGCGGTGATGCTGTGGTGCTTTGGAGAGGTTCTGGAGTTTTTCGGTGGCACGTTCATCAGAGACGATGGGGTTTTTGGTGATTCGAGTTTCTGTAGTTTTCGAGCGTTTGTTCGATTTTTGATTCGAATAGGTTTGGCTCGATCTGGGTTTATAGTTGGGCTCGCACGCGATCGTGTGATGGTTGTTGATGGTCGCGATGACCGTCGCTGGCCGGAGGCGTTGGGGTAAGTGCACCGTGCACGTTTGTGTGAACTATGAATTATGATTTGGGGAAGATGAGTTTCGCTCGAAGGGAAGCTCGCATTTTATTCAGTGGCGACTCGAAGTTGCGTTGCTGGGTATTGTCTCGAAGCTAGGTCGGGTGTCTTTTGGGTTTGTCTCGAGTATTTTGGTTGTTTGCTTTTTAGTAAAGTACTGTGTAAAATATAAGGTTTGCAGATTAAAAACTAGTAGTTTGAAATAATTGAAAATCAAGCTTTATATTATAAACAGGTTTTATAAGAGAAAAAATATACTAAGTTAAAACTTGTTGTTTGGAATAAAAGTTAAATCAAACTTTTAAAAGTATTAATTGAAATTATTTTAAACTTAAATTGTTTTAAGATGATTTCTTTTGTAAATAATTATTTAATTAAATTTTGAATTTCAATTCAAAAGAGTGTTTTGAATTTAATTATTTAATCAAAGTTTTAAGTTAGATTTTTAAGTAATGTTTAATAGCTAAAGTTTCAAATTATATTGAAAATAAATAAGTTTAAATTAGATAATTGAAGTGTTTTAAATTTTAAATTTGATTTCTAAATGCCTTATTTTCAAATAAGGATATTGTTATGATTTTGAAAACCAAATTGAATAATTTGTTTTTAAGTTATTAAAATTTGAAAACCTATTTCAAATAATTTATTTATGAAGATAAATATGGTTAACTTATCTTTGTTATGAACTTATGGATACTTAATTAATATGATTTGTTAATAAGTAAAAGATTAATTAAGATAAATGTTTTTCTTAATTAATTAAGGATTTCTTTATATATAAGAAGTTAATTAATTAATTGTTTAATTAATTTTAAATAGTTAGTTAATTGTTTATTTAATTTTTAATAATCACTTAATTATGGATTAGTTAAGTGTGATTACTTAATGAAGTAATTAATGGTTAATTATTGAAAGTAATTAAGAATGGTAATTGCTTTTGGAAGTAATTAGTGAGAATTTACTCATGGGTGTAATTAGTTGAAGTGATTAATGGATAATCACTTGATGTTATCAATTAAGGAATTGATTAATATAATTGTTTTGAAGTTAATTAATTATGGAATAATTAATTAATTAAAGAATTAAGGATTATTTAATGATGGAATTAATTACTTGTTAAGTAATTAATTTAGAGAGTAATCATCTAATGAAGTAATTAGAAGATAATTACTTATGTAAGTAATTAAGGATTAATTTCTTAGTTAATTTAAGATTAATTAATTAATGTGATTAATTAATTAATTAATGTGATTAATTTAAGATTAATTACTTATGGTAATTAATTAATAAAGTAATTAATTAAGGATTTATTAATTAATTTAATTGAATAATAATTACTTAATGAGGTAATTAAAGATAAATTAATTGGATTTATTAATAAAAGGGTTATTATAATTAATTAAGAAGTTAATTAATTAAGATAACTAATTACAAATTGTTAATTGCTGTTTATGATTAATGAGATGATTAATTATAAGTTAATTATTTAATTAATTTAAAGGAATTATTAATTAATAAGGATCATTAGTTAATATAATTAATGAATTAATCAAGGTTGATTAATAAAAGTAATTAATTTAGGTGTGATTAATTAATTGTAATTAATTAAGGTTTAATGTAATTAATTATAATTGATTAATTAATGGAAGCAAATGAAGGATCATTAATTAATGTAATTAATGGTAGTAATTAAAGGTTAATTGCTGTATATGGTTAAGGATAATTACTTGAATGTAATTAAAGTATAATTAATCAAGGAGATTAATTAAGGAAGAACATTAAGAGATGATTAATTTATTTATTTGGAATAAATAAATGAAGAAGGATTTAGGTAATCCAATTGATTTAGAGTTAATGAATTCTGCTTATGGATGATTGATTGATATTGGATGATTGATATTGGGTGATTGGTTGATACTGAATGATTTGGACATCTCTGTTATGTGATATGCTGCTTTGTGAGATGAGTGGTTTATATGAATTATCTATTGTGATAATGTGATTCATCTATCTGTTTATATCATCCTGAATATAAGTTTAACTGTTTAAACCCTTAAACAACTTGGACATTAAAATGGCGTTTGGTTTCGATGAGACTGGGATCGGGTTTCCATATTTGGATATTCGGAAACCACATCGATCCAAATAAAACGTTAGGTCATGAATCCAAGTGGAGCTTAGTGAAGACCCTAGACACTATTATAATATCATTGGATTTCCTATCAAGTGTGGGAGGTCTTACGTGATACGTTTCCTTTTCAAAGTATTTTCTAAAGTTAAGCAATTTTAACTCGTTTACTCACACAAGACCCATGTCTGACCCGAGTGTTTATTTTCTGTTTATTTAAACTCTTGGGTACTCATATTATGTATGAGTAGTCGAGGGATTCAGGTTTGCTTGACGAATTCTGGAGGAGATATGGAGTAGAAAGCTTCCGCGTGTAGATATATTATGGTTCCGCTGTGTCTGTATGGTATCTATATCTTGTGTACTTGAGTTTTATAGTTAGACACATGTTTATAACTGTCTAATATGTGTTGTATAAGTTGTGTACTCTGATGTAATATGATACTATGTAATATTTTATGTGATATATTATATTTCATTCGTTCCGCTGTGAGTTTGTTGTTGTGTTTCTTCTTTCTTATATTTTCTTCTTCTATCCCTTTCTTTCTTAATTAGTGATGCGACTTTGTGGAGATAGAGAAAGTTAGATCGCTACAGGTTTTATGAATAGCTTTTGAAGAAGGTTTCCATATTATGAATAAAGTATGAGCTTTCGAAGGGATACCTTTTTATTTCAAATAAGTGCTTTCGAAAGAAATAGTTTCGACCAAGTCGAAACTCAGCCGCTATTTTCTTTTCGAAGGTATTGAAGCTATCAATACTTTAGAAGGGTTATCTCTATTTTAACCTAAGCTAAGCCACTTCCTAAATGCTTTCTAAAGATGTTGGGGGTCCCAAAGAATGGGGTCAAAAGGGGGTTTCAAGTGTATTGAAGCAATCGATGCTATCCTTTGAAGTTTTAACTTAAAGGTTTATGCTTTCGAATAGATGGTTCCGACACCATTAACTTTTCCCCAAACAAATTTATATGGGTTTCGAAAGAGATACTTTCATATATTACCACTTTGACCTAAAAGATGTTTTTAAATAGTAAACCCAATGCTTTCGAAAAGGGTACTTTCAATTAATTTGAAACTATGTTGTAAAGAATGTTTTGACACCATCGAAAGGTATATTTGGTTTTGAAAGCGATTACTTAACAAGAGCTTCAAAAGGTATTCTTATTGTCTTTTGAAAAGAGGTTTTCTTTGCTTTCGAAGGAGGATTTCCAGATGTTTTGAAAGAGATGTTTTAAGATTTCAAAATGTAAACCCAATCTCAATTTAAAGAAATAACCATGGCACAAATAAATAAAGAAATTTGGAAATGATGTTTTGGAAGAAGTTTTCCTTGATCAAAAGGTTAAGGTTTAACCAGGATATATATGTATAGATGATTTCAAGGATAATAAACCATAGGTGTTGGTATTATTTTGTTGCTATGATTACTTCTTCATATATTTATTCGCATTGTAATTAGCCCATAACGACACTTTGAGGGAATGGCAGAATAACCATCTAGGTTGAGCCGGTAGTCAATATAACTTAAGAAATGTTAAACATCTTAAATCAAGATATTGGCAGGGTCCAATAGGTTCACAGTAAGCCCGTGGGAACTGTGAATAACTAAAGATATTGGCAAGGGACAATAGGTCCATTGTCGGCCCATGAAAACTATGAGTTGATATTGGCAGGGGCCAATAGGTTTTATAGTTAGCACATGAAAACTATATGCGGATTAAGATATTGACAGTCATTCAATAGGTTCCTAGTTAGCCCATGAAAACTAGGATAAGAGAAAGGATATTGGTGTTACCAATTGGTTCTTAGTGATCCCATGAAAACTATGAAATCGGACAGGTAGTTCATAAACATTTAACAGGTTAATAGTGACCCTAGAAATTATAATTGAGACAGATAGTCAGAAAGAATGGGGATGGATAATCCATATTTGATTTACTTGTTTTGCATATCATCACAATGTTTTGAAATACTTTGTTCTAACTATTATGGATGAATGAGCATAGTATATGATTTTATAAATGTTTTACGATAGTAGTGAAAGGAAAACCCGTTTCGCTAAGCGGCGTGGTCTCACTAAATATCTAAATAGTTTGATATGGTAGACTGTTATTCATACCAGGTTTTATATCTGACTCGAAGTTTTTGTTTTCCCCTTAAACTCTTAGGTACTCAATTGGATTTAAGTAGGTTGAGAGTTAAGGTTTCCCGGTGTTCTTTTTAGACGAATAAAGCTTCCGAGGATGTGCATGAGACAAGCTTGTTATTAGAGTTCTTTATTTCCGCTGTGTGTTTTGATTATGAAGAAAATTTTGTTTTATTGCCTTATTATATTCTCTGATTAACCAAGGGGGCATCTTCATATGTCACTTTTGGCGCATTTTGTATTAATTACATGTTATCTGAACGAGGTCAGCGTACTGGAATTATGTAATCAATTTAGAATATTTTGAAGTGGGATGTGGAATTTGTTATTATTTAAATTTTTTTCCATATTCTTATGTGTTTGTGTATCAATGTAGCTAAAGCGAATTCGGTCACCAAGGGTTAATAACTATGCATGATTACAACATCCGTGGCCATTATTTTTAGACCTCCAAGTAGGGGGACGTTACAAATGTTGTCTGGGATCCAAAGTGGCATTAATAAGAAACTTACAACCATTCTTATCCAAAAAATAGTTAACTAATATTCTTTAAGGAATTTTTTTAACAAAATCAATTCATATTCACTTTTAATACAAACATTTCTTCAGACTTTCTTCCTAATAGCAATTTGAATCAACTTAAAATCTACTTTTGAAGAACTACTACAATTGAGTTGCTTTGGAGATTGGAATTGGTTAAAGTTGCACTAACAACATCATATTTCAATGTATAAAGTTTAGATATAACATTTAAAAGAAAACTTCCATCTTCTTATGAATTTGAAAGCACAAAGTACTATAAAAATCAAAGTAGATGTCAACTATAATAACATTCCTTTTAAATGCATAAGACATCTTAATAGGTGCAAGTTGTGATCCATAAATTTGATTCTTAAAATTTATTAAACAGGTTTTCATTCCAAGTCGTATTGAAAACCATTCTCATCAAGTGAATATATAACAAGAAGATTGTCACATTCATTATCAAAACTATAGAAAAATATAAGAACGTAATAAATGGAATATCCATGCAGAACAAAAACAAAAATCTATTATAATAACAAAGCTCAAAATAAAACATTAAAGCGAATGTAAAATCTGTATTAATTAGTAAATAAAAATAACAAAATATTATGAACAAGCATAAATAAATTAAATGATAAACAAACAAAGAATCAAGGAATAACCTACAACACAAAATTAAAATGCTAAATGGTTGTAGCATTATAAAAAGAAAATAAAAATTCACACATCATCCCACAATACGAAACGCCTTTACTTCTTTAGCCAATATTAACCATATAGAATCAATAATCAACAAAAAGACCAAAAATTAAATATTAAAATCATTGAAAAAAGAAAATTTTAAAAAGAAAAAAGACTATTCAAAATAGCTATGTTTCGGAACTTTGCTGACATAGAAGAACCAAATAACTAAGGGGTCGTGGTGACTTGAAATTTTGAACACTTCGTTTTTAAATATCTAAATTATTTGAATATTTGAATCTTGGATTAAATGCATTGAAAGTGATTTTATAGACTTGATTAATCCCTTTTAATTAATAACACATGAAGGTATGCTTTTTTTGAAGTATGTTTAAAAAAAAATAGGCAGTTTGAAGAAATATCGATAATATGGTCGAAAAATCATTTTATCGATAAATGGATTTTGCTTGATATAAGTTATTCTAATTTTTTGGGCATTCCTAATATATTAACATGTATTAATAATCAACTAAAAGTACTTTTAGTATTGTGGTTAACTAAATGCATATGAGCTATGTCATGCATGAGATTATGGGAAGATATTTTTAAAGGAAGCTTAAGGAAGAAGAAAGGGAGTGAGGTGGAAAATTGGTGCATGGGAAGGAGCATCCTTTTATGTTTGGCCATAGAAGGTAGTAAGGGGGTGATGACCTCTTGAATAACTTTTTAAACAGAGTAAAGGCTCACAAAAATGATTCACTGAGTAATGAACAAAAATGGCCTCTTCTTCATGCTCTTCTCTCCTCTTTAACGTTCCTAAATCGACCAAGTAAACCCTAAAATCCACCAAAATTTTGCCAAGGTCCTGGCACAGCATAGGAGCATGGAATAAAAATACAAAGCTTCAAGAAAAGGAGAACAATAGCCCAAACAATAGCCCAAACAATTCCTTGCCATGAGCATTTACGGTGAAGGAGAGGTGGCTAAGAGCAATTCGTAGGCTGGGGTGGTGTTTATTTGCTTTTGGGTGATAGCGTGAAGTGTTCTTGAGTTCTATAGGCTTGTGCTTGGTGTTAGCAAGGATTTGAATGAGTTAAATCACCATTGAAAGTTATATATTGTATATCTATGTGTGTGTGTATGTGAATATAAAGTAAAGATACGAAATAATGAAAGTTATAACTATGGACCCCCCCCCCCCCCCCCCCCGCTTTGGAAAGAAAAAGATAACTTTATATATGTAGTATATTCACTTCTATCACCCTCTATAACATATGGCATGTCTTAGATTTTTTGTATACATGTATGGTATGGTTGTATGTGATATGGAAGTGTGTGTGAACTTGTTTGAAGTGAACGAGTCGCTATAAGTGTGCTTCGAAATCCGTTGTGTTTAACTTGTTTAAAGTGGTGGTTTGTAAGCATACTGAGATATAATATATTTTATTATGCTCTATACTTATAATAGTATAGTGGCAGGACGGAAAAGGTTTGGAAAATTATAAAATTTGTAAAACAAAGTTGCAAAAGTTAAAAGCGAGAAAGATCGCTATATGAGCACTTTGTAAATGCCTTCCTTTCGAGAATTTTCAATATGGATTTGAAAGACTCCTTAGGGTTTTTTGCATGGCTATTTTGTACTCAATGTATAGTACTTACTGTAAAAAATCAAAGTTCAAAACATTTGTTATATGGAGAAAGCTGGCCCAACATTCATGTGTTTTTAAATTATTCTCTATCTAGGTATCTTTTACAACACTTCACAGCAGATGTTTTTGGGCTTATGAAGTAGTTCTGAGTTTCTATGGCATTGTTTCTAGTAGAGTTGATTTAACCATTTTAAGCGATTTGAATATGTATAAAAGGTTAGTTAAACTAATTATTTTTGTGAGATCTTGTTACGATTGTTATATAACAGGTTTAAGAGTATCTTAAAAGCAGTCTCAAGTTTAAATATATTTTTCTTAATTATATATGAATTTTTAAAGGGTTTTCTTTGTAACATTTATTTAAAATGCTTTTTCTAGTAATCCCTAAATTATTTATTTTATATTATATTTTATATGGATACTTAAAACATATTTTTGAGTATTTTAAAATTATATATATATATATATATAAGTTTGGAAAAGTAAATTAAGTATTTTAAAAGTGTGTGTGTAAAAAGTTTGGAAAAGTAAGTTAAGTATTGTATGTATATATATATATATATATATATATATAAGTCAGGAAAAGTATGTTAAGTATTTTAAAAGTGTGTATATATATATATAAGTTTGAAAAAGTAAATTAAGTATTTTAATATATATACATTAGTTTGGAAAAGTGAGTTAAGTATTTTATGATAAAGATGGTTTCAATATAATATTTCAGCTCTTGTATTAGTAGACTTCTATGTAGTGAGACTTTCCTTGTACTTTATTTCTTCTGTTGTATTTTATGTAACTCTGATATTTTATATAGTAGCTTCATGAACTACTATTTCTTTTACTTCCGCTGCATTATTATTACTCTGTGTCTGTGAATCTGTGATTTTATTTACTGTATATTCTGAGATTTGCCAAATTTTTATCTACAACGCAGTATTTTGAGCAATTCAATTCCGGCATGAGTGTCTACCTATACACTTATAATGGATGTGAATGGTTGAAAATACCGGGTCATTACAGTTGGTATCAGAGCTCTGGTTTTAGTGCCTCAGTATATAGGGTAGATTTAATTTCAGAATCACTTTCGTTCGAGCTTGAATTCCTTCTTCTTCAATTCGATTTCCTTTGAATTTTGGAACGTTCCCTGCGGTTCCAAAATCCATTCGTGTCCCTCACTATTCATCTTCTTTTGATTCTGGAGTATCCCATAACTCCGCTTCGAATGATCTTTATATTGAGTTGGCAATCCCGCCAATCTCTAAAATTGAATTGTAAAAGGGTGAAACTCCTCTACAATTTAGCATCGATTCACCAGAGATTTATATCCATCCTTGGTTTAGATGCTAATATCTTTTGTTATTTCAAACTCTAACTCTTGAGATCGAATGTAGATTTACCCCAGAAAAATCCACATTGATCTTATTCTTTAAGTCACGGTTGACCCAGTTAAGGTTGCCCGCGATTTATTTAAGCTTACCCACATCCCTACTTTGTTATTTAATCATCTTATCTTTTGTTTCCAATCTATTCTTCCAAACATTTTGAATTGTACTTGTATATCTATGTTTTGTTTTATATATTGTGGTTTGGGTTGTTGATGTTGATTTGAATTTCCGATCGATTCGTCTGATCAACGCTATCGATAGGATTTCTAAAACACTTTGACAGAACAAACTGACACAATATTATTTTAAAATTTGGTTAATGAAATAATTTTTGATATATATGTAAATTTGTGGAACTTAATAAACTGATTTAAATTGATTATTTGAAGTGACAATACTTGATTTATCATTTATTGTTCTATAAATGAATTTATAGATAGTTATAAATTGATTTGGGAACTGAAATGAATTTAAACAAGAAATTTGAGAATTTAATTTCCGATGGTTTCAAACCTTGTGTTTAAAGTTTTAAAGGGTTCTATTATTTAAAGTATTTTCGAATAGGAATTTGTTTTCAAAGAACTTGAAAGTTTAAAAATTAATGCTCTTCTCTTTGTCGTTGGAAAATAACTTCGGTGATGATCGCGACATCATCAACGCTCATTTTTGAGTTTCGAAATGAAGAGGCCGCTCTGTAGACTTACTACGGCTTTGTTTTGGTAAATCAAATTGATTTGATTTGAATTTCTAAAATATGACTTGATCTATAATATATATAGACATATGATTTAAATTTGATTTGATAAACTATGTACATACCTTTAGTTATCTCTAAATGGTTTGAAGAATTCGGAAATTTAATTATTAAATTTTATTTTTAAAAAATAATTTAAATTATAAAAAGAAAATCAAAAATTTTGGATAAATAATTCAAACTTGAGATAATTGAATTGGAAAGTTTTATTTGTATAATACTCAATTGCATTCCAATATAACTTACCTTAATTTTAGAAGTTAACAATGTAATTGGATAATATACAATATAAAAGTTTTTTTAAATAAAATTTGAGTGGTTATAATAAACGTTATACACTTGTATTTTAATTATAAAATGATTAACAGAGGTAAATAGAATAAAGGGTAATTGAATAACCTACAATAAAATAATTTTAAAAGAACTAAGAATAAAAGAAGGCAATTATAATAAGTGTAAGTATATTTAGCACAAGTGATGAATATATTGAGAGGAATAAATTTAATTTTAATTAGGAATAAAGAAGAATAAAATTTATTAAGTACATTGTGAGTGTAAAAAATGATTATTTTTCAAACCCATGGTTTTAAAAATTGTTAATTTAAGATGATTGAATAATAAGATAATGAAATTTGAGATAGTTAGGATTTATTTAACTTGTGTAAAGATTTATTCTCTATTTAAGTTGAAATTTACATGCTTTCAAATTTATTTCCTTATTTTGTTTTTCAAACTATCTTTTGGTTGTCCTTATCATCCTTATCTTGCTATAGACTGATATAGGCATCTTTCTATAATCTTTCTGTTTGGAAATCTTTCTATAATCTTTGATAATCTGCACCTTGTTAAACTTACCTATAACAATAGTTATCAGGTATAATTTCAATCTCCCTGTCATCTTATCTTAATCCTATTTCACTCTATCTTTGTCTGTGCTTTCCCGTACCTCATTCCTTTTCGGGGACGAAAAGTTTTGAGTGGGGGAGAGTGTAACAACCCTAGATTTTGCCTATATATTTTAAATTTGACTTTATTTTATTTTTATTATTTTAAATTTGTTTTATTTCAAACATTTCATTTTTAAATATAAATGTTGATTTTTATGTGAATTATAGTTTCAAACTTGTATAAATTAAATATTTTACTAAAAAGTGAATTTCTGGTCAAACTGGTCAAACTTTGACTTTTACACTTCGAACTTAAATTATTTAAAATCTTAAAAAAAATTATGAAAATAGATGAAATAACTTGAATACCGCTTTTCGTTTCATTGAAAACAGATTTAAATTGTGAAAGTTATACTGTTTTCAATATTGTGTGTATATTAAGTTATTTAACAATATTCTTTGTTTTAATGTATATAAATGATATTTTACTTGATATATCTTATCCTAGTTTGTATATTTATGTTATTGTATGTATATTTTTGTATTATAATAATTTAAAATGAAGTAAACAATTTTGCCAAAGTCAATGGTGATTTATTTGTAATTTCTGGACACCGTTTTGGATTTTTAAGCAATTTCTTTAAATATTTTTCTATTTTCTTTAAATTTAATTTTTTTTATATGTGTTAATATGTTATTTTAAGTTTATTTTGTCTTTTAAATAATTTTAAAGTGATGTTTGAATTTTTCCAAAGCTTATTGAATTTATTTCCAAATTTTAAAGCCTAGTTTCCATTTTTCTGCTATTTTCTTTATTTAAATTATATTTAAATTAAAATTTATATATTTATTTTTGAATGCATTTTTACTTTTATGTTTTTATCTTTGTTATAAATATTTTTACAATTCCATATACATTTTCCAAAGTTCATTCTGTTTATTTTCCATTTTTCTAGACTAATTTGCAATTTTGTGCTATTTTCTTATTTTAACCTTATATAATTAATAAATATTTATATATATCTTATATTTTGTTATATTTTCGAAATTTTGACTGGAATCATTATTACTTTCAGTAATATAAACTTATATGAATAAATTAAGGAAATACCAAAGGTTTTAAAAGCTTTTGAAACGTAAGTCGTTTCTTTTGCCGTTTCCTCATTTACTCTTTGGCAGTTTTTATTTATTTATTAGCCTTTACTTCTTTTGGCCTTATATTACTTTGTTAGGCCATGTATTCCAGTCTTCATTCACTAAAAAAAAATTCCACTTCTCATTCATTCACGGCTAGGAGAAAAAAATTGGGTAATGGCCTCCTCTTTTTGCACTTTTTCTTCTATTTTTTTCCATACTTTTGTCTTATTTCTTTCTTCTATTTGCATGGCCTCCTCGCTATTTCCATGGCCACCACTCTCTACATCTATTCCCTGCCATCATCATCACCTACACTCCAGGTCATGACCATATCCGAGCCAACCATGGTGACAAAACCCCTCAAAATCCAACCTATGCCTTGAAAACATGCTAGTTTGAGCCTTGTTGCTTCACCACTTCATTTTCCACCACCACCACCTATAGCCGCCACCACCACCTCTGACAAGACCACCACACACCACCCCAACATCATTTCAGATCTGAACTTGAATGGCCAAGCCAAACCACTCCACGGCCGAGCCCTTTTGTTGACCAAAACATGCTATTTTGCCTTAAACCCTTAACATTCTCAAGTTGTAACCCCTCCACCTTCAATGCCTTGTAGCCGTGCATTCTTATGTTCATACCTAAGCCATGCTATGTCCAAACCTGAGCCAAATACACCCCTAGGCTATGCAAAACAATAATAGAAAGCAAGGCAAAATATTATGTGTTCATATTGCTTTTTTATTCCAAAGTTATTTCAATTCAATCGGGTATTGAATCTATGTTTATGTTTGGTTTTGTTTATGGGTTGTGACAAGATCATTGAGCTTGGTTCCCTTTCCACTTGGATCTATTGTTGTGTCGTCTTGCCTTTTGGAATCCGTTTATGTCGTTTGTATTGCAATCTCCAGCTAAAAAGGTGAGTAAAGCTCACACGACATTTATACTTATGCAGTTATGAAACAACAACAACTGAATTTGTAGAAAAAAATATGTGATGTTATAACTGCCTGTGATTAATTATATATAATGTTAAACCTGTTAAATTTCATGTCATATCATCTGTTATTATATATATGTTGTTATTGTTCATTTTTATATATGTTTATCACACTGCAAGTTCCCTGTAGATTAGAAATCGCTATGGGTTGAAATGATACATACCCGAACGGACTTTAGAATAGGAAAAAATCATTATGGGCTGAAATGACAAGCCTGAATGGTTTTTATTTATTTTATTTAACTTGGGATTGCGGATTTGAAATGATAGAGCCCGGATTTTTCTTTTTAAACTGCGGATTGAAATGATACATATCCGTATCACTTGACCTACGTTATAAAACTATATACAGACCCGTGGTTATTTTATAAACTATTTTGGATATTTTTATGCATTTTAAAATATAAATTTATGAAATTTGATTTAAATAGATTTTTAAATGTTTTAAAATAAAGAAAATTATGATTTTTTTCTATGAGTTAAAAATGTAATTAATGAATGGTTAAATTGGATTATTAAATATAACTTAAGTTTGGAAATTTGGAATTTTGGTTAAAAACGATATTTAAGTTATATGAATAAAATGGAAATTTAATTTTATTGGAAATTGGTAAATACGATAATTTGATTAAATTTGAATTTAAGTGATTTATTAAAGTATTATTGACTTTCTATGAATTTAAGTGGTTAAATAAATGAATGCTTAAAAAGTGAAATTTGAAAATATAACTTGATTTGGAAATGTGGAATTTGGTTTTGTTTAAAGTTTTAAGTTAATTAAATAAATTGGTAATTTGGTTTAATTTGTGAAATGATAATTTGGAAATGTAAACATTAATAAAGTGTTAAATGTAAAAATAGGAAGTTTACACTTGAATTCATTAAGTGGATTTGTGAAATTTGATTTATTTATAAAATGTTGCTTTATAAAAATCATTAATTAAAGGAGTATTTAATGAACATCTTTGAATGTTAAAATATGATTTTTATAATTTTTAAATGGTTTAAATTGAAATGTTTTCAAGTATAATTTTCAGCGCCTTTTTCTGAATGTTGTAAAGGTTGAAATTTTCAATGTTTATGGTTTTAACTTAGTAAATGAACTCATAATGGTTTAAAACTTTGGAAATTGAATACTTGATTTGAAAGTATATAATTTTAAATTTTAAATGGTTTAAATGAGTTATTTTGATTAAAATATAAGCTATAAAGAAGGTGATTTGGGATGATAATAAATGAATGATATCTTTGAATTTAAAGAGTATTTAAAGTTGAATATTTGGATTTGAACTTATATGATGATTTGAAACTAAAGCTTTGGAAAGATATGATATTTTGATATATATTAAATGTTTTGAAATGAAGCTTTGGAAAGATATGATATTTTGATACTAAAAAACATTTTGGAATGAAGTTTTGAAAGATAAGATATTTTAATATATTAAAATGATTTGAAAGGAGTTTTGAAAGGATATGATAATTTAATATATTGAAATGGTTAGAAATGACTTGATATTTATTTTGATAAATATTTGAATTTGAAAGATATGGTATGTTGATTTATTGAAATGGTTTTGGAAATGATTTAATCTTTATTTTGATAAAGATTCGGATTGAAAGGGATACGTATAAAATATTGTTTTAAAAGTTATAACCACGGGTTATAATAACGATTGGTTGTTAAAAAGACCGGGATAGGATATTGTCTTATAGTCGGCCAATACCGAAAACCACTTTAACAACTGTGTACACGGTGGAGATTCCAGAATGAAGTAGGATGATGGTGACGTTCTCGAGGTATATTACGTGGACCCAACTCCCGTGAGTTGGCATAAGGTGGCTAAAACAGGAGCGATTGACGGACTAATAAGGTAGCACCTTTGATCGGACGCACTTCTTCGTATGTCATTCTATTACTTTGTGATTGTTTGGTGCGCACCTTTGATATGGGAGTGTTGTTCGAGGTGGGCGGTAGCTGAGCGCTAGCGTTACCACCGGTCCGGAAGCGTAATTGGTATATCTACTCTGGCATTGCCTAGTTATGCCGTGTCACCTACCATAGCGAGCCTTATACGATTTTGGTTTTGTACCATACCTATGGAGTGCCTTCTGACGACGCCCGTTCCGCGGGAGATTACAGTACTGTATAGACTATGGGAATATATTATGTGTTAAGGTGGAGAATGTAAAGCCTTAACGCTATTTAAAAGTAAGTTTATTTTACTAATAGACACTATTATAATAACAAAGTATTACTACGTAATAAATAGTTTAACAGATCCTTAGAGGATGGGCATTCCCAAGCATCCTTTAAGTTACTTGTACTTTTACTACAGTTCACTTGAGTTGGTTTACATTGTATAAGTATGTATGTCCTGACTCGAGTGTTTGTATTTTTATTTACGCTCGGGTCAGCCTGAGTTATTCACAGATTTGGATTTCCACTTTCTAGAGATTGGAATCGCTGGAGATTATCTACTTGTCAAGTTTTATCTTTTGCAGTCTGTTGTTCCTTTCAGCTCTTGTATTAGTAGACTTCTATGTAGTGAGACTTCCCTTGTACTTTATTTCTTCTGTTGTATTTTATGTAACTCTAATATTTTATATAGTAGCTTCATGAACTACTATTTCTTTTACTTCCGCTGCATTATTATTACTCTGTGTCTGTGAATCTGTGATTTTATTTACTGTATATTCTGAGATTTGCCAAATTTTTATCTACAACGCGGTATTTTGAGCAATTCAATTCCGGCATAAGTGTCTACCTATACACTTATAATGGATGTGAATGGTTGAAAATACCGGGTCGTTACATATTCTGGAATCCATAGAGAGATTCGTGAACTGTTTGAATGATGATGACTCGCTTGTAGAGATGTTATAATCCATGGCGAGATTCAATATCTATTCAAGTGATGATGACTCATGTCTTGAGATATTGAACTTGACTTCACCGTCAAAAATCATAGAAAACCAAATCAACGCATAACCAGTGGGTTTAGCTACTTCAAGGGTATATCAACTTCATATCTATATATGCTTACTATTGTTTGTCGATTGGGAGTTGATATTATTTGGTATCACATGTTAGGGCATAGGCCAGCTATGTTTATCTTTATAGTATATTCTATTTAAAAATATACGTCACTTTGGAAGGTATTTTCTGACCCTTGTCAGGAGGCCCGCCTTAGTTTCCTAGCGCACCTTCAATGGAAATCAACTACGAATGCGACCTTTAGCAGTTCTGATTGTATACTTAATATTGTTGTGATGTGAGGTGTCAAGTAGCATGGTTATTTTCTGATTTACATTCTACACTCTAGACGTTGTCTATTTTATCATCTTATGTACTTATTATATGTTATTGGTTCTTTTGAGGGGAAAAACGTTCCGACGATCTAGTTGGTCTCAAAAGATACTGTTATAAAGGCTGGTAATTTTTGTGTTTTCATACCAGACTTATGTCTGACTCATGGTTTTATCTTTCCCTTAAATCCTCGTGTGCTCTTTCGAGCAATTTGAGAAAGAAAGGTGTTCGTTGGATATTGTTTGAAACTCAATAAGTCAGCTAAATGCTTTCGCCTACCATAGGAATTTTTATTTCCATTGCACTACTAAAATGTATATACAAGCACTTGTAGGGGCGGATAGTTATAATTGTCCGGGCTGATGGTAGTATTTAGGATGGGAACTCTGAAATGCAATATATCTTAGAGTAGCCCTTTATACTACCATTGTAGATATTATATATTATTGTTTTGTTGTGAGATTTAGAGATTTTATTCTTTCTTTCTTGTTCTTTTTCTTTCTACTATTTCTTTACACCAGAACAATCTGTCTTTCCGTCACTTAGATGTTCGGCACATGAATACCGTGGATGTATTAGTATCGACATTTGAGAATCGAAAATGCATGGGCTCTTTGGATAGCCTAAAATAGGTTGTTTCTTAGAAAACAATAAAAAAAGTCTATATGGATGGGCAAAAATTAACAATTTTTAGAAGTCGCTTTTTTACTTAATTGAAAAGCAATATTCTTTGCTTTCTAACCGACCAAAGCAGATTCGACAAGAGAAAATATTTAACAAATATAATAATGTTTAAAAAATTTACTAAAATTTAAAAAAAAAACTCTTTAACTCAAAATTAAAAACGTTTAAATTTTAAACTCAAAATTCAAGCTTTTAAATGTTTGATATTAAATTTCAAAATCAAAATCCATATTTTCAAAATTTTCAAATTGAATTTTAAAAACTCAAATAAATAATTTCAAACTTTGAATATTCTAAATTACAAAAATTGAATTTTGGAAATTTTGAATTTTTCAGTTAGGATTTTGTAATCTTCAAAATTCAGATTTTGAAACTTAAGTCGCCAATTTTCAATATAAAATTTGAGTTTTGGAAAACAATGAAATTTCAAATATTTAAAAAAAAAAATTTGAATTATGTAAATTCAAATTTTAACTTTTATAATGTTTAAATTTTGAAGTATGAATCATCAATATTTCTAAATTCAAATTTTGAATTTTCAAAATCACATAATTCTTTTTTTCACTTTTTAACTTTTAAATTTTTAAATTGGTAAATTGAAATTTTGAATTTTGAATTTTTAATGTTCAAAATTTCATATTTGATTTATCAAATGAATTTCGAAATTTGAATTTTTGCAATATCAAAATTTATGCTTCCATATTATCGAACTGAAATTTTCAAATTTTGAAAATTTTGAAATCTTAAATTTCAAATTTTAGTGTTTCATAATTTGAATTTTGAAATAGGATGGTTTTTCTATAAGCTTATATAGTGTAGCGATCCGCGGTTCCATACCATTTGACTTGGTAATAATTCACTCATGTTCAACCCAAATTGTACGAAAGAGCAAATAACTAGGGTAAAGAAGAAGAAAGATGTAGAAGTAAACAATTAACAACACAGAATCTCACAATCGCAGTGGAACAAATATAATATATAATAACAGACTTTTACATGAAAGAATCTATAAAAATTTATATACTTACAATCATCAGAGTACAACACTCAATAGATCAATCTAAATAGTTATCATGACTTGTCCTTATACGGCGGAAAAATAATCAAGTACGGATATACGCCTGACTCCTCCAACTCATCTCCTGAGCTCCACAGCCCTATCCTGAATCTGAAATACTCGGTCCGACCCGATCATTATAATAAAATAACACCCGAGTCAGTCTGGAAAACCAGCGTGAGAAAACACACTCAATTTGAATTATTAAAGTTATCAAAATCCTTTGAAAAACAAAGCTATCTCGTAAGACCGTGTCACACATAAACACGATGGGTTTTTACCTTACGATAACCAAAACACTTTATAGAAAATCCAGTGATATTATAATAGTACCTAAATACAAGTACTTATTCAAATAGCTGAAATTGTTACATTAATTAAATTCCAGCATACTAGGCTCTACAAAAAAAACTATAAGCTCGTGTTGGAAAATGGATTCCAACGAATGACTGGGCCACCGGGGTACTGCTCACCACAGTATATCTCTAGAACAATGTACCGAGGACCACGTCGGGATCCCTTATTACACAAGACCGACCTATCCTAACCTGTATAGACCGAATGTGTTATCACCCCAGGTGTTAAATAGGTTTTTCGAGGACATCTAGAAAAGTGATAGCATACCTAATTGGGTGCGACCCACTTAGTCTTGTTGCGTCTCCTCTATTTTAGTCATTCCCGGTCGATGAGGCTCGAGGCCAAGCGTGACCTTCCAAGAAACAATTCTACTTTGAATGCTCATCGTCCTCTAATGACAATGTTCTGATAGCATTCGTCCATACAAGTTGCCCTGGGTCTGGACAAACTGAAACACCGTCTTCATCATCTTCACGATATTCATTCGTAACGTTCAAACCAGATCAAAGTGGTTTTCGGATAATTACATCCGATCCCGGTATCTTCGAAATGATTAACGAAATTGACCAATACTGATAGTTGGTTATTTAACTACCAATAAAACATCCATAAGTAGACACTAGGCCTTAGTTCATAATCTCCAAAATATTTATTTCAAAACATCTTCACCAAGATATATGTTCAATCTCTTCCAATATTTCTACATCTGAAAACAATTTCAACACTTGAATCCATAACAGGACATTTCCCATTTTCAATACTGAGAAATATTTCCAACTTTCGTTTTTATAACACTTAGAAAATATTTCTATTCCAAATCTTTTCCCACTAAAAATATTTTCAAAACCTTCCTTCCAATACTTAGGAAAATATTTATACGTAAAATTTCCAAAATCATTTTAAGATTTACTTGGAAATATTTCATAACTTATCTCATAAGTCTCTGGAATTTTAATAAATTCTTCCTACGATTCCAAACCGATTATACTTATTTATAGTCCCAACCAACCATTTATACTTCTTTAAATGAATTCAAATTCTTTCCGAAGTTATAGCATCTAACATTGGAAATTTTCTTAAGTCTCTAGAAAGTTCATTTATAAGATTTCTCTTATAAGATCTCATCCTTAATTTAAAACATATTTACAAATCCCGAGAGAATTTTATAAATAAATTTTAAACCATTTCAAACTATATATATAAGGAGCATTTATAAAGAATAGCAATTTATATTTATTTATTCTTTAAAATATGTTTAAGTTATTATTTAAAATATTGAAAACACTTTTATAACATCAATAACTCATTTTTAGATGAACAAATAAATTTCCAAGCCGATTTAAAAGTTAGAATTTATTAAATAAATACTTAACATTTGAAAACCTACATACGGAAATACTTCAATCTCAACAAGTTTAAAATTCCATGGTTTTAATAAAAATTTCCTTTTAAAACAAACTCACTTCTTAAAATTTAAATTATTTTTTTTCACATCGCCTCCATTTCGATTTCCTTAACCATTTTCATTTTTCGAAAATAGTAATCCACTATTTTCCTCACCCTATTTCCATATTCTAATTAGTTTTCACCTATGAATTTTATTTTTTTCCAATTTATCATCCTGCCATCGATTTCCTTTATTTATAAACATCGTTTATAAATTGTTATAACACCTTTGAATTTTTCTTGTTTATAAAAACAATCTTATTTATAAAATTCCATTTTTATAAATCTATCCCTTTATAAATCTAATAATAACTTTCAATCAATTTTTAATATCGACTTCAGCTCCTTTTTATATTTTTCGAATATCATTGATAACTTCTTTTATATAATTCATTTTTTAGGAATCTCTATCTTAAAACAATTTACGAATAGTTAAGTACTACTTAAACAAAAATCTATCATTTTTATTTTTCAATTCACTTTTCTTTAAAATAACTCAATTTCCAATATAAATACTTTTATACCCAAAATTTCTTTTTATTTCTTCGAATTTCCAAGAATAATATTTATGTTATTTAAAAATACCAAAATTAACGGCCAGTGTTACTATAGCATCCAATAATTCAAATTTCAACAATAATCGATAACAGATTATCTGCACACATCATATATCACTATTTATGAAAAATAACAATATATTTGAGGAATCTAGTTGGATCCTGCAACCTCTTTCCCTACATCCAAAGATGTTAATACAACACACACACACACACATATATATATATATATATATATATCCCACTTCGAGAGGGATATCGCGGTATATACGGTCATCCGCTATTTTGCGAAGCGCGTAGGGTCTCAACCGCTATAATGTGCAGGAATATCACTCCAACTACTAATATATATGTATAAAACATTCAACAGATAATAATTATATAAATTCATCCAAGCATCCAATAATTTGATTTTAACTATTTAAAAATTTAAATTTTGGTAATCCAAATGAGTGAGAATTTTCTCACCTTTATTTCTTTTTCTTTCTATTTTTCCCAAACCTATTTTTTCATATAGATTTCGCAGCTACGAACCCAATTCGACTTATCCCGTTAAACTTTTAACCTCCAATGAATATGTCATATATTTTATAAGCATTCAAATTTAATAAATAAATTACTAAAACAAAAAATACTCATTAACGGTAAATTATCCTCACCTCGAAACCTAACCCATCAACACAGCAAATTCAGGCATCACGAGACCCGAACACAGCCCCTTCAAACTCGAGACGGACTCCTTCGAACACAGCCACGACGCCTTATACACAAACATCACCCTTGGCGAACCTTATCAGTCATCGCCTAAACTCCAACGTGACCAAGACGAACTCCAAAACCACCCGAACCACTGATTTCCTTGCGACTGATCACCTCCACATCGTTCGCCTCGCCCCGCCATCTGAACACATCCACCTTCAGGCCGAGTCGCCGAAGTCGCAGGCGCCTCCTCCTTCCGCCTCGGCTGCGAACACCGCGCTCGAAGATGCCAGAACATCACGACTTCATCGCGAATGGATTGAAGCACCAGACTACGTGCGAGTGAATTGATTTCGCGTACAAAGAAGAAAGGAAGCATACGCGAGTGAATCATTGCGGTAGTGTGACGGCTCAGATTTTCGACTTTCGAAAATCGACATCAATACGTCCACTGTATTACATACCGTACAATCGGATGCATACCAGATCATTAGGGGAAAAAATAAAGAGGTAGAAGAAGAAAATAGAAACAATAGCATAGAATCTCACAATCGCAGCGGAATAGAATATAAGAGATCTAACATGTCTATATACAAAAAGAACTATAACTGTTATTTATATATTACATCATCAGAGTTCAATACATCAATAACACAATACTGGATAGTTATAATAACTCGTCCCCACAAAAGCTGAATATACAACCTACAGTACACAGCGGAATAAAAACCAAGTACATGTGATACGTCTCGTCATCCAGCTCGTCTCCTGAGCTCCATAGCATCATATCCTGTATCTATAATACTTGGTCTGACCTGAGCATTATTATAAAATAACACCTTAGTCAGTCTGAAAAACCAGCATGAGGAAACACACTCAGATTGAATTATTAAAGTTATCAAATTTCTTTGAAAATCAAAGGTATCTCGTAAGACCATGCCACAAATAAACACGATGTGTTTTTACCTTGCGATGACCAAAACATTTCATATCAAATCCTCTGATACTATAATAGAGTCTAAGGACAAATACTTACTCAAATAGCTGAAATTGTTACATTGATTAAATTCCAGCATAATAGGCTCTACAATCAAAACCATAAAGGCTTGTATTGGAGAATGGATTCCATATGAATGACTAGTTACTAGGGTAACACCTGTCACGGTATATGTCTAGAACAGCGTACCAAGGACCACACCGGGATCCCCTGCAACACAAGACCGGTCTACCCCTAACCAAGATAAACCGAATATGCTATCACCCCGGGTGTTCCGAACCTTTTCCGAGCTTATTCCAAGTATCGTAGTAATAATATTCGAGGGTATCTAGAAAAGTGATAAACATACCCTAATTGGGTGCTACCCACTTAGCCTTGCTACATCTTCCCAGCTTATCAGTCATTCCCAGTTGATGAGGCTGGAGGCTACGATTACCTTTTTGAAGGATTTTCACTTCGAATGCTCACTTTCCTCCAATGACAATGTACTTATAGCATTCATCCATACAAGTCCGTTTTGGGTCTGAACGGAACCGAAGGCACTATTTCTATTACATCCATTTTGGAATAATCCTCAAGATTAGTAGCAATTAGTCGTTGCACTTCACTACTCCATTTTCGACTACATGCTCTTGTTTTCCTTTTGAAAATGTACTCGTTGGATCGAAGTGGTTTTCAGATAACTTATCTCCAGTCTCTTCGAAACAACGTTCGATATTTTTCGATAAACTCAACCCCGGTTCTTTAGGAAATAATAAACGAAAATAAGATCGGAGATCACCTCCTAACCGTTAATGGACGGATTTCCCTATCAACATCCTAAAAGAATGAAAATGAGTTTATACGTACAGTATAACACCTCAAATGGTAACTGTACCATATAAATCCCGTATTTCTCCTAGATATTCCCAAAGTTATATTTTGGGTCCAGGTTTTGATAGTCGGTTATTTAACTATCAAATAAAAAATCATTCAACCAAACATTCTATTTTCCACTGAAAAGAAACAAGTCTCATTTTGATTTAATTTTAAATAAATTAAATCTCTTTGTCTAGAATATATACTTATCTTATTGAATCTAGTAAATTCACAAACCATCCTTTCTTCAAAAAAATATTTGAAAACCCCTTTTAAAAAAACATAATATGGAAAGTACCATTGTGGTATCAAACCATGGATTCACATCTCAATGGTTACGTCTCTATCCCAGAGAAATCCAAGACTTAACTACAGGCACTCACTGCCTCTGATTGCGCCATGCGAGTATACCATTACTTCCCAAAAACTTCATTCAAAAATTTTCAAACAAACACTTATGAAATCTCTATAATAATTTTCCAAGTTAATTTTAGGCAGTTACTCTTTCAAAATAAAAGTTATTATAAAATAATATATTAATATAAAATAATCTATCTCTTAAAATATTAATATTGGTTAATTCTTAAATAATAATTAACTTAATATCAACCATTTCTACAACTACTTAACTAATGCTTAAATATATTTCAAACAATTTTAAACAACTAAATAATTAATTTCTAAAATATTCTTAAACACTTTTAAATTTTCTAATTAATGCTTAAAAATCCTTCTTTTTAAATTAAAACTAACTTCTAAGGAAAAATATATTTTTCAACTCCAATATAGTCAGTCTAATTATAAATAAATTTCTCTCGATTTATTTCCAGTTTGATTTACGTTCCAATTCCGTAAATTTCCTATTCACATTTCTAAAATAAATCTACCATTTATTTTTAAACCGTTTCACTCATCTCATCATAAATTCTCACCGTGAATTTATAATTTAAATTTATCCACTGATAATCACTTTACTTTATTTATAAACCTTGTTTATAAATTTCATAGTCTCAATTTCCGTTTATAACGGTTTCACAATGCTTAATTAATTTTAAATCGATTTCTAAATTAAATTCCATTTTAAATTAATTCTTAAATAACCCAACTATATTCCACTTTCATTTATCATTTAAAATCTTATTTAAAATCTAGTATGACTACTTCGTATTCTATTTTCAAATTTCCTTTTTATTTTCCCGACTATTTAAATCTCGATTTTAAAAATAAATACTTTTATACATAAACAATATCGCTTAAGTTCTATTGTTAAAACCCTTTTATTTACATTATTCCAAAATCTCTTATTAGAATATTCCGAAATTCCTATTCATAATATTCCAAAATTATTAAATACAAAATTGCATCAACTTTTTATTTTACCCAAAATTCAATTCTTTTAATTAATCCAAATTTCATTGTGGATACTTCACTTCCAAATCCCCTTTTAATTTCTTTTAAAATTCAAAACATCTATTATTGGTTTTTAAAAATACCAACGTCCAGGCCAAAACTACCATAGCATTCCATAAATTCAAATTACACTATAATCTACCATAAATTATTGAAACAAATCATATATCAATATATGAAATTAATTCAACATTTTTGAGGAATCCAGTTGGATCCCTCCAACCTGTTTCCCTGCATCCATGGATGTTAGCACAATATAAAAATACCAATCTCACTTCGAGAGGGATGTCGCGGTAGATATGACCATCCGCTATTATGCAGGACGCGTAGGGTCTCATCCGCTATATATATGCGGAAATATCAATCACTCCAATATATATATATATCCAGCTAATAAAAATTTATCAATTCTATCAATCGATTAATAACAAATTTTAACTACTTAAAATTAATTACGGTAGTCCAAAATTGAGTGAGATTAACTCACTTTGATTTTTCGTTGCCGTTTTCACACTCCGGTTTCGATTTAATTTGAACGCGTGTGAATTTTTCTAAAAAATTAGCAAGCTTTGTTTTCAACCAAACTGACTCCATAGCCAAGATCTCGTTTATACGAACTCAACGCGACGGACTGCGTTGAATTCGGGCCTAAACGATAAGGTTATGACGTTATAAACTGAAGTTTTTCAAAGTAAAATTAGTTTAAATAAATAAAGCCTTTCTTTCCCTGCCCAACTCAAATTTCCAGGCTGCCAAACCAAGCCCGCTCGTGCCTCCCCTTTTTCTTCTTTGTTTCCACATCATCCCACCTTTTTTTTCCTCTTTTAAACTTTATTTTGGTGGCCCAAGGCCATTAACCCAGACCCGCCAACACTCCTTCTTTCCCCTTTTCTTCCCTTTAACCTGTATAAAGATAACCACGATCTGAGCGTGTACGTGCACGCACCTTCCACGCCACCAATGACCGGTACGACCTCGTCGATGCGTTCGCCCAAACTCCGATTGAAACCAAGCCTAGGCCAAACCCTAGTTGTCGTGCCCAAAAATTGACCACCATAAAACGACGCCGCACCTCATACATTTCATATCAAATTGAAGAGGAAGGAGAAATATGATTTTAAAACTAGTCTTCGATTTTTTTTATCAAGTATAATTTGAGAAATCGAATTTTAAAGCTTCCATTTTTATTTTATTTTTACTGTGTTCGTTATAATTGTTGCGTGAGTTTTAAAAGGAAGGGAAATGTATTTCATACGGCAAGGGTACAATGATTTGAGTGAAGGAAAGGAAGTTGATGTGAAAATATTTGTCAAATCAATTATATATATATATATATATATATATATATATATTATTTAAAATTTTAAATCGTCTCGATTACGTAACTAAAAATGTTGGTCTACTATCGAAGCATGCCGCTAGGCGTTCATAATGTTATACCCCTATACCGAACACAATGGAAAATGTTTTAAGTTCTAATTCGATCGTATGGAGAAGATAGCTTTTTGAACTCAATTATTATATTGAATTTTCGATATAAATTTCGACGTGTTTATATCCCGTATGACCAAACAATAACTCCTAAAACTGCAAAATTTGAAATCCGATAGTAATACACTATTACGGATCAATGGAACTGGTTTCGTCGAGATCCGAGACTCTGCTCCGGAAGACTATTTTTACTCGTTAATTCAAACGATATATTTTTAAAACTGAACAAATCACTTTCAAATTCAATTTAAAAAGTTTTATTACCTTCATTATTATTTATATAAATTTTATAAGCCCTTAAATTATTTTTAACAATCTTAAAACTCCAGATTCAATATTTTACCCAATTTCCAATTATTAAATCCAATAATTTAATTATCCAATAAATAGTTGTATTTGAAATTCAAATTAAAAATTAACTTTTAAATATTTAAAATCAATTAAATATTTTAATTTCAAATAACCTAAATTCTGGGTCGTTACAAATACAGTTCCACCTCTTCCCAAAAACATGTTTTATGAAAAACCTGCCATCATTTTCAACAAACATGTGCACTCTACATTGCATATATTTGCATCTATAGTGATATTTACAGTTTATAATGCATATATTTACAGTCTACACTGTAAATGTTTATTTTACAAATTTGCAATGTGGACTACAAATATTTGATGTCTACCTGTAAATATTTACAGTGTATGGTGCACATTTTTACTCATAATAGTGGTATGAGTGTTTCGCGAAATTTGTTTTTAAGAAGCATTTGTTGGTATTAAGTTTGAAAACAAAGGGAGGATCCTAATTTCCACTTTTCAAAATACATGTTTCTCAATTTCAAATTCAAAGTTTTCAAATTTCAAATTTTTACATTCAAAAGTTGAAATTTTGAACTTCAAAATAACAAATTATTAAAATTTGAATTACTGAATTTTAAGATATCAAAATTTATATATTCAAAATCTCAGAATTTATGTTCAAATTTTCAAAATTTGAATATTTAAATTCAAAATTGGAATTTTAAAATAGGAAACATCGAAATTTTAAATTTACACCTCCAAATTTTTCAGATTGAAAATTTTTCAAATACTAAGCCCTGTTTGGTTTACTATTTTTAGTTTTATGTTTTCACTAAAAATACATACACACAACACATGTATTTTGGAAACAACCTATGTGAAAAATGAACATAACATATAAAAAGACAAAAAAAATTTGTGTTTGGAAAAATAAGAAAAGAATGCAAAACAATTCATTCCTTCTGCTGGTTCATCCAACCCATGGTCATCCCTCCATTGTCGGTCCAATAATTTGAAATTTTATATTTCTCCTCCGTAATTCTTATGTTTCTGTTATGAATAGTAATTCTTATGTTTCTGTTATGAATATTGAAAACGCAAAATACAAAGCGTAAAATGAAACCAAACATACTCTAAACTTCTGTATCCATTCTCTCCTTATCTGAACTTTTTAAATCCAAAATTTCGTTTGATTTCTTTTTTTTTTTTTAACCTGTAAGGCGAAAGTCTACCACTTATGCTTTTTCACGTTTCTGACACTACGAAAGAGATGGATCTTACAAAAGCACTTTTACTTCCTTATTTGATAAATTTTAATGTTCACTGGAAAAGTCTTTTGTTTGTTTACATACGTGCTCTGCTTAACCTCATATCAGAATTGTTTCATCTGTAGCAAACAAAAGCATTGCTTCGCTAGTGGGCAACCCTCCAAACAAAGTTCAACTTTTTAGAATATGTCCCCATCAGAAGTTCAAAGAAGATCAAAACAAACAGTTTATCGGTATTAAGAAATCAACATCAAATATTCATCAATCAGCATTTGGTAAAAAAAATTCAACATTTCAAAACATGAGGGACCATAACAAAATCCATAAAGTCATTATACATTACAGTTTGATCATATAAGACTCGTTTTAACACTAGTGATAATAATGGGATTTGATCTACAAACAAGATAAATTCAATTTAGCTTTGTAGCTTCCTTTTATGCCTTACTGAACCACCATCTTCCTCAATTTATCTCAAAATAGGTGAATTAAGTGCAGTGCGCCGTATTTGCACCTCCTGAGGACAATGAGAAACAGCTTAGTTGATCAACTCTTCCAGCCGGAAGTGTACAGCCTGCAAGCTATATTTTGCATTCAAAATAAAATAATATAGCTTGAGTCACTAAAGGCATCTCCAATAGGTTCAGCCCTGAATATTCAGAGCTGAACTCAAGAGAATAGCCCAATAGTCGGGCGCCCATTTAATGGACGCTTGATGTTGGGCGCCCATTTAAATGGACGCCCAACATTAAATAGTCATTAAATGAAATGTAAAGTAGTCACTAAGGAAACAATAGGTTGAATTTTGAGTCACTAAGGGCATCTCCAATAGGTTCAGCCCTGAATATTCAGAGCTGAACTCAAGAGAATAGCCCAATAGTCGGGCGCCCATTTAATGGACGCCCATTAAATGGGCACCCAACATTAAATAGTCATTAAATGTGGAAGCTGCGTGCTGTTGAGCGTCCATTTAATGGACGTCTATGCTCTGGTGCTCATTAAATGGGCGTCTAAGATTGGACGTCCATTGAATGGGTGTCCAGTTCCACTTCAGTTTCCTGAAGTGAAAACTGAACATTCAGCTGAATGTTCAGGGTGAAGTGCGCTATTGGGGGGTGGGGGGGCTCCTGAATTATTCAACCTGAATCTTCGCTGTTGGAGATGCTCTAAAAATGGATGCACATTAACATAATTTACCTTAAGGAAGTACATGGGAACGAAAAATGAGAGGATAAGTACAACAGAAGCCGCTGCTCCAACACTGCATAACATAGCAAAATATTATTATGCTGATAATTCTTCAATATTTAACTGCATAAATACTGAGTTTCCAAATGATACACAAGTTTTTAATCTTACCACTGAGAGCAAAGGGCCTTGTTTGAATTTGCCATGAAAAGAAAATGTTATTGGTTTGGGATTTTCTCCAGGCCCTCTTATAAAACCCCTGAATTGTGAATTCAGTAATAATAAGAGAATTTTCAATATTTCATGCAGCTTTTGTGAGCAGAATGAAGAAAAATAGCAAATAAAATAAGGTTTTAAGTAACTGACACTAAGGACAAAGAGATAAGAGGCGTTCTCTTGACATCATATATGGCAATAAGTCCTTTGTGCACCTCATCACCTCCATTGTATGCCAAAGCTAGGCGTTCTCCTGAAGCATCCCAGGCTAATTTTTCTATGCCATGACTGAATGTAAAAAATAAAATAAATATATACATGTAGAATTGGGCATACAGTAGCAGTATTTAGTGGCTATCAACGGACATTGGAAGTCATCATTGCTACATAATCATCAAAACAAAACCAAACTAATCTAAAGTAGCTATTACAAGTAGGCATGGTAGTCAAATTAATAGGGCAACATCATTATATAATATAAGTAAACACTGAAGCATATATGGATTCGTTACTACTTGGATAGCTTTTCATAAATGCATCAATCAAAAGCCAAGTGTTATGTAGAGCTTATTCATATGATTAACAATATATTGACTCAAGAAAATGCTTACTTAGTTCCACCAAAAACATATTAGCATAGAAAGATCAATATCCTTGAACCGTCAATTTATGTGAATTGTGAAAAGTTCTACCTGCCAATCAACAAAGTAATCTCTGGAAGCTCCACAGGTAATAAATGTGCATCTACATTTCAAAATAAAAATGACAAGTTACTAAAGCATTCCACAAGTAAAAATAAGCATGCTATATTGAATGATTACACCGAAAGTATTTGCCAAAAGAGGTAGATTTGATAGCTGTATGCTTTGCATGATTATGACTCACAGGCAGATTTACATACATTCTGGAAGTGTTCGACTAGTCTATTCTAAAAGTAGTTTTCAAGGGCAATGGAATTCTCTTTTAAAAATGTCTGATTTGGAAAAAAAATTACAACTAAAAATTTATACTTCCCTGGTTCGCTCAGCAATATAGTTCCTAGTGAATTCAAAAATCAATGGAACAATGTCAAAATAAAATCAATTCTTTTCAGCAACACACTGTCAAGTTAATAGGAATTTGTTCGGTGAAACATTGCCAAAAATTAGGTGATATGAATTAGAAGTTGGTAGCTCCAGGTGTATGACTAATGAAATAATTGGTACTTTTTAGATTGGGTAATAGGAAGAGTATAACATCGGACTTAAGTTCTTAACAAGACGCTTTTAGAAATTAGAAAGATAAGACTGATTAACAAAATATTACACAAAATTCATTTGTTGAAGGATGTATAGATTTATGGTGGAGAGTTCATAATTCATTATGTTAACCATCAACTTCAACTACTTAGTTTGATATCTGATAAATCGTATTCTCACTGTATTTTGATTGGTCATAATAGGGTTAATAAAAGGGAGTTAATAAATAAAGCGTCATATTCGGAGGCAGAATGTGTACAAATTAAGGTAGCATTTGGTTTGAAAACGAGTTTTGAGTTTTCGACGTATACTTCAAAATGCACAAAAATGGTGGAGTGGAAAACAACCGATTTGGAAAATGGTTTTAACATACAAATTTGAAAATGACAATTTCTTGTTTTCTGCCTTTTGGAAAAATATAAAAAACTATCTTCCCCGGTTCCCCCTACCCCTTCTCCCCTTTGTTGGAATGACTAGAATTTTCCAACTTCTCCTTTCCCACGCCATTCGACATACGTGTTGAAAACACAAAACTCTGTTTCAAGTCAAACACCACCTAAGTTTCAGAATTTTGCTTCCATCGAGATTTAATTTGTGCCACAAAAAAATATATGAATATGCCAATCATTATGTTAATGTTCAATAAAAAAGGGATTCTAAGGAACATATGTTATATATCACCCCAGCACACAAACAATATTGAGCTTTTTAAAACTATGTGCCAATCGAAGTGTAAGCAACAAAAAGAAAAGGTTATGGGCTTATGATGAATATTAATGATGTTGGTTGCTGCACTAGTTAAATCTTAAAGAAAAGGTTATGGGCTTATGATGAATAATAATGATGCCGGTTGCTAGATCGGTTAAATTTTAATGATGAAATAGTTAAAGCAAATAGACAGCAGATGACACAAACAGTAAAATCATAATCCAAAATTAGAAGTTAAGATGAACTTTGACTTTATTGGAAATTGATTTGCATTTTGAATTATAGTAGGTGCATCAAAATGATCATGCTATGTACTTATTAAAGGCAGGAAACAAGGGCACAGCAGGTCAATGAGCTAAAAAAAAACAAACAAACAAAAATGAGAAATGAGAATCATACCCAGTGATGGAAACCTTGATGACAAGTGGACTGAACCTAATGTTGCGGACCCTGAGAAAGCTAGAAGTATCATACGTCCTTCTGGATCCCAAGCGGCTCCCTAGTTAGTTAAAAAGATAAATGTATATATAGTTATATACAACTCCAATTGTTTACATAAAGGTTTTGTGTATACAAAAAAGTGGACGAATTAATTCATGCAGAGGTAGCAAATTATTGACTGCAATGAAATAATATCTCTACATTACATTTGAAATTAAATCAAGATTCAAAAAGATGTCAGAAATGAATATCTCAGCGAGAAAGATTGCATTACTCACAGTAACATATCCACTAGATGAAGACCAAGGTTCTGAGGTCCACGTGTTCGTCTCCCAAAGATAAAACGTTCCATCACTAAAATGACAAAACAGAAGTTATCGCTGTCGCTGATTTTTCAAGGTAGTGGTAACATAAATATTTTTACATACAATTTTGCAGTCAAAAAATAGTCCCCATTTGGTGACCACTGAAGCAACGATACTGCCCCTAAGCCACGCCTAATAGGAGTTCCTTTCCCTGATAACCAAATTGAGAGTGTGATACACAAATCTATAAAAAATAATGCATTGCACCAACTAAGAATAAGCATTAAAGTAAAATGATCCATGTATAGATATTTGACAGCAGCATTTGCTATGAGCACGTAAATGTTGAAATATACATAATTTACGAAGAATTTATACTAGTACTTGCACACAATGGTTAAAACCAGGAAATTATTGTCAAAGACAAAATTTCACAGCTTTTTAGCCTCAAGGACAGGCCTTCAATATTTTATCCTGAAGGACAACTTTCTGTAGGTATCAGTTTTTAGTTATCGGTAGCAGTTTTTAGGTATCAGTTTGTAGTTATCGGTAGCAGTTTTTAGGTATCAGTTTTTAGCTCGGTATCAGTTTTGTTGTCCTTATGAATAATTTTGGAAAATGTTTGTCCTTGTGAATAAATTTTAAAAGAATGTTTGTCCTTGTGGCAAAAATATTGAGGTCGTGTCCTTGAGGTAAAAAATACAGAGATTTTTGCCCTTTAAATTAATTCCCCGGTTAAAACACGCAGATTTGAAAGTTCACAGAAATACTAAATACGAAGTCATCAAACAAGTTTTATAAAAAGAGTCATTAATTAAGATAGAAAAATCATAAACGTGATGTGTTGAGAGAGAAAAAAAAACAGTAAAATTAAGGAAACAATCAAAGTGTTTTATAATGTATTCAGATTTTTGGATTGCATTTATGGTGGATCCGTTGACACTTTTTTCTAGTTTGCTGGGAATAATAATTTGAACTTTGCCTCTCTTTTTTTCTTTTTTTGAAATAATAATTTACGTATTTTGAACTCTGAAAAAAAAAATTGAAAAAAATGACTTCGCAGTTTTTAAATTGATAAAATACCTTCAACTTTTGAGAAAAGAAAAAAGAATGTTTCAAATTGAGTGTATCATGGTCTACATTTACAAATGACTAATTTATTGTCTGCATTCAATTTTAGTATATCAAGTTATGAATTTTAATTCTACTATTTCGCATCAACTTTCATATTTAAAAGTTTAGTTCACTCGATTTAATGTCATCCGTATCTTCACTTAAATCTTTCACATCTTCATAGTAATCATTCACTTAAAATGCATAATTTAGTCCATTTGTAAAAGTTGTCATAAATCCACTAGTTCACTCCACTTAATATCATCGTCGATATTTTCACTCAAGTCTTCCACGTCTTCATAGTTATCGTTCACTTAAAATGCATAATTTAGTTTATTTGTAAAAGTTGGCATAAACCCATATTTCCTGTACATGTATAGCTATTTCATCAATTTACAAGAGTAAACAATGTATATTAAAAAATTATCATTCAACGAACAGACTGCACACTACTTGTGTTTTTTTTTCAAAAAAAAAAAGGGAAAAAAGATGCCATGAATTTGCAAGGTAAAACCATCGGTTGTATTCGTGTATAGTTGTTTCATGTAAAATTACATAAAAAGAATTAAGACCTGTTGACAACATAACATTAACCCTTATTTGTTGCAAAACTATGGAAATTAGAATTCATGTGACCGACCCAAACATTTGGGAATAAGGCAAGGGATGACAACGACGACAAAACATTAACCCTTGTTTATTGCAGAAAAATGACTGAAAGAACTGAAGCCTAATGCTGGAAACATAATGACTACAAATTGTAAAACCACTGGAAAAAAAATGTACCTTGAGCAACATCCCAAATTGTGAATGAAGAACTCTGATAGGAAGCAGATGCCAAATACGTGACAAACAAAAATGTCAAGGATTGCATAAGCTACTATGAAGCTTTGAATGTGAAAGGTTTGCATAATTGCATGGATCAAGGCAAATTTAGCTGGTGTATAGAGCACTTACCCTTGCTAATTTAAGCTTATGTAAAAGATATTCGTGTACATTAAGCCACATAAATATGGTGATATGTTGTAAAGATGGCTGCCGAATCTCTATGAAATTATTATAGGATAATATCAACAATATATTACTGATATGTTGCACATCAGCCTTCACTCTATACTTTAACAAAATTTCAGTTCAAGTATTGGTCGGCAGTTTATCTATGATATATCGGTGATATTCTACGATATATAGCCAACATCAACCCGATACTTGATGACAGTATCGGCCAAAATAGCCAAATATTGTCATTTATAGGAAAGGTATATAAATATCTCACATTTTAAAAAAAACTCTGAAGTATATGTTCTTTTTTTCATCAAACAATATTCCAAATGTTTAAAGTGCTAAATGGGGATATTTCCATCTTACTCTACTAATCTATGATGTCAAGGGCACCATGAGGTCGCCATTTAGACGCGCTATTTTGCAATTTTGGCGCTTCGTGTTTTGTTTTGGTTCTTCCGTCCCTATCTGAGTCACCCTCTAAACACTAAGTTTTTCTTTGAACACTGAGAAAATAGACATTTTAGTCATAACTTTATTTATTTTCTTTGACCAAATTAAATACAATTACACCAAAAGACACAATTATTTTGTTTATTTGCTAAAGCTCTTCATCTTCTAATATAATTTTAAAATTTAGTTACACGTTATATATTTCATTATAAAATATATAAAAAATCATTCAATAAATATATTTTTTATTATTCAAAATAACATATAATTTTCATATTTCTCAAAGCTTACTTGATTGGTTTTCTAGTTCAAAATAAATAGACATACAATACTAACTACTTATTCTCTTCATTTTAAAATTCTATTATGAATATGTCTGGAATATAACCTAAAGTATTCTAGCACAAATAAAAATAAACTAAATCATTCATAATTATTGTGTTTTTTAATGAAGTCATGGTTATTAAGTACACAAATATTTAGTGATAGTTATAGCATAACTTTCGTTATGTATAAACTTTATTATGTATAAATTTTATTACTATTGCAAACTATAATAATATTTTGTTTATTTAAGTTTATTAACGATAAATTTAAATTTGTCTCTCTCTCTCTCTATATATATATATATGTATATGTATATGTATATTTATATATGTATATGTATATATGTGTATGTATATGTATATATGTGTGTATGTGTGTGTGTATGTGTGTGTGCATAACTCATTACATTACAATTACAATAATAAATAATGACGATTTAATCAACATAAATTGAGTTTCTCACTATATGTAATTACCATATTTACAATTACTTAATTCAAAATTTATTTGTATCAAATTATGTGGAGCACTTATTTTCATCCAGGCTCCGTCTAGACTCTGTTTGGACTCTATGGACATTCTTAGCGCTTTGCCTTGAACAGCATAGACTTTTTTTTTTACAACTTGCTAATACGCATAGCAGTATTATTCGGCTATTTTTAAAGCCAAATGTTTAAAGTGCTAAATTGAAATTTTACACCTTATGTTATTACAATATTTTTTCACAACTTGCTAGTGCACATTCTGATATTATTACGATGTTTCGAAAATATCGCATATCAGTCCTTGATTGATATTAACTATTTAGTTGTCGATTCTCTAAATGATAATTGGTTTCTTGAATTCGCACAACAAATTGAACACGTACAAAGAAGCAAAATTCACCGTACTACTTTGCTTCATATTATTATAGCCTAGCTTATAAGCATGAAAAGAAGCTTGAATTTTAACACTCACAAGTCACTCGCTTCTTAGTGTTAATAACTTATCCATATCAAATATGACAGAAGCACTCAAAACAGTATTGTGTGTACATCTATCAAACTCACACATTGTTATCCTTAATTGTATTCATGTAATTGAGGCAAAAAGATAAATACTAAGGATATCTTCCATCGGGGCTCCAACAAAGAGCATTTATTTGTTCACCATTGGGACTTTTAAGAAGATCTACTAGTATCCATCTAACTCCTGTTCCACCGGAAACAGTGCAATGGGAAAAGATAACTCCTGATCTCAATGGTGCAACATTACCAGGGTAAGATGCAGACCAAATGCAAATTCCACCCCTATAAAATAAAAACCTTTCAATGTATTGGAAGTGGCATATGCATCTAACAATGGAAGTTGATCACATTTATTACAAATGCAAAGACAGCACTAGTTAAGTCAACGTACTTGGATGCAACTGAAAGCATTTTCCCACTATTTGGCCTCCATTTAAGTGTTGTGATGTCTCGTTGAAACTCGCTGGTCAAAATGCATGGGTCTTTTCCATCTGCTAATAATATGAGTTCGAACGAAATTAAGTAAGTTTGCAGTAGAATGAGCCCAGCTAGAGCAAAAAATAAAATAAAATAACATACAGACCTGAATTATCATAATCACGGAGAATAACCTGATTTCTTCCAGAGATAAATGCTAATATATTCTTATGTGGGTGCCAGCTGACTCCTTGATGATCAACTTCTTTTATCACATTATTCTTTGAAAGCAAATTATCACCAAAAAAAAAAGAACTACTCAATCAGGATATGTGCAGCAGACTAAAAACAGAGAGGAACTTAGTTTACGTTTATGTAGATGATAACATTTAGGTAACATGATCTACTTGGTAGTAAGAATATGGTGTTTAAAATGTAATGGATTTTTTGGATTGACCAAGGAAACAGAGTTAGTTAATGCTTTCTGCTCCTGGGTATTTCACATGATTATGTTTATTATAAATCATTGAAATAGAACAGTCATCCAACATTAACTTCTAAAAATACTGTGATAGAACTGAAACAGATTCCAGGAAAAGACCTGTAATTTAGTCCATTGATCCACCGGCAACCGTTTGACTTTACTTATCATATTGACTATTCAATGAATGTTCCTGATATTTATGGGAAAAAACAATGGGAAAGTCTTTTTGAACACAATTTGGTGATACAATTGATGACACAATGTATCTCTACCGTTGGATTGCCCTCAAATTTCACCTTTCATATAAAGACAAAAAAAATTCAATGGTCTAGATCCTTTGTGTCACCATTTGTTCCCAAATAGCCAGCCCCAAGTCATCGTTAATCTATAAACCCTTTCATATGTTAAGGTCGCAATGTATTCAGATTTTATACATCAGTTTATTGGCCAGCAAATCTCACATCACTCAAATATGACATAATTATACGTTCGTCATCAGTAAGGAAAGCTTTAAGAACTGGACTTTTCCACGTGGGAGATGAAATGTGGTCAAATGGTTGATTCCTTCTTATTAGTTAAGAAGTTGTTACTTTTTATATGATCTAGATTTTAGAGTCGTATGCAATGTGGTCAAATGGTTAATTCCCTTCAACTAAGTTAAGAATTTTGTTACTGCGTATATAATTTAGAGAGATACAAGCGCAAAAAAAAAAAAAAAAAAAAAAAAAAATCCGAAAATACAAATCTGCAAGAACACCAACCATCCATATAAAAAAGGATACATTAAGGATTTTTGAATTTCAATATTGTGAAGTCTAAGCAGAACACTACAGGTCAATTATTCCCCTAAGCCACGATCAACCATGGAGCAGCACTACCCTGATATTATTTTCAACATAACTTAAAGAATCATCATAAACTATGTAGCATTTGACTACAATTTTATTAGTATTGATATAGACTACTTAAAAAAGTTGTTACTATGTACATGATTTATTTGGACGTTAGAGCTATATGCAATGTGATCAAATGGTTAACTCCCTCCAAATAAGTTAAAATTTTCATTACTGCGTATCTAATCTAGAGATATACAAGCAAAAAATATCTGGAAATATAAATCAACAAGAACACCGACCATCTATATAAAAAAGGGTACATTAAAACAGAGTTGTTTAATATCATTGATAGCTTGTTGTCCAAACCACATTTCAATATTGTCTAGATCAGAGTGAAACAGTGTCGATTATTCCCCTAAGCCAAGATGAAGCCTGGCCAGAGCACTACACTGATATTATATTTCAAAATAGCTTTAAGACTCATCATAAACTGTGTAGCGTTGACTGCTAATTTAACTAGTAATGATATAACCTCTCACATACTGAATAATAATTTAATTTGTAATAACATGATTGTTTTGTTATACTTGGTTACATACAGCATGATCAACAAAGTAGACATATATTATTATTATTATTATTATTATTATTATTATTATTATTATTATTATTATTATTATTATACATATTATATACATATAATAATTATAGTACAGGAAGAACATTTTCTCACCTCTTCATAATTCAAAAATTAATATTTTCACCCAAGTCCAACGCATCTTCAAAAAAGTTATCCACTTTTCTTAAACGACTCATCAATATTATACCGCAAGCACTTCACATCTTTAAAATTCTTGTCACCCTTTTTGTTACATTCATCAATATTTTCATTCAAGACATCCACATTTTCAAAGGAACAGTCAACTTAAATACAAATTATTCAAATTCGAATTTATCTATCATTTGCTTGAATAAATTTATTATCCACTAAACAAATATATTGAAGTTTGTCTAAATAAGTACTTATCTCAACAAAATTAACAATGTTTTGAATTTACAACTAGATAAACATAAGTAATAAATACACAGTCATTCACAGTACCAATATCAAATTCAAGAAATAAAACAGACAACTTGTTTATCTTGACAAAAAAAAAAGTTTAGCTGCATGTGTAAAGACAACTTTCCAGAAATTAATTTTTGACATTTCTTTTACAAAATTAACATATGCAACACACCGATTACGCGTGTGTATTCAACAATAACAGACCAAACATATAAGCATGTACCAGCAGAAAACTAGAAAATAAATGTAGAGCTCGAAGCATAAAGTGGCGATCATATCAATGATCCGAATCAAAAATATTGAGCAGGAAAACAAGAGATGGCGTGCTTGTTTACAAAGTCGTCACTAGTGCACCCTGGCAGCATAGGGTCAACCACTTAACAACAAAGTTCTCGAAGTATAGTTGGCTAGTATTATATTAAAAGTACATTGGATCAGATTAAAAAAACTGGTCAAAAATTTATCCTCTTTTTCCAGCTAGATAATGAGTCGGTTAAAATGTCAAATAATGACAAGCCAAACATATCAACCAATGAGCAAGGAGGAGATTTGGCAAAATTATACATCAAGGTTTCCTCTATAAAGATATTTGATTGGTATTAATATTGGACAAAGTTAAAATAAAACGATGGAAGGTACTTCAGCCCCAGGGGAAAAGAGTTGGTCATTTTTGCATGTTGCATATTTTTTAAATCTGTATTCGATGTATTAAAAAAACAGACAAACAACAACCATTCTTCTAGATACTCACAGAAAGCGACATCAAATTTGATGACATATTTATCACCTACAACCTAGTTTATGAAGTTTTATCACCTACAACCTAGTTTACGAAGTAGCAAAATCAAAACATGAAATGCCATATTGTCTCCTGTGCATTTATTTGTAACTTGATACCAATCCAAAGTTCTCCAAATCACCGGTGCAGATTTGCTCTTTATAAGTCCACATTAATATGCATAGCTGTTTTCATAAGCATTGCATATGAAATGGAAACTCACATCAGTGGCTGAGAACACATGCTTAAACGACTGGCTCAACTTCTCCTTTAAAGCATCAAAACCACCCTTCCAAACAGGCCTAACAAACTGTTGCTCTTGCTGGTCGGATTCTGCTGCGAAATCTAAATCGGCAAGCAAATTATCACAACGAAATGGAATCGGACTGAATACAAAACCCTAGTATGGACAAAAGAGATAATATCAGCATTAAACAACAATTGTAATTTTCTTAATTTTCTCAACTAGACTTTAAAAAAAAAATTAAAAAAAACAAAAAGGACCAGTGAAAATTTCGTACAATGAGTTTTCCGTATGTTTCCTTTGCTTTGTCGTCTGAAAGGTCATCAGCTGTGACTGAAAAAGAAATACAAGCTGATATTAGATTAGTGTAGACAAACACTGAAATAGAAGGAAAATAAATATTAATCTATAATTCTATATACTGAAATCGCGATTAATTTCGCAGATTGTAAGAGATCCAGGTTCGGGAAAACTTGGCATTGTTGTTGTAAATCTATAAAAGATAGAGTTACAGGGTTTTGATTTTGAACGATGTTACTTCAATTTGAAAAAACACAATTAACCTCTGGAGCATTTAACCAGGCTGCTTAAACCCAAGAAATTGCATTTGATCCCCGTAGTTTCTACCAAACATAAAAACCCTACTAAATTCCTATTTCAAAAGTTTGCCCAAACGTTTGAAGTGGCAATTATATTAGGGTCCTACTTATTTCCAAAATCAATTATGAGCCCTATCGTTCTTTGGGTTGAAAACGGGTTACTACTAGGCTGTGATTGTTTTTGTTTAGTCTGATCCATAAACCCAAACTTCCTTCTCTCTTTTTTTTTTTCCTTTTTTTTTCCTCTTCGGTGTTCTGAATAAAATCATCTGTTTAAATAAAATTATTCATAACTTTTCTGCTATTTATTTTTTGTTTTGAATTTGTAAGTATGTTTTTTGTTCTGAATGATGATTGCAAACAAACAAATAAGTTATTATTCAGAATTCAGCATTCAACAATTGGCATTCAAACTTCAGAGTTTGGTAATCATAATTCAAAATTCAGCATTTTAACAAACGGAGCCTTAGCACGTATTCGATTCGCAAATTAAAAACTTGTAACTTTTCTATCAAATATGTCATTATTTACAATTTTCAATTCTTTCATCTGGATAACTCTATCATGATGTGAATGTGAAGTTAACTTCATCTCCCTCTTTCGTTTCATTGTTGGAGATTTTACGTATCTTGACTTATTTGAACGGTAATTTCAACAGTAGGTCGTAATTTTTCCATGTATTATGAAAGCAATAGGTGACCTTGAGATTATAATGTGATTTGGAAGATTTTTTTTTTTTGTTGACTTGCTTTTTAGTCAACTTGAAAATATGATCAGAAGTAGGTAGTAACAAAGGCAATCCGCTAATGTTGTCTTTAAGAAACATAAAATGATAAGGTATGAGCAATGATGCAAGAAGGATAAATAACACAAGATTTAGAGTGGTTCGATCTTAACGAAGATCTACGTCCACTGTGGTAACCAATTTTATTATTATATATCTTGGATTATGAGAGATTTGTTACAAAAGCTTCGAGCTGTGTTGCATTGTAGGCAAAAATGAAACATTCGATCATTGTACAAGCGCATGTGAATTTATATCTATAACCGTTGAAACCAACCGCATCATGTTCTATTTTGCCAAGGGGCCAATCGATTGGGGTTCAAATGGATCTAATTATTGTATTGAAATGAGTATGTCGGATTCTGCACGGATAGGGCATTATAATAATCAAGAGTTTAGGTTGCGTTATATTATAGGGTATAACCAAAGATCGTTGGATTCATTTTAGTCAATCTCCCTTGGAAATTTAATCTAAATAAAAATTTGCAAGTCAATTGCTCGTTCGCTCGATTTGACATTCAATCGGCTTAGTGGAAAACTCTTTGGGAATACTCTCTGGCTCGAAGCTTCGGACTTGGGGCTTCCTCGTAGTCATTGACGATGGTATATGGCTTAGATGTTGGCCAACTAGGAACGTCAGATTTAGAGAACGACTCGGATGAAGGCTGGCTGGCATGCCATGATGGATTAGGCCCATTTGATAATAGGTGAAATTGTACAACGCGTAGCTCCATAGGTCTAAATTTTGACAAAAATCGAAATCCGAGTCCATCAAAACATATATCGTTGGATTTGGTACCTGCAAATAAGCATGAGCATCATCGGAGATTGATAGAGATTTAAACTCATGGCGGAAACAGTAATAGGATTAAAATACTAACTATGATTACTACCTTAGAATTAATGGTATTCCTCGAATAGCAGATTGTCATATCAGCATCGAGTATGAGAGAAAGAAGACTTCTTCAACGACAAAGCACATTCAGCTCCAGTGACATGTTCCTTTAAATTCTATTATGTGGGTTGTAATGAGGAGAGGGTCAGAACAATATTCCAATGATTGGAAATATAAACTGTTCATAACATAAACTTATGCCGATTGGTTTCCATTTAATTGTTATATCTATTAAGGTTGGCAGTTCTAATCTAACTTTGCATTGCGCACACGATTACTTACCTACCCCTTCCCAAGGTACAAAATACTAACCAAACCTTATCAACCATCCAATACCTCCAAACTCATTTTCCACTTAATACTTCTACATATGAAACGGGCGTCTGTAATACTTTTCAAAAAAGAAATATGCAGATTGTTAGGACCTTAATCAAAATAAACCCCGTCATCTAAGACATATTCGCAAGGTGGTTTCCTAAAAATGTTGTCAATAGTCGATGGGTCCTAGCTATAAGACCTCTAACCACTATTTAAGGCTTTCGACATTTAATGTCCAAGTATTACCGCATCTATCATCGATAAAATCGTAGCCATGTAATAAACAGTACCAAGGCCACTTAATACCTTTTATTGTAAAATAGACAAATTTTGGTCATTTAAGACCTTTATTAAGGCATACCCCATCATTTGAGACATATTTCCAAGGCATGCTTCTCAATGTTACTATTGTTATTATGACCTTGGTAATGTGAGAGACTATACCCAAGAAACTTAATACCTCATTAATAAGGACTAGACATATCCTCGACCATTTAGCACATATTTATAGGTATGCATTTATTATTTAATACCTAACTCCAAGGCGGACTCCTCACTGGTACTATCAAGCTGACATTGCTTGGAAATCTCATCGGGCTAATTAATATTTCTTTTATAAGAAAGAGACAAACCTTCAGTCATTTCAAACCCTAAATCTGAAGCAAACCCTTCCCAAGATATCCACTGTCACTGTTTAATTATAAATATGACATCTCATTGGGTTACTTCTTTCGGTAGGGAGGCGGACCCTACAGCCACTTAAGACCTCAACACTGAAGTAAACCCTTTTTAGAAGTCCTTATTTATTTAGAATATCACTAGGTTACTTAGTACTTCCATTTAGAAGAGAGGTGGAACCTACAGCCACTTGAGACCACAAATTAGAAGCGAACCTCAGTGGATATATGTGATGACCCGGAATTTTTAAGCAATTTAAATTGGAATATTTAATTGATTTGAAATATTTAAAAGAATTTTTTTAACTTGAATTCGAATATCACTAATAAATTGTTAATTAAATTGTTGAATTTAATTATCAGAATTGGGTAAATTATTGAATCTGGAGTTTTAAGACCGGCTAAAAATAATTTAAAGGTTTGGAAAATTTACATTAATAATACTGAAGAAATAGAACTTTAAAAACTAAATTTAAAAGTGTTTTGTTCAGTTTTGAAAATATATCGTTTAAATTGATATATAAAAATAGCTTTCTGGGCACAGTCTCAGAATTCGACGAAACCTGTTTCGTTGGATCCGTAATATTGTATTATTATCGGATTTCAAATTTCGTAGCATTTGAGGTTGTTGTGCGAGCATACGATATTTAAACGCATTGGAATATATATATTTGCATAGTTTAGTCAAACCTCAGCTGAAATATTTCACTTCAGCACTTTTTTCCCCCTCGTTTCAAAACACTGTTACCCTTCTGATTCATGCCACTTCTTTTTCCTAGCACGTCCCTTCTTTCACGTCATAGCCGAACAAAAGAAAAATATAATAAAACAGTTCTTACCAGTGCAAACTAAGGGACATCTTCCCTTGGAAGTTTCAAAAGCCAATACTTTGTTTTCAAACGTAAATGAAAATCAAATCAGAAAATGGTGGAACGAAAAAAAAGTCAAAAGAAGAAATCGAATTCGATTTCATAACAATCGAATGAACAAATCAATTCAAATGAGAGGGGAGGGGGCGCTCGCGTGCGAATAGAAATTCGCAAGTTTATCAATCGTGTCGCCGGTTGTGTGAGGCAATTTGGGTAGGAATCGAGGCACTGTGGGGGCGCGCGTGAGTGGCTTGGCTCGCGTGAAGCTAGGGCACGATTGGAGCTCGCGTGCGTGGGTAAAAAGGGGGAGGTCGCAGTATCGTTTCGAGATGGTGGAGGTAGTTCTCTTCGGCTGCTAGGCGAAGTCGAGTGGGCTGGAAGCTCGCAACCGGCGGAAGGCAATCAATGGTCGCGAGCCTCGAACGTCGGACTTCGGTGGTGAATCTGAAGGAGGTCACGGGGATTGGTAGCTTATTGAGTCATTCCTGTGCAATTGAGGTTTATTTTTTCTTTGTTTCTGATTTTTGATTTAAACTCGGTTATTGCTATTTTGATTTACAGAAAGAAAAATATACAACAGTGAAGTATATTTATATGCATATTTTTATATACAAACGCAAAGATCAGAAAGATATTTTAAAAATAAAAAGAGAAGAAAAGATTTAACAGTAAATGGAAATATATGTAAATAGGTAAGATTTTGAAAATGTAAAATTAGAAATGGAAATTGTCTGGTTAGAAAAGAAAATGTAAATGAGGTTAGATATTGTTATTGTAATCAGGTTTAAACTGGGATGGAAAGGAAAAATTTATACTTGCGTGCACGCTTAACTTACTTAATTATTTTAAGTAATTTATGAAAGGAAAATTGGTTTAAAATTCACTATTTTGGTTAAATTAAATCTAAGGTTAAAATTTAATCATTAGTTAATAAAATAAATAAATTGTGAATAATTGTTTGATTGGTTCAAATAATAATAAACCGTGAATTGTTATACAAGGTTTTAAAAATCAAGGAAACAAGCCAGTTTGGAATGGATTGCAAACAATAATGGAAATGTGAGTTAATCTCACTCAGTTAATTTAAATTTAAATTTAAATGATTAAATTTAAATAATTGTTTGAATGGTTGAATTGATTGATGTGCTATAGTGTGGTATATTCTGGAATTGGCATATTATATTGTACTAACATCTGTGGATGCATGAAAAACAGGTTGGAGGGATCCAACTGGACCCCTCAACATTTATTATTTAATATTCTCTGTTGTGATTACTTGATATTCTGTGTTGAATGTATTGGAATATTGAATGTTATGATTTGATTGGATATATTTGGGTATAATGAATTACCAAAAATATATAAATTGGGTTTTGGAAAGAAAATAAAGGAAGTAAATTTGTAAACGTAATAATCTTAGAAAATTTAATAAATTAAGAATGAATTGAAAAAGTAATGGAAGTATGTTAAATACTAATAAATAACTTCGAGTATGAAAAGAAAAGGGTTTGAATAAATAGTAATTAATGAATTGTAAAATTATGTGATATTAATTTAAATGAATAAAGAATTATTTTAAAACTTAAAGTTTTAAATTTATTTAAAGGAATAAGAAGTAAATTGAGAAATCTAAATTGGTATTTCAATTAAAAGTATTTTAAATCATAATTAAGGAATAAAATCTGAAATTAAAGGATTTTTGAATAAATGAAGTAAATTGGAAATCAATTTGGAAATTGATTTAAGTGTTTGAAATTGGATATTTGGAAGAATAAATTCAAGGTGGGAATTTATTAAGGGAATGAGAAAAATTGTTTAAAAATAATTAGTGATTTATTTTTAAAAGGTGTGAAGAGAAGTATATTTCTCTAGATCGCCAAGTACGTTTTAAATAATTTTTTAAATATAAGATAAAAGTTTATTGTTTTTTAAAAAAAAGCATGTTTTAGAAAATTTATAATTTCTGAAGGTTTAAAATTGTAAAGTAAATATTTTTTCCAAATCTATTATTGTAATAATTATTTAAAGGTGACTTAATATTTTGTTTTAAAAAGTGAAAACCTAATTTTATAATTATAAAGTAACATTATTTTCAAATTTCATATAATATGTATTTTTAACAAATTATTGAAGTAGTTTTAACTTAAATATTTCAAAGTATATTTCAAAGTAAGCATTTTAAATTATTTTAAAAATCTAAAGTTTTGTGCTTGGTAATTTCAGAAGAAATAGAAAATATTTGGGAAATTTATTCAGAAAAGGAAGATAGTTTTGAAAACTGTTTCAAAAGATTTGAAAAGTGAAAATTTATCTTGCAAATATATTTTTGAGGTTATTGTTGGATGGTTGTTTGGGAATATTAATTGATAGTTAAATAACCGACTATCAATCTTGGCCAAATGCGTTGATCGTTTCGAAGAGACCGGGATCGAGATTAATTTCTCGAAAACCACTTCGATCCGGTTTGTACGTTTCGTGAAAATGAGTTTGGATTCGAAGATGGAGCAGTGAAGTGCAAGGGCTAGTCGTTACTAATCCTGAGGATATTTTCAAAATGGATGTAGTAGGAATAGTGCCTTCGGTTTCGTTCGGACCCGGGACGGACTTGTATGGATGAATGCCTGCGAAACATCGTCAGGTGGACGATGGGCATTCTAAGGGATATGTTCTAAAAAGGTAACGCTTAGCCTCAAGCCTCATCAAAATGGGAATGATTGGAAATCAGGGGTTATGCAGCAAGGCTAGGTAGGTAGCACCCAAGCAGGGTGAGGTCGTCCCTGTCTAGATGTCCCTTTTATTTCGGCTTAGTGGGCGGTTGCTGATCCCAACCGCGGGGTGATCTCACTCGGGATTATCCAGTAAGGGGTAGTCCCGGTCTTGTGTTGCAGGGGAGTGGGCGTACTCCTCGGTACTGTGATCTAGGCCACGTACTGTGACAGGTGGTACCCCAGTGCCTAATCATTAGTTGGAAATCCATTCTCCCTACGAGCCTTGTACGAGTTTTGTTTGTAGGATCGATTTCACCCTAGAGGGGGGGTAAATAGGGTGATAGTGTAAATTATAAAAATTAATCGTTGAAGCTTATGAATTAATTTCAATTCAGATCACAGAATAGCAGCACAGATATTGCAGAATATAAATAACAGAACAACACAGAATTTACCCAGCTTCGGCAAAACCCTGCCTACGTGCTGCCCCCAAGGTTTCTACTAGAAATTAGATAGTCCCTCGCTTACACACGTAAACTCGCTATACCCGCTATTGACTAATCTAACTCTACGCTCAAAACCCTGCCACAACTCAACTACCGAGTTGCGAATTCTCAAGCTACGCCACGTAGCTTGTCTCCTAGTCACACGACTAGAAAAATAGAAATATGCAAATACTCCCCCTACATATATGCATACAAATAGAAATATGCAAATGATCCTAGATGCAAATAGAAAATTATTTGACCTTTGCTTGATTTTATTTGACAAAATCTTAACTTTTCTCTACCCCTTTTGTTATCAGCAAAAGAATAATAGTGTTAGAGAAAATAGAGATAAAGTAATCAATATCAATCCAACATTAAAACTCAATTGAATATAAATATTAAATTTAGATAAAAAGTCAAACAAAAATCATAAATATTTTGTTAGGCGCATATTCCACTTTTAGAATGATGGAAATGATGTCATCATATAAAACCATACAGTTGTGTCTATTTGTGGTATATTTATATCAGGAATTTGAATATCTACTAACCATGCATAACCGTTAGGACTTTTAAATGAGATTAATAGTATTCCAATTTTATTTTAAAAAAAATGAATTCAAGTATCTTCTAACCACGCATAACCGTGAGGACTTTTAAATGGGATTAGAATCAACTTGTTTATTTTACAAATCAACTTTTGATATGCGTTCCATACATGCATAACCACGAGGACTTTTAAATGAGCATGGAAGCACATAACAAATTCCAAGTAATTCACCCATGCATAACCGTGAGGACTTCTAAATGAGAGTGAATACTTTGGTATTTATTATTATTATTATTACCCCTTTTTTTTAAAAAAAAATGTGAAAATTGAAAAACGAACGATTCCTGTTTAAAATACCACATATCGACAAACTATATAGAATTTTGATGAGTGATGGTCATTAGAAATATGTTAGATATAGAGATGGTCATGGAATTTTTACCAACAAACAGTTTTATAACTCTTGTTTAAATTTTTAAAGAAATTTATTAATTATACCGTCTCGAGTCATAATATTTGATCAATATTAACACTCATCACTTTTTCAATCACTATTTTTCTTTTCGATAAACATCAGGGAGTCAGATTAGTCAAAATAGTCATTTAAAATCAAATTCAAAAATAATTATGAAATTAATTTCTCAAAAATGACTAATCTGAACCTATGGTCAAAAATGATTTTCTCCAGGGGGTTTTAAGAGAAAATTTTCTGCTATTTGAAAATTATTTGAAATGAAGAATATGCAGATATTTTCTTTGAAAAAAAAATGATGCAGTTGCTAAATGTCTCAACAAAAATCACGTTTCACTAGTAATTTTTCTATCAACTAGATTACCAGTGTAATCTGCATCTGAATTTCTCTCTCACTCAAAATTATCATCAATTGAATTTTATAGACCAAAACATGAAGTGTGCACCAAAAATTTCAAATTCAATTTTAACAACAATTTAAATGACATTCTTTTGAATTTGAAATGAAGCCGTGATAATAATCAGAAAACCGTGAATATAGAGTTAGCCGAATTATAACCAAATGTATTATTATCCAACAAAACACTATTTTTAATCCAAACTGATATATATGAAGCAATTCAAAAAATCTAGAGATTTTTATAGTGTTTTTGTCATAAGAATATAAACGGCCAACTATGTTGAATAAGTCAGAGTCAAAATCATCATCTCAATATTGGCTGATTTTAATTCAGAATACGGTGCAGATTATCACATTTAATATATCATTTAAAACATACCATACCTGTTTTACCTTTACGATATTTTTCGTTGTTGTCCATTGTGATTCTGTCACCTTTATACTAGGCTAAGGAACTTTGTTTTGTCGCCCGTTGTGTTTCTGGAACAGCCAAAAAACCAGAAAACACTATTGTTGTTCCTTAGCCTGCCACCACACCTACACGGGACAAGATTTATGTGATCTATTTATTTTTATAGGTCCATGGTTGTTAGTGGCAGAAAATTTTGAAAAATAATTTTGTATAGACCCAAAACTATTTATAATTGTTCCCTTTGGCACCCAAATTTGTTTAACTTTGAGAGATTTTATATTTGTGCCTTTTAGAACCCAAATCGGTATAGTTTTCACATGTTTGGGTCTATACCAACAATTATTGTGATTGTGTCCATATTTTCTACAAATCGTGCACATTGAATTTTCTTGATTAATCTTGTTTTCAACAATTTTCGAACTATTATATCCAAGTCCTTGTCTAACCGAATTAACAGTTTTCTTTCCTAATAGCATATTCAACGATTTTTCACTTTTTGAAAATTTATCTAAAGTCGTTGACAATTGTTGGACTTGTGTTTTGAGAGATTCATTTTCGTTTAACAACTGTGTGCACTTTTTAATAGAATTCTCTCTCCTAGTGTTTTCATTCTCTTTTAAAATCAGAATTTCATTTTCAAGTGATTTTATATTGATTTCTGATTTTTTAATTTCTTTTTCGAATGTTGGACACTTATCACACTTAGGGATTCTACTTTGATAGGTTTTAACTAATTGATCAAGTTGTTTATTGCATTCTATCAAAGTATCCTTTTGAGATTCAAGTTTGGCGTATTTTTCCCTAAGTCGTTCAAAACAACCGTTTACTTCATGAAAATATATAAGCAACTCAGAATGGGTAAGTTTTGATACCTCACTTAGCTCGTCATCGTCACTGTCAGTTGTATCACCTCGAAGACACAATTCTGCCTTTTCGCTTTCACTGCCAGTGCTTTGATCATTCTCGTCTATTTCATCCCAAGTGGCTGCAAAACTTTTCTTTTTCTGTTTCTTTCCATGGCTGGATTTAATTTGTGGACAATCGGGCTTGATATGGCCGGGTTTGTTGCAATTATAACAAATAAACTTTTGTTCTTCTGAGTAGTCTAGTGCTTTGGCTATTCTGCTTTTTGCTTTTTGATTTCGAGCTGAATTTCCATGTTTTTGATTCCATTTTTTGAATTTCCTTATTAACAGCTCCAATTCTGCTGCTCCATCATCTTCATCGTTATCATCATCACTTTCGGTTGTTCCTTTGAGAGCTATTGATTTCTTTTGAGTGTCACCTCCTTCACGCTCTTCTTTGAATTTCATTTCTAGCTCATAAGTGGTGAGATTTCCGATGAGTTCTTCAACTTTAAGTTGTTTCAAATCTTTCGATTCTTGTATGGCAGTTACTTTTGCTTCAAAGCTTCGTGGAAGGACTCTGAGGATTTTCCGGACTATTTCTAATTCGGTGTATGTTTTTCCGAGAGCTTTTGATTTGTATACGATATTGGAGAGTCGTCCGTACATCTCTTTGACATTTTCTTCCTTCGCCATTTTGAAGTTCTCGTATTCGCTGCTTAGCATTGCAAGGCGAGATTCTTTGACTTGAGATGTTCCTTCGTGAGTCACTTCTAGTATGTGTCATATTTCCTACGCAGTTAGACAATGTGAGACACGATTAAATTCAAATTGATCCAATGAACAGATAATAGAATTCATAGCTTTGGCATTAGTATTTTGTAATTTATTTTCTAGTTCTGTCCATTGTTCCTTTGGTTTCTCTATTTCCTGATTATCTACAGTTATAGTTGGTATTCTATAACCTGTCTCAACAATATTCCAAGCGTCAATGGTTTTCAGAAAAATTTGCATTCTATTTTTCCAATAAGCATATTCACCATTGAACATTGGTGGTCTAACTATGGATTGACCTTCTGCAAAAGCATTATTAAAAGAAGCCATTTTAAAAATTCAAATTTTTAAAACAAAAACCGATTTTTTTTGAAAAACGAATTTTTAAAACAAAAATTGATTTTTGTAAAATCAAATTTTTTTAAAAACAAAAACGGCTTTTGTTCGTAGCTTTGATACCACTTGTAGGATCGATTTCACCCTAGAGGGGGGGGGTGAATAGGGTGATAGTGTAAATTATAAAAATTAATCGCGGAAGCTTATGAATTAATTTCAATTCAGATCACAGAATAGCAGCACAGATATTGCAGAATATAAATAACAGAACAACACAGAATTTACCCAGCTTCGGCAAAACCCTGCCTACGTGCTGCCCCCAAGGTTTCTACTAGAAATTAGATAGTCCCTCGCTTACACACGTAAACTCGCTATACCCGCTATTGACTAATCTAACTCTACGCTCAAAACCCTGCCACAACTCAACTACCGAGTTGCGAATTCTCAAGCTACGCCACGTAGCTTGTCCCCTAGTCACACGACTAGAAAAATAAAAATGGTTTAAAAGAAAAATACAAATTAAAAAACAATTTGAAATACAAAACCCTATTTAATAAAAACTAAGCCCAAATCAATAAAACAAAGGCCGGCCCCTTATTCACTTCTTCAACCCGTTCCTTTTATTTTTCTTGTTCGTGAAAAAATGGTCGCTCCTCTTGCAGATTTAGGGCTTCGTCCCTTTGGTGCCGTGCTCTTAAATTAGGGTTTCAAATTTAAAGTCGCTGCCTTTGTTGGTTGATTGCAATCACTGTTTCTCTGATTTGCTTCAATTGTTTGTAGCTTCTCCTCCTTGATCGAGTTTGATTGCTTCGGTATGTAATTTGTGTTTTTTCCTTTTTCTAATCTTTCGTACTTGAACTCGATAATCTGATTGCCGATGATGATTGGGCTTTTATATAGGTCGAATTCCTATATTTGCGTTCGTATAAATTTGTTTGACTTCGTCTGATAATTATGCTTGAATTCTTCTTGGTTGTACGATTTTGATCTAATGCTGTGATTCATTTTTGACTTATTCAAATTCGTATAACTGATGCTCGATCCCCACGGCTTTGAATTGCCGTGCTCATCACGGTGTTGATTTGTGATGTCTGACTTCGTTCATTTTACTGTTGACTATTTCAAAGAATAATGATATGCACTTGATTTTTGAAATTGATTTTGTCCATCTCGTAGTCTTCGTCTCTGGCCATCTTCTCTGGTCGATTTTAACATGAACGTGACTTGACATTTTCTTTGTTGTAACTGGACGCGAACTTGTAGTCTTTTGTTTGTGTGCTCGAGTCTGCATTGTTGCTGTTTGAAAATACTTGTGCACTTTTGGTTTGAGCCTTGTTTTATTATATACTTGGGCATTGTGTTCTGTGATCTGCACATGTTCATGTTTGATGTCATTTGCAACTGGTCTCTGTGCATTTCTTTGCGTTCATTTGAGTTATTGATATTGTTAGTGGTGCACTTGGTCATTCGAGTCTTCCCTGCATCATTATCTGTTGCATCTTTGGTTTTGGGGCTGTTGTGTTGGTCTGTCTTGTTTTTGGCCAGATTTGAGTTTTTCATTGTGTTGACATTTGTTCGCTTTGATCCTGCATAACTTGTAGCTTGCTGTACATATGAACTTGCAGTTCTCTGGTCTAGTTTGACTGTCCAGATGCTCTTCACTAAGCATACTGTAGCTGGTCGTTGCATTTTGTTATCATTGATTTTTTGTGCTTGCTGTATCTTGTAGTTGCACTTCTAGTCTGCATTTCATATGCTCTGAGTTTCACTGCCTTCTGTCCACGTTGGTACTGGCTGTTGTTGCTGTGTTCCATGAACATGCTTCACTGTTTACTGCACTGACTCATCATGTTGTATACACTCCATAATATCGTTGAATTCATTTGTTTATACTCATGTGTTTGGTCCGCAGTTCATGTTGCCTTGATGCAGTTTGATTGTTTTGTAGTTGTTTGTGTCAATTGCATCGAGTTGTAGTTGTACTATCTTGAAGCTTTGAGTTGCATATCTGGATTGTATCTAATCCGGACATATGTGAGTTTGAAGTTGTTGTCTCATTTGTTGCTGTGTTGGCTTGATCATGGCCTTTGCACTTTGTAGTTGCCGTGTGCATGCAGTTTTGTAGGTTTGGAGTCTTTGTTCATTGGTCATTGTTGATGTTCTTTGTAGTTTCAGTCCAAGTTGCATTTGTTCCATACTTTAGTCATTGAAGTATGTTGTCACTTGTTGACTACATGTTCATCATTTCATATTGAACTGTTCCTTGTCATGTTCACTTGTGTTGAATCCAGTTTCAAAACTCGGATTTGACCTTGTGCTCGTGTCGTATTTTTGAATTTATTGCACCTGAGTTGAACCTGTCCGTATATTTGGGTTTGACCTTGTGCTCACCTGTCCCTGTAGCATTATCAAGTGTATATATTGGCGTGCACGGCCTTGTGGCATATACAGTAATACACTGTGTATGTCACAAGTTGTTCGTGTATGATGAATTCAAATTTAAATCATGACGAACAACCCAAATAACTGAGGCAAATCGTATATTCAAAAAATTATCTTTTATTTTTGAATTGCAAAAATATTTCTTTTTCAATTTTACTGCGTTAGTTTATATTTTTGCAGATTGCTCAGATGCTGGATTCAAACTGGAATGCAGTTGAAGATAAATACGAGTGTGAATGATATGTAGTGAGGTGAACTGTAAATATGTAATGTGATGTAATTGCAATCAAAGTTGTATAGTTATAGTGAGAGCTTGAAATTGTACTATTCAAAGTTGTAATAAATATTTATTTAAATAAAATATTCGTTTGAATTCAAATTTCGAGTTATTTATTTTATTCAGCAAATATTTATTTAATCTGTGAAAATAAATAGTATATTATCAAATACATTTAAACGAATGTATATATGTTTATTATCATCAAACAAAAATCATTTAAGCGCATATTCAACATTGTTTGTATTACCCACTCTGTGGCTAGTTGCTGGAATTTAATAATATAACAATTTCGGCTATTTTATAAGTATTTGTATATCGACCCTATTATAATATCAAAGGAATTCTATAAAAATTGTTTTAGCTATCGTAAGGTAAAACCCGACATGTTTATTTGTGGCGTGGTCTTACGAGATGCTTTTGTTTTCAAAGGATTTTGAAACTTTAATAATCAATTGAGTGTGATTTTCTCACGCTGGTATTCCAGACTGACTCAGGTGTTATTTAACTGTAATGCTCGGGTCAGACTGAGTATTATAGGATACATGATATGATGCTGTGGAGCTCAGGAGACGAACTGGATGACGATACGTACCTTCGTACTTATGTATATATATATATATATATATTCCGCTGTGTTGAGTAGTTGTGTATCCAGTTGTATGTTATTGATGTTGAGTCGTGATTAATGTACTCTGATGATGTAATATATATAAACAGATATAGATTTATTTTGTGTAAAGATCCGATATTATATATTATATTTTATTCCGCTGCGATGGTTAGATTCTGATGTTGTTTCTATTTTCTCTTCTTCTACCTCTTCTTCTTTAACCAAATGGTTCGTATTTCTGTGCAACTTGAGTTGATTGGTGTAAAATAGTATTGACTCAAGGGGTACGGATTTGCGGGTCGTTACAGTTGGTATCAGAGCTTAGGTTGGTGATAACCTTGGCTCTGGTGGGAATTACTCATTGAAATAGAGTCAATAGTACTCTAAACTGAGTTTGAGCGTATTAATAGATATGAGCGCGTATTTGTTAGTGAATATAAAATGATTTTATATTGTGTTGATTGGTTTATTGCGTAGTTTATGGATTCTGGTCAATACAAGTAATTAACGTTATTGACAGGGATCTCTAAACACTTGAATAGAATAATTCGACACAGTATTGTTTTAAAGTAGGGTAAATGAAATAATTTTACCCAAATTATTTTTGTATATAAAAGATATAAATTTTTGTAAAGTATTATAGTATTTGGATGCTTGGTTGTTAAGGAATGATAATATTAAATTATGAAATAGAATTGAATAAGAAATTGAAAACTTATAACCAAAGTTGAAGAATAAATCTATATAACAAAATGGAGTTTGAAATATAGATTATAAATGTAATTTATAAATTGAAATGAACTTCATATACAATTGAGATTTGTTAATGTAAACTGTAAAGGTGATTATAATTTTGGAATAGAATTCCAGAGAAACATTTGAAATTGACATGAGATAAAATTCCAGGGAATGTTTGAATATAGATTTAAATGAATTGCAATTTGGAATTTTTGGGAAAATTTTAAATTCCTTTGGATTTGAAAGTGGTTTCCAAAAGGATTGGAGGAATAATAGTAATCCTTTGGAAATATTTTTGTGTTGAATTTGAAATCTTGTGAGATTTGAAAATTAAAAATATTTAAAATGTTGTTAAAGAGATAAAAGCACTAAACTCTTTCGGTCGCTGGAAAATAATTCCGATGATGATCGCGACATCATCGGTGTTCATTTTCGAGTTTCCAAAAGAGGAATTGCTACCTGAATATTTTAAATTGGAATTGTATGCGAACTGGGTTTGGTTTTGAAATTCAAAGGGATAATTGAATTTGCCAAAGGATTTTGGATGTAGTTGATTTCAAAAGTGATTTTAAAATTTTGGGAAATTGTTTGAATTCTGGAATTTTATTTTAAATGTTTATGGAATAATAAAAATATATTGGCTGAATAAATGTATAATTCCGAGTTAAAAGTAAAATGTGAGTGGGATTGGTTGTTCATTGATGAAAGTATAAAATTTAGAAGTGAAATAAATAAGCCAAAATAAAATTGATTTGAATATTGGGAAGTGAATGAAAAATCCAAAACTTAAATTATAAAATAAATTGACCTCCAGTTAAATAGTTAAAGTGGTTTTGAGATAAAAATAAAATATTGGGAATAAACCTTGAATAAACAACTTAATAATTAATTGGTAATGAAATATGGAGATGGAACTTGAATTGGTTAAATGAAAGTCGAATACCAATTTAATGTGGCAAATGTTTAGTTTGCAAATAAATAATGAAACGAGTATTTAATGTAACCAATATGAAACGTTCCAAGATAAATAAATGGATTCAAATAAAATGAATGAGAATATAGCATGCAAAATAAATTGAACGGAATCGATTAAAATGAAATCGAATTAAGTATAGATTGAATTGGTATCAATTCAAATTAGTTATAAACTGGAATGAATATTCTTTGAAGTAAATATTTTGAACTTGCACAAAAAAAATAATTGTCGTTTGACGTAAACGAGATTATATAAATTCTATGGATTAACAGAAGCCGATAAAATTGGTTTTTGAATCAATTGAAATAAATATGGGCTTGTTTGGATGAGAAATAAATTGAATGTAAGCAATGAAGTGTAAATGAATTCAGCTTGGATTGTCGGTGAATTGAATATAATTGGAAGTATGAATTCAAAATGGTTGACCGAATAAACTAATTTAAATTAGTTAGTAGATGAAATTGGTTGGTAATTGAAATCAAATTAAGGATTTAAATTGGAAAGTGTTTATAAAATAAAAATAACTTGAGTTTAAAAGTTGAAATAACTTCACGAAAATAAAATAACTTAAGTAATATTTGAATAAAAGCTTGATTTAAGTAAAATTGTGAAATGGTTGTGTCGAGTTTTATGAAATGATTTTAAATAAAACTTGTTTGGTAAATGAAATGAAATTAGTAATTGAGTTAATTAACTTAAGTTATATTAATGAGAATTTGACTTCAAATAAAATGGGAGTTGGATTGCTTTTGAAATTAATTCAATTTAAATGAGTTTGTTTGGACTTATAATGAATTTAAGTTAAGTAAGAGAGTTGTGAAATCATTTAAATTGAACAGGATGGTTTGAATATTGTTTGGAAGCATTCAAAATAAGTGTTGAAATATTTCATATGTGCTTATGGAAGTATATAATATGCACTGTTTATAGGATCCATTTTTTAGTTATTTATAATTAAGTGAAATGTTAATAAACTTTGTATATTTGTTACTTACATGTTTAAATTGAGTAAGTACAGGTTTTTGGAAGCCGTTGACTGGTTTTGCCCGCGCTAACAGCTAAAATAAATAAGCCGTTTGCTTAAAATGCTAAATAAGGTACGCCTACGCAATACAAATAGGAAACATGAACTGTTTTTCTATTTTCCGACCGTGTGGGTCGATGTATATATATTTATATCTCTTGTCAAATTGCAAAAGCTCCTCCGTACAAAGGAGACTCTGCCAAAAAATTTCGTAAATTTTAGGAGTTTTTTGAATCTTTTGAAAATTTCCACTAAAGACAAATTGTAACAACCCGGATTTTTGTATTTATTAGTATCGTCGTTAAACAATTAAATCTGCTGGCTAATAGCTGTTTATTGTTGAAGTTTTTAAATCGGTTTGAATCTTTATTTTAGAAAAATGGTTAAGTCTTTTGGTTGCCGTGATAATTAACCAAAACAAACCCGATCCCCTTTTTGATTTGCGTTCGTTCCAAAACTCTATAACCCGTCCCCTTTTCATTCTTCATTCCTTCGTCCACTCATTCTCTCAAGCCCTAGCAAAAAGAAAAATAATAATAATAATGGCGGCTCGCTTGCAAGTTAGGGTTTTGGACGATTTCGAAGTCGCCGTTTATATTGAGGTTGGGTGCTTCGATCGCTTCTTCAACTGATTCGTTCGTGGCAGCTTCATCCAAAGCGAATTCGAGGTTGCGTGGATCGGCCTCAACTCTAAACTGATGGATTAGGGGTTCTTCTATACAAAGGTGAGTAATTTTTGTTACTCACATCTAGTCAAATCTCAAAAGTGTAGGGTTTGAATTTTTGTGATTTTCCTTCAAATAAAATTGGTTGAATTTTGTTCGGCCACTTGAATATCTTTAAATGACTGTGATTTTATGGCTTGTTCAAATTCATGAATTTCTTGCTTGCCTCTGACCTGTATTTGATGATTCTGACTTACTAAAATTCATGAAGTTCGTCGCTGATTTATCACAGCTTCCATTGATTTTGAACTCGTTCGATTTTTGATTAAACTGATCCTTAATTTTATTTTGTTCGAGCTTGCTGAATGTCATTAGTTTGAAATTGTTATATGATTTTGGCCAGTTGATAATTTGTAATATCTTATGATATATTTTGAAAGTTTGATTGAACATACGCGTAAATATCTTTCCTTTGCTATTTTGTGACCAATTTGTACGTCTTCGCCTGTATTTGCTTTTCTTTTGCACCATTGCCTTGATTCTTTTGTAGGCACCGATCTTCACCTGAGTATATATGTTTTGTTCACTAGCTTATGTTGTGTAGTTGCCATCCTTCAAGTTGTTGATGCATTTATGTGTGAGTTGCGCATCCTTGTGCTTCTGACCTTAATGTTGTGCATGTTTATTTTGCCCATATGCACACTGTACAGTTGCATGTATGTTGTAATTTTTGTGCACTTGGATTGTGATTCAAATCCATTGCTTTCACGACCCACTGCTACAATATGCATTTATTACACTTCTTTTTCATGCAACACATTTGTAGTTGAAGTATCCTTCGAGTTTGATCATTCATTGCGGCTGTCTTAACCATTGAGGCAGTTTGCATATATGTATTTGTGTGTTCATGTCTGTGATCATTCAGGTTGCCTGCATCGAGTTTGATCCTCCTGTAGCTTATTTTGATATAACCATTGCATTGAAAATATTTTCTACATAATCATGATGTCTAGTTGACACTTGAGTTTCGTTGATGATTGTGCACTGCTTCAATTTGTATCTGCAGTTGTTTACTTGACATTTACTGCATTAGTTTGCAAATTGTGTTGAAGTTACCTGACTTCAACATCTTTGGACATTTGATTTACTAGCTGCCTTGACTGAGTTCACTGTGTTCACAGTGTTGCTCTTTGTACCTTGCTGATCCACTGGTATATGTGTTGGTTCAACATTTTATTGGTTGCTTGGGTATGGAACTGTTTTATCCTGTAGCTTCATACTGCCACCTCTATTTTATTCTGTAGCTCCGTACTGTCATCTCTTCTTTATCTTGTAGTCTCTTGTAGGAGATCTCGGTCCTACTATTCCTATTGGTAGGCCTTGAACTTGGTTGTTGGTTTGAGCTGAGTATTTTGATTTATATTCAGTGTCATTTGTATTAATCTGGAGTTGTTGGTTGCATTCAGTCATTTGAGTCTTGTGGTCTTTGTCATCTTCTCTTGCATATTGTTCATCTTGTAGTTTGGTCCGGCCTTCATGCAGTTGCACTACCTCGGGTTCAAGTGGTTGCCATTCACTTTAACTCAGTTGTATTTGCCTAGTCTCTTACCACTTGTTGTTGTTTTCCCTGATCCTTTGGTGTTGTGGCCATTTCCGCATCAATATAGGATTTGGTTCAATTAAGATGTGTGCATTGATCCCTTGTGTAGTTGGTGTGATATTTATTTATGGTACATATCTGAACCTTCCAGTCAAGCCTGGTTGCTTCATATGCATGCTCTGTCCACCGCCTTTGTTCTTGAATCGGATACATTGCATTGATGCTCTGTGTTTATTTGCATTTGGTCAATTGTATTCGGTGCTGTGGTGCCATACCTCTGGTGCCCTCACCCTCCTCCTATTTTTGTAGTTGTCCCACTGCTTTGTGTTTTGAATGCTACAGTTGAATTGAGTCACTGACTTGACCTTTTGCATTTGATCACTGTATTTTACTTTGACATTATTTTATTGCACTTGAGTTGAATCCGGTAACTCGGGTTTGATCTTGTGTTTGCTTGTGAATATTCATTGGGTACATCATCACTGTAGTGGCAAGGCAGTGCACGCAAGCGTGAACTGCAGCCACACGGTATTCATTGGGTACGTCATCACTGTAGTGGCAAGGCAGTGCACGCAAGCGTGAACTGCAGCCACACGGTATTGCTTTATTGATATTTCAATTACTTTTGATCCATTGATTCTTTGCGTATTTTATATGCCGTATTGGCGAGGCAGTACACGCGTGCGTGTACTGCAGCCAATCGGTTTTGATGTTGTAGTTGTATCATATGTACCGTGTGAATGTATTGTAACTGACATCAGTTATTATATATATATGAGACTTTCTGTTTCATCTGTGTTCCGCATTTATATTATCTGTGTTGTTATTTTATATTTACTGTTCTAAACTATTACGAACCATCGTAGTTCGTTTTATACTGGAATTGGGGTATGTCGATGGGAGAAAATAAATCAGAGATGAAAAAATGAAAGAATATATATATTTATATCACTCCCATCGAGATAACCAATACTAGTGTAAGGCCAACTATTGATGGCCGCTCCTCAACAGCCTTATTCTCCGTGCTAGTTGACAGCATTACACCGTAGTGTTCTTGGCTAGCGTGGGTATAGAGGTGGGGCGTCACAGCTTGGTATCAGAGCCAGGGGTTTAGAACAAATATAAAACATAACTTAGATAGTACATATGTTACAACAATTTGTCGACGTTTAATCTCTCGTATTTGCATATGATTGTCTTTGATTGTTAGGTATGAATTCCTAACGCTTACTCATATGCATTTGATTTTGATTCTTGTGTTTTCGGCTTTGATTTGATTTAGCCGATGATTGATTTTGTTCGAATCTCAGTGATTCCGAACTTGATATTTTATGTTTTCCTCTGCTTGAATTCCATTCGACTTCGGTCACTTTGTTTTTGAGAAATTTCTAAATTCGTGATTTCCAAGACTCTGATTTGGTTTGCCGTTGAGTACTTTTATGATGATGTTGAATCGTTTTGTACTCGATTATGGCCATTAATTGTTGACTTCGACATTGACTTGATTTTTATTTTTGTTGAAGTCATTTATGCATTTATGCTCGTTTTGTTTTGTTTTTCCAATTGTTAATCGATTCTTCTTTTCCGATTAGTTGTTATCTTCTTTGTCGACTTTGATAACTTCTATTTCTGGAATTTTTGGATATTCCTACTTTGATGGATTTAAGAATCGAATTCTTTGGTTTTTATTCACGTCTTCGAATGTGAATTTTAGTGAATTGATTTGGTTTCCAAATTTAATCGATTCTTGTTAATTTCCCGATTTATTGCTATCATTTGGTAGCAACTTTGATGACCATTTCTTCGGGAATTTTTGTGAACATACCTTTCGATGAATTCGGTATCGATTTCTTTGGATTCTATTCACGTCTTCGTATGTGAATTCTTGTGATTGATTGATTTTACAATCATTTTTGTGATTTGTAACTTAAAAAAAAAATATAAAAACGTTTTAATACTAGTAGTAAATATCAAAACTCTTTTATCAAAATGTTTTCAACTCTATTTTCAATATCAAAATCTTTTCCTAAACCGTTTTCCGATCTATTAGAATATACAAACCTTTATTTCACTCGTATGAGAAATCTAATTAAACGGCTTAGCAAAACAAGTGGTATGAAACGCTTGCGTTTACTTCGTCGATTAATTTTTGGACTTGTTCGATTGAACCACTTGTGACATTTTTCTAGTGAAGATCTACAATTTGTTCGTAAATATTTAAGTTAAGCTAGTGGTTATGGGACATGAAGCTAAACTTTTATATTCACTAGCTTAGTGTAATTGACACTTCTCGTTGATCTTGATGATCGCTTTATGAAATAGACTAGCAATTGCGCGATGTCTCTTTCATTGCGAGGTTAGACTAGACACCACTTGTGTGATTCCATTCACACATACCTTTCTGCTTTTTGGTTAGTCTTGACCTCAATCTGTGTGATTCCATTCACACATGCGGGGTAGCTCCCCATGGTCTTCGGACCGTCATGTGATAGGCCTCTTTCCCTTTTTCTGTGATTTCTAGATTCCTTATGTTGATTTCTGGAAATTTTATGCTTCACCTATTCTTGTGCATTGGTGAATTCATATGTTATTAATTTGTCATGAGTACAAATTTGGGGTATGTTACCTCTTTGGATCTTTGAGAAGATTCTTGTGATATTGATTATCTCTTATCGGTTGATCTCCTGTTGATCATTATTTGCATACTTATAGTCGTATGTCAGTATGGATATTTCATATTTATGCCATACCCCTCATCGGTTGATCTCCTGTTGATCATTATTTACATACTTATAGTAGTATGTCATTATGGATATTTTATGTTATGCCATATCTTTTATTCTACGTCATACTCTGTTCGAGTTTTTATACTCCGTTCGAGTTTTTATACTCCGTTCGAGTTTTCATACTCCATTCGAGTTCTCATACTCTTATCTTGTGATTTCTGGATTTCTTGTGTAGATTTCTAGAATTTGTGCTTCACCAACTTTCGTGATTTCTATTGATAAGTTTTACCAATTCTTGTGCATTGGTGAATTCGTGTGTTATTGACTTGTTATGAATACAAGTTTAGGGTATGATATCCCTTTCTATCTTTGAGAAGATTCTTGTGACACTTTTGATGAACGAAAATTCATTGGTATTATATTTTGATGCCAATTATTTCGATGAAATTTTGACGTATGTCGAAGTTGCTACTGACATTGCTATTTTAATCACGTGTTTTAAAAAAATTTGTTATTCTTCAAAATATTTCAAAATATAAATCAAAATTGTTTTCAAAATTTTTACGATTTGCGCTTTCAAAAGAATGAGGAAGCGAATTAAACGTTTCAGAAAAATCGAGGACTATGACCCCTTTCTTTTACTGATTCGCTTAATTCCGGACTTGTCCGTTTGAGAATGTAAAATGTTATTTATTTAAAATACACAATTTTGCACTTTCAAGGAAACGATGAAGTGAATTAAACGATTTAGTAAAACTCGTGGTTATGGGTCATGTGCGTTTGCTATTTCGGTTAATTTCGGACTCGTTAATTGAAAATTTGAGATTTCTGATTATCGCTTGTGATAATTAGATATTTGATGTTATGAGTTCTGATTATCGTTTTTGATAATTAGATATTTGTTGTTTCTGATTATCGCTTGTGATAATTAGATATTTGATGTTATGAGTTCTGATTATCGTTTTTGATAATTAGATATTTGTTAATTTGATTATCGCTTTTGATAATCGAAAATTTGTTGATTTGAGATTTGATTATCGTTTTTGATAATCGAATATTTGTTGATTTGAGAATTGATTATCGTTTTTGGTAATCAAATATTTGTTGATTTGAAATTTGATTATCGCTTTTGATAATCGAACATTTGTTGATTTGAGATTTGATTATCGTTTTTGATAATCGAATATTTGTTGATTTGAGAATTGATTATCGTTTTTGGTAATCAAATATTTGTTGATTTGAAATTTGATTATCGACTGAGATAATCAAATATTTGTTGATTTGAAATTTGATTATCGCCTTTGATAATGAAATATTTGTCGATTTGAGATTTCTAATTATCGTTTTTGATAATTAGGCCTTTGTTGTTTTCTGACTATCTATTGATAGTTAGATTTTGTTGAGAATTTTGAATTTCTTTTATTGAAATTAAAAGATTTCTTTGATGTTTGAATTCTCCACCTTTATTTTTCTAGCTTAACCAGTTTATGGTAGAAAAAGTAATAATAATGGTGATTGACGACCTTAATTATGGAAATTGCGGGGACGCAATTTTTATAAGGAGGGGAGTCTGTAACAACCCGGATTTTTGTATTTATTAGTATCGTCGTTAAACAATTAAATCTGCTGGCTAATAGCTGTTTATTGTTGAAGTTTTTAAATCGGTTTGAATCTTTATTTTAGAAAAACGGTTAAGTCTTTTGGTTACCGTGATAATTAACCAAAACAAACCCGATCCCCTTTTTGATTTGCGTTCGTTCCAAAACTCTATAACCCGTCCCCTTTTCATTCTTCATTCCTTCGTCCACTCATTCTCTCAAGCCCTAGCAAAAAGAAAAATAATAATAATAATGGCGGCTCGCTTGCAAGTTAGGGTTTTGGACGATTTCGAAGTCGCCGTTTATATTGAGGTTGGGTGCTTCGATCGCTTCTTCAACTGATTCGTTCGTGGCAGCTTCATCCAAAGCGAATTCGAGGTTGCGTGGATTGGCCTCAACTCTAAACTGATGGATTAGGGGTTCTTCTATACAAAGGTGAGTAATTTTTGTTACTCACATCTAGTCAAATCTCAAAAGTGTAGGGTTTGAATTTTTGTGATTTTCCTTCAAATAAAATTGGTTGAATTTTGTTCGGCCACTTGAATATCTTTAAATGACTGTGATTTTATGGCTTGTTCAAATTCATGAATTTCTTGCTTGCCTCTGACCTGTATTTGATGATTCTGACTTACTAAAATTCATGAAGTTCGTCGCTGATTTATCACAGCTTCCATTGATTTTGAACTCGTTCGATTTTTGATTAAACTGATCCTTAATTTTATTTTGTTCGAGCTTGCTGAATGTCATTAGTTTGAAATTGTTATATGATTTTGGCCAGTTGATAATTTGTAATATCTTATGATATATTTTGAAAGTTTGATTGAACATACGCGTAAATATCTTTCCTTTGCTATTTTGTGACCAATTTGTACGTCTTCGCCTGTATTTGCTTTTCTTTTGCACCATTGCCTTGATTCTTTTGTAGGCACCGATCTTCACCTGAGTATTTATGTTTTGTTCACTAGCTTATGTTGTGTAGTTGTCATCCTTCAAGTTGTTGATGCATTTATGTGTGAGTTGCGCATCCTTGTGCTTCTGACCTTAATGTTGTGCATGTTTATTTTGCCCATATGCACACTGTACAGTTGCATGTATGTTGTAATTTTTGTGCACTTGGATTGTGATTCAAATCCATTGCTTTCACGACCCACTGCTACAATATGCATTTATTACACTTCTTTTTCATGCAACACATTTGTAGTTGAAGTATCCTTCGAGTTTGATCATTCATTGCGGCTGTCTTAACCATTGAGGCAGTTTGCATATATGTATTTGTGTGTTCATGTCTGTGATCATTCAGGTTGCCTGCATCGAGTTTGATCCTCCTGTAGCTTATTTTGATATAACCATTGCATTGAAAATATTTTCTACATAATCATGATGTCTAGTTGACACTTGAGTTTCGTTGATGATTGTGCACTGCTTCAATTTGTATCTGCAGTTGTTTACTTGACATTTACTGCATTAGTTTGCAAATTGTGTTGAAGTTACCTGACTTCAACATCTTTGGACATTTGATTTACTAGCTGCCTTGACTGAGTTCACTGTGTTCACAGTGTTGCTCTTTGTACCTTGCTGATCCACTGGTATATGTGTTGGTTCAACATTTTATTGGTTGCTTGGGTATGGAACTGTTTTATCCTGTAGCTTCATACTGCCACCTCTATTTTATTCTGTAGCTCCGTACTGTCATCTCTTCTTTATCTTGTAGTCTCTTGTAGGAGATCTCGGTCCTACTATTCCTATTGGTAGGCCTTGAACTTGGTTGTTGGTTTGAGCTGAGTATTTTGATTTATATTCGGTGTCATTTTTATTAATCTGGAGTTGTTGGTTGCATTCAGTCATTTGAGTCTTGTGGTCTTTGTCATCTTCTCTTGCATATTGTTCATCTTGTAGTTTGGTCCGGCCTTCATGCAGTTGCACTACCTCGGGTTCAAGTGGTTGCCATTCACTTTAACTCAGTTGTATTTGCCTAGTCTCTTACCACTTGTTGTTGTTTTCCCTGATCCTTTGGTGTTGTGGCCATTTCCGCATCAATATAGGATTTGGTTCAATTAAGATGTGTGCATTGATCCCTTGTGTAGTTGGTGTGATATTTATTTATGGTACATATCTGAACCTTCCAGTCAAGCCTGGTTGCTTCATATGCATGCTCTGTCCACCGCCTTTGTTCTTGAATCGGATACATTGCATTGATGCTCTGTGTTTATTTGCATTTGGTCAATTGTATTCGGTGCTGTGGTGCCATACCTCTGGTGCCCTCACCCTCCTCCTATTTTTGTAGTTGTCCCACTGCTTTGTGTTTTGAATGCTACAGTTGAATTGAGTCACTGACTTGACCTTTTGCATTTGATCACTGTATTTTACTTTGACATTATTTTATTGCACTTGAGTTGAATCCGGTAACTCGGGTTTGATCTTGTGTTTGCTTGTGAATATTCATTGGGTACATCATCACTGTAGTGGCAAGGCAGTGCACGCAAGCGTGAACTGCAGCCACACGGTATTCATTGGGTACGTCATCACTGTAGTGGCAAGGCAGTGCACGCAAGCGTGAACTGCAGCCACACGGTATTGCTTTATTGATATTTCAATTACTTTTGATCCATTGATTCTTTGCGTATTTTATATGCCGTATTGGCGAGGCAGTACACGCGTGCGTGTACTGCAGCCAATCGGTTTTGATGTTGTAGTTGTATCATATGTACCGTGTGAATGTATTGTAACTGACATCAGTTATTATATATATATGAGACTTTCTGTTTCATCTGTGTTCCGCATTTATATTATCTGTGTTGTTATTTTATATTTACTGTTCTAAACTATTACGAACCATCGTAGTTCGTTTTATACTGGAATTGGGGTATGTCGATGGGAGAAAATAAATCAGAGATGAAAAAATGAAAGAATATATATATTTATATCACTCCCATCGAGATAACCAATACTAGTGTAAGGCCAACTATTGATGGCCGCTCCTCAACAGCCTTATTCTCCGTGCTAGTTGACAGCATTACACCGTAGTGTTCTTGGCTAGCGTGGGTATAGAGGTAGGGCGTCACACAAATGGTTTAAACTTGTTAAGCAAATAGAATTATAACTGAATGTTGAAATCTAATTTAAATTGTATATGTAAAATAAGATGAACTGAAGATATTGTTCAAAGAAATTAAAGATAGAAAAAGTTTGCAAACAAACTTTTATTTGAGATATAAAAACAAATTAGTAAGTGAAATTAATTTAAGGAATGATTAATCGAATATTATTTGAAATGAGATGAATTGAACTTAATATTTTGAATTGGAAGGTGAATTAAACTCAAGTAAAATTGAAAATGAAATTTGGATAAAAGATGAGGATAAAAGTATTGAAGTTTGAAATTAATTTGCAAATTGAAGCAAATTGAATTTATTTGGAATGGGAATATAAAAAGATTAAAACTGAATTTATGGCAAGGGAAAGTGTGAATAAGTGAATAACAATCAAAATAAATGATAATAAAAAAAAGGAAATTGATAAAGTTGATAATCAATTGGGGCAAATACTGTTTGCACAAAAAATGGACAAACACCTCCAAGTCGTATGGATTAGTTGATTTTATGCGGTTTCTAGCGATTTGGGTGATTTACGCAAATATATAAAATAGATGGACTAAACTGTAAAAGACACACAGATTTATAGTGGTTCGGCCAGAACGTGCCTACGTCCACTTTATATGTTATTCTCCTTTTTCTTTCAGATTACAAGTACAAGTACAAAGCTTTGTATACAAGTATATGAAAGTTGTTTGAAAGTTCCTTCCGTGCTTGAGCTCTCAAACTTGTCTGCCATTGTTATGCCCCCGCCCCTCTATTTATCGAGTGAGGGTGGGGGCAGGGGTCTTGGATGTATATAGCTGCTGGTGGGCCTGGGCTGGTGCAATCTGGCCTGGTAACTTTGGATCGGCAAGGCCTTGGTTCGGTGGTAAATGATCCGGTGGTACCCCCCTTTGGCCTTGGTTCGGTGGCACGAGAAGTGAGGTTGGTTCGGTGATGGAGTGGAGGGCCTTTGGAGTGGGGTTTGATATTGATCCGGTGGTGCTTCCCTTCATTGATTCGGTGGTGCTGGAAACGTACCCAACAAATACGTAAGATGTACGTATATTATTTATTCGCATAGCTATTTGATCCAGATTTGAGCACAGAATTTCGAGATAATTTTATCGATCCGAGTTAGGATTTTTCACTCGATTTTCGACGGCGAGCCTGGATATGGAATTTTGATTAATTTTGGAAATTCTCTATCATAGTTATGACTATGCAAGGAGAAGGACGGTTTCTGATCAAGAAACCAGATCTGAGTCCGCACTAGAAAGTCGGGTGGACGATACTAGTTTGGAAGTGAAATTGTGTGATCGAGTAAGCGATCAGATTTGGTATTGCGTACGGATGATGTATGTGCATCGTACGGGCTTAAGTAAAACAAATATTGGAAATGTGAAAAGAAGTCGATAAAATGTTTTTGAATGTTGTGATCGGATATTATTGCTAAACAGGATATGCATGTATGAAAAGGGAAATGAAAAGTGGTTTTGATTTCAGATAATAAATTAGAATTGCTCGACAAAAAGGTATGTGTTTAAATTTCTATATGGAATTTGATTGGGTTTTTGGATCTAGCCACTTGGCGTTTTGTTTTCTTTTTTGGATTTGGGAGGCCGTAGAGCCATTTTGTAGTTGTATCGAGCTAGCCACGCAAAGGAGACGCTGGCGAAATTTTTCGGAAATTTAGAGAGTTAGAAAATTTTTGAGAAAATTCTGATAATTTTAAATTTGATTTAAAAATTGAAATTTGAATGATTGAGTAAGTAATATTGTTTGAAACTATGGGAAAGTGGGGAAGTAAGTAAGAATTGATATTGGTCTTCTACAAAAGATAGTTGGTAGAATGTTAGGTTGTTTGGTTTTGGGGAAAGTAAACTAGTAATTTCGGGGATGAAATTCTTTTAAGGGAGGAGGAATGTAACGACCCGGAATCTTTAAGCAATTTAAATTGGAATATTTAATTGATTTTAAATATTTAAAAGAAATTTTTTAACTTGAATTCAAATATCACTAATAAATTGTTAATTAAATTGTTGAATTTAATTATCAAAATTGGGTAAATTATTGAATCTGGAGTTTTAAGACCGGTTAAAAATAATTTGAAGGTTTGGAAAATTTACATTAATAATACCAAAGAAATAGAACTTTAAAAACTAAATTTAAAAGTGTTTTGTTCAGTTTTGAAAATATATCGTTTAAATTGATGTATAAAAATAGCTTTCCGGGGCACAGTCTCGGAATTTGACGAAACCTGTTTCATTGGATCCGTAATATTGTATTATTATCAGATTTCGAATTTCGTAGCGTTTGGGTTTGTTGTGCGAGCATACGATATTTAAACGCATTGAAATATATATATTTGCATAGTTTAGTCAAACCTCAGCTGAAATATTTCACTTCAGCACTTTTTCCCCCCTCATTTCAAAACACTGTTATCCTTCTGATTCACGCCACTTCTTTTTCCTAGCACGTCCCTTTTTTCACGTCTCGGCCAAACAAAAGAAAAATATAATAAAATAATTCTTACAGTGCAAACTAAGGGACATCTTCCCTTGGAAGTTTCAAAAGCTAGTACTTTGTTTTCAAACGAAAATGAAAATCAAATCAGAAAATGGTGGAACGAAAAAAAAATCAAAAGAAGAAATCGAATTCGATTTCATAACAATCGAATGAACAAATCAATTCAAATGAGAGGGGAGGGGGAGCTCGCGTGCGAATAGAAATTCACGAGTTTATCAATCGTGTCGTCGGTTGTGTGAGGCAATTTGGGTAGGAATCGGGGCACTGTGGGGGCGCACGTGAGTGGCTTGGATCGCGTGAAGCTAGGGCACGATTGGAGCTCGCGTGCGCGGGTAAAAAGGGGGAGGTCACAGTATCGTTTCGAGGTGGTGGAGGTAGTTCTTCTCGGCTGCTAGGCGAAGTCGAGTGGGCTGGAAGCTCGCAACCGGCGGAAGGCAAGCATTGTTCGCGAGCCTTGAACGCCGGACTTCGGTGGTGAATCTGAAGGAGGTCACGGGGATTGGTAGCTCGTTGAGTCATTCCTGTGCAATTGAGGTTTGATTTTTTCTTTGTTTCTGATTTTTGATTTAAACTCGGTTATTGCTATTTTGATTTACAAAAAGAAAAATATACAACAGTGAAGTATATTTATATGCATATTTTTATATACAAACGCAAAGATTAGAAAGATATTTTAAAAATAAAAAGAGAAGAAAAGATTTAACAGTTAACATAAATATATGTAAATAGGTAAGATTTTGAAAATGTAAAATTAGAAATGGAAATTGTATGGTTAGAAAAGAAAATGTAAATGAGGTTAGATATTGTTATTGTAATCAGGTTTAAACTGGGATGGAAAGGAAAAATTTATACTTGCGTGCACGCTTAACTTAATTATTTTAAGTAATTTATGAAAGGAAAATTGGTTTGAAATTTACTATTTTGGTTAAATTAAATCTAAGGTTAAAATTTAATCATTAGTTAATAAAATAAATAAATTGTGAATAATTGTTTGATTGGTTCAAATAATAATAAACCGTGAATTGTTATACAAGGTTTTAAAAAACAAGGAAACAAGCTAGTTTGGAATGGATTGCGAACAGCAAAGGAAAGGTGAGTTAATCTCACTCAGTTAATTTAAATTTAAATTTAAATGATTAAATTTAAATAATTATTTGAATGGTTGAATTGATTGATGTGCTATAGTATGGTATATTCTGGAATTGTCATATTATATTGTGCTAACATCTGTGGATGCAGGGAAAACAGGTTGGAGGGATCCAACTGGACCCCTCAACATTTATTATATAATATTCTCTGTTGTGATTACTTGATATTCTGTGTTGAATGTATTGGAATATTGAATGTTATGATTTGATTGGATATATTTGGGTATAATGAATTACCAAAAATATATAAATTGGGTTTTGGAAAGAAAATAAAGGAAGTAAATTTGTAAACGTAATAATCTTAGAAAATTTAATAAATTAAGAATGAATTGAAAAAGAAATGGAAGTATGTTAAATACTAATAAATAGCTTCGGGTATGAAAAGAAAAGGGTTTGAATAAACAGTAATTAATGAATTGTAAAATTATGTGATATTAATTTAAATGAATTAAGAATTATTTCAAAACTTAAAGTTTTAAATTTATTTAAAGGAATAAGAAGTAAACTGAGAAATCTAAATTGGTATTTCAATTAAAAGTATTTTAAATCATAATTAAGGAATAAAATCTGAAATTAAAGGATTTTTGAATAAATGAAGTAAATTGGAAATCAATTTGGAAATTGATTTAAGTGTTTGAAATTGGATATTTGGAAGAATAAATTCAAGGTGGGAATTTATGAAGGGAATGAGAAAAATTGTTTAAAAATAAATAGTGATTTATTTTTAAAAGTTGTGAAGAGAAGTATATTTCTCTGGATAGCCAAGTACGTTTTAAGTAAATTTTTAAATATAAGATAAAAGTTTATTGTTTTAAAAAAAGCATGTTTTAGAAAATTTATTATTTCTAAAGGTTTAAAATTGTAAAGTAAATATTTTTTCCAAATCTATTATTGTAATAATTATTTAAAGGTGACTTAGTATTTTGTTTTAAAAAGTGAAAACCTAGTTTTATATTTATAAAGTAACATTATTTTCAAATATTCATATAACATGTATTTTTAACAAATTATTGAAGTAGTTTTAACTTAAATATTTTAAAGTATATTTCAAAGTAAGCTTTTAAATTATTTTAAAAATCTAAAGTTTTGTGCTTGGTAATTTCATAAGAAATAGAAAATATTTGGGAAATTTATTCAGAAAAGGAAGATAGTTTTGAAAACTGTTTCAAAAGATTTGAAAAGTGAAAATTTATCTTGTAAAGATATTTTTGAGGTTAATAAATAATTTGGAAAATTATTTATTGTGGATGGTTGTTTGGGAATATTAATTGATAGTAAAATAACCGACTATCAATCTTGGCCAAATGCGTTGATCGTTTCGAAGAGACCGGGATCGAGATTAATTTCTCGAAAACCACTTCAATCCGGTTTGTACGTTTCGTGAAAACGAGTTTGGATTCGAAGATGGAGCAGTGAAGTGCAAGGGCTAGTCGCTACTAATCCTGAGGATATTTCCAAAATGGATGTAGTAGGAATAGTGCCTTCGGTTCCGTTCGGACCCGGGACGGACTTGTATGGATGAATGCTTGCGAAACATCGTCAGGTGGACGATGGGCATTCTAAGGGATATGTTCTAAAATGGTAACGCTTAGCCTCAAGCCTCATCAAATGGGAATGACTGAAAATCAGGGGTTATGCCGCAAGGCTAGGTGGGTAGCACCCAAATAGGGTGAGGTCATCCCTGTCTAGTTGTCCCTTTTATTTCGGCTTAGTGGGCGGTTGCTGATCCCAACCGCGGGGTGATCTCACTCAGGATTATCCAGTAAGGGGTAGTCCCGGTCTTGTGTTGCAGGGGAGCGGGCGTACTCCTTGGTACTGTGATCTAGGCCACGTACTGTGACAGGTGGTACCCCAATGCCCAGTCATTAGTTGGAAATCCATTCTCCCTACGAGCCTTGTACGAGTTTTGTTTGTATTACCCACTCTGTGGCTAGTAGATGGAATTTAATAATGTAACAATTTCGGCTATTTTATAAGTATTTGTATATAGACCCTATTATAATATTAGAGGATTTCTATAAAAATTGTTTTAGCTATCGTAAGGTAAAAACCCGACATGTTTATTTGTGGCGTGGTCTTACGAGATGCTTTTGTTTTCAAAGAATTTTGAAACTTTAATAATCAATTGAGTGTGATTTTCTCACGCTGGTATTCCAGACTGACTCGAGTGTTATTTAACTGTAATGCTCGGGTCAGACCGATTATTATAGGATACGTGATAAAATGCTGTGGAGCTCAGGAGACGAACTGGATGACGATACGTACCTTCGTACTTGTTTACATACATATATATATATATATATATATATATATATATATATTCCGCTGTGTTGAGTAGTTGTGTATCCAGTTGTATGTTATTGATGTTGAGTCGTGATTGATGTACTCTGATGATGTAATATACATATAAACAGATATAGATTTGTTTTGTGTAAAGATCCGATATTATATATTATATTTTATTCCGCTACGATGGTTAGATTCTGATGTTGTTTCTATTTTCTCTTCTTCTACCTCTTCTTCTTTAACCAAATGGTTCGTATTTCTGTGCAACTTGAGTTGATTGGTGTAAAATAGTGTTGACTCAAGGGGTACAGATTTGCGGGTCGTTACAATATATCTCTCACCGTTTATAATTTCAAATTTGAACCACTTAATACTTTCCAATTAAGAAAGTAGGCTCAATCTCTCACGTCGTCAAGGGTCCTAGGATTAGTGATATCTCATGTTGGTATTAAGTAGATCTAACTGCTGGTAGCCTCAAAGTGAAGGGCAGACTTCCTTTGAGTGACTCTACTGACCTCGCATTACTAACCCACTAAGTCAAATTAACCATCCTAAGTCTTTGCTTATTTTATGTGAGGAATCGGTTCTTCGACTCACGAATGCCGACATCAATACGTCTACTATATCAACTGCCGAGCAATCGAAGGCCGGAAAACCATGCCCTTAGGGTTAAAGAAGATGCATAAAATAGAAGAAGAAAGAAAGAAAGAAGAAAAAAACAACAGAAACAATATCAGAATCTCACAATCGCAGCGGAACAAATATAATAGATAAATGAATAATCTTTTAAACAAAGAACTATATCAGTTATTACATTACATCACATTTTCATTACATTATCAGAGTTTGCAACAACAAACAGCGAAAACGAAATACTGTGTACTAGTTCATACGCCAAGTCATCCATCTTGCCTCCAAATCTCTACAGCAACTCCCGAATTCCTGAATATCCTGATAACCTGACTCTAGACTGCCCGTGTAGAAATTGGTGGGCACCCAGAGTTTAGGAAGAGAACAATAAACTCCAAGTCAGTCATGGGACTAGTGTGAGAACTTAAACAGTTATATCTTTAAAAGTCAACAAAGAAACATTTTAAAATTAGATTCGCAATGCTTTTAGAAAATGAGACTACCATAAGGCCTCCCACACACACACACAATGCAAACTTAGAATCGGAGAAGATTTCTCCTTATGATAGTCAAACATGCTTGATACGAGAAGTTTTATTGATATTATTACTATAAGTGCAAGGTGTAGGAAAAACATTTCGAAAGTAATGATATAAATCTTAGCCAACATACGACAAGTATCGTATGCCTACTATAGCTACCATCGAAACAGTGGGGCGCCACCATAAGTAAATGGCAGGTTCTACAACTAAAACCGTACAAGTCTCGTATTGTTTCTTTGGATTTCCAACAAATGGTCAGGCCAAGGAACTTCTCATTGCCACATGGAAACGCCTCTGGAAGGACGTCCTGAGAACCTAACCGGATCTCTGCCAACACAAGGCCGGGTTAACCCTAACTGGGTAACTACTGGCACGAGTATGCCATCCCCCTATCGTAAACGACCTTTATCAGGGCCCCCAGCAACAAATCACAAAGTAATATATATATATATATATATATATCTGCGATATCAACATAAGTTAAGTATCTGGGCTCCATACCATGATATCACTTCTATCCAGAAGGAAATGCACATACCCTAAAGGGCGCTACCCCCAATAACCTTGCTGCATCTTTCCTGTTTTGACCATTTCGGGGTGTGAGGTTCGACGAAGTCTCGTCCACAAAGCTACGCTTTTTACAAAACCATGCTTCGATCAACAAATGATCAGCAACACTCAACATGTCATACTACCAAATTGGGAATATATCACCGATAACCTTCAACTACAAAACCTCTGAGCTCATACGTCTCAGAGAAGGGTGTTAAGCTAAAAGAATAAATTCTCCGCCACCAACAGAAATGCATTTGAAAGAAATCTGCTTTATATCTCAATTATAATGTCAGACATACAATCCATTCAAATCTGTTCTGGGTTCGAACAGAACCGAAGGTACTTCCAAAGAAGCCCTTGCAATCGGGTATTCACAATCCCGATCGGACTTCCCATTACTTAGAGAATCTCTATACCGGCGCGACTCGGTGCAGAGACAATCAACGAGTTATCCTCTCATTCTCGAAAATATTCGGTCTTCATCACCGGTCTTCAAATGCTATCCATAACGTCGTATCACTATTCGGAATGGGTTATATGACAAAAGGGTCCTCTCCCGGCTAAATCGAATAACGAGCGCTTATTTTTAAAATAAGTGTAGCATCCAAATTCAAGCAATCACAACAAATACCCATTTAAAGGTAAATATCGATAGTCGGTTGTTTAACTATCAAAGCAAACCAATAAATATTCAGCACCATAACAATCACTAGGCCCTTTTTTAATCTTCCATTAATTAATACAACTTGCCAAATATTCAATTCAATTTATCTTTGAAAAGATATATTCTCTATACCCTTTCAATTTCTATATTGGAAAACATTTCCAAATACTTATTTAACAATAAGTAATTCACAAATCCATTTATTTTCAATACTTAGAAAATGTTCGACATACTTAAAACACGATTAAGTATATATTTTATTCATTTAAGGAAAAACGTTCTCTTAAACACATTCATTTGAGTCAAAACAATATTACGTAAAACATCGTTACGACAACCCAAAATCACTACTATAGGGATTCGAAATTAAGATAGATATATAAATCCCAATACTATACAAAACATTTCCTTTCGAAAATCATTTACTATAACAACAGTGTTATAGTCCACCATTTCCTTTTATTTCTCGAAAACGTCTATTTCAACAATAAATGTTGAAATCTATGGTTTCGACGCTTATACATTTTAAAACACTTCAAATCGTTTTATTTCCTATTTAAATATCACTTCCTAAAACATCTCTTTAATATATTATTCACCGTCCAAAAACGTGAATATAAATCGTTTACTAAATTCAACACTTCTACATATTTAACTTAAAGGATTATCCACTGTCCAAAATCATGGAAAATCTCCTTTAATAACCTAAAATAATTAACTTATTAAAATAAGTCGATTTCGGATTTATAAAACAACGTTTATAAATTCACATTTAAATATTTTATTAAAACTTCAACTTATAAAAGCACTTTATTAACTAATTCTATTTAAATCTCATTTAAATGCCAAAATCTAATTTATAAGTAAATTACTTATAAATCTTTTATTTTACAAAATCTAGTCTTTTCATAACTTCACAATTTATAAATTTATAAATTCCATTCACTTATGAAATCCATTTATACTTCATTTTTAACACTTATGAAAACTCGTTTTAAATTTTTAATATTTTTAATTTATAAATATCAATTTTATAATTCTTGTATATAAACCTTTTATAATAAATTCAAAAATCCCGATTTATACTATTTTATAACATTCATTAACTCCATATTTCAAAAAAAAATCAATTTTCGACTATATTTCTCAAAAATCATAATTTTTATAACATAAAAATCGTAACGTTTATTTAAAAATAAATCAATTCCAAAATTTAATAAAACGTATACTTTCAAAAATTACTTTAAAAACCCTTTTAAATTTTCCAAAATAGGCCCAATGCTGCAACAACACTAAATATAACAATCACGACATCCAAAGCATCATATATCATATGATAACAGAATATATCACAATATCTGTAAATAAATCAGTACGGGTGAGGAATCCAGTTGGATCCCTCCAACCTTTTTCCCTGCATCCACAGATGTTAGCACAATACCAATTCCGTGTCAATACGGAATATCGCGGTATATAGGATCTATAAAATATTATCCGCTATTATGCGGCGCAATAGGGTCTCGTCCGCTATATAATGCGGGAAAATCAACTCCAAGTACATATATAATACCAATTCCATATCAAGATGGAATTATCGCGGTATATGTTTTTAATAAATAACATCCGCTTAATATACGGCGTATAGGGTCTATTGCTATACAACAGATAAAAATTTATCATCCAAACATACATTCATGCAATTTTAAATTTAACTATTCAAAATTTAAATCGAAACAATTTCGATTGAGTGAGAAGTTCTCACCTTGGTTCAATAACAGTTTCAGTGTTTTATTTTAAATAAAATTAAACGCGCGTTTAATTTTACCCAAAATTTTCACTAGCTCCAAATGATTCCAATCTAGCTCCATCGCGTAGTGTTCGCGAATACGAACCCGACGCAATTTATTTCGTGCATTTTCGACCTCGTATGAAAAAGATATTGATTTTTAAAGTTACACGAATTATAATATAATTAAATTACAATTTCTTTTAAATTTTTAACCTAAAATCCATCACTGCCGTTGATTATTGCTTTCTTCAATCAGGGCCGCACCTTTTACTTTCTTCCCCATCGTTCAAAGCCGTGCAAGATGAACCCAAGCCGCCTTTACTTCGTGAATTTCCGTGACCACCACGATCACTTCTGCATCAATCAACTACCACCACTCCAACTCCCATCACACGAGCTACAACCACCATGAATGCGGCAGAGCTCGGCCTCCCCTGCATCTTGAATTTCGTGCGCGAACTGTAGGAGGACGCGGCCCCCTAGCGACCACCTCGATGCTCCAAATCCAATCTCCACCGTTGGATAGGAAGATCTCTTCGTCCTCTACAATATTGTAGTTGAAAGTTTTTGGTATAGGATGACGGATTGGAAGAAAATAGAGGAGGAAGAAGAGTGATTTTCGGCCATTGATACTGTTTACTGGCAGCTAGGGTTTTAGTTTAGAGTTTGGTGTAAAAAATGAAAATAGAGGTCCTTATATAGAAAATTTCCGTGCACTATTCACCCGAAATTTTTCCGAACTCCAAACGAAGCGTGCCGCCTGGCATTTATAATGTTTTACCCCTATTCCGAACGCAATGGAATATATATCGGGAGCCAATTTGATCAAATTTGAAAGATAAGTTTTTGAATCAACTATTTAAATTTAAAAATTCACTCGAATCGATTTCTACGCGTTTCAGCTTGCCTCGGACAAACCGTAAATCCGATTGACACAAAATTTGAAACCATACAATAATATAACATTACGGATCCGATGAAACTGGTTTCGTCGAAATCCGAGACTGTTTGAAAAATGGCTATTTTAACTCGTCAATTAAATATTAAAATATTCAATTACTGCAGTTTAACTTTTAATTCGATTTTAAAAGTTCTATAACATCATTCTAACTTCAATATGATATAATATAACTTTGCGAATCAATTTTAATCATTTTAATCCCAATTCCCAATTATTTCAGTAATTTCACATATTAAATTATCGATTTAATTATCCAATTAAATCCAGATATTCAAAATTTAATTTATTCGACTTACAAATTTTACTTATTAATATTTAAAATCAATCAAATATATGAATTTCAATTGACAGAAATTCTGGGTCGTTACAAACTTCCCCCCTTAAAAGAATTTCGTCCTCGAAATTACCAAGTAAGAAAAAGTTACATAATCCTTTAACTTTTCAAAAACAACCGTTCAAATTAGATTTTACAAATCTCTCAAGTGTTTAACTTTTCCAAAATCCAATAGTTAAACTTCTTACAATAACTTTACTAAGTTTTCAGAAATTTCTTAGTTATCTTTTCAAAATTTTCCAATTTTCTCGAAAATATTCTAACACTTTAAATTTTCAGAAAAATTCGCCATAGTCTCATTTGCGCGGTTCGATCCCAAAAAAATGATAGTATATTATCCCAAATATACATCTCATCAAGTAATGAGGCATCCCGTAGGGAAAAAAGTGTAAAAGTACGATATGTAATCCGAGATATGTACCTTATATATTATTAACGAGCATATACGGCTAATATAGCGCGAAAGCGAGCTCCAAATGCAAAGCAATGCGCAACCGCACCTACTAAACAGTCAACAAACAAAAGAGAACATGCATATATGAAAGTAATATCAATATACAACATATACCTACAACTATATATGTCCATATAACAAATGCAACAAAAGCAATAATTTAAACCATCAACCAACTATCATCCAACTAACATCCATAACCAAGTCAACATACATTCACTTCTCATCAATATTCAATGAATTGGTTTTCCAATTTAAATCACATTTGATTCATTAATATTTGATGTTTTTACTAACAGTCATTCATATTTAATTTCAATTAGTTTACATTCACTAATTCACATTCAAGTTGGTTCACTTCCAAATCAAATTCAATTCTATTTAAGATTCACTTAACTTCCAATTTGATTTCAATTACTTTAGTTTTCAATTTCATTAATTCAATTTCATATGGATTTTTATAAAATCAACTAACCATCAATCTAACAATCAATGTATATCCAACATAACCAAATTCATTTTACTTTGCTTACATTCAATTTGGTTCATCACTTTTAATTAGCTTTAATGAATTAACACTTATATTCATTATTTCATATCAATTTATTTACATTTAATTGATAATTCCTTTAACCACAAAAGTTGAATTTCATTACATAACTCAAGTTCATATTCATCACTCCACTTTGTTAATTTACTTCGATACCAAAGTCAACTTCATTCAACATTCCTTAAGTTATATTCCATTTAAACATCATTTGTTTAACTTAACTTAAATTTCCAAATCCAATTCAGATTCCAGTTCTAAAGTAATTTCTATTTTACTTTTATTTACAATTCATATTTATAAATATATTTATATAGTTTCACTTTTTATATATAAGATTATTTCACAATTGTAAATCATAATAATTAAAATTCCATACTTAATAATTCATTTACTTATACAATTATTCTTTTACAATTGTTTTATTTAAACATCTTTTAATTAACTCATACATATTCTTATATTTTCACGATCAAACAATCAATTTATATACATATTAATAATTTCTGAAAAATTAGCCCTTTTATATATATAAAATATAATCAACTTTATATTCACTAACAAATATGCTCTCATAGCTATTATTACACTCGCACTCATTCTAGAGTACAACTGACTCTATCTCTAATGAGTAATTCCCAACAGAGCCAAGATTGTCACTTAACCATATGCTCTGATACCAAATGTGAGGAACCGGTTCTTCGACTCACGAATGCCGACATCAATACGTCCACTGTATCAACTGTCGAGCAACCGAAGGCCGGAAAACCGTGCCCTTAGGGTTAAAGAAGAGGTAGAAAATAGAAGAAGAAAGAAAGAAAGAAGAAAAAAACAACAGAAACAATATCAGAATCTCACAATCGCAGCGGAACAAATATAATAGATAAATGAATAATCTTTTAAACAAAGAACTATATCGGTTATTACATTACATCACATTTTTATTACATTATCAGAGTTTAGAACAACAAACAACGAAAAATAAATACTATGTACTAGTTCATACGCCAAGCCATCCAGCTTGCCTCCAAATCTCTACAGCAACTCCCGAATTCCTGAATATCCTGATAACCTGACTCTAGACTGCCCGTGTAGAAATTGGTGGGCACCCAGAGTTTAGGAAGAGAACAATAAACTCCAAGTCAGTCATGGGACTGGTGTGAGAACTTAAACGGTTATATCTTTAAAAGTCAACAAAGAAATATTTTAAAATTAGATTCGCAATGCTTTTAGAAAATGAGACTACCATAAGGCCTTCCGCGCACACACACAATGCAAACGCAGAATCGGAGGAGATTTCTCCTTATGATAGTCAAACATGCTTGATACGAGAAATTTTCTTTGATATTATTACTATAAATGCACAGTGTAGGAAAAACATTTCGAAAGTAATGATATAAATCTTACCCAACATACAACCAGTATCGTATGCCTACTATAGCTACCATCTAAACAGTGGGGCGCCACCATAAGTAAATGGCAGGTTCTACAACAAAAACCGTACAAGTCTCGTATTGTTTCTTTGGATTTCCAACAAATGGTCAGGCCAAGGAACTTCCCATTGCCACATGAAAATGCCTCTGGAAGGACGTCCCGAGAACCTAACCGGATCTCTGCCAACACAAGGCCGGGTTACCCCTAACTAGGTAACTACTGACACGAGTATGCCATCCCCCGATCGTAAACGACCTTTATCCGGGGCCCCAGCAACAAATCACAAAGTAATATATATATATATATATATATATATATCTGCGATATCAACATAAGTTAAGTATCCGGGATCCATACCATGATACCACTTCTATCCAGAAGGAAATGCATATACCGTAAAGGGCGCTACCCCAAATAACCTTGCCGCATCTTTCCTGTTTTGACCATTTCGGGCGTGAGGTTCGACGAAGTCTCGTCCACAAAGCTACGCTTTTTACAAAGCCATGCTTCGATCAACAAATGATCAGCAACACTCAGCATGTCACACTACCAAATTGGGAATATATCACTGATAACCTTCAACTACAAAACCTCTGAGCTCGTACATCTTAGAGAAGGGTGTTAAGCTAAAAGAATAAATTCTCCTCTACCAACAGAAATGTATTTGAAAGAAATCTGCTTTATATCTCAATTGTAATGTCAGACATACAATCCATTCAAGTCTGTTCTGGATTCGAACAGAATGGAAGGCACTTCAAAAGAAGCCCTTGCAATCCGGGTATTCACAATCCCGATCGGACTTCCCATCACTTAGGGAATCTCTATACCGGCGCGACTCGGTGCAGAGACAATCAACGAGTTATCCTATCATTCTCGAAAATACCCGGTCTTCATCACCGGTCTTTAAATGCTATCCATAACGTCGTATCACTATTCAGAATGGGTTATATGACACAAGGGTCCTCTCCTGGCTAAATCCAATAACGAGCGCTTATTTTTAAAATAAGTGTAGCATCCAAATTCAAGAAATCACAACAAATACCCATTTAAAGGTAAATATCGATAGTCGGTTGTTTAACTATCAAAGCAAACCAATAAATATTCAGCACCATAACAATCACTAGGCCCTTTATTTAATCTTCCATTAATTAATACAACTTGCCAAATATTCAATTCAATTTATCATTGAATAGATATATTCTCTAAACCCTTTCAATTTCTATATTGGAAAACATTTCCAAATACTTATTTAACAATAAGTAATTCACAAATCCATTTATTTTCAATACTTAGAAAATATTCAATATACTTAAAACACGATTAAGTATATATTTTATTCCTTTAAGGAAAAACATTCTCTTAAACACATTCATTTGAGTCAAAACAATGTTGCGTAAAACATCGTTACGACAACCCAAAATCACTACTATAGGGATTAGAAATTAAGATAGATATATAAATCCCAATACTATACAAAACATTTCCTTTCGAAAATCATTTACTATAACAACAGTGTTATAGCCCACCATTTCCTTTTATTTCTCGAAAACGTCTATTTCAACAATAAATGTTGAAATCTATTTTTCGACACTTATACATTTTAAAACACTTCAAATCGTTTTATTCCCTATTTAAATATCACTTCCTAAAACATTTCTTTAATATATTATTCACCGTCCAAAAACGTGAATATAAATCGTTTACTAAATTCAACACTTCTACATATTTAACTTAAAGGATTATCCACTGTCCAAAATTGTGGAAAATCTCCTTTAATAACCTAAAATAATTGACTTATTAAAATAAGCCGATTTTGGATTTATAAAACAACGTTTATAAATTCACATTTAAATATTTTATTAAAACTTCAACTTATAAAAGCACTTTATTAACTAATTCTATTTAAATCTCATTTAAATGCCAAAATCTAATTTATAAGTAAATAACTTATAAATCTTTTATTTTACAAAATCTAGTCATTTTATAACTTCACAATTTATAAATTTATAAATTCCATTCACTTATGAAATCCATTTATGCTTTATTTTTAACACTTATGAAAAATCGTTTTAAAATTTTAAAATTTTTAATTTATAAATATCAATTTTATAACTCTTTTATATAAAGCTTTTATAATAAATTCAAAACTCCCAATTTATACTATTTTATAACATTCATTAACTCCATATTTCAAAAAAAATTAATTTTCAACTATATTTCTCAAAAATCATAATTTTTATAACATAAAAATCATAACGTTTATTTATTTAAAATAAATCAATTCCAAAATTTAATAAAACGTATACTTTCAAAAATTACTTTAAAAACCCTTTTAAAATTTCCAAAATAGGCCCAATGCTGCAACAACATTAAATATAACAATCACGGCATCCAAAACATCAAATATCATATGATAACAGAATATATCACAATATCTGTAAATAAATCAATACGGGTGAGGAATCCAGTTGGATCCCTCCAACCTGTTTCCCTGCATCCACAGATGTTAGCACAATACCAATTCCGTGTCAATACAGAATATCGCGGTATATAGGATCTATAAAATATTATCCTCTATTATGCGGCGCAATAGGGTCTCGTCCGCTATATAATGCGGAAAAATCAACTCCAAGTACATATATAATACCAATTCCATATCAAGATGGAATTATCGCGGTATATGTTTTTAATAAATAACATCCGATTAATATACGACGTATAAGGTCTATTACTATACAACAGATAAAAATTTATCATCCAAACATACATTCATGTAATTTTAAATTTAACTATTTAAAATTTAAATCGAAACAATTTCGATTGAGTGAGAAGTTCTCACCTTGGATCAATAATAGTTTCAGTGTTTTATTTTGAATAAAATTAAACGCGCGTTTAATTTTACCCAAAATTTTCACCAGCTCCAAACGATTCCAATCCAGCTCCATCGCGTAGTGTTCACGAATACGAACCCGACATAATTTGTTTCATGCATTTTCGACCTCGTATGAAAAAGATATTGATTTTTAAAGTTACACGAATTATAATATGATTACATTACAATTTCTTTTAAATTTTTAACCTAAAATCCATCACTGCCGTTGATTATTGCTTTCTTCAATCAGGGCCACACCTTTTAATTTCTTCCCCATCGTTCAAAGCCGTGCAAGATGAACCCAAGCCGCCTTTACTTCGTGAATTTCCGTGACCACCACGATCACTTCTGCATCGATCAACTACCACCACTCCAATGCCCATCACACGAGCTACAACCACCATGAATGCGGCAGAGCTCGGCCTCCCCTGCATCTTGAATTTCGTGCATGAACTGTAGGAGGTCGCGGCCCCCTAGCGACCACTTCGACGCTCCAAATCCAATCTCCACCGTTGGATAGGAAGATCTCTTCGTCCTCTACAATATTGTAGTTGAAAGTTTTTGGTATAAGATGACGGATTGGAAGAAAATAGAGGAGGAAGAAGAGTGATTTTCGGCCATTGATACTGTTTACTGGCGGCTAGGGTTTTAGTTTAGGGTTTGGTGTAAAAAATGAAAATAGAGGTCTTATATAGAAAATTTCCGTGCACTATTCACCCGAAATTTTTCCGAACTCCAAACGAAGCGTGCCGCTTGGCGTTTATAATGTTTTACCCCTATTCCGAATGCAATGGAACATATATCGGGAGCTAATTCGATCAAATTTGAAAGATAAGTCTTTGAATCGATTATTTAAATTTAAAAATTCACTCGAATCGATTTCTACGCGTTTTAGCTTGCCCCAGGCAAACCGTAAATCCGATTGACACAAAATTTGAAACCATACAATAATATAACATTACGGATCCGATGAAACTGGTTTCGTCGAAATCCGAGACTGTTTGAAATATGGTTATTTTAACTCGTCAATTATATATTAAAATATTCAATTTCTGCAATTTAACTTTTAATTCGATTTTAAAAGTTCTATAACATCATTCTAACTTCAATATGATATAATATAACTTTATGAATCAATATTAATCATTTTAAACCCAATTCCCAATTATTTCAGTAATTTCACATATTAAATTATCAATTTAATTATCCAATTAAATCCAGATATTCAAAATTTAATTTATTCGACTTATAAATTTTACTTATTAATATTTAAAATCAATCAAATATATGAATTTCAATTGACAGAAATACTGGGTCGTTACATTTTATCTTAGATAGAAATTGGACTTAGCTTACTAATTCTTTTATTATTTAAGGCAATAGGATTTAACTAAATATTTATCTACCCATAAATCGCCGTTTAATGCTCATAAATGTTAATTTGTCCATAAAATGCTAACAAACATTTCCTAAGACATTTATGTATGTTTATTAATTTCAAATTAGTGATCTTTTATATCTATTCCAATTTTATCAGTTCCATTAATCCATTTACCCTTTCAAATTATTGCAAATCTCATATTTATTACAATTTATTGGAGTTATAACCTTTTTTTCCATTAGTTAAATATTCTAAACGCGAATATTCATGCAAGCGTCCTTATTTGTCTTTTATTTAATTATCATAAGTACAGTAAATTACGTACAAATATTTACTTTTATCAAAATATTCTAGTTATATATCTTCATTAGAATATTCTTTCCCATGCTAAATTATTGGAATTATATCTAAAAAGATTATCGCTGTAATATCCATAAATTAGTCCAAAACAAAATATTTAACTTTAAAAGATTACATTATTTGAAAGGGATTTTTAGGCTTAGGAAAATAGTTGAAGAAAATTTTAGTTTTAGAGACAAAAAGTTTGCTTTTTAGGCTGAAAGACACTTTTAGTGTAAATTATAGAATGATAGTTGCAGCTATCATTTTTTGTTTACAATAAAAAGTGTCCTTCACACTAAAAAAACAAACTTGCTGTCCCTAAGACTAAATTTTTTTGCAACTTTTTCCATGTGCCTATTTTCATATATTTGAAATTACAAGGAATAATCATTTCTTTTTATTACTGAAATAGATAATGTGAACTACAATGAATTCGTTACACATCTCTTTCTTTTTCTATTTGCATATATTATTTGTTAAATCAAACGTTGTATTTTTCTAAAAGGGAAAGAAATCAAACTAATTTACAAATATTAAACGGATCTAAATTCTAATAATTTCAAGCATATGAAATTTTATATTCCAACAAGATTAGGATAATATTCCAAATTTATAACATTATTATACAACATGTTTCAGATCTGGAATAAATTTCATTCAAATCAATATTCCAAATTCATACTTTTAAGACTGATTTTCAGATCAGATTGTAAATAAACCAAAATCAACTCATAAACAAGAATATGTAGGCGATATTTATTATATTCGGACTATATTCAATTTGTTGCCTACAACTTATATACAATTATCGAATTAGGCATAAAAATCAAATAAACATCAACGGGATAATTTTCATATTATAAGTTCTCACTTGCCTTTTTAAAAGCGATCCAAATCTCCAGATTGAAGACCTTTGATTCATCTTCAAAAAAATTTTAATCCAAAAGATATGTACAAAAGGGTATATACATACATTAGAATTACATATTTGAGAAGAGATTTGGGATAGGGAGAGAAAATAGATACAAATATATAAATTACCTCAAATACGCATATGGTTGATTCTCTTCTCTTTTCCTTTTTATTAGATTTTTATTCTTCTCCGATTAGTATGAATATAAATACAAATATCTTATCCTTATAATTTAGAAAGAAAGTGGAGAAGTAGAAATGACAGATTTTTGCTACTACCTCCATACAAATACGAGAATAAAAGGAAGGGTTGGGCCTGAATTTATAGGCGTTAATATCAACCATAACATTACGATTTAAAATATTAAATCCGGGTCGTTGTGGCTTAGGCTAAGCCTAGCCACTTGATGGCGACCGGTCGACCACCCATGGAGCACCGATCGACCGCTAAGGGTCGACCAGTCCCAATGACTGGTCGGCCTATGGACCCGGGCAATTAGTTAATAAAAGTTAATTTTTCTTATTTAATCGTTTCGTATTCCTTTTTTGTTCATAACTTCTTTGTTTGGACTCCGATCGCAAAACTTCAAATATGAAAGTTTCTCAAAATTTCACCACGAACGCAATAGTGCAACTTTCGTGATCAAATTCCATCATCTGTACAAATTTTATTTTTGAAGCCTTATTAATTAACAAACAAACTAATTAAATAACTAACGTCAAATCACGGGGTATTGCATTCTTCCCCCTTTAAAAAGAATTTCGTCTCTAAAATTTCACCAATGACTAAGTCAGGGATTTGGTCCTAATTATTATAAACTACACAACCAATGAGTGTACAATAAATTTTTAAACCAAACGTGCATTGGTGTATAATGTATTACTACATCACCATACATAAAATATATATGCAGAACGATTCTAAATTGGATCCTTCTATATGAATGCATTAAAAAAAAAAATTGGAAACGTGATACAAACAACCAACATATATACTGGCTTATTTATATGTATGCAACTTTTTAAAAAATCTTTTCAACAAAAACCCTCATACTCCTACAAATAGAAGTATGAAGCATCCAATTTTGCATCCACTTCCTACCATCCAATAATTTAACGCATCGACAAATCGCTTCTTAAACTTTACTCTATGCTGGAAAAATGAATATAGGCGGCGAATTTAATATTCTTACTACACTATAATCTTTTTATTCCCGTAGTACAATGAAAATTTCTTCACTTTTCAATTTTCCACGTACAAAATGCATAAGAAACTTATTATCAAGCTCTAAAAAGGAATGAAGTCTAAAAATAGACTTTCCTGCGTCATTGACAAGATATGGAATTAGAAATTCTAAGGCTAAAACTGCTTTTCCTTTGCTGTTCTTGCATTTATCGCATCATCAACCCTAATGCACTGCTAAATTCACAAATTCAAAATCTATTTGTCTTCCCTACGTCGAACATATGGCCTTCAAAATGAAAGTTTTCACAAAAAATTATTCCCAGTTTTCAAATTTGTATGTCATTTGGAAAATAAAATTCCAAAATATTATATGCATATTTTTCCCTTGAAATCAAATTTTGAATAGAAACTCTGAAAATAATTTAAGAGCCAAAATAACTAAAACACAAAACTTCTTTTTTTTCAAAAGGGAACTTTTCAAATCAAGAAGAAAACTTTAAAATATTTTCATTCTAAATTTTTTTGATAAATCAAGCAACAATTTCAGCGTAATCGAAAGTCGATTATGCTCTAAACTCATAAAACAAATTCCAATTCTACAACTAACATTTACCTAAAGTTTTGACATTTTATTTAAATATGTCAACACATCCATTATTCACAAATTTTAGTTTTTAAGGAACATGAGCAATGACCCATGATATCAAAACAACTTTATCATGTCCTTCCTAAAATTTCCAACTATTCTAAGCTTTCAGTCTTATATTGTTTTCACTATTCCTTAAGTATCTTTATGAAATTCTCATATTTCTATTGCTTCTGTACTATACATATATAGGAGCGGTTCGCATATCCAGAAATAATAACACAGAAATTGGATAGAAACTCATAATATCGTATGTTCCTTTTATAAGAGACAACTAACAGTTTTACAACCCTACAACCCAAAGTGGTAGAACAAATACTGGAAATAAAAAGATATAACACTTCTTAATAAAATACCTTCTACGAACTGTGAGAAGGTCTCGCTCTGTGGCTGGAGCTTAAGCCATTGTCACGACAGTTGAGTGGTCGTAGCATGGCGACTATGGACCCAATCTCACGCTCCTGGCGCCGCAGCTCAGCCCTAATCTCTCGGAGCTCTGCCCGAACCTGATGGATAATAACAAGCTTAGGACTCAAGTATCCCTCGATGCCCTATGCTATCCCCTGTTGTTGGTGCTATTGCTCTGGTGCTGGTACAGGTTGTGAGGCAGACAGTAAAGGAATATCATCCTCTTAATAGTGGTCTAGTTGATGACGGAGGGACCTTGCTCACTACGGGCTCTCCTCTCAAATTTATCTCGTAATGCCTAAACACTCAAGCGAGCAAATAGTAAAAATGGAATGTGAGTCCTCAGGGTACCAATTCCCCGATCGACCATATGGAGCATCGAAACACGAGGCCAATTGACAGTTATGCCACTAATTACAACATAAGCAGCTCCTCGCAGCAAGGCATAGATCTGATCGAGGCTTTCCGTCTTTGGAATGATGCTGTGCTAAATGATGTGCATGATGAGACAAGTAGCCGATCGTAGATTGTCCATCCTCCAATAACCGACATTTCTAGAAAATCCGCTGTAGAATCTCAAGATTAGTTATCTTTGTGTCATCCAAATCTGCACCTACAACAGATATCTATAAAATCCTAGCGAGATCATCATCTGTCATCTCGATCCGAGCTCCCTTTACCTTGGACTCAATATAGCTATTGCCATCTTTGAAATTCTGCACCATTTGTACATCGAAAAGATGGATGCATCATTGGTAATATTCTCGCTCATAAGTCTCGAAACGGAGGATCGGTGCAAGTCCTAGCGCGACAAAAAGCTCTTCAAGCCCCAGAGCAGCGAAATCTCCAAATTTCACTGGTTACCTATGGGGAAAATCAAAGTCCGCCGTTCCGAGATAAGTGACGATCTTCCGCCTGCCCCGGTCAAGCTAAGTGGCTTCTTATGGAGTGGGGCTGGGATGATGAAGACCCGTCGGTGCATAGCAGTGCCATGGGCCGAGAGGCGGTTGGAAAAGAAAGAAAAGGGTTTAGATCCAGAGTAATGGTGGGGCAAGATCTAACGTGTAAGAATTTTAGCATCGGTTGGTGGAGATATAGATGAGAGAGACTTTGGTCAAGTGGAGGAAGAGGGAGGTGGAAATGGGGTTCGGTTGAAAACAAAGACAAGGAAGAGAATGAGGGGGTGCGACCGCTATTAGGTCAACTCGTATATCGCTAGCCTAGGTTTGGGTACGGCCTCAACCTAGACCCAATAGGACCGTTAAATTAATTACATTCTAATGACAGTTTCGTACACCATATTCAGCTTAACCCATCCAGAAAAATTCTATCTTATACATGACGATATCCATATTATCGGGTAGGCTCTTTCTTGGCAAGACTGCGATAGCCTCAACAAAACTGTTGCGATCAACAACACTTCCAAAAATCCAAAAATATTCCAGCGGCTATTTTATACCTGCTTTGCAAGGAAATATTTCTTCCAATAGCTGGTGGGTACAACAACACTTCAAACTACATATCCCAACAAAATTGAATATCATTCCTATTTTATTTATACCTTAAAGAGAGAAAATACAAAAACCTCGATTTTATAAACCGAAGAATCACTGAGCTAAATATATGCTCATTTATACTTGCTTTCAAATAATAGAAACTACTTAATACCAAAACTTCCCTTAAAGGTTAAAACTTATATATATAAATATTTTATGGTTTCCACAATCTTCTTTTTAAAGTACAAATTTTCCAAATTGAAAAACTATTTTCTTGCCAAAAATCAATATCAAGCCTTTATTGATATATACATATAAATATTTAAGGATTTCAAAAATTAATCTTTTATAAACCAAAAATTTCTCAACACGACCAACCTAGTGGTATACGTGTTTCTTTGAAAATTAAAATTTCGAAACTTTCCCAAAATAAAATTTCTAAAATAAATCTTTGGAAAAAGAAATCCATTGAAACCCTTTTTTCAAAATCTAAGGCATTTTCAAAATATACTTTATAAAAATTCTCTCACAGGTCTTAGACTAAGGACTTGACATTAATTATTTAAATAAAACTCTAGTTTGTCATCCAAGAGGTGATCAATGAATGCACTCTAGCAAAAACTTGCTTTTGGACAATTGAGATATATAGACTATAATTTCCTGCCCATTTGGAATAAATGTGCGTCTTCAATTAAAACTCAAAATCCAAAATCACAAGGTAGCTAGAATCTTAACCGTTAAGTAGAACACCTCCAGTCTTCGAGATTCAGTCATATATCGTTCTCATGCTTTTTATCAAAAACGCTTTGCGCATCACCAGCACTCCATGGGGTACTTAGGAGTCGCCGTGAAAATCTTAACTCTACGATATTTCCACTCCATAATTACTTTGCATATACTTTCAGACTGGAATTGCAACTACTTCTATAGTCGAAACTCTTAGAATCTAAAGTAAAAATATAATATTACTAGATAGGGAAGTACGAATACGTTGTCTCGGTTTAACATAATTCCTCCGATCTACTAACCTAGGATCTGATATAAAATATAACAACCCATACCACCACAGGCCTAAATTTTGACCAAATTGAAACCCAGGTCCATCAAAGCACAGATCATTGGATTTGACACCTGAAAATAAGTATGAGAATTATCAAAGATTGATAGAAATATAAACTCATAGTGGAAATAATAATAGGATAAGAAAACTAATTATGACTACTACCTTGGAATGAATGGTATTTCTTAGATGTCAGATTATCACATAAGCATTGAGCATGAGAGAAAGAAGATTTCTCCAACAACAAAGCACATCCAGCTCTAGTGACATGTTCCTTTAAATTCTATCATATGGGTTGTAATGAGGAGAGGTCAGAACAACGTTCTGGTCACTGGAAATATAAGTTGTCCATAGCATAGACTTATACCTATTGGTTTTCGTTTAATTATTATGTCCACTAAGGTTAGCAATTCTAATCTAACCATGCATTGTACATACGATTACTTACCTACCCCATCACAAGGTACAAAATACTAATGAAGCCTTATCAACCATCCAATACTTCCAAACCCATTTGCCACTTAATACTTCTAAATATGAAGTGGGCTTCTATAATATTTTTAAAAAGAGAAATAGGCAGACTCTGCTATTTAAGATCTTAATCAAAACAGTTCCTGTCATTTAAGACCTATTTCCAAGGTGGTTTCCTAATAATGTTGACAATGGTCGGTGGATCCTAGCTACAAGACCTCTACCACTTTTAAGGCTTCCGACATTTAATGTCCAACTATTACCGCATCTATCGGCGATAAAATCATAACCATATAATGAACAGTACCAAGGCCGCTTAATACTTTTTATTGGAAAATAGGTGGTCTTTGCTCATTTAAGACTTTAACTAAGAGAAAACCCATCATTTAAGACCTATTCTCAAGGCATGCTCCTCAATAGTGCTGTTGTTATTACGGCCTTAGCAATGAGAGAGTCTATACCTAAACCATTTAATACCTCACTAGTAAGGACTAGGCAGACCCCTGATCATTTAACACCTATTTATAGGTAGGCATTTGTCATTTAATATCTAACCCTAAGGTGGACTCTTCACTTGTACTATCCAGCTATCATTGCTTGGAAATTTCACTACGCTATTTAATACTACTTTTATAGGAAAGAGGCGAACGCTTCAGTCACTTAAGACCTAAAAAATAAAGAGAACCTTTCCCAGTATATCCACTATCACTCTTTAATTATAAATATGACATCTCATTAGGTTACTTCTTTCGGTAGGAAGGCGGACCCTACAGCCACTTAAGACCTCAACACTGAAGTTGACCCTTTTTAAAGACATCCTTACCTATTTATTTTGAATCTTACTAGGTTACTTAATACTTCCATTTAGAAGAGAGGCGGACCCTACAACCATTTAAGATCTCAAACCAGAAGCGAACCTCTATGAAGATAACTCTTACCACTCCTAATTTCAAATTTGGACCATTTAATACTTTTCAATTAAGAAAGCAGACCCAATCTCTCACATCGTCACGAGTCATTGGATTAGTGATATTCCACATTAGTGGTAAGTACACTTGACTGCTTGTAGCCTCAAAGTGAAGGGCGGTCTTCCGTCGAGTGACTCTACTGACCTTGCATCACTAACCCACTAAGTCCAATTAACCTTTCTAAGTCTTTGCTTATATTATCTTAGGTAGACGGTGGACTTAGCTTACTAATTCTCTTTTTATTCAAGGAAATAAGTTTTACCTTGTATGTTTACTTATCCATAATTCCTAAGAAATTTATGCATGATTACTAATTTTAAATTAGTTACCTTTTATGTCTATTCTATTTTTATCAGTCTCATTAATCCATTTACTCTATCAAATTGCTGCAACTTGCATATTTATTATCATCTGTTGGAGTTACAGCCTTTTAAATTCCTTTCCCATTATTTAATTATTCTAAACGTGAATATTAGTGCAAGCATCGTTGTTAGCCTTTTATTTTATTATAAGCGCAGTAAATTACGTACATATATTTGCTTTTATCAAATATGTTCTTGTTATATATCATCATAAGAATATTCTTTTCCATGTTAAATCTTTAGAATCACATCTAAAGAGATGATCCGCTATAATTTTCATAAATTAGTCCAAAATAAAAGATTTAACTTTAAAAGATTACATTGTCTAAAATTACAAGGAATATCCATTTCTTTTTATTACTGAAATAGACAGTGGAAGCTACAATGAATTCATACTTTACATATCTCTTTCTCTTTCTATTTGCTTCTATTCCTTATTAGATCAAACGCTGTATTTTTCCAAAAAGGAAAGAAATCAAACTAATTTACAAATATTAAACGGATCTAAATTTCAACAATTTTAAATATAGAAAAGTTTACGTTCCAACAAGATTAGGGTAATAATCCAAAATTATAATATTATTATACAACCTATTTTAGATCTGGAGTAAATTTCATTCAAATCAATATTCTAAATTGATACTTTTGGGATTGATTTCCAGATCAGGTTGAAACAATTCTAAATCAAATCATAAACAAGAATTTGTAGGCAGTATTTATTATATTCAGGTTATATTCAATTTGTTGCCTACAACTCATATACGATTATCCAAATAGGCATAAAAATCAAATAAACATCAACGACATGATTTTTATATTATAACAATGTATAAAATTTTCCACTCGTCTTTTAAAAGCGATTAAAATCTCCAAATCTGAAGTATAATCTTTGATTCATCTCCAAATATTTTTTTAATCCAAAAGATATGTATAACATAGTATATACATACATTAGAATTACAGATACGATAAGAGATTTGGGATAGAGAGAGAAAATAGATATAAACATATCGATATATAAATTATCTCAAATATGCATATGGTTGATTATCTTATCTTCTCCTTTTTATTAGATTTCTATTCATCTTCGATTTGTATGAATATATATAAAAATATCTTATCTTTATAGTTTAGAAAGAAAGTGGAGAAGAAGAAATGACAGTGATTCACTACTGGATTCATAAAAATATAAGAAGAGAAGGGAGGGCCAGACTTGAATTTGTAGGTGCTAGAATCAACCAGAACCGTTAAAATATTAAATCCAGACTGTTGTGGCCTAGGTAAACTGTAGCCGCCTAAAGGCGACCGACCGACCGCCCATGGAGCACTAGTCGACGGATAGGGGTTGACCGGTCCCAAGACTGGTCGGTAGGCCCGGGCGATTAATTAATAAATGTTAATTTTTCTTATTTAATTATTTTCGTTTCGATTTCGTTTTTCATCTGTAACTTCTTTGTTTGCACTGCGACCGCAAAATTCCAAATATGAAAGTTGCTCAAAATTTTGTAAAGAATGCATTAGTGGAAGTTTCGTGGTCAAATTCCATCATTTGCATAAATTCAATTTTCGAAGCCTTATTAATTAACTAAATAACTAATTAAATAACTAATGCCAAATTATGGGGTGTTACAGAAATAAGATAAATTTCAGAAAAAAATTCCTTAAGTGGATCTTAATGAGCCTATGTAAATATTTTGTCTGCAGATTTAGTCTACATTATAAAATAAGGTTTTATTTTAATTTATAATGCTGTATTTAGTGTACATTGTAGATGATATGTATGTATGTAATATGAAGACTAAAATAACAACTATATAACATGTGTATGAAACATACACACAGATAGACATTAAATACATACACACATAAATAGACATTGGGATGCACACATGCACATATTTAAATATATTAAGATATGCACATATGGTTTTGTAAACACACGTGCATGCAGGCACATATGTGTGTATATATATATTGTTAAATAATATATAAAACATATATATATGTATGTATGTATATATATATAATATTATCATGTTTAGATAATTAATGAAACACACATATATATAATATAATATCAAAATATATATACATGCATACATTAAAAATTCAAACTTGTAATAAAATTTAGTTAGGTTGTCTAAGTAAAACATTAATTTTAAATTAAAATTTAAAATATCTTAATTTAAAATTAATTTGACCAGGTCAAAGATATTTTATATTTGAATTTTAAAGCCGATTTGACTATTTCAAAATTATATAAATTTAAAATTCAAAATCCTAACGTATCTAACATTTTGACTAAGTTAAATATCTTAATTTTGCAATATATATGTATGTATGTATGTAATTATTTTTAACCAAAATACTTTTTATAAAAAGATATATATATATATAGTTTAATTAATATATATATATATATATATATATATCAAATAAATATATTAATTAATTAATAAAAAAATATTATTCTCGACCTAAACAAATTTAAATGAATGCCAAGATCTATTATTATATATATATATATATATAATTTATGCTAATTAATTAAAACTATAGTAATATATATATGTGTGTGTGTGTGTGTAATTTTAAAATCAAAAATATATTTTATCTTTTTAAATAATAAAAATATGTTGGATTATTGAATTTAATATTTCATAAAGTTAGTTTGTATAAATTTTATTTACAGACCAAAAATAAGTGATTTTATTTTTATTGATTTGTCATTTAAATACATATTAAATTGTATAAAGTTCATATTAGTTGTTATTAATTCTAAATTATTATATATGTAACATATGTGGCGATAAAATTATATATGAAGGTTAGGGCATTATCTAGTGATTATATCTACTAATTAAAAGATACCTTGCCGCCTGTTACACATTGATCTGCGTTTATGTCCTAGGATTTTGATTCTACCACTAAAGTTTGCAAAAAATTGAGTTAAACCACCAATGGAGTGTTATGCTTGGAAGGTACGAAGTAAAGGAGGTTGATAATAAGGGAATGAGCAAATAGGGCATATAAAAGTGTGGGCAAGAATGATATTGAATGAGTATTTATGGAGAGAGATAACGAGAAAATATCTAATTCTTTTTACCTGGTCTCCAATTTAAACCCCCCTTCTTTCAATATATGGTTGGTCGCTTATGTGCAAAGAGGCATCGTATATCGTATGTGCATATATAATTTTTATATATACATCCAAATAATTACTGTTAGCACCCAAAAAAATTCTTACAGTTAACCCAATTACTAAATACAACCCAAACATTAAATATACCTATAATTAAAATTTCTCAAATATCAATTGATTTAATAAATTTATACAACACCTTATAAACTTATTAAATTGGGTGGTATTTCAAAGATTTCATACATATAGTTATGTGGCTCATAAGTGTGGATTCAGTCATCGATGAATATTAAACAATTCAAATATTTATGTTCGTATGTCACCTTAACTAATAATATGATAGTTTGGTTTGATTCATCGTTTATAGATCTTTTCGGTAAAATCATATTCTAGATCAACTGAAGCTGTACCCTTAAATAACATAATAATATACTCACATTCTCTTCGTTAAACTATATCACTTTTAAATATATGGAGTTAGGCGTCGATCTAAAATCCAACAGTAGTTGTATATAACTACTCAGTTCATTTATATATTTCTTAGTTCAATAATAACAATATTGTTAAGCGTTTCACTCTAACCAGAGATTTTAACTTTGAATTGACCATAGTTGACCATGATACTAATCTCATACAACTGATGGATTGAATTCTCTATTGAATAGTGTTTCACTCTCTATGTTTTAACTCAGACTCGGCTCTAATCGTTCAATGGTCACCATTCCTTGACTTGACCATAATCAAAGTGGAATATTCACGTTGAATTTCCATAGGATTCTTAAGTTAAGAAAATTGTGTCATATCATCATATTAAGATCTCCTGTTTGATCTAGTTATTATGAAGAAACAAGAAAACTCTCGTTCGAGTCATTTTATAGTTATCCAATAACTTTAAGCATGCAACTCCTTGGTGCCCTCAGCAGCAATGAGTAATACATTGCCCTACATTTGAAGAATGATGCATACTTTTGTAACAGCCCGCACCTTAATGGGTCCAAATTTCGACCGAATCGAAATCCCAGTCCATTATGGTATGGATCGTTAGTATTGGTAACTTGAAATAAACATAAGTATATTAAATAGCTATCTACATAATCTCGCACCGGAATAGAAAAATATAATAGGACATATATATTGACTAAGGCTCGTACTTTGGAATCAATATATTCCTTGGATATCTAGTTGTCTTATCAATACCGAGCATGAATGAGAAGTCTTCTCCATCCATCATTCCCATCTTGCTTCAGTAGCATGTCTCTCTAAATCTATCATGTGGGCTGTAATGAGGAGTTCTGGTGACTAGAAATTACATACTTTATCCATAACATTAATTTATGCCGATTGATTTTTATTTATGTGCTATGTCTATTATTCACAGCTTATCCATGTAATTCCATATAAGTGTATGATATATTCAAGCTTCACCGAGGTATAACTATATATATTCACGTGTGCGCGTGCGCGTGTGTGTATATATATAATTATTCGCTACCCAAAAAGAAATCTCGACCACTTAATATTCTTAAATAGGGAGGAGGTAGACCAAACGACCATTTAATACCTCAACCCCAAAGTGGGGCCTCCGTAATGTAATCACTAATCAATCCGACCTTATCTACAGAAATCGTTGACTCCTAGATATGGCTTTATAATCTAATTTGTCATATTACTAACGCATCTCATAGACTTATTAAGAGTTAACTAGACCACCTCTGACAAACAAATAATTAATAAAACTTTAAAGTGTTTGCATATACCATACGTATTCTATACTACAAAGAAAATTTCATCTGGGCATAACCCCGGTCTTTGCTAACGAATGCTCGAGACCATTAGAGTCAAATCCTATATACCAGCCCTACTATTGATTACCAGTTTACCAACAATACTGGCATAGCCCGCCGACATCCCACAACTGAAATCCCGTTTAGACTTGCCTAATATAAGGAAAATGCCCATTCCAGTTACACTATACCTCTTATTAGAAATGAAACATACCATATTTCCCTGTAGGTCCCACTGTATGTTATTTAAGACTTCTTATATGTAGAGGAGGCAGTGCTAATGGCCATTTAATACCATCCACCCTTAAACTTCTTGACATCCCTAAAGGTGCTGAGCCATTTAATACTTCAAATTCAAGGTGGACCCTTGGTATATTTTCCCACGCTTCTACGCAAACACATATCCTTTCCCTATGGGTCCTATAGCTAAATATATCCCACATCAATAGCACGTATACACAACTACTGGTAACCTTTAGGTGAAGCATAGACTTCAGTTTTAACTCTTCTGACCTCGAATCTCAACCCACACTCAACCAAACCAATTTTCCTAAACCCAAATATTGGGCTACACACTAATTCACGCTCATTCTAAACGTATTATTGAGGCTATATGATTTCCTACTATGAAAATTATATTGTCTCCTAAGTTAATTTATTAGTATTTCCCTAACCATTTGCTCCGAACCTATTTCTATCTTATACGCTTATTACATATATTCTTTATTTTCCTCTTACGTCCCGTAAATATTAATTGTTCGTAATAAATGGTCATTATTATTTGACTTGAATAATCATTGATGACATTTGATTATCCATTTCAAACTCAACTTATTATGTCTATTCCATTTTCCTACATGTCAAATTTTGCAATCAACCACACTTAATGCATTTATGTCCTCATTTAATTTCTGTAACTCCTCGTTAACTTCATATTTATTTCCCTACTAATTTTGCAATCATTGTTCATAGTTTTTGGAGTTACTACCACTTTTATATCACAACCTCATAATTATATGGTTTCTATGCTATTAATATATAGTCGTCCTAATTATGACTAATATGAGTACCATCGTATATTCATTTATTACACTTTATTTGTTACCTTATATATATATATTTGTATATTTAATCGACAGGCCAGTTATACGTGTATGTGTGTGTATGTGTGTGTATTTCTAACTCATTAATTTTCCTACGTATAGGAATTTCAGAACATACACATATATGTACATTATGTAAATAATATTCATTTTCACATTTTAATATATTAGAGAAATCATTCCCAAAAAGAATTGCTGTTATAATTTTCCATAAATTATCTACATGTGAGACTTTTTTTACATTTGAAATTACAAGAAATTATCTTTAATTTTTATTCTAAAATAGAAGTGCAAACTACGGAGAAGAACAATCATCCTTTACACATCTTATTCAGTTTGATATATTTCGCATTATTCCAAACGACGTAGTTTTTATATATAGTTATGGAATTATATTAATTATAGGAATTTACATGGAAATAGATACCACTAAACTATATCCAGAACGCTCCTAATAAATTAAAGCATAGAAATTAACATTCCAAATCAAACTAGCACGTCCAAATTAATACCAATAATTTGTAACACCAGTATCATACATTTGGAATAAACTTCACAATCTTTTCGATATTCTACTTTAATAATTTTAAGACTGATTTCCAAATTTTCAGATATGATGTATATACCATCACATTCCAATTACCCGACTCAAAGAATATATAGGCGAGATTTCAATTGAATACATTCATTTTAAGCGTACAACTCTACAGATCATACATATACATAATATTTAAATAAAAATACAATATAAACTTTAGTGCCATATATAAATTATATAATTTCCTACTGTGACGCCCCACCTCTACACCCACGCTAGCCAAGAACATTACGGTGAATGCTGTCGACTAGCACGGAGAATAAGGCTGTTGAGGAGCGACCATCCGTGTAATTTCTTTGCGCGAGCACCGATATATCAGATAATATAACATGCATTCTATTTCAAGAGGAAATCCGACATACCGACACAAACTCAAAGCTACTACACGGTGGCTATATAAATCCTTCGGAAAACAAATATAGAAATAAGCATAACACAAATCAGTCACAGACAATTCATATCACAAAGGCGGAAATAGATATGAATATTACACTAGGAAGTGTACATCAGAGTAGTGGTCTAAAAAGATCCACAATATCACAAAAGAATAGTTACATGAACTACACAAAAGAATAAGTATACATTATGGAGTCTATATCTCAAATGTATACAACAAAAACTACTAATCTAAGTAGTTAACCAAAAGTCAGAGAAATCAATCCCAAGAGAGAAGTCAAGCAGAAGCACCTGTAACATCTCGGTCTGACCCGAGTATTATTTAATAAGAAAATAATAAACGGATCAGTCTAACTATAAATATCAGATGAAACGATATAGAATAAGAGATATGACTAAACACATAATAATCACAATTCCAAGCTGTGATATATATATATATATATATATATATATAAGTTATTGAAAATCAACGAGAGATTAATCAATATCACCAAATCTACACAAGAATCAAAGAAATGCCATACTCCTTATTTCGTTCATCAAACCACAAATATTGACGATTATATCAATGTCAATCACAAAAATCAATGACACACAAATTCCAGAATTCAATATGCGAAATCCAGAAATCACAAAAGTCAATGACACACAAATTCACCAATGCACAAATATTGATAAAACTTATCAATGGAAATCACGAAAATTGGTGAAACACAAATTCTAGAAATCATCTCAAGAAATCCAGAAATCACAAAGGGGGGGAGGCCTATCACAAACGGGAGCATAAAGCTCACCAACACGTGTATCACAAACGGAACGCTAATTCCATGGTCGCTAACCATCACAAATTGAGTCGAAGCTCCACAAACGGTCCGAAGACCATGGGTTGCTACCCCACCAAATTGAGTCGAAACTCCACAAAACGGGGTTTAGTCTCCCACGCAGACAAAGAGACATCGCACATTGCTAGTCTAAATCACAAAGATGATCGTCATGATCAACAAGCAGTGTCGATTACAGTAAGCTAGTAAATATATGAGCTTAGCATCATGTCCCATAACCACTAGCTTAACTTAAATATTTACGAACAAATTGTATATCTCCACTAGAAAATTGTCACAAGAGTTTCAATCGAACAAGTCCAAGAATTAACCAACAAAGTGAACGCAAGCGTTTCATACCACTTGTTTTACTAAGTCGTTTAATTAGATTTCTCATACGAGTGAGGTAAAGGTTTATATATACTAATAGATTGGAAAACGGTTTTATAAACGAATTTGGTATTAAAATAGTATTGAAATCGTTTGAAGGAAGAGTTTTGATATTTACTACTAGTATAGAAAACCTTTATATTTTTAAAGTGACAAAGCACAAGGGGGATTGTAGAAACAATCAATCACAAAGATCACATTCGAAGATGTGAATAAAAATCCAATGAAATCGATAAAGGATCCATCGAAGTGGATATATCTAAAATTCCCAAAGAAAATAAGTCATCAAAGATGATAATAAATGATGACAATAAATAGGATCATCACGAATCGATTTAAATTGGAAATTCAATCCAAAAAGGCAAATTGGACTCAAACAGCAGGTTCAGTCGACTGAACAGAGTTTTCAGTCGACTGACCCTGTGCCTGGAAATTTTCCAGGTTCAGAAAACTTTCTGTTTCCAGTTTCAGTCGACTGAATAGAGTTTTCAGTCGACTGAATCATGCCTGGAAACTTTCGGGTTCCAGGTTCAGTCGACTGAACAGAGTTTTCAGTCGACTGAATCATGCCTGGGCTGTTTTTCAGCCTTATTCAAATGAAGAGCAAACTCTTCCAAAATGCAACCGGATGAACATTAGCTCTAAGGGTTTATGCCAATCGGCAACCCGGCCCTATATGCTCCCCGATGCATCACCAAAAGCATGATCAAACATCCATAAAAGGATTTTCACACAAATTGACTTAAAAACTCAAAAATTGGAATATTCACAAAACCAATCCAAATCAAGAGCAAATGCACATGAAGAAGTGTTAGGAATTCATACCCAACAACCAAAGATAATTATAGTCATAGATTTGAGATAAAAATCTCACCTTTTCTCAAAATCAAACAAGAAGAAGCTTGAAAGCAAATGGAGAATCAACCTCTCTTCAACACAACCCAAATGAGCTTGAATCTATGCTCAAAAACAAGAACATTCCCAAAATTAGGTTTAGGAATTTCTAAAATTGATAAGAGAACAAGTTGGAGAAGAAGAAGAGAAGCTTACCAATGGGTTCTTCTTGAGTTTGGAGCTAGGAATTTGATTTGCAAGAGAAACTAGGGTTTTGGAGTTTTAATTTCCAATCTCTCCCACCATTAATTCTAAGAAGACTGAAATGAGAAGAGAATAAGGGTGAGTGGGGAAGAGTGGCTCAGATTTGAGCATAAGTTAACCTAGGGCTGAGCCCAAACCAAACCCAAAGTGAAAAGTAGCAAAAATCAACTTTCTCCAAACATATCGAAGCTTATACTCAAAAAGGTCGCAAACGGCATTTTAAACTCAATGGGAGTGGTCCCGAGTCCTAATTCAACCGTATGCAAAAAGTAGCTTTTCAGACTAAAATCCGACTAACGATTTTATATTTAAATAAAATATTTAAATATAAACTCGATAAATATGCGGGTTGTTACAGACTCCCCTCCTTAAAGAAATTGCGTCCTCGCAATATTACAAGAAGAAGATATATAGTAACAACCATAAAAGCATATTCAACACAAAAGAAGTTTGAAATAAGAAGTTCACCTCAAAGTGCACGAGAAAGTAAGTCCGGATGTGTTCGCTCGATGTACTCTCTAGATTCCTAAGAACAATCCTTAGGATTTGAAGACCATTGAACTTTAACAAGCGGAACATCTTTATTTCGAAGTCGTTTGACTTCCGAAGCAATGATACGAATAGGATGTTGCTCATAAGTTAAATTAGGCGAAACTTCAATCTCTTCCACAACACCGGGCTCAAGAACAGAATCGGAATCTCGAAGACATTTTTGAAGTTGAGAAACGTGAAACACGCCATGGATAGCAGAAAATTGAGCCGGTAATAAAAGACGATAAGCCATGGAACCAATACGTTCAGTGATAGGAAATGGCCCGATATATCGAGGCGCTAACTTTCCCGATCGACTGAAACGTTCAACACCTTTCATAGGTGAAACACGAATAAAAACAAGATCTCCCACAGAAAATTCTAACTTCCTTCTCCGGTTATCGGCATAGGATTTTTGTCTACTCTGGGCTTCTTTCATCCTATGACGAACAAGATCAATCTTTTCTGTGGTATCACGAATAAAATCTGGACCTAAAACCAGCTTCTCACCGGCCTCAAGCCAACAAGAAAGCGATCGGCATGGCCTTCCATAGAGTGCCTCGAAAGGTGCCATACCAATACTAGATTGGAAGCTATTATTATAGGAAAATTCAACAAGTGAAATATGATCTTCCCAACCTCCACCAAAATCAAGCACACAAGAACGAAGAAGATCTTCAAGAGTTTGATTCACACACTCAGTTTGTCCATCGGTCTGGGGGTGATAAGCGGTGCTAAAATTAAGCTTCGTTCCTAAAGCTTTTTGAAGACTCTTCCAAAATCCACTAGTAAACAATGGATCACGATCACTAACAATAGAAGTAGGAACACCATGCAATTTAATAATTTGTTTGATAAATATTTTGACCAAAAGAGGAACGGTTCGATTAGATCGAACGGGAATAAAATGGGCGGATTTAGTAAGTCTATCAACGATCACCCATAAGCTATCATGACCCGAACGAGAACGGGGAAGGCCATCTATAAAATCCATGGAAATTTGGTCCCACTTCCAAATTGGAATTTCTAAAGGTTGCAATAACCCACCGGGCCTTTGATGTTCGGCCTTAACGAGTTGGCAAGTCATGCAACGCTTAACGAAGTTAGCGATGTCAAGTTTCATTCCCTCCCAATAATAAAGTCGCTTCATATCCGCGTACATTTTACTACTACCGGGATGAATGGTAAATTTAGAATGATGAGAATCTTCTAAAATGTCTTTACGAAGATCACTAATATTTGGTACGATAAGTCTACCAAATCTCCGAATGCCGCCACGAGAATCGATATCAAAGTCCTTCAAACCTTCAATATCAATCTTATCCTTAATATTTTGGCCAAGAAGAGCCAATTCGGGATCTAACCTTTGAGCTACAAGAATGCGGTCTAAAAGAGAAGGATGAGCCTGGCTACATAAAACAAGAGATGAACATAAATCGGATACGCGATCTCGAATCTCACAAGTGGATAAGATCTCGAGATCGTTCCATTCGGATATCATCATAGAAACAACAGCTTGTTGTTTACGGCTAAGAGCATCGGCGACACGATTACCCTTACCAGGAGTATAAAGAATATCAAGATCATATGGTGCAAGAAATTCGAGCCAACGCTGTTGACGCAAATTAAGTTCCTTTTGAAAGAATAAATACTTCAAAGACTTATGATCCGTATAAAGAACAAATTTCTCTCCTAAAAGATAATGACGCCAAATCCGAAAAGCAAAAACAATAGCCGCGAGCTCTAAATCATGAGTGGCATATCTAGTCTCAGCAGGCTTTAATTGCCTAGAAGCATAAGCAATAACACGTTCTCTTTGCATAAGAACGGCACCCAAACCAACGCGACTAGCATCGGTATAAACAACGAAATCTTGATTCCCCTCGGGAATAACAAGAATAGGAGCATCGGAAAGAAGTTCCTTTAGTTTCTGAAAAGAAGTTTCACATTTGTCCGACCAAATGTATTTAACACCTTTCCTCATTAAGCTAGTAAGAGGCACGACAATCTTAGAAAAGTCTTTAATAAAACGACGGTAATAGCCCGCCAATCCGAGAAAACTACGAATCTCTGTCACACTCTCCGGTCTCTTCCAATTTTGAATCGCTTCAATCTTTGAAGGATCCACGGAAATTCCGGATTCGGAAATAATATGACCGAGAAACTTCACACGAGATTGCCAAAAGTGGCACTTAGAAAATTTTGCCTTTAATTGATTACTCCTAAGAGTTTCCAACACAATCCGAAGATGTTTTTCATGCTCCTCCTCGGTTTTAGAATACACAAGAATATCATCGATAAAGATGAGAACAAACCGGTCGAGAAAGTCTTTAAAAACTCGATTCATTAAGTCAACGGAATAAGCCGGGGCATTCGTTAACCCAAATGGCGTAACAAGCCATTCATAAGATCCATACCGAGTACGGAACGATGTCAAAGGAATGCTATCCTCTGCAATACGAAGCTGATGAAAACCGGTAGCCAAGTCCAATTGTGAAAAGACTCTAGCACCACTAAGTTGATCGAATAGATCATCAATCCGAGGTAAAGGATATTTATTTTTGATAGTAAGATCATTAAGCTTGCGGTAGTCAACGCAAAGCCTAAGTGTACCATCGGATTTCTTCACAAAAATAGCTGAAGCTCCCCAAGGCGAGGAACTAGAGCGAATAAATTGCTTCGTTTCCAATTCAGATAATTGTTTACGCATCTCCTCGTTTTCTTTATTGGACATACGATAAGGAGGACGAGTGATAGGTTGAGCTCCAGGAATAAGATTAATTCTGAACTCAATTGCTCGCTTAGGTGGTAATCCTAAAACGGGCTCGAGTATGTCGGAAAATTCACAAACGACGTGAATAAGAGAAATAATATCACCCTCATCATCATCGTCATCACGAGGGTTTAAAGAATATAAAGATGTGACCAAGCTGGAAACTGAATCTTGAAGATTAATAGAAATCTGCTTAACAGATTGAGGATGTCGAAGATGAATAGTCCGCTCAGGACATAGGATATGAGCTTCATAACGGTTAAGCCAATCCATTCCCAAAATCATTCCAAAGCCTAAATAGCGCATGACATGCAAATCGGCTCGGAAAGAAAAATTACACAAAATAATCTCGACATCTTTACACAATAAACTGATTGTTGCGGATCCACCAACCGGATTCGCAATTCTCAAAGAAGTCATTAAACACAAAACATCCAAAGAAAGAGCATCAACAAGTTCTTTTGATATAAAAGAATGGGACGCACCCGTATCAAAAAGAACTCGAATAGGATGATCACGAAATAAAATAATTCCATCTAGAATAGAATGAGAAATACCTTGGCCATGAGATGTGTTGCCAGGGGATTGAGCAACATTAAGCTTTCCCTCCTTCTTGCCCTGAAGCTTGGGGCATGAAGATATAATATGACCGGGAACTTTGCAGTAGCGACAAGAAAGAGACTTTGGGCACTTGTTCGCATAGTGGTCCTTCGAACCACAATTATAGCATTCCCCACGACCAAAGGAAGAAGTCTTTGCCACGGAGGTTGCTTGCCTCCCTTTCTTATTGGGATAAGGGCCTTTGAATTTGTTTGGCCTCTTCTTGTTGTTGAAGTCTGGTTTGGAACCCACCACTTCAACATCATTCTCCTTATCCGCCTCTTCAAGACGAAGAGCGATATCAACGAGTTGGTCGAAAGAAACTTCTAATTTTAGAAGTAATGGCTTCTTGAGACTTTTGTTTAAGCCATAGACGAACCTCTGGTTCTTCTTTAAAGGGGTGTTGATGTATTCAACCCCATATTTGGAAAGCGACTCGAAGGAGGCGACGTAATCAGTCACGGATGACTCACCTAGAACAAGGTCTATAAATCATCGAGCCAATGTCACTTTTTCTGCTTCTGGTACGAATTTTAACTCGAAGCGTTCTCGGAATTTCTCCCAGGTGAGATCCGCTTCATTAATATCAGAAATAAGAAGCTCGTACCAGTCCAATGCTCTTTCTCGGAGCATACTAGAGGCCACCTGAACTCGGTGAAGGTCAATAAGATTCATGCGAGAAAAGATTCGATCGCATGACCTTAGCCAGGTCTGTACTTCAATAACAATTTCGGAACCTTTGAATGGCTCCCCACCCAAATTAGTGTAATCGCTGCACAAGCGTGCAAATGCCGACTTTGGGTGAGTAGGTTCCGGGTTAGCTCCGGCTGCTTGAGCATTCGTCACCAAATCAAGAAGCTGTTGAGCAGTCATAAAAACTCCATCCTGGGGTGGAGTGCTAGATGGCATGGCTCTGGGGCGGCCAGGTCTAGACATTTCTCTTCCTTTAGAAAGAAAGAAGAGGAAGAAAAAGATTATTCACCAAATTGAATATCAAGCAATCTTGATAGACAAAACAAGGAATCATAAAAGAAAATAGGATAGAACGGTACATAGACCCGAATAAAATCCTAAAGCACGACTCCTAAGAAAGACTTAGGACGATGATCCTTGTTATAATATTCCATATTGTTTCGAAGTTTGGCTCTGATACCAAGCTGTGACGCCCCACCTCTATACCCACGCTAGCCAATAACATTACGGTGAATGCTGTCGACTAGCACGGAGAATAAGGCTGTTGAGGAGCGACCATCCGTGTAATTTCTTTGCGCGAGCACCGATATGTCAGATAATATAACATGCATTCTATTTCAAGAGGAAATCCGACATACCGACACAAACTCAAAGCTACTACACGGTGGCTATATAAATCCTTCGGAAAACAAATATAGAAATAAGCATAACACAAATCAGTCACAGACAATTCATATCACAAAGGCGGAAATAGATATGAATATTACACTAGGAAGTGTACATCAGAGTAGTGGTCTAAAAAGATCCACAATTTCACAAAATAATAGTTACATGAACTACACAAAAGAATAAGTATACATTATGGAGTCTATATATCAAATGTATACAACAAAAACTACTAATCTAAGTAGTTAACCAAAAGTCAGAGAAATCAATCCCAAGAGAGAAATCAAGCAGAAGCACCTGTAACATCTCGGTCTGACCCGAGTATTATTTGATAAGAAAATAATAAATGGATCAGTCTAACTATAAATATCAGATGAAACGATATATAATAAGAGATATGACTAAACACATAATAATCACAATTCCAAGCTGTGATATATATATAAGTTATTGAAAATCAACGAGAGATTAATCAATATCACCAAATCTACACAAGAATCAAAGAAATGCCATACTCCTTATTTCGTTCATCAAACCACAAATATTGACGATTATATCAATGTCAATCACAAAAGTCAATGACACACAAATTCCAAAATTCAATATGCGAAATCCAGAAATCACAAAAGTCAATGACACACAAATTCACCAATGCACAAATATTGATAAAACTTATCAATGGAAATCACGAAAATTGGTGAAACACAACTTCCAGAAATCATCTCAAGAAATCCAGAAATCACAAAGGGGGGAGGCCTATCACAAACGGGAGCATAAAGCTCACCAACACGTGTATCACAAACGGAATGCTAATTCCATGGTCGCTAACCATCACAAATTGAGTCGAAGCTCCACAAACGGTCCAAAGACCATGGGTTGCTACCCCACCAAATTGAGTCGAAACTCCACAAAACGGGGTTTAGTCTCCCACGCAGACAAAGAGACATCGCACATTGCTAGTCTAAATCACAAAGATGATCGTCATGATCAACGAGCAGTGTCGATTACAGTAAGCTAGTAAATATATGAGCTTAGCATCATGTCCCATAACCACTAGCTTAACTTAAATATTTACGAACAAATTGTATATCTCCACTAGAAAATTGTCACAAGAGTTTCAATCGAACAAGTCCAAGAATTAACCAACAAAGTGAACGCAAGCGTTTCATACCACTTGTTTTACTAAGTCGTTTAATTAGATTTCTCATACGAGTGAGGTAAAGGTTTATATATACTAATAGATTGGAAAACGGTTTTATAAACGAATTTGGTATTAAAATAGTATTGAAATCGTTTGAGGGAAGAGTTTTGATATTTACTACTAGTATAGAAAACCTTTATATTTTTAAAGTGACAAAGCACAAGGGGGATTGCAGAAACAATCAATCACAAAGATCACATTCGAAGATGTGAATAAAAATCCAATGAAATCGATAAAGGATCCATCGAAGTGGATATATCTAAAATTTCCAAAGAAAATAAGTCATCAAAGATGATAATAAATGATGACAATAAATAGGATCATCACGAATCGATTTAAATTGGAAATTCAATCCAAAAAGGCAAATTGGACTCAAACAGCAGGTTCAGTCGATTGAACAAAGTTTTCAGTCGACTGACCCTGTGCCTGGAAATTTTCCAGGTTCAGGAAACTTTCTGTTTCCAGTTTCAGTCGACTGAACAGAGTTTTCAGTCGACTGAATCATGCCTGGAAACTTTCGGGTTCCAGGTTCAGTCGACTGAACAGAGTTTTCAGTCGACTGAATCATGCCTGGGCTGTTTTTCAGCCTTATTCAAATGAAGAGCAAACTCTTCCAAAATGCAACCGGACGAACATTGGCTCTAAGGGTTTATGCCAATCGGCAACCCGGCCCTATATGCTCCCCGATGCATCACCAAAAGCATGATCAAACATCCATAAAAGGATTTTCACACAAATTGACTTAAAAACTCAAAAATTGGAATATTCACAAAACCAATCCAAATCAAGAGCAAATGCACATGAAGAAGTGTTAGGAATTCATACCCAACAACCAAAGATAATTATAGTCATAGATGTGAGATAAAAATCTCACCTTTTCTCAAAATCAAACAAGAAGAAGCTTGAAAGCAAATGGAGAATCAACCTCTCTTCAACACAACCCAAATGAGCTTGAATCTATGCTAAAAAACAAGAACATTCCCAAAATTAGGTTTAGGAATTTCTAAAATTGGTAAGAGAACAAGTTGGAGAAGAAGAAGAGAAGCTTACCAATGGGTTCTTCTTGAGTTTGGAGCTAGGAATTTGATTTGCAAGAGAAACTAGGGTTTTAGAGTTTTAATTTCCAATCTCTCCCACCATTAATGCTAAGAAGACTGAAATGAGAAGAGAATAAGGGTGAGTGGGGAAGAGTGGCTCAGATTTGAGCATAAGTTAACCTAGGGCTGAGCCCAAACCAAACCCAAAGTGAAAAGTAGCAAAAATCAACTTTCTCCAAACATATCGAAGCTTATACTCAAAAAGGTCGCAAACGGCATTTTAAACTCAATGGGAGTGGTCCCGAGTCCTAATTCGACCGTATGCAAAAAGTAGCTTTTCGGACTAAAATCCGATTAACGATAAAATATTTAAATATAAAATCGATAAATATGCGGGTTGTTACACCTACTTACCTTTATAGATTTTCAAATTTCCCAAATCCGAATTCATCCCTTTAATTAACTGCTTTTCCTTTCCAATCCAAAAATATGTAAAATAAGATATATATATATATATATATATATATATATATATATCCATTGAAATTACTGCTCCGCTGCTCTGATCAGAAAATATGAAAAAAAGATAAGGGCTATACCTGTATTTATAGGTGCTCGAATCAATCGCATCAATTAGATTTAAGTTAATTTAATCTAGGCGGTTGGGTTGAGGTTCATCCTTAGCCGTCATACTTTAACTGACTATCCGCTCCCCTATGGAACGTCAACCGCTAACGATTGACCTGCTCTAGGAGGAGGTCGACATGTTAGGTCCACGTGGTTAATACTATTTATTTCCTTTTTGTTCATTTTTAATTATTTTCAATCTAAAAACTTCAAACGCTAATGACTTCTTTGTTTGAACTCTGATCGCAAAACTCCATATATGAAGATGCTTAGAAAATCGCCACGAATATAATGGTGCAAGTTTCATGGCCAAATTCTGATGTTAGCTGAAATTCCATTTTCGAGCCTTAATAATTATTTATTACTTACCGTATGTTCTACGGGATGTTACTGTAACGACCCCACCGCGATGTCCAGTTAAGCAAAGAACATTATAAGTAATGTCATCTGCTAATCTAGAGAATACGGCTTGTTAATGGCAATCGAATGTGAATATATCTTTATACTAACACTGGCATATCATTTATACCTTTTTACTTAATATTTGAACTGAAATTTGACGTGTTCAATATTAATATAAAGTAATAAACACACCGATTTCTTGGAATCAAAAAAATATATCATATAAATAATAGTCATAGATCACAACGGAATAAATCTCAACTTACACATATAGAAAATTTGAGTTTATAAAATTAATTACTAAACTCGATCATTATACAAGTTTAACATTTCGCTAATCTCTATTGTACATTTTATAAAAATATTCACAAATTTCCTAAATGAGACAAACTAAAAAGTCAAAAGTTTTTATCTCCTTGCTAGCCTACATATCCAAAGGTCAACTTATCCTGTAACCTAAAAAGTCTCGACCTGACCCGAGAAAAATAACACCCGGGTCAGACTATCTTTAAATATCTAATAGGGTGAGAACAGAATATAACACAAGAATAAACAATAAGTAGATATAGAAGTCCATGATATAACGAGTTATGGAATTAATTTAACTCAGAACGAGGTAATAAGTTTAAGTCACATACACGAACTAGTCACTAAACACAGAATAATAGAATTAACTTAATTTAGCATCCATCACAAGATAAAAGAATATATATTTATTTCACTAACACAAGATGCAAGAATATATATATATATATATATATATATATATATATATCATTAACATAGGGCACAAGAATATATCTATTTATTTCACAAACACAAGACCTATGAATATATATTTATTTCATGAAAACAAGACACAAGAATATATATTTATTTCACGAACACAAGACACAAGAACATATATTTATTTCATGAACATAGAATATTCATAGAATCCAAATATCCAGAATCCAAGAGATCTTACTCAAAACGGTCGTAATGGTCGTACATAGAACCTAGCAAACAAATAAACAATTTGGTATCACACGGATCGATCCGATACCAGGGATCGTACACAGAACGGGAATCACAAGATGATCTTAAGGATAATAGTCATGACTGAATCTTCCATATTTATTTTAGACTATTACACTTGAAAAGAAATCCAGGAGTAACTTCTTAAGGATCTAGCAGCCACTTGCTGCACACCAAAAGAGAGTAAACTCTAAAGTACCAAATACTATCGCCTTAAGTAATGACTACGATTTAACCAATACGTCCCATACCGTATGGTGAAATCTAAGTATTTACTAAAATCTAGTAAATATCACTTATTACGGATACCGCCGAAAAACCTGAACTATATTCTCTTGAGGATCTAGCAACCACTTATCACACCCTAGAAGAGAATACAACTCTAAAGTGTTAAGTACTTTTCCAAATATGATGATAAGAATTTAACCAAGGCATCTCATACTACCCGATGGAATTCGAATATTCGCTAATGGGTTAGTAAGTTCCACTCAAATATTCTATTTAATGAGTTGTACCACATTCGATGAAGCGCTATTCGAAAGCATTTAAACCAATCGATAACACTAGGATGATTATTAGTATTTCTAAAATGATGGAATTAAGATTCTCAAAACATTTATCACTTTGAGTTTATTGTTCATAAATAATTATATAATTTTCCATAAACCTGTATATTATTTAACTTTAGTAAAATATTCGCTTATTGTTAAAATATCTCATAACTCTATTTATTCCAAAATTTTACTTGTATACTCAATGTTTTCACAAATTTTCATTTAATTAATACTATTCTCAAAACCATATTCGAAAAGCATATTCATAATCCATTTATTTTATAAAACCACTTTTATTTCTCTTCCAAATCCGCTTAAGTGTAAATCCATTTTATTTGGAAATGAATTTAGATTCATATTTTCCCAAAACCACATTTCCAAATCCGTAATCCTTTTATAGTAACAACACTATATATAAATCTCAATTTGTTAAAATAATTTATAGAAGAATTTGATTTGGCATGTAAATTTATTTGAACCGGTGAATTATAATACTTTGTTTTGTTAAATTTATTTTATTCCAACCATACACACACATACACACGCGCATGTACATATATACACATATACATCATAGATATGCTTATGTTTATAAAACTCCATAGTTGTAACAACCCGTATTTTAGGACTTCAAATTTGAATATTTATTTTATTTAAATATTCAAATTTGAATTTAAATTATTATAAATTATCTATTTCAAACTGAGACTAGATTTTCAATGACGTATTTTTAATTTAATTTTTAAAAAAATTTCATAATTTTAATTTGGAAAATAAGTAAATTATTGTTGACATATTTTATGACAAACTTTGGCATTTTGAAACTTCATAGGTTTTAATAAATTGTCTATTTTATTTTTGTTTTGTGATCATATAACACTGTTATACGCGACTGTTCATTTTTCTATCGTTCAGACGCGGACGTGATGTAGGGTAACCGGGCACCAAATCAATTTAAATCAAAGCATACATGCACACTGCCCTTTGCCTCCCAGCGTACAAAAACAAGCGATGCACAATAGCCATTTTGTCTTCCTTACTCCTACTCCCCTGTCTCTTGTCTTTTGTCTTATTCATATGGATCTTACTTTGGAGAAATCACCATTGTGTTGCATATATGTGTGTGTATAACCACGCTACTTCACTGCAACGTTTCTTCTTCTCATGATTGACATTGTTTTATTCTTTCCATCTCACTGTAAATGTCAAAGCTATGGAAACAAACCCCATCAACAACTTCAAAAATCAACTGCTCTCGATCCATCAAAAATTAGCCAAACTTTCCAACACAAAAGTTGTTCGGTAAGGAGTCTAGTTTTTCTAAAATTGATCGCTCGAGATTTCATTGGAAATCAAGCAAGATATCCCACTTTTACAGTAAAGGAAGAAAGTGTTCTTAAACTTCAAAAATCAAATTCTCGAGTTACGCTTCGAATGGATCAGCGCCGTAGGCGCCGTTGGGTTCGTATGGTGTTGTAGTATTTTAGGAAAGTTTCAGTGCGAACCCATATCGACGATCGATGATCATCGATTTCTAAGGTTTGAGTTTTTGGTTGATTAGAGCAACGATTGAAGTTTTGTTGTATGGCGTTGAATTCGTGGAGAAGAGAGCTTCGTGTGATGCAAGTATGGGAAGGAGCGAAGCGAATTTCTATCGCGACCTATACGTTTTTTTTTTGGGTTGACCGATCATGTTTTTATGGGAGGGGCTGGAAGGCAAGGCGGTGGTGCCATCGTGTCAAGGTAGGGGAGTCGAGCGTGGTGAGGAGTTTGGTTGTAGTGATGGGTAGCCGGAGCTGCCGTGCACGTTCGTGCAAATGAGGTTCCAAGAACGGGAGAATGAGTTTAGAGAAGAAAGGTGGAGTGGCACTGTAGCAAGGTAGGTCTAGATCGGTTGGGCTCGGCCCATTAGACTGGCTGAGGATTTTATCATTTCATTTGTTTTTTTATTTATAAAAATGATGGTTAGACTATAAATTGCATAATTTGCTCATATCTTATCCGTTTTGCACACGGATTTTTGCGTTGTACTCATATTGGAGAGTATAACGTTTTATGTTAACTTGTCGATCGCTTTGAATATGTAAAAAATCCTGACATATTTAAACGAATCGAGATTAAATTATGTTATTTAATTTAATAATGCCGTTTAAATTTATATACCTTAATTATCGATATTTATTTGACCAAATAAATTATTGTTGAGTTAAATTAGATCGAATATAGTAATTGGATATCTATTAATGAAATAAAATACTGTTCCGCTGATTAAATTAATTTGGTAATTAATTAGCAAAATAAATCTCCGTTTTACTATTTTATAGTTTTGGACGTTTGACTATATATCGTAAATGACATGCCACTTTGAATTAGTGATATATTAACTAATGATGGTTAAGTATTGGACTTATTTACATAGTCGTGGATTATGTAAATATTTTTTATTAACTTGAAAGGTTAAAATGAATAATATGGTAGCTTATTTAAGTACTATGGTGATCGTTAAGCCTCCTTCAAAATCTGAAAGCTAATATTGATTTGAAAGTTATTTTTAAAATAACTATCTTTATTATAAGGTTTAAGGATAATTATCATTTAATAATAAGATTTAAAAAGGTAATAACTTATTAATAATAATATTTTAAAGATAATTTATAACTGTTTTTAATAATGATTTAAATTAAGTTATTTTATTTATATAATTCTCGAAAATATTTCTTAAAGTTATTTAATTATTAGTTAAAGTTATTAAATATTGTTTTTAAATATTTTAATTTAATTGCTTATATAAAATTATTTTGACAATAGTTTAATTTTTAGATAGTTATATTGATTTTAGTTATTTTATTTTATTTAAAGGATAATTAATTTTTATATTAATATTAGTTTAAGGTTAATTAATTACTGTTTTAATAATGTTTAAAGTTAATTAACTATCAACTTAATATTGTTTTGAAGTTAACTTATTAATATAATAATAATGTTTAAAAATTAATTTAATATGTTTTAATGAGATTTTAAGTTATTTAAAGTTATCTCATATAATTTGTGGTTTACAAAGGAAATCTGACCGACTTGAAAGCTAGTAAATAAGTTTTTTATATATGGGAAGAGTTTATAAATGGTTTTAATATTTATGAAGAAGTTTATAAATGAGTTTTAAGGATTTGAAAAGGAGAAGTTTTATAAATGGAGGTTGGAGATTTATAAGAATGTTTATAAATAGATTGGAGATTTATAAAGAAGCTTTATAAATAGACATGAAAATATTTATAAGATAAAGAAATTTGGAAAGAGATAGTTGATATTCATGGCATAATTCGAGGGGCAGGGATTGCCTATAGTTTACTATGGATTCGCCGGGATAGCGACGTAACCATTGTGTAAGCTGTGATTCATAGTCGATATTGAACGGTACTTTCCATATCTATTTTTAAGAGTTTTCAAGTTTCTAAATTATGAAAGTGAAATGGTTTGTGAATATACGTATACCATTGAGAGGAGTATATGGTTTTCTAAGTATCAAAAATATAATGGTTTGTGAATATACTTATCCTGTTGAGATAAGTATATGAAATTGATTTCCAAGTGTTGAAATGTGATTTGAAATTAATGAAATATTAATTTAAGAGGCTTGGTTATTTCCATGGGAAATATAATCTTTGTTTGAATGTTTGTTTATTTGATAGTTAAATAACCGACTATTGAATCTTGGCCTAAATATGTAATCCTTCTTAATTTTGGTGGTAGGGAAATATTCCCTACTTAACACCAAAGGATTTTAAATCTGGAAATATCTAGGGGAAACACGAGGATTATATGGTACAGTTACCACCGGTGGTGCTATACTGTATATATAAACTCATTTCATTCTTCTAGGACAAATGATAAGGAGATCTGTTCCACTTAAACAGTTAGGGGTTGATCCTCGCTCTTATGTATTATCTGATTATTTTTTAAAGAACTGGTATCGAGCATTTCATAAATCGATATTTGATTTGGTGGAGCACCAGAGAAACAGAAGAGTGTACTCGTAAGAGATGACTCGAACCCTTGACCACTCTAAAAACCATATATGATTCTATGGGGGAGATTCGTGACATATTGAGATGTTGGGATCTATGTGTGATTCCAAGACTCGTTGGGGTATGGAAATTCGAGCGTGATTCCAAAATCTAATTGAGATGTGGGAATCTACGTATGATTCGAACACCCGTTGGGGGTATTGGAATCCATATGGGATTCCATGATCTATTTGGTGACGGTGCATAAGCTGGAATGCCGAACGTAGCCTCATCAGCGGGAATGACTAAAACCAGAGTTAAGAGGCATGGCTAGTAGGGTTGGCAAACCCATAGGGTGTAGTCGGCTCCACCTAGATGTTACCTACAGTTATTATGCATGCATGGGGCGACATATTCAGTCTTAGCAAGACCATCTATGTTTTTCATATAGTACATCGCTAGGGATGTATGCTACTTCGGAAGGATATCTCTTATCCTTGTGTAGGAGGACTGTTCCTCGAAGTACTGAGGGCACCTCCGTAGAAATCCTACACAATTAGCGAACGTGCCTTATCGATTTTCGATTATATACCTAGTATTGTTACGATGTACACACACAAGCATCACGGCTACTTGATTATTATTATTTTTGCCTTTAGACATTATTATAATATCACTGGATTTCTAATATAGAGATTTTTGGTTACTGTAATGTGAAAATCCATTCGTATTGATGTGCGGTGTGGTCTTATGAGATACTTTTTTTGAAAGTTATTTAAACTTTAAGAATCCATTTGATTATGTTTCTCACGCTGGTTTACCAAACTGACCCCGGCGTTGTTTTCCTATAATGATTGGGTCAGACTGAGCATATTTCAATGTTTAGTTAGATATCTTTGGAGCTTTAGGAGAGGAGCTGAAAGCCCATAGACGTATTCTCGTGCATGTTTATTTTTCTGTTGCATTCATTGTTGTTTTGATCAGCAATTGCGAGAACAGGTTGTTATAACTATCCAGGCTGAAATAAATTAGTGTACTCTGATTGATGTCTATATATACATATATTATAATTCTGTTTTTATGTAAATATTTTTTTATCTATTATAGATTACTCATTCCGCTGTGAGATTCTGTGTTGTTTAGTTCTTCATGTCTTCTTTCTTTTTCCCTAACTATTTGCTTTCCCGTTCAATTTGGGTTGGACACGTGTGGTTTATGGTCAGCTTAAACTTTGCGGAAAAGTGGGTCGTTACAGTGGTAAACCTAAATATGATTTAAAATGCAGTAGCCAAGTAAGAAAGCAAGCAAAAGAATGTAAATTTTGAAGTGATAAAGCTGAAAATTTGCAAAATATTTTTGACCAAGCTATGCTCAAAATTTGCTAATGTGCTCAAAACAGAAGTTGTTATCCACCAAGTAAGCTTTCCAAAACATTAAAAATTATCAAAATCCGATAAGAAATCAGAAAGTCAGGCTCAAATTACTAACAATGTTTAGCTCAAAAAATTTGACAGAGCGGATACTATTACTCTGTTAAAAACCCAATTTTGACCTAGAAATTTTCAAAATATGAGAAAGTTAGTAAAAAAAGTTTTCGCTTAGCGAGTTATCTTTCTACTGAAAAATATTCAATACAATTGGATACATAAATCAAAAGTTATTTCCATTTTACTCTTAGGTATTAGCTTAGAAATATTTTATACGACTGTGCTATAACATCAGTTTCAAACTCAATTTAGACCACCTAAACTACAAAATTTCGAAATGTGATTAAAATAGAATTTGTAGCTGATTGAAAGAACTTTCGGTCACGAAACGATTGAGTCAATTTGGAGCGATTTACAACTACAGCGATTGTTACAATTTATTTTCAGTAAGCAATGAAATAATCGCCCAAATTCAAACAACCAATTCACAATCAAATTAAAAGGAATTCAATCAACAAACCATCTAATTCAATACAAACAACAACTAATCAATTATATGAATTAGAGATAGTAGGTTAAGTATTCAACTCACCTTTCACTTGAGATTGCAAACTATCTTCTCAGATATGCTAAGATAATCACCTCCTTCTCCAAACCACCTAATTTTCTCTCCTAGCAAATAATTTCAGAAATAAAAACCTAACCGAAACCTCAAAATGATTGCATGATTAGGTAAAGAAGAGGCTATAGAACTCATACCTTATTTTCTTATAATTTATAAAATTTTCTTTGAATTTCTAAGATCAAAATTAGGGATGAAATGAACTTTTCTTAATTTTGGTTTTCTAAGGAAGATAGGAATGTGAATGAATAATGGGAAATTTGGTTTACTGATCGACCAAGGAATTAGAGCATTAGGATAGGCTAATGGGTTAGTGGGTTTGGAAATAAAAAGCCCAAACTAGATAATTAAATTCAATTATCTTAATCCTTACTTAGCCTAATCCAAAAAATGAATAACACAATACTCTCTTTAGTATAAATTTAATTAAATTAGCCCACTGAAGAAAATAAACCAATTAATCAAATTTTAGCCTAATAAAATGATAGATCATTTTTAAAAAATAATTCTCTAAACCAAATCAATTAAATTTATCTAAGTAAAATTCTACTTTAGCTTAACTCTTAGAGAAATTAAATTCTCAAACCAATTAAATTATGAATTTCTGAATTTCAGATGGCAAAGTTGATTTAAATATTAAAATCCAATAATTGATTTAAACAATATTTCAAATAAATTGAAATCCATTTTTATGAAATGATAACTCATTTCCTTTCATAAATTAAATCAATTATCCAAAATTAAATTAAATTTCCCAATTAAATCTCACAAACCCCTGATTTAAGTTAAGTAACACTAATTAATAATAATTAATTAGGTCATTAACAACATGGTTGTTACAGAATTCCTCACTTAAAGAAATTACGTCCCCGTAATTTTCTTAATGAAAGAAATCCATAAGATAAATTTTTTCTTAAAACAATTATTTGCTAGCAGGTTTCTAATTTCATTTCCAAAATCTCCTAATTACTATCATACCAAATTATAACAATAAACTCATATTTTTAGTTATCAAAATTTCTCAATATCTCAATAAGTTTCTAGCGCCTTAAATTACAGAAAATTTTGCCAATGTCTCATTTGCGCGCTAGCATTTCAAAAATTTACAATAGGTATATAGTTACATAATATATATCCCATCTCAAGGACGAGGCATGCTATAGGAAAAAAATTATAAAATTGCGATGTAATCCGTGACATGTACCTTAAATTTGAAATATTAGCGAGTCCGCTAGTATTTCTTAAGCAAAACGATTCATAATCTTTTAAACGATATCTATTTAACTTCAGATACCTACACCTATCTCAAAAATTATATTTGTATTTAATCTCAAATTCATATCATATAGGAGATATTAACAATTCATGATTACACTTTAATTAGATTGACATCATATTTTTCCATAATGAAAGAAATTCGTACTTAAATTTCCAAGTTTTAATTATTACTTATGTCAAAATGTCACGTTCGATGTTTAGGAACCCTTATCGATAACATAGCGTCCAACATACTGATCAAAATCAAATCCTAAAACAACGTCCTGATAAGTTAACACAATTGGTAATCTCAAGTTTAGATGCATTTATTCTATTATCGCTAATATACATGCATCCAATTTTAAATTAATGAAACCAAGCAATCAATTCCTACCAACCAATTAACTAAACATACATGATCACTTATAGCCGAACAATTCAATGTCTGAAATTCCACTGTGCAACTCTGTGTATTCCATGATCATTTAAATATTAAACTTATTTTCTCAAATTTCCTAAATTTTCTACTAAAAGAAAATAGTTCACTTTAATTTAATTTATTCCAGTTTAATTCCAAAAAAAATTTAAACTCCAAAATATTTTACTCATTAATTTCCAAAAGTTTTAATGTCACAAATTCCAATTTATTAATTTAATTTTTTTAAAATCAATTTATGCCTCAAATGATTATCCCGATAATCATTTTATATTCTTACCTCTAATTAGATAATTAATATAACTATCTATAATACACCCCAAGGGACAGGACTCTAAGTCATATAGGTCTCATATCCATAGTATCATATGCTGTAATGTCTAACACTTCTCTGGTACCAACTGTAAGGACCCCACCGCGATGCCTAGTTTAGCAAAGAACATTACGAGTAATGTCATCTGTTAATCCAGAGAATACGGCTTGTTAAGAGCTATCGAATGTCAATAAATCTTTATACTAACACTGGTACATCATTTATACATTTTCACTTAATATCTAAACTGAAATTTGACGTGTACAGTATTAATAAAAAGTAATAGACACACTGATTTCTCGAAATTAGAACAATATATCATATAAATAATAGTCCAAGATCACAGCGGAATAAATCTCAACTTACACATATAAAAATTTTGAGTTTGCAAAATTAATTACTAAACTCGATCGTTATACAAGTTTAATCATTCTCTGATGTTAATTGCACATCTTATAAACATATTCACAAATTTCCTAAATGAGGCAAACTAAAAAGTCAAAAGCGTTTATCTCCTTGCTAGCCCATACATCCAAAGGTCAATTTATCCTGTAACTTGAAAAGTCTCGGCCTGACCCAAGCAAAATAACTCCCGGATCAGACTATCTATAAATGTCCAATTGGGAGAGAATAGAATATAACATAAGAATAAACAACATATAAGTAAATACGGATGTCCAAGATATAACGAGTTAGGGAATTAATTTAACTCAAAACAGAAGTTATAAGTTTAAGTCACATATACGAACTAGTCACTAAACACAGAGTAATAGAATTAACTTAATTTAGCATCCATTACAAGACATAAGAATGTATATTTATTTCACGAAAACAGGACAAAAGAATATATATATTTATTTCACTAACACAGGGTACACGAATATGTATATTTATTTCACAAACACAAGACCCATGAATATAGGAGACACAAGAATATATATTTATTTCACGAACACAGAATAGTCATAGAATCCAAATATCCAGAATCCGAGAGATCTTACTCAAAAACATCGTGATGATCATACACGAAACTAGAGCAAACAAAAAACAATTTGGTCTCACACAAACCGATTCGATTCCGGGGATCGTACGCAGAACATGAATCACACGATCATAAGACGATCTCAAGGATAGCAGCCATGACTGAATCTTCCAAATTTATTTTAGATTATTACACTTGAAAAGAAATCCAGGAGTAACTTCTTAAGGATCTACTAGCCACTTGCCGCACACCAAAAGAGAGTAAACTTTAAAGTGCCAAATACGATCGCCTTTAGTAATTACTACGGTTTAATCAATACGTCCCATACCATACGGTGAAATCTGAGTATTTACTAAAAGCTAGTAATATCACTTATTACAAATACTACCGGAAAACCTGAACTATATTCTCTTGAGGATCTAGCAACCACCTGTCACACACCAAAAGAGAATGCAACCCTAAAGTGTTAAGTACTTTCCCAAATACGATCTCAAGAATTTAACCAAAGCATCACATACTACTTGGTGGAATTATAGTATTCGCTAATGTGTTAGTATGTTCCACTCAAATATTCTATTCAATGAGTTGTACCATATTCGATGAAGCGTTATTCAAAAGCATTTAAACCAATTGATAACACTAAGATGGCTATTAGTACTTTCCAAATTATAGAATTAAGATTCTCAAAACATTTATCACTTTGAGTTTATTGTTCATAAATAATTATATAATTTTCCATAAACCTATTTATTATTTAACTTTAGTAAAATATTCACTTATTGGTTAAAATATCCCATAACTCTATTCATTCCAAAATTTCACTTTTATACTCAATGTTTTCTCAAAGTTTCATACAGTCAATACTATTCTCAAAACCATATTCGAAAACCATATTCATAATCCACTTACTTTATAAAACCACTTTTATTTTTCTTCCAAATCCGCTCAAGTGTAAATCCATTTTATTTAGAAATGAATTTAGATTCATATTTTCCCAAAACCACATTTCCAAATCCGCAATCCTTTTATAATAACAACACTATATGTAAATCTTTATTTGTTAAAATCATTTATAGAAGAATTTGATTTGGAATGAAAATTTATTTGAACCGATGAATTATAATACTTTGTTTTGTAAAATTACATTTATTCACCAAATATATATATATATATATATATATATATATATAGGCGCAGCATAAATATACACATACACATCATAAATATACACATGTTTATAAAACTCCATGGTAAACCTAGCATATAATTTAAAATGCACAACCAAGTAAGAAAGCAAGCAAAAGAATGTAAATTTCGAAGTGACGGAGTTTAAAGTTTGGAACAAAATTTCGACAATGCTATGCTCAAAATTTGCTAATATGTCCATAAAAAAAGTTGTCACCCACAAAGTAATATTTCCCGAACATTAAAAATTATCAATATCCGATAAGAAATGAGAAAGTTATGCTTAAATTACTAACAATGTTTTAGATTAGAAAATTTGACAGGGCAGAGACTATTACTTTATTAAAATCCCGATTTTGACTCAAAAAATTTAAAAATATGAGAAAGTGATTAAAACAAAAATTCTTCCTTAGGGAATTATCTTTCTACTGCAGAAAGATTCAATGCAATTGGATTCATCAATCAAAAGTTATGTCCATCTTACACTCACGTATTAACTTAGAATTTTTTATATGGCTGTGCTATAACATCAGTTTCAAACTCAATTTAGACCATCTGAACTACAGAATCTCCAAATGTGATTAATAGAGAATTTGTAGCTAATTGATAGAAATTTCTACCATAAAAAGATTGAGCCAATTTGCAGCAATTTACACAACGTTGTTTTACTACAGTTATTTTTAAATTTTATTTTCAAACAAGCAATCAAATAATCGCCCAAATTCAAGCAACCAATTCACAATCAAACTAAAAGCCATTCAGTCAAAAAACCATCTAATTCAATAAATAGAAACCAATCAAGTATACATACGAGTTAGAGATTGTAGGGTGAGAATTCAACCCACCTTTCACAGGAGATTGGAAACTATCTTCTCAAATATGCTAAGTTAATCACCTCCTCCTGCATACCACCTAATTTCCTCTCATAGCCAATAATTTCAAAAATTAAAACCCAACCAAAACCTCAAATTGATCGTATGATTAGGTAAAGAAGAGGATATAGAATTCACATCTTATTTTCTTATAATGTATAAAAATTTCTTTGATTTTCTAAGATCAAAATTAGGGCTGAAATGAATTTTTTTTATTTTTGGTTTTCCGAGGAAGATAGGAATATGAATGAATAATGAGAAATTTGGTTTAGTGATCAGCTAAGGAATTAGAGTATTATGATAGGCTAATGAGTTAATGGGTTTGGAAAAAAAATCCCAAACTAGATAATTTAATTCAATTATCTTAGAACTTACTTAGCCTAATCAAAAAAATGAATAACACGATACTCTCTTTAATATAAATTTAATTAAATTAGCCCAATAAAGAAAATTAACCAATTAATCAAATTTTAGCCTAATAAAATGATTAAATCATTTTTAACAAATAATTCTCTAAACCAAATCAATTAAATTAATCTAAGTAAAATTATCTTTAGCTTAACTCTAACATCAAATTCTCCAATCAATTAAATTATGAATTTCTGAATTTCAGATGGCTAGCTTGATTTATGAAATAAAAATCCAATAATTGATTTAAAAAATATTTCAAATAAATTGAAATCCTTTTTAAAAAAATGATAACTCATTTCCTTTCATAAATTAAATCAATTATACAAAATTAAATTAAATTTCCTAATTAAATTTTACAAATCCCTGATTTAAATTAATTAACACTAATTAATAATAAGTAATTGGGTCATTAACAAAAGGGTTGTTACACACTTCTCCCTTTAAAAAAATTGTGTCCTCGCAATTTCCTTAAAGAAAGAAATCCATAAGAAAAAATTATTCTTAAAAAAATTATTTGCTAACAGCTTTCTGATTTATCACCCAATTAATATCAATCCACATTATAACACGAAACTTAAATTTTAGCTATCAAAATTTCTCAAAATTCTCAACACCTCAAATTTGCAGAAAATTTTGGTAGCATCTCCTTTACGCGGCTAACATTTCGAAAATTTACAATAGGTATATAATTACATACTATACATCCCATCTCAAGGATGAGGCATCCCCTAGGGAAGAAACATAAAAATGCAATATATAATCCTAGATACGTACCTTAAATTTGAAATATTTGGGAGTCCGCTAATATTCCTTAAGCAAAACAATTTATAATCTTTAAACGATATATATTTAAATTTAGATACCCGCACTTATCTCAAAAATTCAAATTAGTATTTAATCTCAAATTCATATCATATAGGATATAATAACAATTCATGATTACACTTTAATTAGATTGACATCGTAATATTCCATAACGAAAGAAATTTGTACTTAAATTTCCAAGTTTTAATTATTACTTATGTCAAAATGTCAGGTTTGATGTTTAGAAACCCCTATCGATAACATGGCATCCCACATATCAATCAAAGTCCTTAAACAACGTCCGGATAAGTCAGCACAATAGATAATGTCAAGTTTAGATCAATTTATTATATTATCACTAACATCCATGCATCTAATTTTAAATAAATGCAACCAAGCAATCAATTTCTACCAGCCAATCAAACAAAACATATACGATCACTTACACCGAAACAATTCAATGTCTGAAATTCCACTGCTCAACTCTGATTATTCCTAGATTATTTAAATATTAAACTTATTTGTTCAATTTCCTAAATTTCCTATTAAAAGAAAAATGTTCACTTTAATTTAATTCATTCCAGTTTAATTCCAAGATATTGTAAACTCTAAAATATTTTACTCATTAATTTCCAAAAGTTTTAATGTCATAAATTCCAATTTATCAATCTATTTTTTTTAAATCAATTGATGCCCCAAATGAGTATCCCAATAATCATTTTATATTCCTATCCCTAATTAGATAATTAACATAACTATCTACAATACACCCAAAGGGACAAGACTCTAAGTCAACTAGGTCTCAGATCCATAATATCATACGCTATAATGTTCTGACACTGCTTTGATACCAACTGTAATGACCTCACCGCAATGCCCAGTTTAGCAAAGAACATTACGAGTAATGTCATCAGCTAATTTGGAGATTACGGCTTATTAAGGGCGATCGAAAGTGAATATATATTTATACTAACACCGACAAATCATTTATACATTTTCACTTAATATATGAACTGAAATTTGACATGTACGATATTAATGAAAAGTAATAGACACACCAATTTCTCGGGATCGGAATAATATATCATATAAATAGCACAGATCACAGCGGAATAAATCTCAACTTATACATATACAAATTTTGAGTTTACAAGATTAATTACTAAACTCAATTGTTGTACACATTTAGCAATTCTCTAATCTCAATTGTACATCTTATAAACATATTCATAAATTTCTTAAATGAGACAAACTAAAAAGTTAAATGTGTTTATCTCCTTGCCAGCCTAAAAATCCAAAGGTCAACTTATCATGAACCTGAAAAGTCTTGGCCTGACCCGAGCAAAATAACACCCGGGTCAGACTATCTCTAAATACCCAATAAGGTGAGAACAAAATACAATACCAGAACAAATGATATATAAGTAAATACAGATGTCCAGGATATAACGAGTTAGGGAATTATTAACTCAAAACATGGTTACAAGTTAAAGTCACATATACGAACTAGTCACTAAACACAGAATAATAGAATTAGCTTAATTTAGCATCCATCACAAAACATAAGAATATATATTTATTTCATGAACACAAGACGCAAGAATATATGTATGTATGTATGTATGTATGTATGTATGTATGTATGTATGTATGTATGTATGTATGTATGTATGTATATATCACTGATACATGGCATAAGAATATATATATTTATTTCACAAACATTTCACAAACACAGAATAGTCACAGAATCACACTATCTAGAATCCAAGAGATCTTACTCAAAACGATTGTAATGATCGTACAAAGAACCGTAGCAAACAAACAAACAATTTGGTATCACATGAACCGATCAGATACCAGGGATTGTACGTGGAACAAGAATCATAGGATAACAAGACGATCTCAAGGATAACATCCATGACCGAATCTTCCAGATTTATTTTAGATTATTACACTTGAAAAGAAATCCAGGAGTAACTTCTTAAGGATCTACTAGCCACTTGTCGCATACCAAAAGAGAGTAAACTATAAAGTGCCAAATACTATCTCCTTCAGTAATTACTACGATTTAACCAATATATCACATACCATATGGTGAAATCTAAGTATTTACTAAAAGGTAGTAAATATCACTTATTACAGATACTAAAGGAAAACCTGAACTATATTCTTTTGAGGATCTAGTAACCACTTGTCGCACACCAGAAGAGAATACAACTCTAAAGTGTAAAGTACTTTCTCAAATACGATCATAAGAATTTAACCAAGGCATCCCGTACTACCCGATGGAATTCCAGTATTCGTGTGATATCCTGGAATTTCAAGGAATTTAAAATGTGATAATCTACTTATTAAATTATTTAAAAACTGATAAATTGCTTATTTCAAACAATAATAATAATAATGTGAGGATTTTAAACATAGTTATAAATAGATTTTTAAATAGAGTTATTATTTTCAAATTTAATAATGTGTTTGTTTAAAATAATATGTATATATGTTTAAGTTGATTTTAAATTAGATTTTAAATTGAATTTGAATTTGAACTTGGATTTAAATTTGAATTTAAATGGATATATATCTTGAAATTATTTTGGATAGAAAAATATATGAATAAGGCTTTTATTTAAAATAAGATTTGTTTTATATTATTTTTTCTTAAAGAATATTATTTATATAAATTTGGAAAGTATTTATTAAATAGTAAAATAAATACAAAAGTTTTATATTATCATTTAAAAATGGATTAGATATATTATGTATGATTTTATTTAGAATCTAATTAGTTTTATTTTATTTTATTTTATTTTAAAGGTTTTATTTATATAAAATTAAGAAAGCATTTATTAATTTACAAAGGTATTTATTAATTAGGAAAATTAAATAAAAACTTTTAAAATATTTTAAAAATTAAAAAAATACATTATTACAAATGTTTGCTTCTTAATCATGTTATTACATGTGTAGTTAATTAGAAGTTGGTAATGACAAATGTTGATTTAATTGAACAAGTGTCATAAGTTGTTTCATTTTTCTTTAAATTTTAATAAATCCTAATTTGCATTATATAAAATTATATCTCCACTTTCCCATCTCCTTTCTGTCTTCATTACTTAAAAAAGAGAAAACTCAAACTGATCAACTATCTACAAACCAGAACGATCAATTGCTAAACCCTATAAACATTTTTCCAAATCTACCAATCTTCAACCAAAATAAGAATCAATACCCTGTAACTCAGGCCTGTAAACATATCTCAATAACAAATCAAAACCCTGAAATCAAACCTCAAGCTTGTAACCTTCTCAAACTATAAGCCTTTAACATCTTCAAAATGCAACCTAAAGTAAATCAAAGTCTTAAAGCATTTCAGTTTCAAAGTTTCAACCTTCTCAAGCAACATCAAGTAGTTCCAGTGTTTAAATCAAAAGCAGTAATCAAAGTTTTCAGTTTCAAAAAGAATCGAAGCTTCCCAGTAAAAAAAATCAAGCCTCTGCCTCTTTAAATCTGGTGAGTAAACATTTTAAATCAAAAGCTAAGTAAAAAAAATATCTGTTTGCTTGTGAAGTCTGAGATGAATGATGCTTTGTTTGTGTATATATAATTGATATCTCTGTGTTTATAAAAATATGTAAGTGTGCATGTCTGAAACAAGGAATTTGCTTTATACTTTATTTTTACACACTTTAAACTTTTCAAAAATCAAGATCTAAACCCCTAAATTCTTTTAGACCCAGTTATTCAAAAAAAAGTTGTTTGCATTTATAGGATCTAAATTTTAAAAATAGTTTTAAGAACAACAAGTTGGAATATCATTTTAAAAATGAAAAAGAGAGTAAACATTATAAACATGTTAAAAATAAATCATCGTAAATTTTGGATTCAGGAATATAATCTAAAACGAATTTGAAAACCATGAATTTTAAAAAGAAATCATGATTTATATGTTGTTTTGGGTGAGAAATTTTAAGTTGACTGGAAATTGGTTTTGGGGCAATTTTTGGTGATCATTGGGTGATGAGGTCTCGGAGTTTCGTCTGGAGGTGGAAGGAAGTATGGCGAGCCTAGGAAAAATGGCTGATAGGGTTCCTGATCGTCGAGGTGATGTCGAGAGAGCGATTTAGTTTTTAAACCTAATTTGGTCGAGTCTGGGAAATGGGATCATGGCATTACCTCTGGGTGATCGAATGGCGTAAGACTTGGGAGATGGCTACGTAGAAGGTTCGTGGAGGTACGGCAGGAGTTTCTGGTGTTACGGTGGTCGGCGACATGAGTTCGAAAGGTTTTGGCCATGGTGTCAGGTTCCAGTTTTCGACTGGATTACTTAAATTTGATCGAAGGCTTGTGCTTGTTGTTTGAGGGTTAGGATCGAGGGTCTGGGTGATAGTCAAGGTGCCGGAAGGTTGATCGGAGGTCGAAGGAACCTCAGCCGACGGTGTACATGTACAGTGGCTTTGATTTGTGTCAGGGAATTTGTTGTGGATGGTCTCGAAGGTGGGATCGTGTTTTGGGGTTTATGACTCGAGTAGTTGCGTGAGTGTCAAGCCTGTAGGTTTTTAAAACTTAAAATTAAATCTAATTTTTTTTTTGAAATAGGAAGAAGGTGGTTAACTCGGGGCTAGACCCGAGTGGTCTTCGAGTTGAACCCGAAGCAAGGGGCTGTGCAGATTTTAAAAGTTTTAAAATCGAAGTTTTTGAAAATTTAAAGATAAGTTTAGTTCAAACTTTCTTATATAAATTACTTTATATATAATAATTGTTTCTTTAACAATTGGTTAAGAAGTTTTGAAGATTTTTAATTTAAAATTTTGTTAAGTATGGTTTAAAGTTATTTTAAAATTTGAATTAGAAATGAAATTTAAGGGTTTTTATAAAAGCAAGTTTTTAAATTTAATTTGAAACTAGTTTTAAACTACTACTTGATAATGTTTAAAGTATTTAAAGGAAGTTTTGTTAACTTTAAATTATCAAGTTAAATGCTTATTTTATTTCAAATCTTAATTAAATGATTTAATTAAGTAAAGTTAATTATAATGATAAAATGTTTTAAAAAATGATAATGGTAGTTAAGGCATTAATAAGATAATGTTTTATCTTACAGGAAAAATTAAGGTTTTAATGATTTGAGATTAATTGAGTTAATTATGAAATTTAAGTATAATTAATTAATTTAATTTATTAATGATAAAGGATTAATTAAGTAATCAATTAAGAGTAATTTATTAATTTAATTAATTAATGATTAATAATTAATAATTTAAGGGTTATAAGTTAATTAACTAAAGGTTAACTAATTTGTAATTAAGAATTATTAATTAGATAATTAAGATTGGTTAAGTAATGATTAGAAATTAATTAATTAAATAGTTAAGTTTGATTCATTAAGTAATTAGAGGTTACTTAATTAGTAATTAAGAAGTACTTAATTTGTAATTAAGTTTTATAAATAAATAATTAGGTTTTATAAATTTATAATTAAAGGATAATTAATCTGAAATTGAAGATTAATTAAGGATTGGTTAACTGTTAATTAAGGATTAATCAACTGGTGATTAAGGGTTAATTAATTTGTAATTAAGTTTTGTTAATTAATAATTAAGGTTTATTAATTAATAATTAAGGGATAATTAATCAGTTAATTAAAGGTTAATTAATTAATTATAAAAGTAATCAAGGATTGATTACTTTGTATTAAAGGATATTAATTAATAATTAAGGTTTATTAATTGATTATTAAGAATTAATTAATCTGTGATTAGAGGAAATTAAAGGATAAAGGATGATTAATTAAGGGGATGATTAATTTAGGTGATGATTAATTAATTTTTTTGTAATTAATGATAAATTGAACATCATTAGGTGATTAATTCTTAAGTAATTAATTTTAATTAAATTAATTAAATTAATTATGATACGGATTAATAATTCCCGCTTGTGGATGATTGTTTGTAGAATGTCTGGATTGGTTGATATCTATTGGATGATATTCTGTGATGTGATATTGGATATATCTGTGATGATGCCGTGTGAATTCAAATATTGAATTGAAATGAATTGTTTAACCTCAAATAACTTGACCTTTAAGATACGTTTAGATTTCGATGAGACCGAGATCGGGTATCAAATTTGATTATCCGAAAACCACATTGATCCAAGTTAAACGATAGGTCGTAACATCTCAAAGTCAAGATCGAGATGGAGTTTTAGAGTGCAAGGGTTATTGTCGTTAACTCTGAGGGTGATTCTAAAATGAGTGTAACAAGATAATGCCTTCAATTTCGTTCAAATCCGGAACGAACTTGTATGGATTGAATGCTTTCAGTACATCGTCAGGTGGACGATGAGCATTCTAAGATAGATGTGTTCTATAAAGATAATCGTAGCCTCAAGCCTCATCAACCGAGAATGGCTAAAACAGGGGAGGTGCAGCAAGGCTAAGCGAGTCACGCTCAAGTAGGATAAGATCTTCCCATGTCTAGAGGTCCCTTTTTATTCGGCTTAGTAGGCAGTTGGATCTGCAGCCAACTACGGGGTTGTCTTATTCAGGACTGTTCAGTAAGGGATGGTTCCGGCTTTGTGTTGCAGGGGGTCGGGAGTGATCCTCGATACGGTGATCTAGGCCATGTACTGTGACGGGCGATACCCCAGTAGCCCTGCCATTGTATGGAAATCCAATCTCCAATAAGTGCCCTCAGACTTGATTGTATATTCCACTTTGTGGCAAGTATGCTAGAATTTAATGAATGTAACAATTTCGACTATGTGAATATTTATTTGAAAACCCTAGACCCTATTATAATATAACCGAATTTCCTATCAAATGTTTTGGTTATCGTAAGGGGAAAACTTGTCCGTATTTATTGGCGGAGAGTCTTACGAGATAGCTTTTCTTTCAAAGGTTTTTCCAAGTTAAACAGTTTAATCGTTTACTCGCACCAGAACCATGTCTAACCTGGAGTTTATTTCTGTTTTTCTTAAACTCTTGGGTACTCAAATTTTTATGAGTAGCCAAGTTATTAGGTTTTGGCTTGACGAATTTTGGACAGCATGGAGCAGGAGTCCAGATGTAGCTATATCTATCTATTTCCGCTGTGTTGAAGTCTTTGTTTATTGTATTTTGGAATGTAATGTATTAGACAGATCTTTATAACTGTCTAATGTGAAGTGTTGTTGTAATCTGTGTAACTTTGATGTATTGACTATGTAATAATTATGTGATATATTATATTTTGTTCCGTTTCTGCTATAAGATTCTGATATTGTTGAGTTCTTTCTTCTATCTATTCTATTTCTACCTCTTTCTTTCTTATTGATGATGCGTCTTTCTGTGGAATGATAGGCGGGTCGTTACAATTCCCTAATGGGTTAGTAAGTTCCACTCAAACATTCTATTCAATGAGTTGTACCATATTCGACAAAGAGTTATTCGAAAGCATTTAAACCAACCGGTAACGCTAAGATGATTATTAGTACTTCTCAAATTATAGAACTAAGGTTCTCCATACATTTATCACTTTGAGTTTATTCTTCATAAATAATTATATAATTTTCCATAAACCCATTTATTATTTAACTTCAGTAAAATATTCACTTATTGGTTAAAATATCCCATAACTCTATTTATTCCAAAATTTCACTTGTATACTCAATGTTTTCTCAGATTTTCATTTAATCAATACTATTCTCATTACCATATTCCAAAACCATATTCATAATCCACTTATTCTATAAAACCACTTTTATTTCTCTTTCAAATCCACTCAAGTATAAGTCCATTTTATTTAGAAATGGATTTGGATTCATATTTTCCCAAAACCACATTTCCAAATCCGTAATCCTTTTATAATAAAAACACTATTGTAAAACCTTTATTTGTTAAAATCATTTATAAAAGAATTTGATTTGGCACGAAAATTTATTTGAACCGGTGAATTATAATACTTTGTTTTGTAAAATTACATTTATTCAAACCATACACACACATACACACACATACATAATAGACATATATATTTATAAAACCATGGTAAATCCAACATATAATTTAAAATGCAGCAACTAAGTAAGAGCACAAGCAAAAGAATGTAAATTTAAAAGTGATAGAGCTAAAAGTTTGTAACGGAATTTCCACCAAGCTATGCTCAAAATTTGCTAATGTGTTCAAAACAAAGTTGTCATCCATAAAGTAAGCTTTCCAGAACATTAAAATTATCAAAACCTGATAAGAAATGAGAAAGTTATGCTTAAATTACTAATAATGTTTTACCTCGGAAAATTTGACAGAGTAGAGACTGTTACTCTGTTATAAACCCGAGTACAACCCAAAAATTTTCAAAATATGAAAAAGTGATTAATACTAAAGTTCTTCCTTATGGAATTATCATTCTACTGCCAAAGATTCAACATAGTTGGACTCATCAACCAAAAGTTATGTCCATTTTACTCTCTGGTATTAACTCAGATTTTTTTTATATGGCTGTGCTATAATATCAGTTTCAAACTCAATTCCAACCACCTAAAGTATGGAATTTTGAAATTTGATTATAAGAGAATTTTTAGTTAATTAAAATAATTTTCTACCACAAAAAGAACTCATTTTTGTGCAATTTCCAAAAACTTATCGCTGTTTTACTACAATGATTTTAACAATTTATTTTCATCAAGCAATCAAATAATCACTCAAATTCAAGCATGCAATTCACAATCAAATTAAAAACAATTTAATCAATAAATCATATAATTCAATCTAAACAACAACTAAACAATTATACAAATAAATTAGAGATAGAAGGTGAGTATTCAACTCACCTTTCACTAGAGATTGCAAACTATCTTCTCAAATATGCTAAGCTAATCACCACCTTCTCCAAACCATTTAATTTCCTTTCCTAGCCAATAATTTCAGAAATTAAAACCTAACCAAAACCTCAAACTGATTGTATGATCAGGTAGAGAAGAGGCTATGGAACCTTATTTCCTTGTAATTTATAAAATTTTCTTTAACTTTATAAGATCAAAATTAGGGCTGAAATGAGCTTTTCTTATTTTTGATTTTCCGAGGAAGATAGGACCGTGAATGAATAATGAGAAATTTAGTTTAGTGAACGGCTAAGGAATTAGAGTATTCAGATAGGCTAATGGGTTATGAAATAAAAATCCCAAACTGGATAATTGAATTTAATTATCTTAATCCTTACTTAGCCTAATCAAAAAAATAAATAACACAATACTCTCCTTAGTATAAATTTAATTAGATTAGCCCAACAAAGGAAGTAAACCGATTAATCAAATTTTAGCCTAATAAATGATTAAATCATTTTTCACAAATAATTCTCTAAACCAAATCAATCAAATTAATCTAAGTAAAATTCTTCTTTAGCTTAACTCTAACATTAAAGAAATTAAATTCACAAACTAATTAAATTATGAATTTTTGATTTTCAGATGGTTGACTTGATTTATAAATATAAAAATCCAATAATTGATTTAAACAATATTTCAAATAAATTGAAATCCATTTTTAGGAAATGATAATTCGTTTCCTTCATAAATTAAATAAATTATCCAAAATTAAATTAAAATTTCCAGTTAAATTTCACAAATCCCCGATTTAAATTAATTAACACTAATTAACTATAATTAATTAGGTCATTAACAACAGGGTTGTTACAGTTGCATTTTTCCGCTTTAAAAAATTCGTCATCGCAATTCCTCAAGAGGCAAATCTTGTAACATAGGGTGAGCATTCTAAACTATCCAAGCAACAATGTACAATCAATTTTGTAGCCAAACGTGTACAAGTGCATGGTGTACCACAACATTATTGTTTGTGTAATGACCTGCCTTTTTGACCCATGAAAGTCGACACTTAATACATCTACGGTATTCAAATGCCGAGTATCAAAGTGCTAGAAAGACAGATTGTTAGGAAAAAAAGAAAAGAATTTGGAAAAACAAACTTTTACAGCGGAATGTTCATATATAATATAATAAAGATAGTAAACTATCACTCTAATCAGGAAGACCGACCTCTGTATCAAATCATGTATATTCTCTAGAATATTAAGAGAGAGCTTAAGATTTGGAGTGCTAAAATACGGAATACCAAACAAGAGGTTATGGTTCAGAGAGAGAATTGTTCTAGACTTCAAAAACTACTGGAAAAATCAATTGATCACAATTTAGTTATGGAATTTCAAAATGCCAAAATTAAACTGGAAATGGCACTTAAAAAGAGTTCCTGGATACCAAACAAAAGGCTAAATGTGATTGGTTGATGATGGGTGACGAGGCTTCTTCTTTCTTTTATGCTAAAATGTCTAGCAGAAGAATTAGAAAATGTTTGACTAGCATCGTAGTAGATGGCAAGGTGATTTCCGAAGATTCATTTGCTGAATCGGCTATTAATTTCTATAAACAAATTTTTAACCTTCCCTTAGGTGATCAGTTCCCTGAAGTTATATGTAATCGATCATTTCCGAATACGGTGCTAATTTTTTGAATGATGGTATATCTTTGGAAGAAATTAAATTTGCACTGTGGGATATTAAAGATACTACTTCTCCAGGTCCGGACGGTTTTAACTCTAAGTTTTTCAAAACTCATTGGAATCTTTCGAAAGACCTTATTTTCAAAGCTTTAAATGATATTTTTCAAAAGGGTTTAATAATCAACGAGTGGAACCATACTTTCTTGCACTTGATCCCTAAAAAAGTCCATTCCATTAATATTCAAGATTTTAGACCCATAGCCTGCTGTAACACTTTATATAAGGTTTTCACCAAAATTCTTTGTAACAGACTAGTCCCTTTTTTGGATAAGTTGGTGTCCCCGAATCAGACGGCATTTATTAAAGGAAGATCAATAGGGGACGGAATTTTGTTTGCTCATGAAATTATCAGAGGCCTGGGAAGAAAGGATAATAAATACATGTGTATAAAAGTTGATTTAAAGAAAGCATATGATTCGATTAATCGAGCTTTTGTTATACACATGTTAATAAGCCTGGGTTTCCCAGACAAATGGGTGAAAATTATTGAAAACATCATAACGACTCCAGTGTTTTCTATCATTGCAAACGGGGAATCGCACGGTTATTTCAAGAGTTCTAATGGCCTTAGACAAGGCGACCCACTTTCCCCTATTTTATTTACTTTGGTCATGGAATACTTTACGCTATTGATGGAAGGAAAAGTCAGGGATGGTCTAATTTCTCTAATCACAGATTATGATAATAAGATAACCCACCTTATTTATGCCGATAATATTATTGTTTTTACTAAAGATAATGCACAAAATGCAATTGCTATTAGCGATGTCTTTTAAACCATGAAGAGAGTTACCGGCTTGGAACTAAGTTGTGAGAAATCCAACGTTTTCTTTGGAAAAGGGGTAGATCATTGCACTGATATTAGTACTATCCTCAAAATTCAGCAATCAGATCTCCCAATAAGGTATTTGGGCATTCCCTTGTCTAGTGCTAATTTTAGGGATAAGGACTATTCTCTTCTGATTGAGAAGATCAAGCTAAGATTAGGAGGATGGGAAACTAGAATGCTAAGCTTAGCTGGAAGACTTGAACTCATAAAATCTACCATTTACCCCATAATTCAATTCTGGATGCAATGCTTTTGTCTCCCAGTCTCTACTGTTCAGAAAATTAAACATTTGATTCTTATCTTTCTTTGGAAAAGTCATAGTAGTAAGATTCCCTGGGAAATTTTGTGTAGACAAAAAGAAGAAGGTGGAATGGGATTGAGAAATCTTGAAGAGTTGAATCGAGCGTTATCTACTAAATTGATATGGAAAATAATTAATGTTGAAGGAATTTGGGCGGATCTCATGCATTGTAAATATATTGGTGATAAAAGTTTCTGGGAAATTAATCAGCGATCGGAGGACTCGGGAGTGTGGAAATTTATTTTGAAAAATAGACAGGATGCTTTGAAGTGTTTCTCTCTCAACATTGCCGATGGTAAAACTACTTCTTTATGGTATGATCCATGGTTGAACGGAAGTTCAATCATGGAACGTATTGGCAGAGACACTGCTTTTAGAACTGGTACGGAAAATTTATCTCTCAGCAGGATTTTAAAGAATGGTGAGTGGAAGTGGGACTCGTATAGTTTTTTATTTTAAATTCATGCAGAAATAGAAGGCATCAAGATTCACAATGATAAAGAAAGGGACTTTTGGTCTTGGTAGTGTACTAAGGACGGTTTATACCAGTTTAAAAAAGTTTGGAACTCAATTAGAACCAGTTTTGAAATTAAATATTGGTCGTATTTGGTCTAGAATAAAATACACGTTCCAAAAATGGCGGTATGCCTTTTTAAAGCCATCGATGACTATCTACTGACAAAGGAAAGACTACTTCAGAAGCAGATAGTTGTGGATCCCTTCTATGTTTTTTGTAAAAATCACACTGAAACTATATACCACCTATTTTTTCAATGTAATTATACAGAAAACGTATGGCTTTGGAGCTGTAATTTTTTTTTTTTAAATCACCAAAAAGTTTGTTCTCATTTACTCTGAAGGAAGATTTACAGAACTTCGTTTCTTACTCTAGAGATAAAAGTCTCAATTCAGAATTGTTTCAACTTTCACTATCAGTTTGTGTTTGGCATATATGGAGAGAAAGAAACGATAGGATTTTTCAGAATCGTTTTACAGAAAACACACAGATTTGTAAAAACATTTATCAGACTATGAACATAAGAATGGCCAAATCTAAGCAGTTTAAGAACATTACTGGCATGAATGAAATAATAGCAAAGAAATGGGGATATACCTCCCAACGCTGAATTGGGGCATCATCTGCATTATCATATGTTTCGTTCTTCTCCAATCTTCTTACTTCTCGTTTTCTTGGTTTAGGTTATCCTGTACCTGTATTATTTACATTGTCCTCACCTTCTCTCTTATAAATTACATTATAATTACAACCTACAATACTTATTGATCTAGTTTGTTAAGTTGCAGATTACAGCTTAAATTACAGATTCTTCTGGAACTATGCTGGCTTCTCGTTGCTGTTTCTGCTTCCTTGTTGCTGTCTCGAACAATCTAAACACAAAAGAAATTTAGTTAGTTTCTCAAATCCTGATTATTGTTCTGGGTGTAAGAGACTTATCTTGCGAAGGTTTTTACTTTTCCTGAGGAGGTTATGGTTTCTGGTTTCAGATATGATATTTGTCCAGAACTGGTAGTAGAAGGTGAAGCTTTGAGTTACATTTGACTTTGAAGAGTTTTCTCCGCTGTTCTGGAGTAGTTTCAAACACCTAATAGCAAATAAACTTAATTAGAACCTACATAAAATATAAAGACATCGTCTTTTTGGGTGTAAGAGACTTATCTAACTAATATCTATGTTTGCTCTACTTGAAGAGATATCAGCTCTAAGACCTTTCATCTTTATGGATAATAGACATTCGATCTGCTGCTGTTTGTGCTTCCTAAGGTATGGAATTAGTTCAGATCTGGAAGAAGAAGTTGAAACATTGAATATTCTGAAGCGATACTCCTCAGCTGCTCTGTTGTAGCTCCGAGAAATAAATCTGCAAAGAAACTTAGTTAGATTTCTCTAATGAAGTTTCAAGACTTTATCTTTTGGGTGTCAGAGACTTATCCTGATAAGATCTGCATTGCTTGATTTGAAGAATTTACTGGCTTTTAGATTTGCTTACTCTGGTTGTATCCTTATCTGTAATTTGTCTCAATCTGGAAGTAGAAGTTGAAGAGTAGGGTTCAGTTGATTACGAAGTGTAACATGAAAAGAATTTCATTACTACTCTCAAGCCGCCATTAATGATTTTTTATGATTTTATTTCGGGGAGGAGTAAATGAAGTAGATGGAAGTGTCGTTTTACCTAATATGCTTGGAGCGTTCTCTCGAAGCTTCTGGTAAATGGGCTTTTGTTTCGAAATATTATACCGTATTAAATGTTGGGCCTGTTGTGTATTTTTTTTAGTTGGCTTAGTATTGTTGTGAACTTGCCTTTTGGCATTTGTAATCTCTTCTTATAGTTTTTATAATAAAGTTAGAACCCGTTTTCAAAAAAAAGAAAGATACAAGTTATATCAAAGTTAAAAACAAACATCATTACCTAGATAGTTATAACTTCCTGAACTTACAACCACCGATGAGTATATATAGTAATACAGTAGAAATAAAAATACTATGGCAGGTAAACATCTAGTTCTACTCCATAAGCTCTATGTCCCATCAACAACAATTTAGAAAAACTCGGTCTGACCCAAGCATTATAATAAAATAACACCCGGATCACTTTGGAAAACTAGCTTGAGAAGGGTCAAGAAATATGGTGAGCATATAATAATCTGCGAGACCACGCCCTTAAACATGGAATAGATTTTACCTCACAAGAAAAACATCTGTACATGAAAGAATGGAAACAAATTAGAAAAAAACCCAATTTTGAAAGAATGGGCATACAGGATTAGAATCTAAGCTTAGAGAATAGACACGAATAGTTAAACATCGTGAAGTGCACAAGACATTCCCCGATGCAATTAAGAAATTTGAATCAAAAACAAGGAAAAGGAAATTTCCAACAATGATAAGGAAGGTGCGTCTCTTACAAAAGTATACCTTTAGAAAATATACTTGAGAACAGTGATGGCTCTCAGAAACCTCTAAGCCGGACCCCACCAACCTTAAACAAGTATCCAAGTTTATTACATATTCACGTGCATAAAACCAAAATCAATCCGGAGTAGATATGAAAATACTTTAATGGAATCAATCCTGCATAGCCTGGCCCCCACTCGCTCTTTACATAGTCATTTTCGGTAAAGGATATCAATGCTCAAATGAGCCACAAATCGTCTTAGAACGACAATATACAAAGAAGATAGCATAATTGATAGTCAATATATCAGCTATCAAGAATAATCAAAATGACTGTATATGGAAATCAGATCTCATGCTCTTACCACTACTCGTCGATTTCAAAATTGTACTATCCCTCGGTTGAAAATGAAGCTAGGCAAGTTAAGGTAAAGTTACCTTTAAGCTTTGGCTTGACGATGTTCTTAACCTTCGAGATAGAAAAGAATTTTCATACCTCAATGTTTAGTGCTAAGAATATAACCAAATCCATTCCATATAAGCGGTTTCGTTTATTGAAATTTAATTTCTGATTCTTTCCATAATCGACTCAAACTTTTAAAAATCGAACTTATGCTTGGTTTTCACATCACAAAATATTTGTAAAACACTTTAAAAACATTCTTTCAAAGCGTGCATTATATTTCTTAGTGTATTTAGAGGAGGGAGAAAGCTAATGGGTTTCGGTTCTGATAGAGTTAGGGGTATGCGGTAGAGGCAAGTATGCAATTTGTTACATATATCTAACTCGATAACCAATCTTGTTCGAAATAAATGGTGTTTTCTTTCTGTTATACACTTGATATAATGTGTTATAGTAATTTATTTATTTAAAAGTATATTTAATAGAAAATCCATAAATTGTATGTTTTGTGATAATAGTTTGCAGAGTGCTGTAACCATGAATAATTTATCACAATGAAAGCAAATATACCATTTTAAATATTCTTAGTCAAGATGCATTAAGACTAGATATCGACGTATCTGTTGAGACTATAGTACATAATGCTCTTCAAATGTTGGGTAGTGTATTACTTATGGCTGTTGGGGCACCTAGGGGTTACGTACTGATAGTTATCAGATAACCGTGGAGCGGACCCACTGGATAGTTTTCTATTGGTTAATATAACCAAGGTCAAGCATAAATCGATGTGATTGATTTACACAGTTCTCTCAACTTGAGAATAATGTGCATCTTCAATATGAAAGCTTCACTTTTATTATAGTCAAAACATGGCACGAGTCCATCGGGTGACTATAGCTGGGTCGAGTGGAAGTGTTGAAAGTGAAGCACTATTTAAGAGAGGATTCATCTTGTTAGTTATATGGGGTAAGAATCACGGTCAATCAAGTCAAATCAAAGTCAAGTTTCTGGTCACCAAGGGCATTCTGTTTGGACTATAGAGTTGAAGATGAACGATATTGGAATTTTGACCATTACCAAATATCATAAGTCTAAAATGATGTTGTTTTAAAGAGGAGAATGGGTGTAAATAAATGTCATAATCGAGTAATGCTTAATAAATTAAAATTGGATTTAATTGAAATTAAGTAAGCGATAAATTTGGACAAAATGTTACACCATCTGCTAAGTGAGTGTGAACATTAACATTCGCATAGTTCGATGTTAATCGTTGACCGAGTTAGCATTAACATTAACATTTAAATATTCAAATTATTCATATATATATATATATGTGTGTGTATCATTGTGATATTGATAGTTAGGTGACGATTTTTATATGTACCAATGTTGTCACATACTAAATTATTCATATAGTTTTGTTACCATAGTACATACATGTATATTTATATGCGAAATGATTTTAAAAAACTTTGATATATTATGTATATATATTATTTAAATTTTAGTACTATAATATATATATATAAATCATTAATATTTTATGCATAAGTAATGTGCATACATATAATTTTAATAGCTTTTAATATTTATATAAATAAAAATTTACATACACACACATTTGGACAACATTTAATACATGTAGGATGAGCTAGCATGTCTGTTGCTGTGTAAATCCCTACATTTATATATGAGCATGTTATACCTTGCATGGATTATTATGTTACATATGTATGTACATACAATATGTATATGATATATATATATGTGTATTGTTATTTAATTTAAATTTGGAAATGTTCTAAATAAATTAGATTTCATAGTCCCAATAAAGATCCAATAGGGTAAGAAAAATTAAAATTCACCCATATCTTTCGCTACGGGACGGCCCAGTTCCTACATGATGCACACCAAAGTGCTCCATCCGACTTTCTCTCAAATGCCGTAAAAGCGTCCTGGGTGAAATATTCGGTCTATGAAACTCAAATTGTAAAGCCCCTCTAACTACTTCTACTAGGTGGTCTACTAACATCTTGAGCCCCAAGCACCAAATCAATATGAAACTCGGTTTCTCTTCTCGAAGGTAAACCCATCACATGCTCAAAAACATCAACAAATTCTCAAACTATGAAAACTTTATCCATTTTCTCTTCTAGGATTTCCAATGCACATAACAAGATCTAGACTTTCTCCTTTTCTCATCCAAAGATACTAGAACTCTATCTCCCTCTTTCGAGTTCAATAGAGCAACGATTCTCTTAGCATAATAGATTCTGGCATTATTTTACGTTAACCAATCCATACCCAAAATCACTTCACACCCTTCATAGTCAAACACAAACGGGTTGCACAAAAATGATTGGCCACACAGAACAAACTCTATATCAATGCACCTTAATTCAGGAGTGGCATACCCATCACCGGGTTAACTACACACAATAAATTAAATAGGCAGGCAATATCTATTTCTACTCTATCAAACACATCATTACAAATGAAAGAATGTATAGCTTTAGTGTGAAATAGAATGCTAACTGAAAAACGAGATATTGAAGTCATACCTTCCAACATAACATCTTTGCCCTTCTCCTCAGCAGAAGGTCCCTCTCAGTCCCTCCAAAGCAAATAACCAAGTCTGCTTTAGTTCTAAGCAATTCTTCTTATGATCTGGCTTATCATAATTATAACACTTAACCTTGGCTATCCCTTCCGATTGTGAACATTTCGAAGCTTATTTTCCTTTCTGACCATAATTATAACAAGTAACCTCTGAAATATGCTTTAACTACCCCTTTTTAAAACTTTCTCCCTCGATTGCTGCCCTGTCTTCCCTTTTTGGTAAGGACCAAACCTCTTCTACCATTCTCCATTCGAATTCATCTCCGTCTTCCTCTTCTCTTGGTACATATTGTCATACCTTTGAGCCATATTCTCTACCAACTCATAAGGAGATGCTAAGGCAACACCACCTTGTGATTCAACCCTTGCATCAGCCCTGAATAATCTTCTCGTCCTTCATCATTAATGTATTGATTAATTCTCGGCCAGGCTTTGCCAAATCATTAAACTTTTAGATATAATCTTCAATGGAAATATCTCCTTACCTAAGATCAATGATTTTTCTTAACAACATGCTCTTTTGAGAGCCGAAAATAAACTGAGCCTAAACCTCTCTCGTAACCACTCCTAAGTGATCTCCTTTTTAGGAATTTCCACAGTAGTCGTTTCCAACCAATCTAGGGTATCCTCAAGCAACTGTCTAGAAGCCATCCACCTCTTTTATGCATCATTCAGCCCTATGTCCTAGAAAACACTATAACTTACTTTTAGCCAATCTAACACTTCCACAATCGGATCCTTCACTGTAATCCTCTCAACCTTAGGCTCCTATAATCTCGACTTTGCTTAGAGAAATCCACTCTAGCCTCTGATCTCGGATCGACCACTTTTGGCAAAGCCTTCTCTCATCATCTGTAATATAAATTGCCTGAATAATTCATTCACCTCCACCCTAAAATAGGTGGGATTGCTTCAATCATCGCTATAAGAGGCACTTCTCCACCATTGCCTTCGACGGTCTGAGTACTATCATTTTCTCTCCTAGCATTTGTTCCTCCTATGGTAATTCTTCCACCTCTCAAATCCACTTTTCGCTAAGAATTTTTTTATTAAAAATGAAAGAAAAAAGTAATTTAACAATAGATGATCACTAACTAAACTCATTTGCATTCCTATATAGCAAAATACTGATACATCAGATAGTCTCTCCAAGATGTTTTCTTCTATTATCTAATGTTACTTAACTTATTTTAACTTGTGTCCCTAGCCTAGGCTCAAAAACCAACTATAACATTCCTCATTCTAAACCTAAAATGGAACTTCAATGTATTGCAGTCACCTCGAAACTATCTTTTAGGGACAAAGATGAGAAAATTTCTATAACATGGTCTTAAGTAAATAGAGAGGATAAAACTAAAATAAAGCACATCATTATAGATTTAGTTTAACAACTTTACGTCCCATGCACCATATATGAAGATTCTAACGCAAACACTTTATATAGAAAAAATAAAACATTACTATAACACTCAAGCCTCCTACTTCGTCTTGGGCTTGCATTATGCAACGACCGGGATTTTTCGACCTTTAATTTTGAATATTTAAGTGGTTTTAAATATTGGATTTGGAATATAAGTTAATTTTGATTATGAAGATTTCGGTTGAAATTTTTGAATGAATTTAAAAGGCAAATATTGATAATAGGAATTCACAGTCTCAAGTATTGTTCACCATTTTTTACTTTTGAGATTCCGTACAAACAAAAATGTACACAACACAACTTTTTGAAAGACAATCAGTTTGTAAAGTTAACAATCAAACAAAAATTAAATTTATTTTGTTTTCCGTGTTTTGAGAAATAACAAATGCACGAAAAACAATCCATCATCACCATCGCTCCTTTATCATCTTAATGACTTAGATTTTTAAATCTTCTTGTCCGCTTTGCTCATATTTTGTAATGCATGTTGAAAATACAAAACACAAAAATCAAAATGAAATCAAATGGACCTTAAGTTTCTATAAGAACATTTCAAAATAATGTTTAAAGGACAAAATATTTTATATATACATATATGTGTGTGTATAGAGCTAGGATCTGCAGTTCTCCTTATTTAGCACTATCATGTAGTCTCTGTTTTCAGCGACCAATTCTCATTTAAATAATAACGCTTTCTCTCTTTTCTCACATCATATTATTATATAAATGGGAATATGTGGCTGAAAAAAGAGGGCTACATGATGATCCTAAATAAGGAGGGCTGTGGAACCTAGCTCATATATATTTTTACACACACAGATAAGCTACGTTTAATGACACATCTATTTTATTTCAAATACGGCGATTATCGTAATACGGAAATAGTGCTAATAGTTGAATTTGAGTTAAGTATGAATCAAAACGATTTCTAATGCGAATATAAATTCTATTTGAATCAGAATTGAGTTAGTAAGTTTTAATACTGAAAATTCAAGTTATTTCGTTAATTTTGAAAATCGTTGTTTTTATCGACGCGTTAAAATAGCGATTCGGGGCACAGTCTCGGATTTCAATGAAACAAGTTCCATTAGATCCATGATAGTGTACTATTATTAGATTTCAAATTTCGTAGCATTTGAAGTTACCGTTTGGTCGTACGGGATAGAAACACATTGATATCAATATCGAAAATTAATATTATAATTGGGTTCAAAATGCTATCTTCGGTATACGATCGAATTAGGTCTTGAAACTTATTCCATTGCTTTCGAAATAGGGATATAATATTAAGAATGCCAGGCGGCATGCCTTAGGAGTTCGCGATTTCAGGATATGTTATATGAGATATTTTGGATATAAAAATATATTTAAGGGTCAACCCTTGCGATCTATTCAGCCCCATCCTAGCTTTGCTTTCCCCGACCTCTTGCCTTCTTGTTTATAATCATGCCTTTTCTCCTTCTATCAAAATCACGAAATCAATTTAGAGAAGAAAAAAAGAAATCTGCTATCGAAGAAAGAATTAAAGAAGGTAACCTCGAAGTCGCGGCTGTTGGGAGGATTTTCCGACGATCTCGTTCGTTGCGTGCGAGTGGGTGGTGCTGTAGGTGGCTACGGGCATTATGGGAAGCGGTAAATTTTAGGGCTTCAAGGCGGTGAACTGGAAGGAAACGTGAGGTGAGGGCGGTGAGTGCGTGGCTTGGGCATGGCGTGTTGGGTTTCGGCGATGGTGGAGTGGAGGCCGGGTGGCGTACGCTTGTAGTTGAGGTCACGTGCAGGCGCTTAGATCGCAAAGGAGGAAGTGGGGCCGAGCTTCCTATCGTGGGTTTGGTTTCCTGGAAGAGGCAGCAAGTTTTGGGGAAGATAACGTTTAAATCATTAAGGTAATTAGCTGGCTTAAGTGTAATTAGTAAATTTGATTAAAATTAAAAGTTGAAATAGTTAATTTATATAGTTCGAAATCTGCTTATACGTGGTTCAATCGAACGGAATCAATCGTCTGGGATTCGTAGCTGCGGAATCTACGCAATAGAATTAATTTGGAACCATTGGTAATATCGAAAGAAAAATCAAGGTGAGTAAATCTCACTCATTTGGATTGCTGGTTTTAATTTAAAATATTAAAAAAATATATTTATTTGTTGATTGGATGAATTGATAATAATTTATCAGTTGGATATTATATATTTATAGTAGTCGTAGTAGTTGTAGTGTGTGTGTGTATACTAGTAGTTGGGTATATTTCCCGCTGATTGGAGCGGATGGGGTACAATGCGCCCCACATAATAGATGATGACCTTATATCATTGCGATATCCTGCCTCGAAGCAGGATTATTATTTTATGTTATATAGCATTCGTGGTTGCAGGGAAACAGGTTGGAGGGATCCAACTGGATTCCTCAAATTTATTGATTGTTTTTCATATATAGCGATATATGATGTGATTGAATAATCTGTTATGGATTATTATGTGATGTGATTTATTGGATGTTATAGTAGCACTGACCTTAGTTTGGTATTTTAAATATCATAAAGAATATTTTTTGAATTTTGAAAATAAACTCAAATGGTGATTTTTGGAAATAAAAATAATTATATTGATTTGAAATATTCGATAAGGAATCAGTGTGAATTAAATAAAAAGGATTTGATTTGGAATTCACTTAACTATTTTGCAAAGTGCTTTCAAATAAATATTTCAAAATTAATTTTTACAAGGAATTTGGAATAATAGCTTTTAATGATATTTCTAAAATTTTAAATAGAAATTGAAATCGAGTTTTTGAATAGGTTAGGAATATAATTGGTTCTATTAGAAATAAATTTCTAAATGGGTTTTAAAATAGAAATCAATTATAAACGGATTTTGAGATATGATCTGCTATTTACAAAGAAAAATAGAATGAGTTTATGAATTCATGAATGATATTTATAAATAGAGTGGAATGGTTATAAATTGATGAAATGTAGAAAAAGAAATTTAATAGACACTCAAAAGGAATTTGGCAATTAAATGAGATTTGAAAAGAATTGAGTTGGGAAGAAGATTTTATAAATGAGAATATTTTATAATTAAGAAGAAAAACCCGGAAGAACTTTATAAATTCATAAACAATGTTATAAATAAGTGAAAATGATTATCAGTTGATAATTTGGAATTATAAATCCATATTGTGGATTTAAAAATGAAATATGGGATCGTTTTAGAAAAGAATATTAGATTTCATTATGGAAAACGGGGGAATGGTTATGAAATTGAAATCATGAACCGGTGGATATGAATCGAGGATGTTTTATAAATTGGAGATGGTAATATTAAAATTTTAAAAATGGATTTTTGGTATCGAGAAGTAAGGTTTGGCTTCCAAAAGGAATTATTTATTAAACAATGTTGTTTAAAACCGTTATTAGTATTTACAATATTTTAGAAAGATTAACTATTCAAATAATTAAATTTATTATTAATAAACTTGGGAAGTCGATTTATATTATTTAAAATGGATTGGAAATCTGTTTCCATTTGTTTATTTAAAAAGTGTTTTGATATTTTAAACAATTACTTAAAGCATTTTGGAAAATAATATTTATTCTTTAAAAATACTTATTGTGTATATATATATATATGAAGTTAAAAATAAGTGATTGCATTTTATTTATAATTGCTCTTTAGATTTGTCAACTGGGTTTTAATTGATGAATGTGATTTTATAAGAGAGAATCTTATAGAATTCTGGAAACTTAAGGAAATTTCCAAAGTGTTTAAATATGAAACTTCGAAAATGAATTATAATTCATAAAAGAAGTTGGAATTGGGTAGTTGGAATTATAGAAAAGTGAAATTGATTTTGGAAATTTTAAAGGAAATTAATTAATGAATTCCAGAAAATTATAGAATCCTTTATAAATGAGTTGAGGAATTTACCATTAAACTATAAATGATTTTGAGAAATACGAAATAAATGGAATATTTCCTAAGTATTGGAAATAAAATGATTTTGGGAAAATATACTTATAAATATTTCCTAAGTATTGGACTGGAAGGATTTGAAATATTTTAACTACGAGATTTTATTATAGAAATATTTTTCAATGTGTTGAATTATATATGGAATTAGGAAAAATATTTCTAAATACTGATATGGTTTGAAATATTCTGTATGGATAAAAAATTTCAGATATTGGAATATTAAAAGAGATTAAAAATATATCTCCAAGAAGGTATTTTGGAACAAATGTTTTGAAAAGATTTAATATATCGAGAATAACAAATTGGGCCTAGTGACTGCTTATGGATGTTATTTGATAGTTAAATAACGGACTGTCAAATTTAGCCAATTTCGATAATCTTTTCGAAGAGACCGGAGTCAGATCTAGTTATCCGAAAACCACTTCGATCCGATTTGGGTGTTACGAATTGTGATATCTCATAGATAATAAAGACAGTGATTTTGGAAATTCAGTTTGTTCAGACCCAGAACAGCTTGTATGAATGAATGTTATCATTACATCGTTGCTTAGAAGGCAGTGTTAGCATTCCAAGAATGAATGCTATTCTTAAGATAATACGTAGCCTCAAGACTCATCAATCGAGATGACAAAAACAGGGGAGATGCAGCAAGGCTATGTGGATCACTTCCATTAGGGTATCATCACTCATCTAGAGTGGACATTTATCATCACTTTCATTTGTATGCATTTCGGGGCCCATTGGTGGTAATCATATTCGGTACTATCCAGTAAGAGGTAGGCCGGTCTTGTATTGGCAGGGATCGATAGGCACGATCTTGGTACATTTTTTAGAGGTGTACAGTGGTGGGCGATACCCCAGTAGCCCTGTCATTGCATGGAATCCAATATCCACCACGAGCCTGTGCGGTTTTAGATGTTCCCAACTATGCTAAAACGTGAGATGCAAGCATTTTAGCTATTTTATAAGTTTATTTTCTATAGACACTATTATAATATCAAAGGATTTTGATATAAAATGTTTTATCATAAGGTAAAAACCCATTGTATTTATGTGTGGCATGGTCTTATAAGATACCTTTGTTTTCAAAGGATTTTGATAATAGTAATAATTCAAATTGAGTGTGTTTTCTCACGCTGGTTTTCCAAACTGACTCGGGTGTTATTTTATTAATGCTCTGGTTAGACTGAGCATTGCAGATCTTGGTTAGGATGCTATGGAGCTCAGGAGACGAGCTGGAGGATTTTAGACGTATTTCACATACTTGATTATATTCTGGTGTATGTGTCAGACTGTACAGTCAGCACTGGTGAGGATAAGTTTTAATAACTGTCCATATTGATTTGTTGGTTGTTGTACTTTGATGATTGTATGTATATTAATAGTTATAGTTTCTATTTCTATAAATATCTGTATTTATCTATTATATATTGTTCCACTGCGATTGTGAGAATCCATGTTATTGTTTCTGTTTTTCTTCTATCCCTTTTCTTCTTCACCCCCAGCAATCGGTATTCCCGGTACTTGAATATTCGGCATGCTATACAGTGAACGTATTGATGTCGATTTTTCGAGGGTCGAAAATCTTGGGTCTCTATGCATTATTTGTCCCAAAACAACCCGTCTAAGCTAAAAACTCAACCTATTTGAACAACTACCCATGAATTTATAGGGAAACAAGAATAAAAACATGGATCAGACATAAAGTCTAGTAAGTTTAAGATATTGCCCTAAACAAAAAGATATAAAGACCACACCACCACTATGAAGGACCGGTTTTCCGCTTTACAAGTAAACCTAAGTCAATGGTTTTAGGTTGCTACTATGGCCTCTCGGTTGCTACTATGGCCTTACATCTTCTACCAAAGATATATGATTTAAAATCTTATAATTCAGCTGCTATCAAGGCCTTATGCCTTTCGTAAGAATAAAGTGTTAAAGTTAACCTCCAGCTTCCACTTAGGCTTTATGCTTTAAAATTTCGATTTAACTTTCGGCTACCTCTAAGGCCTTACACCTCATCGTTTTTGGTTTCCACATTAGGCCTTACATCCACACTTTTGTAGCCACCTTTGGCCTTAAACTATTTCGGTTTTGGTTTCTAGACCGATGGAACCGGGCCAGTCGGAAGCGAGTGAAATAGTAGATATAAAAAAATTCTTATTTTGAATCTGTTAGGCCAATGAAGTCTAAAGTGAATTTTAGATTCTATCTAAAATATTTTAAATTAAATCTTTTTAAAAAAGTTTTTCATACTAGGTTTTAATTTATAAGTGTATTAACTACACTATTTATGTAAAGTGCATATGCTACATATATGAAGTGTACATATCAAAAGTGATGTATGTTGGTGCTTGGATATAAACTGCAGTAGACTCATTTGTCCATTTGTTTATGCCCTCGTTGTCCCCAATTTATACGTAAATTATAAACATATATATAATGATAGATATATATTTAAGGAAAGGTTTGAAATTGATTTTGTAGTTTTATACAAAAGTCCATTTTATAAAGCTTAAGTTAAAATAACATACATATACACATATCTTTATATATAAATAATTGTAAACTATGTTTTAATGTTTAAAACAACATATGTATATAAAGATTGCAATCTAATATTTATGTATATAAATTTTAAGCTAATAAATCCAACTTTCAACTCAAGAAAGAATCAAACAATATAAAATTTTACATAAAAGTCCACTTATGAGTTTTTGAATCAAAATACTTTTACACTAATGTAACCAAAATATATATATTCAGCCAACAACCATGTAACACATATATTCATATTAAAGGTGAATTTAGAGAATTAAAATTGATTCCAATCAAAACTCTATTCGATCGGAACTAACTATAATTATCAAAATTTCCTTCAATCAAAATTATTTAAATAACCATGTAACATATGTATATATTTAATTAAATAACATTCAATCAAAATTGATTTCAAAATAAAAACGAAAATGGATCAAATAACTTAGACAAATGTATATTCATTATAAGAGGTTCAATATCAAATTATACAAACAATATGAATAAATAATCATATGAGATGAAGCATCTGAATTATATTAACTTATGGATAAAATAATTAATTGAGAAATAGTGCAAAAGGGGATTCAAGTTAAATTAACATGATGTCAATTGATTGAGGTGTGGCAAAAGGGGATCTAAATTATATTATAAGCTGAAATATATATATATATATATATATATAAAATTTGGTATGAAGCATATAAAGGATTCAATCCATGTAGACAGGATTAATATAATTGAATAAATAATAATGGAAACTACCTTAGGATGTAGCCAAAATTTTGTACCTTAAATGATGAATGAAGCTCCTAGATTCAATTGAATCGACCTCTATTACAAGAATCAATAGAAATAAAGACACCTTTTACTTTGATTTAATATTCAATTTGTTTTTGGTTTTTTTTTCCTTCCATGGTGCTACTCAAATTCGTCCATGAGAGGGTGGGGAGAAGAGCGATAGAAAAGTGAATTGTTAGGAGGATTTTGGAATTCATGAAAGAGAATCAGTTTTAGAGGGAACATTGAAATATTTCAATTTCCTTTAAAACCTACCAATATAATCCTCATTAAATCTCATCAGATCTTCTCCTCCCTCTTCATATTCTTAATAACAAATAGAATAACCAGAAAATGGCAAAATTCATTTCGTAAATATGTTTTTAGGTGAGTTATAAAGAAGATTAAAGGTTGTAGATTTTTTTATTCCTTTAATTGTTCCTTTGACCTCTCCCTCCCATCTTGCATAGACGACCATAAAAGAGGAATGCGTGTCTCAAAATTTTCCCAAAACCACTTAGCACTTAATCCAATTAAATTCATTTTAAATATTATATCGATATCGTATATCGATACGCACATCTATAACTTTTATATGCGTACTTTAATAAATACTTACGGTATTAAAACAAATCAAATAAAATTTAATAATTAATATTTCACAAATACTAATTAATTTATGGTGATTATAAATTAATTAAATCATGTGTTTTCAGAGTATTCATAATTATGTTATGCGATTTAAAGGAACTTTAGTTAGCGATTAATATTAAACAATTCGAATATTAGCATTCACTTATTATCTTAGCTAGTGGTGTGACATTTTATTGAATTTATAGCTTAAACATTTTTTCAGTAAAATCTATTTTTACTTATTATAAGTGGTACCCGGTAGTAATGACTATTTACACCAATTCTCTTCGTCAACACTATATCACAATAGGCCTTATGGAAATCGGGTGTGGTCAAATGTCCATTATCATCCACATTCAACTTGATTAGTCCAAACACAAAATCATTAGTACAATAATAATAATTATTATTAACTGTACTACTCTGGCTAAAGACTTTGACTTTGACTTGACTATAATTGACCGTGATACTAACCTCTTATAACCGAGGAGACAAATTCTCTATTGAATAATGTTTCACTTCTAGTACTTCCACTTGGACCCTACTATAGTGGTTCAATGGATGTCTTGCCATGGTTTAACTTTAATCAAAGTGGAGTATCTATATTAAAGTTCAATGGTCTTCTCAAGTCGAAAGAATTGTGTAGTACTGTCACTTTAAGATTCTCATTTTGACCTTAGTTATATTAACAAACAGAAATTTTGAAAGTGTGTAGGATCGTGTAATATGGAATATAATTAAATCTAAATGTGGAAACAAATGATAATAGCAAAGTAAATGGAAATAAGCAAAATAAAACAAGCACACCAGGAATTTTTATTCTGGTTCGAACTTCCCGTTCTACGTCCAGTTTCAGACTCCTTCTGGAATTTCAACTACAATAACCCTCACTTAACCTGAAGGAACAGGTATATACAGTCTGAGCAGCAGAACAGATACCTGAGCAACTGAACAGGATTTTCGCCTCAGCAGTAGAAGAGGACTTCACTGATACAAAATAATATATGACACCGTGTGTTCTTGATAACACTGATTTGTCACTGATAGTACAAACCTCCTATAATCAAATCCTCAAGTATATGAAGTGTATGTGAAGATATGAAGAGAAGGTAATGCTAAGAATCGAATATTATGAAAGTTTGTTTTTAGATTCAAAGCAGTAAAAACGTTTGTTCGCTGTTTGAATGCAAATATTAAAGCACAAGAAGAATAGTAGAGAGTTAGAGTGAAATTAGGTGAATGTGAAGTGCTTGGGAACATGTATATATAGTGGTTGAAGAGTTACTGCCATTGGTGAAGGGTTTTGACGAAAAGGAGCATCCATTTCCATTCAGAGAAGGGTTGCTTCCTTTCGCAGAAGAAGATGTCTTTTCAAAAATATGACAGTTGGTCTCAGGTCAGTCGACTGGTCGTTCTTGGTCAGTCGACTGACTATGCAATAGGTTTTAGAAATAAACAGTGCATGTCGTATATGTACACTGTCAATCGACTGGGTGATTATAGCCAGTCGACTGCCTATATTATTTTTACACAGTATGCTCTGTTTTGATTAATTATGAGAAATACGAAGTGCATACTACTTGAGGATAGATTTTAACAAATTTCTAAGACTCAACCATAAGTACTAGACAACGAAAGCATAGATTAAAAGTCTTGATATAGCTATAGTCCTTGGATTATCTCTTTTTGTCGTGTATTCTCTTTTCCGTCTAACTTTCTTTGTCATGAATCAAAACTAGTGATTCAATATTCTCCCCCTTTTTGATTGATGAAAAACCTGTATATAAAAGATTCTAAAGAACAAATATAAAAACCCCTCCTGAATATATGACACTTCTTGTACCTGCATAAAAATGATTAGGACAATTCTTCTCCCCCTTTGTCATTGACAAAAAGGAGATATAACAAAATAGTTTCAATATAAAGCGTGGAAATGAATATCAAAGTGAGACTAATTAGTACAAGTCTCAAAGTTACATAATTAGCAAACAAACATTCAAATATTTTAAACTGACAATAAAGTTTCAAAAAAAAAAACAAATAGTTCATACCATGCTCCCCCACCAAAAAAAACCTATTCATCAAGATCCCAATTATATTCTTCTTTCGGTGCAGGTTCTTTTCCTGGTCTAGAAGTTCCTTGAGCACCACTGCCTGCTCCACTAGTATCGCTACTAGTATGCTCCTCTGATGTAGACCATGTAAATCGAGGTGCTGGACGCTTTCCTTGGGCGACAGATGTGCAACAGTGGAAGAAGAACATGATAATGCATCCCATAAAGTAGAAAAGAAGCCTTTCATCTTATCAAGCTTCTTATCCATTTCCTTGAGCCTTGAATCCAAAATAAGTTGATTTCTGGAGAGAATTTCAACGGATTCACGGGTGCTGGAGGAAGTAGCTAAGCGAATATCGCCTTCTTCTTGTTGTGCTTCCGGTTCTCTGATTGTTGGACCTCCAGATTGTTGTTGAGCTTGTTGATGCTTCCAATCTTCATATGCAGTAATAGGTGGAGGTCGTGTTGGTAGCTTCATAAGACTAATTGTCCTTATATTTATGATTCCGACAGTAGAGAATTCAGAATCTGTTGACGAACACCAGCATCTAGAAGAAGTCTCATAATATATTCTTCAAAGTAGATAACATGCATATTCCCATGTGTGAAGGTGAGAAATTCATCCATAATACGACGTAACCAATTTACGCGTATATTTCCCCATGTGGCAGAGAGGGCTTTGAAATTTTTCGGATATATTAATTCATATGAGCCGGTTCGTGGGAGAATAGATCGCATGAGTGTCTTGTGCAAAATTCTTGCTTTAGGCCGAAGAAGCTTAGAACGCAATTCAGTCATGTCATCACTCATGAACATATGACTAATTCTATCTCTTTTTCTTGGATTGCATTCGACATCATTTAAATCTATACCTTCATTTGGAGATTGAAGGATATGTGTCATTCTATCCAGAGAAAAGAAAACTTGTTGACCACAGACCAAGCTCCATACACAATTATTTGGATTAGATGGTTGCTGGTGGCCAAGATTAAGATTTGAAAAGAAATTTTTTACCATAAGATGGTTAATGTTGTAGCGTTTTGAGTTGTAGTCTAGGAGTGACTCTAATCCACATTTTCGCGTTAATTCTTGAAGAGAGTAAGCTCCAAAATCAGAATAAACGATGAACGAGCCTTCAAAGATTCTAGAATTCTTCATCTTCTCCCATCTTTCGATTGCGGTTGCATCGTAAAGCCAATGAGCAACATGAGCATCAACAAAGGATGAGGAAGCTTGTCTTGAGCGTTTTGATCTTGGAGGAGCCATTAATTTGATGGTATTGAGAATAATTAGAAAGAAAAATGGGGGCTAGGGTTTTGGAGAAAGAAAAAAATGAAGAAGGTAAAGTGAATAGATGGGTAAAAGGGGTTAAAAAATGAAAAGACAGTAGTTATTTTGTAGAGCCAGTCGACTGATCGGGGTAGGTCAATCGACTGATCAGGGTAGGTCAGTCGACTGGTTTCTAACCCGAGAGCTTTTTACCCTACAATCAGTCAACTAACCTATATGACCCAGTCTACTGGTTGATAACCCGAGAGTTTTACCCTGTAAATAGTCGACTGGATATATATTTCAGTCGACCGGCTGAAGTCAAAATTTGCAGTTAAGCATAAAACAAAATTTAATTCAAGGATTATTAAAACAAACATATACATACATGAAATAAAAGTGAATATAGAACAATAATAACACAAGGAAATTAATTATTTAGGAGTTTTAGGAGAGCATTCATGTGGTTCAACCTTGGTGATCTCAACATGAGGTCGCAAAGGAGACCAATAGTTTTGGCGTTCCCAAGAGTTTGGAGATGCCGTAGGTTGTTGTGAAGTTTGCTCCCGTTGATTCCAGCCAAATGAATTTGGCTGATGAGATGTTGAGGGTTCAACAACGTCATGCTTAGATGATTTTCCACAGAATTTGAGGGCAATTGATTCTATAAGGCTAAGACGACTGGAATTCATCCGTTGTTCATAATACTTCTCTCTTTGTAAATTGATTTGCTCCTTTTGATAATGATGGACATCATCAATTTTTTCTTTAGTTTTTGGAGAAACAAACAAAGATCTTCGTGACTTCTTACTTTTTAGAGAATGTCCAATGTGATATTGAGATGGTTCATTTCTTGGGGTAGGAGTTGGCAAAGACGGAGTGGAGATACTGGAAGAATGATAGCTACTAGAGGATGTTGGTGTAGCAAAAGATAATTTGGAGTTAGAGGAGTCGTATGAATTGTGAGAGGCCATTGAAAGAAAAAATTAAGGAGCTTTGAAGTTTAATGTTAGAGAGTAAGTAATTGTATGGATGATTGCAAAAATGAAAGAATGCAGATTTATAGAGGAGATTGAGCTGAGGTTATGTGGTCAGAAAATGCACATAACTAATAGCCAGAGAGAAAAAACATATACATGGAATGGATGAGAATTGTTTTAAAGATTAATGGTTATGAGCTGATGAAGTATAAGAATCAGCAAGAAATAACATATAGCACAACTGGTAAAGCATGGAGTTACCAGTCATGAGACTAGAGTTCGAGCTCCAGTAGTTACATATTTTTTTGTTGAACGAAATTTTCCAGAATAATTATAATCCAGCTTCTAGTTGAAACAAGAAACATATATAGCTCAAATGGCAAGAGGCAATTATAATTCTACAACCAAGAGATTATGAGTTCAAGTCTCTCTAGAGTCATAGAAATTTTTTATTTTGACAAAAATTTGAATGAAAGTTTATATATATATTTTATCAAATTGTGTTATGAAAAACTACAGATACAAATAGTGTGTGTGTGTGTGTGTGTATATATAAAAATCTTTAAAAGAGACTTGTAACGACCCGCTATTTTGGACCATTCAAATCGACAATAAAACCGTACATGTCCGACTTGAATAATTCAAAATACCGAATTGTTAATAAAATTTGGCAAAACTTAAAATATACAGTAAATAAATCAATCATAGATCACTTACACAGAGTAATACAATGCAGCGGAATAGATAAAGAATAGTAGTTCATGAAGCTACTATATACCTCAGAGTTAGAAATAAAATACAACCGAATAGTTCAAATGCCATGAAGTCTCCAATGCAACAGATGGCTTCTCTGAACCAATCAACTGGATGACTGAAGGGATAGATAGCTGGATCTTCAAGCAAAGCTCCAACTTCGAAGATGAGTCTCAAATGCTGTATCTCTCAGTCTGACCCGAGCGTAAAGCAAAACACAAAACACTCAAGTCAGGATTAACATTCTTATATCTATAAATCTAACTCAAGTGAAATATCAACTGAAATATAATTAACTTAGAGGATGTTTGGGATAACCATCCTCTAAGGGTCCATGGAACTATCTAAAAGATAGAAATATACACTATAACACCGTAGTCTTTTCAACTTAATTTATACTTCAAAACCAAATATCATTTTCACTTCAAATATCTCTATACTTCCCAAATAGTATTTTTATATATTAAATAATTTGTACAGTAAAGAAATTTCAATTCCCTCAACTTAACAAATCGTTTAACATCAACCCGACCACCCCATTTAAATCTATTTCAATCTCAATTTATTAATTTAAATTCAACTCAATTTCTAAAATAACCACTTCAATTTTATCGATCTCAAATTCGGATTTGAAATCACAAAATACCCTTTATGTTCAATATATTTCAAAACTTTAAGTATTCAACGTTTCAAACTAACTTTTTAATCAATTTAGTTTCTAAATTGTAAATTCAACTATACTGATTTCAAATACATATCCGAATCTCAAAATAAACCATTTAAATCCCAATATAGTTCAAAGCTTTAATATTTAATTAAATGTTCAGTTTAATAGTTCCATATAGATCTCGATTTAACCTCATTATTATCTAGTCTTAAAATAATCCCTCATTAGATACAATATCATTTAAGTAACCTTAAATTACATATTACTCAATATTTTCTTTAATTTATTTGAACGTGAATTATTCATTAAATCACTTAAATAAAAATCCAGTTACAAAATCATACCCTTAAATTTCCCATTCAAAAATTTCAAATTGATTTAATTGAATAAATCCTTATTTAAATACCATTTAGATAAACCCATATTTATCTCCCAATCTTAGTAAATTGCAGAATACTTTTGGAATAAAATTTACATAAATATTTAGCATAATTTATGTATTAAATCAAATTTTGACTAAATTAAATATTATTAAATCTATATATCATTACCCTTTATATATAAAAAATTTTAAGGATTAACATTTAATAAGACCATATATTTCTTTCCAAAACAATGAATTAAATTTCAAAATATTTATATATATGGACCAACGATGTCTGTATATATTTCTTATCATATGGTCAAGTGTTACGGATATTTATCATTTCAATCCGTACACTAAATGTATACGGGTGGATAGCATTTCAACCCGTAATCCTAATTCAATTAAATGAAAATCGCTTGGGTTTATCATTTCAACCCATAACGATTTTCTCCTATTCTAAAGTCTGTTCGGGTATGTATCATTTCAACCCATAGTGATTTCTATACTAACAGGGAACTTGCAGAGTGATAACAGATATGTAAATAATAATAACAACAGGCATATATCATCAAAATAAATATATAAACAATAGGATATGGTGTCATATCCCATAAGTGAATAGTTACAGATAATAGCATATATAAGAATTTAAATAACTACAGCCTCATATTTCAATTGTCGTCTCAATTGAAATCAAATTTAGTAAATAAAAGAATGTTAATCGTGAGTGATTTCTCACCTTTCGAGGTTAGAGAAGATAGCCAACGAAGTTGAGTTACGAAATCCAAGCATGAATTACGAAGCAAAGCACGAAGGACATGGGTTTGTCGGACAAGCTGATAAATAGGAGTTGACGAAGTCAAATCAGAACTGGATTGATACAGATAGATGGTATAAGTGAATATATATATATATATATATATATATATATAACTATATATACTATATATATATAAACAAATTCTAAATCCAAACATATATTAAATTAAATATATATAGGAATTCCAAAATCCGATGTTTTAAACTAAAACTCAATTACTAACGTCAAACATATAAAAACAAATTATATGTTATAATTAAAACAATATTGATTTTAACTTTAGTATTGATAAAATCAACTTAAACCCAAAATAGTGTGTATACATATATATAAAAAAAACAAATATACGTAAGCTATTTATACATGTCACCACTACATTCATGTTATTAAAATATATGCAAACCCATTATAAATATATTCAGACCCAATTAATGCGTGCCACAACCATTTTCAACCTGTACGTCCCTCTTTACATCACATAAAAGACTAGATCAAACTATCCAAAGTTTAAAATATAATATATATATATATATATATATAAATGTACCTAGCTTATAACTTTTATAAACCTTACATATAAATGTATTGTGTTGTTGTTTTTTTTCATATTTTAAAACACATTTCAAATAAATCTATAAATATACTCACTTTAAAAATCAATGTTATTATAACATATTTATAAACAACAACAGACTAATATAAAAAACTATGACACGCATCATAATTAAAACGAAAAAAAATATGCCCATCTACTTATAACCGAATAAAATATCCAATATATACATGACGTGTAATCAAAATCAAATCTACCTTTACAAAAAAAAACTGTACCAAATTTATAACTTACTATATATATTATTAGAAATATCAATACTGACATATAAAACAACATAGATATACTAAATTTCCAGACAACTATATACATTAAAGTAAAAGTATATATATGTAGCGTCATATCCACTAGAACTTAAAGTTTAAATAACTGATATATATATATCCAAACTTATTATAATCTGCCAACTATGTAAACTAATATAAATGTAAACCCCAGATTATATAAAATACTAATATGCGTTTAACAGAAAATATGCAGACTCACATATAAATAAATGTAAACACAGTACCATATACACAAGTACGACCTTATATATATCGCCTAAAACAAATCACCCAAACCTATACAGCTGAATAGATAAACTAATATATACAGTTAAAAGATCTTGCACACACTTTATAAAAGTATAGCCTATACCAAATTCTGACACAACATACAGGCACAATTTTTTTTTTTTTTAAAACATGCCATATATACTGAAGAATAAAGACGCAGAACAATATTTGAATGAAGGCTAAATATCTCTGCATACCCAAAAATATACGATTGAAGTTAGGCGATAGGGTGGAGCAACTTCAGGAAAGGCCGCACGCAAGGTTATCTCGACAGGGAGGTTGATGGTTTCGGCTAGACAAGCAAGGTAGCAAGGCTGGGAAGGCTTGGTGGTCTCGGTTTTCCTGGAGCGGGTTTACTATAGGGAAGGTGAAGTTGTGGCACGGTGGAGTGGTGGTGGAAGTATGCGGCTATGTGAGAGAGAGGGTAAGAGGAAATGGGGTGCTCAGCCGTGTGGGAGAGGGAGAGAGAAAGCGTGGAGGGGCGATGGTGGAGGAGGTCAGGCCGAAGTGGAGTTGAGGGGTGGCTAACTTGGAGGAGGCCGAAGATTGCAGGTCGGTGAGAAAAATGGAGGCGTTGCATGGAGGAGTGATGGTTTATGAATGAGGAAGAAAGTGAAAAGGTAAAGGCAAAAGGTCCAGATTATATGAATAAAGCAATGGATGCAACATATCCAACATTTATATTTCAAACTGGCGAAATTAAAGGCAGTCATCAATGCATTGAGTGACGGGGTCTTTAAGGCACGAAATCAATATATAAGGAATGAGCTGGCTGCAATTTATTATGTACGTTATTATATGTACTATTTATTTTTGAAACGTAAGTATAGAAAAGGAAAAGAAAAGGCATAGCAATACGAGCCAGAAATAAATGGGAAATCAATATAAGCAAAATGGTATCGGCCCAGTTTCTTGATTTCAGCTGAAAATTATTTAAGCAATAAATTTATTGCTTGGCAAGCACGGCTTAGGTTGAAAAGCAAAGGAAACCAAAAGTCCCAATAAAAAGTAATGAGAGAGAATGAAGTTAAAAAGGGAAAGGACAATAAAGTGAATCGTTCTAAAATAATAATTACAACGTATACAAATGTATACGTTTGATTTTCGAAACTGCTAAACATAAATTCAGAATTATAATTATAGCAATTTATTAGCTTGCCAGGAATTCACGTTGAAGTTTGAAAAGCAAATCAATTAAAGCAATTAATAGTTTGAATTGGACAGCACGTTTTCTCAATTAAATAAACTTCCATAAAATTATTTGAAAATTTACAATCTGCTATATTTAAATATACGTATTCTAAATATATAAACATTTTATTTAAAAATTCAATTATTATAAGATTTCACAAATATTCAATTAAATACGTTATAGAATCAATTAAAATTGTTAAAATTTTCCGGGTCGTTACACTGAGACTATTCCAAGTTCTCGTCTTAAATTGATGAAAGTATTTTCATTTAAAGGTTTTGTCAAAATATCTGCCAATTGTTTATCAGAGGAAACAAATTCTGGATTTATCAAATCCTTTTCAATATTATCACGAAGAAAAGGATTACGAATGTCAATGTGTTTTGTTCGTGAGTGATTGACATGATTTTTAGATAAATTTATAGCACTAGAATTATCGCAGTAAATAGTTGACTTAGATAAATTAAAACCAAAATCTTGTAGTGTTTGTTGCGTATAGATAACTTGAGCACATGGCAGAGCTGCTGAAATATATTCCGCTTCACATGTCTATAATGAAACACAGTTTTGTTTCTTACTAAACCAAGATACAAGAGACCGTCCAATGAAGTGACAAGTCCCACTTGTACTTTTTCTATCTGTCCAGCTTCCTTCAAAATCAGCATCACTATAGGACATTAATTCAAAAGGACATTCCTTTGGATAGAATAGTCCAAAGTCCTTGGTTTTATTAAGATACCGTAGTATGCGTTTCACTGCTCGTAAATGTGATTATTTGGGATCTGCTTGAAATCGTGCATACGAACAAACACTCATCATTATGTCAGGTCTACTAGCTGTTAAATATAGTAACGATCCAATCATACTTCGATATAATTTTTGGTCAATACTTTTTCCATCTTCATTTTTATCAAGATGTATAGTTGTACTCATAGGAGTTGGTTTAGTAGAAGTATTTTCCATACCAAAGCGTTTAATTAGATTGTTACAATACTTTTCTTGATTAATAAAAATACCATTTTCTAATTGTTTTATTTGTAAACCAAGAAAATAATTTAACTCACCCATATGTGACATTTTAAATTCTCTAGTCATTATTTTAGAAAAATCTTGACATAATCTTTCATTTGTAGATCCAAAAATAATATCATCAACATATATTTGAACGATTAAAATATCCTGCTTATTTGTTTTAATAAAAAGAGTTTGATCAACCTTTCCAATTTCAAAACCAGAATCTATTAAATATCTTTTAAGACGATCGTATGAAGCACGGGGTGCTTGTTTCAAACTGTATAAGGTCTTTTTAAGCTTATAGACATGGTCAGGAAATTGTTCGTGTATGAATAACAGAGGTTGTTCAACATAAACATTTTCTTTTATAAAACCATTTAAAAAAGCACTTTTGACATCCATTTGATATAATTTAAAGTTATGAAAACATGCAAATGCTAGTAAGATTCGTATTGCTTCTAGTCTAGCGACTGGAGAAAACATTTCTTCATAGTCAATCTCTTCTTGATTATATCCATGAGCAATTAATCTAGCTTTATTTCTAGTAATATTTCCTTGTTCATCTGCTTTATTTTTGAAGACCCATTTTGTACCAATAACTGATTGATCACTAGGCCGCAGAACTAAATCCCAAACATCATTTCTTTCGAATTGGTTTAGCTCTTCTTGCATAGCGATTAACCAATTTCATCCGTAGATGCTTCTTTAATTTTTTTAGGTTCAATATGAGAAAGGAAAGATATATGACGCATTTGATTTAATTGACTTCTTGTTCAAACAAATGAATTGAGTTCTCCAATAACATTAACAGAAGGATGATCTCTTAATAATCTAGGTTGATAACTTAATTCATTGTTATTGTGAACAATGTTCCCATTATTTTCAAGATTTTAAATTTCTGTATTTGTGATATTATCAGGGAATTCTTCATCATCTCTTATACTTGGAATTTGTTTAAAATTTTCATCAAAGGATACATGAAGTGTTTCTTCGATGATATTTGTTCTTTTGTTAAAAATTTGGTAAGCTTTGCTTCGATCTGAATATCCTAAAAAGGTTCCTTCATCGGATTTTGGATTGAATTTTCCAAGCTGATCTTTTGTGTTTAAAACAAAATATTTTGAACCAAAAAATTTAAAATAATAAATATTTGGTTTTCGTCCATTAAGAAGTTCATAAGGAGTATTCTTAGTTAGTGGTCGAATAGAAATACGATTCAAAACATAACAAGCTGTTGCAACTGCTTCAGCCCAGAAATGTTTTGGTAACGTACTTCCATTTAACATAGTCCTTGCACATTCTTGTAAGGTTCTATTTTTACGTTCTACAACTCCATTTTGTTGTGGAGTTCTAAGAAACGAAAAATTATGGAATATTCCCTTTTTCTTACAAAAATGTTCAAAGGCTTCATTTTCGAATTCGCCTCCATGATCACTTCTTATGTTTTTGATTTTCAAAGCTTTAAAATTTTGAATTCTTTTGACAAAAGTTTTGAAATTATCAAAGGTATCACTTTTGTTTTTCATAAAAATAGTCCTAGTATATCTTGAAAAATCATCAACAATTACAAAACATATCTACTATGATAATGGATCGTACTTGTGTTGGTCCAAATAAATCCATATGTAGTAATTCAAGTGGTTATAAAGTTGAAATAACCTTTTTAGATTTAAAAGATGACTTAGTTAACTTTCCTAACTGACATGCATCAAAAATATGATCAATTTTAAAATTCATTTTTGGTAGACTTTTTACTAAATCATTTTTAGAAAGCTTGTTTATAGTTTTGAAGTTAATATGGTAGAATCGTTTGTGCTACATCATTTTCTTTGGCTATTAAACACATATCTAAATTATGATTTATTTTCATATTCAAAACATAGATATTTCTGTCTCTATTTCCTTCGAAGATAAGGTTTTGATTTTGATCAAAAATACTACATTTGTTTTCAGAAAAGGTGATTTTGAATCCTTTGTCGCACAATTGGCTGATACTAAGTAAATTATGTTTTAAATTTTTGACAAGTAAAACATTTGAAATAAGAGGTGAATTTGAAATACCATTATTGCTCACATTGCCTTTGCCGATGATATAGCCTTTGGAGTTGTCTCCAAAAGTGACGGAGCCTCCATCTGAGTAAGTAGTATTTGATAGCATATCTTTGTCTACTGTCATATGTTTTGAGAAACCACTGTTGAGTATTCATTTTCCTCTTTTCTTGAGTGGGACCTACAAAAAATATGAGATAACATTGGTACCCACCTTTTTCAATAGGGTCCTAATAGTTAAATCTTAGGAAACCAAACCCAAGAGAGCTTAGTATCCCATTTAAAATTGTAATCTTTATTTTTATAAACAGTTTCTAAAAAGGTGTTTATGTATTTCTTCCTAATAAAATTGTTGTTTGTTTTAGGAACCCAGATTTTTATGTTTTTTGGGTAAGAATTCTTTTTTGTCTGTACTGTAGTAGGATTACTATTTCTCAAAATTTTCTTTTTAGGTAAAGCTGTTGTTTACTTAACATATCCTAATCCTTTTCTACTTGAAATAGATTGAGAATTATCAATAATTTTAGATAAAGTTTCTCTTCCTTTATTAAAGTTTGAAACATTTTTGGTAATGCTTTCTAACTTAGTTTTGAGACTAGTATTATCCAATTCTATTAATTTTACCTTACTTTTTACTTCATGATTTTCAAAAACAAGAGCGTCATTCTTCTCTTTTTGAATTTCAATTTCTTGACTCAAAATATTGAGTTGAGAATTGATATTAGAGAATGATTTTTGTAATTTTTCAAGTTCTTCCTCTAGTATTTTCTTCTCATATTTAAGCATATCTCTTTCGAATTCTACTTTGTTCTGATGTTCACGAGTATCCTTATATTTTCTTTTGAGATTTTTCAGAGTATCAACTAGCTCTGAGTTTATCTCAATCATATCATCAAAAGTAAAATCACTCACCTCGTTTTCATTAGCCATGAAACAGACATTTGCTTGCTCGTTTTCACTGTCACTACTGTTATCTGATGAAGAAGTATCTTAATCATCACATGTTACGAAAAATGCTTTCGTTTTCTTATCTTTTCTGCCCTTGTTGAAGTATTTTTTCTTTAGTTCTGGGCATTCTTTCTGAATCTGACCTTTCTTATGGCAATTTAAACATTCTAGAACTGAAGATGATGGTTTGTTCGGAAAGTTCCTTTTTCCATTATTTCTATTGTTTTTTCGGAATTTCAAGAACTTTTTGAAATTTCTGGGAATAAATGCTAGATTTTCTACGTCTAAATATTCATCTTTTTCATCTTCAGCATGGAAAGCTATGTTCTTTTTATCTTGTGCTTGTACTCGTTTTGCCTGCAAATTCACTTCATAGGACATTAGATTTCCTATTAACTCTTCAGGTTTTATGGTAGAGAGATCATTAGCTTCTTCTATAACCAAGACTTTTCTTTCCCATTCATCCGTTAAAGAGTTTAGGACTTTCGATACAATATCAAAACCAATGTACTTTTCTCCTAATCCTAATAGTGAATGATAGATATCTTGAAATCTGGAGTACATGTCATTGTTGGATTCATCTTGTTTCATTCTAAAGTTTCAAAACTGATTTTTAAGCATGGAGATTGTAACGATTGTCGATTTTTCGTCCACGAACGCCGACATCAATACGCCCACTGTATCAACTGTCGAGCAATCAAAGGCTGGAAAACCATACCGTTATGGTTAAAGAAAAAGAAAAAGGTAGAAGAAGAGAGAAGAAGATAGAAGATAAATAGAGAGAAAAGAAAATAGAGCGGAACAGAACAGAAAACAACAGAACAATATCAGAATCTCACAATCGCAGCGGAACAACATATAATAGATAAATGAATAATCTTTAAACAAAGAACTATATCAGTTATTACATTACATTACATTTCATTTCATCATATCATCACAGTGTACAACAACAACAACAACAACAAACAGCGGAAAAGAAATACTATATAATAGTATTACGCCATGCCATTCAGCTTGCCTTCAGCAACTCCTGAATTCCAGAATATCCTGATAAACCTTACTCTTGACTACCCGTGTGGAAATCGGTGGGCACCCACAGTTTAGGAAGGAAAACAATAAACTCCGAGTCAGTCATGAGACTGGTGTGAGAACTAAAAACAGTTTATTTATCTTTAAAATCAAAATAGAGGAATATTTTTAAAGTCAATTCGCAATGTTTTTGAAAATGTAACTACCAAAAGACCTCCAACCACACACACAATGCAAACGCAGACTTGGGGGAGATTTCTTCTTATGTTAGTCAAAGATGCTTGATACGCATTAAAAAGAAACATTTGATATTATTACTAGTGCATAGTGTAGAAAACATTTCGAAAGTAGAATATAAATCTTAGCCAGCATATGTACCATTATATTATGCCTACTATAGCTACCATATTAGATGGCAGGTTCTACAACTAAAACCGTACAAGTCTCGTATTGTTTCTTTGGATTTCCAACAAATGGTCAGGCCAAGGAACTTCCCATCGCCACATGAGAACGCCTCTGGAAGGACGTCCCCGAGAACCTAACCGGATCTCTGCCAACACAAGGCCGGGTTACCTTTCAAACTAGGTAACAACTGACACGAGTATGCCATCCCCCGGTCCTTTGGGACCTTTAACCGAGCGCTCGTAACCATCATCACACAATCATAAATAAAGTGTTTCAACATGAGTAAGTATCTGGGCTCCATACCATGATACCACCCTTTTCCAGAAGGAAATGCACATACCCTAAAGGGAGCCACCCCTCATAACCTTGCTGCATCTTTCCTGTTTTGACCATTCCGGGGTGTGAGGCTCGACGAAGTTTCGTCCACAAAGCCACGCTTTATACAAAAGTTGTGCTTTGGGTTTATAAATGATCATAGAAATGATCACAAAGATAAACGATCAAACAAATGATCCTATCACAAATGATCAACACAATGATCATTTCACAGCAACACTCAGCATGTCACATTACCAAATTGGGAATATATCACTGATAACCATCAACTATATAACCTCTGAGCTCGTACGTCTCAGAGAAGGGTGTTAAGCTAAGAGAATAAATTCTCCGCCACCAACAGAAATATATTTGAAAGAAATCAGCTTTATATCTCAATTTGTAATGTCAGGCATACAATCCATATAAGTCTGTTCCGGGCTCGAACAGAACCGAAGGCACTTACAAAGAAGTCCTTGCAATCCGGATATCCACTAATCACGTCCGGACTTTCCATCACATATGGAATTTCTATACCGGGGCCATTCGGTGCAGAAACATTCGACGGTAATCCTTCCGTTTTCAAAAATATCCGGTCTTCAACATCGGTCATCAATGCTATCCATTACGTCGTATCACTATTTGGAATGGGTAATCCAAATAACGAGCGCAATAATTTAAAAATAAGTGTGGCATTCAAATTCAAGCAAATCTCAACAAATACACATTCAAAGGTAAATATTGATAGTCGGTTATTGAACTATCAATGGATATGCACAACATCACTATATTCCAAATAATTTTCCCAAATTATTTATTTTCCAAAAATATCTTTACAAGATATATATTTTCAATACTTCAATCATTTGAAAACAATTTCCAAATCACTTTTCACATTTACCACTTTTGAAAACAAATTTCAATCATTTTCCTTACGCGGAAATACTTTCATTTCAACATGGTTCATTTAAACCAATTAAATAAATCCTTAACGATTTACTTTATATTTACGTTCCAAATCCATAAATTAATTCTCACACTTCAAAAATAAATCAACGTTTATTTTTAAACAAATTCCCCTTTCCTTTTATAAATTCCATAGTGAATTACATTCCAAAATATTTATGAATACACGATTTCAATTATTCATTTTCAATTTATCTTCAAAAAGATAAATTCTTAAAACGTTTCATTTCACATTGAAAAAACATTTCCATACTTATTTATTAATAAGTAATTCACAAATCCATTTATTTTCAACATTTGAAAAATATTCAATATACTTAAATCGAGATTAAGTATATATTTCATTCTTTAAGGAAATCATTCTCTTAAACATATTTATTTGGGTCAAAACGAATGTTACGTAAAACATCGTTACAACGTCCCAAAATCACTAGTATAGGGATTCAAATTTAAGATAGATATATAAATCCCAATACTAAATATAACATTTTCTTTCGGAAATCATTTACTATAACACAGTGTTATAGTCTACCATTTCCTTCTATTTCTCGAAAACGTCCATTTCAACAATGAATGTTGAAATCTATGGTTTCGAATCTTAACACATTTTGAAAACATCGTTAGATCGTTTTAATTCTATTTAAAACATCACCTTCAAAACATTTTCTTTAACATATTATTCACTAATCAAAAACGTGTATACTACGTTAACCAATTTTATCCTTTCTATTCATTTTATTTTGAAGGATTATTCACTGTCTAAAACGTGAATATAACTCCATAAATAAGTTATAACAATTTACTTATCAAAATAAGTCGTTTGCGGATTTATAAAATAATGTTTATAAATTCTATTTCTATTTATTTTGTACAACTTCCTTTTATAATTTCCTTTATTAATCTATCAAATTTCATATCTCAATGATATACTAAAAATCCATATTATAAGTTAAATGCTTATAATTTATTTATTTGCAAAATCATTCCTTTTAAACTTCATAATTATAAATCTTATAACTTATAAGATTCGTTTATTTATCCAAATCTATTCTTTCTATAACTTTATAAATTTTATAAACCTACTGCTTATAAAATTCCATTTATAACTTCACCATTTATAATTACATAAATTTCATTCATTTACGAAGTTCATTCACAGTTCATTCTAACACTTATAAAAACTCGTTTTATAATCCCAATATTTTAATTTATAAATATCAATTTATAAATCCATTTATATTATCATTTAAAACGTCTTTAAACTCTTTTATAATTTCATCATTCTCTTTGATTTATAAAAAAATCAAATTTTATAAATCCTAATTTTTAACTTTTTATAATAAATTCAGAAATCCCAATTTAAACTATTTTATAAAATTATTAACCCCATATTTCTCAAAAATCAACTTTTAACTATATTTCTCAAAAATCATAATTTTTATAACATTAAAAATTATAACGTTATTTATTTAAAACGGATCAATTCCAAAAATATTTTATAAACATATACTTTCAAAAATCACTTCAAAATCCTTTTAAAATTCCAAAATTTGGCCCAATGATGCTACATACCAAATAGTCAATCACGACAACAACGATATCATATATCGATATGATAATCAACGAATATCAAAATATCCATAATCAAATAAATACTGTTGAGGAATCCTGTTGGATCCCTCCAACCTGTTTTCCTGCATCCAAAGATGTTAGCACAATACCAATTCCGTTCCAGTACGAAATTATCGCGGTATATGGGATTTAAAATATTATCCGCTTAATAGACGGCGCAATAGGGTCTCATCCGCTATATACTGCGGGAAATCAAATCCAAGTACATAAATAATACCAATTTCACTGTTTATGAAATATTCGCGGTATATGTTTTTAATAAATAACATTCGCTTACTAACGACGCATAATGTCTATTTTAACAATCAATAGATAACAATCATCATTCAAACATGCATTCAAGTATTTTAAATATAACTATTTAAAATTAAAATCGAAACTGATTCGATTGAGTGAGAAGTTCTCACCTTGATTTCAATTTCGTTTTAGCGATTTATTTTGAATAAAATTAAACGGACGTTTAATTTTACCCGAAATTTTCACTAACTCGAAACGACTCTAATCCAATTCCATAGCGTAGTGCTCGTCCATACGATTCCAACGCAACTGGTTTCGTGCGTTTTCGATCTCGTATGAAAAAGATATGAATTTTTGAAAATACACGAATTTATAATATAAAATTACAACATAATTTCTTTATTTTTAAACCTAACTTCCATCGTCACCGTTAGATCCTTCCTCTGCAACATCACAGCCGTCCCTGTATCTTCCTCTCCCCCTTCGTTCACGCGCCCAGGAAGATCACGCACGCGTCCAAACCCATGCCGCCTCTAACCCTAAATTTCGCACCCCTCTACAAACGTCTTTGCATCGATCAACTACCACCAAATTGAAGCCACCAACAAACTCCACCTTCGGCCATAACCCCATAGAGCGGCCCTTCCTTCTTCCCTGAATTACGTGCGCAACTTCGGCACTTCGAGTCCAAATTCCCGTTGATCCATAACACCATTCGCGATCTTAACCGTTGAATACGTAGAGCTCGAGACGCTCTACAAGTTTGCAGTTGAGAGTTTCTGACAACTGTTGATGGATGAAGAGATTTGGAGAGAAGAACGTGGGTTGTTTTCGGCCATTGGTTTCTGTTGGAGGCGGCTAGGGTTTTAAACTCTAAAATTTTTTTATTTTGTGAAGAGAGGTGGCTATTTATATAAATCTATCGAACACTATTCATTCCGGAATTTCCAGACTCCGATTTACGCGCGGTGACCGGCGTTTCTAGGGTTAATCCCGCGTTCCGGACACAATGGAATGTGTTTCGGGAGCTAATTCGGTCATCTGTGCGAGTTATGACAATAAACGTTCAATTTAAAATTAAACCGATTAAACGATTTTCTAGGCGTTTTAGCTTGCACCGGACAAACGATAAATCGGATTGACATGAAATTTGAAACCATACAATAATATCACATTACGGATCCAATGAAACTAGTTTCGTCCAAATCCGAGACTGTTTGAAAAATGGCAATTTTAACTCGCCAAATTAATATTAAAAACAATTTCGATGCGTTTCGAGCTGCCACGATCAAACGATAACTCCGATTGACACGAAAATTGAAATCCGGTAATTAAAAACTATTACGGATCCAACGGAACTAGTTTCGTCCAATTCTGAGACTGTTCGAAAATTGGCTAATTTCACTAGTCGATTAAATATTAAAATATTCAATTTTCACAAATTAACTCTTAATTCGGTTTTAAAAGTTCTAAAATATTGTTTTAACTTCAATATGATATAATAAAATTTTACAAATCATTTTCAATCATATTTAACCTAAATTTCAATTATTTCTGTAATTTAACATATTAAAATATCGATTTAATTATCCAATTAAATCTAATTATTCGAAATAAAATTTATTCGACTTATAAATTCACTTATTAATATTTAAAATTAATTAAATATTCAAATTTTAATTAATTAAAATCCTGGGTCATTACATACTTCTCCCCTTAAAAGAATTTCGTCCTCGAAATTAACAAATAAGAAAAGTTACAGAATCTATTAATTTCCCATAAATCCATAGTTAAACTTCTTATAATAACTTTACTAAGTTTTCAAATCATACTTAGTTATCTTTTCAAAAACAACTACTATTGTTTAACTATCAATTTCAAATCAAAATTAAAGTTTTCAAAATTTTCCCAATTTTCCCAAATTTTTCTAACGCCTTTAATTTTCGAAAAAATTCGCCAGAGTCTCCTTTGCGTGGCTCGATCCGAAAAAAAATGACAGTTTATATATCACAAATATACATCTCATCAAGTGATGAGGCATCCCGCTGGGAAAAAAGTGTAAAAGTACGATATTTAATCCGAGATATGTACCTTATATTTTATTAGCAAGCATATACGGCTAATATAGCGCGAAAGCGAGCTCCAAATGCGAAGCAAACGCGATCTGCACCTACTAAACACTCAACAAACAACATGAGAACATGTATATAGACAATAGTATCGATATACAACATATATCAACATAATAACTATATATACCAAGATGGCAAATGTAGTAAAAGCAATATATATTCAACCATCAACCAACTATCATTCAACTAGCATTCAACTAACATCCATAACCAATAAATATTCATTCATATTCTCATAATATTCAATGAAATGGTTTTCAATTTAATTACATTTGATTCATTAACAGTGGATGTTTTTATTAACATTCATTTTCAACTAGTTTATATTTACTAATTCATATTCAAGTTGGTTCACTTCTAAATTAAATTCAATTCTATTCAAGTTTCACTTAACTTCCAATTGAATTTCAGTTATTTCAGATTTCAATTTCATTAACTCAATTTCAACAATACTTAATGAATTATATACAATCAACTAACAATCATATAACAACCAATGTATATTAATTACAACCAAATTCCTTTGCTTATATTCATTTAATTTGGTTTAACACCTTTACTTTCAATTGGTTTAATTAAATTGATTTTCATTCAATTATTCAACTTCCAATAACATTAGATTTTAATGAATTAACACTTACATTCATTATTTCATATCAACTTTATTTACATTCAATTTGATTAACATTAAATCCATTAATTCAATTCAATTACAAAAGTTGAGTTTCATTTATATAACTCAAGTTCATATCTACCACTTAACTTTATTAGTTTACTTTGATACCAATATCAACTTCATTCAATATCTCTTAAGTTATACTTCATTTTATAAACATCATTTGGTTTTACTTAACTTAAATTCCCACTTATAAATCAATTCAGCTTCCAAATTCTAAAGTAAATTTCCATTTAACTTTAAATTCATTTTTATTACAACTCATATTCATAAATATATTCATATAGTTTCACTTCTTATACATATAAGTTTATTTCACAATTGTAAATCACATTAATTATAATTCAATTCTTATAATTCTTTTTACTTATACAATTATTCTTTTATTTAGATTATTCAAACAACTAAACAATCAACTTATATACACTTTAATAATTCTGAAAAATTATTTCTTTATATATAAAATATACTCAAGGTAAAATTATTTCATTTACCCAATTTAAAACAATATTGTGCCGAATTGTTCTATTCAAGTGTTTATAAACCCCTTCGGCATAGTTATGCATACCGTGCTGACGAAGGTTCATATGCCACTCAATAAATCAATCATCACAATATAAAACAATTTTATATTGACTAACAAATATGCTCTCATAGCTATTATTACACTCAACTCATTCTAGAGTACTACTGACTCTATCTCTAATGAGTAATACCCAACAGAGCCATGGTTGTCGCTTAACCATATGCTCTGATACCAAATGTAACGATTGTCGATTTTTCGTCCACGAACGCCGACATCAATACGCCCACTGTATCAACTGTCGAGCAATCGAAGGCCGGAAAACCGTACCGTTATGGTTAAAGAAAAAGAAAAAGGTAGAAGAAGAGAGAAGAAGATAGAAGATAAATAGAGAGAAAAGAAAATAGAACGGAACAGAATAGACAACAACAGAACAATATCAGAATCTCACAATCGCAGCGGAACAACATATAATAGATAAATGAATAATCTTTAAACAAAGAACTATATCAGTTATTACATTACATTACATTTCATTTCATCATATCATCAGAGTGTACAACAACAACAACAAACGGCGGAAAAGAAATACTATATAATAGTATTACGCCATGCCATCCAGCTTGCCTCCAGCAACTCCTGAATTTCAGAATATCCTGATAAACCTTACTCTTGACTGCCCGTGTGGAAATTGGTGGGCACCCAGAGTTTAGGAAGGAAAACAATAAACTCCGAGTCAGTCATGAGACTGGTGTGAGAACTAAAAACAGTTTATTTATCTTTAAAATCAAAATAGAGGAATATTTTTAAAGTCAATTCGCAATGTTTTTGAAAATGTAACTACCATAAGACTCCAACCACACACACAATGCAAACGTAGACTTGGGGGAGATTTCTTCTTATGTTAGTCAAAGATGCTTGATACGCATTAAAAAGAAACATTTGATACTATTACTAGTGCATAGTGTAGAAAACATTTCGAAAATAGAATATAAATCTTAGCCAGCATAGGTACCATTATATTATGCCTACTATAGCTGCCATATTAGATGGCAGGTTCTACAACTAAAACCGTACAAGTCTCGTATTGTTTCTTTGGATTTCCAACAAATGGTCAGGCCAAGGAACTTCCCATTGCCACATGAGAACGCCTCTGGAAGGACGTCCCCGAGAACCTAACCGGATCTCTGCCAACCCAAGGCCGGGTTACCTTTCAAACTAGGTAACAACTGACACGAGTATGCCATCCCCCGGTCCTTTGGGACCTTTAACCGAGCGCTCGTAACCATCATCACACAATCATAAATAAAGTGTTTCAACATGAGTAAGTATCTGGGCTCCATACCATGATACCACCCTTTTCCAGAAGGAAATGCACATACCCTAAAGGGAGCTACCCCTCATAACCTTGCTGCATCTTTCCTGTTTTGACCATTCCGGGGTGTGAGGCTCGATGAAGTTTCGTCCACAAAGCCACGCTTTATACAAAAGCTGTGCTTTGGGTCTACAAATGATCATAGAAATGATCACAAAGATAAACGATCAAACAAATGATCCTATCACAAATGATCAACACAATGATCATTTCACAGCAACACTCAGCATGTGACATTACCAAATTGGGAATATATCACTGATAACCATCAATTACATAACCTCTGAGCTCGTACATCTCAGAGAAGGGTGTTAAGCTAAGAGAATAAATTCTCCGCCACCAACAGAAATATATTTGAAAGAAATCAGCTTTATGTCTCAATTTGTAATGTCAGACATACAATCCATATAAGTCTGTTCCGGGCTCGAACAGAACCGAAGGCACTTACAAAGAAGTCCTTGCAATCCGGATATCCACTAATCACGTCCGGACTTCCCATCACATATGGAGTTTCTATACCGGGGCCATTCGGTGCAGAAACATTCGACGGTAATCCTTCTGTTTTCAAAAATATCCGGTCTTCAACACCGGTCATCAATGCTATCCATTACGTCGTATCACTATTTGGAATGGGTAATCCAAATAACGAGCGCAATAATTTAAAAATAAGTGTGGCATTCAAATTCAAGCAAATCTCAACAAATACCCATTCAACGGTAAATATTGATAGTCGGTTATTGAACTATCAATGGATATGCACAACATCACTAGATTCCAAATAATTTTTCCAAATTATTTATTTTCCAAAAATATCTTTACAAGATATATATTTTCAATACTTCAATCATTTGAAAACAATTTTCAAATCACTTTTCACATTTACCACTTTTGAAAACAAATTTGAATCATTTTCCTTACGCGGAAATACTTTCATTTCAACATGGTTCATTTAAACCAATTAAATAAATCCTTAACGATTTACTTTATATTTACGTTCAAAATCCGTAAATTAATTCCCACACTTCAAAAATAAATCAACGTTTATTTTTAAACAAATTCCCCTTTCCTTTTATAAATTACATAGTGAATTTACATTCCAAAATATTTATGAATACACGCTTTCAATTATTCATTTTCAATTTATCTTCAAAAAGATAAATTCTTAAAACGTTTCATTTCACATTGAAAAAACATTTCCATACTTATTTATTAATAAGTAATCCACAAATCCATTTATTTTCAACATTTGAAAAATATTCAATATACTTAAATCGAGATTAAGTATATATTTCATTCTTTAAGGAAATCATTCTCTTAAACATATTTATTTGGGTCAAAACGAATGTTACGTAAAACATCGTTACAACGTCCCAAAATCACTAGTATAGGGATTCGAATTTAAGATAGATATATAAATCCCAATACTAAATAAAACATTTTCTTTCGGAAATCATTTACTATAACAACAGTGTTATAGTCTATCATTTCCTTCTATTTCTCGAAAACGTCTATTTCAACAATGAATGTTGAAATCTATGGTTTCGAATCTTAACACATTTTGAAAACATCGTTAGATCGTTTTAATTCTATTTAAAAAATCACCTTCAAAACATTTTCTTTAACATATTATTCACTATTCAAAAACGTGAATATACTACGCTAACCAATTTTATCCTTTCTATTCATTTTATTTTGAAGGATTATTCACTGTCTAAAACGTGAATATAACTCCATAAATAAGTTATAACAATTTACTTATCAAAATAAGTCGTTTGCGGATTTATAAAACAATGTTTATAAATTCTATTTCTATTTATTTTGTACAACTTCCTTTTATAATTTCCTTTATTAATCTATCAAATTTCATATCTTAATGATATACTAAAAATCCATATTATAAGTTAAATGCTTATAATTTATTTATTTGCAAAATCATTCCTTTTAAACTTCATAATTATAAATCTTATAACATATAAGATTCGTTTATTTATCCAAATCTATTCTTTCTATAACTTTATAAATTTTATAAACCTACTGCTTATAAAATTTCATTTATAACTTCACCGTTTATAATTCTATAAATTTCATTCATTTACGAAGTTCATTCACAGTTCATTCTAACACTTATAAAAACTCGTTTTATAATCCCAATATTTTAATTTATAAATATCAATTTATAAATCAATTTATATTATCATTTAAAATTTCTTTAAACTCTTTTATAATTTCATTATTCTCTTTGATTTATAAAAAAATCAAATTTTATAAATCCTATTTTTAAACTTTTTATAATAAATTCAGAAATCCCAATTTAAACTATTTTATAAAATTATTAACCCCATATTTCTCAAAAATCCTTTTAACTATATTTCTCAAAAATCATAATTTTTATAACATTAAAAATTATAACGTTATTTATTTAAAATGGATCAATTCCAAAAATATTTTATAAACATATACTTTCAAAAATCACTTCAAAATCCTTTTAAAATTCCAAAATTTGGCCCAATGATGCTACATACCAAATAGTCAATCACGACAACAAGGATATCATATATCGATATGATAATCAACGAATATCAAAATATCCATAATCAAATAAATACTGTTGAGGAATCTTGTTGGATCCCTCCAACCTGTTTTCCTGCATCTAAAGATGTTAGCACAATACCAATTCCGTTCCAGTACGAAATTATCGCGGTATATGGGATTTAAAATATTATCCGCTTAATAGACGGCGCAATAGGGTCTCATTCGCTATATACTGCGGGAAATCAAATCCAAGTACATAAATAATACCAATTTCACTATTTATGAAATATTCGCGGTATATGTTTTTAATAAATAACATCCGCTTACTAACGGCGCATAATGTCTATTTTAACAATCAATAGATAACAATCATCATTCAAACATGCATTCAAGTATTTTAAATATATCTATTTAAAATTAAAATCGAAACTGATTCGATTGAGTGAGAAGTTCTCACCTTGATTTCAATTTCGTTTTAGCGATTTATTTCGAATAAAATTAAACGGACGTTTAATTTTACCCGAAATTTTCACTAACTCCAAACGACTCCAATCCAATTCCATAGCGTAGTGCTCGTCCATACGATTCCAACGCAACTGGTTTCGCGCGTTTTCGACCTCGTATGAAAAAGATATGAATTTTTGAAAATACACGAATTTATAATATAAAATTACAACATAATTTCTTTATTTTTAAACCTAACTTCCATCATCACCGTTAGATCCTTCCTCTGCAACATCACAGCCGTCCCTGTATCTTCCTCTCCCCCTTCGTTCACGCGCCCAGGAAGATCACGCACGCGTCCAAACCCATGCCGCCTCTAACCCTAAATTTCGCACCCCTCTACAAACGTCATTGCATCGATCAACTACCACCAAATTGAAGCCACCAACAAACTCCACCTTCGGCCATAACCCCATAGAGCTCGGCCTTCCTTCTTCCCTGAATTACGTGCGCAACTTCGGCACTTCGAGTCCAAATTTCCGTTGATCCATAACACCATTCGCGATCTTAACCGTTGAATACGTAAAGCTCGAGATGCTCTACAAGTTTGCAGTTGAGAGTTTCTGACAACTGTTGATGGATGAAGAGATTTGGAGAGAAGAACGTGGGTTGTTTTCGGCCATTGGTTTCTGTTGGAGGCGGCTAGGGTTTTAAACCCTAATTTTTTTTTTATTTCGTGAAGAGAGGGGGCTATTTATAGAAATCTGTCGAACACTATTCATTCCGGAATTTCCGAACTCTCCGATTTACGCGCGGTGACCGACGTTTCTAGGGTTTATCCCGCGTTCCGGACACAATGGAACGTGTTTCGGGAGCTAATTCGGTCATCTGTGCGAGTTATGGCAATAAACGTTCAATTTAAAATTAAACCGATTAAACGATTTTCTAGGCGTTTTAGCTTGCACCGGACAAACGATAAATCCGATTGATATGAAATTTGAAACCATACAATAATATTACATTACGGATCCGATGAAACTAGTTTCGTCAAAATCCAAGATAGTTTGAAAAATGGCTATTTTAACTCGCCAAATTAATATTAAAAACAATTTCGATGCGTTTCGAGCTGCCACGATCAACGATAACTCCGATTGACACGAAAATTGAAATCCGGTAATAAAAAACTATTACGGATCTAACGGAACTAGTTTCGTCCAATTCTGAGACTGTTCGAAAATTGGCTAATTTCACTAGTCGATTAAATATTAAAATATTCAATTTTCACAAATTAACTCTTAATTCGATTTTAAAAGTTCTAAAATATCGTTCTAACTTCAATATGATATAATAAAATTTTGCAAATCATTTTCAATCATATTTAACCCAAATTTCAATTATTTCTGTAATTTAACATATTAAAATATCGATTTAATTATCCAATTAAATCTAATTATTCGAAATAAAATTTATTCGACTTATAAATTCACTTATTAATATTTAAAATTAATTAAATATTCAAATTTTAATTAATTAAAATCCTGGGTCGTTACAGAGATTTTTCTTTGTTTAACTTTGTTAGTTCCTTCATGAGTGATTTTAAGCGTTCTCCATATTTCATAAGCAGTTTGACACATGCTAACACGATTAAATTCATTTCTATCTAGTGCACAAAATAACATGTTCATAGCTTTAGCATTGGCGGTAACATCTAATTTTTGTGTGTTTGACCATGTGGAGTATTCTCCAGTAGGAAGAGTAAATTCATTCTGCGTGATATTCCATGATTCAAAACTATTTGATTGCATATAGATTGTCATACGAGTAGACCAATAATTATAGATCAAACCATTAAAATATGGAGGTCGTGCAGTGGATTGACCTTCAATAAAACAAGTTTTAGTGGTAGTGTTGGTGTTATTTTCCATATTAGCAAGATATCTGATAACCGTGTAATGGTATAAGATGCCTTGCTCTGATACCAAATGAAAGTGTGTAGGATCGTGTAATATGGAATATAATTAAATCTAAATGTGGAAACAAATGATAATAGCAAAGTAAATGGAAATAAGAAAAATAAAACAAGCATACCAGGAATTTTTATACTGGTTCGAACTTCCCGTTCTACGTCCCGTCCCAGACTCCTTCTGGAATTTCAACTATAATAACCCTCACTTGACCCAGAGGAACATGTATATACAGTCTGAGCAACAGAACAGACACCTGAGCAGCTGAACATGATTTTTGCCTCGGCAGCTGAAGAGGACTTCACTAATACAAAATAATATCTGACACCGTGTGTTCTTCATAACATTGATTTGTCACTGATAGTACAAACCTCCTATAATCAAATCCTCAAGTATATGAAGTGTATGTGAAGATATAAAGAGAAGGTAATGCTAAGAATCGAAGATTATGAAAGTTTGTTTTTAGATTCAAAGCAGTAAAAACGTTTGTTCGCTGTTTGAATGCAAATATTAAAGCACAAGAAGAATAGTAGAGAGTTAGAATGAAATTCGATGGACGTGAAGTATTTGGGAACATGTATATATAGTGGTTGAAGAGTTACTGCCATTGATGAAGGGTTCTGATGAAAAGGAGCATCCATTTTCGTTCAGAGAAGGGTTGTTTCTTGTTGCAGAAGAAGATGTATTTTCACAAATATGACAGTTGGTCTCAGGTCAGTCGACTGGTCGTTCTTGGTCAGTCGACTGACTATGCAATAGGTTTTAAAAATAAACAGTGCATATCATATATGTACACAGTCAGTCGACTGGATGATCATAGCCAGTCGACTGGCTGTATTATTTTTACACAATATGCTCTGTTTTGATTAATTATGAGAAATATGAAGTGCAGACTACTTGAGGATAGATTTTAACAAATTTCTAGGACTCAACCATAAGTATTAGACAGCGAAAACATAGATCAAAAGTCTTGTTATAGCCATAATCCTTTGATTATCTCTTTTTGTCGTGTATTCTCTTTTTCGTCTAACTTGCTTTGTCATTAATCAAAACTAGTGATTCAACAAAATTTTCGAGCGAGTCATGCCATAATTATCCTATAATTATCAGTATGACTTGGTGCTCTCAGTAGTCATATACACTACCCAATATTTGGAGAGAGTTACACACTTCAGTCTCAATGGATGTACCGATATCTCATCTCGAAACATCTTAACTAGAAATATTTAAAATAATATGTTATTTTTAAAGTGATAACTTTCTCATGGTCACTATACATAGTAATTACTATCACTTAACATTTCATTTAAGGATTTTCTCTTCAATATGCTTTAAATTAAGTACATAATTAATTATATAACAATATATAATAGAGAGAAAACACCTTTTGTTTTGAATAAGGTCAGTTATCGATTTACATATATGTAACAAAGTACATAACCGCCACTACGTCATACCCCTAACTCTTTCAATCTTTCATTTACACTTAGTGTAACATCCCAAATTTTATCAATTTAAATTTAGCAATTAATCTGATTTTATAGAATTTAGTTTGGAATTAATTTGAAATTTTTTTCAAGATAAATAGAATTAGTATTGATTTATAAGGATTGTAATTCAAATTTGAATTTGAACTTGAACTTGAATTTAAAATTTAAATTAATGCCTTAGTAAAATAATTTGGATTTTAAAATAATATGTATATGTAATTTATTTAATGTATAATTGTTTTAAAACATTTTCTTTTAAAAATGGTATAAGTATAATAAAGAAAAATGTATATATAAAGTAAGGAAAATGTAATATAAAATTTATTTTAAAAACCTTTAATTCATGTGAAATACAAGTGTTATAAACTTAGCAAGAAATTCAACAAGTGTGATTCATGAAACAAGAGAATGAACAAGTGTAATAATCTCATAATTAAAATTAACAAGTGTCATATTCTTGATTTTATTTTTTTGTGAATTTTATGAAAATAAGGAAAAAGTTTATAAACACAATATCCTCTTCTTCCTCATCTCTTCTATTCATTTCCAAAGAAAAACAAAAGGGCCTGTACTTTTAAACTCAAATCAGAAAAAAAAGATTCAAGACAAATTTAAATAAACATTTCTTTTTCTAATCTGAAAACCTGAAGACCATTCCAACACAGCAAAGCACAATTCAACAGTTAAGCAAAGGAGAGTTCAATCAAAAAATTAAAGCCCTCAACATCTAACAAACAACAGATTTTCAAGAATCACGCCTAGATTCAGGAATCCATTTTTTTCAAAATTAAACAAGCTTTCAGATTTTCAAAAGTAAATCAACTTCCAGGTTTCAAGCTCACTATTTTCTTCTTTTAAAGGTGAGCAAACTTTTGAAGCTCTGAAAATTTTGAATTGTTTTTTGAATTCGTGCTTGATTAAGATTAAAAATTTATTTGAATGGGTACAGTTATGTGTATGAGTGTATATATTCTCTGTGCATGTTAATATTCAGTGATAGTCATCCCTGTTTCTTGTTTCTAGGATCCCAAAACCTGCTCAAATTTTGATTTCTCCCTCCCTGTTTCTTGTTAGGCTTTAGAATTCAAAAAAGGTTGTTTGTTTAAACATGATTTAAGCTTCAAAAATAGATTTAAGCAAAATAAATCAAAACTTCTTTTGTGAAATTTGAAAATACAAGCAAGATTAAAATATTTGAAAATTCAATTATCATAATTTCTGATTTCAAGCATATCAATCGAAACGTTTTTGAAATTGATGATCTTTGAAAGAAAAATCGTAATTTTTAATAAGGTATTCTCTGAGAAATATGAGGATGAACAGGATCATGTTTCTCACCAAATTCTGGTGATCGACGACATAAGGGGTCTCGTGATCGAGGTTGGAGCTAATATGATGGTCGGGGATCATCAGAAAATTATTGGACGAATTTACAAACCATCATGGTGATCAAATATTGACGATCTAGGGTTTAAAACCCTTATTTAGTCGTGGTCAGATTTTGGACTACTGTCATCTCGTTGTCGCATCGGAGCCGTTCGCACCGGTGTGGTGATCGAAACTAGGGAGGTAGGAGTAGTGCTGGCTAGAATTTTATGACCTCTAATGGTCGGAGGAGGGAGAACGAGGTGTTCTTGGTGATCAAAGTTTTGTTCAAGTTGATGATGAGTAAAGAAAATTTGAGTTCGTCAATGTTGTGGACTTCTGGGTGCTCAGAGGCCAAGAAAGTTTGTCATTGACTAGTAGATAGTCGTAGCTCCGATCGGAGTTAGCAGGAATTCCCGTGCATGTGCACGGTGTCGATTTGGTATCAGAAATTTCGGTTGGGGAAGAAGTATTGGTGACTCGAAGTGTCCCTCTGGGAATTTGCATGCTGGCTCGAGTTTGAGTCCTTGTGCTTTCAAGTATGTACCGGGTTGTTATAAAACTTAAACAAATTCTAAGTTTTAAAATAAAATGTGAGGTTATCTTGGGAATGACTCGAAGTTAACAGGCATTTTTCTCGGGTAATGCTCAGGAAGGACCCGAGAAGGTTTTGAAACAGTTTCCAAGTTTTAAAATAAGTTCAAGTTTAAAACATGTTTTAACTTATTCTTCTAAAAATAATTATTTTATTTAAAAATGGGATTAGAAAAGGTTTAAGTTAATTATTTCGAAAGTAAGTAAGTTATTTAATTATGTGATCATTATTTATAAATTAATTTTAAAATTAATTTTTAATTAAAGAGTTAATTAAGATAAAATATTGTTTATAAATAACCATAATCTCTTGATTAAATTTATGGTTAATGATGATAAATTATGAAGTTTATTAATTAAAGTTTTTAATGATTTATCTTTTAAATTAATTAGGTATTTAAGTAATCAAAGAATGAGTAAGGATTTAATTAATTTATAATTAAGGTTAATTTAAAATTAAGGATTAATTAATGAAGGTGATTAATATTTAATTAATTAATAATTAAGGATTAATTAATTAATAATTAAGGATAATTAATGAAAATGATTATGTGATCAATAATTATAATCACACTGTTAATTCATCTTACTTGTAGATGATTGATTATTATTGAATGCCTTGAACTGATTGATACCCCTGTCATGTGATTGTGATACTTTGTGATGTGAATTGCTTTGTGCTGAGCTGTGATATCTACGATATGTTTCTATGTGAATGTGAAAACCCCTTGGCCCGTAAAACGGCATTTGAATTTCGATGCGACAGGGAGTCAGATTCCAGTTGGTTATTTGAAACCCATGTCGAACCTCAATGGTGAATCTTTGTGATTGATATATCCACGTGTTTTTAAATTAAGCGCTAACTATTCGGTTTAGCCAGGAGAGGACTTTGTGTCATATAACCCATTCTAAATAGTGATACGACGAAATGGATAGCATTTGAAGGTGGTGGTGAAGACCGGGTGTCTTCGAGAACGATAGGATAACCTGTCGAATGACTCTGCACTAAGTTGCTCCGGTATAGAGATCTCCATATGTGATGTGGAGTTTGATCGGGATTGTGGATGCCTGGATTGCAAGGGCTTCTTCCTTTATTGGACGAAGTGCCTTCGGTTCTGTTTGAACCCAGAACAGACTTGTATGGTTGTATGTCCAACATTGCACTTTGAGATGTAAAGCCGATTTCTTTCAAATACATTTCTGTTGGTGGCGAAGAATTTATTCTCTTAGCCTAACACCCTTCTTTGAGACGTACGAGCTCAGAGGTTATGTAGTTGATGGTTATTAGTGGTATACTTCCAATTTGGTAGTGTGGCATGCTGAGTGCTGCTGATCATTTGTTGATCGAAGCATGGCTTTTGTGTAAAGCGTAGCTTTGTGGAGACTTCGTCGGACCTCACGCCCCGAAAATGGTCGAAACAAGAAGAATGCAGCAAGGTTATGAGGGTCGCGCCCTTTAGGGTATGTCTATTTCCTTCTGGAAAAAGGTGGTATCATGGTATGGAGCCTAGATATTTAACCTACGTGGTTGCTGCAAATTCATTACTTTGTGGTTGTTGCTTTGTGGTTGAGGGCCCTCGGATAAAGGCCGCTAACGACCGAGGGATGGCATTGTGACGACCCGAATTTTTTAGGCATTTGAAATTGGAATATTTAATTGATTTTAAATATTTAAAAGTTAATTTTTAACTTGAATTCAAATATTATCATTATTCAGCAATAAAGTTATTAGATTTAATAAACTGAAATTGGGTAAATTGTTGAATCTGAAATTCTAAGCCTATTTAAAATAATTTAAAGGCTTGCAAAATTTATATTGATAATACCGAAGATAGTAAAAGTATTAAAATTTGATTCGAAAGTGTTTTGTTAAGTTTTGAAATTTTATCATTTGAATCGATATTTAAAAATAGCCTTCCGAGGCGTAGTCTCAAATTTCGATGAAACCAGTTCCATTGGATCCGTAATATTGTATTATTATCGGATTTCAATTTTCGTAATGTTTGGAGTTATTGTGTGAGCATACGTTATATAAACACGCTGAAATTTATATCGAAAATTTAATATAATAACTGGGTCCAAAAAGCTATCTTCTCCATACGATCGATTTAGGACTCGAAACCTTTTCCATTGCGTTCGGTGATGGGGTTGGGCGCGATGCCAAGAAGCTCGACATCGTTGTGGAGGTGGCGACGATGACAAGGCATGTCAATAGCCTCGATGTGGTGGTTCGAACCGAGGTTGTTTTGCTGTAAGGTATTATAGTTTTTATTTTCTACTTATTTATTTTAAACTTAATGAATTTATATATATGTGTGTATATTAGGATTTAGATTTACAGTAAAAAGAGAAAAAATTATATATTATTGTTAAAGTGGAATTTATAAAACGGTTTATCTTCTTAAGTTTATAGATTTGGACATAGTAAAATAAATTGTTCTAAAAAGGAATTTTAAAAAAAAATAGTGTAATAAATTTTTATAAACAATTTTTGGATTCCAAAAAAAGTTAGTTATTATTTACATAACATTTATGGAAAATTTATAAGCTAGCCTTGTCAAGTGGACTGTAAATGGAAATGAATTTTAGTTTTTATATTTAGTTTCACCTTAAACCCTTATTTTTAATTTATATATATAATTGTGTAAAGGTTATTTTAATATATCTAGATACAAAGAAAAATAAAATAAATATAGATACTTTCACCTTTTTAATTTACTAGTTATTTTAAATAATGTGTTATAGTGATTTATGAACTTATTTAATTTATTATAGTTACTAAAAGAGGTTTTAAAAAGGGGAAATTAATTTAAAACCCAAATGATTTGTATAAATTAATTTATTGGTCAATTTAATTTATTAAATGATAAATTATTTGTAGATTTTTTCTCCAGATATTAATAAAATCATTGGTTAATTAAATTATTAATTCAAATGTTAATAAACTGTAACTGTTTATACAAGGTCTATAATCGTGGAGGGAATAACCGGTTTGGATTGGATTGCAAACAAATAAAGGTAAGTTAATCTCACTCTTCTGGATTGCTATTTAAATTTAAGTGGTTAAATTTAAATAATTGGTTGAATGATTGAATTGATTTGATGTGCTATATTATATTAAATAGTATATAGTATATATTGGATGATTGATTTCCCGCATTATATAGCGAATGAGACCCTATGCGCCGCATAATAGCAGGATGATATTATATTTAAAGCCCATATACCACGATATTCCACCTTGAAGTGGAATTTGTATTTTATTGTGCTAACATCTATGGATGCAGGGAAACAGGTTGGAGGGATCCAACTGGATTCCTCAAATTTTATTAGATTGTTTAATATTCTATGTTTGGATTATTTGATATTCTGTGATGAATTATATGGGCAATTGGAAATGTTGGATGATGATTTGATTGAATATGTTTGGATAAACTAAGTTATCAAAATATATAAATTGGATTTTTGGAAAGAAAATAAAAGAAGAGATTTGTAAGTGAAATAATTATAGAGAATTTAAATAAATTTAAGAATGAATTGGAAAAGAACAAAAGTGATTTTAAAATCCTAATAAATAATTCCGAGTAGGGAAAAAGGAGATTTTTAATAAATAGAAAATAATGAATTGTAATACTTAAGTGATATTATTTAAAGGAATAAAGAATTTACTTTAAATTTCAAGGTTTAAATTTATTTAAAAGGATAAAGAAGAAAGTTTGGAAATGTGAAATTGGTATTTTTCAGTTAAAAGATTTTAGATCATAAGTAAGAAATAAAAATCCGAAGTTAATGGATTTTGGAATAAATAGGCAAGTAAAGGAAATTATTTCAAAATGGAGTAAATTGGAAATCAATTTAGAAATTGATTTAAGTGTTTGAAATTGGAAATTTAAAGGAGAATGTGACTATGAAATTTATAAACTGGGTTTATAAAATAAAGCTATATATCAGTGGATATTTGGAAGAATAAATTCACGGTGGGAATTTACTAAAGGAATGAGTAAATTTGTTTAAAAATAAATAGTGATTTATTTTTAAAAGATGTGAAAGAGAAGCGTATTTCTTTGGATAGCCAAGTATGTTTTCAAAAAAAAAATTTTAGTATGAGTTAAAGGTTTAAGGTTGTTTTTAAGCATGTTTTAGAAATTTATTATTTTTAAATGTTTAAATTTTGAAGCAAGTATTTTGTTAAAATTTATTTTAGTAGTAATTATTTAAAGGTGACTTGGTATTATGTTTTTAAAAGGGATAAAGATTTAGTTTTATTATTTTATTAAGTAGCTTTATTTTAAATATTCTTAAAGCATATATCTTTGAATAAAGTATTAAAGTAGTTTTTATTTAAATGATTCAAAGTATATTTTATAATAAGTGTTTTAAATTAATTTATACTTGGTGATTTCAGCAGAAATAGGAAATATTTAGGGAATTTATTCCGTAAAAAGGAAGGTGGTTTGAAACTATTTTAAAAAGGGTTGAAAATGGAAATATATCTTGCGAAGATATTTTGAGGTTAATAAGTAATTCAGGAGAAATTATTTATGTTGATGGATGTTTGTGAATGTTAATTGATAGTTAAATAACCGACTATCAATATTGGCCAATGCGCTGATCGTTTCGAAGAGTCCAGGATCGGGATTTATTTCCTGAAAACTACTTCGATCCGCTTTGAACGTTTTCATGTGGAAAGTAAGAGTTCGGATTCGAAGGTGGAGCAGTGAAGTGCAAGGGCTAGTCTCTACTAATCTTGAGGTGATTCCAAAATGGATGTAGTAGGAATAGTGCCTTCGATTCCGTTCGAACCCGGAACGGACTTGTATGGATGAATGTTTTCAGAACATCGTCAGGTGGGCGATGAGCATTCTAAGAGATATGTTCTAAAAAGGTAATGCTTAGCCTCGAGCCTCATCAACCGGGAATGACTGAAAATCAGGGGTTGTGCAGCAAAGCTAGGTGGGTAGCACCCATTAGGGTGAGGTCATCCCTGTCTAGATGTCCCTTTTTTTGGCTTAGGGGTGCGGTTGTTGATCCCAACCGTGGGGTGATCTTTCTCGGGATTATCCAGTAAGGGGTAGTCCCGGTCTTGTGTTGCAGAGGATTGGGAGTAATCCTCGGTACGTTGATCTAGGCCACGTACTGTGACAGGTGGTACCCCAGTGCCTAGTCATTAGTTGGAAATCCATTCTCCCTACGTGCCTTTTACGGTTTTGTTTGTATTACCCACGACTGTGGCTAGTAGCTGGAATTTAATGAATGTAACAACTTCGGCTATTTTAATAAGTATTTGTAGATAGACCCTATTATAATATCAAAGGATTTTGATAAGAAATGTTTTAGCTATCGTAAGGTAAAAACCCGACATGTTTATTTGTGGCGTGGTCTTACGAGATGCTTTGATTTTCAAAGGATTTTGAAACTTTAATAATCCAATTGAGTGTGGTTTTCTCACGCTAATATTCCAGACTGACTCGGGTGTTATTTAACTATGATGCTCGGGTTAGACCGAGTATTATAAATTACAGGAAAGGATGCTGTGGAGCTCCGGAGACGAGCTGGATGGCGATACGTACTTCCGTACTTGATTATTATTCCGCTGTGTATTCAGTTTTGAGGACAAGTTTATATGACTGTCTAGTTGTATGTTATTGATATTGTTGATCTCTGATGTACTCTGATGATGTAATGTATAAACAGATGTATTGGTTTTTGTGTAAAGATCATTTATTATCTATTATATTTTATTCCGCTGCGATGGTTAGATTCTGATGTTGTTTTCTATTTTCTTCTTCCACCTCTTGTTCTTTAACCTTAATGGTTCGTATTTCCGTTCATCTTGAGTTGATTGATGGAGAATAGTGTCGACTCAAAGGGTACAGATCTGCGGGCCATCACAGGCATACTCTTGTAGTAGTTTCCTAGTTACAGAGGTAACCCGGCCTTGTGTTGGCAGAGATCCTGGTAGGTTCTCGGGACGTCCCTCCATAGGCATACCCATATGGCATAGGAAGTTCCTTAGCCTGACCATTTGTTGGAAATTCAATCACCAATACATGCCCGGTACGGTTTTAGCTGTACAACCAACCATTTACTTATGATGGTCACCACTTTTTAAATGGTAGCTATGTAGAAATACTAGGTATACCATACTGGTGGTATGCAGGCTAAGATTAATATTACACTTTCGAAATGTTTTCTACATTATGCACTAGTAATAATATTAAAGAATTTTCTCCTATCAAGCATGTTTAACTATCATAAGAAGAAATCTCCTTGTGTGGTAGTTTCATTTTCCAAAAGCATATCGAATTTCTTATATAAATTGTTTTTGTACAAACAACTGTTTTTGTTTACTCATACCAATCCCATGACTGACCTAGAGTTTATTGTTCCCTTCCTAAACTCTGGGTGCCCATAATTTCCACATGGGCAGCCTAGAAGCAGGTTATCCGTGTTTTGGAGCTAGCTTGGATCTAGAAGTCTTTTGGTAGTTGTCGTATTTTGGAAGCTTTTGGTTTGAAGTTTTGGAAGTTTTGAAGTTTGGAAGGTGGTGCTTAGTTTGGATTCTCACTCTTTCCTTTTTGAAGACTCCGTGGTTCCACTTTGATGTTATCGTTTGTTGTTGTATCATGTATAAATGAATCTCTTATGATGGTGGTTATATGTTGTAATCTGATGTTGTATCTGTGGTGTTGATTAATGAAATTATCTTTCGTTCCGCTATTTATATTCATCTAATGTTGTTATAAGCTCCATCCGAACCGAAGTTCAACGTTTGAATCTCCGACAGTCGAATACAAGTGAGGTATTTGATGTCGATTGTCAATCGCTGGATTTTGGGTCGTGACAAGTGGTATCAGAGCTAAAGGTTGAGTAAGAACTTTATCTAAGGAGTATAACACATTAGGTGGCTCATTAGGGATAGGGTGAAGAATACCCTAGAATGAGTATAAACCGAGAGACCAAAACCCTAAAATTTCTTGGTCTATTTCTTTAAAGTATTGACATTCCCTAAGGTATCTCGTCCATGTACCTAATTCATGTTTTTCTTACTATTTACAGATAGTGGGAATGAGCGGGAGAAGAGGTCAAGCGAGGGGACGGGGAAATCCCACTTCAAATAGTCAAGTCCCTGCAACAACAGAAGCTATTCCCACTCAACCTCAGCCAAATCTGGCTAATTTATATAAAAGTTTCTCAAGGCTGGGTGGAAAGCTGTTCACTAGCAAGGAGTCTATTGTTAAAGCACAAGCCTGGATCAGATTGTGTGAAAGAATTTTTAGACGGTTGAAGTTAGAAGACGATCAAATGCGATTGATAGCTTCTTGGAAACTCCAAGAGGAAGCTCTAGCTTGGTGGGAGAAAATTACATTAGATAAGCCGGAAGATGAATTCTCTTGGGAATGATTTAAGGAAGTGTTTGAGAAATGCTATATGTCGTCTGTTGGTATCTCCAGAATGTACCAGGAGTTCATGGATTTGAAGTAGGGAAGTTTATCATTCGAAGAGTAATTAAATAAATTCAACGAATTATCTCGTTTTGGTCCGGATCTTGTAAATGCACCTCTGAAGAAAAATGAAAGGTTTATTCGTGGAATGAATAAGAAATTCCACGAAAGAATGATTGACCACGTTAAAAAATCCTTTTCTGATCTGATCGATATGGGGTATATATATGCTACCCTGGATATGCAGGAAGCCTCGGAGGAGAAAGGAAATACGAGCAATCCAAATTGGAAAAAAAAAAGTTTGGAGGCAAGAAACCATATTAAGGTAAGGAGTAGAAGTGCAATTAGGAAAACCCGACGAGGAATATTATTTGTTTCAATTGTCTAGAAAAAGGCCATTATACAAACAGTTGCAAGAAGCCAAAGAGGGATCAATCTGTAAAGACAAGGCCAAGGCAATGTTATTACTGTCAGAAACCGGGAAACGAAGTTAAAGATTGCCCAACCATGAAGCAAGCTCTGGTAGCAAAGGTGTACACAATCAAAGATAAACCTTCATCCTCTAAAGCAGACAAAGAAAAAGGAGTTTTAGAAGGTAACCTTTTCATTATGATAGAATTGTTAAATTTTTATTCGATACGGGAGCCACACATAGCTTTATCTCCCAACAAGCCGTAAATGAATTAAATCTTGAACCCGAATTTGTCAATGAGCCCATTTATGTGAAAAATCCAGTTGGTGGCCCGACAAACCTCTTTTTACGATGTGGAGAAGTTACTATCTCGTATACTCAACATCAATTTCCTATCAGTCTCTTTATCCCCGATTCTAATGAATTTGAAATCTTACTCGGAATGGATTGGCTATCGGAATATGAAGCCAAATTAGATTGTAATAATCGAATGATTTCGATCAAAACAAAACTTGGAAATTTTATTGAAATCTCTTGTGAGGATCCGAGTCCTAAGAGAGATAAGATGATGTATACTTTGGGATATCCCGAACCTAGTCTGGAGTCCGTACCTATTGTCGAGGAATTTCCAGACGTGTTCGAAGAGGTCAAATCCTTGCCCCCACACAGAGAAATTGAATTCAGAATTGATTTAGTACCCAATGCTTGTCCTGTTGTTTATGCAAGCCGCAGGATGACACCTAGTGAAAGAATAAAGTTAATCAATCAAACCCGAGATTTGCTAGAGAAAGGACTAATACGTCCTAGTGTTTCTGATTAAGGTTCAGCTGTAGTGTTCGTAGCCAACTCTGATGGATCCTTGAGATTGTGCGTGGACTACCGCGATCTCAATAAATTAACTCTCAAGAACAAGTTTCCTTTACCTAGAATCGATGATCTGTTTGATCAGCTGCATGGCGCTCGATTCTTTTCTAAGATGGATCTAGCTGAAGGATTCCATCAGCTACGAATTGCTGAAGACTATATTCACTTGACTGCTTTCAGGGGTCCTGACACATTCTATGAATGGTTAATCATGGCTTCTGGACTAACCAATGCTCCCGCATACTTCGTAGACTTAATGACCTGCGTATTCCGAGAAGTGTTAAATAAATTTGTTCTGGTATTTATTGATGATATTTTAAACTATTCCAAAACCGAAGAGGAGCATTCTAAGCATCTAAGGATTGTTTTGAAGATATTAAGGAAGAACATTCTATTTGCCAAATTTTCTAAGTGTCATTTTTGGGTCAAGGAAGTCAGATTTCTCGGGCACATTGTTAATGAAGAGGGGATTTCTGTTGATCCAGACAAAGTTTCCGCTATTCTAAACTGGAAGCGACCCACTCCGAAAGAGGTTCGAAGTTTTCTGGGTTTAGCGAGATATTACCGGAAGTTTGTTCATAATTTTTCTAAGATAGCTAGTCCACTGACTAAGCTAACAATGAAGAATGCTAAGTTTGATTGGACTTCGAAATGTGATGAAGCATTCCAGGAGTTAAAGAGGAGATTAACTACTGCTCCTATTCTTGCCATTATTAGCGAGAATCAAGGCTTAGCTGTTTATACAGACGCTTGTGGTGATGGTGTGGGTGCAGTGCTAATGCAAAATTGTAGAGTAATTGCCTATGCAAGTAGAAAATTACGTCCACACGAGAAAAATTACCCAACCCACGACCACGAGCTTCTTACTGTTATTTTCGCTTTGAAAATCTGACAACACTATCTTTTGGGTAAGAATCTCTCTCAGCTTTCCCAAGAATTTAAAAAGTTTAACTTAATATTTATACTTAATAAACCCTCTTTGTTTTAGGTGAAAAATTCGAATTATTCACCAACCATAAATTTATGAAATATTTATTCACCCAGAAAGATTTAAATCTGTGGCAACAACGTTGATTGGAATTTCTAGCGTCTCACGACCTGGATATTCTGTATACGCTTGGGAAAGCCAATGTGGTGGCCGATGCCTTGAGAAGAAAACATGCTATTCTTGCTCATCTTGTCGTCACTCCTACTCTTCTTAAGAAAATTGCAAGACAGCAGACAGTAGACAAGTTTCTTTAAGAAATGTATAGGAGAATTCGTCGTGGTGAAGATACCAGTTTTGAAGTTGATAATAGAGGAGTTATAAGACTGAAAGGCAGGTTATGTGTTCCAGATATCCCAGATTTAAAACGTGAAGTTTTGAACGAGTGTCATAATCCAAACTTAGTATCCATCTAGGAGTTAATAAGATGTATTGAGATATCAAAAGAACTTTTTGGTGGAAAACAATGAAAAGGGATATATCTATTTATGTCAGTCGTTGTGCAACCTGTCAAAAAATTAAAAATGATCAAAAGATGGTGGGTTTACTCCAACCATTGGAGGTACCTAAGTGGAAATGAGATCAAGTGTCTATGGATTTCATAGACGGGCTGCCTCGAACTCGAAAAGGGAATGAAGCAATTTGGGTTATTGTGGACCATCTGACTAAGACTGCCCACTTTATACCAGTAAAATCTACTCGAACAACGGCAATTTTAGCAGAGCTATATATAAAAGAGATCGTCCATCTCCATGGAATACCCAGCAGTATAGTGAGTGATCGTGACCCGATCTTCACTGTAGATTTTGGGAGGCATTTCAAGCCGCATTGGGAACCAAACTGAACTTCAGCACTGTTTATCACCCACAGTTTGATGGGCAGACTGAAAGGATAAATCGAATCTTAGAAGACCTTTTGTGTGCTTGTATACTTGACTTTGGTGGTTCTTTGGAGGACCATTTGCATCTGGTTAAATTCTCATATAATAATAACTATCAGGCCGGTATCGAGATGGCTCCTTTCGAAGCTTTATATGGTCGTCCGTGTCAATCACCTGCATGTTGGATCGAGTCAGGTGATAGACTCGTCCTTGGAACATATATGATTTAAGAAGCTACTGAGAAAGTGATTTTATTCGAAAGAAAATGAAAACGGCTCAAAGTCGTCAAAAGAGTTATGCTGATCTCAGGAGAAGAGATTTAGAGTTTCAAGTTGGAGATTCTATCTTTCTAAAAGTTTCTCCAATGCGTGGAGTATTGAGGTTTGGGAAGACTGGTACGCTGGCACCATGATATATTGGTCCTTTTTTTATACTAGAGAGGATTGGTCCTTTGGATTACCGAGTGCAACTACCCAATTGGTTATCTGGCGTACAGAATGTGTTTCATGTTTCTTACCTTCAGAAATATATGCACGATCCAGATAGTATCATTGAAGAAGCCACTCAACAAGATTTGGAGATCACACCAAATCTGGCAGTAAAGAGAGATCCGTTGAAGATAATTGATCGTGATGAAAAGCAATTGAGGAATGTAGTTGTGAAACTGGTTAAAGTGCAATGGGGTGGTGATCCGAATGACTGTACTTGGGAAACAAAGGATAGCATGCAGAAGTCCTATCCCAATTGCAGAGTGGATATTTCGGCTTAATCTGGTAAGCCATTTTCTCTATCTTTTATATTCTTATGTTCTTTGTTATCTCTCTCTCTTTCAAATTTCGAGGACCAAATTTTCTTAAGGGGGGAATCTGTAACATCCCAAATTTTATCAAATTAAATTTAATAATTAATTTGAATTTCTAGAATTTAATTTGGAACTAATTTGAATTTTTTTCAAAACAAATAGAATTAGTATTGATTTATATGGATTGTAATTCAAATTTGAATTTGAATTTAAATTTTAAATTAATACCTTAGTAAAATAATTTGGATTTTAAAATAATATATATAGGTAATTTATTTAATGTATAATTGTTTTAAAACATTTTCTATTAAAAATGGTATAAGTATAATAAAGAAAAATGTATATATAAAATAAGGAAAATGTAATATAAAATTTGTTTTAAAAACCTTTAATTCATGTGAAATACAAGTACTAAAAATGTAGCAAGAAATTCAAATAGTTTGATTCATGAAACAAGAGAATAAACAAGTATAATAATCTCATAATTAAAATTAACAAGTCCCACATTCTTGTTTTCATTTTATTTTATGAAAATTTAATGAAAATAAGGAACAAGTTTATAAACACAATATCCACTTCTTCCTCATCTCTTTTATTCCTTTCCAAAGAAAAACAAAAGGGCCTGTACATTTTAAACTCAAACCAGAAAAGCAAAAGATTCAAGACAAATTTAAATAAACATTTCTTTTTCTAATCTGAAAACCAAAAGATCATTTCAACACAGCAAAGCACAATTCAACAGTCAAGCAAAGGAGAATTCAACTCAACAAATTAAAGCCCTCAACGTCTAACAAACAACAGATTTTCAAGAATCAAGCCCAGATTCAAGAATCCATTTTTTCAAAATTAAACAAGCTTTCAGATTTTCGAAAGTAAATCAACTTCCAGGTTTCAAGCTCACTGTTTTCTTCTTTTAAAGGTGAGTAAACTTTTGAAGCTCTGAAAATTTTGAACTGTTGTTTGAATTCGTGCTTGAGTAAGATTAAAATTTTATTTGAATGGGTACAGATATGTGTATGAGTGTATATATTCTCTGTGCATGTTAATATACAGGGATATTCATCCCTGTTTCTTTTTTCTAGGTTCTCAAAACATGTTCAAATTTGATTCCTCCCTCCCTGTTTCTTGTTAGGCTTTAGAATTGAAATAAAGGTTGTTTCTTTAAACATGATTTAAGCTTAAAAATAGGTTTAAGCAAAATAAATCAAAACTTCTTCTGTGAAATTTGAAAATACAGGCAAGCTTAAAATATTTGAAAATTCAATTATGACAATTTCTGATTTCAAGCATATCAATCGAAACGTTTTTTAAATTGATGAAGCAAAATCATAATTTTTAATAAGGTATTCTCTGAGAAATATGAGGATGAACGGGATCATGTTTTTCACCAAATTCTGGTGATTGGCGACATAAGGGGTCTCGTGATCAGGGTTGGAGCTAGTATGACAGTCGGGGATCATCAGAAAATTATTGGACGAATTTATAAATCATCCTGGTGATCAAATACTGACGATCTAAGGTTGAAAACCCATATTTAGTCGAGGTCGGATTTTGGGCTGCTGTCGTCTTGTCATCGCATCGGAGCCGTTCGCACTAGTGGCGATCGAAACTTGGGAGGTAGGTGTAGTGCTGGCCAGAATTTTGTGACCTCTCATGGTCGGAGGAGGGAGAACGAAGTGTTCTTGGTGATTGAAGTTTTGTTCCAGTTGATGACGAGTAACGAAATTTTGAGTTCGTCATCGTTGTGGACTTCTGGGTGCTCAGGTGGCTAGGAAAGGTTGTCATTGACCAGTAGATAGTCGTAGCACCGATTGGAGTTAGTTGGAATGCCCGTGCATGTGCACGGTGTCGATATGGTATCAGAAATTTGGGTTGGGGAAGAAGTATACGTGACTCGAAGTGTCCCTCGGGGAGTTTGCATGTTGGCTCGAGTTTGAGTCTGTGTGCTTTCAAGTATGTACTGGGTTATTATAAAACTTGAACAAATTCTAAGTTTTAAAATGAAATGTGGGGTTATCTCAGGAATGACTCGAAGTTAACATGCATTTTTCTCGGGTAATGCTCGAGAAGGACTCGGGAACGTTTTAAAATAGTTTTCAAGTTTTAAAATAAATTCAAGTTTAAAACATGTTTTAACTTATTCATTTAAAATAATTGTTTTATTTAAAAATGGGATTAGCAAAGGTTTAAGTTAATTATTTTGAAAGTAATTAAGTTATTTAATTATGTGATCATTATTTATAAATTAATTTTTTAAAATTAATTTTAATTAAAGAGTTAATTAAGATAAAATCTTATTTTTAATCAACCTTAATCTCTTGAATAAATTTATGGTTAATGATGATAAATTATGAAGTTTATTAATTAAAGATTTTAATGATTTTATTTTAAATTAATTAGGTATTTAATTAATCAAAGAATGATTAAGGATTTAAGTAATTTATAATTAAGGTTAATTTAATTAAGGATTAATTAATAATTAATAATGAAGGTGATGAAGATTTAATTAATTAATAATTAAGGATTAATTAATTAATAATTAAGGATAATTAATGAAAATGATTATGTGATTAATTAATTATAATCACACTGTTAATTCATCTTACTTGTAGATGATTGATTATTATTGAATGCCTTGAACTGATTGACACCCTTGTTATGTAATTGTGATACTTTGTGATGTGAATTGCTTTGTGCTGAGCTGTGATATCTGTGATATGTTTCTATATGAATGTGAAAACCCCTTGGTCTGTAAAACGGCATTTGAATTTCGATGCGACAGGGAGTTGGATTTCAGTTGATTATCCAAAACCCACATCGAACCTTAATGGTGAATCTTTGTGATTGATATATCCATGTGTTTTTAAATTAAGCGCTCACTATTCGGTTTAGCCGGGAGAGGACTTTGTGTCATATAATCCATTCTGAATAGTGATATGACGAAATGGATAACATTTGAAGATGGTGGTGAAGGCCGAGTGTCTTCAAGAACGATAGAATAAACTGTCGAATAACTCTGCACCGAGTTGCTCTGGTATAGAGATCTCCATATGTGATAGGGAGTCCGATCGGGATTGTGGATACCCGGATTGCAAGGGCTTCTTCCTTTATTGGACAAAGTGCCTTCGGCTCCGTTCGAACCTAAAACAGACTTGTATGGTTGTATGTCTGACATTACACTTTGAGATATAAGTATGATTTCTTTCAAATACATTTCTATTGGTGGCGAAGAATTTATTCTCTTAAATTAACATCCTTCTCTGAGACGTACGAGCTCAGAGGTTATGTAATTGATGGTTATTAGTGATATACTCCCAATTTGGTAGTGTGGCATGCTGAGTGTTGCTGATCATTTGTTGATCGAAGCATGGCTTTTGTGTAAAGCATAGCTTTATGGACGAGACTTCGTCGGACCCCACACCCCGAAAATGGTCGAAACAGGAAGAATGCATCAAGGTTATGAGGTCGTGCCCTTTAGGGTATGTCTATTTCCTTCTGGAAAAAGGCGGTATCATGGTATGGAGCCCAAATATTTAACCTACGTAGTTGCTGCAAATTTATTACTTTGTGGTTGGTGCTTTATGGTTGAGGGCCCTCGGATAAAGGTCGCTAACAACTGGGGGATGACATACTCGTGTAGTAGTTACCTAGTTACAGAGGTAACCCGGCCTTGTATTTGTAGAGATCCGGGTAGGTTCTCGGGGCGTCCCTCCAAAGGCGTACCCATGTGGCATAGGAAGTTCCTTAGCCTGACCATTTGTTGGAAATCTAATCACCAATACGCGTCCAATATGGTTTTAGTCGTATAAGCTGCCATTTACTTATGGTTGTCACCACTGTTTAGATGGTAGCTATAGCAGGTATACCATTATGGTGGTATGCTGGCTAAGATTAATATTATACTTTCGAAATATTTTCTACAGTATGCACTAGTAATAATATCAAAAAAATTTCTCGTATCAAGCATGTTTGACTATCATAAGAAGAAATCTCCTTCAATTGTGCGATTGCATTGTGTGTGTGGCGGGAGGTCTTATGGCAGTTTCATTTTCCAAAAGCATATCGAATTTCTTTCATAAATTGTTTTTGTATAAACAACTGTTTTTGTTTACTCATACCAGTCCCATGACTGACCCGGAGTTTATTGTTTCCTTCCTAAACTCTGGATGCAGATAATTTCCACATGTGCAGCCTAGAAGTAGGTTATCCGTGTTTTGGAACTAGCTTGGATCTAGAAGTCTTTTGGTATCTATCGTATATTGGAAGCTTTTGGTTTGAAGTTTTGGAAGCTTTGAAGTTTGGAAGGTGGTGGTTAGTTTGGATTCTCGCTCTTTCCTTTTTGAAGACTCCGTGGTTCCGCTTTGATGTTATCGTTTGTTGTTGTATCATGTATAAATGAATCTCTTATGATGGTGGTTGTATGTTGTAGTCTAATGTTGTATCTGTGGTGATGATTAATGAAATCATCTTTGGTTCAACTGTTTATATTCTTCTAATGTTGTTATAAGTTCCATCCGATCTGAAGTTCAACGTTTGAATCTCCAGCAGTCGAATACAAGTGTGGTCTTTGATGTCAATTTTCAATCGCTGGATTTTTGGTCGTGACACTTAGAGTTAATATGGAATCTTATTCCAACTCCTTCAATCGGTTTTCTCAAATCTAATTTGGTCAATGCCTTAATGAAGGGGTATGCTATTTTTTCTTAACTATCTACTTTATCAGCCAACTCTCTTTGATACTAATAAACTTCCCTTATCTTGTAGAACCTTCTGTGGTATGTCTTTCGACTTCATGAACGATATCGTAGCATTTTTATCTTGATAATGTCATGCGATTCTCAATGTTTGGAATCACTTATAATTAAGTTATAGATTTGTGCATTTATTTACACTATTTTATTGTAGTACTATTTTAGGCAATGTACTTAGCCTTTGGTCGAATCAGTCACTACTTATTATTTGAAACATTTCCAACTTAAAGTTCTTAACTTAAACTTGAACATGAATTTGGGATTAACATACTATACTCGGTATAACTTATGATATTCGAGTCCATGCACTTCTCCATAAGGAGTTTGTTTTTCTATAAACAATCCTCTAGTATTTCAGAAATACTCGAGAGCATTCTAAATTATCATTTAGTGATTTTAATTCGGATGTGATACTTGCTTGCTTAGTTTATCAAATACATACTCAAAGTGTGATATTATAGATAATATATCTTATGTGATAATTCATATTCCCAACACATAAGGAGCCATTTTACATTCTTCATTCTAAACAAACCAATACAGTGTCTGTATATATCATTCTGGGACATTCTCAACATCCTTTTATAATGATTATAAAAGATGTCCTTTCAAATCATATATCAAGAATTAGACAACCAAACTAAAATGATTTTAACATGAGTACATTGTTAACAATTATAACTTTGTTGTTTACTTATTATTTTAGAAATACTTTAGCACCTATTAATATTATTTATTACAAATACGCACTTCCTCTACATTTTTATTGGAAAGATACTATTTGATTTCTCTATCAAAATACCAGTTTGGATCTGATGCTTATTGAATAATACTTCCGTATCACTTCCTGGATCATATCCATAATCCATAAACTTAAAATCACTGCCATTGACTTTGAGACACCTTGATTTTTAAACATTATAATATGTTCTAAATCATTATTTAGAATTTATTTCAACATATATATACCAAACTCCAAATCATACTAAGCAATGATTTTGCAAATAAAATCCGAGTTAACTTAAGCACGTTGAATGACAAATCTATTATGTTAATTTCAACAATTGAAATTTAAAATGTTATTCTATCAACGTAACTTTTATTCCAAGTATTTTGATCTTCTTCTCGAAGACAATTTACAACCGATGGATTATATCTGTTACAGCTATTTAAATCATATTTTGCCAACATTCTTGGGACCCATTATGGACTAGCGCATCATGCCATATGGTTGAGTCAATACTCTTTGTTTGCGCCAAAATTGGTCACAAACACCCAATATCACGAAAGCACCCGTTTGCGTATTCAACTTGATAATAATCAACACAGAACTCAGCAGCAATCAATATAGAATTCAGCTCTAGGTAACAAATCACAGTAATTCACAAACAACAATCACAAACACAGGATTTATAGTGGTTCGGCGTTCGTGCCTACGTCCACTTTGAAGGATTTCTCTTTATTGCTTTGCTCGATTCAATCGATTACAACGGATTACAATTGATAATAGCTTTGAAATCTGAATACAACAGTGATTCTGGTGAATAGATTTGAATCCGGCAGAGTCTCAGCGTTCAATGGCGGAAGTTCTCGGAAGATCCTCTTTTCTGAAGGCTTCAGGGTGCTATTTATAGGCGTTGGAGGCCCAGATCTGGCTGAAACTTCGGGAGACCTCTTCTGGCACGTGAGTGGGCCCACGCGACCAACCCCACCAAGTTTCGTCTCGATCTGACATCGATTCGAAGTCATTTCGAACCCATCAAGAAATGGTCCAATCGAGCTAAAACTTGGCAGGAACAATCTTTACCTTGTATGGAGGCTACTGTGAAAATTTGGTTGCATTTGGATGTGTGGATGAGGAGATATGATCGGTTCGAAATGGTGTTTCTCGATTGGCTGTGGAGTTCGAACCCATCATCTTCGAAACCATGACTTCGAATCCATGGACACACGTGATTCTGCAGTGACGTGGCGCGCACTCCTCGCATCGATCCTGTTTTATCTCCGAGTTGACCGCTTCGTACCCATGGATTTCGCCTCGTTCGTATCGTGGGGCGGCGCGTCATCCAAGTTAGCTGACTTGGTGGGTACGAACAAGTGAATGTCCCTGGGTTCGAACGCGGCCGTTTCGAACTAAGGTGTTCGTGGGTTCGAACTCGATCGATTCGAACAAGATCGATTCGAAGCGACTTGGATTCGAAGCTGGTGGGCATGAATGGATTCGAAGATGATGGTTTCGAATGTAACGGAGTCGAAATACATGATGGCTGCTGGGTTCGAGGCACGGCCATGTCTCGTGGGTTCGAACTACTGCTAGGATGATGGGTTCGAACTTCATGGATTCGAAGGAAGGACACCGAATGGATTCGAAGTAGATGGTTTCGAAGACGATGGGTTCGAAACAATGAAAGGGTGATGGATTCGAACCGAGCAAGGCCCAACTCTCGCAACTTGAATCCATCATAACTTGGACAAACGAACTCGAATTGACTTGAAACTTGAAATGGCGACACCTTTGACCTTTCTTGTCATGTCCTATCAATTTTGGCCCGTTCCGGACTTGGACAAAATTCATCGATATCCATAGCAAAGTGAAGTATAACCAATCTCTGAGACGAACTGTCTTTTGTTTTCGATCAATCTTTTGGTATCACGGCTATGCCAAAAAGCGGGATAACATTTTGCCCCCCAAAACATGCCTTGCGGTAGGAAGGTGTGTTTTGCAATGCTTCGAGTTGGATGTTCGTATCCGTTCATCAACCTGCAAAGAACTTGATAGTTTTCATATGGCCTCAAATGACGATCGTTCGGGATCGAGCCATTTGGGATGAAGCGCGGCCGTTCGTGGTCAAGCGCTCAACTTCAAATGACGATCGTTCGTGATCGAGTCATTCGAGGTAAAGTGCGACCGTGCGCGGTCGAGCGTATGAATCCATGCGTCGATCGTTCGAGATCGTATGCTGTTTGAGGTGAATCGGGACCGTTTGCGGTCGATGCCGTTCGCGGCAAAGGATGGAATAGGACCGTTCGCGGTCGATGCCGTTCGCGGCAAATGATGGAATAGGACCGTTCGCGGTCGATACTATTCATGGCAAAAGATTGAATGGGACCTTTCGCGGTCGATGCCATTCGCGGCAATTGATGATCGTTCGCGACCAAGTGCCGTTCAAGGCGAATGGTGACCGTTCGAGGTCGAATTTTATAATTAGTGAACCTTGACCGTTCGCGGTCGGTGCCATTCAAGGCAGAAAGTGATCGTTCGCGATCGTGTGCCGTTCGAGGCAAATTTGTGACCGTTCGCGGTCGGGTGTTGGACCTCAAGTGACGACCGTTTGCGATCAAGCCATTTGAGGTGTGTTGAGTTGTGACTGTTCGAAGTTGAGTGCCGTTCGAGGCGAATTGTGTGCCCGGGAGGGCTTGATGTTATCGATGCCAGGGTCACGTTCGAGTGAGATCCTGGATCGTTTGTCAGGGCTGTTCATCGCCGTCCCAGAGCATGCCTAAGGATCGTTCGCAGCCCCGTACATGTGTAAGTAGCTTAGCCATTCCAGATTTATCAGAATCAAATATCTATTACACGGATGAGTTTTTAAAATAATGTCCAAACAAACAGAGTCTAAATGTTCAAATTGAAATGATATGAAAGCAAAGCATGGATGTCGAAGCGTAAGTTCCCGCTACGAAACGGTCAATGATCATTCAGAGCATGCCTGGAGATCGTTCGCGATCTCGCACATGTGTAAATGATTTAATTGCGTTAGTGGAAGCTTACAACTTGTTCATCGTTATCTCACTCAATTGATAACCAAACGGTGCCTTGATTCAGGATCGCCTCTAGCTGATGTGGGCGGTGGTCGTTCTGGTTCCGCCCCAGGAGCTCGCCTCCTTACATATTGAAGGAGCATACCGTTCCTGATATGCCCTTCCACCTCGTCCTTCAGGTGCCTACAATCGTTAGTGTTATGACCATTTAATTCATGGAATACACAGAACTTATCTGATTTCCTTTCGTCAGAGGTAGGGTCCCTTCGCATCGGCCTTCGATACGGAATCTGCTCATTGGTATCCTGATAAATTCGTTCCAGGCTCTCGTTCAGCTCAGTGTAGGTGGTGAATCGCGGCTCCCTCCGTTGCCGCTTTGATCTGTCTCCGTTATTCTCAATCTTTCTTTTACCTTTATCCTTGTCCGAGTCCCTTCTAGGGGGCTTTTCATCTTTGAGTGCATAAACTTCTATCCCATCTCCTTCTTCTCTTTCTGCATTCGCATCCTCTAATCGTAAAAACTTTTCCGCCTCATGGTAGAATTCTCCCAGATCTATGGGTGGATCCTTAGTTAATGAATTTTTGAATTCCGTTCCATCTGCTATTCCGGACACAGCCGCCATCATAACCATGGATGGATCCGGTCTATCCACCGAAGCTGCCGCCGCATTGAACCGTGTCAGGAAACTTCTCAATGTTTCTCCAGCCCTCTGTTTTAAAGTTGCTAACGTCATCACATTCTTAGGTCTTGTAATGTGAACCCTGAATTGCCTCATAAATCTCTCAGTTAAATCATTCCATGTTCCAATGGATCCACTATCTAATTGCCTGAACCATAATGCCGCAATATCCGCCAAATACAGTAGAAAGCACCGGGCCATAACCTCCTCTGATGCCCCCAGCACTTCCATATGCCTCATATATTTTGTCAGATGGACCGTGGGGTCCGTTCTCCCGTCATACATATCCGCGATGGTAATTTGAAATCCGGTGGGTTTCTAGCTCATCTGATTGCCGGAGTGAAAGGACTCCTATTAACATCCTCTAGGTCTTTGTTCACCAAACCGCCTCTCATTGCTCGCCTAACCATCTCTGCCAACTTGTCGGTGTCTCCGAGATGTAACCTTCGTTCGTTACTTTCATCCTGCCCCCCGAGTTCACGAGGGAACTCTGAAATCTGCCCCCTTGACTGAGCGTTCATTCCTCTGCTGTCTCCAGGTTGCGCAGATACTCCTCTTTCTCCCTCCGAAATTGGACCAACATTCTCCATGGGTGTGCCCCCTAATCCGGGTGCGACGCCGGATGGTCCTGCTTCGTTCTGGACTCCATTGGCTTCTCTATTCTGTGCTCCAAGCTGTCCTATCTGTTGCAATAAACCCTGAATCAACTCCTCTTGTTTCTTCATCATAGTCTCCATCTCGTCCCTAGTGATGTAGATCGATGGTTGATTCGCTCCTAAGGAAGCCTCCTGACTTCCTTGTTGTTCACTCCTTTCTGGCCTTGGCCTTCGGCTTGATTGTCTCGTCATAATTTCTCAAATCTAAACTTTCAAATTCTCTCTGAATCAATTATCAACTGGTAGAACTCCTGAGTTCAATTCTCAGTGAAAGCACCAAAATGTTTGCGCCAAAATTGGTCACAAACACCCAATATCACGAAAGCACCCGTTTGCGTATTCAACTTGATAATAATCAACACAGAACTCAGCAGCAATCAATATAGAATTCAGTTCTAGGTAACAAATCACAGTAATTCACAAACAACAATCACAAACACAGGATTTATAGTGGTTCGGCGTTCGTGCCTACGTCCACTTTGAAGGATTTCTCTTTATTGCTTTGCTCGATTCAATCGATTACAACGGATTACAATTGATAATAGCTTTGAAATCTGAATACAACAGTGATTCTGGTGAATAGATTTGAATCCGTCAGAGTCTCAGCGTTCAATGGCGGAAGTTCTCGGAAGATCCCCTTTTCTGAAGGCTTCAGGGTGCTATTTATAGGCGTTGGAGGCCCAGATCTGGCTGAAACTTCGGGAGACCTCTTCTGGCACGTGAGTGGGCCCACGCGACCAACCTCACCAAGTTTCGTCTCGATCTGACATCGATTCGAAGCCATTTCGAACCCATCAAGAAATGGTCCAATCGAGCTGAAACTTGGCAGGAACAATCTTTACCTTGTATGGAGGCTACTGTGAAAATTTGGTTGCATTTGGATGTGTGGATGAGGAGATATGATCGGTTCGAAATGGTGTTTCTCGGTTGGCTGTGGAGTTCGAACCCATCATCTTCGAAACCATGACTTCGAATCCATGGACACACGTGATTCTGCAGTGACGTGGCGCGCACTCCTCGCATCGATCCTGTTTTATCTCCGAGTTGACCGCTTCGTACCCATGGATTTCGCCTCGTTCGTATCGTGGGACGGCGCGTCATCCAGGTTAGCTGACTTGGTGGGTACGAACAAGTGAATGTCCCTGGGTTCGAACGCGACCGTTTCGAACTAAGGTGTTCGTGGGTTCGAACTCGATCGATTCGAACAAGATCGATTCGAAGCGACTTGGATTCGAAGCTGGTGGGCTTGAATGGATTCGAAGATGATGGTTTCGAATGTAACGGAGTCGAAATACATGATGGCTGCTGGGTTCGAGGCACGACCATGTCTCGTGGGTTCGAACTACTGCTAGGATGATGGGTTCGAACTTCATGGATTCGAAGGAAGGACACCGGATGGGTTCGGAGTAGATGGTTTCGAAGACGATGGGTTCGAAACAATGAAAGGGTGATGGATTCGAACCGAGCAAGGCCCAACTCTCGCAACTTGAATCCATCATAACTTGGACAAACGAACTCGGATTGACTTGAAACTTGAAATGGCGACTCCTTTGACCTTTCTTGTCATGTCCTATCAATTTTGGCCCGTTTCGGACTTGGACAAAATTCATCGATATCCATAGCAAAGTGAAGTATAACCAATCTCTGAGACGAACTGTCTTTTGTTTTCGATCAATCTTTTGGTATCACGGCTTTGCCAAAAAGCGGGATAACACTCTTAATAGCTGATTGAAAATCGAATAAATTCTTTTCTCAACATCGATAAGAAAAACATAGTTTCTTTTTAATATGCAAGATTTCTTATTAGACATTTTAATTAGTAATGTTTATTTTGGTTTGGTTAATTTTATCTCATTCTTTGAAATCAGTTTTATCTTTGGATCGTATCCAAATCATTTAACTACTAGTAATTTCTAAATTAAATTCCTTCATCACGAAATTGGTGTTTCTTGAAACAAAAATTGTTTGTCAATGCATAAGAATAGGTGCTCATAAATGATTTAATGAGCTACCTTTAGATAAGTATAAAATGATTTAGTTTTTAGTTTATGAAACTTATTTTCATCGTATAAATGGGTAAATAAATATTGAGTGGTCCTAAGCTCATTTTTTTTTGTCCACACAAGATGCCTTATAAACAAGTATTGGATGAATTCGCCAGACTCAACAGCCTATCAACTGCTTGACCTAGGGTATGTAGGGGTTTCTTATAAACTCTTATCTTATGTGATCTCATAAACTATTCTTTAGATGAAATTAACTTTACGTACTTATTATTAAGTACATGATCTAACCGAAAGAAGTTAACTCGGCTTTAATCATCATCAATTATTCTTTATCAAACAAAGTCTAATTGCTCCTTATCGATACATCGTTGTGTATCATCGGAAGGAGTGGTTTTTAAGATAGAGTCTTATCCATTTTAGGTGCATTGGGAACTCTTTCCAGTATACTTACTTATTCAATCAGATCAAATTACTTTATCTCTTTTGCATGTTATGTTTTCAACTTCCTTTCCATATGTGATGACCCAGAATTTTGGATATTTGAAATTAGAATATTTAATTGATTTTAAATATTTAAGAGTTGATTTTTAACTTGAATTTCAAATATCGCTATTTATTGGATAATTTAAATATTGAATATAATAATTAGAAATTTGGTAAAATAAGGAATTTGGAGTTTCAAGCTTGTTAAAAATATTTTAAAGGTTTATAAAATTTATAATGATGATATCGAAGAAAATTGAAGTACTAATTAAATTTAAAGGTGATTTGTTCAGTTTTAAAAATATATCGTTTAAATTGACATTTAAAAATAGCCTACCAAGGCACAGTCTCGGATTTCGATGAAACCAGTTTCATTGGATCCATTAAAGGTTAATTTAATTAAAGTTTAAAGATGAGCACGTAAGGCAGTTTACAATACATGTGCCCTGGTTAACATGCGTCTCCTCCCTTATCTCCACTCAAATGAAGTCCCTCTTCAAAATATTCCCAGATCGAAATCAAAATTAAAAATGTCCGAACACAGTAATTTCAAATCGAAGAAAAAAAATAAACAAACGAAATCGCATTCGTTTCTTTCCTTTTCCCTTCACAAATCAATTTCGCTCGATTCAAAAAAAATGAGAGAGACGGAGCCGATTTGAATCCAAGCCTGCAAGGGCAACTGGGGTCACTGTAGAGGGGACACACGTGCATGGCACGTGAAGCTCAAGCGATAGCAGGAGACTGAGGAGAAGCGGCGGCTCGAATCACGATGGCTGAAACCGGTGGAAGCGCGTAATAGCATTAGGCGAAGTCGCGTTGTAGGCGACGCGTTCGATCTAAAATATGTGATGAGGAAAGCGACGCTCACGGAGGGTCTAGGGTTGAGGTGAGCGCGTGCATGTGAGGCGGTCGCGTGCATGTGAGGCGGTCGCGTGAAGCTCGGTCGTGTGTCGAGGTCGATGGCAGGCTGCTTAGGGGAGTTGGTCTGTGAGGTATATCGTTTTTTTAATTTAAATATATTTATATATGTATGTAGGGTATAGTTGAATAGAGAAAAGGATTTTTATACCGAGAGATTTTGAAGATATGTATACCGGGAATTTTAAATATTTAAAAGTTTATATAAAAATTAGATTTTTGAATCGTTATAAATTTAGTTTCTAAGTATATGTAGTTTCAAAGAAAAATAAAAATAAATATACATGTTTTAGCCTGCTGTTCTTTTAGGAAAGTATTCCAGAGATAAATTTGTTTAATTTATTTTAGTTACTAAGAAATTTTTATAGTAAAAATTTGTTTAAATTAAATAAATAAGTAGTAATTAATTGTTCCATCTAATCAAATGATTAATAAACTGTGAAATGCTATACAAAGTCCAAAAATCATGAAGAAAACAAGTCAAGATGGAATTGGGTTGCAAATAATAAAATCAAAGGTGAGTTAATCTCACTTATTTGGATTACTATTCAAATTTAAATAGTTAAATTTAAATTATTGGTTGAATTATTGAATTGACTAGATGTGATATTATATATAATAGTATATATATATTGGAGTGATTGATATTCCTGCATTATATAGCGGATGAGACCCTACGCGTCTTGTATAATAGCGGATGACCCTTTATACCGCGATATTCTCCTCGTAGTGGGATTGGTATTTTAATTGTTGACTAACATCTATGGATGTAGGAAAACAGGTTAGAGGGATCTAACTAAATTCCTTAAAATGTTGAATTTATTTTATAGTCAGTAATGTGATTTATGTGATAATCTGTGATGATTATATTGATTATATTGGGAATTGAAATTATTGAATGCTATGGCTTGGTTGATTATATATTGGTATTTTGAGAAAATGAAAAATATATAAAATTTGGATTTTTAATGAAAATAAAAAGGGAAATTTTTAAGTGAAATAATTATAGTGAATTTGGGTAAATTAAAGATTGAATTTGGAATATTATAAAAGTTTGATTTTTACATTCTATGAAATAAATTCTGAGTATGGAAATGAAGATAGATTTTAAACAAATGAAAATAAAAGGGTTTAGGTTACTTAAGTGATATTGTCTATAATTTTAAAGGATTTTATTTTCAAAATTTAAAATTTAAAATGTTTGGGAAGAAATAAAAGGGTAGAATTTTGAATGAATTATGAAGTGGATATTTCAGTCTAAAATAAGATTTTAAATCATAAATATAGAAGAAATATGGAATTAATGGGTTTTAATAAATTTGGATAAGTAAAGGAATTTATTTTAAAATGGAGTTATTTTTGAAAATCGATTTGAAAACTGATCAAGTATTTGAAACTGGAATTAAAGAAGAATGAGATTATGAAATTTATAAACGGGGTTTATGAATTAAGTGAAATATTTATCAAAGGATAATTTGAAAGTATAAATTCAGGATGGGAATTTATAAGGAAAGGGTGATTTGTTTAAAAATAAATAGTGCTTTATTTTTAAAGGTGTGGAAAGAAATTTACGGGTTGAGACGTAAATTAAATTGGGATAAATCAAGAAGGATTTATTAACTGATTAAATGGAATATTTTGGAATGGAAATTTTGTTTTTCTGAAAAGCCAAGTATATTTTCAAAAAAAGATTTCCAAGTATAAGTTAGAGGGTTTAAAGCGGTTTTTAAAAGAATGTTTTAGAAAGAAATTATTATTTAGGGGTTTTAAAATTTTTTAGAAGTAAATATTTATTGAGTTAATTATATAAGTAAAGTATTTTAAAGGTTTAACTAGTATTATGATTTAAAGATAATTATTTAATATTTATACCTTATAGAATAACTTTTATTTTAAAGTTAGTTTTGGCTTAAGTTTTACATGAGAAATTATTATAAAGTTTCATAACTAGTATTTAAATAAAGTGTTTAAATAGTTTTATTTTAAGTGTTTTAAAGTATATATTTTTGGATAAAGTGATTAAATTTTATAAAATATAAAGTATTAAGACTTGGTGATTTTTAGTGGAAATAAAATAATTGGGTGGAAATTTATTCCGAGAGAGAAAAGGGTGATTTGAAAACTATTTTCTAAGAGTTGAAGTATAGAAAAATATCTTGCGAAGATATTCTGAATAAATAATTTGGGAAATTATTAAGGCCTGTTGGTTGTTTGTGGATGTTATTTGATAGTTAAATAGCCGACTATCAATATTGGCCAATGCGCTAATCGTTTCGAAGAGACCGGGATCGGGAATAATTTCTTGAAAACCACTTCGATCCGGTTTGAAGATTTTCGTGAGGAAGACAAGAGCTTGGAGTCGAAGATGGAGCAGTGAAGTGCAATGACTAATCGCTACTAATCCTGGGGGTGATTCCAAAATGGATATAGTAGGAGTAGTGCCTTCGGTTCCGTTCGGACCCGGAACTGACTTGTATGGACGAATGCTATCAGAACATCGTCAAGAGGACGATGAGCATTCTAAGTGAATGTGTGCTAAAATGGTAACGCATAGCCTCAAGCCTCATCAACCTGGAATGGCTAAAACAGGGGAGGTGCAACAAGGCTAAATGGCTAGCAACCAATTAGGGTAAGCTCAACCCTGTCTAGATTTCCCTTTTTATTCGGCTGTGTGGGCGGTTGCTGATCCCAACCGCGGGGTGATCTTATTCGGACTATCCAGTAAGGGGTAGCTCCGGTCTTATGTAGCAAGAGATCAGGGTGGATCCTCGATACGGTGATCTAGACCACGTACTGTGACGGGCGGTACCCCAGTAGCCCTGCCAATGTATGAAATCCAATCTCCAGCAAGCGCCTGTACAGTTTTGATTGTGCCCAACTATTATTGAAACGTGAGATGCAAGCATTTCAGCTAGATTTTATTTTACTTTCCATGGACACTATTATAATATCAGACGGGTTTGATAAAAATGTTTTGGTTATTGTAAGGTAAAAACCCGACATGTTTATTTGTGGCGTGGTCTTACGAAATACCTTTGATTTCAAAGGATTTGGAAAACTTTAATAATTCAATTGAGTGTGTTTTCTCATGCTTGTTTTCCTGATTGACTCGGGTATTTTTTTATTATAATGCCCAGGTCAGACCGAGTATTATAGAGTACAGATTCTGGATGGACTACTATGAAGCTCAGGGGACGAGCTGGATGGCGAGACGTATCATACGTACTTGATATATATTCCGATGTGCAGTATAAGTTGTGTAGTCTGCTTTTAGGTAAGGACAAGTTGTGACAGTTGTCCAGTATTTGGCTGTTGTTTGTATGTACTCTGATGATGTAATGTATTATTCAATTACAGATTCTTTTGTATAAAAATCTGTTGTTATCTATTATATATTATTCCGCTGCGATTGTGAGATTCTATGTTGTTTTCTATTTCTTCTTCTACCTCTTTCTTCTTTAACCCTAACGGTCCGATTTTCCGGCATTCGATTGTTCGTTTTTTAATGTAGTGGGTGCATTAATGTCGATTTTCGGGCGTCGAAAAATTGGGTCGTTATAGTTGGTAACAGAGCTGAAGGTTAAGCGAGAACCTTAGCTCTAGTGGGGATTACTCATTGGAAATAGAGTCCGTAGTACTCTAGAATGAGTTTGAGTGTATTAATAGATATGAGCGCGTATTTGTTAGTGAATATAAATGGCTTTTATTGTGATGATTGATTTATTGAGTGGCTTATGAACTCTGGTTGGAACAGTCTGTACAACTGTATCGAAAGGGGTTTCTAAATGCTTGAATAGAACAATTCGACATAGTATTGTTTTAAATAGGGTAAATGAAATAATTTTACCCAAATTATTTTCATATATAAAAGGAATGATTTTCGGGAATTATTATAAGTAGATATATGGTTGCTTGGTTGTTAGGGAATGATAGTATTAAATTATTATCATCGTGTTGTGGAAATTTAAATAAGAAAATAAAATTATAATCAAAGGTTAGGAAAAGAATTCATATAACAAAATGGGATTATAAATTGAAATAATGTTCCAGGGTAATATTGGATATAAATTGAAAATATTTGAAATTTAAAATTTTGAGAAAATTTAATTTCCTTTGGGTTGAAAATGATTTTCAAAGGTTTTGGAGAAATAATAGTGATATTATCTGGAAAATATTTTTGAATTGGATTTGAAATCTAGTGTGATTTGGAATTAAAAATATTTGGAATTTTTTTTTAAAGAAGGTAAAAGCACTAAACTCTTTTCGATCGCTGGAAAATAACTTCGGTGACTACTGCAGCATCATCGATATTCATTTTCGAGTTTCGAAGGGAGGAATTGCTACCAAAAATGTTTTGAATGATATTTGTTTGCAAAATTAGGTTTGATTTTGGAATGCAAGGAATAATTTTGGTTGGGTATATATGATTTCAAAAATGTTTTAAATGTTTAAGCAATTTTTTAAACTCTGGAAGTTTAATTAAAATGTTTATGGAATATAACGGGTTTGATAACCTATAAAATTTGAAATTTATTTAGAATAAAAATTTAAATTGAAGAAGAGTTAAATTAAAACAAGTGTGAAAAGAAATAAGTTAGAAAAGTAAGCCAATCAAATAAAGTAAATTAAAAGAAGTTAGCAAATGGATTTAAATAAGTGGAAAACTTATGAAAATAGAAGGTAATTGATCTAGTTAAATAAAAGTGAATTTGAGGAAAATTCTAGGTAGACTGAATGGAATGGTTATTGAAAATAAAATTTGTTAGTAAACTAATTAATTTAAATGAGTAAGCAAACGAATTGAAATTGAATATTGGGATGATGTTTAATTTAAATTGTGTAAAGTAAAGTAAAGTGTAGAATTAATTCGAAGTGAATAAAGGTTTGGAAATAAAAAGTGTTCGAGATATAAATAAATTAGTAGTGGAACTAATTAAAGTGATGGTTAATTAAATATGGTTTGGGATAAGGTGAATAGAATTCAGCATTCTAAAATTTAAGGTGGATTGAATTCATATGGAAATTGGAGGTCCAATTTGAATAGAAACAGATATAAACCAAATGGTTGAATTGAAAATAAATATAAGAAGTATATAAAATATTTATATTGAACTTGAAGAATGGATGGCGAAATTCCTAAGTAAATTGGGTATTAGAAATATACTAAGCTAATATTTAGATGAAGATCAAGTAAAGTTGTGAAATGGGGTAATTGTGAATAAGTATATAGAAATCAAAATAAATGTATAGTAATAATCAATTGAAATAAATATGTAGGATGTACGTATATTATTTATTCGCATAGTGATTTGATCCAGATTCGAGCACATAATTTCGAGATAGTCATATCAATCCGAGTTGGAATTTTTCACTCGATTTTCGACGGCGAACCTTGGATATGGATTTTTGGTTGATTCTGGAAATTCGCTATCATAGTATGTGGCTGTGCAAGGAGAATGATGGTTTCTGATCAAGAAACCAGTTTTGAGTTCGCACTAGGAAGTTGGGTGAATGATACAAGTTCAGAAATTAAACTGAGCGATCGAGTGAGCGATCGAATGTGATATTGCATATGGATAATATATGTACATCATACAGGCTTAAGTGAAGCAAATGTTGAAAATTTTGAAAAGGAATGAATAAAATGATTTTGAATTCTTTGGTTGGATATTATTGCAAAGTAGGATATACATGTGTTTTAAAACAAAAGGAAATTGGTGTTTTTGAATTCAGAAGATAAATTTGAATTGCCCAACAAAAGATATGCATTTAAAATTTGTCGTATGAAATTTGATGATTTTATGATCTAGCCACTTGGATTTTGTTTTCTTCTGAAATTGGAGGCCTGTAGAGGCATTTTGTAGTCGTACCGATCTAGCCGCGCAAAGGAGACGCTGGAGAAATTTTTTTGAAAATTTAAGGAGTTAGAAAATTTTGATAAGTTTATAATTTGGTTTAAACTATAATTTGAATTATCTAAGGGATAATATTATTGGGAACCTATGGATGAGTTTAGAAAGTTGGTAAGAGCGATAGTGTCCTTAATAAAAAGATTGTTTTGGGTGTTGTTAAAAACTGTTTGGTTTTGGGAAAAAGGTTAACGGGTTGTGAAACATTCTTCTTAACTAGAAATTTCGGGAACGTAATTCTTTTAAGGGGGAGAAATGCGACGACCTAGAATTTTGGATATTTGAAATTGGAATATTTAATTGATTTTAAATATTTAAGAGTTAATTTTTAAGTTGAATTTCAAATATCAATATTTATTGGAAAATTTAAATATTGAATTAAATAATTGGAAATTGGGTAAAACAGGGAATTTGGAGTTTCAAGCTTGTTAAAAATATTTTAAAGGTTTATAAAATTTATAATGATGATACTGAAGATAATTGAAGTATTAAAATTTAATTTAAAGGTGATTTTTTTAGTTTTAAAAATATATTGTTTAAATTAATATTTAAAAATAGCCTTCTGAGGCACAGTCTCGGATTTCGACGAAACCAGTTCCATTGGATCCGTAATAGTGTATTATTATCGGATTTCACATTTCGTAGTGTTTGTAATTGTCGTATGATCGTATGATAGATAAAAGCGCTAAAATCTATATCGAAAATTCAATATAATAACTGGTCCAAAAAGCTATCTTCTCCATACGATCGAGTTGGGACTCGAAACCATTTCCATCGCGTTCGGAATAGGGGCATAACTTTATGAACACCTGGCGGCATGCCTTGATAGGGGTTCAAAATTTTGAGTTGCATTTATCGAGACAATTTGAATTCAAAATTTAAATGTATTTATATATATATCCTAGTCCCTTCAGCTGTACATCTTTTACATCATAGCTTTTGCCTTCTAATTACTGTAGCAAATTGGGCGAGCATGTAAGGCAGTTTACAACACATGTCTCCCTGGTTAACACGTGTCTCCTCCCTTATCTCCACTCAAACAAAGTCCTTCTTCAAAATATTCCTAGATCAAAATCAAAATTAATAATGGCCAAACACAGTATTTTAAATCTTAGAAAAAAAATAAAAAAACGAAATCGTGTTCGTTTCTTTCCTTTTCCCCCCTTCTCAAATCAATTTCGCTCGATTCAAAAAAGAGAGAGAGATGGAGCCGATTCGAACTCCATGCCCGCAAGGGCGACCAGAGTCGCTGGTGAGGGGGCACACGTGCATGGCACGGGAAGCTCGATGACAACACGAGACTGAGAAGGAGCGGCGCTCAAATCATGATGTCCGAAACCGTTGAAAGCATGCGGCAGCATTAGGCGAAGTCGCATTGTAGGCGATGCGTTCGGTCTGAGATGTGCGATAGAGAAAGCGACGCTCACGATGGGTCTAGGGTTGAGGTGAGTGTGTGTATGTGAGGCAGTCGCGTGAAGCTCGGTTGTGTGTCGAGCTCGATGGCAGTCTACTTAGGGGATTTAGTCTGTGAGGTATATCGTTTTTTTAATTTAAATATATTTATATATGTATGTAGGGTATAGTTCAATAGAGAAAAGGATTTTTATACAGAGAGATTTTGAAGATATATATATTGGGAATTTTAAATATTTAAAGGTTTATATAAAAATTAGATTTTTGAATCATTATAAATTTAGTTTCTAAGTATATGTAGTTTCAAAGAAAATTAAAAATAAATATACATGTTTTAACCTACTGTTCTTTTAGGAAAATATTCCGGAGATAAATTTGTTTAATTTATTCTAGTTACTAAGAAATTTTAAAGTAAAAATTTGTTTAGATTAAATAAATAAGTAGTAATTAATTGTTCGATCAATTCAAATGATATAATAAACTGTGAAATGTTATACAAGGTCCAAAATAATGAAGAAAACAAGTCGAGATGGAAATGGGTTGCAAATAATAAAATCAAAGGTGAGTTAATCTCACTCATTTGGATTACCATTCAAATTTAATTTGTTAAATTTAAATTATTGGTTGAATGATTGAATTGACTGGATGTGATATTATGTATAATAGTATATATATATATATATATATATTGGAGTGATTGATATTCCCGCATTATATAGCGGATGAGACCCTATGCGCCCCGCATAATAGCGGATGACCCTTTATACCGCGATATACCTCTCGAAGTGGGATTGATATTTTAATTGTTGACTAACTTCTGTGGATGCAGGAAAACGGTTGAAGGGATCTAACTGGATTCCTCAAAATGTTGAATTTATTTTATATTCAATAATGTGATTTATGTGATAATCTATGATGATTATATTAAATATATTAGGAACTGAAATTATTGAATGCTATGGCTTTTGCATGGTGATATTAAGTTTAGGGAAGATGATTATAAGAGATTAAGGTAATTGGTAATTTGTTAGTAAATTAACTAATATTTTTAACCTGAATTCTTATAAAATTCAAGACTTTTGCATATAAGGTCCAATCAGAATATCGTCTCCCCCATTGTAGTCGTAGTAAGATTATCTATGTCTTGATTAAGCTTGGTCTTAGGTGAGTGGACTCACCATTTAATTTGAATGATATTGTACATATAATTGCTGTGTGAAAAATATAAGTTAAAATAGATAACAATGCAAGTTATTACTTTTGGATCTCTCCTTGCTTTAAAAAGAAAGCAATGACATTATATATATATATATATTATAATCTCTCTTATAACCCTCTAAAACATGTATCTTGGCCAAGACTTGTTGGTTACATGTTTGATAGTGTGTTGTGAATGATTGAAGCGAAATAGTCGCTACAAATGCACTTTGACATCCCTTGTATTTATCATATGTTAAGTTGGTTAAAATGTGAATATATTGTGAAAATATATACTTGGTTGTTCCTTATACATGTTTTGGCGTGTTTGACATAAAGGAATTGGTTTGGAAAGTAATAGAAATTATGAATGGCAATTATGAAAGTTAGAAGCGAAAAGGTCACCATGGATATACTTTGAAAATGCTTTGTGTTCGACGATTTTTAAAGTCAATTTTAAAAGGTATCCTTAGGTTTCTTCATGTTTCTAATAAATATTATAAGTGTACAGGAAAAATATCAATGATTAAATATAGTTTAATAATTATTTCTAGGTTTTTAAAGTAAATGGTTTTAAATTACAAAATATGTTTTTATGATTTTTGAATAAATTATGAAACAAGTATTGTCAAGTAATATTTAAAATAAATGTCCTAAACTATAGTATAATCATTTTAAAAATAATTTTCAACATATATAATATTTAGAATTTTTGTAAAGATTTTATTATAATATTAAAAAAAATTATGTAATATAATATCTTTAAATTGTTTTGGAATTTTAGTAATTATATCAACTTATAAATAGATTAGTATACATATAAATATATACATCATTTGAAAAAAGGATTTTAGTAAATATATATAAGTTTTAAAAAGTAAGTTAAGTAACTATAAATGTAGTAAAGAAAGTTTGGATTTAAAAACTTAAGTTAAAATAAAGAATTTTGAGAAACTAATTTAAAAGTGTATCACCTCAGTTAATAAGTAGATATGCTTTGATCTATAAAATAAATATCTTAGAGTTAATGATAAGTATAAAAAAGGTTTTGGGTTGTAGTAAACGATGTCTAAGTAACATTTGTTTTTAACCGTTATTAATTATAATTAGGAATATAATTAAATATTTAATAGTATATATTTTAAAGATAATTATAAGTAAATGATTCTTGGTCATAGTAAACAATGTTTAAGTAACATTTATTTTTAACCCTTATTAACTATAATTTGGAATATAATTAGATGTTCAATGATAAATATCTTGAGGAAAATTATAAATGACTAGTTTTGGGTTGTTATGACAATTTTTTAGTAAGATTTGTCTTAGACCCTTGTAAATTTAATTAAATCTTGTAAAAAAGATTTTTAAAGATAATGCTTAAGTGTGAACTATTTTAGGTTGCAGGTAACATTTGTTTTTAACCTTTGAATTATATTTTAAAGTGGAAAGATATTATAAATGTGCTTTTATCTTTAATAACAAATATTTAAAGATAATAACAAGTGTGAAATATTTTTTTAAAACATATGAAAAGTAAAAGTTTAATTTATAAAGGAAAAGAGGTTTATAGTAACAATGTTTAAGCAATATTTGTTTTTTACCTCTTTGATTATATTTTAAAGTAATTAAATTTTGTTAAATGATTTAAAAATATGATTATATCATCGATATATATATGAATACTTTTGAAGTATGGAAAATAGCATAAATGAATAATAAATACGTGAACAATAAGTATGTGAATAGTAAGTACGTGGACAGTAAATACACGAATATTAAATATGTGAATAGTAGGATAAAACTATATATCTTTTATAAAGGGAAACTAAATCTATATAAAAAGTTAAATAAATGAGTTTTAGTTAATAAAGGAGTATTACTTAATAAAGAAGTATTAATTAATAAGGAAATTTTGATCAAAGGAGCATTAATTTATAAGTTAATTTCAATTAGTTACGAGTTTAATTAGATAAAGAAGTTCAATTAATAAAGGAAGTTTAATTGAATAAGGAGGTTTTAATAAATGAAAAAAAAATTGTTAGAAAAAAGGATTTCTGCTAATAAAAAAGGTTTTAATTAATGAAAGATTAATTAACTAAAAAGTATATTAAAAGTCGTTTATGTAAGTTGATCGTGCTTTGTATGTCACTTATTTATGGAAAGTATTTAATCATGTACTTAGTACAAAAGCCGACAAAGTAGACTTGTTTCTATCTTTGAGAGTTAAGAATAATGATTCGATCGGGGTATAGAAGCAATAATGATCTAACCTGTCGGACTTCACTCTTGATTAATGGATATCGGATGTTGAGAAGGTTGGAAATGTGATAAGTATACGAGACTTGGTTTCCTACGATCGTTCTCATTGTTGTTAAATTTAACCAAGTTAACTTAAGAATATCTAGAAGAAATATGGGAATTATATGATATGGTTATTCACTCGGTGATGATATAGTCGACGTATAAACTCGTCTTACTCCATTAAGACAAATGATAAGGAAATTCGCCCGGATAGGAGAGGATCTCCACCTTATGTATTATATATTTATTTCTAAAAGAACACGGGTTGAGTTAACTAGAAATTTATCGATTAATTTTAAAGCGGCCGATAAGTACAGGAGTGTACTTATATGAGATGACTTGAAACCATAACCACTTCAAAACCATATACGTGTTTAATCTCTTGGAACTAGATCTATTCAAGGTGTTGGAATCTATGTAGAGATTCAAGATCTGTTCGAGATGCTCGAACCTATTTAGGGGATTACGATCTATTCGAGATGTTGGAATCCATTTTGGAATTCATGATCTGTCTAATTGTTGATGGCTCATGTGTTGAGATGTTGGACACTACCTCACCATCGGCATACAACTAAAGACAGACTAGGAAGCATGATCCCCAGTTCAGCTAACCCATGGGGGTATATAAACTATGTATTTAGAGTATGCTCGTCGATATGTTTCATGTGGGGAAGTGTTGATGCTTGGTTCAGGTTGTTCATGAAAGTGTTTGGATGTATGGCCCTGTTGTGTTTACCTTATGGTATATTCTATCTAGAGATATACGATGCTTAGAAGGTATTTTATGATCCTTGTCAAAGGAGATAAATCTCAGTTTATTGGAGAGGTCTTCATGGAAAATCCATTATGCGAACGTGCCTTAGCCATTTTGTTTGTATGCCTAATATTGTTGTGGTGTGGCTAATGTAAGCACTAACGGCTATTTTCTGATTTATAACTTCGTCTTAGATATTATCTAATATATCGCAGTATGTGCTTATTAGATGGTTTAGCTGTCTTGTGGGGATAACTATTACGACAATCTCAGAAGGTGCTGTTATATGTTGTACACATATTTCTTGTGTTTCTCAAACCAGACTTATGTCTGACACGTGGCTTTTGTTTTCCCTAAATTTCTAGTGTGCTCTTTCGAGCAGTCTGAGAAAGGAAGGTTTTCGTTGATGTTCATTGAGCTCTTGGAGTGGAGCTAGATATATTCATGCCATAGTATTCTTATTTTTGCTTCATTGCTTTATTTTTATATATCAGCAATTATAAGGACAGGTTGTTACAACTATCCTGGCTGATGATTAATAACTTTGAAATACCACGTATATTAAATTAGCTCTGTGTATTATCTTTTGATATTATATATTATCATTCCACTGTAAGATTCTGATCTTTTTTGTTCTCCTCTTTCTTATCCCTTTTCTTTTCTTTATCCTAACATTATGTCTTCCTATGCTTAGGTCCCGACACGTGAATACCATGAATGCATTAGTGTCGACTTTCGAGGATCGTAAAGACACTCGTTACATTTGGTATCAAAGTTGAAGGCTAAGCGAGAACTTGGGTTTGGTGGGTTATAACTCATTAAGAGATAGGGTGGTGGAATGCCCAAGCATTAGTTGTGTGTATTATACATATAAGAGCGTATTTTTATTTGTTATAAATGTATGCCTTAAAAGTAATTTCAACAACGAAAATTAAAAGCTCTACTTATATAAGCATAAGTTGATAGTGTAGTTCAATTAATATAAGGATTAATGATGTTCATTCACCTAATTAATTAGTTTAGCCACACTCGGCCATTTTTATGAGCATTTCTATCCTTTGTAGAATGATATAACATGCTCGACCAGATTACAAGCATTATTATCATTTGTAGAATTATTAGCTTCATACCGCTCAGGCAGTTTACAAGCATTGTTAGCATTTATCAGTTGATTAGTTATGCTCGACCAGTTTATAAGCATTGATTATTGTTTGTTAATTTTAAGTAATTTACCTTTTTACAACATGGGTTGGATAGATAGTAATTTGTGGGAACATTGAAATAAACACTTGGTGAATTTAGTTTTGTAGTTTGACTACAAGGCATTCTATAATAATGTTAGGTAAAAAATTAAATTTAGAAAAATATGTTTACTATAATCTAAAATAAAAATAAGATATCTTAGAATAAATAAATGGGAAATGATTTTTATGAGAAAGTAAGTTTGTATAAGTATGGTTCAAAAAAAGTGGTTTATAAGTAAAAAAGATTTAAACTGAGAATATGAGAACTTAAATCCCAGTGTTTTAGAAAATTATTTTTCAAGGTGTTTGAAAAAATAATAGTAGTATTATTTGGAAGTATTTGTGAATAGAAATATTTTAAAAAGGATTTTAAAGGAGATAGGGAGTACTGAACTTACTTCTGTCATTGAAAAATAATTTTGATGATGACTACAGCATCATTGACGTTCATTTTTGAGTTTCTAAGTAGGGTATACTACTATAGTAGTTTTCTATAAGTTGTTTTGGTAAAACATATTTTGATTTATTCTCGAAAGTATGATTTGATATACAAAAAGTTATAAGTATATATTATTATTTTGAAATGAATTGAAATGAAACCTGGTGTCTGGTTTTAAAGTTCTCTGTTAGGTTATTGTATGGAAGCATGTATCCTATGCATTAGGATAGTTTGGCTTGTGCATCATGTTATGATACATTGTTTGCTAGTTTTCGATTGTTGAAATAAAATGGAATTTTTGGAGATTTTTGTATTGTTGTAAACTTTCGAATTAGTATAGACTGGAAAGAGCCACTGGCTTATCTCTCCATTGAATCAAATTGGCCAAAGGTGTGCGTTCATAAGCCCATGCTAAAGTTGCTTAATCTAAGGTTCGAATTCATTCTTTTAATTACTCTTAATAAACCTTGGTAATGAAAGATCCTTCTTATAAGATCCTCAAAGTGGCTCTACTTCATATTGAAATAAAGTTGAATTTTTACAACTCTTAAATTTAAAAGGTAGTAAAATTTAAATAATTGTTGAACTGTAAATATGAATGTTTTCTATGTACTCTTGGGTTTTAGTAGAGTGTTATACAAGTAATGAACTTAATTCTTTAAATGTTTTGAAATGAAATTATAAATGAAATGTTTTATAACTGAAAATAAGTCTTTATAAGATGTTTATAAGCTTAAGTAATATTTTATGAAATGTTTGATAATTTTTTTAATATTAAATGAGAAATACGATTTATGAAAATATATGTGAATTAAAAAGAAATTAGTGTAGTTAAGAAACCGATGGAATAAAATATGTAAGTTTTACATAGATCATTTTAATAGTGTGACTGTTCTTGATCTGGATTTGAATACATGATTTCGAGGTGATTTACATTGGTCCGAACAATGACTTTTGACTAGATTTTCGATGGTGAACACTTGATACAGATTCATGATATGATTCTGAAGTTTTCTATCATAGTATAGGGTTATGCAAGGAAGACAAAGGTTTATAATCAAGGAACCTAATCGAATTCTACACTAAAGAGATAAAGTGATCTATACTTGTTTGAATGAGGAATTTATGTGATCGAGCAAGTGAATGGAATTGATATTGCATATAGAGACATATGTATATTATGTAGGCTTTAGTATATTTGTATATGATATTTGGTTGGCTTATGGGGGGGTTTGGGCGACGACTCTTCAATTGTTTGTGGTAGCATGGATAATCGACTAAGTTATAATCTAAGGCTTTAGAGAGAAGGCAAGCTTAGTACTTTGTTTATCATCCTTGTGTGATGAAATAATTTCTAAACCTGGGCAAACCTTGAGCTTTGTTTACTAGTAATTGTTGTTTAACAATTAGTTTCAAAGTTTGAAGTTAAAATTAGGTAATAAATTGGATTTTGAAGATTTAAATTGTTTAAAAAGATTTGAACTCTTATTTGAACCTTCAAATAAGTTATGTAAAGGTAATTTCAATGAATTTTAAAAATTTGGAATCAGAATTAAATTGTATAAAGACTTAGGTTGTTAAATTAAAAGTTAAGGGTTAATTTAATTCAGGGGATTAAATCAACATTTGAAATTTAACTCGAATTTGTATAAATTGAGAGGATTAAAATTTGGAAATGGAATTGGAATTAATTTAAAGGTGGAATTGAAATGAATTAATTGGAATTTGAAATTGAATCAAATTAATTGGGAGTGTAATCGAAGTTGAATAAGTTTAAATTCAGATGGGAATTGATTTGAATGTGGGATGAGAATCGAGGTTAATTCATATTAAATTGGAATTGAATCAATTTAAATGGAAGTGGATTGGAAGTGGAAATTGGGAAATTGAACCAGTTTGACTCTGAAACTATTTTCAAATAAATCGTTTTAATATAAACTGTTTTAAATCTATTTTTCCTAGCTATTTACTAAACAACCTTTCTTTTTAAAACCCAAACTATCTTATACTTATTTTACAACTGTTTTGGAACTATTTTACAACAATTTTACAACTCTTATTTTACAACTATTTAACTATTTTACAACTATTTTATAACTACTTAATTATTTTTAACTATTTTACAACTAATTCCTATTTTACAACTACTTAACTATTTAAATTTTTTAAGCTATTTTCTAAATTCAAGTTGGTCAAATTGCAAACTGTTTATAATTGAAGTGATAACCCAAATGAAAATTGAAGCAATTGTAAATAAGTGAATAGAAATCAAAATGAATGTGAAGTAAAAGAAAATTGATTTGGCTGATAATCAATGAAGGTAAATACGTAGGGTGTATGTATATTATTCTATTCGCATAACGATTTGATCCAGATTCGAGCACACAATTTCGAGATAGTATATCGATCCGAGTTGGGAGTTTTCACTCGATTTTCGACGGCGAACCATGGATACAGATTTTTGATTGATTTTGGAAATTCGCTATCATTGTTATGGCTATGCAAGGAGAATGAAGGTTTCTAATCAAGGAACCAGATCTGAGTCCACATCAGGAAGTCGGGTGGACGATGCTACTTCGGAAGTGAATTGTGTGATCGAATGAGCGATCAGATTTGATATTGCGTACGGATGATATATGCACATCGCATTTGCTTGAATGAAATAGATATTGAAAATTTTGAAAAGAAAAGTAAAAATGATTTTTGAAACGGAAAAGTATATTTTGAGAAATATATGATGAAAAAGAGTGGAAGTTAGATATCACTATAACTGAAACTCATTTTATGAACAGTAAGTAATGTGGTAAATAACTTTTAAAGGAAATTGAATTTGAATGTTGATTTAGCATAAATAAAGTTATATATATATATATATATATATATATATATATATATGTTATATATGATAAACTCCCCTTGTTGAATCTATAACCAGAAAAAAAGATCTTTGAAAAATATTTGAAATAAAAAGGAATTTATATAAGACCCAAAAATATTTTGTTCTAGTTAAAGAATAAACTTGTATATATATATATAAATGATTTCTTGATATTTGGAAAAAGATTTTCGAACCCACTGATTTTGAAAGGCTTTTGATTTTTGGGAAAAATCAATTTTGGGAATTTGGAAAGACGAGTTTGGAACTATCGATTTTGGATATCGATTTAGTGTAAATGTGATTTATATGTGATACATACAAAGAGTATGTTTTGAAAGATACTATATGTGTATAGTATAAAATGTTTTGAGAATGCTGTGGGGAAAAAGGCGCTCCCATTTAGAGTTGAAACTTTTAGTAGGAGATCCACTGGGTGGTTCTTCCTTGAGCCCTAAGGGGGGTTCTAAATTTGATCCCAGAGGATGTCCGGACTAAACCGTAGTTCCTGAGGATTATGGTTGGGGTAGCGAAAGTCAAGGGTGTTGATGCCTAAAGAGACATTAGGGTTATTCTGTGACAGTAGTGTAACACGATGTAACTACGATCTACTGCGTTCCATAGCGGAAGTCGAGGGGCAGTGATTGCCTAAGGTCTACGTTTGATTTCACTGGGAGAGCGACATAACATTAGTAAACTATGATCTATGAAGACATAGCGAAAGTCGTGTGGCAGTAAGTGCCTACAGGCTACATTGGGATTCGACTTATGTAGTCTGCGATCTATATGGTCTATGTGGTGAAGTTTCATTTGGCAGCGAAATTCGAGGGCATTGATGCCTATAGTTACATGGTTTTTGCCATGATGGCAACGTAATCCTGGGTGTAGCTGCAATCTGTGGCGGTTCCATGTGTAATCGAGGGGTGCAGATGCCTACATTTTTCTATGGTTTTGCCGGGATGGCGACGTAATCATTGGGCCAACTACGACCACGGAGGGGGTGATGATTTCTAGAACATTCTTACAAAAATGTTTTCTACATTTACACAAAATGTTTTTTAAGTATTTTCACTGGATGTTGAAAATGGGTCTACTAAGTACTTACAAATTTTCAGTCCTACGCCTGATCAATGCATGACCGAATATCTATAAGAACAAAGATGGACTTATTGAGACATCGAGTTATAAAAATTATTTTTATAAAGCTATTTTTGTAATATTATGTTGATTTTAAAATGTTTTAAAACTTTAGAATAAAAAGAATAAAGAGTAAAGAATGTCTAAAGAATAATTTAACTGATAATTAACAGTATAATTTAAATTCTTACTTCATTCCTTTTTGAGGACGAAAAGATTTAAAGGGGGAAGGAATGTGACAACCCGGATTTTTAAAGTCTATTAATTGGTAATTAACTAAACTAATCATTAGAAATATTGATTTATAAGTCGAACAAATAAATTTTAATAATTTAAATATCTGGATATATATATATAAATGGATTTGAAAACTATAATAAATGTTGAATTATGAATATCTGGAAATGATAAATCTTATAGTAAATTAATAAATATATGATAGATATATTCAAGATTTATAGTATATATGAGTATATATATGCTCTATGGAATGAAATGTAGGAAAGTTTGTAATAGTGTGGATATATATATATATTTATATAATATCAAAAATTCATATAAGATATTTTAATTGTTCTAAAGTTATATTTTTACTTTCAAAATCTCAAAAATAATTTATATTTAAAACTCTACATTTTAAAACACTAGTATGTATATATATATATATATATATATGGTTATTAATTAAAATATTAATAACTTAATCCTAAAAATGAAATAGGAATGAATGATAGGTTTTATAATATTAAGTAAATCTTTTGAGCTTCATAGTTAATAAAATTAACTAAGATAAAAATATAAAACATAAATAAATATAAATAGTTGCTTAAGACATTTATAAGTTAGGAAATGACATATGTACACAAGTGTCAAGTTACTCTTTAAAAAAAAAATCTTCATTTTTAAGAAGAATTTTTTTTAGAAACTAGGTGCTGTGATCAGGTTATACACTTTTGCATATATATCAAACCTCTTCTTTTCTTTCATTTAAAATAAACAAACTAAAATCAGAGAAAAACCAAACAAATAAACTACTTCAAAATTTACATCTGCAACAAAGAAAAGATTCAAGCAATTCAAGTTCAAGTTCAACTAAGAAGATCAAATCAAAATCAAGTTAGTTGTTCCCTGTTTTTCAAATCATCGTCTGTTCAAAATTATACAGTGAGTAAACTTCACCTTTTAAAGTCAAAATCTACTTAATTATCTAATGCATGTGATAATTAATGGTAGTAATGTTGTGAATATGATTTGCATGGATGTAGAAATGTATTTGGCTAGAATATAGTTTGAATTACTGTGTGCATGTATGTGTTTATATATGTAAACCTCTTTTCTTGATTAACAGACTAAAAATTAATTCAAAAACTCATTTCTTTTCCCTCAATCATTTATATATTATGATGTTTAAAGAAAATATGTTTGTATTAACTACATCTTATTTTTAGAAATAAGTATAAGTGTAATTAGAAAGTTTTTTACTGGGAAATTGGAAATTATAGAGAAATGTAATATATCAGAGAAATTCGACTTGCATGATTTCGAGTTTCACCCTCATAATCTAATTCGTTATTAAAATTTTTGATTTTTAATAATAATATCAAGATTTTTAAGATGGTATTTGGGGAGGATTTGCGAGTTGATCGAAAATTGGGATTTTGTTAAATTCCAACGATCGCGAAGTTCTGTAGCCTCGGGGTGGTGGATGGAAGAAGGTCGTGGGTCGACAGTCTCGAGAAAAATTGTGTCGCATTTTCTGGGTGTCGGTGATGGTGGTGCAATAGGCTTTAGGGTTTAGGTGGCATTTTAGGTCATGGTTATCTTCTTGATGATCGCGAGGACGTGGAGGCGTCGGGCTTGATCGAAGGTAGGGGAAAAGAAGCATGGGACTACGACGAAGGTCTGGACGCGGTGGCGAGGTCTCCGGTGGTCGGAGTAGGCGGTATGAGGTGTTTTGGTGTTTGGGTTTCATTCCAGATGGGTTCGGGGTCGTATTTGTTTTCTAGGTTGCGAGAGGGGTCAGGCATGTCAACGTCGACTAGGTGACGGTGGCGGCGAAGATCGGAGTGGTTCCGGTCATGTGTGCATGTGCATGGTGCACTTGTATTAGTTGGTTTGTAGACAAGGATAGGGATCTGGTATAGGAGAAGAGTAGGGAAGGGGAGAAGAAGGAAGAGAGTCGGGGAAATTAAGGGTTGGGCTTGGGTTAGTCACGAGTGAATTTGCAAATTTTAAAAATAAAGTAAAGAAGAAAGAAAAAGGAAAAGGAGGAGTTTTCTTTGAATTTCAGTTGGGCTTTGGGCCTGGAATTTTTAAAAATATATTAACAAAATTTTAAAGTAAAGCATAAAAATAAACAAGTTGTCTAAGCAAGTTTCCTAAAAAACTCTTTAATGATAAATGTTTTATTTAAAATATTTGGTTAGTTAAAGGTTATATAAATGGTTTATTTTTCACTTAAGTTAAGTAAGCTTAGAATAATTTATTTATATATCCATTTTTTTAAATTAATTCTTTAGTGTTTTCAAATAAAATTAAATAATGTAGTTAAGTAAATGGTTAAGATAAATGTCTTAAACTTATAAATAATTAAAAATCTTAAAGTAATTTTAAATGTAATTAATTAACTTTTCCCAAATATTTAATTATAATAAAATAAATGGTTTGTAATTAATTAAAGATAATTAAGCAGGATTTATAAATAATTAATTTATTTTGTGTAAATTAAAATAATTGGATGATTGTATGACTAATTGATCTTGCTTATGAATGATTAATTTGAATTAAATGCTTTGGATTAGTTAATATCTCTAGTATGTTAATTTGTGATGTTATGTGATATGAAATGCATGGATTGAACTGTTGATAAATGTGAATCATTTATTTAATTGATATATGTGATTGATTACTGTGTGAATATGACATTCTAGAAGTTTAAACTGAAATATCTTCACTTAAACAAGTTGGCTTAAAAGATGGCATTGAATTCGAAGAGATCGGGGTCAGATAGCAGCGATATTCGAAACCATTTCGATTAGTAACTACTATAATTCTTTACGAATTTGATTATACAATCAAATAGGCTAGAATGGAATAAATTATGTAAACTTGGCCATTTAGTAACGGTACTTAGATATTGTTTTTGTGAAATAAGTGGTTGGCTTTAGCAAAATAAAACTCGTAGCGATGAACAAGTTACCTGGGTTTTCAAAGAAGCTCTACAACTTAAGTATTTCATATTAAATGGGTTTACTCACGCTGGTTTCCAGCCTGACTCGGGTGTTACCTTATTGTAATGCTTAGGTCAGACCGAGTATTTCAGATTTTTAGGTTATGAAGTTCTGGAGCTCAGGAGGCGAGCTGGATGGCAGAGACGTGTTGATTTTTCCGTCGTTTATTTGAGACTATGTAGTCTGTATTTAGGGACAAGTTAATTATAAATGTCCAGTTTATTTTGAATGATTGTACTTTGATATATTGTATAAATTGACATTTACAGCTTTCCTTATGTAAATGCCGCTATTTTTATATTATGTTTTGTTTCGCTGCGATTGTGAGATTCTGTGCTGTTGTTTTCTGTTTCTTCTTCTACCTCTTTTTTTCCTTCTTTACCCTAACAATCTGGAATTTCCGGCATTCTATAAAGTTAATGTATTAGTGTCGGTTTTCAGGGTCGAAAATTTTGGGTCGTTAAATTTATAGATGTAGAACAGAATGCCATAGTAGCAAGACGATGGAGCCCTTTGCGAGGAGGATACAGAAGGTACTATGGGTAGTGTCTAGGACCGATGCAGTCAAGGGGGATATAGCTATATATATATATATATCTCAGTTATTAGGTATTAATCTACTAGGGAGTAGATGGGTACGATTCACGCACTAAGGCGAGAGTGTTATAAACCTAGTAAACCTAATATATAAATGGAAATAAAACAGTATATGTACAATTAAGCTTATAAATGTATAATTTGTCCATTTACCAGAACTTTAGTTCTGACTCTCTCCTCATAACATCCTATAGGTTAGGTAGATGGTGGAGACTTTCCAGCTTTGAGACACTTGTTTAGAGAGTGTTATTTTATTGGTGAGTATTTACTTACTATTATATTTTAGTCAGTTCCAGTGTGTGATATTTATCCGTGCTCTGCTATATTTATCTTTGCCTATTTTTCGGTATACTAACCCAACTCGTGTTTTAGTGAGCTTGGATTTTAGCATTTTTGCGAAAAATTTGGACACTTTGGGATTCGGGTTGTTACATTTCCCAGAGCTACGATGCACTAAATTCTCGATTTTAGATTCGTTGAACTCATGTAGTTATGGGCTTCAAATTCATAGGCCCGAAGTTGGGTATGGTTGAAGTTGTGGATGGTTGACATTGTGACGGCTGAGCTAGTGTTTCACCTTGTCGGAGCTAGAGGCAACGTTAGGCTATAGTGTTGGTGGCATTGAGTTTCTCGTGTGATAGAGCATCGGAAGTGGAAGTGGAAAGGTCCGATCGAGTTTTGAGTAGCGCGACATTTATAGGTTATAGCAAGCATCCCTAGGTTGTGTTTTGATGGACGTGACCAAACTCAACTGGGTGGGGTTCAAGGTGAGGAGCACACAAAGGGGACTAAACTGAAATCGACGATGCACGATTTCGTCGAGCATAGTGGGAGAAATTGACTATGGAAGGAGTGGCTACGGATGGGTTTATGCATGCATATGTCAATGTGTGTACAAGCAACCTTAATTTTGGAATTTGGGAAGAAGGTGATTTATAAGTTAATAAAGTTATTAAGTTAATTGATTAATCAAATTAATCAAATTTCTTATAAATAAATCCATAACTTTTACATATGAGGTACGAATTGTGCCTGATCTTTTGCGTTGCGCTCGTAAGTGTGTTATCTATGCACTATAGTTGATTTCATCAAGTTTGGAGCAAGCAGAATTTTGAGCTAAAATCGAACATCAAATCAGGCAGGACTGCCTAAGCGCTTACTAGAATTTTGTTGAGTTAACTCACCTTTAGATGAATAGTATATAATATATATGTTGATATAAATTGTTATTTGTATGCTTGGATGGTTTCTTTATTTGGTTTTGTTGAATTCTGCCTTGGGAAAACGGAAGGCACATAAAATGAAATACAAGGAACTCATGAAAATTTGTAGAGGGGTGTGGATTCCTCACCTCTGTTGATTTTAATTTCATTTATATATTTGTTGAATAAATTGTTGAATGCCAAGAGCATGGTAGCTTGGCCATAATGGATATGACTGATATACCAAAAAAGTTGAACTCTTTTAGTTGTATATTTGTGAAATCACTAGTTAAGTGCTATGGTAGCTTTAAGCCTTATTATAGTATTTTGGAAATTCTATTAATTGCTGTTTTGATTTGAAAATAGTTTTGACTCATATGATGATTTTAAACGTGACTTTTGGAATTTTCTATGATATTTTTTTCAGAAATGGTTTTCGAACTTCTATATTTTACTCTAATCTTTTTGTTAGTCTTTTCTAATTTATATGGAAATGTTATAAAATATTTTGAAATGTATTTATTTTACAGAAAGGTTAATATAATAACATATGTTTATTATAAAGAAAAGGGATTTATCTTTATAATAAGTGATTATGTTTTAAAGGACATTAGAAACATTTTGGAAAAATATTTGTAAAGCACTGTATATAAAATATTGTACATAAAGATAGATTTATAAATGGTATTTTATTAATAAAAGAATAGATTTATAAATGATATTTTGATTAAAAGGGAAATTATATCATTTTGATAAACTTGAATAATAAATCATATCTGCAAACTCATAGTGATATATGGAATGATCATTTTGTAGAGAGTACTTTATTCAATCTTGAAACCGAAGATTGCTAATAAGTATATGAGATTTATAAAAGGGGTTCTACAAATATAAAGGAGATTTATAAGAGTTTTATATAATGAGATTTATAAAAGGGGTTCTACAAATAGAAAAGTGATTTATAAAAGGAGTTTTCTAAATATAAAAGAGATTTACAAAAAGGAGCTTTATAAAACGAATGAAATTTGATTCTATGAATGATCATTTTAAATTAAGGTGTTATGTAAAGTTTTCGTTTCATACCTAACACCAAATTCACAGGTAAAGAAATTTATCTCTATCTATGAGAGTTTAAGAATGTATGTTGAGGTAAGGATAGTATGCTAACTGGCCCGACTACATTATTAATTGAGAGATAGTGCTAGTTTGAAATTGGAAAGCGGTAGTGAGAATAGTTGATCTAATTTCCATACGATCCATTTACTTGCACTAAAAAGAAAAGTAGTCTGAAATGAAATTTATTTTGGCACATTTAAATATGATTTTGGAAAAGGTGAAATCTTTCTTAAGATTTGTGAATATATTTATTCCATTGACATAAGTTTTATGGATACATTTTCTAAGTATTGAAAGTGTAGTGTTTTTTGAATATACTTATACCAGTGAGACAAGTGTATGAAGACTTTTCCATGTATTGAAAACGTAGAGAGGGTTTGTGATTATATCATTGTAAAAGTATTTTAATATAAATATTTGCAAAGTGATTTTAATTAATGAAAGGGCTAACTAAAGAGGCTTAGTGGTTGCTTACATGCTTGATCATGGTTGGTTTACATATGAAATTGAATCTCTAATGGGCTGTTTACTTACTTGATAGTTAAATAACCAATTATCAAATCTTGGCTACTTGGGTAAATCCGTATGTGATCTCTACTACATTATTTTCCGTTTATATTTTTATTTCTGCATTAATTTTTATTATTATTAGCACACCCTATTCACCCCCCTGTAAGGTGAAAATGATCCTACAAGATGTAGAGAAATCCAAGTAGACAAGTCAAAAGAATTAAAAATTAATGGTTTAAACCCTAGCTATGGAAACGGTCAAAGATGAAAAGAAATGGTCTAATCAAAAGTAATTGAAACGAGCAAAGAGAGAGAGACAAAGTGAATTCATACGTTATTTTGTAACGAAGAAGGAAAAAGCGCAATGTCCTATAGATTAATATATAGGTTTTGGACCAAAAATTTTCAGAGCATTGTCATCTAAGTGGGATTGTTATCCACTTATTTTCTAAAGGAATCAAACAGGGAAGAAATGAAATATAATGTCAAATTAATTAGTCCATCATGGTCTTACAAGATAATGATATGATAAGCGCCGGCAAAGGGATGTCGAAACTAAAGGGATATTGTATCTAAAGGCTAGAAGGATATCGTTGTCAAAGGCAAAATGGATGTCAAACTCAAAGGCCATATGGATTATCGCACCTACAAAAATAAAACAATTGCAAATAGATGAAATTGAATTTATGAAGATAAGGTTGCTGAATACAAAGCATTTCAAACTTACAAGGGTGAAAATAATAAGCTCGTACAATAGGGTAACTACAAACCATGATGCTGAAAGTATGAAAAGCATGTCGAGAAGGATATTAGGTCCTTAAGGATGACAAACTACAAAGATTATCGAACATAAATAATACAAAGCAATAATGTCAAATGCCATCAGCATAAGTGATATAGATATAGTATATTATCAATAAAACAAGAAGGTTATGTGAGCGTTGTTGTAGATTGTCTATAAGGCAGGATATCACACTTCATTAATATAAAAACTGATGTTGAGTATTAACAAGTGGAAGGACTCCAAGCTTTATGAGACAATACGTGAGAGGATCTCGAATGATAGCAATGTAAAGAAAGATAGCAGAATTCTGCTACATAATCAAGGATTTTGTATGCTATCAACATAATAAACGATGTCGAATCTCAATAATGTATTTAGGATATCGAATGTCGGGAGTTATGAAGAATATCAATTTATATCAATGTAAATGTATAAGGTTGCCACATACCAACAACACACAGAAGATTGTCGCATATCATCAATTCGACAATGGATATCGAATATTAGGTGATATCATAGGTCAACTGCCTACTAAAGGTTGCCAAAATTCATCAATGAATAAGGAAATGCTACACGTCATCAACATGATGAATGAATCCAAATGTCAGTCATCTCAAAGTGCCATATTGCAGCCATGCTGCTAGTTCCAACCCCTATAAATATGGACCCTATGGCATTGTAAAAGAGATGAATCATTTTCTTTCTCTCTTTCTGAAATTAATGATTGTAAACCCTAAATTGAGTTTGGGAAACCAGGAATTGATTTATAACCTGTGAGACTTATGAACAAAGATTAGGACAAATAATTTAGCCTAACCTATTTCCTTCGATTTGTGCATATTTGGTTATAATCGAACTTTGGACTTATATACGAACAACTTTGAAATTGGAATTGACTTTAGGATTATAAATAGAACAAAGCAATTTAAGCCCTTGTTCAATTAAATGTTATTTTGCATATTGACTATCTTGCTTACCAAATATATGAACAATGGATTATGGCTTATATTACTTGCTTATTATGCCTATTAACGAAAGATTGATGGACTATTGCACATTTAAGCAACTTGCCTATTTTTCCATGGATAAATGATATAGGTTTTTGGCCAGTTCTATAATAAACCCAAAAACCCTTGGGCATCATGGGACATCCTGTACTAAGTCTTGAATGGTGGGCCAAGGTTTGGTTTAACATCGCCATCACAACCCTCCAAAACAGTACTTATTGAACAACATATGGATATTAAATGAAATGTTGGCTTAACATGGCATCATGGATGTTATATCAATTTTTGGTCTAATATTTTTTTGCCGCTAGAAGGAGGGCTTGAACCTCTGATATCATATTAACTGGTCTACAAATTAATTAATTGAAGTCATGTTTTAGGAAAATGGGAAGAGCTAGGAGATTTAACGTTCCAAATGAGAAGATAGCGCAAAAAACAAAATTAGAAGATAATATCACTCTACGCTTTAATCTAAAAAATGCATAACCCCTTCAACCTTCGGAACCAGCAAAGCCAACGAATAGTGAAGCCAAAATCAAAGACTTAACATAGCAAATGGCAGTAATGCAAGAGTTGCTAGAAAAGGTTTTCCACATGATTGATGTCAAAGGACATGATTGATGTCGAAGGAAAGAGAACCCTTGATCTCAGGATCAATAAAAAATTTCATAAAGCCCCACTTATAGAAAGAATAATGTCTGTCAAAATTCCATCACACATCAAGATTCCATCACCAAGGTATACGAGACTACCGATCCTGATGACCATCTTCTTGCCTTCGAGAGCTAAACGGACCTTCACAATGCTTTTGGAGCTCTACGCTATAGGCTCTTTCTAACCACTTTCCAAGAAGCAGTGACAAAATGGTATAGGTATTAAAGAGAAAAAACCTTTTATTCTTGGAAGCAATTCTCTTTTGAATTCTCAGCACAGTTCTGTCTGTGTAAGGACCCTACAATCGTTTGCTGTCCAATGTTAAATAGAGACTAGGAGAGATGTTTGGTGAATACATGAAAGATTCTACATGGAGGCATTGAAAGTAGAGAATATGACTAATAGAGAAAAGTTGATGGTAGTGCATTCAGGACTGATTGAGCAAACCCCCTTCCGGAAGGAACTTTAAATACACGGGTGCAGAGACCTTTATGATTTTCATTTCAAAGCTAACTAATTTAACTATATGGATGAGATGTATCATGTCAAAGAAGTCTCAGATGAAGAAGGAAATAGGAAGACCTGGCTTTGATCACCTCAACAAGAAACTAAGATGAGATGAGTGTAAGAGAGGAAGATGGGAAGAGATCTCGAAACCTAACTATGTAGCTTTAAACAAATCGATCTCCTGTATTTTTTCTACAACCAAGGATGGAGGCAACTTCCCAATTTCATTCAAGGAAAGTAATAACCCCAAGCTAAGAAATGGTGGAGAATGTTGCGCCTACCACAATGCGAATGGACACAAAACTGATGAATATTGTGTCTTGGCTAGAATCATTCAAAATATGATTTGATCCGGGATTTTAAAAGAACAATCTGAACCAAATCCAGATGTCAATCCAATGAGTTTGATTTCCTGAATTTGTCAAAAAGAAATAGAAACCTGCCCATCTTGAAGAGAGTAACCAAAAACCACCAAATAATACCATGAATTTTATGGAAAGTGATTCTCAACAAGATTTTATTCCACAATTAACCGAATAGACGTTATCAATGGAGGCCTACATTTGGCTAGAAGCGGTAAGGGAGCCAGAACCAGGTACATAAGAGCGGCAAGAGATGGAGTATTTCTTATTCAAAAGGAGACACCGCTCAAAAAATGCAAATAACAACTTTAGGTGCCCAACTTAATAATAAACCTGCAGAGGTTTAGTTGGGTTCGCAATCCACATAACGACTTGTTAATGATAACTGCACAAATCGGGTTTTCATTAGTGACCAAAATTCTCGTTGATACCGAAAGTGTGGTAAATGTTGTCTTTAAGCATGCCTTCGATCAGATGGGAATTCCAAAAGAAAAATTAAAGCCAAGCTTTGAGCCCATCTTTGGGTTCAATTACAAAGGATCCACTCTAGTATGGCAGATTAAGCATCTAGTGCAAATGGGGATTACACCCTGTTCAAAAACTTTCGAAACCTTGTTCGTCACAGTGGACCAACCTTCCTACTACAGTGCTTTCTTTGGGAGACCAACCCTAGATGAGGTCATGCTTTTGTATCGATAAAGTATCTGATGATGAAATTTCTAACTAAAAAAGGATGGGGAATGATAACCGAAGAGCAATTTAGCTCTCGAGAATTCTATTTTGCAACCTTCGATCGATGTCAAAGGGATACTCTTTCTTGTTATGACTCAAAGAAAGAAGTATCAATCAAAATTGAAACAAAAATCCCTTGAATGATGATCCTCTAAGACAACCATCTAAGGCAAATAAGAAGACAAGGACAACAGAAAAAGCTAAGAATGTGCCGAAAAGATTTAACTTTTTTGAAAGAAAAAGAAAACGGAAATGGGCTAACCTGATAGATGAAGAAATAGATGGAGAAGAAATCATCATTGAATTAGAATGTAGAGGCGAGCAGGAAAGAATAAAGCCTACTAAAGACCTAGGAGAAGTAAGCCTGGATTCGCTTGATCCAACAAAGACAGTGAAGGTTGGGAAGGAGTTAAACGACGAGCTTAAAAAAGGTTTATCCTATTTCTTCAATCTAGCAAAGATGTTTTTCCTAGACACACTCAGAATGATCGCAATAGATCCAACAACCATGAGTCATGCCCTGAACAAAAATCCAAATGTCACTTCTATCCAACAAAAGAAAAGGCAGTTTGATAAGGTTTGAGCTAATGCGCTGAAAGAGGAAGTCAAAAGGCTACTTGAAATCAGATTCATTAGAGAAGTTTTATACCTAAAATGACTGGCTAGTCCCATATTAGTCAAAAAGCCCAATGAAAAATTGAGAACGTGTGTTGATAATATCGATTTGAATAAAACGTGCCCTAAAGATTGTTATCCCTTACTATGAATAGACTAGTTAGTTGATGCAACAAGTGGACATAAACTATTATCATTTATGGACGTGTACTTAGTGTATAATTATATTCTCATTTTAGGCCGGATGAAGAATACACAAGTTTCGAAAAAAAATTGAGAATATACTGCTACAAAGTTATGCCTTTCAATCTGAAGATTGCAAGGGCAATATATCAAAGACTAGTAAATAGAATGTTTAAACGGCAAATTGGTCGAAACATGAAAGTATACATAGATGATGTGCTAGTCAAATCTCAAGAAGAGGCCGATCACTTGAAAGATCTTGAAGAAATGTTTGAAGTATTAAGAAAGTATAAGATGAAATTGAATCCGTAAAAATGCTTTTTTGGATACAATCTGGGAAGTTCCTAGGGCATATTATTAACGTAGAGGAATTGAGGCCAATCTAGAACTAATCAAGGTGATTAGAGATAAGACAGAACCAAAACCAAGCAAAAATGCGATGAGCTTAAATGAAAGAGTGGCAACCTTGAATAGATTCATCTCTAAAGCCACTAATAAATACATACTATTCTTTGATGTGATCAAAAAGAAGAAAAACTTTGAGTGGGGGAGGATTGCAAAAGAGCCTTTAAAGAACTAAGAGATCATCTTAGAAAGCCTCCAATTCTATCTAGCCAATGGAAGGGGAAAATCTTTATCTTTACATGGTAGTTTCCGAGCATGCAGTAAGCTCTGTTCTAATAAGAAAGACTTCTCAAGCTAATTCATTACAAAACTCATTAGCTCTCTAGGAGCATCGAAAACTCGAGTTGTACCTATTGGTTTCCAGCAAAACCCAAGTATAGAGGAAAAAACTTATGACTCTGGAAATTTTAGGCACTGGGATTGACTGGACCTCGGGAGCTTAAGCAAGCTGATAAAGAAAATGAATTGAGAAATGGCAACCAAGAAAACCATGAAAGAATAATCCATAAAGAGATTAATAGTTAATATGAAGGTAACTGGATGACACCCATTGTCGAGTACTTAACATAAGGGAAAACTACCAAGGGACAAAAGAGAGGCTAGAAAGATAAGGCGTCAAGTCCCAACTTTTACCATGACGAATGGAATACTCTACAAAAAGGATATTCACTTCCATACTTAAGATGTGTTTGTCCAAAAATGGCTTAAGATTGTTCAGGGAGCATATGAAGGATTCTATATAGATCATTCTAATGGGATGAAATTAGCGAAAAAGGTCACGAGGCAAGGTTTTTATTGGCCTCAAATGAGTAATGATGCAGTAAATCATGTAAGGAAGTGTGAGAAGTGCTAAAAAAATTCTACAACTCCACATATGCCCCTAGTGAATTGACCCCAGTTTAAAGTCCATAGCCCTTTGATGTATGAGAGATCGATTTAATTGGACCATTACATATATCCAAAGGTGGAGCCAAAGTCGCAGTAGTAGCCATTGATTATTTCACCAAATGCGTAGAGGCAAACATTGCTGAACATAACACTGGGAAAAGTGTTAAAGTTTTTGATTAAGAACATAGTTGCATGGTTTGGAATACCACATAAGACAATATCTAATAATAGAACTCGGTTTAAAAGTGAAGAATTCATCAAATTCTGTGATAATAATGGAATAAAAAAACTGTTCATATGTAGCTCATCCAAAGGCTAATGGAGCCGTTGAAGCTACCAATAAAACTATTAAAACTATTCTTAAGAAACCGGCTAGCCAAAGTAAAATGAAATTGGATAGAAGATGTAACATCCCGTATCTAAACTCCAAAATATAAGAGCTACAGATGTTGCACTCATCCATAGTATTAACTTTGTTGACAAAATATGGCAATGCTAATGGTATCCATAATATCAGAAGCACTTGAATATGAGCAAAATCGTAGATTTCATAAAACAACAATTTGTTGATTATATGTCAAAACAATATCATATCCAAGTTACAAAATCCCAAAACATTTTCCAGGCAATGATCAAATATAATTTGCAATAATACGCCAAGATCAATATATGACGATGCCCCCTTGGATGATCAAAGCAATATAGTCATATCTGACTTAATTTACAATGGAATCAACCAAAACAATCTGTACTCCTAATTAGCTATCCGTTAGCCACCTATTCGTTTCTGAAAGCTTTATTTGCTAAAATTTCAAAAAACCTAACCTCAACCCACTGCCTACTCAAATCAATTTTGAGCACCCGAGAGTTTAATAGGAAACAAAAAATTCGAGTCAAACGTAAAGCCTGGTGTGAATAATACTGTTCATCACTATTATTTTATGTTAAGGGAGGCCATGTTGCCTAGCAGAATGGTTTGCCCTCACTAACATTCCTGTAAAACATATCTTTTGCAAATATTTTCCTACAACCAAAATTGGTTAAAATCTGTAAAGCATCATTATGTAAACATACATACATATATATATATATATATATATATCAGGTAATGAATGAACTATCTGTTCATGCACATTAGTTTTGTTTGGCTAACTATTAACCATTAGCTGACTCGGGCCTACCAAACAACATATCAAAATTTACCTAACATCTGCTAACACTCCTCTTCTTCTGGACATTTTCCTTAACTATCTATTAAATACTTCTCTTCTAGTCGATCTGTCCCTAACTTGTCATCTTCCAAGGTTACCCGATCCTAACGGTTTTGCGGGCTCACCAATAACATATCTGTATACAAACGTACATTCATTTCTATGTGCACCCATAATTTTGTTCTTACCTGTGACAAAGCCCCACACACTGGAATTTTGGACTAAATTAGCTAGGGCTAAGAGCTAATGTATATGGTGCGAACCTATATCAGTCCCATCTGGTATATAATATCCGAGTCATTTTCCTTAGGGACATCTTCCCAAAAATTTCCTTGAAAACCTTTTCAAAACGATTTAAGACCTTTAAATCAAACTCAAACAAGGAAAGTATATAATCTCTATGCTTTACTCAAAATCACTTTTCCATGTTATATATACTGTACCCAAATCTTAGTTGATGAAAACATTTAAACCTTTGAAAGTCCCTTTTTGAATCTATTGAAAGTACCACTTTCGAACCTGTTGAAAGTGCCCCTTTCTAAACGAAGTAAAACCCTTTCTTTCATCTAGGCCGAAAGACCAAAACCTTCCATTCGAAACCATTCTCAAAACCCTTTCGAAACCACTGAAAAACATTCCTTTCAAAAGCTTTAAAAAACCGTAGACATTTTTCTTTTAAAACATTTTAAACATAGCCCTTCGAAACCTTTGGAAACCTTTTCCTTTAATCCTTCTGAAGCCATACCTTTTGACTCCTTCGAAACCATTGGGGAACCACCCCTTTGAAACCTTCCTTTAAAACCTTTTGGAAGCATCAAAACTTGATAAACACAAAGCTTTTGAAAGCAATTGGGTTTAATTTAAAACATGTTGAAAAACATCTTTCGAAACCAATCAAAACTGACTCTCTCGGAACCATTTAAACCATATCTTTCAGAATCTTTTTAGTTCATACTTAAATTGAATAAAAGGGTTATTAAAACCTTTTGAGTCGAAAGCCTACCTTTCGAAAGTATTCCTAAGTAAAGAAGTGATGGTGTCAAAACCATCCCTTCGAAAGCATTGGAGATTTAGGCAAATTTTAGAAAACAAGTAACCCCTTCTACCCTCTGAGATGAAAGGTAAAAAGGTCGTCAGCTAGGGGTATCGACTTAGTTGAAAGAAATCATTTGAAAAAAAAGGTGCAATCCAATCAAAACCATTTGACCTAGTCGAAAACCAGCCAAGTCGAAAGCATCTTAGCCAAAAGCAAGCATGCACATTTTCTTTAAAATCAAAACAAAGCTTAACCCTTTCGGAACCCTATGGTTTCAACCCTACACCTTTCGTCCACATCCAGTTCAATATGGACATGTTGCCTAATACCATATGCATTAGTTTCGACTGTATCGGAGGCAATAATATGGAGGCGGAACCTAGTGTCGAAAGAGGGAAACAGCGAAAAGCCTATTTATTTATACTTTTAAACTATTTCTTTTATACCTAACCTACCTTGTTTGTCTAAATCTGATTAGTTGCAATATTAGTTTTCCAAAAGTGCTGCCATTTTCGAGAATTAACAAATTCAAATTATTTGCAAAATGCCCCTTTCTCCTTTTAAAATATATAAAACATTTAAGTCACACACCTCAAATAATATTATATACCTATCAAAGCACTTAGAAAAATATGGAAAAATTACAAAAAATCTCTTTTAATATGTTTTCTAACATATAAAAATTTCAGACCCAAATCTTTTATTATTTACCTATAAATAATTAATAATCCAAAATATCATTTTCTTTACTAGATAATTCATACAAAATTCACATTAATTCCAAAATATCTGAAAATTGAAATCTATCTCCAAAATATTATTTGCGATCTTCATAAAAATTCGCTAGGCATAAAAATATCATTTAATAAGATTTTTACCTTAAAACATATCATAAAATCAATATGAACAGGTATAAATTATCAACAAGTATATATAAACATTCCATCATTCAAAAACCATGGAAAAACATTGCAAATCAATTTGGAATCATATTAAAACCGAAAACAATTCAAAATAGAGATGTAACGTTATTCACCTTAGCCTTTGTGATTAAAGAGATTGTGTAACAACCCGCTATTTTCAGCCATTCTCATCAACATATGCCGAACTTGAATTGCTCAAAATACCGCATTGAAATAAATTTGGAGCAAATGAAATACAATCACAGAATCATAGACACAGAAATACCAGAATAACTCGCAGCAGAAATTGAAACACCATAGTAGTTCATGAAGCTACTATAACAAACTCTCAAACAACTACATAATATCAGTCTGAAAAACATATACAATAGAAATCTCAAATACATAGAAGTTTATAAATACCAGAGCTGAAATAGAACAGCTGAAACTAAAAAGGAAAAGATAACTAGACAAGCAGAATCTCCAGCGATTCCTAGCTTTAGAAAAAAAATCCAAAGCTAAGCCATAAATACTCAGGCTGACCCAAGCGTAAAGAAAAACATAAAACACTTGAGTCAGGACATATATATACTTATAAAATGTAAACCAACTCAAGTGAACTGTAATAAAGATACAAGTAACTTAAAGGATGTCTGCGACCGCCCATCCTATAAGGATCCGTTAAATTATAAATTAAATACATCTCGTGGTTAAAATTTCAAAATGGTATTTTATGCTTCTAAATCAAATATCATTTAAAAATTCAATATCACTTCAAATTCATTTCTAAATATTAAAATATCATATCTTTCCAAAACCACATTCATTTTATTTAATTTAAATACCATTTCAAATCACATTTTAAAAATGGTTTATATTTCAAATCAAAATATTCCATTTAAACCATTTAAATATTCCATTTAAACCAGTTAAATATTCCATTTAAACCAGTTAAATATTCCATTTAAATCATTTAAATATTCCATTTAAATCATTTAAAAACGAAGTTATTATATTTAATAATCAAATCTACAATTCTCAAAATTTTACCATTTTCAGAATTATTTTATTCACTTAAATTTATTAAAACAGTGAAAAATTCAACTTTCGCAGCACTTAGAAAATGCTACGGAAAGTTACGTTTAAAAACAATTCAATTAGCAAAAGGCAGCATTTCAAATGCTGTAATAGGTTTTAGATTTCAAAGAGAACTTTATTTAAATTTAGAAACTACAACACTTACAAAGTGCTGTAATATCACTTAGTTCATTTTAGCCATTTAGTTCATTTATATAAATTATAGCATTTACAAAAACGCCATAATATCTTCACTTTAGAAATGATAGTATTTCAGGAATGCCGTCAATTTAAATTCCATACTTTCACTACAATTTCATAAAAAATTAAAATTTATTTAAATTCATTTTAACTTATAAAAATCATATTTTCTCACTTTAAAAACAATCATTTAAATAGCCCTTAATTTATGATTTTATAAAGTGAAATTTTCACAAATAATTATCAAATCTTTAAAAATTCACTAATAAAATAAATGTAAAATTTTATAACATTTCATTTACATAACATTTTAATTAAGTTTACCATTTCATAAATTTATTTAAATTCCATTTTATTTTCTTAACTTAACTTTTATTTTTAAAACACTTTCACATTTTCCAAGTTAAGTTATACTTCAAATTTAAACTTTAAACATTTATTTATTTAACTATTTTTAATTTATAGAAAATCAATAACACTTTATAAAATCATTTTAAGTTTAAATTTAAATCAAATTATCATATTTTCTTACGTAACTTAACCTTCATTTATAAACAAAATCATAAATTTCAAAATTAACTTATATTTCAAATTCTACTCTACCATTTATTTATTTCACTTATTTAACTTGTAGAAAATCACTAATACTTTAAAAAAAATCATTTTTAATTAAATTTAAATCAAAATTTCATAATACTTACATTTTTGTAATATTTTAAATTTTTTAGAAAAATATATTTTAACCACAGTCTGTATAAAATTTTCTAACCTAAGTCCAATAATACGGATAATATATCGTTTCAATCTGTAATTTACAAAGGAAAAATCCGAGTTCTATCATTTCAAACCCGCAATCTCAAGCAAATGCAAATAAATAAAAAAATCGCTCAAGCATGTCATTTCAGCCCATAATGATTTTTCCCTATTCTAAAGTCCGTTCAGGTATGTATCATTTCATACCATAGTGATTCTAATCTACAGGGAACTTGCAGTGTGATAAATTAATATAAATAAATAGAATAGCATTATATAATAGTAACATATGATATAACAGGTGAATAAGCATGGGTGAACATCCTATGATCATAACATGATGAAATGAGCTTACAGATTCAATTGCGATCAGTTTACTGTTATATAAGTATAAATTGTCTGGTGAGAATTACTCACTTGTACGAGCTGGAGATGACAACCATATACATAAACAAAGATCTTCAAAGGCACAATAACATGACAATGATTTGAGAGTGGGAGAGCCAAAGCTAATTGCCTTGTTAAATGTCAAACAAAACAAAGTACAATATGATTTACAACTAAACTATTTATAAACAATACTAGGAATAAATACACAACTCAAAGCTAGAGCTTTTGCACTTGCATTCAACATCATACGTTTCAGCCATAGGATGGAAAAGCATTGTAATGGGATGGATTTGGATCAGGTTTGGATCAAGTTAAGTGTACAAAGGTCGGCCATAACAATATATGAAGTATTAGAGAGCTATATGTGCATGAACACACAATTTCAAGGCAACTACATGAATTTCAAGGCATAAATGGCTTCGGCCAGGGAATGATTGGGCATGGCCTGATCTAAAAAGATCAACTACAAGTGTTACAGAGGTCCAAGGCTTAGGTTGTGGCTGGTGGTGGTGGTGTATGGTCGGCCAAAGTGGTGGTTGAAGTGGTGGCAACAAGGGGAGTTCGGCTATGGTGATTTAGTGAAGTTTTTATCATTTTTTTGTTGGATCGCCATCATGGATGGTCTCGACTATGGAATGGCAGTGGAGAGGAGGGGATGGTGGCTAGAGTAGGTGGTGGTGGAGGTGGCCAAGGTGCTGGAGATGGAGGGCCGAACTACATGAAAGTGAATGCAAGTACAAAAATCAAACAAACAATGGAAAAAATGAAAAAGAGTGAAAGAATTTTACCAAAATTTTGCTTCAGGTGTAGGACGATTGTTTTTTCATAGTTAAGAAACTTTTTTTCACGTTAGAAAAGATTAAGGGATCGGCTGAACAAAGTGAATAAGGCAGCAAACTGAAGTGGTGTTGATTGGTGATGAAAAGGTGGAGAATATGAAGAGGCTAAGCACATAAAAGGTCACAAACCTTTCAAATTTCCATAATTCTTTTTCAATTTTTAAATATATGTAAAAAATATAAATAAATAAAAATAAAACAAAAAATAATAATGAATGCATAAAAAAATAAAAAAATAAATTGTAAATAAATATAATTAAATTAAGAAAATAGCTTAAAATAGAAACTAGGTTATAAAAATTGAAAATAAATACACTAAGCTTTGGAAAAATTATAAAATCACTTTAAAAATGTTTTGAAAATAAAATATATACCTAACATGTCATATAACACATATTAGAACATGATTTGGCACATAAAAATATTATTTATATAAATTAAAATGGATAATTTTATTAAATAAATTAATTTACACCCTGTATTGTAAAAAGCATAATTTTCACAATATAAATCGGATTTCAACGAAACGAAAAGCAGTATTCTTGAAATTTAATATATTTTCATAATAAAAGATAAAATTCAAAAATTCAAAAATTTAAATTTTAAATTTAAAAGTCAAAGTTTGACCAGATTGACCAAAAATCCAATTTTCTGGAAATATCCTATTTATTCAGGTTTGAAATTATAATTCACACAAAATCAAAATATACTTTTAAAATAACAAAATTTACTCATTTTAATAAATAAAATAAAGTTTTTAAATCAGGAGTTTCAATTTAAATAATTAAAATAAACAATTAAAATAATCACAAAATACTAGGTTGTTACAGATTGAGATATGAAATAGATTTGATTTGTCTTAAGCTTCTTCCTAGCTTTCTTCTTTCTCTCCCCTCCCCCTTTACTTGTTAATTGTGGCCGACCTAGGTTTGTAAAAATTAAAAATGAAATGGACATGTGGGAGTATACATAGCTATATTTAAGGGATATAGGAATGGCTCTTTCCTATTTACCCCTCCCTTAATTCCATTTAAACTATTCTTTAATTCACTATTAAATGGCACGACTATCCCTCTAATAAAATCAAATCTCAATCCCCTAATCAACACATTATTTTTAATTTATCTAATTAAATATCCTAAAAATTGTTATAAAAAATATGGGGTGTTACAGACTCCCCTCCTTAAAGAATTTCATCCTCGAAATTACAATAAGGTACACAACAACAAACAAACATGAAAGCAAAACCTAGCATCAAATAAATCAGGACAAGTATCTCTAATCCTGCTCTCAACCTTCCAAGTACAGTCCTTGTCATCATCACTCTACTGGACATTGACTAATCTGACTATCTTTGTTATAAGCCTCTTCTCATCTCTTATAACAATGCGAACTGGCTTTCTCACTGTAGTCAAGTCCGGTCCTACCACTAAATCATCTAGCACAGTGGGTGCAATAGCAGTCTCCGGGTCTCTAACACACTTTTTGGGATGAGAAACATGAAAAACATCATGGACAACTGCCAAACTACTCGGTAACTCAACTATATATGCGAGTTTCCCGATCCTCTCAATAATAGGAAAAGATCCAACGAATCTCGTTGCTAATTCTTCAATTTCCCAAAAATAATCACACCCTTCATCGGTGACACCTTAACGAAAACCTGATCTCCAACTGAGAACTCTAAATCTTTCCATCTTTTATCAGCATAACTCTTTTACCTAGACTGAGCCTCCTTCATTCTACCCTGGATGACCTCAATCTTTTCTACAGCTTCTCTGACCAAATCTAGACCAGGAATCAACCTATCCTCGGTTTCCAACCAACATACAAGAGATATGCAGGGCCTTTCATACAAAGTTTCAAATGGTGCCATCCCAATACTAGGCTGATAACTGTTGTTATATGAAAACTCGACTAAATTTAGATGGTCTTCTCATGATCCCCCAAAATCTAGAACACAAGATCTTAACATATCTTCCAAGATTTTGTCAACTCTTTCTGTTTGCCCATCTGTCTGCGCATGGTAAGCAGTACTCGTCTTAAGCTTGGTTCCTAAATCTTCCTGTAGACTCTTTCAGAACTCTCTGGTGAACAAAGAATCTCTATCACTACTATACTACTAGGAACTCCATGCAGTCTAACCACATTCCTAATAAACATCTTCTCTAAAACAGATGACTTCCTAGTTGACTTAATTAGAATGAAATGGGCACTCTTGGTCTCCAGTCCGCTATGATCCATAACTTTCATTTCCTCTATTCGACCTTGGCAACCCATCAATAAAGTCCATAAAAATAGAATCCAACTTCCATTCTGGAATATCTAACGGTTGAAGCAACCGACTTGGCTTCTAATATTTGGCCTTTATCTATTGGCAAATCAAGCACTGCTTTACACACAAACCAATATCCCGGTTCATACCTTCCCAGAAGAAACTTCTTCTCATATCCTGACATCTTAGTACCTCCTGAATGAATAGATAACTTCAAAAGATAGCATTCCTTTAAGGCTTCTTTCCTTATGTTTCCTACACTCGGAATACATAATCTTTATTTCTTTCTCAACCATCCATTCTGGTCAAGACAGAAATCTTTCAAGTCATCACTTTTCGTTCCATCTCTCAACTTCTTGATCCATTCAGCTAATACTGGATCCTCTATCTGTTTTGGAGCTATCCTTTCAATTATCACTGGTCGATCTTCTAAACAAGATAATACAACTGTATCTTCACTTGACCCAGCCTCGGATCTCTACAACACTTTGTAATGGATAATGCTTCCAAATTTTCCACTCAGCAATCATCGCCAATACTGCATTCTGATGTTTCCTCCTAAGTGCATCTGCAACCTTGTTGCCTTTCCCCAGTGTGTACTCAACCCTAAAATCATAAGCGGCAATAAACTCTAACCACCTCTGCTGTCTCATGTTCAACTCCTTTTAAGAGAACAAATACTTTAGCGACTTATGATATGTATATAACCCAAACCTCTCTCCCAAAATGTAATGTCTCCACACCTTCAATGCAAAAATCATTGTAGCCAGTTCTAAATTATGCGTCAGATACCTGACCTCATGTAGTCTAAGTTGTCCAGAAGCATAGGAAATCACTTTACCCTTCTGCATCAGTACAGCTCCTAATCGTGTTCCACACGCATCAGTATGAACCACCAAATCCTGATTCCCTTCTGGAACTACCAACACGGGAGCATGGGTCAATAAGTGCTTCAAATACTGGAATGCTTCCTCACACTTATCAGTCCACACAAATTTCACATCCTTCCTCGTTAGCTTGGTAATTGGTGCTGCTATCTGCGAGAAATCCTTAATGAACCTCCAATAATAACCAATCAACCCAAGGAAACTCTTTATCTCGGTTACTGTCTCGGGTCCCTTCCAACTATTCACCGTCTCAATCTTAGTCGAATCCATTGACAACCCTCTCTCTGAGACTACATGACCAAGAAACTTCACTTCCTTCTTCTGGAAATAACACTTTGAAAACTTTACTTTCATTTAATGCTGCCTCAACGTCTCAAGCACCACTCTAAGATAAACTTCATGCTCTCTCTCATCCTTAGAGTAAATCAAAATATCATTTATGAAAACCAATACGAACCTATCCAACTGTTCTCGAAAAACTCGGTTCATCAAAACCATAAAGAAATCTGGTGCATTCATCAGTCCGAATGGCATAACTAACCATTCATACAACCTATATCCAGGCTTAAATGCTGTCAAAGGTATACTATCCTTTGCTACCCTGAGTTGATGGAAATCTGTTTCCAAACCCAACTAATAAAATACCTTGGCTCCACTTAAATGGTCGAACAAATCGTCAATCCTTGGCAATGGATATTGATTCTTTATCATCCTCTCATTCAACTTATAATAATTGATACATAGCCTTAACGCTCCATCAGGCTTCTTAACAAACACTGCAGCTGCTCCCCAAGGAGAACTACTCGGCCTGATAAAACTCTTGCCTTCTATATCCACCAACTGCACCTTTAACTCCCTCATCTTTGAAGGGGTCATCCTGCTTGGCGGCCTACTCACTGGTTCTGCTTCTGGAACTATATCTATCTGAAACTCAATGGCTCGTTTTAGTGGCAATCCAATTATAGGCTCAAAAACATTTATGAATTCTCTAACTACCAAAACTCGACTCAACTCATCATCTGATTCCATAACACCCAACAAAGCATATATCTCACCGCTAGAACCTTCTACAGTAAAAATAATAGTATCGTTATAATCAGGGTGTTTAATAGATATCTTCCTATCCTACCAAAATATCCTAGCATCGTACTCACTTAACTGATCCATCCCAAGAATAATTTTGAACCCCAAAAAATCAAACACATGAAAACTGCAAACAAAAGTGTGACCTAATATGTCAAACTCTAACTGGTCACATTTCAACCTTAGAGTTGCATACCGACCTATTGGATCCGCAACCCGTAAGGAAGTGACTAAATATGTGGATTCAAGGTTAAGCATTTCTATCAAACATCTAGATATAAAAGAATGCCACGCACCAGTATCAAATAGAACAATAACAGATATACCATGAATCTGAAGCGTACCTCCTAAAACTATCTTTCCTTTCTTCTGAGCCGTCGGCTTAGAAGCTATGATGACCCGCAAATCTGTACCCTTTGAATCGACAATAATCCATATATGTCCGACCCAAAAAGCACAAACCGACGGAAAGTCATGAGAAAGAAAAGAAGAGAAAAGAAGAAAGAGAGAAGATAGGACCAAACAGAATAATCAGAATATAACATCGCAGTGGAAAACATTTAATATCATATCAATGATCTTTACAAAACAGAAACTGTATATACATACATCAATCAGAGTTCAACGATCAATAATCACTAGTTATCGGCGTGAACAGTTATAATAATTTGTCCTTACAATTGTCGATAATATAAACAACAACTAAGCAGCGAATAATAAACTGATACGTGTATATGAAAATGAAGATCTCCAGCTCTCCTGCTGAAGCTCCAATAGCACCAAATATGAATTTGTAATATATACTCGATCTGATCCGAGCATTGGAAGGGAAGAACGCCTGGATCAGTTTAGTAAACTAGCGTGAGAAACACACTCAACTGAATTTATTAAATTATCAAACTTTTCCTTTATCAAAACAAAAGCATCTCGTAAGATACGTCCACACATAAACACGGACATGTTTTTACCTTACGATAATTAAAACATTTCATATCAAATCCTCTTATATTGTAATAGTGTCTAGTATAAAAATAATAATTAAAATAGCCGAAATTGTTACCATTATTAAATTCAGCATACTAGGCTCTACAAATAAAATGGCAGGTACGTAGTGGAGTTTGGATTTCCATACAAATGACCAGATGAAGGGACTATCTTCTGATGGCTACACCTCTAGACGGATGTCTCGAGAAACCATCACAAAGTTCCTCTATCAACACAAGACCGGCCCACACCTATAACTAGATGGTACCGAATATGTCATCCTCTGGTTGTTACTGACCTTTACGAGGGCCCTCGAAGCATACGAACCACAATAATCAGATACACGACGTCATAGCGTGTAAAGATATATCTAGAAGAGGATGATCATATCCTACTTAGGAGCGACCCACTTAGCCTTGCTGCATCTAACCCTGTTTTGGTCATTTCCGGTTGATGAGGCTCGAGGTAAAGATTACCTTTCACAATCACATATTACGTCACTTAGAATGCCACATGGCCATTCCCATTGACTACTAATTGCCTTCCACAAAATACAACCCTTAAGCTCATACGTCTCAAGGAGGGTGTTAAGCCAAGAGAAGTTTCCTTCTCCGTCACCATTGATGTACGTTTGGAAAAACCAATATACATAATCTTTAGAAATGCAATGTCATACAAACATCTATACAAGTTTTCAAGGAACAGGACAAACCTAAGGTACTTTCCTACCACATCCTGTCGGGAAATCCCTAGGATTAGTAGCGAATAGTCCTTGCATTGGATTTTTCATAACGAAGAGACTACATCTACTGGATGTATACTAGGATTTTAACTCCAAACGGTCAACAAGAAGTCCTCCACTATGAAAACCTTGAATATCAATATCATCATAACCAACGCAAAAGCGTCTCTAAACTTCACACAGAAACTAAGTCTCATAGACTTATCACGTCTCCAACTTTCAACTTGCTATCCTTCGGACCAAGAAGGAAGCTCGATAGATTGGAGTAGTAATCCGCACTATACAAATCAACATCCTCAACACAAACAATAATCAAGCCTACATAGAAGGCTACGTACTAAATGTATGACTAAATAGTTCCCACATCAAGTTGAGGAACTAAAATGGTTAAATTTTATAGTCGGTTATTTAACTATCAAAGCAAACAAATAAATATTTAGCACCATAAGCAATCATTAGGCCCTTTTAATTAATCTTTTATTAATTAAATCACTTGCCAAATATCCACTTCAAATTATCTTTAAAAAGATATAATTCTCAAAACCATTTCAATATTGGAAAACATTTCCATATAATTATTTAACATTAAGTAATTTACAAATTAATTTATTTTCAATGTTTAGAAAATATTACACATACTTAAATCACGTTAAGTATATATTTTATTCTTTAAGGAAAATATTCTCTTAAACATATTTGTATGGGTCTAAATGAATTACGTAAAGCATCGTTACGACAACCCAAAATAACTAGTATAGGGATTCGATAATTAGATAGATATATAAATCCCGTATACTATACAAACATCTCTTTCGAAAATCATTTACTATAACAACAATGTTATAGTCCATCATTTCCTTATTTCTCGAAAATGTCTATTTCAACAATGAACGTTGAAATCTATGGTTTCGATACTTAACGCGTTTTAAAACATATTCAAACCATTTAAAATATCACTTTCCAAAAAAATCCATTTTATTTAATATATTATTCACTGTCCAAAATCATGAATATTGTTATCCGGCCTTTTGGCAAAGCCGAGATACCCAAAAATTAACTAAAAACCAATGATTACTAGTCATGAATATCGATTATGCATTGCAGGTTCGCTATGGATATCAATGAATTTTGTCCGAGTCCGGATCAGGCTACAACTGACAAGACACGACAAGCGAAGCCATGGAAACCAACATTCCAAATTTCAGGTCAATCCGAGTTCGTATGTTCAAGTTATGATCGATGCAATTTGGAGGAAATGGCCTTGGTTTCGTATCCATCAATAAGCACCGATTTTGGTCCATACGGTTCATATTCATCGCTGAACTATATTTCGAATCGATCAGATTCGTACCTCCCCTCGTGTCCTCGTTCGTATCGATCAGTTTCGCATCCATCCTCAAGCACCTGTTTCGTATCGATCAACTCCGCATCCATCAACCAGTAACGCGCATTGTATCGATTCGCCTAATGACTAGTTCGTATCCGTGAAGGAGATGTTTATTCGAATCCATCAGGTAGCTTAAGTTCGTATCCATCACAAATCCACCATCGATACGAGCTAAGCCATCATCGATACGAGCTAAGCCACCTATCTCGATTCGAAATAAACATACTGCAAATCGATGCGAGGTGCACAAGATTGATTGATTCGGACTGTGTAACGACACTCGATACAAAGGAGGCAAAACTCATGGATTCGACACGGTCAACTTGAAGCAAAAGGAGGATCGGTGCGAGAAGAGCGTGCCACGTCGCCGCATGGTCACGTGCATTATCGATTCGAAGTGGGTCGATTCGAAGCCATGAATTCGAACGAAACAGTACCCCGAGGAACATCATCTTGTATCAATCATAACTTGAAATCCACCAGTCCAAATGCCGTGAAATTTTTGCACGAGCTCACGTACAAGCTAAAGAATGTTCCTGCCAAGTTTCAAACCGATTGGACCATTCCTTGATCGATACGAAATCGGTTCGTATCGATCACAGATCGAGTCAAAACTTGGTAGGATCGATCGCGTGGGCCCACTCACATATCAGAAGGAGTCTCCCGAAGTTTGAGCGCGATATATGCCTCCTACACTTATAAATATCCCCCTGAAGCCTATAGAAAAGGGATCTTTTGGCTATTCGACGTCCAGGCTCTGCCGGATTCAATTCTACACTTCACCACAATTGTTTTATTCGAATTTCTTCATTATAATCGCTGTAATCATCTGTAACCACCAAGGAAAATCAATAAAAGATTGTCATTTGAAGTGGACGTAGGCCGGAGATAGCCGAACCACTATAAATCTCATGCCATTGATTGTTATTTCTGAATTGCTGTACTTAGTATTGCTTGGATCTGAGATTTGTGTTTGGAATATTGCTGATCTGCATTCATAGCTTGGTGCTTTCATGATACTTGGGGTTTGTGACCAATTTTGGCGCAAACACTTTGGTGCTTTCACTGAGAAGAACTAGCACCCGTTGCACCGGATTTGAAATATAGATTTAAAAGCTTGAAGAATTTCGACTTAGAGACAATGACTCGACAAACAAGTAGAAGACAAAGGGCTGAGAGAAGCCAACAAGTAGGAAGCCAGGGGCATCCTCTGGAGCTGGAGAAGGACATGCTTCTATTTACATTACCAGGGACGAGATGGAAGCTATGGAAAATTCTTTGAACAGATGAGAGCTGCAGGGACATAGAACCTTGGGACGACTAAAGAGGCTGCAAATGTGGAAGAAGGAGCTATGGTTGCAGAAACACATGAAGGTCAGATTCAAAACCAGAATGCAGGACCTGAAGGCAATCAACGGGGACTTGGGGGCAGACCCTCAGGGTCCGATGATGGAAGACCCATAGATGGAGCTCAACAGGCTAGAGCCAATGCTAATGCTAACGAGCCACACGAAGAGTATGTACCAGAATTCCCTTCGAGGCTTAGGGGGCAGGACAGAAACATGATAAGGAGGTAACCCCCAGATGGAGATGAAAGGATGATTGGTCTAGTGCGACAAATCATGAGAGGAGGATTGCCGAGTGGAGGATTGGAAGAAGTCAGTTGGAGTTCGTTCACTCCGAATATCAGAAATGCAAGGACCCTCCAAAGTTCAAATTACCAATGCTGGACCCTTATGACGAGAAGTCAGACCCGACCATGCACATTACCAGGCACATCAGACATATGGAAGTGCTGGGAGAATCCGAGGAAATGATGGCATGATGTTTCCCTTTATTTTTATCAGATTTGGCTGCGCTTTGGTTCAGACAACTACAGACTGGATCGATAAGGACATGGGGCGATCTCGTAGATTTCTTTATGAGACAGTTTAGGGTCCACGCGACGCGACCCAAGAGTGTGATGACTTTGGCTTCGATAAAGAAAAGGACCGAAGAGTCCATAAAAGATTTTCTACTGCGATTCAATGCAACGGCGGCTTCTGTAGATCACTCGGATCCATCGATGATTTTGATGGCGGCGGTGGCAGGAGTTGGGGAAGGCATCGAATTCAAAGATTCTTTGGCAAGAGATCCACCACAAGATCTTGGAGAATTCTATCATGAAGCTGGAAGATTCATTCGACTGGAAGTATCACGAGCCGAGAGGCAAGAAGCAAACACTGTGCAGGGCGAAGGAACTGCCAGGGAACAGTCTGGAGCAGACAAAGGAAAGAGAAAGCAGGATGACAGACGTGATGGTCCTGATAAACGAAAGAAATTCCAAGAGCCCAGATTCAGGCAATACACAGATCTGACGACAAGCCTGGAACGGATTTACACGGAAACTCGGGGGTAACTCCCTTATCGAAAACCACCCAGGAAAGATCCCACAGAGCGGGAGCGCAGAAGTGGAAAATATTGCCTATTCCATGAGCTAGATGGGCACACTACCGATGAATGCCGCCAACTGAAAGATGAGGTGGAAGAACATGCCAGGAGTGGTAGATTGCCACAATATACCAGAGAATGGACGATGGCCATGAGACCTGAACAACTACCGCATCCACCTAACAGAACTGATCCTGGATCGGGATCGAGACTCGTCATCAACTGATTATGATGGCAAGGTCCAAGTTCAGGATTTGAACTTTGGTCAGTTAGATTTCTTAGATTTGATTTTAAAAATAAAACATCTATTCCACTTACACGCGTACGAGAACCAGAGAGATCCCTATGCATGCTTTGAGATGGAGATAGATAGATCTGCCCGGAGGGGCAATGTCTAGTTTTTCCTAATATTTGAGATTGAACATCTAGGATTTGAATTCAATAAATGAACTTGAATTTCTTGAAATAAACCTTTGATCGGAGAGTTAAAGGATGAATATTATAAACCAGTTTGAACACGATCGCTTTATGACCCTACCCGGAGAGGCGGGGTCCGGAGTGCAAGAAGTGAGTTGCTTCGCCAGAGAGCGACATGATCGACTCACTTAACGTCGTTTCCCATTCACCGGAGAGTGATTGGATCGGGATTTGATAAGAGCCTGGAGAGGCTGCGATCGGCCCACGATTTAGACCATGACATCGCTTAATGTTCAAATACATTGAACCGGAGTGCAAGAGGTGAGTTGCTTCGCCGAAGGGCGACAGGATCGACTCACTTAACGATGTTTCCCCTTCACCGAAGAGTGACATGATGCGATCCAGTAAGAGCCCGGAAAGACTACGATCGGTTTAGAATGACCAAGACATCGCTATATGCCCTAGCTAGGGCCAGAGTGCAAGGGATAGAAGGCAACGCCGGAGTGCAACAGGATCTTTCTATTCGATCGCTAAGTCTGGAATGGACTTGGAAAAGGTCCGGAGTAGCCACTGATAGTCCAGAGAGACTGTATAATTTCATTCTTAACTTCCACAGGAAGAAATGGATAATGATTTGGCTTCGAACGGTCGCAAACTTGATTGAAAACGCTATTAGCTTTGAATAAAACATGGACTCACTACATTCGATTTGAAGCTATACAAAACACACCTTTTGCCAAAAGGCATGTTTTGGGGGGCAAAGTGTTATCCCGCCTTTTGGTAAAGCCAAGATACCTAAAAATCAACTGAAAACCAATGATTACTAGTCATGAATGTCGATTATGCATGCAGGTTCACTATGGATATCGATGAATTTTGTCCGAGTCCGGATCAGGCTACAACTGACAAGACACGACAAGCGAAGCCATGGAAACCAGCATTCCAAATTTCAGGTCAATCTGAGTTTGTATGTTCAAGTTATGATCGATGCAATTTGGAGGAAACGGCCTTGGTTTCGTATCCATCAATAAGCTCCAATTTTGTGTCCATACGGTTCGTATCCATCGCTGAGCCATATTTCGAATCGATCAGATTCATACCCCTCCTCGTGTCCTCGTTCGTATCGATCAGTTTCGCATCCATCCTCAAGCAACTGTTTCATATCGATCGACTCTGCATCCATCAACCAGCAATGCGCTTCGTATCGATTCGCCCAATGACTAGTTCGTATCCGTGAAGGAGATGTTTATTCCAATCCATCAGGTAGCTTAAGTTCGTATCCATCACAAATCCACCATCGATACGAGCTAAGCCAACTATCTCGATTCGACATAAACATACTACGAATCGATGCGAGGTGCATATGGTTGATTGATTCGAACTGTGTAACGGCACTCGATACAAACGAGGTGATACTCATAGATACGACACGGTCAATTCAGAGCAAAAGGAGGATCGATGCGAGAAGAGCATGCCATGTCGCCACATGGTCACGTGCATTATCGATTCGAAGTGGGTCGATTCGAAGCCATGTATTCGAATGAAACAGTACCCCGAGGAACATCATCTTGTATCGATCATAACTCGAAATCCACCAGTCCAAATGCTGCGAAATTTTCACAAAAGCTTACGTACAAGCTAAAGAATGTTCCTGCCAAGTTTCAGACCAATTGGACCATTCCTTGATCGATACGAAATCGGTTCGTATCGATCACAGATCGAGTCGAAACTTGGTGGGATCGATCGCGTGGGCCCACTCACATGCCAGAAGGAGTCTTTCGAAGTTTGAGCGCGATATCAGCCTCCTACATATGTAAATAGCCCCTTGAAGCCTATAGAAATGGGATCTTTTGGCCATTCAACGTCCAGACTCTGCCGGATTCAATTCTACACTTCATCACAACTATTTTATTTGAATTTCTTCATTATAATCGCTATAATCATCTGTAACCACCAAGAAAAATCAATAAAAGATTGTCATTTGAAGTGGACGTAGGCCGAAGATAGTCGAACCACTATAAATCTCGTGCCATTGATTATTATTTCTGAATTGCTGTACTTAGTATTGCTTGGATCTGAGATTTGTGTTTGGAATATTGCCGATCTGTATTCATAGCTTGGTGCTTTCACGATACTTGGGGTTTGTGACCAATTTTGGTGCAAACAAATGTAATTCTCTTATACAAATTCAAAACTTCTATACATTTATTAAAGGATTATCCAATATCCAAAATCACTATATTTCAAAAATTATTTATTCATCATATAAAATTTACTTGTGAATATTTAAAATCAATTAAATATACGAATTTCAAATGACTAAAATTCTGGGTCGTTACAGAAGCAGCAGGCTCCAATGCATACACGTTTCCCTTTCCATCCTTAACGGGCTCCTTGCATTGGTTCTTATAGTGGCCTATCTAATCGCGGTTGAAGCATCTGATGTTCTTCTTCCTGATCACTTCCTTAGCCTTCCCAAAATGATACTCATTGGCAAAATGCCGCTTCTTGTCGCGCTTTAAACAGACCACCTCAAACTTCCCTCTGTTGGCTGCTCCACCCTTTTGAGCACCCTTCTTGCGGATAAAATTTCGCTTCTGGCCCTGCCCAACCTAGACCTCCTTAGCCTTATTCTTCTCCTGACAAGCAAGCATCTCCTCATGCCTCAAAGCCATCTCCACAACCACATCACAAGGATCTCTAATATGCGGTAAAGTAGCCTTGGCCTAGTTAGGCTTCAATCCCCTGATGAACTTCTCGTTCCTCTTTATCACTGTATCAATAGCGGCAAAACCATATCGGGTCAACTCCTCAAATCTACCGACATACTCCAAAACAGCCATCTCCCCTTTTTCTAGCTTTGCAAACTTCCTAATTAAAATAGACTACGCCATAACCGACATGAACCTCTCTCGGAACCTCCTCTTGAACTCTGCCCATGTCATAGTCTCCTCATCGACTGCCATAGCCACACTATTCCACAAACAAAGCAGCTTCCTGAAGCTGTTTGGATGATAGCCTCCTCTTTTACTCATCATTGAGCCTCAATCTGCGAAAATCATTTTACAGTGAAATAAGCAGTTCTCTGCCTCAATGGCATCTTTCATTCCAACAAACAGCTTCCCTCCGAGCTTAGTGTAATCTCCACTCAATTTAGCATAGTCATGGACAACTGGGACCTCCAGAACTCCTCCCACCACTCCAACAACAACACCCACTTGCACCATATTCACGAAGAACTGATACATAGCTTCCATTCTAACCTACGGGACTCCAGCACCCACATTCTCTGCCTGTGCCTGATCTTGGGTTCTCCTGGAATTAGGTCTGGAATTCCTATCAATGATTTCCGTCCCTAGGTTAACCCTTCCTCTTCTACCATCCATATCTATATTCAAATCTCATGAGATATAGAAGAATGGCCTATGAGAGATAGGAGACCAGAGATAAAGTGTATATTTATATATAGCAAATACAAGTACATTACCATAGCGTTATCACATACCCCAAATCTTACTCTAATTCCTTAGGATTTTGCTTTCAAAAATCATTTTTATTTAAAAAAATTCATAAACCTATGCTCTGCTACCAAGTTGTAACATCCCGTATCTAGAGGCCAGAAGCTAAGGCTACAGATGCTACAGTTATCCATATATTAACTTCTAGTGATAAAATACGGCAATGCTAATAGTATCCATAATATCAAAAGCACTTGAATATGAACAAAATCACCAATTTTAAAAAACAACAATCTGTTAATTATATAATATGATATCCAAGTTACAAAATCACAAAACGTTTCCCAAGCAACGATCAAATATAATTTACAATTATACGCCAAGAGCGACATAGGATAATGCGACCTTGGATGATCAAAGCAATATAGTAATATTTGAATTAATACACAATAGAATCAATCAAAACAATTTGTACTCCTAATTAGCTATCAGTCAGCCATTTGCTCGTCTCCGGGAGCTTTTTCACCAAAATGTCAAAAAACCTGAGAATTCAACCCTCAGCTTACTCAAATCAATTGTGAGCACCCTAGAGTTTAAGGGGAGTCAGACATAAAGCTTGGTGTGAATAAGATTGTATATCTATGTTATTTTATGTTAAGTGAGACCACGCCGCTTAGAGGAATGAGTTTCCCCTCATTAACATTTCTTTAAAACATGTCTTTTACAAATCTTTTCCTGCAACCAAAACTAGTTAAAATCTATAAAGCACCATTACGTAAACATACATACATACATATATGTATGTATATATGTATCAGGTAATAAATTAACTATCTATTTATGCACATTAGTTTTGTTTGGCTAACTATTAACCATTGGCTGACTCGGGCCTACTAGACAACATATCAAAATTTATCTAACATCTGTTAAACACCCCTCTTCTTCTGGACGTTCTGTCCTTAGCTATCTGTTAAATACATCTCTTCTAGATGGTCTATCCTTAACTTATCGTCTTCCAGGGCCACCATATCCTAATGGTTTTGTGGGCTCACCAATAAACTATCTGTATACAAACACACATTCCTTTGTGTGAATCCATAATTTTAGTCTTACCTGTGACAAAGCCCTGCACACTGGAATTTTGGACTAAATTAGTTGGGGATAATAGCTAATCTATAGGGCATGACCTTATAACAGTCCCATCTAGTATCTAATATCTGAGTCATTTTACTTAGGAATATCTTCTCAAAATTTTCTTTGAAAACCTTTTCAAAATGATTTAAGACCTTTAAATCAAACTCAAACAAGGAAAACATAAAATCTCTATGCTTTACACAAAATCACTTTGCTATGTTATATATACTATACCCGAATCTTAGTTGATGAAAACATTTAATCCTTTGAAAGTCCCCCTTTCAAATCTATTGAAAGTACCCCTGTCGAACCTGTTGAAAGCACCTTTTCTAAACCAAGTAAAACTCTTTCTTTCATCTAGGCCGAAAAGGCCAAAACCTTCCTTTCGAAACCATTCTCAAAAGCCTTTCGAAACCACCGAAAAACCTTCCTTTTGAAAGCTTTAAAAAACTTAGACATCTTGCTTTTAAAACCTTTTAAACATAGCCCTTCGAAACCTTTGGAAAAACCTTTTCCTTTAATCAAAGCTATACCTTTTGACTCCTTTGAAACTATTGGGGAACCACCCCTTCGAAACTTTCCTTTAAAACCTTTCTAAAGGTTCAAAGCTTGATAAATACAAACCTTTCGATAGCAATTGGGTTCAATTTAAAACATGTGGAAAAACACCTTTCGAAACCATTTAAATCATCCATTTCAAAACCTTTTTAGGTCATATTTCAATTGAACAAAAGGGTCATTAAAACCTTTTAAGTCGAAAGCATACCCTTCGAAAGCATTCCTAAGTAAAGAAGTAATGGTGTCGAAAACATCCTTTCAAAAGCATTGGAGATTTGGCAAATTTTAGAAAACAAGTAACCCTTTCGAAACCCTCTGGGTCAAACGGTAAAAAGGCTGCAGCTAGGGATTTCGACTTAGGTGAAAGCAATAATTTGAAAACAAAGGCACAACCAAATCGAAACCATTTCTTTTTAAACCATTTGACCTGGTCGAAACCCAACCAAGTTGAAAGCATCTTAGTCGAAAGCAAGCAGGCACATTTTCTTTAAAATCAAAGCAAAGCTTCAACCCTTTGGGAACCTCATGGTTTCGACCCTATACCTTTCGCCTACATCCAATTAATTACGTACTAATTGCCTGATACCATATGCATTAGTTTTGATTGTGTCAGAGGTGATACTGTGGAGGTGGAACCTGCTGCCGAAAGAGACGAAACAGTGAAAAACCTATTTATTTGTACTTTTAAACCATTTCTTTTGTACCTAACCTGTCTTGTTTGTCTAAATCTAATTGGTTGCAATATTACTTTTCAAAAAGTGCTGCCATTTTCTAGAATTAAATAATTCAAATTAGTTGCAAAAAGCCCCTTTCTCCTTTTAAAATATATAAAACATTTAAGTCCCATACCATAAATAATTTTATATACCTATCAAAACACTTAGGAAAAATCAAGAAAAATTCTAGAAAATCTCTTTTAATATGTTAGAAAACATATAAAAATTTCAGACCCAAATCTTTTATTATTTACCCATAAATAATTAATAACCCAAAATATCAGCTTCTTTATTAGAATATTCATATAAAATCCACATTAATTCCAAAAAAATTGAAAATTAAAACCTATCTCTAAAATATTATATTGATCTTAATAAAAATTTGCAAGGCATAAAGATGTCATTTAATGGGGTTTTTACCTTAAAATATATCATAAAATCAATATGAACATGTATAAATCATCAACAAGTATATATAAACATTCCATCATTCAAAACATTGCAAATCAATTCGGAATCATATTAAAACCAAAAATAATTCAAAATAGAGGTGTAAACATTATTCACCTTAGCCTTCATGATTAAAGAGATTGAGATATGAAATAGATATGATTGTGCTTAACTTCTTCCTAGCTTTCTTCTTTCTTTTTTTCCCCTTTCCTTATTAATGGTGGTCGGCCTTAGTTTATAAAAATTTGAAAATGAAATGAATGGACATGTAGGAGTATATATGGCAATGTTTAAAGGATATAAGAATGGCTCTTTCCTATTTTACCCCTCTCTTAATTCCTTTTAAACTATTCTTTAGTTCATTATTAAATGGCACGGCTACCCCTCTAATAAAATCAAATCTCAATCCCCTAATCAACACATTATTTTATATAATTTATCTAATTAAATATCATAAATAATACTATCAAAAATATGGGGTGTTACAGAAGAACTACCTTCAGTGCTCTAGGCATATGGAACACCAATTAGACTGCAACGAGATATACCCCTTTTTCTTTATGGATCTGAAGCAATGCTTCCAATCGAGGTTGAGGTCCCGTCTAATCAAAGGATTGCATATGCATCCCAATCAAGAATTAAGGAAAGAATCGTTAGATTTGATTAATGATTTAAGGAATAAGGCAGCCATACGAACGGTGAATATCAATAGAGGATATCAATGTATTATAATTCTAAAGTTATAGGAAGATCATTTCAAAAAGGAGATTTAGTACTCCGAAAAATCAGGGCAAATACCAAAACTCCATCAGACGAACCACTTGGACCAAATTGGGAAGTTGCTCTTGTTATTAATGAAGTAATTCCACTGGGAATTATCGATTATGTCAACTTGACGGTGATGTAATAGCAAGAACTTAGAATACCAAACATTTAAGATTTTACTTCCTTACAATGGATGAATAAAGAAGATTGAGATAAGCATATTTATAGAATGGATAGTCAAATAAAAGAAAAGAACTAAAAGAAAAGGCATAAATCACTGCCTAAGATGGTAGTAATGTAATAACCCACCATGAAACATGCCTAAATTCCGATCCAGAAAAGGCACATTGAAACTTAGACCCACTCAAAGCTGGTTATTGGTTCATAAAAATAACCAAACAGAGTTATCTATCTATTCTTTCAAAACTCACAGCGGAAGGAATAAAATATAATAACAATAATAGTACCCATTTATTTTAAATTATTTCAAATGCATAAAACATTACATAATGTCAATCGCTACAACTTTCGTTCAAAAATATATATTATGGGTATAATAAAAAAATAACATAAAAAAATAGATAACAACTACCACAAGCTTCACTCTCGCCATCTTCAAGCATCATCAACTCCTTTTTTAACCAATGTTGTAATGAGAAGAGAGTCAAAACAATAAGTGCCTAGTGGATAGAAGTCTCGAGCCTTAAAATTTAAGTACTTCGACAGTATAATTCAAATAAGAATATATCTTATGTAGCTAAACCATTTTAATACTTCATATAAGGTAAGGAGGTGGGTCCTTGATGAACCACTTAATACATTTCATTCTAGAAGCAGTTTCCTAAATCACATAACCTATATCCCACATCCCACATCCCACGTCATAAATGTCTGATAAATGCAAGAGATAGTACACAAGTCAATTAATACTTTTTATTGGAAAATAGAGAGACTCTAGTCATTTAATACATTAATTAAGGCAGATTACATCGTTTAACACCTATTCACAACGTGGACTCCTTAATGGTGACTATCTAGCTGACATCGCATAGAATCTCTCAGGTCACTTAATACTTCTTTATGGAAAGGGGAACCCTTAGTCGATCATTTAATACCTTATCCCGAAGTGGATCCCTATCGAGATACCATCTAACATTCCTAATAACTAGCCCTTTATACATTTAATACTTTATTTGAGGAAAAGAGATAGACCCTCAAACAACCACTTAATACCTCAAGACCCTGAAGCAGGCCCTTTATATTATGGCACATACTCACAATGACGTCTCACATTAGTCTGACCATTCGTAGAAACTGGTAGCCAAATTAACTGGGCAGGTTTACCCTACAAAATTTAGGACTAGCTTCTTGTCATAACAAATCTTTATCATAGGAGATATCTCACACAGACCTAAAATCATGATGCTAGTATTGAGATTAGCTGAGCAGACTTCTATGTGCCTTTTGACTGACCTCGCATTCATATAACTTAGCCATAATTTAAATACTATATATATAATACTCATCTCATCATTCCATAATTAAGGCCATATAAGGTTAAGGCCATATAAGGAATCTTCCTTATTATGCCTTAAAATATTTATTACTTTCCTAAGAGGGATCCAATGACAACTATTACCAAATTAACTACGCAATTATACGTTAAAATTAACTTTTATTAGGCTAATTAATATATAAATAAATGCGCATTTATTATTTTATACCTGCGAAGATTATGCACTAACTAACATTAAATTTTAATTCCTTTTTATCCACATAATACAGGTCTGTTAGAAATACGGAATACGGATCTTAAGGCTAGGATTAACACTAGAGGGGGTGAATAGTGCTTAAAGAAATTACTAAATCTTTTTTAGTTTTTGTTAGTTTGAACACAAATGTATGCAATATTCAGACACAGATATGATCACCGAATCAAACACAGATGCAGAAATAAAGTAAAACCAATAAAGGAAAGAACACACCGGATTTTATACTGGTTCGGAGTTACCCTACATCCAGTCCCGCACACAAGTACATATTTCCTTTCAAAAGCAATTGTATAATTACACCCTTGATTTCAAGGCTACGAGGTACACACTCCAGATTCACAATCCTCTAGGTAGAGATACTTGATTTCAGGAGCAATAAGTTCGCCCAATTGATTTCTTAGGCTACAATCACACCTTTCCTAACTTGATTGATTTCCAAGGCCACAATCACACCTTTTCTCGTTTGATTGATTTCTAAGGCTACAATCACCTTTTCTCGCTTAATTTGTAATGATCCCGAATTTTGAGTCAAATTTAAATTGGTAATTAATTTAAATTTTAGAATTAAATTGTGAATTAATTTGATTTTATCAAAATTAAATGAGATATTTGTTTTTTTCTTATAAATACAAATTGATTTGAAATTGGATTCTTGAAATTGAAATTCAATAATAAATATTTTATAAATAAATTGGATTTAAAATCTCTATATATTTAAAACTAAATTTATAAATTTAATTAAATTTAAAGGTTTAAAACAAAGTTTTAAATTAAAAATAAAAACAAGGGTTTATGCAAAAATTAATAAATAAATTAACAAAAAGGGGTTAAACATAAAAGTGATTGTTTTTTACATTTGTGAAAATATAATGTCATGTATTAACAAATGTAAACTAAGTGATAATATGAATGACATGTGGCAAGAAAATTGTTTTTTTTTGAATTTAATTTTGAAAACAAGCATAAGAGAAAAATAGAGGTCAGGCCGTTTTCATTCTTTTCAAAACTTCTCAGCCTGAGAAAACAAAAATTCAAAAAAAACCCATCTTCAATCTAAAAATATGGAAAACAGATCAACTCAAAATCAAAACCTGAACAACTACTTTAAGAATCAATTCAAAACAGCAATCTCTGTTCAAAACTTCTACTTGATTCAATGAGCAAAGCAGGGAAATTCAAAACTAAGATTAAAACAAAAGAAAAGAAGAAATCAAAAGTTTTAGAATTTAAAACAGAAAGATCAAAACAAAATCTGGAAACCCAAAGCAAATGCAAGTTCAAACCTAGAAATCAAACAACCAGATCAAGTGTTTCCAGATCTTTCAAAACAAAAGCATTCCACTTCAAGTATCAAGTAACAAATCAAAATCTAAGAGCCTGAGGCAAAGTTCAAAAGAAAACCTTGAAAGCAAAAGAAAAATCAAAACCAGAACCTGGTCTCTGTCTTCAACATAAAGGTGAGCAAACCATAAACCCTTAAAGTTTGGAAAATATAGTTTGCCTGTGACGATTGTTGAAGTCTGCTGTGAGTTATGATGTGCATGAATGTATATGTACAGAGATGTACTTCTCTGTTGTGTTACATGCTCTGGCTCACCCAAGAAAATTCATGTCTCTTTGAATAATGACATTTAGATCACGGTGTCTGAACAAAAGTTGTTTACAATAATGTAAAGACAGTTTTAAAAATAATATTAGGTATAAAAATTAAATAAATATTTTTGAAAATGACAGTTTACAGTAGATCAGTAAATACATTAGTAAAATCAAACATGTCAGTTTTGAAATCTGATTATACAATCACGTTCGTATTGCAAAGTGATAATTTTTGGTGGAAATCTCATGATTTTTAAGTAAGAAATGATTGTGAATTTCTTAGATGAACGGATTATGAGTTTTCATGAAATACTGGCAATCGACGAAGCGTTGGTAGTCGGGTTTGCTGTTGAACGAAGCGGATGCATAGGTGAGCACGGGAAAAATGGCCAGAGATTTTTTAAGTCGCCGTGGTGGTGGCGCGAAGGTGAAATAGGGTTTAACAACTTGTTTTGGTCATTGAGGTGGGCGTGGCTCGTTCGACGTTGATAATGGACCGGACTCGATCGTGCGTAGGGGAGATGGTTCACCATATCGAGGTGCGTCTCTGGAAGGAGCAGTAGATTTTCTGATGGTCGGATTTGGTTGGCGCCAGTTGATTTGCGTCGAGATGTCTGGGTTCTGGTTGAAGCAGGGTTGCTCGATTTCGCTTCCTCACGAATTCGTGGGTGCTAAGGGATTGGAGTGTTCGTTTAGATGATCGTCGACTTGTTAACGATCAGAGTCTTGATCGAAAATTGCCGGTTTGTGCGTACACGTGCACAAGGGATCACCTGTATCTGGTGAAGTATGGGTTTGGGTAAAACTCGGATTAATGCTCGACTTACTTGCATGGATGACTTGAAGAAGGGGGGTAAAGAGTGATACACGTAGTCATGCTCGAGAAAAAAAATTAACTTGGGCTCGGGTTTTCGTTTGCACTGGCTCGAGTCGTTTTAAATATAGTTGCCAGGTTTTAAATTTGAGAAGAAAATATGGTTCGGGGTAACTAAATTTTATAACCAGGTTCTTTTTGAAAGCATGATTTAGTTCAAAGTTTATCCAAATGAAATAAGTTTTCAAAATAAATGTACTAAGTTTCTAAAGTAAAATTAAACAAGTTCAAGATAAAAGTATTTATCAATTTCAATATAAATATAAAGTCATATGGTTTGAAATTTAGTTTGTTTTGATTTGAAGAATTAGTCACTATTTGTTTTCAAAATTAAGGGATGAAATTAGGTAAATGATTAAGGTGAGGGTAATTAAACTTTACTTAATAAAAGATCTTAAGTGTTTTTGAATAAATTAATTACCTAAATTTCATTTAAATGAGATTTAAATGGTAATTAAGAAATTAAAGAAATCTAATTAAGAGTCAATTAATTAAAAGGATAATTACATTAAATAAGAATTAATGATGAATGGTTAATTAACTTATGATTAAAAGATAATTAATTAAGGTAATTAATTAAGGGTTAATTAATTATGTAATTAACTTAAGAATGATTCATTTATGGTAATTAATTAAGGTTAATTAATTAAATAGTAATTAAATAAGGTTAATTAATTAAATAGTAATTAATTAAGGTTAATTAATTAAATAGTAATTAATTAAGGTTAATTAATTAAATAGTAATTAATTAAGAGTTAATTAGTTAATGTAATTAATTAAGGATAATTAATTAAAGGATAATTAAATAATTAAAGGTTAATTATTTAATGATTAATGGCTAATTGATTTATTAATTAAGGTTAATTAATTAATAATTAAAGGATTAATAAATTTATTAATTAAGGCTAATTAATTTATTATTAAAGGTTAATTAATTAAAATAATTTGTAATTAATTAATGTTAATTAACCAGGATTAGTGACTAATCTGATTTAAGTTAATCAGATGATTAATTAACCTTACTTATGGATGTTTGGATTTTATTGGATGATTGAATTGTTTGATATCCCTGATATATGATGCTTTGCGATATGAATTATCCTAATTTGTGCTGTGATCTATGATGTAATTTAATTATCTGTGTTGTAATTTATTATCTGCGATGAGCTTATATTATTCATCTATGATATGTAAATGAAGATAAGCGTTATAGATTATACCGCTTATCGATATTGCTTTGTTTGACTCTGTAATGATTGATGTTGTTGTGGCACTATTGTGTAAAACCCCTGGACCATAATATATACACACAAATATGGATTTCACGAGGAAATCGGTTAAGTCACAAATATTTGAATTTAATTCAAATTGGTTTTAAAAGTCGAGTTTTGAATCCAAATGTTTTTGGAAAGGGAATTGGGTTGAATTTGAAAAGGCGTTTGAAAAGGGTTTTGAAGATGAAAATTATTTTTGAATAACTTGATAAAGTTTTGAAATTTAAATGTTTCGATTTGAATTGGAATTAAAGATTTGAAATTAAATATATGTTTGGAAATTTTGGCCTAAAATAAAGGTTATACAAGTTATATAATGTATTTATATGGGTTTTAAAACCATTTTAAAAAGTATTGTTTTTGGGAATTTGAATTTAACCCAAGTTTTATACTTGAAGGGCTTTAACTTGTGTAAATATAATCATATTTTCTGAAACGAAAACTATTTATTTTCAAATAATAATAGCATTCATATAAAGAAGGAATTTCCAATTTGTGTTGAAAGAATTTCAAGTTTTGAAATGAAATAATTTGAAAGTTATGGATTGAGTCTTTGATTTAAAGATTGGATGAGTTAATCCAATTTGAAAGGGGAACTGTTTTGAAAGATATGAATGAATCTTTATTAAAAGATTAGCGAACTTTGTTTTCGAATTGAAAAGGGATCTTAAAAATGTATCCTTTCTATAAAGGATTTGAAATGGAAATTATTTTGAAATCTCTGAATGAATCTTTGTGAAAGATGGGTGAACTTTGTGAAATGAATCTTTTTGTTTAAAAGATTGGAAATGGTAATTTGTCTAAACCATTTGAAACAAAGGTTTTGGACTTTAAGTTGTGACTTAACTGAGATCTCATTGTCCATATGTTTTAAATATTGCGCTCATTATTCGGTTTAGCCGGGAGAGGACTTTGTGTCATATAACCTATTTCGAATAATGATACGACGTTATGGATAGCATTTGAAGACCGGTGGTGAAGACTGGATATTTTCGAAAGCGAAAGAATAACCGGTCGAATGTCTCTACATCGAATGGTCCCGGTATAGAGATTTGAGCACCCTTTGTGATGGGGAGTCTGGACTTGATTAGGGATTATCCGGATTTGCAAGGAACAGACTTGTATAGATGTGTGTCTGACGTTACACTTTGAGATGTAAAGCTGGTCTCTATCAAATACATTTCTGTTTGGTGGCGGAGATTTATTCTCTTAGCTTAACACCCTTCTCTGAGACTTACGAGCTTAGAGGTTATACAGTTGACGGTTATTAGTGATATATTCCCAATTTGGTAATGTAGCATACAAAGTGCTGCTGATCATTTGTTGATCGAAGCATGCCTTTGTGAAAAAGCGTAGCTTTTGGACGAGACTTCGTCGAGCCTCACAACTCGAAAATGGTCGAAACATGAATGTTGCAGTAAGGTTTTAGGGGTCTCGCCCCTAGGGTATGTCAATTTCCTTCTAGATAAGAGGTGGTATCATGGTATGGAACCCAGATATTTAACCTATGTGGTTACTGTAAATTTATTACTTTGTGCTTGTTGGTGTCGAGCGCTCAAATAAAGGTCGGTAACGAATGGGGATGGCATACTTGTGTGTTAGTTACCTATGTTATAGCTTGGTTATAGCATGAGCTAACGTCGGCCTTGTTAGCAGAGATTCGGTTAGGTTCTCATGGCGTCCTTCCAGAGGCGTACCCATTTCGGTAGGGAAGTTCCTTAGCCTGACCATTTGTTGGAAATCCAAGGAAACAATACGCGCCCTGTCCGGTGTTAGTTATATAACCTGTCATGGAATGTGACGGTAACCTGTTATTGAACATGGTAGCTATAGTAGGCGTACGAAGAAATGTGGTATGCTGGCTAAGATTAATATTATACTTTCGAAAGGTTTTCTGAAATATACACTAATAATAATATCAAATGGTTTTCGCATATCAAGCATTTTTGACTTTCATAAGGAGAAATCTCCTCCAAGTGTGCGCTTGCATTATGTGTGTGGCGGAAGGCCTTATGGCAGTTTCATTTTCCAAAAAGCGTTGCGGTTTTCAATGTTTTAAAATCTTTTGTTGTTGTTTTAAAGATAAACTGTTTTTGTTTGCTCATACAAGTCTCATGACTGATCCAGAGTTTATTGTTCCCTTCCTAAACTCTAGGTGCCCACAATTTTCCACACGGGCAGTCTAGAGTTGGGTTTTCTTGATAACGAATGGTAGATGTAGATTCGATAGTCTTCTTCGGTCTTTGGATGACTGACCTTGCTTAAGTCATCGATGATGGTGGTTCGAGCTTATTGGATTGGAGTCCTCGTAGCTTTTGGGATGAGCTTTGGTTTGGAGTTGCAGATTTTGGATTCTCTCTTCATCGAAGATCATATTTGAGTTATCTCTTCCGTTGTTATCATATTCCGCTGTTATATATTTGTCTCTAATATTATTGTATCATATTGTATCAGATATTGTATTCATTATTGTATCAATGGTATTATTCATTTCTTCCACTGTGTTGTTGTACTTAATGTGTTATAAGCTCTGACGAACCAGATTGAACGTTTGAATCTACGACATTCGAGTACAAATGAAGTATGGGTGCTGATTTTTGAAGGTCGAGTCAGGGTTGATATATAATTGATTACAAAAAAGTCTATAACTCTGAATAGCACTGAGATCTTGTTGAGATAGTGATAGAGAATCAAACCAGAATTGATCTAGTTAGATTAGATGTTGATTTCGACAGAGTAATGGTAAGAATATGTATAAAGAAATGTGAAAGAAGAAGTGGAGTGAAAACCAGAAAAATATGATAAGAAATTCGTTCAAAACCACTCCTATTTATAGTAGAACAACAGCCATGTCCATTCGTGAAGGGATATTACAAATAAACACTTCTTTTGAAATTAAAATTTTGAATTAACTATTACCATGTCAACATGGGGTACTTGAGTATGTCGACATGCCAAAGGAAATTTTGGTGATTTGTTTTTCTTTGAAAATAACTTTTATCCTATATTAAAACTATTTTAAACTTTTTAAATATACTTGACTATAGTTAAGATACATCAATAAATATAGAGAATAATATATATATATATATAATTTTACTATAATTTTATATTTAAATCCAAGTATAAATAATTAAAAGTTAAACTAAAAGATAGTTTAAAACCAAGGATAATTTGATTTTGAAAATAAAGATTATTTTGAGGCTAAAAGAATTAAAATCAGGATAGATGTTTTTGATTCTTTTAAAAAGAAGATTTTGGAAACATTTTGAAAGCAAGATATAATTTTGTAAAACATTTTGAATAAAAGTTAGCGGATACAAAACAATGTTCCACTAGATTTTTCATAGGTTCCATCCTACTTAGGGTTCCAACCCTTTAACGAACTCGAAGTGGATTCCATTCCACGAATAAATTGGATTTTAAGATGCCAGTGCTTTACTAGGAGTTTTAACAAAATTCATAATTAAATTGCCTATATTTGAAATCTTAAACTCTTGATAATCTTGATACTCATGAGTCTTCAATCTTGATATCTTGAATCTCTATATTGTACAGTCTTCATTCTTGGTACTTGTACGGTTAAATCCTGCATACACATATATATCTAAACTATAATGTTAGTATTTATATTTTATAATCTTATTCTAAGGTTGTTGTCATCAAATCCATCATCTCAAGGACTAACAAGGTCTTTTCTTTTTCTTACATTTCACTAGTAATGTCCAAATTATAATGTCCATAACAAGGGATTCCAATATCTGTAGCAGGATTCAATACTCATATCTAAAATTGAAATGAATAGACTTGAATATAAAATCTAAGTCCAACTTATCTCATATTAAAACAATGGAATAAATCAAAAATGGAAATTTACAATTTAATCAATTCTATGCTCTATTCAATTTCTTTTACACGAATTCATACAAAGAAAATTCTATTAAATTTTATAGAAATAGGAGGTGTAAAATACGAATAAAAATTCGTCCTTTAAACACCATTTATCAATTAAATCCCTCAATCGGATCAATAGTAGAAGTGGAATAGAAATTAGAATACATAAACTGCAAAATCCATATAACTCCATTATTTTAACATAAGACATTTAAGCTTCCAATCCAAAGGATTGATTATGGGAATTTCTGGGATTTTTAATATGATGTTTTCGTAATCGAAAACTCTCCAAGGCATATATCAAATCCAAACTATATTATTCAAATATTAAAATAGAAAAACTAAGATTTCCACTCACAGTTGGTCCTCATCTTTCCTTCACTTAGGATTTGCAATGCCTAATGTAATCTCCTTCAGATCTCTTCGTTTTGATATATACAACAAGGGATTTGCGTGTGTATTAGATTCAAGAAGGTTGGAGGAGAAGTGTTTTAGAAATTAAATAATTGACAAAGACAGATATATAGGATTTCTTACCTAGAACCTTAATGGCATTTTTTGAATCTAAGAAGAGATGAACTGACAGAGCTTTGCAGATGTTTTCAAAATATTTGTAAATAAAAGTGAGGGGTCTAGGGTCCTATTTATAGTGGTTGAAAAGCAATAGAATTGTAGGATGAAACTTGGTTGGAAACCGATAAATTTAAAGCGTTTAACATCACGATACCTTATCCACCAGAGTATAGTAGCGGTTGACCGCCCTCTATGAGGTCGGTTGGTTGGGTTGCACTAGTCGAACGCTCTACTATTTCGGGAACGTTTGTTTGTTTCCATTGCCTGATTTATACCTTAATTAACTTTTAACATTAATCATTAACTTTAATGTATACTTGACCCCCAAGTTTAATCATAGTTAATTTTTGAAATTCAAACTTTAAATTTAATTGCTCATTTGAATTTGAATTCGAATTAAACCAACTTAAAATTTAAAAAATTCAAATGCCCATAACTTCACCAATTGAGATTTATTTTCAACATATTAAATATTGAAACAGATTAGAATTTCACCACGAACGCAATAGAGTAATTTTTGCAGTCAAATTCCAACTTTTGTAAAATTTTCAATTTTATCCCAACTCTAGTTAGATAAATTTATCTTAATTTACTTATTTAATTAAGGTTGATTTTACGATGTGTTGCATTCTCCCTTCTTAAAAAGGATTTTGTTCTGAAATCTTTCAAGGGGCAAACAACGTAATGCACAATAACATCCATGATGTACGACCAAGTTATATACACAACCATCTACTCAATCTAAAGTGCAATGTGATAATGTATTGTAGGCATACTAAAATGAGTTCAATCCTAGCGTAAGTGTGTGATCATGCTATGAAAATACCCTAAACATGCATTGTGACGCCCCACCTCTATACCCACGCTAGCCAAGAACACTACGGTGTAGTGCTGTCAACTAGCACGGAGAATAAGGCTGTTGAGGAGCGACCATCCATGTGATTGCTTATCACACGGTGGCTATAAATAATCTTCGGAAACAAACATAGAAATATGCATAACACAAATCAGTCACAGACATCCATATCACAAAGGCGGAAGAAGATATGAATATATAACTAACACATGAAAGTGTACATCAGAGTAGTGGTCAAAAAGATCCACAATAATACAAAAGAATAGCTACACGTGCTATACAAAAGAATACAACTATGAGTCTATATCTCAAGTGTATACAACAAAAACTGCTAATCTAAATTGTTAGCCAAAAGTCAGAGTAGCAAATCCCAGGAAGAAGTCAAGCAGAAGCGCCTGTAACATCTCCGTCTGTCCCGAGTATTATTTAAGAAAATAATAAACGGATCAGTCTAGCTATAAATATCAGATGACATGGTATAAAATAAAAGATATGGCATAAACATAAAATATCCATACTGAAATACTTCTATAAGTATGCAAATGATGATCAACAGAAGATCAATCAATAAGAGATAAATCAATATCACAAGAATCTTCTCAAAGATCCAAAGAGGGCATCATACCCTAAACTTGTACTCATAACAAGTCAATGACATAAATTCCAGAAATCAACACAAGAAATCCAGAAATCACAGAAAAAGGGAAAGAGGCCTATCACATGACGGTCCGAAGACCATGGGGAGCTACCCCATATGGGTGAGTCGGAATCACCCAGATGAGGTCTAGGCTAACCAAAAGCAAAAAAGGTATATGTGAGTGGAATCACACAAATGGTGTCTAGCCTAACCTCGCAACAAAAAGGTGTGTGAGTGGAATCACACAAATGGTGTCTAGACTAACCTTGCAGACAAAGAGATATGTGTGAGTCGGAATCACACCCATGAGGTCTAGTCTAACCTTGCAAACAGAGAGACATCGCACAATTGCTAGTCTAAATCATAAAATGATCGTCATAATCAACGAGAAGTGTCAATTACACCAAGCTAGTAAATATAAAAGTTTATCTTCGTGTCCCATAACCACTTGCTTAACTTAAATATTTACGAACAAACTGTAAATCTCACTAGAAAATTGTCACAAGAGGTTCAATCGAACAAGTCCAAGAATTAACCGACGAAGTGAACGCAAGCGTTTCATACCACTTGTTTTACTAAGCCGTTTAATTAGATTTCTCATCCGAGTGAGGTAAAGGTTTGCATATACTAGTAGATTGGAAAACGGTTTAAGAAAAGAGCTTTGTTATTGAAAATAGAGTTGAAATCATTTTGTTGAAAGAGTTTTGATATTTACTACTAGTATTGAAACCTTCATATTTCTAAAGTTGTTATCCCGCCTTCTTAGCAAGGCCGTGATACCATAAAATCGACCGAGAAGCCAAAGATAGTTTGTCTCGAAGAATGGTCAACTCAGCATCTCAACAAAGCAAGTTCTGTTGAATGTTTTTCAGATAAGATCCCCTACGGAGGGGGGGTAGCAACCACCCAAGGTGGGGGTGCGGGGGCAACACCCCCGCTACGGGGTTCGACCTGCCCGGTCAGGTCGCGGGGGTCCAAGGGGCAGTGCCCCCGGCGGGGTGCGGAGCAGCGCCCCGTCCAAAATGGTAAGACCTAGTGAAGACCTAAGGGAGGATAGGATCGAGCGACCTACGAGTATAAGGGGTCGAGCGACCTAGAGGTGTTCGCGACCTAACGACCTAACGACCTAAACAAGGTTGAGCGAGTTAAGGTGATGCGCGACCTAACGTGTCACGCGACTTAACGAAGGCAAGGCCGAGCGAGTTAGGGTGATGCGCGACCTAACGTGTCTCGCGACTTAACAAAGGCAAGGCCGAGCGAGTTAGGGTGATGCGCGACCTAACGGAGGCGAGCGACTTAAGGGACTCGCGACCTAATATAAACGAGTTAAGGAGTAATACACGACCAAGAAGATGCGACCTAAGGTACACACAACCTAAGGGAGACTCGCGACCTAACAGTTGCATAGGTCGAGCGACCTAAAGGGTTGCGACCTAACGGTGTTCGCGAGTTAAGCAAGGCAAACGATCTACTGGTTGCCGACCTAAGAGGGAATAAGGTCCAACGACCTAGACCTAAGAGGGAATAAGGTCCAACGACCTAAGGGTTCACGCGACCTAGTGGAACACGCGACCTAAAGGGTAAACGACCTAACTCATTCGAGCGACCTAATGGTTTAAAGGCCTAACCCATGTGAACAACTTAAGGTCATACGACCTAAAGGGGAACGACCTAAGGTCACGCGACCTAACAAGGCAGACAAGGCCGAGCGACCTAAAGGGGCACGACCTAAAGGCGAGCGACCTACGACTTACGACCTTGCGACCTAACTCCGAGGCGAATTTTCCATCAGAACGGCCTAATTCCGAGGCAGTGCGACCTAACTGCAGTTTTTCGCCAAAAACACTAAAAATTGGAGCTTTTCGCCAATCCAAACCAAATGCAAATGTACATGCTAAAGTGATGGGGAATCATTCCCAACAGTCCAATATAGTTATAGACTAGAATTGTGAGATAAAAATCTCAACTTTGCACAAATTCAATGAAGAAGAAGCTTGAAGTCAATAGAGAAGCAACTACAAGCTTGAATCCAATGTCTTTACTTTGATTTTGGAGTTGGATGTTGAATTTGCTAATGAAATTGGGCTTGGAATTTTATTTTCCCTTTCCACTCACCATTAACGCTAAAACTAGAGTTAGGTAGGAATTTATGAAGAGATGAGGAGAAGGGGTTGGAACTTAGGTTTAATAGGCTAAACCAACCCAGAGTCCAAAGTGGGAAAAGTTAGTGAAATTCCACTAACCTCAAACATATCAAAGTTTATACTTAAAAAGATTGTAAACGGCATTTCGAACTCAATGGAAGTGCTCTCGAGTCCTAATTCGACCGTTTGCAAAAAGTAGCTTTTCGGACCAATATCCGAATAACGAAAAAATATTTAAATAAAATATTAAATATAAAATCGATAAATATGCGGGTTGTTACATGCATAAACTGCTACATGAGTGTAAAATGATAGTGAAAAGGTGTGGCAACCATCTTCTACCATCCAATCTAGCAATTACGATGTAATCTAAATAATAATTTTAGAGAGATAATATACCAGAGAAAGTCTTAGGATGAGTGGTCCTCATGCTTTCCACTGGATTTTCTCCCCAATGCACACGGACCAATCTAACTTCTTTATTGCGAAGCTTCCAAGTTCCATGCTCCATAATGCATGCAACGACATGGGACGTTGTTGGCTCTGTCTTAAAATTCCCCAATTGATTAGGCTCCACCGCAATTACTATGCTATATAGGTATTTCTTCAAATGCAAAACGTGAAAAACATCAGGGACTCTAGCTAGCTTAAAAGTTTTATTATTTTTTTCTAATGTTGGGAAAGGGCCGATAAATCTGGTGACAACTTTTTCAACTACCCAAATCTTATGACCTTTACACACTACCTAATCAACTCTGACTTCCCAAATTCTCGTAATCCAAATATGGTTCAAGTAGAATTTGTTTGTGGTTTCTCACCCACAATTTGGTGATTTGTATGGCCTCCCAAAAACTACTTCAAGTGTTCCATACAAATCATCTATTAGTGAGCATAATTATACATGAATTCTAATAATGGTAAGTGCTGCACCTAATATCCTCCAAAGTCCAAGATATAAGCTCTCAACAAATCCTCCAAGTTCCTATTCATTCCTTCAATTTGTCCACTGGTCTACAGTTGGTAAGCGATGTTCGGATTAATGAAATTCCTAAAGTTTTAGTTCCTAAAGCTACTAGCAAACTTCTCCAAAATTTTCTAGTAAACTAAGGGTCCCTATCACTAACGATGCAAACTATAATTCCATGTAGATGTGTTGGAGACGCAATGGTTTCATTACTATTAATGGAAAATTCGGCCACCTTTCCTCATCTTAGATCGGTGGAAAATTCTCTTCACATTCCTATAATCTTTGACTTTTCCTTAAATGTTGACAATATGTGCACTAAATTTTATTTTCCCTAAAGTTCAAAATTTTTGGGATTGAAGCATTTATTTACTTTAGGCTGTTAACTAATTTCCTTATTAACTTCTAGTCTTACCTATGGTTTATCACTAGTTAGGTGTCCCAATGAAATTTTCTTATTTACTTTGCTTCTCAATATGTATATATATTTATTAAGTAGTTTAATCCCATCCATAAAGTCAACACAGGAATAAAACACGGATATATCTTACGCTACATTATACACTTCTTCAATAACTAAGGTAGACAACCAGCGAATAACCTAAGAATTCTAAAAGAAAATTTTGCTGTAAGCTGCCATAATTTATCAACAGATATAAATAATGTTGAAGTCCTAACGTTCCGTACTAAATTAAGATGGGTATTTCTAAATACTCATTCTATTATTACCCATTTTCCTTTTCATTTTCTAATAAATTTGGTTCATACATTTCCTCGATTAATATATCCATACCAGTTGATCATTACCGTCAAAATCAGACCATTGCTAACTAATCCTCCTTCAATACTTTTATCCTTCTTCGGTTTTTCAAAATTTATTCATTACTCAAATTTATTTCTTCCTTAAATACCATATCAAGTTTCCTTTAATCAGTCCCCATTTAATTCCTTTTTCCTCTTATTAACTACAAATTTATTGTCCGTTAAATTTGTAATTAATGTCCACAAATCCTAATGTGTTAATTACTGACTAATCGCATATAATCTTAATATCTGTTATATATATATATTCTAGTCATTAAGCATGGCTATACATGTATATATTTCTTACTACAAACCTATACAACTAGAATACTCATTTCCATATTTTAATTTATCGAAGTTATCATTCTCAAAAGATTACTGTCAAAATTTCTCATAAACACAAGTTAGATTTTTTGCTTTGTTTGAAATTACAAGGAATTATTTCGTTTCTTTTTATTGAAATAGACAGTTGAACTATGAAAAATAAATTCGTCTCTCACACATCTCTTCCTTTTTCAGTTTATTCATTGTTACTTCAAACAATACACTTTTATACGTATTTTGGAGTTGGATAATTTATGGAAATTACATGGAAGCTTCTACAAAGTTATCATATAGAAATTTATATTCTACGAGCAACATAATTTACAACCCAATTACAAATCTGGAATATCTTAACAACTTTACCAACTTCTTCAAATAAAGATTTGAGACAGATTTCAAATTTCCAGATCAGATTGTGTGCACTATTCTTATTTTATTCATATCCTAAAAACCCTAGTCTATCCTACCTAGTTGTGATCCATATCTACTCTATACAAACTATCTTTATAAAACCAGAATTTTATCAGTCATAAACTATACAAATGAACAAAATCATCATTTATTACCACATTTCTTATAAAAGTTAAAATTTCGCAAACATGAAGTACCAAACTCAAAATCTCCATCTTTGAAAATATGAACTTAGAAACCTTTACCAAGGATTCAAAATTTCTTAGTTCCAAATAGTAGAAAAATAATTTCTCTTTTTAAAACTTTCTCCATCAAAGATTTATCTCTTTAAAGTTAGATTTTAAACTCATAGAATTCAAAGATTGCTTGGTTTTCAAAAATAAACTATGGAAAACTTCCCTTTTCAGTGTCTTACTAAATAAAGATTTACTCCTTTTGAAAATATGTTTTTAACACAAAATATTCAAAACTCAACATTCTAAATAAATTGAATCTTTATTATTCCAACGAGTTTTTTAGTACACGAACTATCATTTCCAATATAATAATTATATCTAAAATATAGATAAATACCTATTGCCTATTACTCAAAATATATAGTTAATTGATTAAATATTTTTATAACTTTGTTTAAAACTCTTAATATCTCTTGCAATCCTTTTCTTGTCGAGTCCAACTGTATTCTTATTCAAACAAGTTCTGAATTCGAATTAGGAAAGATGCATATATAAAATTCTCATCTTTATATAATTGCTTTTCCAAAAAGACCTAATTCATATAGTAATATTTCAAATCCTTTCAATTGTCAAAGATAACTTTTATAACTTTAAATTATGGAAAAATAAAGTAGACAAAGATAACTTCTATTTTATTCCTATTACTTATCTCCTAATTCATTTATCAAGATTAAATTTCCAATTCCATCATTACCTAAATTTAGCTATCATTCTCCACATTTTCTTATACGGAAATGTTCCTCCTATCTACCTTATCGGACATTCTTATCCTACTATTCTTTCTATCCTATGTTAATCAAGTGCCTTTTCCATTCATACACCCTTTCAAAAGAAATTTTCGGAAAAGACCTATAATTTTGTAAGGTAGGAAAAATTATGCATTTCTCAAAAGAAAATTCCTTTATTAAAAATCTTTGGACCAAAAATTTTTGACTCAATAAATTTAAACTAAGAACTTTAAGAATGAAAATTTATTTTAAGTTAAAACTATCTTGTTAACTAGTTATAAATTATGCATCACCAAATTTACGTGCTTTTTTCAAAATAACAACTTCCAAATTCATAAAGTGTAAGAATTCATAAAATAGAAGAATCCAAAATGGGGAATCCAAAAGTTGAAAATTTTTAATTCAATAAATTTTAAATTGAGAAGTTAACAAATGAAAACCTTCTTTTTTTCAACTTTTCAAGTAATTAAAAATCATCCATCATTTTGTTTCTAAAATATTACACCATATCTTTCTAAACATTTTACATATTGTAGTATATTTAAAAAGCTGTCAAAAATCATTTTCTATCAAAAAAATTCAACTTACAACTCGTAAGGTTTTCACTTAATAATCTTTTGAAAAGCTCTTTCGGAACTTTCAAGGAGTTTTCGAAAATCTTTTTACCACTTTCTTTTCCAAGAGGTAGGAACTTAAAAATTGTCTTCGATTGTCCTTCCCTTCGAACTCCCAATCCAATCATCTAATCTAGTTATCTACTTATGGTGATTACTGTTCACCTTCTTACAGAAAGCTTGTTTCATTACTATACCCTTACCTTAGTATATTTACAAATACTAACATTTATATTTACTACTCTTAAAAATCTACCTTTTCCGTATTAAATGATTATTATCTTAACAAACATTTCCTAAAGACATTTTTTGCCTATTCAACTTACCTATTTAACTTCTCCAATATCTTCCTATAATTACCTTAATGGTCTCATTAATTATTTAATTTCTTGTAACTCCTTCCTTATTACACATTCATCACCTATTAAATTTCTGGAGTTGCGACCTTTCCTTCTACGATTCCTATCCATATCTTTTAACATGCCTGCAGGGTCCCTAATGATAAAAAAGTACAGGTCCAACAAAGAAATAGAAATTCAACTCTATTTATTTTTTTCCAACTCATAGTTGCTTCTCCCACCCTTTTAACGGTGGCAACTTCTTTTATAGTTAGAATATATAGAGTTAAGCATAAATTTAAAATTAAGTGTATATATAGTAAGATTGTTGAAAATATTTTCCAAAAATAATAAATATGCTACTTACACATATATTTTTCCACTTTTATCAGGTAACCTAAGCTCTAATGCCAAATGTAACAAACAGCCCCAGAGTAAGCCTAAATTCTATCTAGAAAAGGCCATTCAAAACTTAAACCCATTCTAAAGCTGGCTGTTGGTTGGAAAAATAACAAAATAGAGATATTTATATATTCTTTTAGAGCTCACCACGGAAGGAATAAAATATAATAACAATAATAGTACACAATTATTTCAAATCATATCAAATATCATAAACATTACATAACATCAACCGTAACAACATTTGTTCAAAAATATAGACATGGGTACAATAGAAAATAACATGAAAAGATAGATAATAACTGCCACAAGCTTCACTCTCGCCATCTTCAAGCATTATCAACTTCTTCTCTAACTTTTGTTGTAATGAGGAGGGAGTCGGAACAACAAATGCTTGGTAAATAGAAATCTCGAGCCTTGCTATTTCGGTATTTGGTGTAATAACCAGGATTTTCACCACTATGATTTGGGAATATTTAATTAATTTTAAATATTCAAACAATGGTAACTAACTAGTTTGAGTGACTCAGAAGTGACTAAAAATGGACAAGAAATGTGTTCGGATGGTAAACATGTCTCTTGAGTATTACCCTTCTTGGTAAGGGGATTTATTATACTATTCAGTAGTACCCAGTTCCTTGGTATCATTTTGGAGTTACTTGGACTATATGTATATCTTCTAAGTGTTAAAAATAAAGTATCATTTAAAAAATATTTTTAAAATAAAAACCGGTTATTTGGCTCCTAAGTTTCAAAATAATAAGGCATTTTGGTTAAGGAATGGGTAAACAAATGAAGTTTTAAAACTGAATTAACTTTATAACGAGGTTTAATAAAATACGTTTTATTAAACCGTTTCTTTTGATTTTAATATCTAGAAGTGAATTATTTGATGTTATTGGGCTAGCTAATAAACATCTTTATGTTAGAAGCGTCTAAAAAAGAGTAGACTATAGGACGGAGTTAGATATTAGCATCTTACTCTTCTTGGCTACGTACTAGACCGAATGGGTAAAGAGGTTGAATTGGTTGACTCGGTTTTAAGACCCAAAATTATTTTGGATCTACATCTGAATAGTAAAATACTAAATAGAATTAAAAATTCGATGTTTTGTATATATACTCTTAGGATGTAGGAGAGTATTATGCAAGTAATAAATCAAAATGATTTAATAAAAGGATTTTATAAATCGAATTGTATCATTCCAAAATGTTTGAACCTAAATTGGAATTTTCATCAAATGTTTTCATAAATATTTTAGGGAGAATATAAATTAGTTGGATAGTAAATATCTTTAGGTGAGTACGTAGGTTGTACGTATGTCTGTTCCTTTTTCATATAGTTCTCGATCCCAGATTTGAGTACTTGACTTAAGGTGTTTTACACTATTCTGAATAAGGATCTATCACTCGATTTTTGACGGTGAATGCTTGGTGAGGATTCTTAACTTAGAACCAAACTTTTCTAACATATTATATAGCTATGTATGGAGAACATGGGACTTAACTATGAAGCCTGATCGGAGTCCGTAATAGGAAGTCGGATGAGTGATACTAGTTTAGAAGTAAAGCTATGTATTCAAGTGAGTGATCAAATTATATTTTGCATAGGAATGGTCTATGTACATCATACAGACTAATGAGTAGTGTTAAGAGTTTCTAGGTTTAGGGCTATGGTAAAATTTCAGGGTCAAAATTCTTTTAGAGAGGGAGGAGAGTGTAACGACTTGGAATTTCACCGCTTTGATTTGGAAATATTTAATTAGTTTTAAATATTCAAATAATGGTTTTTATAATTAATGTAAAAATATTTTAAACTAGTAAATAATGATGGTAAAATATTTTCTAAAATTTGTTTACAAAAATATTTAGTTCGAAGAAAGATTGAAAATGTGACCTGGATTCATTTTTCGATTTTTCATCGGCTAAAAGTTGCCAGAAAGGTCGTGACACTTTGGTATACACACACACATACATTTAAAAATATTTAGACATAAAAATGCACATGAGTATATGTATGTACACTTAGATATACAAATGATATAATCTAATATTTATTATTTTATAAAATAAAATTAAGCATATTTTAATATATAAAGATACCATTAGAAACATAAATTCAAGTGCATTAAAATTGTGTTGGCTTTAACATCATGGTCTGGTGGCTAGGGGGTAGATCCATAGTGGGGTCGAAAGGGGTAATGAGGTGGCATTCAAGGAGAGGAGCACAAAGGACAAGTGTAAAATGGTAATTTGTTATTTCTATGTCATATAAAACACATATCTTCCATTTTCTTTTCCCCTCATTTACACCTTTTTTATTCTTCTTTCAATACATCGCTATCTTCTTCTTAGCTTCATGAAACCTTATTAATGGCTTCCTATTTTAACATTTAAATTCAAAAAAAAAATTGTTTTAAGTGATTTCAAATCTTGTTTTAAAACTCTTTCTTATCCATTTTTACTCACATTTCATTCGACCATAGCTTCCTTTATACCACACCAAATCAATATTTTATTTTTTTCAAACCATATATAATTATAGTAGCTAGAACTTTCATTTGAATTACTTTTTCAATTTTTGAATAATTTTGGGTCAAAATTGCATTTATTTCTAACTCATGTTTGGGCCCATATTTCAAAGCCCGAAAATACCACTCCTTACCATATCTCCCTAAAAAAAACCAAACTGAATGATTCCTTTTTTGATATTTATAGAAAAGAATTTTCAAAAACTTTTCTTTTGACCATTTTTCCAAATTCTGAAAGTAAGATGATAAAAAATAGAGGAGAAAATGACCCATTTTCGAGTGATTTTTGTGTGGTTTTCCAAGCATTCGGTGAGTAAACCTTAGTTTTAATTTCGAAGTTTTTAACTTGATGTATGTTGCATAAGTTGCTTTATGATGTATGTGAAATATGTTTGAGTTGTTATATGTTTGGTTATTTGTGGATATGGATGATTTGAGATGGAAAAAGTGGACCTGAAATGAAGTCTTTGTAAATTTTGGTTATAATAAATTTTATAAACTTTGGATTTGATGTTGATTGTAAGTTTGGATATGATATGAATATGAACTTGGTTGTGATGCAGTATATTTATAAGTTAACATTGAGATGTTAAAAGGAAATTTGGATTCTTTGGAAGGAAATGGATTTAAGTATTTAAAATTTTAAAACTTTGAAGTTAAACTTTGTTATAGTTTCTAAACTCTTACTTATGATTTAAAATGGAACAAAGTTAGAAGTAAAGAATTGGAAAGTTAGTAACTTGGAAAAAAATTTCAAATTATTGCATCCATAGAGATAGTTGTTATGGATGCAGTTTCGATAAAAAACAAATTTTTGAAAATTCAGTTTTCATACTTACAAGTGTTTTGGATATGTTTTATAAACTCAATAATGGTGTTTTACAAAGTTAATTAATAATTTAATAATTAATTTTTAATTAATTAAGTTTCGATAATTAATAATTAATAAGTATTAAATAGGGTTTATTAATTATAGGTAAATGAAGATTAACTACTAATTAATTAAGTTTTAAAAGTAAAATTAATTTTAATTAATTTTTAATTAAGAATTGATAAAATTTAATAAATTATGACTAAGTATATAATTTATTTTTAATTCATTAAGTACAAGGTTAATTATTTAATAAATTATTAGTCAAGTGTTTAATTATTTTTAATTATAAGTTAATTAAGGTTTTAATTTAAAATAAATTATTTATTTAAAGTTTAATTTGTTATTTAAGTTTTAATTAAAAGATTATTTAATTAATTTATTGAGATAATTCAATAGTTAGTTATTAATAAAGGTTCAAATTATTGTTTAGTAATTAATAAAGGATTAATTAAGGGTTTAATTTATAAATAAATTATTTATTAAAGGTTTAATTATTTATTAATTTATAATTAAATTAAGTTCAAATTTAATAAAGATTAATTATGGTTTAATAAGAGTTTATCTTGTAATTAATCATTTTAAAAGAGTGTTTTAAGTTTTAAATCCTTGTTTTTCAAACACTTCTTTTCAAAGATGGTTTGAACACAAGGATTCAAATATCAATACCACTAAAGTTAAGGGATGTGGACATCTAATAGCAAAATAAATCATCATTCTGTTATAATTGATTTGATTGTTGTGAATATATATTAGTAGAATAAATCCATGTTATGTTATAATATAATTGATTTGATTATATGGACATATATGTTAGCAGAATAAATCCCTACTCTGGTATAAATTGATTGAATTGTTTGGACATCTATTTAGCAGGACAAATCACCATTCTACTGTTATGTTATTTCGAAGTGTTAATAATGGTTAGTTTATATTGATATGATATTTCCAGATTTAGATATGAAGTATATTTACATATATGTTGACTTATATAAATAAAATTTGTTGAATGACTTAAAACTAAATGGTAACTTAAATAAGCACCAATGGGATTTCTAAGCCTCTTTTTGACATTATAAAGTACGGTTTTAAATTAGCTCTAATTCTTTAATCAGTTTGGGGTTTAAAGTTTATAAAATGATTTTTCAAGTTATATAATTAATTTTATAGAAGTATTTATAAATAATAACTTGTCTATAAAAAGGTTTTTAATAAATAAAAAGATTTATTTAAAGTGATTTAAAACAAGATTTTGTAAATGATATTTTATAATGTCAATTAATAAAGGAAATTATATAAAGAATTTTATACATGTAAAGAGATTTTATAAATAATTTTAGAGATTTTAAAAAGAAGTTTAAATCTAGTTAATGATTTATAAGGAGGTTTGAAATATGAAGCGAACTTATAAAAAGAATTTTTATAAGGGATAAGTGAATGGATTTTATAAAATGAATTGGCTTTATACAAAGTGATGTTTTGAAAAGGGAATTTCTTCGCTATTTAATATGGAATTTAAGAAAAGGAAGTTCTCCAAATGTTTTTGGTAAATACTTATATTTTTTAGTAAGTAAAATTGTTTTTCAAGTATAAAAGGAATGTAAAGGGGTTTGGGAATAGTGTTTTAAAACAATCTTTTGATCAATTTTTACAAAGTGTTTTAATTTATTGATGATTAATTAATAAAGGCTTAATGGATTCAATATGGAATTAAATCAAAATTTGGATGATTGTTATTTGATAGTTAAATAACCGACTATCAAACCTGAACTAAAACGTAATTTTGGAAATATCTAAGAGAAATACGTGAGTTACATGGCACTTACATGAATTTAAAACCTGGACCAAAACTACCTTGGTGTAATCTATGGATGAAAATACACAACTCTCTAATTGATGGTATATTCAAATTCATCACAGTTTGAGAGATATTGGATTTAGAAGAAAATAAGAGGGGTTGATTTCAAAAGACAGAAAGCAACTCTTGTTTACAGTCAGTGACTTAGACTATTCAAATACAAACCTAAACTAAAAATATAATATATTTTTAACGTCATTTCCTAAAACGAGAATTTAAAATCAAACAAATTACAACCAAATGATGCACATTCAATATTAAACAAGATGTGAAAATACACAGCTTTTTTAAAAAGCGTTCATTAACTTAATACCATCACTATTAAAAGGGTTTAATAACTTTAAACATTCTTATTAAGTTGATTAATTTGCTATAACTATAATTAATAAGAATATTAATTATCTTTAAAACTTCATTAATTAATTGAATAATTAACTTTAAATTCCATTTAATAAAGGGGTTTATCGCTTTTTAAAACATAATTAATTAATTAAATTTAAACATCATTAATTAAAGTGATTAATTAATTTTTAAACATTGTTTATTAAAAATGATTAATTATTTTAAACTATCATTAATGGAAAAGATTAATTAAATTAAAAAAATAAATTAACTTTAAAAGCCATTGACTAAAAGGGTTAATTAATTTTAAACACCATTAATTAAAATAATTAATTGTAAACTTTAATCCGTCATTATTCAAATGTTTAATTAACATTAAACATCATGATAAAATGGTTAATTAATTTTAAGTATCATTAACAAAGTAATTAATTAATTTTAAACACATCATTATCAAGTTAATTAATTAACCTTAATCCTCATTTATTAAAATGATTAATTAAATTTAAAAATCATTATTAAAATGGTTAATTAATTTCAAATTCATCATTATTCCAGAAACTTAATTAGCTTTGTAATATAAAATCCAAAAAAAAGATTAAACCAAATGGTTTCGAAGAGACGATATTTTTCAAAAATGCCGTCGATATAGCGATAGTCGTTACGTAACACTTCTAAAACCACTTCATGTCATTTATTTTACATCCAAGCATTACATAACATAAATAAGAACATAAATACATTGTAAATAACTACTATACAACATGTAGAGTGCATCACTTATGATATATTTAACTTTTACTAACTTTTCAAGTTGCTAACTGACTACCAAGATGTCATCTTTTCAAAGCATAAGCAAATAGCCATTACATTACAATACATATACAACAAGCATTTACCAACTACTAAAATGAACGATAACAAATTTATAAACTTTTAGTTTCAAATGTAAGATTTTACTCATTGAAATGGACACAAATTCAACCGAACATGCAAACCGAGACATAGACGGAGTTTCTTTTTGTAAAACATTGATTTTTATGAGCTAAGGGAGAAATATGGCTAGGCCTAGGTGGTTATAGGGCTTGGCCAAGTTTTTTGGGTGGATATGGGTCTTGTTTGGTTAGTTAGGTAAAATAGAGAAGAAAGATGGATGTTTTATTGATTTTACTTAAGGAAGAAATGAAAAGCTAGGATTGTTAAACTTTGAAACCATGTTTGAAGCCATGAAAACTTAGAGAAAGCTTGAATGAAGTTTTGAAAATGAAATTACAAATGAGAAATGAGAAAAGGAATTGGAAAATTTGATTTTATATAAAATGAACTAAAAAATTACTAAATTACCCCTAAGTATTTAACCTCCACTAATATCGTGCCACGTCACTCTCCATGTTTCTCCCTTCATAAAACACGCGACTTGGTCCCCCCTTCATTTTGATGAGCCAACATGCCAAACACTTCATGTACTTAGATGTTTCCTAATGTGATATGCTTTTTATTTAAATTTTAAACTTAGGAAATTATCACATCACAATTTTTAATATTCTAAACTATATATAAATATGTATTATCATTTTTAAATCCAAATTTATTTACAAATATTTGTTTATATGAAAACTAAAAGTGTTCACAACGTTTCGAACAACCTTTAGATGATAAAAATTCGAAAATTCAAAAAATAATTTCCGGTCACATTTTCTATTTTTCTTCGAACTAAATATATTTGTTAATAAGTTGTAAAACCATAAAATACTTTATTTAAGTTATAAAACCCATTTATTAATTATTTAAAATTATATTAAATATTCATATTTTAAATGGGTTCAATTATGGGTCGTTACAAATAATACAACACAGATTTGGTTACATTGAATCCATTAAGCCTCATTTAATTAATCTTTACTGATTAAATATCCTTGATTTATTTTCCAAAAACTCATATACTTATCTCACCAGTATAAGTATATTCAAAAACCATTTAAGGAAGATTTCCTATTTCAAAATCATATTAAATGGGTCAAAAACCAATGTCATTTAAAATTTTGTTTACTATAAATCTATACCACTTATCATTTGATGTTAAGTATGGAAATAGCATTCCAATACCATCATAATTAAGAGGATTATTCATTAATTCAGTAACCCGGCTTCGATTAAAACTAAATCGTATATGGGAATAATATTTGATTTCATATGATCCATCTATAGTTCAGTTAAAACAAGATTTAATAAACCATTTCTAATCAAGTTTCAAAATTTCTTTCCAACTATAAAATTATCTACTTAATTCTTTTATTAAATAAAACTTAATTCTTTTATTAAGTAAAACCCTTTTTATAAACAAACTTATGAGCTTTAAACCCGGTGTATAAAAAATTCTATTATTTAAAAAATATTCTTAAGTTAATTAAATAAATTAATCACTATCAATAAATAAATAAATAAATAAACTTAAAACACTATCATCAGATTAATTAATTAACTTAAACACCAATTAATAAAATGATTAATTATGTATAAAACCTCATTATTCGATAATTAATCAAATTTAAATTACCATTTAATAAAGTAATAATCAAGTATTAACCTTGTCATTAAAATAATTAATTAATTTTAAATACCTTATCTAAAATAATCAATTAACACATAAACATCATTAATTAAAGGATATATTAACTTAAGTCAAATCATTAATAGAAATGATAATTAACCGAATCATTATTAATTATTATAATAATTAACTCAAACCATTATTAATTACAAATAATAGTTAACTTAACTCATTATTAATCAAATAAATAATTAACTTAAATCATTATTAATTAAAAATAATAATTAACTTTTGAAACACATTTAATTAAATACTTAACTTGAAACATTATTAAATAAATTAATAATTAACTTCCACTTTTAATTAAATAATAGTTACTTAAACATTGTTAAGTTAAATTATCTTTTAAATAAGATTAACAAAATTAAAAATTAAACTTTATTAGTTAATTTAACAAACTACTTTTAAATTATTATAAAACATACATTGATTCAAATCCATAACTTGATCAATTTAGAAAGAGGCTTAGCAAATCTAAATGGTACTTAAACAAGCTACCATTATATTTCACACGACATTCAAGTCATAACATAAGTATTTGCATAACTAACACATATGTAAATAAATTCCATACAATCAATCGATGGATAAAAATTAATAGAAATCAACTGGCATACACACACACACACACACACACACATGTCTAAATTAACATAATAGCAGAATGGTGATTTATTCTGACAATTGTCCAGTATAATCTACTCAACTTAAATATAGCAGAACGGTGCTTTATTCAGCTAATAGGATGTCAGGGATTAATTGTAATTACCAAACAACGTAATTAAATATTGATAGTATTAATTTACAATTAAACTATACTACTATATATGGCTAAAATGGTTACATTAGTGTGTCCTATGTGTTGAAACTCAACGCAGGAAATTCCTTGTCAAATGGGTCCCGGACGAAATAGTTATGCTTTTTCTAAGTTCCAATATTTAAAATCTTTTTTTAATACTAATATGGTAACACACCCAAATAGGCCCATACAGCCTAACTAAAAACCAAGCCGCATGCAAGCTCCTTCTTCTAGGAGTGAAACAAATGAAAGATTCTAGGAAAAAAAACCGGAACGCTACATACGTGCATGCCCGTGCATGCATGCACGTACATGCTCCTTCGAGGTGACATTGCCTTGTCGACTTCTCCAACAAGTCCGTGACGATTAGCGCCTCCCTTCCAACCCATCGCCTTCGCCTACATCATCCCCGAGTCCCAATCGAAACCAAAGCCAAAACCATGTGCGTGTTTCAGGTTTTGAAAGTGACACAAAAAACCCACCATTTTCCACCTCCACCGACCTTGTCTAGACTTAACATTCTTATCATTGCCTACCCCATCATCTCACGCACCACCCTGACAAACCTCAACTGATCCGATTGCGCCTCCACCCCCATGTCGAGTGTAACGACCCGATTTTTCGATGCCTGAAAATCGACATTTATACGTCCACTGTATCAAATGCCGAACAATCGAATGCCGGAAAACCTAACCATTAGGGTTAAGGAAGAAGGAGGTAGAAGAAGAAATAGAAACAAAATCAAAATCTCACAATCGCAGTGGAACAAAATATACTATATAACAACTGATCTTTACTCAAAAGAAACTATATCTGTTTTATACATTACATCATCAGAGTACAATATAATCAATTCAACACAATTCAGGAAGGTTATAATATCTTGTCCTTCTAAAGATGAATATACAGCCTACACTGCACAACGAAAATATGAATCTGCGGAAATACGCCTCGTCGCCCAGCCCGTCTTCTGAGCTCCACAGCAGTCCATCCAGAATCTGTACTCTATAATACTCGGTTTGACCCGAGCATTATAGTTAAATAACACCCGAGTCAGTTTGGAAAACCAGCGTGAGAAAACACACTCAATTAGATTATCAAATGTTTTCAAAATCATTTGAAAATCAAAGGTATCTCGTAAGACCACACCACAAATAAACATGGCGGATTTTTACCTTATGATAACCAAAACATTTCTTATAAAATCCTCTGATATTATAATAGTGTTTATACACAAATACTTATTCAAATAGCCGAAATTGTAACATTATTAAATTCCAGCTACTAGCCACAAAGTGGGTTCTACAAACAAAAATCGTAAAGGCACGTAGGGAGAATGGATTTCCATCAATGGCAAGGCTACTGGGGTACCGCCAGTCACAGTATGTGGTCTAGATCACCGTACCTGTGAGGACACGCAAATCCGTACTTCTTGAATATACACTAATCTCCATTGATTAACTCAAGATGAACGGAAATACGAATTCTCAGGGTTTTTAAGAAAAAGAAAAAGAAAGAAGAAGAGAGAAAAGATAGTAGAACAGAAAGAAAAAAACAGAACAATATCAGAATCTCACAATCGCAGCGGAACAACATATAATAAATAAATGAATAATCTTTAAACAAAGAACTATATCAGTTATTACATTACATCATATTACATTATCAGAGTGTACAACAACAAACAACAACTAACAGCGGAAAAGAAATACCATATACTAGTAATACGCCACGCCATACAGCTTGCCTCCTAAATTCCAGAATATCCTGATAAACCTTAACTCCATAACCTCTGAGCTCGTACGTCTCAGAGAAGGGTGTTAAGCTAAGAGAATAAATTCTCCGCCACCAACAGAAATATATTTGAAAGAAATCAGCTTTATATCTCAATTTGTAATGTCAGACATACTATCCATACAAGTCTGTTCCGGGCTCGAACAGAACCGAAGGCACTTACAAAGAAGTCCTTGCAATCCGGATATTCGCTAATCACGTTCGGACTTCCCATCACATATGGAGTCTTTATACCGGGGACCAGTCGATGCAAAGACATTCGACGAGTTGTCCTTTCGCTTTCAAAAATATCCAGTCTTCAACACCGGTCTTCAAATGCAATTCATAGCGACATATCACGTATTCGGAATGGGTTATACGACCCCAAGGTCCTTTCCCGGCTAACCCGAATAGTGAGCGCTTATTTAAAAATAGGTGTGGCATTCAAATTCAAGCAAATCACAACAAATACTCATTCAAAGGTAAATATTGATAGTCGGTTATTGAACTATCAATGGATATGCACAACATCACCAGATTCCAAATAATTTTCCAAATTATTTATTTTCCAAAAATATCTTTACAAGATATAAAATTTCACACTTCAACCATTTGAAAATAATTTTCAAATCACTTTTCATCTCTACCACTTTTGAAAACAAATTTTCAATCATTTTCCTTACGCGGAAATACTTTCATTTCAACATGGTTCATTTAAACCAATTAAATAAATCCTTAACAATTTACTTTATATTTACGTTCCAAATCCGTAAATTTATTCCCACTCTTCAAAAATAAATCAATATTTATTTTTAAACAAATTCCCCTTTTCTTTTATAAATTCCATAGTGAATTTACATTCCAAAATATTTATGAATATACGATTTCAATTATTCATTTCAATTTATCTTCAAAAAGATAAATTCTCAAAACGTTTCATTACACATTGGAAAAACATTTCCATACTTATTTATTCATAAGTAATTCACAAGTATTTTTATTTTCTATACTTGGAAAATATTCAATATACTTAAATCGAAATTAAGTATATATTTCATTTTTAAGGAAAACATTCTCTTAAAACACATTTATTTGGGCCAAAACGAATGTTGCGTAAAACATCGTTAGATCGTTTTAATTTTATTTAGAACACCACATCCAAAACATTTTCTTTAACATATTATTCACTATTCAAAAACGTGAATATACTTCATTAAACAATTTCATCACTTCTATACATTTTATTTTAAAGGATTATTCACTGTCTAAAACGTGAATATAACTCATTTAATAAGTTACAACAATTTACTTATCAAAAAAACCGTTTGCGAATTTATAAAACAATGTTTATAAATTCTATTTCTATTTATTTTATAACAATTTCCTTTTATAAACCTCCTTTATTAACCTATCTCAATTTATATCTCAATGATATACTAAAGTTTCATATTATAAGTTAATTGCTTATAATTTATTTGTTTACAAAATCGTTCATTTAAACTTCCTAAATTATAAATCTTATAACTTATAAGATTCATTTATTTACCCAAAACTTATTCTTTTAATAACTTTACAAATTTTATAAACCTACTGCTTATAAAATTCCATTTATAACTTCACCGTTTATAGTTCTATAAATTTCATTCATTTATGAAATTCATTTACAATTCATTCTAACACTTATAAAAACTTGTTTTTATAATTCAAATATTTTAATTTATAAATATCAATTTATAAATCTTTTATATAAATCAATTTATACTATTATTTTTATAACATCTTTAATCTCCTTTATAATTTCACCATTTTGATTTATAAAATAATCAAATTTCATAAATTCTATATTTAAACTTTTTATAATAAATTCAAAAATCCCAATTTAAACTATTTTATAAAATCATTAACCCCATATTTCCAAAAATCAACTTTTAACTATATTTCTCAAAAATCAAAATTTTATAGCATTAAAATTATACGTTTATTTATTTAAAACGAATCAATTCCAAAATTATTTTATAAAACGTATACTTTCAAAAAAATCAATTTTAAAATCCTTTTAAATTTCCAAAAAAAATTGGCCCAATGATGCTAAACACCAAATAGTCAATCACGACAACAACGACATCATATATCTGTATATGATAATCAACGAATATCAAAATATCCAAAATCAAATAAATACTGTTGAGGAATCCAGTTGGATCCCTCCAACCTGTTTTCCTGCATCCAAAGATGTTAGCACAATACCAATTCCGTTCCAGTACGAAATTATCGCGGTATATAGGATTTAAAATATTATCCGCTTAATAGATGGCGCAATAGGGTCTCATCCGCTATATACTGCGGGAAATCAATTCCAAGTACATAAATAATACCAATTTCACTGTACTGTGAAATATTCGCGGTATATGTTTTTAATAAATAACATCCACTTACTAATGGCGTATAATGTCTATTTTAACAATCAATAGATAACAATCATCATTCAAACATACATTCAAGAATTTTAAATCTAACTATTTAAAATTAAAATCGAAATCGATTCGATTGAGTGAGAAGTTCTCACCTTGATTTCAATTTCGTTTTCAGCTTTTATTTCGAATAAAATTAAACGGACGTTTAATTTTACCCGAAATTCTCACTAACTCCAAATGACTCCAATCCAATTCCATAGCGTAGTGCTCGTCCATACGATTCCAACACAACTGGTTTCGTGCGTTTTCGACCTCGTATGAAAAAGATACGCAAATTTAAAGTTACACGAATTTTAATATATATATTTACAACATTTTTTCTTTATTTTTCCAAACCTAGATAAATCATCACCGTCCATTTCACTGCCTGCAGATCACCACCGCACCCCACCTTCTCCTTACGCACGCGATCCACTCCCAGGTAGCAAATCATGCAAGAACCCATTAAGCTCCAATTAGGGTTAATTTATGCAACCACCACAAGCAACTTCAACTCGATCAGCAAGCGCCATGTTGAAGGCCATCATGAACTCCATGCTCAGCTGCAACCATGGTGAACTCGGCCCCCTATTGAGCACGCAAAACAAGGCCGAACTGCAGGCCGTCGGCCCCCTAGCTCCCCCTCTGTCACTCCAATTTCGATCGTAGCCGTTCATCTTCAAGATCTCTTCATGCTCTACAACTTTCGTGTTGAAGAATTCTTGAATTGGTTGATGGATTTAGAGATAAACGAGGAAGAAGGAAATGTTGTTTCATCCATTGAATTTTGAGGGAGGCGGCTAAAGCAAATTTAGGGTTAGGGCTTGTTTCTTTTGCAAATGAACAAGTTAAGGGGCTTATATAGAAAATTTCACGTAACTATTCATCCCGGATTTTCCAAACTCCAAACGAAGCATGCCGGTTGACGTTTCTAAGATTTAACCCGCGTTCTGAACACAATGGAACGTGTTTCGAAAGCTAATTCGGTCATCTGTGCGAGTTATGGCAATAAATGTTCGATTTAAAATTAAATCGGTTAAACGATTTTCTAGGCGTTTTAGCTTGCCTCGGACAAACAGTAAATCCAATTGACATGAAATTTGAAACCTTACAATAATATCACATTATGGATCCGATGAAACTTGTTTCGTCGAAATCCGAGACTGTTTGAAAATTGGCTATTTTAACTCGCTAATTTAATATTAAAACTATTTCGATGCGTTTCGAGCTGCCACGATCAAACGATAACTCCGATTGACACGAAAATTGAAATCCGATAATAACAAACTATTACGGATCCAATGGAACTAGTTTCGTCCAATTCTGAGACTGTTCAAAAATTGGCTATTTTTCAGTCGATAATTAAATATTAAATATTAAAATATTCAATATTCACAAATTAACTTCTAATTCGATTTTAAAAGTTCTATAACATCACTATAACTCCAATATGATTAAATAAAATTTTACAAATCATTTTCAATCATATTAAACCCAATTTTCAATTATTTCTGTATTTCACATATTAAATTATCGATTTAATTATTCAATTAAATCCAATTATTCGAAATAAAATTTATTCGACTTATAAATTTCACTTATTAATATTTAAAATCAATTAAATAAAAAAAAATTAATTAACAAAAATTCTGGGTCGTTATAGTACCGAGGATCCACCCTGATCCCCTGCATCACAAGACTGGAGCTACCCTTTATTGGATAGTCTGAATAAGTTCACCCCGCGGTTGGGATCAGCAATCGCCCATATAGCTGAAATAAAAGGGACATCTAGACAGGGGTGACCTTACCCTAATTGGTTGCTAGCCACTTAGCCATGTGTGCACCTCCCCTGTTTTAGCCATTCCAGGTTGATGAGGCTCGAGGCTATGCGTTACCTTTTTAGCACACATTCACTTAGAATGCTCATCGTCCTCCTGACGATGTTCTGAAAGCATTCGTCCATACAAGTCTGTTCCGGGTTCGAACGGAACCGAAGGCACTACTCCTACTACATTCATTTTGGAATCACCTATAGGATTAGTAACGATTAGCCCTTGCACTTCATTGCTCCATCTTTGACTCCGAGCTCTTGTCTTCCTCATGAAAACGTTCAAACCGGATAGAAGTGGTTTTCAGAAAATTAATTCCGATCCCGGTCTCTTCGAAACGATCAACGCATTGTCCAATATTGATAGTCGGTTATTTAACTATCAAATAATATTCACAATAATCATCAGATTTAAATAATTTCCAAATTTTTTATTTCAAAATAACTTCGCAAGCTATTTTTCCATACTCCAACTCTTTGAAAACAGTTTCAACCCACCTTTCTCTCACAGAACAAATTTCCCAAATATTGTTTATTTCCACTGGAAATCACCAAGTCCAAACACTTTAGATTTTTAAAATAATTTAAATCACTTTATTCTAAATATACTTTAAAACATTCAAATTAAAACTACTTAAACACTTTATTCAAAATATACGCTCTAAAAATATTTAAAATAAAAACTACTTTATAATATATAAACTAATTTTTAAAATAAAAGTTAAACCAAACGAAATTTTAAAATAAGAGTTACGAAATTCTACACAAGTTTTTCAAATAAACTTTAATCAAAATATCTTTTAAACAAAACTATTTTATAAAATATACATATTAATAATTATCTTTTTAAAACATAATACCAATTAACCTTTTAAAAATAGTTACTACTATAACTAATTTAATAAATATTTACCTTTTTAAAAATTTAACAACTTAAATAATAATTTCTTAAAAACATTCCTTTAAACAACTTTAAAATTTTAACTTATACTGAAAAATCTGCTTGAAAACATATTTGGCTTTTCAGGGAAATACTCTTTTCTTCACACCCTTTTTAAAAATAAATAACAATTATTTTTAAAACAAATTACCCATTCCATTTCAAATTCCCATCGTGAATTTATACTTCCAATATCCACTGATATCTTGTTTCACTTTATAAACCCAGTTTATAAATTCCATAGTTTCATCTTTCTTTTAAAACACAGTTTCAAACATTAAATAAATTTCCAAATCGATTTCCAAAATTTGTTCCAAAGAAATAAATTCCTTTTCTTACTCAATTTTATTCAAAACCCATAAATTTCAGATTTAACTTCTTTATTAAGATTTAAAAATCTTATTTAAATTGAAACCACCAATTTCATATTTATTTCAAAGTTCTTCTTTTTTCTCTAAACTATTTAAATCCTGAATTGAAAAAATATATCTTTTATTCTTTTAAATATTATCACTTAAGTTTAAAAGTTCATTATTTCCCCTTTTATTCAAAATCTACTTTCCCATACTCGGAATTTATTTATTAGAATTTAAAAATCGCTTTTATTCTTTTCCAATTCATTCTTTAATTTATTCAAATTCTCTATAATTATTTTAATTAAAAATTATCTCTTTTATTTTCTTATCAAAAATCTCATCTATATATTTTTGATAACTCGGTATACCCAAATATATTCAATCAAACCATAGCATCCAATATTTTCAATCACCAATATAATCTATCTCAGATTATCAAATAAATCATATCACAGAATATTAAAACAATCTAAATATTTTGAGGAATCTAGTTGGATCCCTCCAACCTGTTTCATGCATCCACAGATGTTAGCACAATATAAAATACCAATTCCACTTCGAGGTGGAATATCGTAGTATATGGGGTTATATCATCTCATCTGCTATTATGTGACGCATAGGGTCTCATCCGCTATATAATGTGGAAATCAATCACTCCAATATATGCTATATATACTACTATATAAAATACCACATCCATACAATTCAATCACTCAATCAATCATTTAAATTTAACTATTTAAATTTAATGGGTATTCCAAATGAGTGAGATTAACTCACCTTAGCTTTCTAAATTTGCAATCTGATCCATACCGGCTTGATTCTCCATGATTTTTGACCTTTTATAAACATTATATGATTTATTAATATTAGAATAAATCAAATAATTGATTCCATTTAATCTAACTAATAACTTCCCTTTTAAAAACTCCTAGTAACTAAAATAATTAAATTAGTTCATTAAACAAATTTATCACTATACTACGTTATTTAAAATAAATTGGTAAGTTTAAGATGTGCATTTTTATTGTTATTTATGAAAATACATACTTGTAGAAATAGCTGCATAGATTTAAAAATCAAATCTTTATACCAATTCTATTTTTTCCTAAAATCATACATACATACATACATACATACATATATGTTCTGTTTCACCTACAATTTAAAACATGCAAATTATATATTATTATTATATTATTTTTTTAGAAAAAGAGAACTGTTCTGTATTCTTTTGCAAATACAAAACTTATCTATCTAAAAAATTTCCTACTTAATTTTTATATCTACATAATATAAAAATTGACAAAAGAAAGGAAAAAAATAATTCGAGCCTCACTGCCACGATGCCTTAACGCAAAACCCTAGAGAACTACTTGAACAACTTGCGACTCCAAGTCCTCAATCCCGCGTCACTCGAATCGCCACCAAATCCTCGTACTCCTGCACGCAGCGCGCTCTCGAACGCTGCCGGCACGATAATATCTCCACGAACAACGCGGCCTTGGTCGCGTCACTCCTGAAGTCGAAACAAAGATGATGGAGTTGATTTCGAATATCAATTGGAGGAAGAAGGACGTGATTGGATAACCGAATCTGAAATTGCGGCCAATATCTTTAGTTCTGTAATTTTCATTTTTTTAGCTTTCGATTTGAATTTTAAGGAGATACTATGGCCATTTACAAATTTCTTCGTTTGCTTTCAGATCCACATTGCGTGTTTCCTTTTTATTTAAAAAAAAATAAGATGCGTGTTTTACAATTGAACGCGTGTTTAAAATTCCTGTACGTTTTTGCTCTTGCACGATGTTTTAATGCAAATTTTATTATTTATGTTTTAAATTTAAATTCAAATTCAAATCGTCTCAGTTACTGCAACTCACGATCTCAATTTCCAATTGAGGCTGCCACTAGGTGTTTATAATGTTAAGCCCCTATTTTGAACGCAAAAAAAAAAAAATTGAGTCCTACTTTGATCGTATGGGAAAGATAGCTTTTTCGACCCAGTTATTATATTAAATTTCGATATAGATTTCAGTGCGTTTATCTACCGTACGGCCAAACGATCACTCCAAACACTACAAAAATCTAGACCCGATAATAATACACTATTACGGATCCAATGGAATTGGTTTTGTCGAAATCCGAGACTGTGCCCCGGAAGGCTATTTTTAAATATCAGTTTAAACAATATATTGCCAAAACTGAACAAAACACTGTTAAATTAAATTATGAAGTCTTCGGTATTATTAATATAGATTTTATAAGCCATTGAAATATTTTAACAAGCCTTTGAAATATTTTTAACCAGCTTAAGAATCAAGATTCAACATTTACCCTATTCCCACTAATTAAATTCAATAATTTAATTACCTAAATAAACAGTGATATTTGAAATTCAAGTTAAACTAACTTTCAAATATTTAAAATCAATTAAATATTCCAATTTCAAATATCCAGAAATTCTGAGTCATCACATTCCTCCCCCCTTAAAAGAATTTCGTCCTCGAAGTTACTAGTTAAGAGGAATGGTCCACAACCCATTCGCTATTTCCCCAAACAACTAGTTTTAACAACTCTCCAAAACCAAACAGTTTATAACAATATCCAAAACTATGTTTGTAATAAAGACATTATTATCCTTACTAACTTTTCAAACTTCTTCCATAGGTTCCAACCAATATTACTTACTCAACAATTCAAATTTAAATTTAAAACCAAATTCTAAATTTTGAAAATTTATCAATTTTTTTCCAACTTCCTAAATTTTCAAAAAATTTCGCAGTATCTCCTTTGCGCGGCTAGCTAAATACAACTACAAAATGCCTCTAGGGCCTCCAGAGTTCAAAAGAAAACAAAAGGCCAAGTGGCTAGACAAGAAAATCATCAAATTTTATACAGAAATTTAAACACATACCTTTGTCAAGAAAATTTCAATTTATCTTCTAAAATCAAAAATCCCCATTTCCTTTTGCTTTTTAAACATCTGTATATCCTACTTAGCAATCATATCCAATTATAAATAAAAATCATTTTATACATTTCTTTACCAAGTTTTAATATTTGCTTTACCTAAGTCGTACGATGCACATATATCATCCGTACGCAATACCAAATTCGATCGCTCACTCGATCACACAATTTCACTTCCATATCGTCCCCTCTCCCCCTCCCCTACGACTTCCTAATGCGGACTCAGATCTGGTTTCTTGATAAGAAACCGTCATTCTCCTTGCACAGTCACATCTATGATAGAGAATTTCCAGAATCAATCAAAAATCCATATCCAGGGTTCGCCGTCGAAAATCGAGTGAAAAATTCCAACTTGGATCGATATAACTATCTCGAAATTCTATGCTTGAATCTGGATCGAATCGTTTTGCGAATAAAACAATATACGTACATCCTAGGTATTTGCCCTAATTGATTATTTGTTATATAAATTCTCTTTTATTCACACTTATTTTGGTTTCCATTCTCTTATCTACAATTATCCCATTTCACCATTTTACTTAATCTCCATTCCAATATTACTCAGTATATTTCCAATACCAAATTTACTTAAGAATTTCACCATTCATTTCTTAAGTTCAATATAAGCATTTTATATACTCTTATATTATTACTTTCACTTTACCATTTGGTTTTTATCTACATTTAATTAATTTGGATTCTAATTCCATATAGATTCAATTTTCTTCAATTTAAATTAATTTCAAACCTCAATACTTTCCCAATTTTCATCCAGATTTCCATTTTCAATTCTACTTGAATTCAATTCATCTTCGAACTCTGAATATTGAATTTTACCAACAATCTTCCATTCACAACTAGTTCATATTATTATTTTAAATCAGTTCCACTTACTAATTTATTTTAAACCTCAAACAAATTTTTTTAATTTTTTTCAAACTTTTGTTATTTTGGATCCCTTTGAATTAATTCTATGACTTCGCTTTATTTTAATTCACCCTATTTAAATTAAATATCATTCCAATATTCAATTCCAGTTTATTTACATACCCACTTAATCAATTAGTTTACTTACTAATTTTTTTATTCTAAACCTTTAGTTTTATTTAGTCCAACTCAACTATATTTTCCATCTTACTTTATTTAACACCATTCAATCTTAATTCCAATATCCAGTTTCAGTTTCATTTACTTACAAATATAAATTCATTTTTTCATTCACAAATTTATTTCCAACTAATAAATTTTATTTTAATGGCCGTTTTACTAAGCCTACTTAATTTAGTTAAATCCCAATTCAGTGCAAATTTTAAACTTCTATTTCATTTACTAGTCTTTTTACTTCATTTATTTGACTTACTTTGCTAACTTATTGTATTGTCACATTTTATTTTAACTCTTCTTTAAGTTAAAATTTTCTATTCTAGAAAATTTCTAAATTTTTCTAGTTGCCAAACCTATTTACATTACCATAGACATTTCCAATTTATTTCCAGAGTTTTAAACAGTTACTTAAGTACTTCAAATCATTTTGAAATCAATTATATCCAAAATTCTTTGGTATCAAATTAGCTCCTGATTTAAAACAATTTGGCAGCAATTCCTCTCTTGAAAACTCGAAAATGAATCTCGATGATGCTGCAGTCATTACCGAAATTATTTTCTAGCGACCGAAGAGAGTTTAGTGCTTTTACCTCTTCAAAACATCCTCCAAATATTTTTAAATCCCAAATCTCACCAGATTTCAAATCCAATTCAAAAATATTTCCCAAATAATATCACCAGTTTTCTCCAAAACCTCTAAAAATCATTTTCAAACCAAGGGAATTTAAACTTTTCCCAAAATTTCAAACCCTTTCAATTCATATTTTAATATTACTTTGGAATTTTTATTTCATTTACAATTATAAATCACCTTTATAATTCACATTTACAAATCCTGTTTTGTTATATAAATTTATTCCTTAACCTTTGGTTAAAATTTTAGTCCTAGTTCAATTTTTCACAACAATGATAATAATTTAATATTATCATTCCCTAACAATCAAGCAATTATATACTATAATAATTTAAAAAAATTATTCTTTGATATACAAAAATAATTTGGGTAAAATTATTTCATTTACCCTATTTTAAAATAATACAGTGTCAGTTTATCTTGTTTAAGAGTTTAGAAACCCCTATCAATGATATGGCGTCCAACATATCGACCAGAATCCATAAACACTCAACCGATAAAGTCAACACAATATAAAAACAATTTTTATGTACACTAACAAATACGCGCTCATATCTATTACTACACTCAAACTCATTCTAGAGTACTTACGGACACTATTCTTAATAAGTAATCCCCACCAGAGCCAAGGTTCTCGCTTAACCTTTTGCTCTGATACCAAATGTAACGATCGGATTTTTCGACACCCAAAAATCGATATTTATACGTCCACTATATCAAATGCTGAACAATCGAATGCCGGAAAACCAAACCATTAGGGTTAAGGAAGACGGAGGTAGAAGAAGAAATAGAAACAAAATCAGAATCTCACAATCGCAGCGGAAAAAAATATAGTAGATAACAACTGATCTTTACTCAAAAGACACTGTATCTGTTTTACACATCACGTCATCAGAGTACAATATAATCAATTCAACACAATTCAGGACGGTTATAATATCTCGTCCTTCCAAAGCTGATATACAGCTTACACTACACAACGGAAATATGATACGGAAATACGCCTCGTCACCTAGCTTGTCTCCTGAGCTCTACAGCAGCCCATCCAGAATCTGTATACTATTATACTCGATTTGACCCGAGCATTATAGTTAAATAACACCCGAGTCAGTCTGAAAAACCAGCGTGAGAAAACACACTCAATTGGATTATTAAAGTTTTCAAAATCATTTGAAAATCAAAGGTATCTCGTAAGACCACGCGACAAATAAACATGTCGGGTTTTTACCTTACGATAACCAAAACATTTCTTATAAAATCCTCTGATATAATAATAGTGTCTATATACAAGTACTTATTCAAATAGCCAAAATTGTTGCATTACTAAATTCCAGCTACTAGCTACAAAGTGGGTTCTACAAACAAAAACCGTAAAGGCATGTAGGGAGAATGGATTTCCATCAATGGCAGGGCAACTGGGGTATCGCCCGTCACAGTATGTGGTCTAGATCACCATACCGAGGATCCACCCTGATCCCCTATGTCACAAGCCCGGAGGTACCCCTTACTAGATAGTCCAAATAAGTTCACCCCACGGTTGGGATAAGCAACCGCCCACACAGCCGAAATAAAAGGGACATCTAGACAGGGGTGACCTTACCCTAATTGGTTGCTAGCCACTTAGCCTTGTGTGCACCTTCCCTGATTTAGCCATTCCTGGTTGTTGAGGCTCGAGGCAATGCGTTACCTTTTTAGCACACATTCACTTAGAATGCTCATCATCCTCCTAACGATATGCTGAAAGCATTTGTCCATACAAGTCCATTCTGGGTTCGAACGGAACCGAAGGCACTACTCCTACTACGTCTATTCTGGAATCACCCGCAGGATCAGTAGCGATTAGCCCTTGCACTTCACTGCTCCATCTTCGACTCCAAGCTTTTGTCTTCCTCATGAAAACGTTCAAACCGGATCGAAGTGGTTTTCGAAAAATAAATTCTGATCTCGGTCTCTTTGAAACGATCGGCGCATTGTCCAATATTTATAGTCAGTTATTTAACTATCAAATAACATTCACAAAAATCATCAGATTTAAATAATTTCCAAATTTTTTATTTCAAAATAACTTCGCAAGCTATTTTTCCATACACCAACCCTTTGAAAACAGTTTCAACCCACCTTTATCTCACAAAATAAATTTCCCATAAATTTTTGTTTCCATTGAAAATCACCAAGTCCAAATACTTTAGATTTTAAAATAATTTAAATCACTTTATTCTAAATATACTTTAAAACATTTAAATTAAAACTACTCAAATACTTATCAAAAATATATACTTTAAAAATATTTAAAATAAAACTACTTTATAAGATATAAATTAATTTTTAAAATAAAAGTTAAGCCAAATGAAATTTTAAAATAAGAGTTACGAAATTCTATACAAGTTTTTCAAATAAACTTTAATCAAAATATCTTTTAAATAAAATTATTTTATAAAATATACATATTAATAATTATCTTTTTAAAACATTATACCAATTAACCTTTTAAAAATAGTTACTACTATTACTAATTTAATAAATATTTACTTTTTAAAAAATTTAACAACTTAAATAATAATTTCTTAAAAACATTCCTTTAAACAACTTTAAAACTTTTAACCTATACTTAAAAATCTGCTTGAAAATGTACTTGGCCTTTCAGGGAAATACCTTTATCTTCACACTCTTTTTAAAAATAAATCACTATTTATTTTTAAAACAAATTACCCATTCCTTTTCAAATTCGCATCGTGAATTTATACTCCCAGTATCCACTGATATCTTATTTCACTTTATAAACCCAGTTTATTAATTCCATAGTTTCATCTTTCTTTTAAAACACAGTTTCAAACATTAAATAAATTTCTAATCAATTCCCAAAATTTATTCCAAAGAAATAAATTCCTTTGCTTACTCAATTTTATTCAAAACCCATAAATTTCAGATTTAACTTCTTTATTAAGATTTAAAAATCTTATTTAAATTGAAACCACCAATTTCATATTTACTTCAAAATTCTTCTTTTATTTTTTTCTAAACTATTTAAATCCTGAATTGAAAAAATAAATATTTTATTCTTTTAAATAATATCACTTAAGTTTAAAATTTCATTACTTCCCCTTTTATTCAAAATCTACTTTCCCTTACTCAGAATTTATTTATTAGAATTTAAAAATCATTTTTATTCTTTCCCAATTCATCCGTTATTTTATTCGAATTCTCTACAATTATTTTACTTAAAAATTCTCTCTTTTATTTTCTCATCAAAAATCTCAAATATATATTTTTGATAACTCAGTATACTAAATTTATTTAATCAAACCATAGCATCCAATATTTTCGCTCACCAATATAACCTATCTTAGACTATCAAATAAATCATATCATAGAATATTAAAACAATCTAAATATTTTGAGGAATCCAGTTAGATCCCTCCAACCTATTACTCTGCATCCACAGATGTTAGCACAATATAAAATACCAATTCCACTTCAAGGTGGAATATCGCGGTATATAGGGTTATATCATCTCATCCGCTATTATACGACGCATAGGGTCTCATCCGCTATATAATACGGGAAATCAATCACTCCAATATATACTATATATACTACTATATAATATACCACACCCAGACAATTCAATCATTCAACCAATAATTTAAATTTAAATATTTAAATTTAATGGGTATTCCAAATGAGTGAGATTAACTCACCTTAGCTTTTTAAATTTGCAATCTGATCCACACCGGCTTGATTCTCCACGATTTATGACCTTGTATAAACATTATATGATTTATTAATATTAGAATAAATCGAACAATTGATTCCATTTAATCTAACTAATAACTTCCTTTTTAAAAACTCCTAGTAACTAAAATAATTAAATTAGTTTATTAAACAAATTTATCACCATACAACGTTATTTAAAAAAACTAGTAAGTTTAAGACGTGCATTTTTATTGTTATTGTTATTTTTGAAAACGCATACTTGTAAAAATAACTGCATAGATTTAAAAATCAAATCTTTATACCAATTCTATGTTTTTTTCTTCCAAAATCGTATATATATGTATAAATATTCTATTTCACCTACAATTTAAAACATGCAAAATATATATTATTATTATATTTAACTGAACTGTTATGTATTCTTTTGCAAATGCAAAACTTATCTATCTAAAAACTTTCCTAGTTAATTTTTATATCTACATAATATAAAATTTGACAGAAGAAAGGAATAAAAGAATTCGAATCTCACTGCCATGATGCCCTATCGCAAAACCTTAGAGGACTACTCGAACAGCTCGCGACCTCCAAGTCCTCAAGCCCGCATCACTCGAGTCGCCACCAACTCCTCGTACACCTGCACGCATACGCGCGCTCTTGAACGCTGCTGGCACGATAATATCTCCATGAACAATGCAGCTTTGGTCGCGTCACTTCTGAAGTTGAAACAAAGATGATATAATCGATTTCGAATATCAATTGGAGGAAAAAGGATATGATGGGATAATCGAATCTGGAATCACGGCCATTATCTTTAGTTCTGTCATTTTCATTTTATTAGCTTTCGATTTGAATTTTAAGGAGATACTATGGCCATTCACAAATTTCTTCGTTTGCTTTCAGATCTACATTGCGTTTTTCCTTTTTATTCTTATTTAAAAAAAATAAGACGCGTGTTATACAATTGAACACGTGTTTAAAATTCCTGTACGTGTATGCTCTTGCACGATGTTTCAACGCAAATTTTATTATTTATGTTTTAAATTTAAATTCAAATTCAAATCGTCTCGGTTACCGCAACTCACGATCTCAATTTCCATTCGAGGCGTGCCGCTAGGCGTTTATAATGTTAAACCCCAATTTCGAATGCAAATGAAAAGGTTTCGAGTCCTAATTTAATCGTATTGGAAAGATAGTTTTTTGGACCCGGTTATTATATTAATTTCAATATAGATTTCAGCGCGTTTATCTAACGTACGGCCAAACGATCGCTCCAAACACTACGAAAATCTAAATCCGGTAATAATACACTATTAAGGATTCAATGGAACTAGTTTCGTCGAAATCCGAGACTGTGCCCCGGAAGGCTATTTTTAAATATCAGTTTAAACAATATATTCCAAAAACTGAAAAAACACTGTTAAATTAAATTCTGAAGGTTCTGTTATCTTCAGTATTATTAATATAGATTTTATAAGCCATTGAACTATTTTAACAAGCCTTTGAAATATTTTTAACTGGCTTAAAAATCAAGATTCAACATTTTACCCTATTTCCATTAATTAAATTCAATAATTTAATTACCCAAATAGACAATGATATTTGGAATTCAAGTTAAACTAAATTTCAAATATTTAATCAATTAAATATTCCAATTTCAAATATCCAGAAATTCTGGGTCGTCACACCAAGATAAAAAGCCAAGCATGCCAAACAAGACCTAAACTCCTGGTTCACCCTCTACCCCTCACCATAGGCCACCGTAAATTCCACCTCCAACACAGAAAAAGTCTGTCTCCCTTGCAACCATCATCTCCGTACCCTCCATCGAACCCCTCAACCACCGTTTCGTCAAAATTTGCTTTTTACCGTAAAAAAGAACAACACAAAAATTCTAACAAATCATAACTCTAAAAATCTGGAAATCACCACTATAATCACAATTTTTATGGCAATCTTGAATATATAGGTCGTTCGTCAATTCATGATCGACGAAAAACTGACATTTTTCACTTTTTTCTGTAATTTCACAATTTCTCTAAAAAAAGTCAACTAAAAATTCCAAAACTACTTTTACTATAATCTACAGATGAAAATACACAACTCCCTAATTGACGTTATATTCAAATTCATCACTGTTTGAGAGATATTGAATTTAGAAGAAAATGAGAAGAGTTTGATTTCAAAAGACAGAAAGCAACTCTTGTATACAGTAAGTGACTTAGACTATTCAAATGCAAATCTAAACTAAAAATATGATTTTTTAAAACATTATTTCCTAAAACATGAATTTAAAACCAAATAAATTACAACCAAATGATGCACATTCAATATTAAAAAAGATGTGAAAATCTCACCTTCCTTTCCCCATGCTTTTTGAAAATGCTAATCCAAGTTCCTAAGCTATTAAAGATTTGATCTTGAATGAATGAATATTTAGAACTCAAAATGGGGTTTTTATTGAAAAATTATGAAAGTAAAGAAAAAGAGAAAGAGAGTTTAAAGGAGTAAAGTGAAGATGACATGGAATGAAACATAAAATGGAAGAAATGTAAATACATAAGTATAAAGTAAACAAATACAAGCAAATCTCAAAATTGGCCCTAATCATATTTTTCAACCCAAACATCGCTTTCAAAGCCACCATTTTAGTCATACATTTCAAGATATAGTGGATAATAAGGTATTCTATGTACTTAGTCCAATTTTACACACAAGGTATCTTTTTCATGTCACATCCTTTCGTAATTTCAAATTTAAATATAATTTACTTTTAAATACCTATTATTATATTATCAAAAATTAGAGTGTTTAACATTTTAAAAGTGTTGTTTAAAGAAAAACAAAGACAATACAATTTATAACAACTTGTTGTTCGATAAAAAGCTAAAAATCTAAAAATTGTGTTTCGGTCACATTTCCAGTTTTCCATCGAACTGTCTACTTGTGTAAACCATATTCAAAAATAATTTTTTTCTATTATTAGTTATAAACTAAAAGAGGGTTATTAAATTAGTAAAAACCATTAACCGAAAATATTCCAAAAATAATAGTGACAAAATTATGGGTGGTTACACAAAGCAACTTTTTTCCAGATCTCACTCTCTTGATATACACGCATACAGCAAAGGATATGTATTTGTATAATTTTGTTTGATTCGGAGAGGTTGGCGGAGAAGAGAATAGATAAAAAGAATAATTAAAAAAAGACTAGAATCCTTAGCTGAATTACTAATTGAATTTCCGAATCTAACTGAAGAGAGAAAATGGCATAGGTTAGAGGTATTTTCTAAATATTTATTAATAGAAAGTAGAGAGAATAGGGTCCTACTTATAGGAGTTGAAACGTACGAGAACCGCAGAAAGAAAATATTTCAAAAACGTATAAATCTGGACCATTCGACATCACAAAACCTTAGCCCTCATGTGAGGCAGCGGTCGACTGCCTATGCTCAACCAATCGACTGCTATGGGTGACCAGTTGGGTCGTATAGGTCGACCACTCCTCTTATTTTTAGAGGCGCTGATTTGTTTCTGTTGCTCGTTTGTTTTATTCCCTAATAACTTTTAACATTAACTACTTTTTTTTTTTGCAAGGCAAGCGGGGTTAACTGGTCCCCTACCAGTTTATTGAATAAAAGAAAAACATACCTATGAACAAGCTCATAGATACAAAAAAGAGAAACAAGAGAAAACAAAAAATAGGAAGAAAAGAAACACAGAGAAAAACAAAGAGGCAATAAAGAAAAAACACAAAGAAGAAAGCTTAATCCATAGCAGCAGCCAATAATGGACTAAAAGCATACTTGCTTTCCTTCATACCCCTGATAATAGATGTCTTGAGTACCTCCCATAATTGTTGTCTACTTCTAACTTTGTTTTCAAATAATCTCAAGTTTCTTTCCTCCCACACAATGTTAAGATACTTCTTAATAGAGTAAAAGAAAACATTTCTTCTTTCCTTCCTCCACCTTGTTGATTTGCAAATCAGATCCCATTCAACTTCTGAAACTCCATGCCTGTGATCATCAGCAACTCTAGCAACCAAGTTCCCCCATAGACCAAGAAGTTCATTGCACTCAGAGTACAGATGAGCCACTGACTCAATCTGCAGCTTGCAGTACACACAAAGTGGATCAATATTCATGCCATAACCCAACATTCTTTCCTTTGTTAACAATGCATTCGTGATCACCTTCCACATCATCAGATTGTCCCTAGCAGGTGATGCTTTGGACCATATTACTTTGTGCCATACCGAATTAAAGCTGCTAGTCACATTAGAAAGTAGATCATATGCAACAGATATAGTATGTTGTTTTCCCCCTCCACAAAACAACATCTTTATCAGCTAAACCATATTGATGAGTTTGATATAAATTCCAAAAAGCCCTTATTTCCTGATTACTTGTATAAGGGAGCAACAGCTTGCCCTCATTCACGTAGTCAGTAGCATTAGCAAGTCTTCCAATGTCAGCCTGTTCAATCTGGTAGGGAGAGAAAACATTAATAAGCACCAAGCCTTCATCCATCCATGGTTCATTCCAAAACTTGATTCCACTGTTATAAGAGAGTTCATACTTGATGTATTGACTGAATTCAGATCTCAAACCTAATAAACTCCTCCAAGTCCAGCTGCAACTCTGGGGAACTGGCATAGTCCAGAAATTCTTGCTTCCCAAGTTATACTTTCTGGTCCAATCTACCCATAAAGAATCAGTACCAATGAGTAATGAATTTATGTGGGCACTGATCGCAGCTTTGTTCCATTTTTTTAAACAGATGATGCCAAGACCTCCTTTCTTTTTAGGTAGCTCCATTTTAGCAAAAGAACAAGGGATGAGTTTTTTTGAACTAACATTGCCAGTCCAGAAAAATCTAAGCATAGCAGTTCTAACCATGTTCACCAGTTTTTTTGGTAGAATAAAAACTCTTGACCAATACACCATCATAGAGGTGATAACTGACTTGATAAGGACAAGTCGACCAGCTTGAGTGAGAAACCTATTAGCCCATATGTTCATTAAATTACAAATTTTAGTATACAAGGGCAGGCAGTGTCTTATGGTGATTCTTGAAGTACACAGTGGAATACCCAAATAGTGCATATTATTATCCATCAGCTGCATCCCAGAGATACCAATAATTCTATTGGCATCCTCAGTGGGAATACCAGAGGTGATAATATGAGACTTTATGGCATTAAGTTTCAACCCAGTCATGAGGTAAAAATTATCAAGGGTAGCTTTAATATTTTCAATTGATCTTTGATCAGGCTTTGTGAAGATCATGATATCATCAGCAAATAACAGAGATGAGATATGGAGTGGTTTACATTTTGAGTTGAACAACATATCACCCCCTTGCAAATATTTGGTAGTAGCATTCAAGAAAACACTTCCATAACTAAAATGAATATATATGAAGAGATAGGATCCCCTTGCCTGATCCCCTGTTTGCTGTTGAAAAACCCTGATGTAAAGCCATTGTACTTTATTGAGAAAGTAGCAGTGGAGATACAACTATAAATCCAAGCCACAAAAACTTTAGGAAACTTCATCAGGGCCATGATTCTGACAATAGATGTCTAGTGAACACTATCATAGGCTTTCATCAAATCCACCTTAAGCATAGCATTTTTGGGAGCTTGAGATCGACCATAGCCTTTTAATAATTCATGAGATAACAAAATATTGTCAAGGATGTTTCTATTGGGAAGAAATGCAGACTGATTAGTAGATATGATTCTGCTAAGAATTGTAACAAGTCTTGAGGCCAATATTTTAGAAATACACTTATACAAGACATACAACAAGAGATTGGTCTAAAAGAAGTAACAGAATTGGGAGAATGGACCTTTGGAATAAGAACAAGATTAGTTGCATTCACTTGTTTAAGAAGGTTGAAAGTATTGAAAAAATTATGGACAGCCTTTAGAAAATCCTTCTTGATAATTTCCCAACTATGGATAAAAAAATTGACATTGAATCCATCTGGGCCTCCACTTGAATTTTTGTTCATTGCAAATAAAGTATCTTTAATCTTAGTATCAGTTACCTTGTCAACAAGTTTTTCAGCTTCATCAGGAAGCACCTCAGGTAAATGCATATGGGATAAATCATCAAGAGATGGAATGAAGTCATTATTGTTACCTAGCAAATTCTTGAAATAGTGCAAAAGTGCTTTGTCAACAGTAGCAGGAGTGGAGTGCAATACTCCTACCTCATCATATATGTTATTGATATTCTCCTTTGATTGTTTTACCTTGATTGCAGCATGAAAATAGGCTGTATTATTATCTCCCTCGGTTGCCCATATTTGTCTCAATTGTTGTCTCTTCATATTGCCTTCAGACTTCAAGGCATCAGTGAGTTGTTCAAATAGAGTCCTCTCAGCAGCAGCAGCTTCAGGATTGTCAGGATTATTCATCATTTCTTCCTGAGCAAGAATGAGGTTGCTTCTTAACAAAGCAGATTTTAAGTTGCCATCACCAAATTTTCCTTTGGCCCATTCTTTTAGTGCTAGTTTGGTTGCTCTTAATTTCCTGCAAAATTTAAACATAGGGTTACCAAAATAATGTTCATTCCATGCTTTACTAATAATACTATTATACTCAGGTTCATGGACCCAAGCATTATAAAATTTGAAGCTTCTTTTATTTTTCAACAACTTCTGTCCAGAAAAGAAAATAATAGGGGAATGATCTGAAAGAACAGGTTGGGGGATAAAGGTTGACAAAGTTGGCCATGATGTTAAAGCATTGAGATTGGCAAAGGAGTGATCAATTTTTGAGTAAGTTCTGACACCAGATCTGCTCCTATTATTCCATGTGAATTCAGCACCAGAAGATGGTATTGAAAGCAAGTTTGAGTCCTCAATAGCCTTATTGAGAGGATAGACATCATGTGGGAGAAGAGGAAGTCCACCATGTTTGTCAGAAAAGGATAAGCAGCAGTTAAAGTCCCCAAAGACAAGCCATGGGTGGGAGTTTTTCCTGAAAGCAGGAAGGAGATTAAGACAAGATTGCCTTGACGATGGGGAGTTTTGGGCATAGACAATAGTTATATAAAAAGAGATGGGAGTATCTAAATATTTTGCTTGAAAATGCATGAGTTGATCAGTTGAAAGGATAGAAGTAAGAGATAAGACTGAAGGATCATGGATGACCATAATTCTACCATAAGGGGCATGATTCAAATTATGATTAAGAGACCAGTTGGGGTTAATATGCTTTGCAGCTTTAATTGTCAGGGTCTCATTCAATTTAGTTTCAAGTATAGCAAAAAGGGAAAGTTTGTGCTGGTTTATGAGATATTTCACTTCATCAAGTTTAGTTACTGAGTGAGCTCCTCTGACATTCCATATTGCATAGCTGTGCATCATTTAGTATACTTCAGAGATTGGTGTACCACATTTTTCGTGCTCCTAGTTGCAGGAGAATCTCTTAGAACATTGTTTAAATCAACAATTTGTTCAAACCCATCATTCATACACTTACCCTTAACTTAATGGTTACTTAACCTCCAAGTAAACCTATAATTAATTTTTGAAATTCAAACCCTAAATTTAAATAATCATTTGTTTGAATTCAAACTAAATAAATTTAAATCTGAACACTTCAAATGCTTTTAACCTCTTTTTTGAGCTACATTTTCAGCATTTTCTATAACGAAACGGATTAGAATTTCACCATAAATGCAATGGAATAACTTTCGTGGTCAAATTCCAACTTTTATAAAATTTCCATTTTCAACCCTACCTTATTTAATTCAATTCACTCAATTTACCTATAGTTGATTTTACGGGGTTTTACATTCTCCCCCTGAAAAAGCATTTCACCCAAAATCTTTCAAGGGGAGAACTTCATACCATGCAATAAAATCCATATTACACAACCAAGTTATCTACATGGCCATCTACTCAACCAAAGTGCAATATGATTATATACCGCGGACATACTAAAATGAGCTCAATCCTTACATGAGTTTGTAAATTGTGTCATGCAAGTATGGATGCAAATACCTAAACATGCATAAAAATTTATACATCAGTGTAAAGTGATTGTGAAAAAGTGTGGCAAATATCTCTTACCATCCAGTCTAGCGACCAAGATGCATCCAAAATCCTCATTTTGAAGAGAAAATTTACTAATGAAAAGCTCTGGATGAGTGATCTTCATCTTCTCCTCGGTTTCCTGTCTACTTTTTGTTGGGTTGTCTCCCCATTATACTCAGACCAGCCTAATTATTTTGTTAAGGAGTTTCTAATTAAATGCTCCACAATGCGTACGGTGGCATGGGGCATTGTAGGCTCTGTCTCTAATTCCCCAATTGATTAGGCTCAACTACAATAGCGGTGTCATGAAGGCATTTTTAAGGTGAGAAATGTGGAAAACATTGTGGAATCCTATCAATTTGTCAAGAAGCTCCATGCGATAAGCATATTTTCCTATGTTTTCCAAACTATGAATGGCCTTATGAATCTATGCGCCAATTTTCCAGACTTGCCAAACCTAACCACTTTTCTAAGAAGGGAGACCTTAGAAAATACTATATCTCCAACCACAAACTCAAGTTCTGTCCTTCTTCTATCCACATAAGGTTTTTGACAGTCTTGCACTGCCTTCATTCATTGTTTGATCAAATCTACTTTTTCTATAGTATCATGGATCAAATCGGGTCCAAGAAATACTTTATTGGCGGTTTCCTACCAACAACTTTGCGATTTTCATGGCCTCCCATAAAGTTCTTGAAAAGGTGCCATACCAATCGTTGCTTAATAGCTATTATTGTAGGCGAACTCGACCAATGGTAGGTGTTGCTCCGAATGTCCTTCGAAATCCAAAACATAAGCCCTCAACAAGTCTTCCAAATTCCTATCCACTCTCTATATTTGATCATTAGTCAGTGGATGATATGCAGTGCTAAGATTAAAAGTATTTTACAAAGCTGGTTGTAGGCTTCTTCAAAACTCACTAGTGAACAAGGGGCACGTATAACTAATTATGCTTATAGGAATTTCATGCAACCAAACTACTCCTTGAAGTAGGTTTGTGCGAAAGAAGTTGCAGTTCTATTGTTCCTAACCGGGATAAAATGGGCACTCTTAGTGAGTCTATCCACAACAACCCAAATAGCTTCATTACCACACCGATTTCCAAGCAATCCTTCTACAAAATCCATTGAAATATGTTATCACTTCCAAGTTGGAATTTCCAAAGGTATTAGTAATCCACCGAGCTTTCCTTGCTGAGTTTTTAAAGCACTTAGCAATAAGCTTATCTACACTCTTCTTCATTCCTTGCCAAAAGAAAATCCTCTTCATGTCTTGTACATCTTATCTCCTCCAAGATGAATGGTCATATTTGAGTGATGACACTTCATGAGCAACTCCCTTAAAAAATTATCAACTATTGGGACACAAAGGCACTCATCCTATCTTAAGCATCTTTTCTCATCCATTGAACACCTACTAGCATGGGGAAACTCCTCTCCTCGACTTCCCTAAAATATCTACTAAGTCTTCATCCTTTACTTGCTCAAACACTATGCGGTCCATCAAGGCTAGTGTAATCTCCGTAACTGCTAAAAAAACCTTGGATGGGTTCTGTTGGCGGTTGGAAGTTAAAATTTGAGAGGAGCTACATAGCGTACCAGGCATCGGCGACTACATTCCCTCTTCTAGGGCATACTTAATACTAAAGTTAAACGATGCTATATATTTCATCCATCTCTGCTGCCTAAGGTTCAAATCTTTTTGAGAAAAACAGGTATTTGAGCGATTTATTGCCAGTGAGTAACTCAAACCTTTCTCCTAAAAGATAATGCCTCCACGTCTTCAAGGTAAAGACAATAGCTGCCAACTCTAATTCATGGACTTGATACCTTTTCTCATGATCCTTTAGTTGCCTACTAAGATAAGCAACTACTTTTCCTTCTTGCATCAAAACTTCTCCTAATCCTGTGCTACAATCATCTGTGAAAACCGTAAACGGTTTTGTTCCATCGAGAATAGGTACACTAGTCGATAACTCCTTAAGCTTCTCAAATGGCTTAGTGCATCTATCATCCTAAGAAAAGACTAGGTTCTTCTTAGTCAATTGGGTTATGGAGCTGATATTATTGCAAAGTTCTTGATGAACTGTCTATAGTATCATGCCAATCCGAGAAAACTTCTAACCTCCAATGCATTCCTAAGGATCTTCCATCCTTGAACAGCTTCTACTTTGGCAGGGACTACTGCCAATCCTTGCTCAAGAACAATTTGTCTAAAAGATCTAACATTTTCTCCAAAGGTGGCATTTAAAAATTTTGACCTTAAGTTGGTGCCTTCATAAGGTTCCTAATACTTCTCTTTTCCTCAAGAGAAAACCAAATTATCTTCCACAAACACAATGACAAATTTATTGAGTTGCCCCTAAAATACCCTACTCATCAAATCCAAAAAGTATGTGGGGGCGTTCATCAATGCAAACAGAATTATTTCCTACTCATAATATTCGCTTGGTGTGCGAAACGCAGTCTTCGACTTGCTTCCTTCAGCAATCCTCAATAAACAAAATCCAATTGCTAAGTCTAATTGAAAAAGGACTTTAGCTCCGCCAAGCTGATCGAACAAGTCATCTATCCAAGGTAAAGTGTACCTATTCTTCCTTGTTAACTTATCCAATTCCTATAGTCGACTCAAAGTCTCGAAGAACTATTTGCCTTAGTAGTGAAAACAAGAGGGGCTCCCTGCTTTAAAGTATTCCTACAGATGAATCCTTTCTTTGATAGCTTAGAGATTTGCTTATCTATTTCCCTTCTTTCTTTGGGGGCCATGTGTCTTAAAGGCAGGTCGACTGGTCTTGCGTCCTTCTCTAAATTAATTTGGAACTCAATCTCCCAACCAGGTTGGAAACCCAAGACTTCCTCAAAGACATCAGGAAATTCATAAACTACGGGTATGGATGATGGTTCTCCAACAGATAGATTTAATCAGTATAGATGGCTTAACTTAACTAAATCTTGAGGTGCACAAAGAATTTATAGGTTGTGACCTCCACAACTTCTTAATCGTACAACTCTCTTTTCACAATAAAAAATTTCTCCATAACATGCTAACCAATCCATACTTAAGATAAGTCCATACCCCTCAAAATTTAGAACGTACCATTACATATGAAATCAGCACCGCATATGTCCAACAATAAGTCTTTGCAAATAAAAGAGAGATGTTTTAAACCCCCAATAGGATTAGAGACCACTATTAGGCTGGTGACAATCTAGGTTTGAAGGTTTAAAAAGTTTACTACATTCCTAGCTATAAAGGAATGTGATGCCCCTGAATCGAATAGGGTATGCATTATAACCCTAGAAATAAGACTTATGCCTTCTAATGCTACCTCCCTTGGTCTCGCAGTGGTCTATGCAATAGGGATGACTTTAATAGCCTAAGCTTGTTCGCTTGATCTTTCCTTTGCACCTTAGGGCGTTGACTCTTGAAATGCCCTCCCTATGGCAATTAAACACTTTCTTTTGTAAGATTCCTTCATCAGACTCACCCTACAGCTTCATGACCTTTCTTTCGACATCGGTTGCACAACTTACCATCCTTTTTAAACTTCCCTTTTGATTTCTTATTAGAACAAAAGCTTCTCTTTTTAGACCCTCCTCGCTTTTGGGTAGTGCACCCTTCTCCTTTTCTGCCTTCTTATTGTCCACCTTGGCCATGTGTAGCATTGTCGTCTCCATTAACATCTCATATGTGGCACCAAGAGGTACTTGGGTCGATATATTCTCTTAGCGGAGACTTTAGGCCTTTTACGAAATTCATTGCCATTTTCGTAGGTGTGTCTATCAAGCTCATCCCAAATTTAGCCAACTTTGTGAAATTAGCTATGTACTCCTTAAAAGTGGGTCCCATATGGAATTAAATATCGAATGATTGTTATCTGATAGTTAAATAACCGACTATCAAACCTGGACCAAAATGTAAGTCTGGAAATAACTAGGTAAAACATGTGAGTTATAGGGCACAGTTGTCTCCGATGATGTTATATTATGCATATAAATGTCGTTTCATTCTGCTAGGATGATTGCTAAGGAAATCCGTAAACTAACGGTTAGGATGTGAACTCGGCTCTTGTCTTTTTTATGTTTATTTCCTAAAAAGCAAGGGTTGAGTTTACCGAAACTATCGAAAGTTGTTTCGAGAGATTGGGATCGGATAAGTATGAATTATCCAAAAATCATTTCAATCCAACTTAAGCGTTTCGAAATGAGGCATCTTGAAGAATATGGAATCGAAGATGGGGCTTTTTAAAGTGCAAGGGCTACTTGCTACTAACCCCGAGGGTGATTTCAAAATGGATGTAGTGGAGGTAGTTCCTTCGGTTTCATTTAGACCTAGAATAAACTTGTATTGATAAATGTTGGCCTTGCATTGCTGCTTAGAGGGCAGTGTTAGCAGTTCAAGATGGTTGCTATATAAAAGGTAATGCTAGCCTTAAGCCTCATCAACCAGAAAAATTACTAAAGTAGGGGCGTGCAGCAGGGTTATGTAGGTCGCTCCCATTAGGGTATGATCATCCCAAGACCTAGTGTCGATATCTCTATGTAAGCTTCGTTGCCCATTATGGTTGTTCGATCGCAACCAAGTGGTAATCATATTCAGCGCTATCCAGTAAGGGGTCGGGTCGATCCTGAGTAGAAGAATGCAATGCGTTGTGACATCTCGTACATTTTATCCAAAGATGTATTGATTCATTGGGTAGACCCTTACCCTTTCACAGTCGGAATCCATTCGCTAATAAGCGCCTTTAGACTTGATTGTATACCTATTATATAGGAATTAGTAATGCAACAATTTCAGCTATGATTAATATGTGTTTATATTCTAGACATTATCATAATATCACTGGATTTTCTATAAAAATGTTTTGATTATCATAAGGTAAAAACCATTCTGTGATTATGTGCGGCGTGGTCTTGGTCTTGGTCTTATGAGATACCTTTTGATTTTAAAAGATTTTACAAGTTATAATAAATAAATTCCTTGTGATTTGAGTTTCTCATGTTGTTTTTACCACACTAATCCGGTCATTATTTTTCATATAATGCTCGAGTCGGGACGAGCATATTTTCCAGATTTAGCTAAATTATTTGGAGCTTTCAGGAGACGAGCTGGATTCTCTAAGACGTATTCATGTACCTTATATTCTTCCGTTATTTTCATTTGTTCTGTTTTTGTCTATATCTATTAGTAATTATAAGGATGAGCTGTTATAACTGTCTAGGCTGATAATATGTTAATGTTCTCTGATGATGTGTATAATAAAAATAATTTCTTTTTTTAAAGACTTGTTCATATTATATATTACTCGTCACATTTTATGAGATTCTGTTCTTTCTTTTTCTTTCACCCATAATGACCTATCTTTCGGACACTTAAATAATCAGCATACAGATACTAAGGATATTTTAAGTGTCATCTTTAGGTGTAAGAAATGCCAATTGTTACACTTTGGCAGCCTAATTCAAATAAGAATGTCTTACAACTAAACCATTTAATACTTCATATAAGATAAGGAGACGGGTCCTCGATCAAGCAATTAATACCTTCTATTCCTGAAGCAGGTTCATAAATCCCATAACTCCTATCCCATGTCATAAACGTCTAATAAATGCAAGAGATAGTATCCAAGCCACTTAATAACTTTTATTAGAAAATAGGTAGTCTCTGGTCATTTAAGACCTCAAAGAGGTAGATCCCATCATTTAATATATTTCCTAAGGCGGACTCCTCAATGGCGACTATCTAGCTGACATTGCATGGAATCTGCTGAGCCACTCAGTACTTCTTTATGGAAAAGCGAACCCTCAATATATCACTTAATACGTTATCCTGAAGCGGGCCCCTATCAAGATACCACCTTATGTGCCTAATAACTAGCCCCTTGGCCATTTAATACTTCATTTTTGGCAAAGAGGTAAGCCCTCAAAAACCACTTAATACCTCAAGACCCCAAAGTGTACCCTTCATATTATGACCCATACTCATAATGAAGTCTCACATTAGTCTGATTATTCACAGGAATTGGTAGCCAGATTAGCTGGGCAGGTTTACCCTATAGAATTTGGCACTTACCCTACGTCATCACAGATACTTATCACATGAGATGTCTCACATCAGCCCCAAAGTCACACTACTCATAGCCAGATTAACCTAGCAGACTTCTATGTTCCTTTAGACCGACCTTGCATCCCTATGACTTAGCTATAATTTAAATACTCTTTATATATATCATGCTCATCTCATCGTTCCATAATTATGGCCATATGAGGAATCCTCCTTATTACGCCTAAAATGACAATTACTTTCCTAAAGGGAATTCAATGATAATTATTACCTAATCAACTATGCAATTATACGTTATAATTATATGTTTATTACGCTAATTAATATGTAAATAAATACACACTTATTATTCTATGTGTATGGAGATTACGCCCTAACTAACGTTGAATATCAATTCCTTTTTATCCATAATAATAAAAGTCTTTTCTTTTCCTTCCATTTCACTAATAATGTCCAAATTCCAATATCCATAATAAGGGATTCTAATATGTATAATAAGGTTCAATACTCATATCCAAATTGTAGTAAATAAACTTATATATAGAATCTAAATCCAAGTTATCTCATATTAAAACAATAAAATAAATCAAAAATGGAAACTTACAATTTAATCAATTCTATGCTCTATTCAACTTCTTTTACTTGAATTTATACAACGGAAATTCTATTAAATTTTATAGAAATGAGATGTGTAAACTACGAATAAAGATTCATCCTTTACACATCATTTCTCAATTAAATCCCTTACTCAGATCTGGAGTAAGAAGTGGAATAGAATTAAGAATAAATAAACAACAAAATCCATAAACTCCATCATTTTAACATAAATTAACTAAGATTCCAATGTTAAGAATTAACATTTCACTTTGGGGGAATTTTGAGGATATTTAACATGATATTTTCGTAATCCAAAACTCTCCATAGCATATATCAAATCTAGACTATACTATTCAACTACTAAAATAGAAAAACTAAGATTTCCACTCATAGTTTGTCCTTAGCTTTACTTCATTCTGGATTTGCAATGCCTAATATAATCCCTTACAGGTCTCTTCTTTTTGACATATATAACAAGAGATTTGTATATATATTAGATCTAGAAAGGTCGGAGGAGAAGAGGTTTAGAAATTAAATAATAAACAAAGATAGACTATAGGATTTCTTACTTGAAATCCTAATGGAGTTTTCTGAATCTAAGAAAAGATGAACTAAAAGTGCTTTGCTGTTGTTCATAAAATATTTGTGAATAAAAATAAGGGTCTAGAGACTTATTTATAGTGGTTGAAACGCACCAGAACCGTAGGATGAAACTAGGTCAAAATGGATAAATCTAGAGCATTTAATACTACAAAACCCTAGTTGCCATAGTGTAATAGCGATGGAGCGCCCCATAGACCGGTCAACCGCTAGGGGTCGACCGGTTGGGTCGCATCGATCGACCACTCTACTATTTTTGAAACGTTTTGTTTGTTTCCATTGCCTGACTATTTTATACCTTAATTAACTTTTAGCGTTAATTGTTAACTTTAATTTTTACTTAACCTAAGTTTAATCATAATTAATTTTTTAAATCCAAACTTTAAATTTAACTGCTCATTTGAATTTGAGTTTGAATTAACTATTTTAATTCTAAAAATATTAAATGCCCATAACTTCTCAGTTTAAGCTCCGTTTTCAGCATATTATATATGAAAACAAACCAAAATTTCTCCACGAACGCAACAGAATAACTTTCGTGGTAAATTTTAACTGTTGTAAATTTTTTATTTTTATCCCTACCCGAATTAATTAATTTCTCTTAATTTACTTATTTAATTAGGGTTGATTTTACGAAGTGTTACAAGTAATGGGAGAAAAAATGCCTTTGATACCGCATCAAAGGCCTGATTAAAACACCTGCTAGATGGCCTGACCAAAGCACTACAAGCCTTCGATCCTACCTATGTAGCCTGCCGGAGCTCCTCCCAAAGGGAGGACAGACTAAGCCTTTGGTCCTGCCTAAGATAGCCTAGCCAAAGTACCAAACTAGCCTTCGGTTCACTTATAAAGCCTGACCAAAGCATCTCCTAGAGGGAGGATGCGTAAGACTTTGGTTCTTCCTAAGATGGCTAACTGAACGCATCGACCAGCCTAAATCATTACCTATAAGACAATAAGAGGCTTAAGCCTAAATCACTACCCAAAGAGTAATAGGGGCAAAGAGAATTAAAGCCTAAATTATTATCAAAAGAGTGATAAAGGGTAAAGAGAATTAAAGCTTAAATCACCACCCAAAGAGTGGTAAGGAGCAAAAGAAATCAATCGAGCGAGTTTAAATCTACCCAAAAGATGGGTTAAAGCAATCTTCTGGAGGAAGAATTGTTTAACGCATTTAATTTCACATCAAGATAAAAGGTAAAGCAACCTTTAAAGGAGGGTCAAGAATAATTTATTGCCAAATAAATTTCTGGTTTTCTATCTGGATATTATTGCCAGATAAATTTCTGGTCTTCTGTTCAAATATTAACGTTATATAAGTCTCTAGTCTTTTATGCAGATATTATTATCAAATAAGTTTATGGTCTTCTGTTCAAATATTATTGCTAGATAAATTTCTAGTCTTTTATTCAGATATTATCACTAAATAAGTTTCTGGTCTTCTATTCAGATATTATTGCCCGAGAAATTTTCGGTCTTCTATTCAGATATTATTGTCATATGAATTTTTGGTCTTTTATTCAGATATTATTGCCATATAAGTTTCTGGTTTTCTATTCAAGTGATATTATTACCAGATCGTTTTTTGACCTTCTATTCAGATTATTATTAGCAGATAATTTTATAGTCTTCTATTCAAGTGATATTATTACCAGATGGTTTTTCTGATCTTCTATTCAGTCTATTATTACCATATAATTTTCTGATCATCTATTCAAACGATATTATTACTAGATGGGTTTTCTGGTCTTCTATTCAGATTATTATTGTTGGAATGGATTTCTTATCTTTTATTCAAATCATTGCTTCCACAATGACTTTTTGGTCTTCTATTTAGAATATTGCCAAAATGGATTTTTGGTCTTCTATTCAGATTATTACCATATGGATTTCTAGTATTCTACTCAGATTATAATTATCAAAGAATTTATGGTCTACTATTCGAATAGACCTATGATATTATTGCTAGATTGAATTTATAGACTTTCTATTAAACATTTTTGCAGGTCTTCTTCATCAAATTTGACTTGAAGTACGAAAGTCTCTTTTATAGGAAAAAAGGATAGGCTAATACATGATTCACCAAATCTGAGAGGGTTTGCCCAAAATCAAATCAAAAGTTAATAATGAATATCATTGCTTACTTTATGTTTATACGAAAATAGGGTTAAAAAGAAAACCATGCAAATAATTAGAAAAGCAAGAAAATTCTTGGTTTACACCAAAGTGTAAAAAGCTTCTTTTATACAAGGAGGGAGGCAAATGTTATCCATACATTTTCTAAAGAAAACAAACTAGGAAGCAAGGGAATATGATGTCAAATTAATAGGTCCATCATGGGGCTTACAAGTTAATTATATGACAAGCGCCAACACAAGGATGTCGAAATCGAAGGGATATCGTATATAAAGGCTGGATGATATCATAGTCAAAGGCAAAAAAGATGTCAAACTCAAAGGCCATATGAGTTATTGCACCTATGAACATAAACAATTGCAAACATATGATATCGAACCTATGAAGATAAGGTTGTCGAATACATAGTATTTCAAACATACAAAGGTGAAAAAAAATAAGCTCCTACAACAATGTTACTATAAACCACGATGCTGAAAGTATGAAAAGCATGTTGCATAAGGATATCGGGTCCTAAGGATGATGAACTACAAAGACTATCGAACATAAATAGTAGAAAGAAATGATGTTGAATACCATCAACTAAGTGGCATAGATTTTGTATATAATCAATAAAGCAAGAGGGTTATATGAGTGTTGATGTCGTAGACTATCTACAAAGCAGGATTGAAATAGAGTGCGGATTAAGGATCTTAAGGCTAATTTAACACTACAGGGGGTGAATATTGTTTAATGGATTCTGAGACTTATATGGACTAATTTAAAAATTATGATATAAACAAATGCAGAACTTAATCACAGAACAATCACAGAATCAAACACAGATGCAGAAAGTAAATAAAAAGCACTAAAAGGAAAGAACACACCAGATTTTATACTGGTTCGAAGTTACCCTACATCCAATCCTGTACCAAGGTAAACACCTCATACAGATTTTTATGATACCAATGTCGAGATTACAATCCTCAATTTCTAAAGGCCTTGAGGTACCCTCCCGTCTCTCGAGTTTGGGGCAAACTCTCTTGATTTACCAGACACAAGATCACCCAATTGATTTTCAGGCACAACCACACCTTATAGAGAGATTCGATAAACTTTTGATTACAAATTAATCCTATAACTCTGAATAACACTTTGATCTTTGAGAGAGGGCAGAGAATCAAACAAGAATGAGATTCTAATTTGATTCACTTGAGAATTCGGTAGAATTTCGGCACGATCATAAAAACTACGAAAATTTTAGAATATGGATTTGTGGAGAAGTAGGGGCGAAGAAAATAAGAAATTAGTTAGTTAAAAAAGTCGTTTATGAAGGCTATTTATAGTGTAGTGATGGTCATAACTATTCGTGAAGAGATTTAAACGAATAAACACTTCTTTTGAAAATTGAAACTTTTAAATTCAACGGCCATCATGTCGACATAGGGTATCCTATGATGTCGACATCCTTAGTTAAAAACAATGTAAAATTTGTTTTGAAAATGGTATTGAAAGGAAAACAAGATGAAATGATTCTAGAGTAAAATAAACTAATTTTCCTATGATTTAAAATAAAGAAGAGTAGAAAAATATATTTTAGAATGTATACATAAATTTGATTTTAAATCTTAAGTAAATATATATTATAAAGGATATTTAAAATCAAAAAATGGTTTTAAAAATAAACGAAGTTTAAAACAAGAGTTAACAAAGAATATTTTAAGGCTAAAACATCTTTTTGAAAATTATTTGAAAAGATAATTTTTTAGGCTAAAATATTTTGAAAAACAGTTTTGAAAATCATTTTGAAAAACCATTTTGAAGTAGTTTTGCAAGTTTCTTCCTGCAAAATATTTCATCACATCAGGACTCGAGAACTTGTACAAAACTAGGATGTTCGTGGGTTTGTAAGCCACTTGCCGTAGGTTTGTAAGCCACTTGTCGTGGGTTTTTAAGCCACTAAGAAGGTAGAAATGGGTTCCATCTCAAATGAAATTTGGAATGAAGATTTCCATGCTATATATGAAGTTTTAACAAAACTAGACACTTATCTTGAAATCTTGATCTTGATACTCATGAGTCTTCAAACTTGATTTCTTTATTCTTGATCTTTATACTGTACAGTCTTCAATAATCAGTACCTGCCTTATATATATATATATATATATATATATCCTGCATAATAACATTCATATATATCTAGATAATAGTGTTAGCATATAAGTTATAATAAAATAAGTTACAAAGGTTGTTGTCATCAAAACCACTGTCTCCAGTTCCTAACAATCTCCCCCTTTTTGATGATGACGACCTTATAAATATATTTACCTCTTCGATCATACCATAACTCCCTTTACACCAACAACGCCCCCTTACTCCAAGCATACTATTTTATATAACTTCTCTCCCTTTGTCATCAACAAAAAATTTAACCTATAAACCTTGAACTTAATAGAAAATGAGATAAACAAACATATGACATAAGAATAATAACTATGTATGAGTGAAATATAGCATCCTAAGTTAAATGGAATTCAAGATTTTATACACCAAAGATTGTTTTTAGAAGAACATTAAGATAACACTTTTATACAAATTAACAAACCAATATACAATCAAGAAAACGAAAAACGCTTAACGAGGACCCTTAACTATTGGTGATTTATGGACCGAACAATTTGGATAGTGGAGACAAAAGTTTCCACGTTGTTCGACCAAGTTCCCATTAGAGTCAAAAAGGACCTCTCTAATGCAAATCACGCCATCGTCTTTGTCCATGTGAACATCCGGATTCGGCAGAGGATGTTCTAATTCTTGATCCTCTTGTGGTTCTTCTAGAGGCTCTTCTTCTTTAGAATCCATGGCTTGTGATGATTCTTCGATGACAATGTGATTGGCATGGTTATCCATAAGGAAGTTTTGTAAATTCCTAAGGATTCTGCCTTGCCTATTTTTTTTCTCTAGCCATTCGTAGTTGACTTACTTGAATTTCCGTCATCATTTAAAGAAAATCTTTCATCCTCTCTTGTAATTTGATGACTCGTACATGTGTGGAACGTTGAAAAGGACCAGAATGAGGAGAAGTGGATGAAGAAGGTTTATTATTAGAAGAGGAAGCCATTAATTTACTGTTTTAGAAGTTTATTACAGAGAATAGAACAGAGAAAAGGAGTAAAAGTCGAAATATATAAATATATAATTTAATAACTAATTTTAGAGATAAATTTAAATTAGAAAATCTTGGCATGTATGTCGACATAAGGGGATGGGTCATGTCGACATGCCTAGTTCGATTTTTGAGAAATTTTTATTTATATAAATTATTAACTATACTTGTATTATTTATAATATATATTTCAGTTAATGAACATATACCTAATTCTCTTCTAAATTTAGTAAAAAAAATTTCATTTAATATGGTTTGGTTAATATATCAGCAATTTGTTTTCCAGTATGAATATATTCAAGAATTATAACTTCTTTACTAATATTATCTCTAAGAAAATGATGCATAATATCAATATGTTTTGTTCTAGCACGATGAGTTTGATTTTTAGATAGGTTTATTGCACTAGTATTATCACAATAAATTGGTGATTTAGTTATAGTTAATCTGAAATCTTTTAAAGTTTATTGCATATATGTAACTTGAGAACAAGCCAAAGCAGTAGATATATATTCTGCTTCAGTTGTTGACAAGGATACAGTGTTTTGCTTCTTACTAAACCAGGAAAGCAGAGAATTTCCTAGAAAGTGACAAGTTCCACTTGTACGTTTTCGGTCTGATTTACAACCAGTGTAATCAGCACCACAATATGAAATTAAATCAAATACATCGTTTTTGGGGTAAAATAAACCATAATCTAAAGTATGTTTTACATATCTTAAAATTCTTTTAACGGCTTTTAAGTGAGTTTTTTTAGGTTGAGATTGGTATCTTGCACAGAGACAGACACTATGCATGATGTCAGGACGACTTGCTGTTATATAAAACAGCGAACCAATCATTCCCCTATATAATTTTTGATCAACATCTTTTGATTTATCTTCTTTACTTAAAGCTACATTAGTTGTCATTAGAGTTGGTTTCCCACCAGAAGTGGTCAATCCAAATATATTAATTAAATCCTTAGCATATTTTTCTTGACTAATGAAAATTCCTTTATCTAATTGTTTGATTTGAAGTCCTAAGAAGAAATTTAGTTCTCCCATTAACTCGTTTCAAATTCTTTAGTCGTTATATCTGGAACTTCTTTATTCATTATGTTATTAGTTGATCCAAATATTATATCACCTACATATATTTGTACTAATTGAATATCATTTTTGTTTCTTTTAATAAAAAGAGTTGTATCTATTTTACCAATTTCAAAACCAGATTGTAGTAAATAAGATCTTAGTCTTTCATATCAGGCTCTAGGAGCTTGTTTCAGATCATGTAAAGCTTTCTTTAATTTATATACATGATTTAGAAATTTATTATCTTCAAAAAGTGGAGGTTGTTCAACATAAACATCTTCTCTTACAAAACCATTTAGAAAAGCACTTTTAACATCCATTTGATATAACTTGAAATTATTGTAGTTTGCGAAAGCAAGTAGAATCCTGATAGCTTCTAGTCTTGCTATGAGTGCAAAGGTTTCATCGTAATCAATTCCTTCTTCTTGACAATAACCTTGCACGACTAAACGAGCTTTATTTCTCACGACCTCACCAAGTTCATTCATTTTATTTTTATAAACTCATTTTGTTCCAATTATACTTTTATCCTCAGGTTTAGGAACAAGCTTCCAAACATCATTTCTGGTGAACTGAATTCAATTCTTCTTGCATAGCAAGAATCCATGAATCATCAGATGATGCTTCCTTTGGATTTTTAGGTTCAATAGTTGATATGAAAGCTACATTAGTCATACTATTTAGTTGATTTCTTGTTTTAACTATAGATTCAATATTTCCTAGTATATTTTCTACTGGATGATCTTTTAATAGCCTAATTCTTTTATTAGGCTGAATGATTTCACAATATGTTTCATTAGGTTCATTATTTAAAGTTACAAAATCTTCTTCATCTTTGTACAGTATCTTTAAAATTTTCATCAAAAGATACATGCGTTGTTTCTTCAATAGTGTTAGTTCTTAAATTATAAACTCTAAATGTTTTACTTATATTAGAATATCTAACAAAGATGCCTTTGTCGGATTTAGGTTCAAATTTATCTAAATTATCTTTTGTATTAAGAATAAAACACTTACTACCAAAAACTTTAAAATAAGCTACGATGGGTTTCTTATTGTAAAGTAATTCATATGGTGTATTATTAGTTAATGGTCTAATTAAAATCCTATTTAATATATAACAAGCTGTAGCGACTGCTTCAGCCCAAAAGTTTTTAGGTAAGTTACTATCAGAAAACATTGTTCTAGCACACTCTTGAATCGTCCTATTTTACGTTCTACCACTCCATTTTGTTGTGGTGTTCTTGAAAAAGAGAAATTATGAGTAACTCCTTTTTAATTACATAAATTCTCAAAATTTTCATTTTCAAATTCTCCACTGTGACCACTACAAATAGTTTTTATTTTTAAAGAAAGTTGATTTTGAATTCCTTTAGCAAATTTATTAAATAATTCAAAAGCATCACTTTAAGTTTAATAAAAAATGTCCATGTGTATCTAGAATAATCATCTACAATTACAAAAACATATTTATTGTGATTAATTGATTGAACTTGAGATGGACCAAATAAATCGAAATGAGTAATTCTAGAGGTTTAGAAGTAGAAATCATATCTTTTAATTTAAATGAACTTTTCTTAGGTTTTCCTAATTGGCAAGCATCACATATATACCTACTTTAAAATTTAACTTGGGAAGACCTCTAACTAAGTCAAGTTTTGATAACCTAGATAACTGTTTTAAATTTAAATGACCAAATCATTTATGACAAATCCAAGGGTCACTCGTATTAGCCAAAAGACATAAGTTATCATTTGAAACTTTCATACTAAAGATGTAAATGTTTTTCTTCCTAATTCCTTCAAAGATAATATTTGACTTATTATCTTCAATGTGACACTTATATTTTTCAAATTTAATTTTAAATCCTTTATCACATAGTTGACTTATATTAAGCAAATTATGTTTTAAATTCCTAACTAATAAAATATCAGAAATAAGAGGAGTTTTAGAATTACTGACATTGCCGAGCCAATCACATATCCTTTTGAGTTATTTTCAAAGTTGACCAATCCACCATCTTGATATATATTGTCATTGAGTATCTCGGGATCTCCAGTCATATGCCTTGAACAGCCGCTATCAAGTATCCATTTATCTTTCTCAATTTGCACAGTTTTTCCATTGGTTGTTGATTCTTCAAAAGCCATGTAACATGTTTGTTCCTGCATAATAAACCAATTTGGTGGATAACTTGATTTTTCATAAAAAACTATATGCAGACTTATGTTACTTTGATGAAATGCATAAACTCAAACTAGTATTAACAAAATTCCTACAAATGCCATTTTTAACTTTTTAAGTTTCAGATTATGAAAACTATGAAAACCTACGCTCTGATACCAATTGAAAAGGAGTGCGAATTAAGGATCTTAAGGCTAATTTAACAAAAGAGAAGGGGTGAATAGTGTTTAGTGTATTCTAAGACTTATATGGACTAATTTAAAAATTATGATATAAATAAATGCAGAACTTAATCATAGAACAATCACAGAATCAAACACAGATGCAGAAAGTAAATAAAAAGCAGTAAAAGGAAAGAACACACCAGATTTTATACTAGTTCAGAGTTACCCTACATCCAGTCATTTACTAAGGCAAACACTTCATATAGATTTTTGTTATACCAATGTCGAGATTGCAATCCTCAATTTCTAAAGGCCTTGAGGTACCCTCCTGTCTCTCGAGTCCGGCGCAAACTCTCTTGATTTACGAGACACAAGATCACCCAATTGATTTCCAAGCAAAACCATACCTTACAGAGAGACTCGATAAATTTTTGATTACAAATTGATCCTATAACTCTAAATAGCACTTTGATCTTTGAGAGAGGGCAGAGAATCAAACAAGAATGAGATTCTAATTTGATTCACTTGAGAATTTGGCAGAATTTCGACACGATCTTAAAGATATGAATTTTTTTGAATATGGATTTGTGGAGAAGGAGCGAAGAAAATAGAAATTAGTTAGTTAAATATTCGTTTGTGAAGGCTATTTATAGAGTAGTAACAGTTATAACCATTCGTGAAGAAATTTAAACGAATAGACACTTCTTTTGAAAATTGAAACTTTTGAATTCAACGGCCACCATGTCGACATAGGGTATCCTATGACGTCGACATCCTTAGTTAAAAAACAATGTAAATTTTTTTTTGAAATGATATTGAAAGGAAAACAAGATGAAATGATTCTGGAGTAAAATAAACTAATTTTCCTATGTTTCAAAATAAAGAAGAGTAGAAAAATATATTTTTAGAATGTATATATAAATTTGATTTTAAATCTCAAGTAAATATATATTATAAAGAATATTTAAAAATCAGAAGATAGTTTTAAAAATAAACGAAGTTTAAAACAAGAGTTAACAAAGAATATTTTAAGGCTAAAACATATTTTTGAAAATCATTTGAAAAGATAATTTTTAAGGCTAAAATATTTTGAAAAGTAGTTTTGAAAATCATTTTGAAAAATCATTTTGAAATAGTTTTACAAGCTTCTTCCTGTAGAATATCTTATTACATCAGGACTCGAGAACTTGTACAAAAGCAGGATGTTCGTGGGTTTGTAAGCCACTTGTCGTCAGTTTGTAAGCTACTTGTCGTGGGTTTGTAAGCTGCGAAGAAGGTAGAAATGGGTTCCATCCCAAATGAAATTTGGAATGAAGATTTCCATGCATTATGAAGTTTTAACAAAACTAGACACTTATCTTGAAATCTTGATCTTGATGCTCATGAGTCTTCAAACTTGATTTCTTCATTCTTGATCTTTATATTGTACAGTCTTCAATAATCAGTACCTGCCTTATATATCCTGCATAATAACATTCATATATATTTAGACAATAATGCTAGTATATAAGTTATAATAAAATAAATTACAAAGGTTGTTGTCATCGAAACCACTATCTCCGGTTCCTAACAAGGATGTTGCATTTCATTAATATAAAAACTGATGTCGAATATTAACAAGTGGAAGGACTTCAAGCTTCATAAGAGAATACGTGAGAGGATCTCGAATGATAGCAATCTAAAGAAAGTCATCAGAATTCTACTATATACCCAAGGATGTAGTATGCTATCAACATAAAAAATGATGTCGAATCTCAATAATGCATTTGGGATATCAGATGTCGGGGGTTATGAAGAATGTTGCCTTCTATTAATGTAAATGAACGAGATTGTCGCATACCACTAGCACATAAAAGTTCGTCATATACCATCAATTCGGCAAAGCATACCGAATATCAGGTGATATCATAGGTCAACAGCCTACTAAAGGTTGCCGAAATCATCAATGAACGCATGCTATTAGCATGATGAATAATTCTAAATGTCAGGCACCTTGAAGTGCCTTATGGCAGCCATGTGCCAGCTTCGACCCATATAAATACAGGTCCCATGACATTGTAAAAGGGGTGAATCATTTTCTTTCTCTCTTCTCAAATTTAAGATTGTAAACTCTAAATTGAATTAGGGAAAAATTAGGAATTGATTTATAATCTTTGAGACTTGTGAACAAAGGCCTAGACGAATAATTTAGCACACTCTGTTTCCTTTGATTCGTGCATATTTGATTATAATCGAACTTTGGACTTGCATACGACTAACTTTGTACTTGGACTTGACTTTAGGCTTATAAATAATATAAGTTCATTTAAGCCCTTATTCAATTTAATGTTATTTCGCATATTGACAATCTTGCCTATCAAACATATGAACAATGGACCGTGGATTATGTAACTTGCTTATTTTGTCCATTAACTAAAGACTAATGGACTATTGCACATTTAAGCAAGTTGTCTATTTTTCCGTTGGACACGTGATATGGCTTTTTGGCCAGTTCTATAATAAAGCCAAAAACCCAACGACATTATGGGATCATTTCGATTGACATCATATTGTACTAAGTCTTGAATGATGAGTCAATCTTTGGTTTAATATCGCCATCACAACCTTAAAACAATACCACGTTGAACAACATCATTGATATTAGACCGAATGTAGGCTCACCAGGGCATCATGGATGTCATACCAATTTATGAAACCTTAACAGACATAGGAGTAAGTATAGATCAATGATGTCAAATTTCATTCTATGCATCATAAAAAGAACAATCAACAAAAAACCGACTACTAAAATTACTATCATCAAATATAAAAACAATAAGATGATTATTATCACCACTTCAAATGAAGGAAAAAAGTAAAATATTGAATAAAAACATTAATACCAAAAAAATCAATCTTTATATGCTACAGCATGTAGAAAATAAAACCAATTTATTAAATAATAGTAAAGCAGAAGAAATTCAAGCTCTCTTATTAATTGTAGGAGTTTTCTTTACTCTCCTTAATTTTCTCTCTATATTTTAGTTTTAAATTTCTGTAATTTATCACTTCATAATTATTCTACTAAACTTCTAATGCCAATCTATAATCAAATACATACTTTTAAAATTTTCTAAGATTATTCGCAAATGCTTTCTTATTCTCTTCTAATATTTTACATTTAAGTCTATACAATTAAACTAATTACATAATTAAAAATTTAAACCATTTGATAAACTCAGTTATCTTCTAACATTCGATACATCATGTAAATTCTAAAATATGAAAATTTCAACAGTAGATCATAGTAGCATCAACAAACTGGTAAAACAAAATTTTCATTTGCATATAAAGATATATAAATCACATAGCATAAATTATATACATCAACAACAATAGCAAATTTATTTTATAATTCGTTTATGTAACGACCCAGAATTTTAAACAATTTAATTTGAAATATTTAATTTATTTTAAATATTTAAATGATGGTTTGGATTGAATTTTCAATATAACTTTGAATTTGACGATTAAATTATAGAGTCCAATCTATTGAGAGTCGAATAAAAATTTGAATCTTCAAATTTAAGCCGATTAAAAAGATTTCAAAGGCTTGTAAAATCCATATTGATAGTATTGAAAATTTTAGAAGCTTCAGAATTGAAATTGAAAGTGAATTGTTCAGTTTTGAAATTTAATCGTTCGAATCGATATTTAAAAATAGCCGTCGGAGGCACAGTCTCGGAATTCGACGAAACCAGTTCCATTGGGTCCGGAATATTGAATTATTCCCGGATTTCAAATTTCGAAATTTTTGGAGTTAATATGTGAGCACACGACACATAAACGCGTTGAAGATTTTAAACGAATTTAAATTTAAATATTTAAGTCAACAAACATCACGTTCTTCCCCAAATTCAGCCTAAAATCACGCTAAAGACATCGTGCGAGCATGTTCGTTCAATCTGAATAACATCCCTCCCCCTCTCCTTTTATAAATCACGCGAGCTTCATATTAAATTTACAGAAAGCTTCAAATAATGGCCGATACCCTTCGCCCCCTCTCGTTCAAAACATTCGAACGCAAATCCCTCTTTCCCCCTTTCTTCCTTAAAATCTCAAAACACAATTCCATCTCCAGTTCATTTTCATATAAAAAAACAAAAAACAAAAATGGCCGAAGCCCTAAACCCATGTCGCGACTTTGGGGGGGAGAGCGACGCGCGATGTCGTGACAGAGGCGAAGGCGAGGGGGGCCGCGATGGCTACAGGCGCGAGCACAAGGCTCGGCGGCGCGCGGCAACGCTCGAAGGGGGAGCGCGCGCGTGGTGATTCGCGGCGACGCAATGGCGATGGAGGCGGCGCAGGTGGGGGCGACTCGTGGTGACAAGGCGGCGCGTGAATGTGAGGTGAAGCTCGTTCGAGCTCGGCCTGGGGAGTCGACTAGGGATTCGCGAGCTAATAGGCGTACGATGCGGTAGTGAAATTTCGAGCATGGGGCAGTGAGGTGATTTATTTATTTATTTATTTATTTATTTTAGATTTTTTTTTTCTTTCTGAATTAACATATATATATACAAGTAGAAAAAAAAAAGGTATGAAAAACATTTTACAGTAAAGTGAAAATCGTTAGTTAACTAAATTTATATAAATGAGAAATTAAATTTTCGTCTAGTTCAAATATTATAAATCGTATAATGTTTATATACAGTAAATGAAAGCATCAAAGAAAAATTTAGTCTTTAATTAAATTTTTATTTAAATAAATTTATTAAAGAAATTTTAGTTTCAAATTTAAAATAAAGGCCACTAGTTAATTAAATTTATTTAAAAGAAATTGGTTAGACAGTTAAATTTATTAAAGAAATTTTATTAAGAATTCAAATCATTTGATAAAACGATTTATTTAAGGAAATTGATTTTTAAGTTGAAATAAAAAGAAAATTTAGTTTTAAAACTTTTGGTTAAAAGGAAAATGAGTTTGAATTCAAATTTTTAGTTTGAAACCAGAAAATTTGTATAAATTTAAGATTGGTCAATTAAAATTATTAATTGATAAGAAAAAGAAATTTAATAGTTAACACCAAAATTTGTTAGTTGATTTAATTTATAAAAAGAAAATTTAGTTTTAAAACTAAATTGAAGTTAAATAAATTTGTTTAAAGTAAATTTAATTGAAGTTTAAATTGAACTAGACAAATTTGTTAGGAATTTGATTTATTGGATAAATAAAAATAAAAGAAATTGATATAAAGATATTAAACAAATATGATTAGTTGAGTTGTTATAAAATAAATAGTTATGATAATAAATTTGTTTTATCTACTATAGTTACTAAAAAGGAAATCTTTAGTTAAAATTAAATCTATAGTTAATTAAATTATTTGAAAGAGAGTTTGGTTAATTGAATTAAATTTTTTAGTTGAAATAAATTTTTTTAAAGAAGAAACGGATTTAAATAAAACTATTGATTTATTAAACAATCAAAAATGAAAATTTATTATTCGATCTATTCGAATATTAATAAATTGTATAAAATTGTTATACAAGGTATAAATGAAGGAATCAAGTTGAATTGGAAGTGGATGGCAAACAGGAATAAAAGGTGAGAATTTCTCACTCAAAAGGAATTTTATTGTTTATTTAAATTTTAAATAGTTAGATTTAAAATTGTTTGACTGTGTTGATTGAATGTTTGAATGATGATTGTTATATATATTTATTGGATGTGAATAGACCCTATACGCCGTTAGTAAGCGGAGGTTATTTATTACACACATATACCGCGATATTCCACCTCGAAGTGGAATTGGTATTATATTATATATATAGCAATATATATATATTGGCATATGTATATATTGCAGTTGATTGATTTCCCGCATTTTCTTTTAGCGGATGAGACCCTATTGCGCCGTTAGTAAGCGGATATATATATATTTATAAAATCCCATATACCGCGATATTCCGTCTTGAAACGGAATGGTATTGTGCTAATGTCTGTGGATGCAGGAAAACAGGTTGGAGGGATCCAACTGGATTCCTCACAAATATTTATTGATTTTAAATATTGTGATGCTTGATTGTTTATCAAATCGATATATGATATTGAAAAATCGTGATTGACTATTGATGTGTTGCATCATCGGATCCAATTTTGAAAGTTTAAAAATAACGATTTTTATTTATAAAGGATTCTAAAGTGATTTTGAAAATATACGTTTATAAAATATTTTTGGAATTGATTTATTACAAATAAATAAACGTTATAATTTTTATGTTATAAAAATTTTGATTTTTGAGGAATGTAGTTCAAAGTGATTTTTGAGAATATGAGATTAATGATTTGATAAAATAATTTAAACTGGGATTTTTGAATCTATTATAAAAAGTTTAAGAATAGGATTTATGAAATTTGATTATTTTATAAATCAAAGTGATGAAATTATGAAAGACTTTGAAGATGTTTCAAAAAGAATAATATAAATTGTTTTATATTAAAAGATTTATAAATCGATATTTATAAATTAAAAACATTAGAATTTGTAAAACGAACTTTTCTAAGTGTTAAAATAAATTGAAAATAAATTTCATAAATAGAAATGGAATTATAGAATTATAACGGTGAAGTTATAAATAGAATTTTATAAGCAGTAGGTTTATAAAATTTATAAAGTTATTAAAGGAATGATTTTGGATAAATGAATGAATCTTATAAGTTATAAGATTATAAATTTATGAAGTTTAAAGGAATGATTTTGTAAATAAATAAATTATAAGTATTTGACTTATAATATGAATTTTTAGTATATCATTGTGATATGAATTGAGACAGGTTAATAAAGAAAATTTATAAAAGGAAGTTGATGTAAAATAAATAGAATAGAATTTATAAACGTTGTTTTATAAATTCAAAACGACTTATTTTGATAAGTAAATTGTTCTAATTTATTAATGGAGTTATATTCATGTTTTAAACAGTGAATAATTCCTTAAAATAAAAGGAATAGAAGGAATGAAATTTATTAATAATATATTCACGTTTTTGTATAGTGAATATTATGTTAAAGAATTATTTGGAATATGATGTTTTAAATAGAATTAAAACGATCTAATGATGTTCTAAAATATGTTGAGATTCGAAACCATAGATTTCAACATTTATTGTTGAAATAGATGTTTTCGAGAAATAAAAGGAAATGGTAGATTATAACACTGTTGTTATAATAGATGATTTCCGAAAGGAAATGTTTTTGTATAGTATTGGGATTTATATATCTATTTTTAATTTCGAATCCCTATACTAGTGATTTTGGGTTGTCGTAACGATGTTTTACGCAACATCGTTTTGGCCCAAATAAATACGGTTAAGTGAATGATTTCCTTAAAGAAAGAAATATATACTTAATTTCGATTTAAGTATATAGAATATTTTCTAAGTGTTGAAAATAAAAGATTGTGAATTACTTATTTAATAAGTATAGAAATGTTTTCCAATATAAAGTGAATATGTTGAGAATTTATCTTTTTGAAGATAAATTGAAAAATGGATATTTGAAATCATATATTCATAAATATTTTGGAAATATAAATTCAATATGGAATTTATAAAAGGAATTGGGAAAATAGGTTTAAAATAAATATTGATTTATTTTTGAAATATGGAAAGTTATATCTTCTAAAGATATTTTTTGGAAATAAATAATTTGGAAAATTATTTGGAATCTGGTGATGTTGGCATATCTATTGATAGTTCAATGACCGACTATCAATATTTACCTTTAAATAGGTATTTGTTGTGAATTGTTTGAAATTGAATGCCACACTTATTTTTTTTTTTTTTTTTAAAATAAGCGCTCACTATTCGGGTTAACCGGGAAAGGACCATGGGGTCGTATAACCCATTCCGAATATGTGATACGTCGTTATGAATTGCATTCGAAGAACGGTGTTGAAGACCGGATATTTTCGAAAGCGAAAGGATTTCTTGTTGATTGTCTCTACACTGGCTGATCCCTGGTATAGAGATCTCCATAAGTGATGGGAAATCCGAACGTGATTAGAGATTATTCGGATTGCAAGGACTTCTTTGTAAGTGCCTTCGGTTCTGTTCGAGCCCGGAACAGACTTGTATGGATTGCATGTCTGACATTACAAGTTGAGATATAAAGCTGATTTCTTTCAAATATATTTCTGAGGTGGCGGAGAATTTATTCTTTTAGCTTAACACCCTTCTCTGAGACGTACGAGCTCAGAGGTTATATAGTTGAAGTTATCAGCGATATATTCCCAGTTTGGTAATGTGACATGCTGAGTGATGCTGAAATGATCATTGTGTTGATTATTTGTGATAGGATCATTTATTTGATCGTCTATCCTGATGATCATTGTGTTGATCATTTGTTGACCCAAAGCACAGCTTTTTGTACAAAGTGTGTTTTTGTGGACGTGACTTCGTCGAGCCTCACATCCCGGAAATGGTCAAAACAGGAAAGATGCGGCAAGGTTATTAGGGGTTGCTGTAGCTCCCCTTAGGGTATGTGCATTTCCTTCTGGAAAGGGGTGGTATCATGGTATGGAGCCCAGATACTTACTCATGTTGAAAACACTCTATTTATTATGGTGTGATGTTGGATATCGAGCGCTCGGTTGAAAAGGTCCTAAAGGACCGGGGAATGGCGTGCTCGTGTCAGTAGTTACCCAGTTAAGGGGTAACCCGGCCTTGTGTTGGCAGAGTTCCGGTTTGGTTCTCGGGGGTGTCTTTCCAGAGGCATTCTCAGTGGCAATGGGAAGTTCCTTGGCCTGACCATTTGTTGGAAATCCAAAGAAACAATACGAAACTTGTACGGTTTTAGTTGTAGAACCTGCTATTCACTTATGGTGGTCACCACTGTTTGGATAGTAGCTATAGTAGGCATACGATAATGGTCGTATGTTGGCTAAGATTTATATTCTACTTTCGAAATAAATTTTTCCTACACTATACACTAATAATAATATGAAATGTTCTTTTAAATGCGTATCAAGCATCTTTGACTATCATAAGGAGAAATCTCCTCCGATTCTGCGTTTGCATGTGTGTGTGTGCGGGAGGCCTTATGGTAGTCTCATTTTTAAAAGCATTGCGAATTGATAAAAAAAAAAATATTCCTCTATTTTGATTTTAAAGTTAAATAACTGTTTTGAGTTCTCACACCAGTCACATGACTGACTCGGAGTTTATTGTTTTCCTTCCTAAACTCTGGGTGCCCACCAATTTTCACACGGGCAGTTAAGAGTTAGGTTTATCAGGATATTCTGGATATTCTGGAGTTGCTGGAGGCAAGCTGGATGGCATGGCGTATTACTAGTTTATATAATATATTTTTTTTCCGCTGCACTGTTTATTGTTGTTGTTGTACACTCTGATGATTTGATGTAATGTAATATAATGTGATGTAATAACTGATATAGTTCTTTATTTAAAGATTATTCATTTATTATTATATGTTGTTCCGCTGCGAATTGTGAGATTCTGTTGTTGTTCTTTTTGTTTCCTTTCTGTCCCTTCTATTTTCAAATTCTCTATTTTCTTTTCTGTCTTTTGTTTTCTTTTTCCTTTATTTTCTTTTCTTTCTATTTCTTTCTATTTTAAAATTTTCTATCTTCTTATCTACTCTTCTTTTCTTCCCTTTTCTTTTCTTAAATTCTTTCTAAACCCTAATGGTTCGGTTTTTCGGCAACGAAAAACCTATTCCGTTACAGTTGGTATCAGAGCTTATGGTTAAGCGACAACCATGGTTCTGTTGGGTATTACTCGTTAGAGATAGAGTCAGCAGTACTCTAGAATGAATTTGAGTGTAATAATAGATATGAGCGTGTATTTGTTAGTGAATATAAAATTGATTTATATTATAAAATAATTTTGCCCAAAACTATTTTTGTATAGAAAAGAAATGGTTTTCTATGAATTATTATAGTATATGGTTGCATGATTGTTAGGAAGTAATAATATTGAATTATTATCATTAGTAATGGAATTAAATAAAATGGATTGAATTCAAGTAAACTAACTTGATAAATTATTAATTCATGGACTAATGAATTGGAATTGGTTAAATTAAAATTTAGTCGTGAGCTAAATTTGAAGATAAATCTGAATTTGTATATAAGTTCAAGTGAGTAAAAGAAATTAATTGAAATTTCCTTTGTTGGTAATTAAGTAAATTCGAGATGAATTGAAAATTTAAATGAATTAGTGAATGGAACTAATTTGAAGTAGTAATATGAATTACTAAACGAAAGTTAATCGATAGAATTCAATATTTAGAATTGAAAATTGAATTCGAATGAAATTTAAATTGTGAATTGAATTGAAGTGAAAAATTTAATAAAATTGGATATGTAACTTCAAAAATGAAGTAAAAACGTATAAGGAACATATATTGGAAATTTTGTAATAGAATTGGCAAATGGTTTGAATGTTGGATTTGGATGCTACTACTAAGCAGGTTATACAGGTATATAAAGGAATTGAGATTTTGATTTCAAAGATAAAATTTAATTGCTCGACAAAAAAGGTACGTATTTCAATTTCAGTATGAGATTTGATGACTTTCTTCTCTAGCCACTTGGCTTTTCTCTTTTCTTTTTGATTCTGAGGGGCCGTGGTGCCATTTTGTAGTCGTACCGATCGAGCCGCGCAAAGGAAACGCTGGCGAAATTTTTCGAAAATTTAGGGTGTTAGAAAAATTTTGAGAAAAATTTGAAAGTTTGAAATTTGAATTTGAATTTAAATTTGAATGGTTAGTAAAACAATATTGTTTGAAACCTATAAATGAAGTTGGAAATCTAGTTGAAATGATAGTAAATCTTTAGTAAAAAGATTTAGGTTAGCAAGTTGATAAAACTATTTGAATTGTGAAAAATAATAAAAGGGATAAGGGCATTCTTCTTAACTGGTAATTTCGGGACGAAATTCTTTTAAGAGGGAAAGATTGTAACGATCCAGAATTTTAAACAATTTAATTTGAAATATTTAATTTATTTTAAATATTTAAATGATGGTTTGGATTGAATTTTCAATATAACTTTGAATTTGACGATTAAATTATAGAGTCCAATCTATTGAGAGTCGAATAAAAATTTGAATCTTCAAATTTAAGCCGAATAAAAATATTTCAAAGGCTTGTAAAATCCATATTGATAGTATTGAAAATTTTAGAAGCTTCAGAATTGAAATTGAAAGTGAATTGTTCAGTTTTGAAATTTAATCGTTCGAATCGATATTTAAAAATAGCCGTCGGAGGCACAGTCTCGGAATTCGACGAAACCAGTTCCATTGGGTCCGGAATATTGAATTATTCCCGGATTTCAAATTTCGAAATTTTTGGAGTTAATATGTGAGCACACGACACATAAACGCGTTGAAGATTTTAAACGAATTTAAATTTAAATTTAAATATTTAAGTCAACAAACATCACGTTCTTCCCCAAATTCAGCCTAAAATCACGCTAAAGACATCGTGCGAGCATGTTCGTTCAATCTGAATAACATCCCTCCCCCTCTCCTTTTATAAATCACGCGAGCTTCATATTAAATTTACAGAAAGCTTCAAATAATGGCCGATACCCTTCGCCCCCTCTCGTTCAAAACATTCGAACGCAAATCCCTCTTTCCCCCTTTCTTCCTTAAAATCTCAAAACACAATTCCATCTCCAGTTCATTTTCATATAAAAAAAAAAAAAAACAAAAATGGCCGAAGCCCTAAACCCATGTCGCGACTTTGGGGGGGAGAGCGACGCGCGATGTCGTGACAGAGGCGAAGGCGAGGGGGGCCGCGATGGCTACAGGCGCGAGCACAAGGCTCGGCGGCGCGCGGCAACGCTCGAAGGGGGAGCGCGCGCGTGGTGATTCGCGGCGACGCAATGGCGATGGAGGCGGCGCAGGTGGGGGCGACTCGTGGTGACAAGGCGGCGCGTGAATGTGAGGTGAAGCTCGTTCGAGCTCGGCCTGGGGAGTCGACTAGGGATTCGCGAGCTAATAGGCGTACGATGCGGTAGTGAAATTTCGAGCATGGGGCAGTGAGGTGATTTATTTATTTATTTATTTATTTATTTTAGATTTTTTTTTTCTTTCTGAATTAACATATATATATACAAGTAGAAAAAAAAAAGGTATGAAAAACATTTTACAGTAAAGTGAAAATCGTTAGTTAACTAAATTTATATAAATGAGAAATTAAATTTTCGTCTAGTTCAAATATTATAAATCGTATAATGTTTATATACAGTAAATGAAAGCATCAAAGAAAAATTTAGTCTTTAATTAAATTTTTATTTAAATAAATTTATTAAAGAAATTTTAGTTTCAAATTTAAAATAAAGGCCACTAGTTAATTAAATTTATTTAAAAGAAATTGGTTAGACAGTTAAATTTATTAAAGAAATTTTATTAAGAATTCAAATCATTTGATAAAACGATTTATTTAAGGAAATTGATTTTTAAGTTGAAATAAAAAGAAAATTTAGTTTTAAAACTTTTGGTTAAAAGGAAAATGAGTTTGAATTCAAATTTTTAGTTTGAAACCAGAAAATTTGTATAAATTTAAGATTGGTCAATTAAAATTATTAATTGATAAGAAAAAGAAATTTAATAGTTAACACCAAAATTTGTTAGTTGATTTAATTTATAAAAAGAAAATTTAGTTTTAAAACTAAATTGAAGTTAAATAAATTTGTTTAAAGTAAATTTAATTGAAGTTTAAATTGAACTAGACAAATTTGTTAGGAATTTGATTTATTGGATAAATAAAAATAAAAGAAATTGATATAAAGATATTAAACAAATATGATTAGTTGAGTTGTTATAAAATAAATAGTTACGATAATAAATTTGTTTTATCTACTATAGTTACTAAAAAGGAAATCTTTAGTTAAAATTAAATCTATAGTTAATTAAATTATTTGAAAGAGAGTTTGGTTAATTGAATTAAATTTTTTAGTTGAAATAAATTTTTTTAAAGAAGAAACGGATTTAAATAAAACTATTGATTTATTAAACAATCAAAAATGAAAATTTATTATTCGATCTATTCGAATATTAATAAATTGTATAAAATTGTTATACAAGGTATAAATGAAGGAATCAAGTTGAATTGGAAGTGGATGGCAAACAGGAATAAAAGGTGAGAATTTCTCACTCAAAAGGAATTTTATTGTTTATTTAAATTTTAAATAGTTAGATTTAAAATTGTTTGACTGTGTTGATTGAATGTTTGAATGATGATTGTTATATATATTTATTGGATGTGAATAGACCCTATACGCCGTTAGTAAGCGGAGGTTATTTATTACACACATATACCGCGATATTCCACCTCGAAGTGGAATTGGTATTATATTATATATATAGCAATATATATATATATTGGCATATGTATATATTGCAGTTGATTGATTTCCCGCATTTTCTTTTAGCGGATGAGACCCTATTGCGCCGTTAGTAAGCGGATATATATATATTTATAAAATCCCATATACCGCGATATTCCGTCTTGAAACGGAATGGTATTGTGCTAATGTCTGTGGATGCAGGAAAACAGGTTGGAGGGATCCAACTGGATTCCTCACAAATATTTATTGATTTTAAATATTGTGATGCTTGATTGTTTATCAAATCGATATATGATATTGAAAAATCGTGATTGACTATTGATGTGTTGCATCATCGGATCCAATTTTGAAAGTTTAAAAATAACGATTTTTATTTATAAAGGATTCTAAAGTGATTTTGAAAATATACGTTTATAAAATATTTTTGGAATTGATTTATTACAAATAAATAAACGTTATAATTTTTATGTTATAAAAATTTTGATTTTTGAGGAATGTAGTTCAAAGTGATTTTTGAGAATATGAGATTAATGATTTGATAAAATAATTTAAACTGGGATTTTTGAATCTATTATAAAAAGTTTAAGAATAGGATTTATGAAATTTGATTATTTTATAAATCAAAGTGATGAAATTATGAAAGACTTTGAAGATGTTTCAAAAAGAATAATATAAATTGTTTTATATTAAAAGATTTATAAATCGATATTTATAAATTAAAAACATTAGAATTTGTAAAACGAACTTTTCTAAGTGTTAAAATAAATTGAAAATAAATTTCATAAATAGAAATGGAATTATAGAATTATAACGGTGAAGTTATAAATAGAATTTTATAAGCAGTAGGTTTATAAAATTTATAAAGTTATTAAAGGAATGATTTTGGATAAATGAATGAATCTTATAAGTTATAAGATTATAAATTTATGAAGTTTAAAGGAATGATTTTGTAAATAAATAAATTATAAGTATTTGACTTATAATATGAATTTTTAGTATATCATTGTGATATGAATTGAGACAGGTTAATAAAGAAAATTTATAAAAGGAAGTTGATGTAAAATAAATAGAATAGAATTTATAAACGTTGTTTTATAAATTCAAAACGACTTATTTTGATAAGTAAATTGTTCTAATTTATTAATGGAGTTATATTCATGTTTTAAACAGTGAATAATTCCTTAAAATAAAAGGAATAGAAGGAATGAAATTTATTAATAATATATTCACGTTTTTGTATAGTGAATATTATGTTAAAGAATTATTTGGAATATGATGTTTTAAATAGAATTAAAACGATCTAATGATGTTCTAAAATATGTTGAGATTCGAAACCATAGATTTCAACATTTATTGTTGAAATAGATGTTTTCGAGAAATAAAAGGAAATGGTAGATTATAACACTGTTGTTATAATAGATGATTTCCGAAAGGAAATGTTTTTGTATAGTATTGGGATTTATATATCTATTTTTAATTTCGAATCCCTATACTAGTGATTTTGGGTTGTCGTAACGATGTTTTACGCAACATCGTTTTGGCCCAAATAAATACGGTTAAGTGAATGATTTCCTTAAAGAAAGAAATATATACTTAATTTCGATTTAAGTATATAGAATATTTTCTAAGTGTTGAAAATAAAAGATTGTGAATTACTTATTTAATAAGTATAGAAATGTTTTCCAATATAAAGTGAATATGTTGAGAATTTATCTTTTTGAAGATAAATTGAAAAATGGATATTTGAAATCATATATTCATAAATATTTTGGAAATATAAATTCAATATGGAATTTATAAAAGGAATTGGGAAAATAGGTTTAAAATAAATATTGATTTATTTTTGAAATATGGAAAGTTATATCTTCTAAAGATATTTTTTGGAAATAAATAATTTGGAAAATTATTTGGAATCTGGTGATGTTGGCATATCTATTGATAGTTCAATGACCGACTATCAATATTTACCTTTAAATAGGTATTTGTTGTGAATTGTTTGAAATTGAATGCCACACTTATTATTTTTTTTTTTTTTAAATAAGCGCTCACTATTCGGGTTAACCGGGAAAGGACCATGGGGTCGTATAACCCATTCCGAATATGTGATACGTCGTTATGAATTGCATTCGAAGAACGGTGTTGAAGACCGGATATTTTCGAAAGCGAAAGGATTTCTTGTTGATTGTCTCTACACTGGCTGATCCCTGGTATAGAGATCTCCATAAGTGATGGGAAATCCGAACGTGATTAGAGATTATTCGGATTGCAAGGACTTCTTTGTAAGTGCCTTCGGTTCTGTTCGAGCCCGGAACAGACTTGTATGGATTGCATGTCTGACATTACAAGTTGAGATATAAAGCTGATTTCTTTCAAATATATTTCTGAGGTGGCGGAGAATTTATTCTTTTAGCTTAACACCCTTCTCTGAGACGTACGAGCTCAGAGGTTATATAGTTGAAGTTATCAGCGATATATTCCCAGTTTGGTAATGTGACATGCTGAGTGATGCTGAAATGATCATTGTGTTGATTATTTGTGATAGGATCATTTATTTGATCGTCTATCCTGATGATCATTGTGTTGATCATTTGTTGACCCAAAGCACAGCTTTTTGTACAAAGTGTGTTTTTGTGGACGTGACTTCGTCGAGCCTCACATCCCGGAAATGGTCAAAACAGGAAAGATGCGGCAAGGTTATTAGGGGTTGCTGTAGCTCCCCTTAGGGTATGTGCATTTCCTTCTGGAAAGGGGTGGTATCATGGTATGGAGCCCAGATACTTACTCATGTTGAAAACACTCTATTTATTATGGTGTGATGTTGGATATCGAGCGCTCGGTTGAAAAGGTCCTAAAGGACCGGGGAATGGCGTGCTCGTGTCAGTAGTTACCCAGTTAAGGGGTAACCCGGCCTTGTGTTGGCAGAGTTCCGGTTTGGTTCTCGGGGGTGTCTTTCCAGAGGCATTCTCAGTGGCAATGGGAAGTTCCTTGGCCTGACCATTTGTTGGAAATCCAAAGAAACAATACGAAACTTGTACGGTTTTAGTTGTAGAACCTGCTATTCACTTATGGTGGTCACCACTGTTTGGATAGTAGCTATAGTAGGCATACGATAATGGTCGTATGTTGGCTAAGATTTATATTCTACTTTCGAAATAAATTTTTCCTACACTATACACTAATAATAATATGAAATGTTCTTTTAAATGCGTATCAAGCATCTTTGACTATCATAAGGAGAAATCTCCTCCGATTCTGCGTTTGCATGTGTGTGTGTGCGGGAGGCCTTATGGTAGTCTCATTTTTAAAAGCATTGCGAATTGATAAAAAAAAAAAATTCCTCTATTTTGATTTTAAAGTTAAATAACTGTTTTGAGTTCTCACACCAGTCACATGACTGACTCGGAGTTTATTGTTTTCCTTCCTAAACTCTGGGTGCCCACCAATTTTCACACGGGCAGTTAAGAGTTAGGTTTATCAGGATATTCTGGATATTCTGGAGTTGCTGGAGGCAAGCTGGATGGCATGGCGTATTACTAGTTTATATAATTTTTTTTTTTCCGCTGCACTGTTTATTGTTGTTGTTGTACACTCTGATGATTTGATGTAATGTAATATAATGTGATGTAATAACTGATATAGTTCTTTATTTAAAGATTATTCATTTATTATTATATGTTGTTCCGCTGCGAATTGTGAAATTCTGTTGTTGTTCTTTTTGTTTCCTTTCTGTCCCTTCTATTTTCAAATTCTCTATTTTCTTTTCTGTCTTTTGTTTTCTTTTTCCTTTATTCTCTTTTCTTTCTATTTCTTTCTATTTTAAAATTTTCTATCTTCTTATCTACTCTTCTTTTCTTCCCTTTTCTTTTCTTAAATTCTTTCTAAACCCTAATGGTTCGGTTTTTCGGCAACGAAAAACCTATTCCGTTACAGTTTATCTCAATGAAGTTATCATATATTGCACTAAAAATTTATATTTTAAACTTTAAACACCTATATTTTAAATTCCCATAGTTACTTACAAACCCTTCACAATTCTCTTATAATATTTTTTTACTCATATACATGTATTTAACCAATTATGTAATTTTTATTTTATATCATTTAAATAAATTCAATTTACTAATATTTAATAATTCATCTAATAAATCTTAAAATATATATCGATTTAAGTATGCATACAACACACGCGCATGCGAAGATGATAAAATTGTTATTTTCATATATAAAGATATATGGATCGCATAACATAAAATGTAAACATAAACAATAATATATTTTTAATTTATAATTCATTTATCTTAAAATAATATCATACATTTTTAGTACAAAATTTCAATTTTTTCAACTTTTAAAGAATAAATTTATAATTTACAACATTGGGATGTGGATGCACGGATTACTCTAATACAAATTAGGTTATGTCGACGTTCTTATTTTCAACATGATATTAAAACTTATCGAACTCACAACTCAAATTAATGCAATACTTTTTTATTGTTGCAAATATTGAAGTTGTAAACATGACACTCCTAGAATAATGTGAAATTTATGATTAATTGCTAAGTTAAAAAATGGTTTACTAATTGAAATCTCAGATAATGAATAAAAGTTCATTTCACATAAGTTGATCGTAAGCTATTTTTCTCAACTATAACTATATATAAAGCTCTTTTCATTTTTTATCTCCTGTCTATCATTCGGCTCCATATATCTAATTAGTTAAGCTAATCACTGATTCAAAATATTTAAATATATATTCAATTATATAATATTCATTATTCTATTGCAAATCATTAAAATTAAATATACAATTCATATTAATATAAATGGAAAATTCAATTTTTTTCATCCATTTATATAAAAAAAAATACTTGTATCACATAGCATCAACTATCTACATATATAATAATAGCTATACATATACATATACACAAATACATATATATGTATGTATATATTAGCGACCCTTTACGTTACATCTGAGTGTTGTATGTCATTTAAATTATAACTTTTTTTATTTTAACAAGTTTATCATATAGTGCTTAAAAAGTTTCAATTTTTAACAATAATTAAAATTTAAATATTACTTTTTAACATCGTTACCGCGTGCAACGCACAAGTTACACACTAGTACTACGTAAAGACATAATTTCACCCCAAATGATCACTAAATATAGACATAACAAATATAATTCATTACAACACATAACATTACCAAAAACAAAATAAAATGATATGCATAGTAGCAAGTGACCCAAACCTTCAACTAGTGTCGAAATATGCCATAGATCAAAGAGCGACTCAACCCTAGACCCGAAACTAAAAAAAGATTAATAGATGCAGAGAAATCCAAGTAGACAAGTCAAAAGAATTGAAAATTAAAGTTGAACCCTAGCGACGGCGATGGTCAGAGATGATAATGGACAATCTAGTCAGAAGTAATTGAGACGAGCACAGAGAGAGACAAATTGAATGCGTATGGTATGACGAAGAAGAAGAAAAAAGTGCAAGTCCTACAGATTAAAAAATAGATTTTATGACGAATTTTTTCAGAGCATTGTCCTCTTAGCGGGTTGTCCTACCAGCTAATAAAGCCTAAAATAAAATCTCTATGTAGGTTTTTAGTTGAAAGAGAACAAAAGTAAGCGAGATTAGGGAAGTTGTTGGTCATATTTTGTTATTCACGCTCCAGTTTTGAATGTGAGGGATCATTTTATTTTATTTTATTTTTTACTGTGAAAGATACTAATTAAATTAGTCATCTCATAAAATTATTATCACGATGACCTAATTATTCTTTCTTTATTTAATTTTCTCTAAAATCATTGTTAAACTTTAGTTCATAATTATTAATCAAATAAAAGAAAATTCAAATTTATCTATTAGCTTGGTAGTCCTGTATCGAAATATACATTTTTAGTTCGACGGTGCGTTGCAGGGCTATACACCTTAGTTTAGTATGTTGCTGCCGACTTGTAGGGTTAAACTACTATCATAATGTTTAAGAAAAATATAATTAGTATCTTTTAAGGTATCGAAGAATAATTGTATGAGTAATTTAGAAGGGTTGGACGTTTGGGATTTTTATGCCGTTAGTTTAGTGTTTCGATGTTTTTATCTAAGGGCAAAAAGGCAAAAATATAAACTTTATTAATAATAACCTATATACTGCCCATATCAATTTAAGTTTATATTATATTTCGCGCATATAAAATTTGACCCTTCGTATTCAATTCAATGTAGTTTTTCTCAACGCATTTTGGGTAATTTGGGTGGATTGCATCCCCCTCGGGTAACCATTCACTCATACATGATAATAAACCCCAAACAAAACCCTGCAAAAATCAAATTCAAAAAAATTCCAAATCCAAATTTAGATTATAAAATAGTTCCATGAATGTTCTCTCAGTTCCTCCAATAATCCAAAACCAACATCCTCTCATGTTCCCATCGTGTTCTTCTTTCTCCAGATTTCGTTTTATACTTTCTCCAAATTTCAGGGGCGTCTGCACAATCTTCCGTCGTTCTAAAGTTAGGGTTACGGCTGCTGAGTCAGCAGAGATGAAAGAGAATTGGTTGGAATCCTTATCTTGCCCTTTTGAACAGCAAGATATACCACTATCAGAACTCAGCAGCAGTTGTAAACAAAGAAAAAGCGACGAGGAGGGTTGTTTAGAAAAATGGGTTATTGGAATTGATCCCGACATACATGGAGCTCTTGCGTTGTTGAAAGACAGTGACGGATTTGGTGTTTCTTCTGTTTCTGCTGAGGTACAGATTTTCGTCATTTTTTAAGAAAATAAATCCGAATTATAATTCTCAATACGCAATGCTAAACCAGTTCTGTTGAAAGAAAAGCTATTTTCCTTAAGGTCTGGTTAGTGCTTTTGCTTGAACAGGATGGGTGATAATGCTGAGTGTTAATCAAATTATAATTATGGTTGCAGTATTTGATAAGGAGCAAATAACAGTTCTGAAGTAGATTCAACGTGCTATAGCCTTATAGGCTTTTTAGCAGGAGGAATTGTTAAATGGAGAACCTATTTGGTTAAGGGAAAAAAATTTAGTGGGAATTCTTTAGAAAAGGTAAAATTTTTATAGGGGAGAAAGTTTTTACCTGTAGCAAACTTGTACAAAATTATTACAAAATTTTTCAATATCACCCTTCGTTTTATATGGAACTATGTTTTTCATTTGTATCATTTCAATCTACAGGAAAATAGACACAGGAAGAAGACGCAAAAAAATTTAGTCTCAGGGACAACAAGTTTGTTTTTTAGTTTGAAGGACACTTTTTAGGGTAAACAGAAAATGATAGTTACAACTATCATTCTGTCATTTACACTAGAAAGCGTCATTCAGTCTAAAATGCAAACTTCTTGTCCCTAAAACTAAATTTTTCTTCAACTTTTTCCTTGAGCCTAAAAACCCCGATAGATAATTACGCACTTTATTTTGAAACTTGACCAAAACATAAAACCCTGAGTATCTTTCAAAGGCATCATTGGAATCTTGAATACAAGAAAATTAATAATCAATATTCATGTCATCTTGTTTTGGTAGATATTTAGATGAAGATTGGAAAAACAGAAATTGAGATGGACAGTGAGAAGCTTTTTCTTGCATGATCTTAAAATTAGGGATTACTGTTTAAAATTAGATAATTAAGGCGTAGAGTTGAGAGATGAAGGGATAAAGAGTTAGGAGATGAAAAAGAAAGATGAAGAAATTTGAATAAATTTAGTTTTATTTTATAAGGGGATAACCAGTTGTTTGATTCTTTCCCTAACAAAAAAAATTTTAATTAAGAAAATTTCATTTTTTTGGGTCCTTTCCTCTTATTCAAATCTATTCTCCCCATAGCAATTTCCAGTAGCAGGGTGTAGAATTTACGACTAGGGACATGTTATATATTAAATGAGTTGGACTCTTTACTGATCATTCTTATGAATATGTAACTCTTAGAAATTAAGACATCTGACATTGTAACAACATAGGATACTGTCAATATTTCGTCCATATTCAGTTATGAATTTCATGGAACTTACGAACAAAATTACCGTATGATATGCAGATCACCAACAGTATACCACATGAGTCCTCAATTATACTTTAGTCCTAATATTTTGCTTATTCCATGTTTTAACTATGCTTTTAAATCAGAGTGGTTGGATGCAAGCATAGTGAATTTTTAGACTTAAAGCGTTCATGATTAGTTCATAGAGAGGTAGCCCAAGCATAGTAATCTGATAAAATTTGTATATATAATAGCCTTACTTATAGACTTTTTAGACTCTTGTTGCTTAGTTCTGTTGATATTTAGCAAATATTCTAGAAATCTTCTGTGGTTTGTCGAGATGTAAATCTATTATATGGTATACATATTAGTTGCATATTTTATATTGTTAAGGTTAGGCCTTGCAGTTCCCTATATGACAAGGCTGTGGTTTCCTAATATTCAAAGTTTGTTGTATTATTTTTGGGTATTTCAAGATGTGGTGAATAAGAAAGACGAAGAAAGATGGGAATGGAATGTGGTTGGGAATAATGACCAAGTTTGTGTTAGATGCAAATAAGAAGTTGGGTATTCATAAAACGGCGGCAAGTCAAACCTTATCAGCTCAATACATAAACACTTTCCTAGCTAATTACAGTAATTAATATACGTATTACAGAAGTGGAAAACAATGCTGTATAATATCAAAATAACTATTAAAATTTGATTGTCCACAAAATTTCTTTATAAAAAAGTGTGCAAGTACTTGAATGATTTGATAGTGCTACTTTTGAAGTATGCCACCTGTGCAGATGTAGCCGAACGTGGCAATTTGAAATTATCTCTTAGCTACAATGAATTCGTGGAAGTGTTGGCAACAATAAAATAAAATAAATGGATATATAAATGTAAAAGTTTTGAATACTACAATGTCAGGTTGTGGTCACTAGCATTCAAGTTGTAACAAAATGCAATTTTGAACAAGTACACCAACGACTTGATAGCAATTCGATCAAACATAACACAGGACACCAATATCCCAATTTATGAACCCTAAACATGATTATATCTAAAGCTAAATATGTTCGTTGTAAGCAGATCAACTAGTGTTGGGAGGATCTCAAGCAGTTTATACAGTTATATATTGTATTCTTCTTTCTTTGTTAATTAAGATATGCCGGTTATCTATGTTAATGTTTATTTTATTTATCATTTGTTTAGAGATCCATTGGTACATATCTTTTTCTAGTTACCGTGACATGCTTAATTTACCAATAGTGTTTTTTTAATAATAAAATAAAAACATTTTATCTACATCTGTGTAGTATGTACTATTTTTCTTCTTCTTTTATGGGGTCAATATTATTATGCTGTAGAATGTTGCATAATACTGCTGACCTGATATGTATGTTAACTAATCCTGTAGGTGTTTGATACCCCTCATTTACGAGTTATGGTTGGGAAAAAAGTCCGAAAACGCTTAGATGCAAGATCTATTGTCCAATTGCTCCATGATTTAGGTGCACCCCAGGGTATGACATAGATTGTCAATTTGATAGCTATCTATTCAATGACTATGAAGACTAGTTTAAAACAATGTATAATGAAGTGAGTTCTTTAACATTCAAGTTAACAGTATATGTTAATTGCAGATGTCACAGCAAAACCGTTAAGCTAAGTTTGTATGTGTAATGTGTGTGATATGTTTGTAATGTTGAAAATCATAAAAATTACCTTTAAGTCCATCTAGGAATGTTTAAGGTTTTTAAGCTCAAGTTCAGTTATCTAATTCCTAGTATAAATGCTGAAATACGTTATGTATCTGTATCTGTGTAGAGGTAAATGAATTTGACGACAGGTATGTCACTGTTATTGGTTTATGAATGCTACAAGAGGGGGTGCTTAAAGATTTACTTGTAATCAAAATATCCAAACTCTTACATTCTATTTTAAGAAATAATAACACTAAAAGAAAAAGAAAAAAAATCAACAATTTAGTTATAATTTCAGTCATTTAATTGAAGTGGATAGGAAGTCGATAGAACTGACCTTTTAAGAGAGGGTGTTTACACATTGAAAAGCTCTAATAACAAATGCACAAAAATTGAGAAGGATCTGGCCCCTCTCAACTATTAAAGGCTTCGCCTCTGACTACCTTCTAGTGTTGTGGCTGGTAAGATTTGAAGATTAGAGCAGCAATCATTATTTTCCGGGGGAAAAAAAAACATACAACAATGCTTCCGCCAGTAAACTCTTGACAAAGTATGCACCGAACCCACATACTTAATGCTGGAACTGTTAAGTCTGATTATTCTTTCACCAGCTTGCAAATAACTTAATTTAGTGATTCAATTGTCCAACCTGCACATTGACAGTACAATATCAAAACAAATTTCAATTGCCAGTTAAAATTCGTGTTTCGAGGGCCTTTTTTTACATGTTTCTTTTCTTCATTTTTTACGTAATGTGCACATTAATTATTTTAATAATTCATTGCGTATATTTTATATATTTAAATAGTTGGCTGTTAAGTTGTTTACTTATCATTTACTCATTGATGACACTGCTTTTGATAATGCCCCTTTTTTGTTGGATCTTTTTGCTTGCCGACCATTTCTTATTTACAAATATGGCTTTGGAAATTTTTCCTCAAGGGGTACTGGCTTGGCTATAGCACTTAGGATACTTATCTCTGCTTAAAATAGATATTATTTATGATTATTGTTTTCATAGTTATGTTTTTCACGTTATAGTTGTGATTCAACTATAACTTCATGGAAAGTCAATATTCTTGTTGTGTTATTGCATCCTTCTTATGTCCCTACAAAATACTTGCATGCCTTCTTGCCCTAATTCATGTAATGTTCTCCCAGTATAACCGTTGACTATTTTTACGACATCCATTTTGAAAGAAGTAAAGCTGATTTAAAGTTGTGCAGGAACCACCGCATATATTGAGCAGTCAAGTCCTTGCCCTCAAGATGGAAAACTGGTTAGTTAACAATGTTTCCTTAAGTGTTGTGGTTAGGCAATGTAATCATAGGAATGACTATCATTATTACTGTGATGGTTCACATTATCTCTTGGCTATGTCTAATTCTGACTTTGACTATTATTGATTTCATTGTAGTTATTCAAACTAAAAGGAAATGCTGGTTTTTTATGTTAAAGCAAAGATGGCCTAACTTGAGAAATACAAAAATGGCTCTGCATCATAGTGCATGAAAGCCTTTGTCTCTGCCATTAATGCAAAAAATATATCAGCGGAGCATTTCTGTTTAATTTCCGAAACTGCTCCTTTGTATTAAGTTATTATCATTATTATATACCTTGTAATATAGAAAAATTAAATAACTACAACTATTACATGTTTTGTATTATTTCTTTGAATTTCGTCTCTACTATTAATGAAAGAAACTAGTGTCGTAAGATTCAAAGGCATCTTGTTGAAAAGATAACAAAAATATCATTTCTAACTTCTATTACTTCATCTTTATCTATTTTAACTACAAGTAAGAAATTGCACTAAGTAATGCACTTCACTTATAATTAATTACTTTTTATAAGCATGTTTCATTCATTTGTATTTTTTTTGGTATGCGATAAATATCTGTTTCTTATTCGCAAAACTTATTACCAAATTCTTCAATAAATCTACTGTTTTAATGAAGGTTATACATGCGAACTAGAACTAAACTATATGTGTGCGAGAGCTTACACACGAGCTTGTGTTTTGATTTGTATTTTATAATTCAAAGTTAAAATACATAATAATGTGCATTTATGCAGACTGTGCGTGTCAGTTTACTAGTTTGTTATAGAATAGATTGAGTATAACTAAGCAAAGTGGTATGGGTAATTTTCTACTTTATGCGGTTAGTCTTCCTGAAATTTCCCATATCTTTATATTTGATAAATTGAATTTGAAAATGCAATATTATTCCATACTGAAATCGAAATTTAGGTTCATTTCTAGCATTAAAATATATGCATCATAACCTTCCCAATAATATCCATTTTTCATATAGAATACCAAAAATATAAGGGCACATTTGCACATCGGCATGTGTACTTGGTAGGATATAAGTCATTTACAATTAAGTCTGGAAGAATGAATTCAGTCTGAAATGAGGGACTAACTTTGTACTGGCTTTTACCCCTATATGTACAATATAACCAATTTTCCCACTTTTTTAGGATACACTGCAATACTGTTGCTGTATGAAGCTGACCTTGTAAATGCAGACTTATCTTTATATTACAATTTAGGGTTGGTGGAGTGGAGGATTTACATACGGACTGTGGATAGGTGTTCTAGTTTCTTCCGGATTCACCGTTGTTCCTATATCATCTCGTGTTTGGAAAGATCACTTCCAGCTTTTCCGAAATTCGTCTAGCAAGGTCTGCTCAATCCTCAGTGGATAAAAACATGCAGCTTACACATAAGTTATAATCCTTTGAGTTTATTACTTGTGTTATTAATTTTTTCTCGATGTTTATGATGAATTATGCTATTGCATTTGATTATTATACCTTCAACTCAGTAGAAAGATTTCGAGTTTTAAAAAAATACGTGTTTCCATCTCATTGTGTACGTATAGTTACTAAGCTGCTATACTTCATATGAATTATGTTTGAATGTTAAGTCTATTCTCGGTCAATAATCTGCCTATTATGTAGGATAGTGCTTGCAATAACACTTAATGAAACTGAGTGCATGCCTAGAAGTTAAGTGGTTATTTAGTTTCATATCATCTCACCAACTGGGACTTTCTTCCTCCATACATAATGTGCAATTTGAATTGCCTGACATGGGCACAAAAGACCACAAACTTAAATCATACTGGTATAAGATTGAATCTCAACAGAGATGCCATGTTTGTTGAACTGTTGTACTTACATTGATAAATACAAGGCAAACATTTTCACAGGATGATAGCAGGAGCATGGCGTTAGATTTGTTTCCATCATTGAGTTCTTCTTTGAAGAGAAAGAAGGATCATGGTAATTCTTACTCATTCGATTTGATTTTTAGATACCATGGATGTGAAGCAATACACATTATGGGGTGTGAGATATTGAACAGGCTTATTTCATGGTTATCTACATTTGAAGATGCCTTGTTATCATTTGCTTGACCCTCGGTTAATTTAATATAACAGTATTTGGTTTCGAAAGGCAATATCAATATTATTAGGTTTTTAAATCAATTTAGCCCCCTTTACAAAACATATAACAAAATTTAACTTATTTCAAGACACATTATAGATATAGACCTGTTTCTTGGCATCGGTCCAACAATTTCTGTTGGTTCGCTTTTTTGAGATCGTACCAAACTATATGTCCATTTTTTTTCCGCTGGTGCAGTCTCAACAACCGTAAAATTAATTCTTAAAAAAAAAAAAGGTTTGGTCCAATCTCAAAACAGACATGAAGAAATTGCTGAATTAGTGCCAATATGATAAAAACATGTATACAGTGGTAATTAGTTTTGAAATGTATTATGTAAAGTGGGCTAAACTACTATAAAAAAGGGGTATTTATTGTAAAGGACAAAATATCCAAATAATTTATCCTCAAGGACACATGCCTATAATTTTATCCTCAAGGACAGGCCCAAAGCCCATTTTTTCTCAAATGCACAAATCTCTCTTCCCCGTGCCTATTCAATCCCGTTTTCAGCTCCGACCACCTTATCCTGCGTCAACGCCATCTCCTCACCAGCGCCGCCGCCTCCTCACCAGCGCCACTATTGCCACCTCCTCCTTCACCCGTTTTGCAGCAACCACCTTGTGCCACCTTCTCCACCCGTTTTGTGTTCACCATCGCCGCAGCGTCACCTCCTCACCAGCGTCGTGCAACTACCCCATGTCATCTCCTCCACCCGCCAACGCCACCCCCTCACCAGCACCATGCTCTTAAAAGCTGATACTGATACCAGTTTTTAGGTATCAGTTTTGAAATTTTAGGTATCAGTTTTCAAATTTTAGGTATCAGTTTTTAAATTTTAGGTATCAGTTTTGAAATTTCTTCTGATGCAAACCCTACAAATCGCTTCCAAATACCACACACTATACCACCACCTTCACAGTTTCGTCAAACCAATAACCCATCAGAAATTTTCCACCACAAATCCATACTATTTCCTAAACCACCACAAATCCACTGATACCACATCGCATACAAAACTGATACCCAAAACTGATATTATGTTATTTTATTAAAACTGATACCATCGCATACAAAACTGATACCCAAAAACTGAACACAGTAGAATGATTTCCATCCTCTCGTCATCGCTTCCTCCTCTCGTCCACGGTCTCCTTCATCGTCTTTTCGAAATCCTCACTCACGTGCTTGATCTCCATCCCTAACTTTTCATAGTCGCTCTCCGCTTCCTCACGTGCTCTTTTCTTCTCCGCAAGCTCCTTCATCTCAGATTTTTTCACAGACTCCATCTTCTTCCGAATTCGTCTCTCGAGCTCGAACTCCGCGCGCAGGTCCTTGATTTCTACCAAGGTGTTGTCGAGATCTGAGAGGTCGACGTCTCGGTCGGAGTTTATCGGGTTGGAGAAGGAAGCGATGGTGTGGGTTTTGTAGCAAGATGTGGAGTTGGAGAGGCAAGTTGCAGTGATTTGTCCTTGAGGATAAAATTTTAGCGGGCTGTCCTTGTGATTAAAAAAGCCCTAATTTTTGTCCTTGAGGAAAATTTCCTGTATAAAAAAACACCATATTATTATTATTAATTTATTTTTTGTTAGCTTAAATGTGACTAGTGTAACCGCGACCGTGATGACATACATGAGTTTGGTGATGCGTTTTTGTTATAGTAAATGACTTCATTTAATAGAATGAGAATAGTTGAAAGGATATTCATGTAAACTGAATGACAAGTTGAAGCATGCTACAAACTGATTTCTTTGATAATAGCAGAGAAGTAGACATTTCAGTAGCAAATACATTTACAACAAGTTCAATGTTGCAGGACGAGCTGAAGCTCTTCTGATTGCGGCTTATGGAATGGGTATCAAAGTTCAACCAAAGGCATTTGAAACAGTTGTCAATGATACAACACCACCAACAGTATTATCCATGGAAGAAACAGCTATAGTTGAACATTTGGTCGCTAATTGATTGCTTTAATCATCTTTTAATTTACCTTTGTCATTAATTTAATGGTTAAACTAACAGCCTCAGCGTGAAGAAGTGCAGAGAAGCTTTCTTGACCATCCCAAACATAACTTATAGCTCGTGTAATGTCAACTTATACTGCAAAATAATAGATTTATTCGATGTAGCGATGGAGGTCATTGTGAGTCTGTAATATTATCTGTAACATCCAGTATATGTTGATCAAATTTTGTTGAATTTACTTCATTGTGTCTGAACGCTAAATTATTGTAATCTGCAATAAGAACCAGATATGTGCTATGTGTTGCTAATGAGCTGAGCTGATCTTGATTTATGATGAACGAGAAGTTTTTTTTGCAGCAACTTATAGTTTACCACTTGGTGTTGTGTGATTTTTCTTCTTCTAAATACGTGTGGTGTTTAGCTGTTTTAGCAAAATAATTGATTTCGCAGAATAACAAGTATATGCTCGTATCACCAAAGGAGTACGCGCCACTTTTGACACTTCAAACTAAAATTTCAGCTTATCTTGCAGCGAATGCAACAACAGGAGAATAATTGCACAAATATGTATATCACTGGTTCAGATTAGAAACTATAATTACATTAAAACCACCTCTAAACAATAATGAAGTTTCAATCAATTCATGGCCTACAAAATCATTCAGTTAAACACAGAATAATGCTATAAATATAACTGTTATTACCTTAGAATAACAGAAACAAAGTCAAAATTTGTAGATGTAATATATATTAATATGCTATCACTCAACTATCACCAAAGACCACAATATAAGTAGCAGGGATGAACATAGCTGAGGTAAAAGTTGATAAATGTTGTTGAAGGCCACGATATCACAACTTTGAACATACTCATTAGCAGGCTCAACTATCAGTCTCTCTTCAACAAGATTATCAACGGAAACAAGATCATCAGCAATTGTCATCGTGATTTGCAGTTTCTTAATCCCATCCGAAAAGACACTAGTTTAGCTGCATGCCAATAAATATTTATTCAAGATACGTTATTAAGTATAAAAAATAATAACAATGTAATATCTTGAAAGTGCAGACATAAAGTGTGTTTGCACCAAAATTGATCACAAACGTCCAATTATAGATGAAAGCACCAACTCACAATAACAGATCACATATAGACAATATGTAGAGGATATAAATATGAAGAACACTCCAAATTTAAAAGGGAAAACAGTAATAACACAAGGGTTCGGCGTTGTACTTTACGTCCATTTTAAAGAGTTGTTGTTTTATTGATGATTCTCTACTGATTTACAAGAGTACAATCGATAGTATCAGAGTTACAATGGAGTTCATTAAAGTAACGGTGTAGAAGAGCCAAAAAATGTCTCTTTTCTAGAAATATCTGACTTTGAATTCGAAACACTCCTTCTCACTCGTGGGTGGGCCCACGTGATCGATCTGGGGTGGTTTGAGATCGATCCCTAGGTATTTTGTATCGATCCAAAAGTGGTCCAATGATGATGGGATTGATCACGAACATTCTTCTGGTGGTATGCAAGCTACAGTGAAAATCTGAAGGTATTTGGAGTTGTAGATCCCGAGTTATGATCGATCCAAGTTGATTTTGCAATGGGATGTTACGTTCGTATCTATGGTTGTCGATCTAGTTCGTATCGATATTTTTTCGTATCGATCATTGCACTATCCATCGTACACCAATTACGCATCGGTTCGAGTTTCACACCTTGATCCATGTTGAACGCTTCATCACTTGACCTGCTCCTTCATATCGATCGATACAAAACGGCTTATGATTGCTTTTCGTATTGATTAAATGGTCGTTGATTTCGTATCGATCGTTTGATTGATCGATACGAGTCATATAGGAGGATCGATACGAAGTAGACAGTTGAAGTGCGAATGAACATGGATCGAACTCCATTTACTTCGTATCGATCTTTTGGTATTGGTTTCGCATCGATAATAAGTGATGGTTTCGTATCGATCATCTGGTTGATTGATACGAAACATTCATCAACATGGATCAATACGAAGTGAACAATTGCTTCGTAGACATATGCCAACATTGATTGATACGAAGTGAATGACCTTGATCGATCTGAAAGATACATTTGCCTAATGGGTACTAAAGAAACGAGTGCCACCTTGATGGATACGAGTATGATGGATACGAGATTCATAGGGACACTGGCAGTTGATCGATCGATAGCTCTGACTCGAAGTAGCCGCCTCCCTGACCCGAAGTAGACCTATATCTGACGCGAAGCAAGTGCCACTGTAACGACCCAGAATTTATATTAATTAAAATATGAATATTTAATTGATTTTAAATATTAATAAGTGAAATTTATAAGTCGAATAATTTATTTTCGAATAATTGGATTTAATTGGATAATTAAATCGATTATTTGATAGTTGAAATTTCTGAAATAATTGAAAATCGAGTTAAATATGATTAAAAATGATTTGTAAAATTTTATTTAATCATATTGGAGTTAGAACGATATTTTAGAACTTTTAAAATTGGATTAAGAGTTAATTTGTGAAAATTGAATATTTTAATATTTAATCGACTAGTGAAATTAGTCAATTTTCGAACAGTCTCAGAATTGGACAAAACTAGTTTCATTGGATCCGTAATAGTTTGTTATTACCGGATTTCAATTTTCTTAGCAATCGGAGTTTTCGTTTGATCGTGGCAACTCGAGACGCATCGAAATTGTTTTAATGTTAATTCGACGAGATAAAATAGTCATTTTTCAAACAGTCTCGGATTTCGATGAAACCAGTTTCATCAGACCCGTAATGTGATATTATTATATGCTTTCAAATTTCGTGTCAATCGGATTTACCGTTTGTCCGAAGCAAGCTAAAACGCCTAGAAATTTGATTTACCGATTTAATTTTAAATCGAACGTTTATTGCCATAACTCGCACAGATGACCGAATTAGCTCCCGAAACACGTTCCATTGTGTTCGGAACGCAGGTAAACCTTAGGAACGCCAACCGGCACGCTTCGTTTGGAGTTTGGAAAATCCGGAATGAATAGTGTTCGCGTGTTTTTCTATAAAAGCACCCCTCTTTCACAATTTTCAATAAAAAAGAAACCTAGGGTTTGTGGCCACCGTTCTATAGAAATTCAATGGCCAGAAACTTTCAATCTTTCTCCTCTAATTTCTTCAAATCCGTCAATCTACACAACAAACTTCCAACATGAAACTTGTAGAGGGCATCGAGATCTATGATCTCAACGGTTATGATCGTGTTTGGAGCTTTGAATCAACGACAAACCAAGCTGGAAGCCGTCACATTCGGCACGCAAATCAAGAGAGGAGGAGGGGCCGAGCTTCAAGCTCTTCAGGCCGAAAGTGGAGTAGGCAATGGACTTCAAGATGGCGCTAGCTGATCGAGTTGGAGATGATCGTATAGGGTGCGTGTATTAGGGTTTTTGGAAGGAGGATGGGTTCGGTTTCACGTATGAAACCTGGAGAAGATGTTACGTGCGTGAGCGGCCTGTAGTTGGGGATTGAGATGGACGGCTATGATCTAATTAGGTTTAAAATTGAAAAATTTTGTTGTAAATTTATAATTATATAAATCGCGTAACTTTAAAAATTCATATCTTTTTCATACGAGGTCGAAAACGCACGAAACCAGTTGCGTTGGGTTCGTATGGACGAGCACTACGCTATGGAGTTGGATTGGAGTCGTTTGAAACTAGCGAAAATTTCGGGTAAAATTAAACGTCCGTTTAATTTTATTCGAAATAAAAGCTGAAAACGAAATTGAAATCAAGGTGAGAACTTCTCACTCAATCGAATCGGTTTCGATTTTAATTTTAAATAGTTATATTTAAAATTCTTGAATGCATGTTTGAATGAATGATTGTTATCTATTGATTGTTAAAATAGACATTATGCGCCGTTAGTAAGCGGATGTTATTTATTTAAAACATATACCGCAAATATTTCACAGTACAGTGAAATTGGTATTATGTATGTACTTGGAATTGATTTTCCCGCATTATATAGCGGATGAGACCCTATTGCGCCGTCTATTAAGCGGATAATATTTTTATAAATCCCATATACCGTGATAATTCCGTACTGGAACGGAATTGGTATTGTGCTAACATCTGTGGATGCAGGAAACAGGTTGGAGGGATCCAACTGGATTCCTCAACTGTATTGATTTATTTACAGATATTTTGATATTTGTTGGTTATCATATCGATATATGATATTTGGATGTCGTGATTGACTATTTGGTGCTGTTGCATCATCAGATCCATTTTTGAAGTTTTAAAATAATGATTTTGGTTTTTAAAAGAATTTTTAAAGTAATTTTTGAAAGCATACGTTTTATTAAATTTTTGAATTGATTCATTTTAAATAACTAAAACGTTATAAATTTTTATGTTATAAAAATTATGATTTTTGTAAACTATAACCAAATTAAGATTTTTGAAATAAATAGCTGATAAATTTATAAAATGGTTTAATTGGGAATTTTGAATTATTATAAACGGTTTATATAAAAGACTCATAAAAATTGATATTTTTATAAATTAAACATATTGGAATATTAAAACGAGTTTTTATGTGTTAAAAATGAAATAAAAATGAATTTCATAAGTGAACGGAATTTATAGATTTATAAATTGTGAAGTTATAAAATGAATAGATTTTGTAAAATAGAAGATTTATAAGTAATTATCTTATAAATCGGATTTTGGCATTTAAATGGGATATAAATGGAATTTGTTAATAATGAGATTTATAAATCGAAGCTTATAAATAGAAATGGAATTTATAAACATTGTTTATAAATTCGAAATCAATTGAATTTGATAAATTGAATATTGAAGTTTATTAAAGGAAATATATTCACGATTTTGGACAGTGGATAATCTTTTGATAAAAGTGTAGAAATACTGAATTGGGTAAATAAGGTATATTCACGATTTTGGACAGTGAATATATTATTGAATAAATGGGTATGATTTGGAGAAGTGAAATTTTAAAATGAAGTTAATTGTTTAAAAGATGTTTTAAAATGTATTAACTATCGAAACCATAGATTTCAACATTCATTGTTGAAATAGACGTTTTTGAGAAATAGAAGGAAATGGTAGACTATAACACTGTTGTTATAGTAGATGATTTCCGAAAGGAAATGTTTTATATAGTATTGGGATTTATATATCTATCTTACTTTCGAATCCTTATACTAGTGATTTTGGGTCGTCGTGACGATGTTTTACGTAACATTCGTTTTGGCCCAAACAAATGTGTTTAAGAGAATGATTTCTTAAAGAATGAAATATATAATTAATTTCGATTTAAGTATATTGAATATTTCCCAAGTGTTGAAAATAAATGGATTTGTGAATTACTTATTATTGAATAAGTATGGAATGTTTTCCAATATGAAGTGAATATTTTGAGATTTTATCTTTTAAAGATAAATTGAAAATGAATATTAAAAATCGATTTAAAAATCGTATATTCATAGATATTTTAGAATCGTAAATTCACTATGGAATTTATAAAAGAAAGGGGAATTTGTTAAAAAATAAACGTTGATTTATTTTTGAAGTGTGGGAATTAATTTACGGATTTGGAACGTAACTATAAAGTAAATCGTTAAGGATTTGTTTAATTGGTTTAAATGAACCATGTTGAAATGAAAGTATTTCGCATAAGGAAAATAATTGAAATTTGTTTTCAAAAGTGATAAAGGTGAAAAGTAATTTGAAAATTTGTTTTCAAATGGTTGAAGTGTGGAAAATACATATCTAGTAAAGATATTTTGGAAAGAAAATAATTTGAGAAATTATTTGGAATTTGGTGATGTTGAACACGCCTATTGATAGTTAAATAATCCTACTATCAATATTTACCTTTAAATAGGTATTTGTTGTGATTGCTTGAATTTGAATGCCACACTTATTTTTGAATAAGCGCTCACTATTCAGGTTAACCGAGAAAGGACATTGGGGTCGTATAACCCATTTTCGAATATGTGATACGTCGTAATGGATTGCATTTGATGACCGGTGTTGAAGACCAGATATTTTTGAAAACGGAAGGATTACCGTTGAGTTACTCTGCATCGGCTGATCTCCGATATAGAGGTTTTATCACCCTTAGTGACGGGAAGTCCGGACGTGATTACAAATTATCCGGAATGCAAGGACTTCTTTGTAAGTGCATTCGGTTCTGTTCGAGCCCGGAACAGACTTGTATGGATTGTATGTCTGACATTACAAGTTGAGATATAAAGCTGATTTCTTTCAAATATATTTCTGTTGGTGGCGGAGAATTTATTCTCTTAGCTTAACACCCTTCTCTGAGAGGTACGTGCTCAGAGGTTATGTAATTGAAGGTTATTAGTGATATACTCCCAATTTGGTAGTGTGGCATGCTGAGAGTTGCTGTGAAATGATCATTATTTGATCATTTGTGATATGATCATTTGTTTGATCATTTATCTTGGTGATCATTACTTTGATCATTTGTTGATCCAAAGCACAGCTTTTGTATAAAGCGTTGCTTTGTGGACGAGACTTCGTCGGATCTCACACCCCGGAAATGGTCAAAACAGGAAGGATGCGGCAAAGTTATTAGGGGGTAACGCCCCTTTAGTGTATGTCATTCCTTCTGGATAGAGGTGGTATCATGGTATGGAGCCCAAATACTTAACCTATGTTGTTGCAAAATTATTGCTTTGTGGTTGTTGGAAATCGAGAATCCTCGGATAGATCGGTTACGATCGAGGGATGACATATTCGTGTCAGTAGTTACCCAGTTAGGGGTAACCCGGCCTTGTGTTGGCAGAGATCCGGTTTATTTCTCGGGTCGTCTTTCCAGAGGCGTACCCATGTGGCAATGGAAAGTTCCTTGGCCTGACCATTTGTTGGAAATCCAAAGAAACAATACGATCTTGTACGGTTTTAGTTGTAGAACCTATCATTCATTTATGGTGGCGCCCCACTGTTTGGATGGTAGCTATAGTAGGCATAAGTGCGGAATGCCTATGCTAGCTAAGATTTATATCTTTACTTTCGAAATGATTTTTCCTACACTATGCACTAGTAATAATATCAAATGTTTCTTTTTAATGCGTATCAAGCATCTTTGACTATCATAAGGAGAAATCTCCTCCGATTATGCGTTTGTATTGTGTGTGTGTGTGCGGGAGGCCTTATGGTAGTCTCATTTTTTAAAAAAAAGCGTTGCGAATTGACTTTAAAAATATTCCTCTATTTTGTTTTAAAGATAAACTGTTTTGAGTTCTCACACCAGTCACATGACTGACTCGGAGTTTATTGTTTTCCTTCCTAAACTCTGGGTGCCCAACAATTTCCACACGGGCAGTCAAGAGTCAGGTTATCAGGATATTCTGGAATTTAGGAGTTGTTGGAGGCAAGCTGGATGGCATAGCATATTATCTATTGTATATAGTATTTCTTTTCCGCTGTTTAGTTGTTGTTTGTTGTTGTACACTCTGATGATGTAATGTAATGTAATAACTGATATAGTTCTTTGTTTAAAGATTATTTATTTATTTATTATATGTTGTTCCGCTGCGATATGTGAGATTCATTTATTGTTTCTGTTGTTTTCTTTTTCTTTCTCTCTTCTTCTATCTTCTACCTCTTCTTTAACTCTAACGGTTCGGTTTTCCGGCATTCGATTGCTCGGCACTTGATACAGTGAACGTATTAATGTCGGTTTTCGAGCGTCGAAAAATCGCGTCCGTTACAGCCACAGCGACTCGAAGTAGCTTGTAAATGTGCTAATCCATTAAGGATTTGAAGAAAAACCTTCTCTGACCTGAAGTAACATGCCTGCAAACCCGAAGCGAACATGAAGGTGACTCGGAGCAGACTCCAAGCAACTTGAAATGACTCGATCTTTGTCAAAACCATATTTCAAACATCTTATGCTATTTGTTAATCGACTATGCTATATTCTGGCTTCATGATCATGTTTATTATCTGTCAACTTCTATCATTATGCAGTCGAGTGGGTTAAGTCCGCCTGTATGTTGCCTTGCCAGAAGACCGGTAACACTTTGCCCTCCAAATCATGTCTTGCGATATGAATGTGTGTTTTGTAATGCCAGAAGCTGGATGTTCGTATCCTATTATTGACATGTAAAGAGATTGATAATCTTGCCTGATTGTGAATTATGATCGTTCAAGATCGTATTGTCGTTCGAGGTGAATTGTGACCGTTCGAGATCGGGTGCCGTTCGAGATCGGGTGCCGTTCATGGCGAATTGCGACCGTTCGAGGTCGGGTGCTGTTCGAGACGAATTGTGTGTGCCCAGCGGGAGGGGGGATGACGGAGAGATTTAGTATTATTAATGTCAGTAACGACATGGTATTTTAGATATTTGAAATTGGAATATTTAATTGATTTAAATATATAAAAGTTAGTTTTTAACTTGAATTTCAAATATAACCGATTATTGGATAATTTAATTATGGAATTTAATAATTGGAAATTATGTAAATTGTTGAATCTGGAGTTTTAAGCCTGTTAAAAATAATTTAAAGACTTATAATATTTATATTGATAATACTAAAGATAATAAAAGCTTTAAAATGAATTTATAAGTGATTTGTTTAGTTTTAAAAATATATCGTTTAAATTGACATTTTAAAATAGCCTTCCAAGACACAGTCTCGAAATTCGACGAAACCAGTTCTATTGGATCAATAATAGTGTATCATTATCGGATTTTAATTTTCGTAGTATTTGAAGTTATCCTCTGATCGTACGGTATAAAAACGCGTTGAAATTTATATCGAAAATTTAATATAATTATTGGGTTCAAAAAGCTATCTTCTTCATACGATCGAATTAGGACTTGAAACATTTTCCATTGCGTTCGGAATAGGGGTTTAACATTATAAACGTCTAGTGGCGCGTCTCGATAGGAGGTCAAGATTTTAAGCTACGTATTCATGACGACTTGAATTTTTTTTAAAATATATATAATTGATTTGATTAATGTTTTCACGTCAGTACTTTTACGCTTCTTCTCAAATGTCACTGTAGCATTCCTCAAAGGAACCTTCTTTTAAAACATCACGTTCCCTCTTCTTTACTTCAACAGTACAACCGATTATCAAAACAATTCAAGGCTACTCATTTGTATCTTTTCCATTTTTAATATCATCGATAAATGAAATAAGCTTTAATTTTTCTTCTTCTTTTCATTTCAGCTTGCGTCAAAACAAAGAAACGTACCTATTCTTCCCTCGTTTAATTTGAAAACAAATCCATAGAAAATCGCATAAGTAAAAAGCTTAAATCTTTGAATCTGTCTTGGCTAGATCTATATAATGATTTGGATTTTGTTGGTCGCGACTTCAACAGAGTTGCTTGACAGTTCAGGAGCAGTACTAGGTGATCTAGGGTTTAGGGATTCTCGTGTTTGAAGTATTGTTGGTTAGATTGGAGTTCGAGGATGGGTTGGCGGTGGAATTAGGCATCGTCAGCATGAATTTTATGGTGTACGATGCATTGTGGAGGAACGCGACATGGCATAAATCGTGTAGGGAAGTTTCTAGTCACGTTTTTAGGGGAGGATGCAAGTTCGACGAGGAGGTACTTGGGTGGGGTAGCTCGAGAAGGTAAAAGTCAATGGTGAGGTTGGTTGTTGATATCTTTGGCTGTGGAGGGGAATACGATCGGCTGCATGGGCGTGTGCTCTCGACGTGAAGGAGGACCTCAGGTTCGATGTTATTGTGGTGGGGAAGTGGACGCGAGTGCGGTGGAGCGGTAGGCGATGGCCTCGGGTTGTTGTAGGAAGGCATAGGGTTTTTTTTTTATTGAATTTAATATATGTATACACACAGGTTAGGGAAACAGAAAAAAAAAGATAAACAAAGAAAAAATAATAATAAACAGTAAGGTAATATTTTATTTTTTTCATTTACTGTAATTGGAAAAGTAAAAAAATCATCATCGATAAGTGATTAGTTTTAAGTAGTTGGTTAAATTAAAAATTTGCAATCGTTATTTATATTTTTCGAATTTGCTTATAGAAGATAAAACCGGGTATGATGTGTGACTGGAGTCAAATTTGGATCGAACAGCAAATTCGAAAAGATAAAGGTGAGTTAAATCTCACTCAAATTTGGATTTACCGCAATCAATTTTGATTGTTAAAATTAATTTTTGATGATTTTTGGATTGATAAATGTTTATCAGTTGAATGTGATATTATATATAATGTGTGTGTATATATATTGGAGTGATTGATATTCCCGCATTATATAACGAATGAGATCCTATGCGTCCCGCATAATAGCGAATGACCCTATATACCGCGATATCCCCCTCGAAGTGGGATTGATATTTTATATTGTGCTAACATCTGTGGATGTAGGGAAACAGGTTGGAGGGATCCAACTGGATTCCTCAAAAATATTGAATTTATTTTCATATTCAGTGATATGATTTATTTGAATAATCTGTGATAGGTTATATTAAAAATTGTAATTATTGAATGCTATGGTTCTGCTAGATATATTTTGACATTTTAAGATTTCAAAATATAAAAATTGGATTTCTAAAAGAAATAAAAAGGAAATTTTTAAGTAATATAATTATAGTGAAGTTGGATAAATTAAAAGAATGAATTTGGAAAAAAGGTCAAAAGTTTTGTTTGAAAGTCCTATTAAATAAATTTTGAGTATGGAAAAATAGAGATTTTGAATAAATGGGAATAATTTTTTTTAAGGACTTAAGCGATATTGTTTTAGAATAAAAGGATTTATTTTTAAATTCAAGATTTAAATGGCCCTGGGAAATAAGAAGGAGAATTTTGAAATAAAGTATGGAATTGATGATTCAGATTTAAATAAGATTTTAAATCAGAAGAGGAAAGTGAATTTGAAATTAGGGGGCTTGGGGTAATTTGGGTAAAATCAAAAAATAAATTTCAAAATGGAATTAATTTAGAAAATCGATTTGAAAATCGACTAAGTGATTGAAACAATGATTAAGAGGAGAATGAGACTATGGAATTTATAAACTAGGTTTATAAATAAAGTGAAATATTTATCAGCGGATAATTTGAATTTATAAATTCACGATGAGAATTTATAAGGAGATGGTAATTCGTTTTAAAAATAAATAGTGGTTTTATTTTAAAAAAATGTGGGAAAGGAAATTACGAAGTTGGAACGTATATTTAAACTTGAGATAAATCAAGAATGATTTATAAATGACAAGACTGATTTTATTGAAGTGGGAATGTATTTTTCTGGAAAGTTTAGTATATTTTAAAGAAAAGATTTTTAAGAATAAATTGGAAATTTAAAAGTGTTTAAAAGAATGTTTTTGAAAATATATTATTTAGTCGTTCAAAAATTGTTTAAGTATTTATAAATTGAGTTAGTTATAATAATTAATTATTTTTAAAGGTTAAATTAGTATTACGATTTAAAAATTTAAAGTATTAAATATTAGTATTTTATATAATAGCTTTATTTTAAAAGTAGTTTTTGGCTAAAGTTTTACTTGGAAGATTATTATAGAATTTTAGAACTATTATTTTGAATAAAGTGATTTAAGTAGCTTTATTTTAAATATTTTAAGTGTGTATTCTGGATAAAGTGAATTAATTTATTTAAAAACTAAATTTAATAAGGCTTGGTGTTTTTAGTGGAAATAAAGTATTTGATTGAATTGATTGTTTATTTGATAGTTAAATAACCGACTAATATGACTTTGGAAATATTTAGTTGAAGTACGAGAATATATGGTACAGTTATCGTTCGAAGTGCTATACTGTAGGTATAAACTCGTTCATTTTTCTAGGGTGTTTTTAAGGAAATCCGTCCACTAATGGTTAGGAGGTGATCTTCGATCTTATCTTCGTCTGTTTATTTCTTAAAGACCTGGGGTTGAGTACCGAAAATAGCAAACGTTGTTTCGAAGAGACCGAGATGAGATTTGTGATCCGAAAACCACTTCGGTCCAACGAGTACGTTTTCGAAAGGAATAAAAGAGCTTGGAGTCGAAGATGGAGCAGTGAAGTGCAATGGCTAATCGCTACTAATCCGAGGGTGATTCCAAAATGTATGTAATAGGAATATTGCATTCGGTTCCGTTCGAACCGGGAACGGACTTGTATGGATGAATGCTATCAGAACATTGTCATTGGAGGACAATGGACATTCTAAGTAAATCTTTCTAAAAAGGTAATCGTAGCCTCAAGTCTCATCAACCGAAAATGGCTAAAACAGACAAGGTGCAGCAATGTTAAGTGGATAGCTCCTAAGTAGGGTAAGGTCACCCCTGTCTAGAGTCCCTTTATTTCGGCTGTGTGGGCGGTTGTTGATCCCAACCGCGGGGTGATCTTATTCGGGCTATCCAGGTTAGGCGCAGTCCGGTCTTCTGTTGTAGGGGATCAGGAGTGGTCCTCGGTACGCTGATCTAGACCAGGTACTGTGACGGATGGTACCCCAGTAGCCTTGCCATTGTATGGAACTCAATCTCTAATAAGCGCCGTACGTTTTTGATTGTGCCCAACTGTGCTGGAACGTGAGATGCAAGCATTTAAAGTATTTGAATAAGTATTTGTATTTAGGCACTATTATAATCTCAGAGGATTTTGATATGAAATGTTTTGGTTATAAAAACCCAGCATGTTTATTTGTGGCTTGGTCTTACGAGATGCCTTTGATTTTCAAAGGATTTTGAAACTTTAATAATTCAATTTGAGTGTTTTCTCACGCTGGTTTTCCAGACTAACTCGGGTGTTATTTTATAATAATGCTCGGGTTAGACCGAGTATTACAGATTCAAGATAAGATGCTATGGAGCTTAGGAGACGAGCTGGATAATGAAACGTACCACACGTACTTGGTATATATTTCATTGTGTATTGTAAGCTGTATAGTCAGCTTTTGTGGGGACAAGTTTTTATAACCGTCCACCACTGTGCTATTATTTTGTCTTGTACTCTGATAATGTAATATATAGAAACAGTTATAGTTCCTTTGTACAAAGATAATTTGTTATCTATTATATATTGTTCCGCTATGATTGTGAGATTCTGTGTTGTTATTTCTATTTTCTCCTTCTACCTCTTTCTTCTTTCCTAACGACATGATATTTCAAGCATTCAATTGTTCGGCATGTAATATAGTGGACGTATTGATGTCGATTTTCGGGCGTCTAAAATCCGGATCGTTACAGTGTCAGATTTCACGTTCGAGTGAGTTTCTGAATCATTTATTATGGCGGTTTATCGCCATCTCAGAGCAAGCCTAAGGATCGTTCGCGATCCCATACATGTGCAAGTGACTTGGCCGTTATGGAATTATAAATACCATCAAATAAGTCTTATAACAAAAATGTCCAACTAAATCAAGTTTAGATGCAAAAAATAGAAAACAAAAGCAACAGAAATGTCAAAGTGCAAACACCTCCACTGTTGTAGTTTATAATCGTCTCAGAGCATGCCTGAGGACCGTTCGTGATTTGGTACATGTGTAAGCGACTTAACCGTGGTAGTGTTGAGTTTGCCACTTATTCGTTATTGTTCCAGTCAGTTGATGATAAGCTGATGCCTTGATCCGGGGCCATCTTCATTTGATGTGGATGGTGATCGCTCCTGTTCCACCGTTGCTGCTCGCCTTTTAACATACTGCAACAACATGCCTTTCCAGATATGTCTTTAGACCCCGTTTCCCTCAAGTGTCTGCAATTGTTGTACTGTGGACGCCTAGCTCATGGAATATGTAGTACTTGTCTGACCTCCTTTCATTATTGGTTTAATCTCCCCACATTGGCCTTCGGTAAGCAACCTACCCCCTTGTGTCTTGGTATATCCGCTCTAAAGTCTCGCTCAGCTCCGAATAAGAGGTGAATCTCGGCTTCTTTCATAGTCGCCTCAACTCGTTAGAGCCATTCTTCGCCTTCCGCTTTCCTTTGTCTCTGTTTGAATCTTTTCCAGGTAGGTCTCCGCCTTTAACTGCATAAACTTCAACTTCATCCCCTTCCTCTCTTTCAGTATTTGCATCCTTCTATCGTAGAAACCTTTTCGCCTCATGATAAAACTCTCCAAGATCCATAGGTGGATTCCTGGTCAATAAATTCGTGAACTCCATGCCATCAGCTATGCCGGATACGGCTGCCATCAAAACCATGGACGGATCTGGACGATCCACCGATGCCGCCACTGCATTGAATCATATTAGAAACTCCTCAAAGATTCCCCGGTTCTCTGCTTTAGTGTTATCAAACTCATCATATTCTTGGACCTCGAGATGTGAATTCTAAACCGTCTCATAAACTCCTCAATCAACTTGGTCCATGTTTCAATCGAACTGCTTTCCAATTGCCTGAACAACTGCACCGATATATCTATCAAATACAATGGAAAACATCGAGCCATGACCTCCTCTGACGCTCCCAGTACCTCCATGTGCCTCATACACCTTGTCAGATGAACATCATGATCTGTCCTTCCATCGTATGTCTCCAGGATTGGTAGCTTGAATTCAGTGGGTTTCTAGCTTGCCTGATTGTTGGAGCGAAGGGGCTCTTGTTCACATCTTCTAAATCTATATTCACCAATCCACCTCTCATGGCTCGTCTGACCGTTTCGGCCAATCTGTCACTATCATCAAGTTGTGGTCCCTGCCTGTTGCCTATGGCCTGTCCCCCGAGTTCACGAAGGAAATCTGGAATCTGCTTTTCCATACGAGCATCCATTGCTCTATCAATGCAATGTTGCATAGTTTTGCCTGACACCCAGCCTGGGATTGGATCAACATGCTCAGGTGAAATGCCCCCTTGCTCAGGGGCTGCTCCTGATGGTCCCGATCTTTACTGAATTCTGGTTGCTCCATGCTCCTGATTCTTATTTCCAGCACTTCCTGCAGTTGTGTTCCCTTGATTCTGCACTCCAACTTGTCCAACTTGTCGAAGTAGGTTCTGCATCATCTCCTCTTTCCTTTTCAGCATCCCTTCCTGTATAGCCTCCATCATCATCTTCATTTCATCTCGGATGGTGAAGACTGAGGTTTGATTAGCTCTTGAGGAAGCCTCCCGACTTTCTTCACGCTGACTCCTTTCCTTTCTTTGTCTCCTTGCTAATTGTTTCACCATAGCTTTCCAGATCCAAGTTCCTAAGCCTTTAAATTCAAGATCCAAGCTTCAGAATTCCTGAGTGCTAACATTCTCAGTGAAAGTACCAAATTTTTGCGTCAAAATTGATCACAAACACCCAATTGCAGATGAAAGCACCAACTCACAATCACAGATCACAGATAGACAATATGTAGAGGATATAAATATGAAGAACACTCCAAATTTAAAAGGGAAAGCAGTAAAAACACATGATTTATAGCGGTTCGACGTTGTAGCCTATGTCCACTTTAAAAAATTGTTGTTTTATTGATGATTCTATACCGATTTACAAGAGTACAATTGATAGTATCAGAGTTACAATGGAGCTTAGCAGAGTAACGGTGTAGAAGAGCCCAAAAAAGTCCCTTTTCTAGAGGCATATGACTACTATTTATAGGCGTGGCATGGAAATATCTGACTTTGAATTCGGAATACTCCTTCTCACACATAGGTGGGCCCACGTGATTGATCCGGGGTGATTTGGGATCGATCCATATTTCGTACCGATCCAAAAGTGATCCAATGGCGATGGGATCGATCATGGACATTCTTCTGGTGGTATGCAAGTTACAGTGAAAATTTGAAGGCATTTGGAGTTGTAGATCCCGATTTATAATTGATCCAAGTTGAATTTGCAATGGGCTGTCACATTCGTTTCCATGGCTGTCGATCTAGTTCATACCGATATTTTTTCGTATCGATCATTGTCAGATCCATCGTCCACCAATTACGCATCGATCCGAGTTTCATGCCTCGATCCATGTTGAATGCTTCATCACTTGACATGCTCCTTCATATCGATTGATACGAAATCGATCGATATGAAACAGCTTATGATTGCTTTTTTTATCGATTAAATGGTCGTTGATTTTGTATCGATCATCTGATTGATCGATACGAGTCATATAGGAGGATCGATACGAAGTAGGCAGTTGAAGTGCGAATTAACATGGATTGAGCTACATCTACTTCCTAACGATCGTTTGGTATTGGTTTCGTATCGATAATAAATGATGGTTTCGTATCGATCATCTAGTTGATTGATACTAAACATTTATCAACATGGATCTATACAAAGTGAATAACTGCTTCGTAGACATATACCAACATTGATTGAAACGAAGTGAATAACCTTGATCGATATGAAAGATGCATTTGCCTAATGGATACTAAAGAAACGAGTGCCACCTTGATGAATACAAATAGGATGGATACAAGATTTATGGGGACACTGGCAGCTGATAGATCCATAGTTCTGACTCGATGTAGCCGCCTCCTTGACCCGAAGTAGACCTGTCTCTGATTCGAAGTAAGTGCCACGACGATTCGAAGTAGCTTGTAAGTGTGCTAATCCATCAAGGACTTGAAGCAAACCCTTCTCTGACCGGAAATAATATGCCTACAAACCCGAAGCTAACATGAAGGTGACTCGGAGCAGACTCTAGGCAACTTGAAACTACTCGATCTTTGTCAAAACCATATTTCAAACATCTTTACTGTTTGTTCATCGACTATGCTATATTCTGGCTTCATGATCGTGTTTATTATCTATGAAAATCCAACTTCTATTATTATACAGTCGAGTGGGTTAAATCCGTCTGTATCTTGCCTTGCTAACAAAGTGCTTCCTGGTAGTCTAATTGCTTCTTTTTTGACCATAATAAACTATATGCCATATGCATCAACATTTTTCATGCCTTGAATACCGAACTAACTCTATGCATCTTCTATGTTTGATAGGGTAATTGATATCTAAGAGAATAACTCTTGTCACTTTCTTAATGGTAAAACATGACAAATTTTCATTTTAGGCTTGAGGAAAAAAACTCATTTCAATTTGAGGCCTCGTTCGAAACTTATTATGAAAATATGCTTGCACTGTTCAGCATTTTATACTTACGTATTCTAAAAATGAACAAACAAAATTTTAATTTGTACTTGTGCAAGCAATTTTTTTAAGCATATTTTCCTTTGCATATTTTCGAAATGTTAGAAAAAAGCTGTATAGTGAAAAAGGGATCCATTTCCATAATAAGTTTAGAACAATGCCAGAGGGTTGCAAACAGTTGTGCAGAAAAAAATTGAAATAATAATAATTCTGATATGTTACAAAAGGAAATTCCTAGTAGCATACATGTTCCCCAAAATAAGCCTGACATTTCAATGCTGTGAATGGTTTCCTCTAATTTTTTCATGTCATTCTCATCATTCCATGGTTTCACATCCAATAGAACAGATGACTTTGCACATTCACATAAAAATGAGAATAATTTACTTGTTAGGTTAAGAGTAAAATAAATAACTAGATGCTTTAAAGAATTACTTCTTAGAGATGGATGCATGCATCTATTCTTGATCCACCTGTATAGAAAAATAACTAGTTTATTTATCGGTGTAGTTTACCGTCCGTTTATTACCTTATATAACTGTAATGGTATAACATTATTTAAGCAAGATATTTAATCCATATAATTGATTTTAGTAAAAGACATGTATTGTTTCTACACTTACCAAGAAAAGTATAAGGATTTCCAAAGCAACTTGGAAAAAGAATATCGCAAACTAGTACGAACGAGTTAAAGATACATGCAAGTAACTATGAAACAAAGCTTTTTTGATTCGAAGCGGATTTGATTCAGACCGTGGGAGCGTCTCTTATGGCTTTCACCATTCCATGTTTAGTTGGATTAGATGTGAATTTATATGTTTAATTGCTCACTTCGTTTCTTCTTGGTAGATGACTTTTTCAGAGCATGTTCTACTACAGCTTTCTTGTCTTCCTCCGCCTCTTCATCAAACAAATCCAAATCATCACCGTCGCTAACTCCTTCTCCTTTTTCTTCTGTAAAAGCTATATCATAATAATGGCCAATCAAAAAGTTGGTGAAAATTTTAAACTGCTTTATTCAGCAACTTCACTTATCTTTGGAATTCAAACTAGTAACAACTATCGTGGAATGTCGTCAAACTATCTGGAGAAACAAAGATAAATTTTATTATCTGGAGAAGCAAAGGTAAATTTTATACATAGGCCCTTGGGGAAAAAGTCCCGTTTGAAACTTTTTACGAGATTTTACCGGACCGCAATTTGTATTTTGCGCAATTTCAAAAGTGCACAAATACAAAAACCCGATTTGAAATTACATAAGTAAAATTCTTTTAAAAGAAAATATCCGTGTTTGCGTAAATTTAGATTGGACACACAAAATGCTGCTATAAGGAAAAATAAACCAAGTTTTGTAATTAGTTTTAACGAGGTCTAAAGTTGAAATATGTTTTTCGAGATCTATGAATAAAATTTGTGTGAGAAATTGATAATATTATATTTATTAATCATTATCATGTTGTTTTTAGAAAAGTTTAAAATTGGCATTTTGGGATTGTGAGCGACAAGTCATCAAACACTCACTATCACTCCAAGACAGACAGAGTTTAGCGACGGCAAATAGCCGTCGTCAGCCAACAGTAAAAGCAGTCGCTTTTTTAATCGTCGATCAAAGGATTGACGACCTTAGCGATGACTTCGTCAATTGTTTTTGGACGACTATCGACGGATGTGCCATCGTCAACCGTTCAATAACCAATGGACACGTGTCATGATTCAATGCACAACGGATGAACCATTGGGTTGTCACTAGCTGTCGTTAGCCATCGGTAACCTGCAAGTTCTGTTTTATAAAATAGCTGCTATTTCAACTATCAAACCCGGTAACCTGCAAGTTCTGTTTTACAAAACAGTTGCTATTTCAACTATCAAACCACACACATATATATATATTCACCCGTTTATGTACCTCATATACAACACATATATACCCAATTTTACAAGTACAAACATCGCATGATATTATATAAAGAAAACCAAGTTTATATCACAAAAATCCATATTTATATCAATAATCCATCAAACAACAGAGCCATCCTTGCTAATCCTCATTTCCATCAAACAACACAATCATCAAACATCCACAAATACAACCATCAAACAAGTATCAAATCCATCAACACATATCAAATAAGTAAAAAACCAAATCAATCAATATTCATCAAAAAACATAACCATTGATACTTTGTAATGTGCTGATCTAATTCATACGGTTGAATTCGTAAAAAAATGACCGGATAAAAATTTTAGCTCGAAACGAGTCATTTTGGCTGGAGCTGTACAACAATTAAATTTTTTTCAACCATTTTTTATGAATCCAACCATACAGATTCGATTAACACATTACAAAGTATTAGTGGTTCGGATTTGATCTCGTTTGAAAGTCGTTTAGCCTCGGATGAAGGTTTTTCAGTCCAAATGTCGACGAACGACTATAAATTTAAAATTCAATTTCGACATCCTTTGAAAATAGGTCTGAAGTACTTTAGATCGACATAAGCTCCAATAAATTTATTTTTCTGCCGAATATTTTATTTTATATAATTTTATCATACTAAATGCAGTTAAAAATTCATAATTAATTATCCAACGATTCAAAAAAATATTTTGATTTGTAAAAATGTTACACAAAATCAACTTTATCGAAGTTGCTTAATGGACCGACTAAAAGTCGTATAGATTGGTCGTGCAAGTTAGATTTTCAGTAACGATAAATATTCAAATTACACGACGATAGTTTATCGAAAATAGTAATTCAACCGATCATAAGCACTCGTTAGGTTGAATGGTTGTGTTAAAATATATATTTTATTTTTTCGGAATTAAATTAGTATTTTTAAACATTTTTTAAAATGTAATGAAAATTAAATCAATTAATTATTTAATTAGGTAATTAATATTGTAGCTAGCCGTCGCCCATAGTGGACGGAGCCGTCAACGGCCGTCGGCCCTTTCACCGCTATTCAGTGTGTGTTTTGTAGTGAATACATGGTAGGCTCCAAGTCACATAATTTATGAATAAACTACCAATTATAGAGAAACTAAAGAAGTCGAACTCCCTAAATTTTTATTTTTACATCTATCAAGACTCGTGATAAGTTCAAGTTAATTAGAAAAAAAGGAAATGTAACAATAGAAAAAGAATTATACCTGAGCAACCTCAGGAGGTGGTGCAGTGGTAGATGGAGTAGCTTGGGAAGCGAATTTCACTCCAACGACTTGACCAGGAAATCTACAGATGCATAGGAAAACTTTTTAAGTAATTAATAAAAAACATAAACCTTTATGATAGAAGAAAAGGAAGCTGTTGCTAGAGTGAAGATAATTTAACTTTAAGACGCGTATATAGGTGGGTAATACCTGCATGTTGCAGTTGTATGGATAATGATGCAGTATTGTGTTATTGTTTTACCTTTGACCATTACCAGGCCCGGCCGAGACATAGTCTAGAGAGACATTTGCCTAGGGCATCCGTCTGAAGAGGGACAACAAAGTAATCAAATTACGCTGATAAGAAAAGTAAAAAGTGTATTCTTCTTTTCAGCGCTCGGCGCCTTTAAGTCGAACACCGTCTCCAATCCATCATGGCCTGTCGCTCTAGCATCCAGCGTTTCATGCTGCTCCAGTACCACCTCGCCTTCGCCGGCCAAGCTCTAGATCCTGAAAATTAAAGTTGAGATTATAGACCTCGCCTCATTTCATGGTTGTGTGATGCCCTGCCGTTGAAAAATGACGTGAGTTCACTTGTAAAACTATTAATTTGGCTTATGGCTCTTGATATATGTTAAATAATAAAAATCATGTAATTTTTTATTGTGACATGCTAGAGGGCCTGAAATGATGTGGCCGGGTTTGTGCGGAAAGTGTCGTTTTTTTGCCTGATTAAATATTGAGAATACAAACACGCATGTGTTTCTTTATCAATCCAAGGCATCACATGATTTCAATCTCAGCTGCACTTTTACTTCAACGCCCCAGATTTATTATTTTTGATAATTTGGATTACAACTTGTTTTGGGCTGTTGTTTCAAACCCAGCTACTCACTTTATATAAAACTCTGTTGTAAAGCTAGTGAAAAATGTAACATACATAATATTTATACATTTTCTGCAATCTGTATCAGACATTTCAATAATAAAATCATCATTTTCGTTTTATGGTATCAGAGCCATACAAAAAGCCTAACGGCATAACTTTGAGATCAGCAATCTTCTTGCATCATCTCTCTCATTAAAAGATTGCTCATTTTTTTCTTTATCTCCTCAGTTAAGTTTCATCATCGGAGAGTTATACCTTCCTCGATTCAAGAATATAAGATTGCTCTCTTTTTCTTTATCTCCTCAGTTAAGTTTCATCATCGGAGAGTTATACCTTCCTCGATTCAAGAATAAGAATATCTGCCCCTTCAGTATCCCCTCAATCAATTTATTGTGCCACGCCTAGCAAGAATCCGAACAAATTCAGATTCTTGACTGGCTGCAACAATTCTACATCAATTTTAGTGCCTCGCCAATATTTTCTTGGCTGCATCAGACATTCAAGAAACCAGATTAGTCAATTTATAAAATGGCAGACAAAGAAGCAGGTGATGAAAGATCATCAACTACTTCAAGAAATGACAAAAGAGAAACTGCTGTATCAGAAACAACGTTAATCAAACCCAAAAGCCAGATTATCACCATCCCGCTTGATGACGACAACTACATACTGTGGAAATACCAGATCGAAACAGCCATGAAGGGATATGGCCTTCAAGACTACATCAAAGGGACAATGCCCATACCACCTGTTCTCATAGAAGAAGACAATGGAGTCACAGTTAGTAACCCTGAATACACTAGATATCAAAAACAAGACAACTTACTATCATCATGGTTGCTATCGTCCATCAGCCCAAGTCTACTATCACAAATTGTTGGCTGCAACTCATCATATGAAATTTGGTCATCAATAGAACGAATATTTAGCTCACAATCAGCCGCAAGAATCATGCATTTTAAAAGACAGTTGCAGAATGCAAGAAAGAATGACATGCCAATGAGAGAATATCTTGCAAAAATCAAAGGCTTATGTGATAGACTCAATGCAGTTGGTCACAAAATTTCTGAAAGCGAGCAAATTCTCACTATAACGAATGGCCTCGATGATGAGTATGAATCAGTGGTAACTTTCATAGCATCACAACAAACTCTACCAGATTTGGAATTTGTCAGGTCTGCTTTACTTGCCCATGAGGGCAGAATTGAGCAGAGAAAGGCCATGCAAAATGAATTTTCAATCAACTATGCTAGCAGTTCAAGAAGCAGAATGCAACAGGCCAACACAGCAAATCAAGTAAACAAACAAGATGGTCAAAGAAACACTTACAATCAAAGAGGAAGGGGAAGAGGAAGATGTGGCAACAACAATAGAGTAAAATGCCAAATATGTGAAAAATTTGGTCATATAGCTAGCAAGTGCTATTTCAGGTTCAATAAAGGCTTCGCTGTTACACAGAAAATTCAAAGAAATCCTAACATCAATGTAACACAACTAGATCAACAGCAAAAGAGCAACAATGAAGGTTCAAGAGCTCAATCAACCAATTCAGATGAAGCAAAATTAGATAATGCAAGCCTGGATGATTGGTACCCTGACTCAGGAGCAACTAATCATGTGACAAGTAACCTTCAAAACCTCAATTTAGGCAACAAAAGTTACACAGGTACGCAAGCTATACATTTGGGTAATGGTGAAACAACAAGTATATCACATGTTGGCACAGGAACTATTCAAGGTAAAAGAAACTTATATTTAAACAATTTATTGAGAGTTCCTGAAATTAAAAAGAATTTAATCAGTGTGTCTCAATTTGCAAATGACAACAAAGTATACTTTGAGTTTCACCCAAACTTCTGTTTAGTTAGGGATTTACTAAGTAAAGATATATTGTTGCAGGGTAGTTTGACTAAGGGACTATACAAATTTAATGCTGTGAAGAAACATGAATCCACAATGAAGAAGTATTGGTGCAACAGTGTTCACACCAGTGTTAAAAATAAGAAAAATATTTTAGATCATTGGCATTGCAAACTAGGGCATCCTAGTATGAAAATTGTGAAAAGATTCTTGATAGATAATAAAATTTCTTTTCAAAATAATGATATTTCTGATATGTGCACACATTGTCAATTAGGAAAAAGTCACAAACTCCCTTTTAGCAATTCTGAAACTGTGTATAAAAATCCTTTTGAATTGATAGCTGCAGATTTATGGGGACCAGCCCCATTGAATTCCACAGAAGGGCATAGGTACTACTTATCCTTTATTGATGCATATACTAGATACACATGGATATTTTTTCTCAAATCAAAGGCTGAAACTCATGATGCCTTAGTTCAGTTCATTACATTAGCTGAAAAACAATTTAACTATAAGGTAAAGATTATGCAAACCGATGGAGGTAGTGAATTTTACCCACTCAAAAAATATTTTCAAAACAAAGGCATATTACATAGAATCACTTGTCCTCACACATCTGAGCAAAATGGTCTTGTTGAGAGAAAACATAGGCACATAGTTGACACAGGCCTGACATTATTATCTCAAGGATCATTACCTTTAAAATATTGGCAAGAGGAATTCACCACAGCTGTTTATCTTATAAACAGAATGCCAAGTAAAATTCTTGATTACAAAAGCCCTTATGAAAAATTGTTTGGCATGAAGCCTGACTATGATTATTTGAAAACATTTGGGTGTTTATGTTTCCCCTGTCTTAGGCTTTACAACAGAAATAAATTAAGTTTAAGGTCAATCCCATGCACTTTTTTAGGGTATGCTGCAAACCAAAAAGGATACAAATGCCTTGACAAAAATGGTAGAATTTATATATCAAGACATGTCATGTTTAATGAAGATAATTTTCCTTTTGCAGATAAAAGACTGGAAAACAGCAAAGATACAATAAATCAATGTACTGATCATGTCAAAGTATGCTTGCCCACCATACCAGAATTAAGCATTCAAAAGGAACAGCCAAACAATGGGACACTTGAGAGATCACAATCTATTGCAGAAACTAAATCTGATTATAGCACAAGTGATTCACATGAATGACCAGCACAACATATTGAAGAAAATGATGAAGTGCAATCACCTGATGAGTCAACATCCAGCAGTAATAGACCAATCATTATAAATAATAGAAACAATATGCAAGAGACATGGCATCATATGATAACAAGGTCAAAAAGTGGAATTTTCAAGCCTAAAATATACAGTGCAGATGTAGATGTCATGGAACCAGTCACATATGAGCAGGCAGTTAAAAGCATAGAGTGGAGAAATGCCATGAAAGATGAGTATGAAGCGTTATTAAAAAAAATCAAACATGGGATCTGATATCGCCTCCAAAGGACAAAAACATTGTCGGATGCAAATGGACCTATTGGATTAAGAAGGATGCAAATGGAAAAGTAGTAAAATTCAAAGCAAGATTAGTTGCTAAAGGCCACTCTCAACAATTTGGTTTTGACTTTAATGAAGTCTTCTCTCCTGTAGTCAAACCTACTACCATCAGGATCGTACTTAGCATAGCATTAAGCAATCAATGGAAAATTAAACAGCTGGATGTACACAATGCTTTTCTCAATGGAGAGTTACAAGAAGAAGTATACATGCATCAACCCAAAGGATACATCACAAAAGGAAACGAAGACAAAGTCTGCAGATTACATAAAGCTATCTACGGTCTCAAACAAGCATCAAGAGCTTGGCACGAGAAGCTCAAAACAACATTGACAAAATTGGGATTCAAACCAACCAAGGTAGATAATTCATTATATATGAAAACTATTAATCATGCAGTGACGTACATATTGGTATATGTTGATGACATTCTCATCACTGGAAGTAATGAGAATGACATCAGTGAAGTCATACAATTGTTGGATCAAAACTTTGCCATCAAAGACCCGGGAACACTTGATTATTTTCTTGGAATTAAAATTAGCAGACCATCACAAACAGAAATGTTTCTATCTCAAAGACAATATGCTTCAGAAATTTTAGTTTGTGCCAACATGGATCAGGATAAGCCACTACCCACGCCCATGGTGAGCAATTTACAACTGTCCAAAATTAAGGGGGGACCTATTGATAATGTTAAACAGTATCGAAGCATTGTAGGAGCTCTACAATACTTGACCATCACCATACCAGATCTATGCTATAGTGTTAATAAAGTTTGCCAATTTATGCAAAATCCCCTAGATAACCACTGGAGGGCGGTTAAGCGTATTTTAAGATATATAAAAGGCACTCAAGACTATGGATTGCTATCGACTCAAAATAAGGATGTAAATATACAGGCTTACAGTGATGCCGACCAGGCTAGTGATACTGATGATAGACGATCCACTTCAGGCTACTGTGTTTATATAGGTGGCAACCCGGTCTCTTGGTGTACCAAAAAGCAATCAACTATATCACGTTCGAGCACTGAGGCTGAGTATAGGTCAGTAGCAAGCACCACAGCGGAAATAATATGGATAGAAACCCTAATTCATGAATTAGGGCTTGAGCCAAAAGAAAAACCATTGATTTGGTGCGATAATTTGAGCACTATCTCCTTGTCTTTAAACCCCATCTAACACTCTCGCACTAAACACATTGAAATTGATCTATTTTTCGTTCTAGAAAGAACGACAGCTGGAAAACTAGAAATTAGGCATGTTCCTTCTTTCTATCAACGTGCTGATATCCTCACCAAGTCACTTTCTTTCAAAAATTTTGCAAGATTAAGAGAAGAAATGAAAATCATTGATGACAACAGATTTCATGGCGGCGAAAGGAAAGAAGATGGAAACCCTAGCTTCGATTGAGGGTGGATGTTGAGAATACAAACACGCGTGTGTTTCTTTATCAATCCAAGGCATCACACGATTTCAATCTCAGCCGCACTTTTACTTCAACGCCCCAAATTTATTATTTCTGATAATTTGGATTACAACTTGTTTTGGGCTGTTGTTTCAAGCCAAGCTACTCACTTTATATAATACTCTGTTGTAAAGCTAGTGAGAAATGTAACATACATAATATTCATACATTTTCTGCAATCTGTATCAGACATTTCAATAATAAAATCATCATTTTCGTTTTATTAAATAGCTGCCATCAAATATGATTCGGGTAATTTTTCTTACCACTATTTCTGGCACCGTAGCTTTGTTATTTTTGATTTGCAAACAAAAGTTAAAATCAATGCTACTGCTTATAACTTAATAATGAATCCCTAAAATCAGAATTTTTGATTTATATTCCCTTTGGAAAAGTTAATAACTTATCCTTAATTTTACCTTCAATTTCTGTTCGACCTTAATGTATTTTTAGATTTTTAGTTTACATGATCACCAATATGTATTGATTTGTTATGATATTTTATCGACATTTAGATGTTTTGGCTTGTAACCTAAATGATTCAGATGGTCAATGTTTTCTAACTAATATTAAATTTTATAATAAAATTTGCATTTTGTTTAATAGCTAAAACTTTGTTGTTGTTTATTATATACAGGAGCAACAAAAATCGAAAAAAAATTATTCGACTAGGGCAATGAATATGATCGGGGTCGACCCTGACCATTACAAAAGAAAATATCCAGCGTGCTAATGTTGGTGATGTAAGTGCGAACAATGATAAACATGACAAGATTTCTGTGTCTTCCCATGCATGCATAGATTTTACTATGAAGGGATATACGCAATACAAGTATTAAAATAAATACAACATGCGTGACTAAATGTACGGCTACAAGGTCACAACGGAGAGAAATAATGAATGAAACTTTCTATATAGAATGATTATTATCAACTTAAACAAGTCATCCTCAGACTAAACATGAATTTACATAAATCATCCACCCTTTCATTTTTCATAGGTTTTATTTCGACTCCTACTAAAGTACACAATAAGAATGTAAATTCCCACCGCTATAATTTCTTGCTTAATCCAATTCAACAATTTTGATGGAAAAGAGTGACTTTATATTAAGAAGCAATATTGTCATCTTCATATATGGACAAATTTCATTTATTGATCAATCTTTTTTTTTGTCCCTCATATATTTTTGTGTAGGTAAGGAACTCCTACGTATAACTTCAACCATCATGGCCATGGAATTATGACAATACCATGACACATGGTTCGGCATGTGCACATTTTGACAAATGTCATACATATATCATAATGCATATGTATTTTCTTATCTAAAGAACAAGTTTTACGTCCTTTATGTGCCAAGTGACACATGCAATCAACCATTATCTGCCAAGTGACAAATAACATAAATGCAATCAACCATTACGTGCCAAGTGACATACATGCAAGAAGCAGATGAAATCTCATGTCCCCACGAAATCTCATGTCCCCACATGTTCAAATAAATATCAACCATTGATTAGAGTGATCTTAGTAATATGTGGTGCCCGCTGAATCAAATCCAATGATGATCATAAAAAAAATCAATGGTTGATAGAGAATGGATACATATGGACATGAGATTTGAGAACAAAAGAATTGTAGTAAGCTACTAGAGAACAGGTTGAGATACTGCGTTCCCATTTTATATGTCCAATGTTTCAAATAAATCCTCTCCGTTCCCATTTTATACGTCCGATGTTCCAAATAAATCCCCTAGTCGTTCGTAAAAATTAATAGAATGCACATTCAAACTGAATGGAATAGATTTTGAAGGGACATGGAGCATGTCAAATTAAAGATAGACCAATTGGTGTGGTAGAAAACTACCATGCTAAAATTAATACGCATTATATTAATTAATATGATAATGTAAAGTCATGTACAATGGAATACATAAAATTCTAACAACAAATATATTAATAATCTTTGTACTCGAGAAATCAAGTAAGTTGAAAGTTACATAATCTATTTTCTTGGTAATAAGTATGGTTAATAATCAATTTTAGACATACACTCATCTCATCCAATATGAATCGTCGTAAGATTAAAATCTCAAGAAAAGATAGTGGTAAGAGCTTGAAATTTAATTATAACCTTACAAATGTGTTGATTTCAAGGAAACAAACCCATACTGGAAGATTTGTAAATAGACTTTCTCAACTTCATATTAGTTACCCATCTTCTTAAAAATAATAAATTTGTAACCTATCATTCGTAATTATAACATTATCATATATTGATTAAAACTTCACTAAGAAACTTACATTTTTACTAGAATACATAACTCTAATTCTTCTGTGAAAAACTTACAATTTGCAATAAAACTCTTAATTACATGTAAATTGTACGGTCAGCAACCAACTTTAGACATGAAGGTGTCATTTCTTTTCAATTAGCAGTGGTCATAGCAAACTGCCCCTCTTCCATTTTGGTGGAGTGAAAGAGAGCTGCCGGTTAAATTGTAAGAACTTCCTAATTTTTTCTCCAGATTTCGGTCGAAGCCCATGACCTTGCATCTTTCTCCACTTGATACTTTGATATGGTTTTCTCTGCAAATCCACTACTGGATTATTTGGTATTCAACGAAGTTGTATGGGACTGCATGCCCTATTCCTAGGGCAATGTTGAAAGACCTTTTCTTGAATGGAACACCACTTTCGCCCTTACTGCCAGAATAATTTCCTTTCACTAAAACTCCCAGTTTCATATCTGCTTCCCCATTACACATTCCTTTTTTTTAGTTTGAGAACTTATTTCCTCCCAATTCAGTTCATGCCCATCAGATATAAAAGAAAACAAACAAAACATAGGGTTGCTGCATATAAACAAACACACTTGGTGATCCACTTCTCAATCTCTGTTGCATATTAGCCGTTGATCATCATGAAGGGCCAGATTTCTCCAGTTTTGTTTCTTAAGATCATCAACTAAAGTTTGGGCTTGTATCTTTAGGCCCATCACTATTATGTATCTCTGTATATAAATGAGAAGCAATGTATATCTCGTTTTGTACTGAAAAACATTATTATCAATAAAACTTCTTCATTCTTAATTTGGTATCAGAGCAAGTAATAGCCTAACGGCAAATTCAATCACAAAATCATATCAAGATAAAATCATCTTGATTCTTGATCTGTTGTTTTGATCCCCTCAGAATAATTTCATCATCGGGAAGGCATACCCTTCTTCTTAATCATATAGTAATCCATTCTTTTAGTTCAAATCTTATTTTTTGCGCCATCCAAAAGAAGAAATCAGATCTTTATCCTCATCTTTCTCCTCTGGTTGCACATTTATTTCGCTGTAAATCGTGCATATTATTGATTCACAGAGAAACAATAATATACCCCATCATTACAGATCTTCTTTTCAATCTATTCTTGGTTGCTATATTCAAAATAGCCTCGCCATTTTTTGAAATTCCTTGAATATTACTTCACATCCCCAAGAACCTGACATTTCAAGTTTCTTGAATCACCATGGCAATTGAGGAGGAAGATCTGTCATCAGCCACCTCTGGAAATCCATCAAGAGATCACCACAGTTCAGATCAGACCCTGATTAAACCAAAGAATCAGGTCATTTCTACTCCATTAGATGAAGATAACTATATCTTATGGAAATATCAAGTAGAGATCGCATTAAAAGGGTATGACTTACATGACTATGTCAATGGCACCAAGATTATTCCACCAGTCATGATTACTGACAAAGAAGGAAAAGCCATAAGTAATCCTGAATACAAATTATTCCAAAAGCAAGATAATCTGCTATCATCATGGCCGTTGTCCTCAATCAGCCAAAGTCTACTATCACAAATTGTAGGATGCAATAGTTCCTACGAAATATGGTCAGCTATTCAGCGTATTTTTAGTTCTCAATCTGCAGCAAGAGTAATGCAGTACAGAAGGGAACTACAGAATGCTAGAAAGAATGAGATGCCCATGAGAGAATATCTTGCCAAGATCAAAAACTTATGTGATAAATTAAAAGGTGTTGGTCATGATGTTTCTACTGCAGAACAAATTCTCGTGATAACTAATGGATTAGATCAAGATTATGAGTCATTAATAACATACATAGCAACACAACCAACCCTGCCAGATCTAGAATACATTCACTCATCCCTCCTTGCACATGAAGGAAGGATTGATCAGAGAAAACATATGCAAGAAGATTTCAGTGCCAATTATGTCACTACATCAAGAAATAAAAAAGGTGCATCTAATCAACCCAAACAAGACAATCACAGTCAGAGAGGAGGCTACACTCAAAGAGGCAGAGGCGGGGGGAGAAACAACTATAACAACAGAGTTAAATGTCAGATTTGCGAAAAATTTGGACATATGGCAAACAAGTGTTATTTCAGATACAAGGAAGACACAAATAATGGACAGTCATCTCATCTTAACAAGCAAGTTAATGCAAACATGGTTCAAACTCAGTCCAGAAATAATGTGGAGACTGTTACTGATGACACAGGAAAAGCAAATGACTACAGTACAGATGAATGGTTTCCGGATTCTGGTGCTACAAATCACATCACAAACAACTTGCAAAACTTAAACTTGGGCAGCAAGGAGTACACAGGTAATCAAACTGTTCTCATGGGAAATGGTGAAGCTACAAATATAACACATGTTGGTACTGGCAGTATAAAAGGTACGAGGCTACTCTACTTAAATAATTTATTAAGAGTGCCAAGTATCAAGAAAAATCTCATTAGTGTTTCACAACTAGCCAATGAAAACAAGGTGTATTTTGAGTTTCACCCAAAATTTTGTCTAGTTAGAGACACCCTAAATAAAAACATATTATTACAGGGTAAGCTGGACAATGGCCTGTACAAATTCAGCAATATGGCAACAAATGAGCTGCTAACAAGAGAATATGGTCTAATAATGTTAGTGCAAGCTGTGACAATGATGTAAAAACCTTTTATAGATGGCATTGTAAACTTGGGCACCCTAGCTATAATGTTGTCAAACAAATTTTAATGCAAAATAATATTCCTATTCCAGATATGTCTAAATTACACATATGTGATCACTGTCAAATGGGTAAAATGCATAAATTACCTTTTCCCATTTCTGAAACCATATATGAAAATCCTCTTGAGTTAATTGCTGCAGATCTGTGGGGCCCAGCACCACTCAATTCAACTCAGGGTTACAGGTATTATCTATCTCTTGTATGTGCACACACCAGATACACTTGGTTATATTTTCTCAAGACAAAATCAGATACTTGCAATGCTGTCATACACTTCATAACTCATATTGAAAGGCAAATTAACAAACATGTCAAGATCTTTCAAACTGATGGTGGGGGAGAATTTAAACCATTAAAAGATTTCTTTAGTAAAAAAGGAATACTTCATAGAGTTACTTGCCCCCACACGTCTGAGCAAAATGGTTTAGTAGAAAGAAAACACAGGCACATTGTAGAGACTGGTTTAACACTCTTGTCTCAAGCATCTCTACCATTGAAATACTGGAGTGAAGCATTTTCAACTATAGTATATCTCATTAATAGGATGCCAACAAAAGTGTTAAACTGTGTCTCTCCATATGAGAAACTTTATGGAGTCAGACCAAAATATGATCATTTAAGAACTTTTGGGTGCTTATGTTTTCCCTACACTAGACCATATAACAAGCATAAATTAAGCCTTAGATCAAGTCCATGCACCTTTTCAGGGTACTCACAGAATCAGAAAGGGTATAAGTGCATGGATAGCAAAGGCAAAATCTATATTTCCAGACATGTTGTTTTTAATGAACATACTTTTCCATTTGCAGATAAGGAAAGACAACACAAGAAAATCAATGAAAAGACACATGTTGTTCACATTCCAGAACTGTCTCAATATGATAAGAAAGATAATCAACCAATGCGGAGACATGGAAATAAAGATGCATCTATATCAAGCACTATACCAGGGTACAACTCAGACCATATCAATGAATTCACAAGCTATCTACCAATTGAATCAAGTAATGATCAGTGTACCAGTGTACCAAACAACAGTCACAGCAATGATCAGAGTGATAATATTTCCAACAATAGTAAAGAAGATAATACTACAGCAAGCAGTGATAATCAACTAAAGAGTGCACATAACCAGCATACAGAAACAAGACATCCTATGATGACAAGGTCCAAAAGTGGGATTTTGAAGCCTAAAATCTACACAGCACAACTGAATGAAGTAGAACCAGTTTCATATGATCAGGCAATCAGGCATGAAAAATGGAAAAGAGCCATGGATGAAGAATTTAATGCCTTAATCAGAAATAAAACATGGACTCTCGTCCAACCTCCAAAACACAAAAACATTGTAGGGTGTAGATGGACTTACAAGATCAAAAGAGATGCTGATGGTAACATAGTAAAAAATAAGGCCAGGTTAGTGGCAAAAGGATACTCTCAACAATATGGGTTTGATTTCATAGAGACTTTTTCTCCAGTAATTAAACCCACAACCATAAGGATCATGTTGACACTTGCACTTCACAAAAATTGGAGAATAAAGCAACTAGATGTTCATAATGCCTTTTTGAATGGGGAGTTATGTGAAGAAGTTTATATGCAACAACCAGAGGGATATAATTCAAATAAAAGCCTCGTGTGCAAACTTCACAAAGCCATATATGGACTAAAGCAAGCATCCAGAGCATGGCATGAGAAATTAAAAGATACTCTTACACAATTGGGTTTCAGTGCGACAAAATCAGATAACTCACTCTACTTAAGGAAAGAAAAGCATATGAGCATATATATACTTGTATATGTGGATGATATACTTATCACAGGAGATGATCAACAGGAAATCAATCAAGTCATACAATTACTTGACAAACACTTTGCCATTAAAGACATGGGTGAATTAAAGTTTTTTCTGGGAATAAACATTCAAAGAATATCTGACAACAGAATCATCCTATCCCAAAAACAGTACATCAGTGACATTCTAGTCAGAGCAAAAATGGATAAAGCCAAGCCAATATCAACACCAATGATAAACAGCAAGCAGTTATCTAAAAACAAAGGGGAACCAATCGAAAATATCAAGCAATACCGAAGTATCGTTGGAGCACTTCAGTATGCCACTATCACTAGGCCTGACATATGTTATAGTGTGAATAAGGTATGTCAATACATGCAAAATCCGCTAAGTGAACATTGGTGCGCCGTGAAACGTATACTCAGATATCTCAAAGGGACTTTAACATATGGTTTGCATCTAGAGGCAAGTAAAGATATAAACATACGAGCTTACAGTGATTCTGACTGGGCTAATGACATCGACGACAGAAAGTCCATTTCCGGATTCTGCATCAATTTAGGGCCAAATCCCATCTCTTGGTGCATGAAGAAGCAATCCACCATTTCCAGAAGCAGCACGGAAGTTGAGTATAGGTGTATTGCAAGCACAGTCGCCGAAATCATTTGGATCGAAACCCTAATCGGAGAATTAGGATTCAAATTAACCCAGAAACCCACTATTTGGTGCGACAACCTCAGCGCCATATCTTTGTCCATGAATCCAGTCCAACACGCTCGCACGAAACACATGGAAATTGATCTCCACTTCGTTCGTGAAAGAACAGGAAGCGGCAGACTTGCCATCAATCATGTCCCATCATTTTATCAAAGAGCGGACTTCTTGACAAAGCCATTATCAGCGAATTTTTTTAATCGATTTCGAGATGAGCTCAAATTTTTTTCAGCCGACATGAATATAGAGAGAAAGGAGAAACCCTAGTTTTGTTTGAGGGGGAATAAAAGAAAACAAACGAAACATAGGGTTGCTGCATATAAACAAACACACTTGGTGATCCACTTCTCAATCTCTGTTGCATATCAGCCGTTGATCATCATGAAGGGCCAGATTTCTCCAGTTTTGTTTCTTAAGATCATCAGCTAAAGTTTTGGCTTGTATCTTTAGGCCCATCACTATTATGTATCTCTGTATATAAATGAGAAGCAATGTATATCTCATTTTGTACTGAAAAACATTATTATCAATAAAACTTCTTCATTCTTAATTAGATATTCCTGGATATGAACAGAGCAGGAGGATTTCACAATTGAAAGAGATCAAAATAAGTTTTTTCCCTTCTACCCAATCACCATGACTCTTGACACTTTCTTCCATTAGTGCGTGTAAATACAACGTGCGCTTGTATAATGAATGTTGTAGTCAAGTATTAACCTTTTCTTTATTTTTTAAAATTTGTTATTATGCACGAGATTTCAAACCCAAGACCTCTAGATGCACACTTTAAAGTCTTTCTACACTAGTGCTTCTGGATATTTAAAGATTAGGTTAATTATTTCAGAATTTATGCTTGCAACATAGAAGAAGCATGCATTACATTTGTCATAGGCGAGTATCATCGAAATTTATTAATATAACATTAATATAAATATTTTCAATCATTCACACTTAACATCTACAGAGGTTAAAAGTTCTGAAATGATACAATTTTTTTTGAAAAAATATCGATATTATAGGAAGATCATATCCATGAAAAATTAGCTCTTGATATCAGAAAGATTGATACAAGCATAACGGAGGATTGAAATGATGATATGTACATTAGGGCGTACCGTATACGTATGCTTCAAGCTTGTAAAACCCTATATACACGCAAAATCCAAAGTGGACGATGATATGAGATTAGAATTTTGAAAACTTTTCGCAAATCTACTGATTTACTCAAATCAGATAACAAATCCATCTCGCTGCACGTGGCTCTTCCTAGAGGCCTCAGAATGTTGATTTGGCATGCCCACAATTTCTCTTCATTTTTTATTCTTTCCGGTCACCCCGTCCATTTTCAAGGTATATTCTCATGCGTAAACTTTAGTGAGCACTGCGCAGCGATCCAATTTGCATTCCTTGAAGTTGCATTTTAAAGTAGTTTACCATGATTGATGTGAGATGAAAAACGAGATTATGTTTTAAAAAATATCTGGTTTAAATTCTTAACTCACCACTTCTCGTATTCAACATAAACCTTATGTTCAAGATCAATTTTGCATTTTTCACCGTCCAAACGCACCTCATCCAAACGTATAATTTACGCTAAGAGAAATTATAAAATAATGAACGAATAATAATTTAGTTTTTATTATGAAACTCTCACCGATCATCTTTTCCAAGGAAAAATTCAAAAATAATAATATATAACAAAATGTTGATCAATATACCAAAGCATCTCCAGAAAATTTACCAATACGTTTATTTAATGGACATATAAACTTCGAACGTCAATTAAAAATGACGCAGCGGATATTCGAAACAAATGAAATGGATGAAAGTAGCAAGCGGTGAATTGATAATACTGTAATGCCCGAATTCGTTGATCCGAAGATACCGAATTCTAGCTATCTCTATCACGTTGATCGCGCTCGATTCCGCGAAAAGAGATATACGATTCTTCAACATTGATCTTGCGCACAAGATACCGTGAATCGGCTTCAACAAACGATAATTCGAGCGCACTCGAATTACGTAAGTGGAGATAGGAGTTAACACTCGACTACCAATTAAATGGAGGCACAAAGCTTCACAAGCAAAATTTTATTCAATTTTTCAACCTCTTACAATGACATTACATTCCTATTTATAGGGTTTACAACACAACACAAATGACTTGACAAACTTACAACACAAAATAGTACACGACTTGACAAACAACACACGACATAAGAAATACGACCTATACAATAGTACACGACTTAAGACTTAAAAAAGTAACGACCTAAAATAAACTTCGCGACTTAAAATCTTCATCAGAACTTCGGCGACTTAAAGAAATCACACGCGACTGAAGATAAATCGTTCGTGACTTATGAAGCAGACAGTAAGTCGTTCGCGACTTAGAAATCATCGGCGACTTAACTATGTCGCTCGCGACTTATTCCCTTTACACGAGCTAAGAGAAGGCGGTAAAACAATCTTCGCGACTTTATGATGGAGTACTGAAGGTCGTACGCGATCTACGGCGGAGCTTCGCGACCTTCGATATGTCGCTCGCGACTTATGATATGTTGCTCACGACTTATTGGAGTAGCGCGACTCAAGGTAAGTCGCTCGCGACTTAGGGCAGAGGAGTTAGGTCGCCGGAAAAGGAAATTGGGGATGAGTCGTAGGTCGCAGTGGGGGATGAGTCGTGGGTCGTGGGAGGGAATTTAGGATGAGTCGTAGGTCGCGGTGGGGGATGAGTCGTGGTTCGTGGCTGAAGTGGCGATAGGTCGGCCCCGGTTTAAGGTATGTACTTCATCATCCTCCCCTTGTTGGAAGGAATTCGTCCTCGAATTCACACTCTCGTCATCTTCATCTAGTTCCTCCCCATAATACGGAACTAAGTGTTTGATATTGAAAACATCAGAAGCATGAATATTTTCCGGCAATCTTAATCGATACGCATTATCATTGATCCTCTTCAAGATTTCTACTGGACCAATTTTTCGTGCTTTCAACTTGTTGTAAGTTCCAACTGGAAAATGATCTTTCGTCAGAACGGCGTAAACAAGATCACCCTCTTTGAAGACAACACTTCTTCGTTTCTTATCCGCCATTTGTTTATACTTCTCATTTGCCTTTCCCAATCGTTCATGAACGATTCTATGGCATTTCGTCAACCCATCAACAAAATCAGCAGCCCGCTTAACTGTCCCCTTCGGTTGTGGTACTATTGTCAAATCCAACGGCCCCTTCGGTAAGCTTGAATATACAATCTGAAATGGACTGAAACCCGCACTACGATTTACTGCATGATTATGAGCAAACTCTGCCTGGCATAACTTCATGTCCCAACTCTTCAGATTGTCCTTCACAAGACATCGCAATAAATTCCCCAGCGATCTGTTAACAACTTCGGTCTGTCCATCTGTCTGCGGATGATAAGCGCTGCTAAAGTTCAACTTCGTTCCCACCATCTTCCACAAACTTAGCCAAAAATGACTCAAAAATCTGGTATCCCTGTCTGAAACAATAGACTCCGGCAACCCATGTAAACGATAGATTTCTTTAAAGAACAACTGAGCAACACGAACAGCATCCGCCGTCTTCTTATAAGCAATAAAATGTGCCATTTTTGAAAATCTGTCAACCACCACATATATAGAATCATTGCCGCACTACGTTCTCGGCAATCCCAACACAAAGTCCATACTCACATCAACCCATGGTTTAGCTGGTACAGGCAACGGCATATACAACCCAGCATTGGTCGCAGTTCCTTTCGAAACCTGGCAGATATGACATCTCTCCACAAATCTCTCTACCTTTTTCCTCATTGATGGCCAAAAATAAGACTGAGAAATCAACTGCAATGTACGATCTCTGCCTACATGGCCTTCTTCATGTAACTCTTTGATAATCTTCATTCTCAAACTGCAATCCGGTACGCATAAACGATTCCCTTTAAACAGAAAACCATCCACCAACACAAACTCATCAGTACTCCCATCCTTAACTTTCTCAACAAACTTTGCGAAGTAAGGATCCTCCTCAAACAATTCTTGCAATAATTCGAATCCTGACACTTCAACCTTCAGCGTTGTCAACAAGTGATTCCTCCTGCTCAAAGCATCCGCTACATGATTTGTCACCCTTGATTTGTGTTTCACAACGAAAGTAAACTGCTGCAAATAGGCAATCCATAATGCATGTCTCGCTGAAATCTTGTCTTGTCCTTGTAAATGTTTCAACGCTTCATGATAAGTATATAGAACAAATTCTTTCTGAAATAGATAGTGTCTCCAATACTTAACGGCTTGTACAACAACATAGAATTCCACATCATATGTACTATATCTCATCTTTGCCCCTGATAACTTTTCACCGAAATACGCAATAGGACGTCCCCTATGACTCAACACTGCCCCAATTCCAACCTTTGATGCATCAGTATGTAGCTCAAACAATAACTGAAAATCTGGTAAAACTAGAATTGGTGCAGACGTCAACAATTCCTTGATCCTTCCAAAAGCATTCCCGGCTTCCTCTGACCACGAAAATTGTTTACCCTTCATGCAATCGGTAACAGGCGCCATCACGCTACTGAAGTGTGGAATAAATCTTCGGTAGAATGAAGCCAACCCATGAAAACTCCGAACTTCTGTTATTGTCTTGGGCTGTGGCCAATTTCTGACTGCCTCAACTTTACTCTGATCAACTTGAATACCTTCTCCTGAAACAACATAACCCAGAAATAAAACACTGTACGTCATAAACACGCATTTCTTCGTAGCAGCATAAAATTGTTCCTCACGAAGAATAATCAACACTTCCCTCAAATGTTGAACATGCTCCTCCGTACTCCTGCTGTATATCAGAATATCATCAAAATACACCACCACGAATTTCCCAATGAATGGTCTAAAGATTTGATTCATCACCCGCATGAACGTACTAGGCGCGTTTGATAAACCAAATGGCATAACCAACCATTCGTATAAACCCTCCCTGGTTTTAAAAGCAGTCTTCCACTCATCACCTGGTCTAATACGAATTTGATGATATCCGCTCTTCAAATCAATCTTCGAAAAAATAGTCGCCCCACTCAACTGATCTAGCAAGTCATCCAACCTCGGCATTGGAAATCTATATCTCACAGTAATTTTATTCAATGCTCAACTGTCAGTGCACATCCTCCACGTCCCGTCATTCTTCGGTACCAACAAAGCTGGCACAGCACATGGACTCAAACTTTCCTGCACACGTCCCTGCTCAAGTAACTCTTCCACCTGCCTCCTCAACTCTTCATGTTCCTTCGGACTCATTCGATAATGTGGTCTATGCGGTAATACTGCTCCCGGAACAAGATCGATTTGATGTTGAATGTCTCTCAGTGGCGGTAACTCCTTGGGAAACTCTTCTGGAAATACATCCTCAAATTCTTTCAAAACTGGCTTCGCTTCTTCTGGGATTTCAACCTCTTCACTACAATCTCGTCCAATTAACACAAAGACTTCAGGCTCCTCTTCAACTTCCTTAACAAACTCCTTCAAAGTTAACAAAGTTTTCAGCTCTTCAATCTCCTCAGATTTACTCTCTCCCTGCTGTCTCTTCTTTGGAACTAAAATAATCTTAACGCCTTCAAACATAAAACTATAGCTATTGGTTTGACCGTCATGCTGCACTGCTCGATCATACTGCCACGGTCTTCCCAAAAGCAAATGACAAACATCCATCTCAACTACATCACACCAAATCTCGTCTTTATATTTCTTCCCAATAGAAAATGGAACTCGAACTCGCTTATCCACCTTCACCTCTCCTCCTTTTCTCAGCCACGCTAACTTATAAGGATTTGGATGTTTTTCCGTTTTCAACTTCAATTTTCTCACCGCTTCTGTAGAAATAATATTGTCACAACTTCCTTCATCAATCACAAATTTACAATCTTTCCCCAATATAGTGCATGTCGACTGAAAGATGTTACTCCTCAACCAACTAGCTTCATCCTCTTACTTCGGTGTTAAACAAGATCTCCTCATCATTAGATTACAACCTTCGTCTCCTGACGCGATATCCTGTTCATTCTCCTCAACTGGACTATCTTCACCTTCAACAGCATCCTCACTTTCAACTTCAGCTATCATCGTTCTCTTCTTTGGCCTAGGACATTCGTTACTCTTATGACCCACTTCTTGGCAGTTATAACACTTGAAACTGTTAGTAATCTTCGCCTTCTCACCCTCCTTCACAACTGGTTTTGTAACAACTTTAGGAGCATTAGAACTTCCGCCAACACCCTTCACTTGATTGTTAGAATTAGTAAACACACCACCTCCACGCCTTCCCTGCTTCTCCCAAGCCAACGCCTTTTAGTATGCTTCCGCCACAGATCGTGGATCGAACATATTAACCATATCTTGGATCTGCATTCGCAAACCTCCAACAAATCTCGCCGTTAACCGTTCTTCTGTCTCCATGATGTCATTTCGAGCAATTAGTTGATAAAACTCGTCAGCATAATCATTAACAATCTTCGTTCCTTGTCTCAAGTTCTGCAACCTCTGATACATGAGGGATTGATAATTGTAAGGTAAGAATGTAGCTTTCATCAATTTCTTCATTTTTTTCCAATCAACAATCTTCGACTTCCCCATCCGTTCTCGTGTAAGTTTGGTTTGCTGCCACCATGCCATAGCTCTTCCCCTCAACCTAGTAGCAACCAACTTCACTCGACGATCTTTCGGAACCTCCTTGAAATCAAAGATCTCCTCAACATTAGACAACCAGTCCAAGAATTCTTCTGCAACCATTCCACCCTCGAACTCTGAAATTTCCATCTTCATTCCCGATTCCCATCGACGATCATCCGCTACATCTCGATACTGACGTCGTGTTGGTTCTCTATCTCGGTAATGAACACTTCCCCTATCACCATCAAACTCCTCATCAAAATCTGAAGTATATCGATGTCGATCACGACTTCCAACATCTCTACTACCACTCCTTTGATCAACATTTCTATCACGATTGTCAACACTTCTATGATCTTGATCTTCACTTCTCTCTCGATCTGAATGTATCGAAGCTCTACTTCCCCCATGATTCGATTCAGGTGAAACTCTTCTTCTACTTTGATTCATTTCAAGCATCATTCTCTCTAATCGACCAATTCCTTCATTCAACTTCTCAGTGAAACTCTCGTTGATTCGTTGCTCCATTTCATCGGCCTCTTCTCTTCCATACAAAGCATTGATATTTCGATGACGTTGAGCTCGTCTCGGAAGCATGGTTGAGCTTTAAACAATCTCAAAAAAATAATTTTCCAACACTTTTCGAACTTTGATCCAAAGTGAGATGGATCGAAACTCCCAACTTGTTGCAATTTCACAATGAACACGATGATCACTAAATTTCTCGATAATTTGCAAATCCGATCTCCAAACTTCAAATTCTCAAAACCCAAGTCTCCAAATGATGCAAACTCTTTGTGATCTCGCTCTGATACCAAAATGACGCAGTGGATATTCGAAACAAATGAAATGGATGAAAGTAGCAAGCGGTGAATTGATAATCCTGTAATGCCCGAATTCGTTGATCCGAAGATACCGAATTCTAGCTATCTCTATCACGTTGATTGCGCACGATTCCGCGAAAAGAGATCTACGATTCTTCAACGTTGATCTTGCGCACAAGATACCGTGAATCGGCTTCAACAAACGATAATTCGAGCGCACTCGAATTACGTAAGTGGTGATAGGAGTTAACACTCGACTACCGATTTAATGGAGGCACAAAGCTTCACAAGCAAAATTTTATTCAATTTTTCAACCTCTTACAATGACATTATATTCCTATTTATAGGGTTTACAACACAACACAAATGACTTGAGAAAATTACAACACAAAATAGTACACGACTTGACAAACAGCACACGACATAAGAAATACGACCTATACAATAGTACACGACTTAAGACTTAAAAAAGTAACGACCTAAAATAAACTTCGCGACTTAAAATCTTCATCAGAACTTCGGTGACTTACTTCTGGCGACTTAAAGAAATCACACGCGACTGAAGATAAGTCGTACGCGACTTATGAAGCAGACAGTAAGTCGTTCGCGACTTAGAAATCATCGGCGACTTAACTATGTCGCTCACGACTTATTCCCTTTACACGAGCTAAGAGAAGGCGGTAAAACAATCTTCGCGACTTTATGATGGAGTACTGAAGGTCGTACACGATCTATGGCGGAGCTTCGCGACCTTCGATATGTCGCTCGCGACTTATGATATGTTGCTCACGACTTATTGTAGCAGCGCGACTCAAGGTAAGTCGCTCGCGACTTAGGGCAGAGGAGTTAGGTCGTGGGAAAAGGAAATTGGGGATGAGTCGTAGGTCGCAGTGGGGGATGAGTCATGGGTCGTGGGAGGGAATTGGGGATGAGTCGTAGGTCGCGGTGGGGGATGAGTCGTGGTTCGTGGCTGAAGTGGCGATAGGTCGACCCCGGTTTAAGGTATGTACTTCATCAAAAAATGTGTGAAGTTTGAACATTTAGTTAATAGTCGTCTTACCCTTATACCACTATTAGGCTGATGTTTGAAGTTCAAACCCCTATCTAATAGGTGTCTTATGTATCTAAGGGTATGCGCCAATAATAAGCGTGCATCTCGGATTCGAACATTTTTCTCAATTTTTTTCAATTTAATTTAAAAAAATGATGAAATATTGCCACTTGCTACAAAAATTGCAAGGCAGACTGGTCGATAGATAGGCTGTCCCAATTCACATTGCTCCTAGCCCTGAAATGACAACTTCTGATTTACGTATTGTACATGAGCTTCCAACCGGATACGATCATGGAGTATGAATCACATTAAGTTCCGTCGAGGTATAATTATATATATTTTTCTACTCTTTTACTTATAATTGTGAATTGTAAATCATAAACTTGGCTATGAAATGATAAATATAAAATAGTTGTTAGTATATCAATGTTAGACTAATTGTTTGTTAATTATGCATGGTTGTTTATCATATATAACAAGTATATCGGGGTAGTTGGTCTAAGTGCATTCAATAGTTTTACAGTACGCTCTCTCACGTTTTAGTACATATGCTAGGCTATTTTCCCATTTCTTACAGATTAGGCATGTTTATTTTTCTGATTGTACACTCATATCGACTCTAGTCGAGTCGTAGTTTCCTACATAATGACTGGTATAGAGATAGGGGGCTCGATAGGATATCTTTTTCCTTTAATAATGAGTACGAGATATTTGCTTTCTAAACTGTTTACCTATCACATTTTGACGATGGAGCTATTAGTTGCAGTGATGTTCTCTTGACATGTCTACAAAAGTGCATTACATAGTACATTGGGCAATGTTGATACGGGTGATGTAGTCTTTAGGGCTTTTCTTTTATATTTATGTGGTTCAAAATTCTTTTGGAATCAAAAGGAGACTATTCGATTGAGCAATCTTGCAGTGATAGCAAATCTAGACTAGCTTCACGCCATAGACCGAGGCACGTCCATACTATATGTTTGTACACCGCTCTACACTTGCTTGCTTTAAGGAAGATGAAATAGATATTTGCATTTTGGTGTGTTTTATCGTGCTGGTATTACAAGTAGATGACAAACATGCATCCTTTCACATTTGGAATAGTTAGCCAGTCAGTAGAGTCATATTTTCCTTGCATGAGACGATGATAGCATATGTTGTATGTTAACGATGCGCCTATAGGGTCATGCATGACCTAATAGAGGCCTGAGCTCAAATTGACCTGAGGAGTAGGAGTAATATTTTATGGGCATCATATGCTGGATACTGGATCCATCTGACAGAAACTGGGCAGATATACGATGTTCATCCCCTTGCTATCGCATATATGATAGAGACTAGACGTATGTCCGCTTTGCATACATTAACATTTCTTCCTATTGGTATTTGAGAGATATATGTTAGCATCAGATGACCAATGATCTACTTATACCAAAACCTCCTCTTTTACTCGTGACATGTTCGAGGACGTAAGACTATTGGATCTCAGTATCTCTTAATGCCTGGACATGTTGGATGGGTAGAAGTCGAGACCTTCTTCTTAGTTGCTAGTGATTTCAAAGTCTATCGTGATAGAGTTAACGGTATGCCCTAGGGGAATTTATGTATTTTGTGATATCTAACTATGTGAAATCTTGTTCATAATAAATGTATTTGATTTCTATTTTATATTTTATTATATAGTGACATAATTAATTAAGTAATTAATTTAAAGTATATAGATAAAAAAATCCTTAATGAAATGTTATATAATTATAATTTCAAATAGTTGCAATTGTTAGTAATTAATCACAATATAAAATAACATTTTATTTTAAATATTCATGCTCAAGATGTTTTAGAAAGGATATCGATACATTTGTTGATATTAAAGTACATAATGTTGGAAAGTGTATTACTCATAGCTTTTAGGAGCACCAAAGGGTTACGTTCTTGTAGTTATTGGATAACTATAGAATGACTCACTTGAGAGTTTCTTGTTGGTCTATCGAAGCAACGATATTACACAACTCTCTTGACTAGAGAATACTATTGAACTTCGATGTGAATACTTCATTTTGATTATAGTTAATTTATGGGATGACGATCCATCGATCGACTATAGTTCGATCCGACTTGAAGCATTAGAAGTGAAACACTATTCAATGAAAATTTTGTCTCCTAGGTTATGAGAGGTTAGTATCACGGTCAACTACAGTCAATTCAAGGTCAATGGCTAGAGCAGTATGGTTAAAGTAATTGTTATTATTGAACCAAGGTCTTTGTGTTTGGATTAACAAAGTTGAATGTGGATGAACAATGGAATTTTTACCAAATCCAAATTCCATAATTCCTAAAGTGAAATAGTTTTGATGAATAGAAGGTGTAAATAATCATTACTATCGGGTATTGCTTAAAATAGTAAAATTAAATTTGGTTGAAAATGCACGTAATCAATAATTCGATCAAACTAAAATTAAATTTGGTTGAAAATGCACGTAATCAATAATTCGGTCAAGCTATCACACTAGTAACTAAGATGACGTGTGAACGTTAATATCCTAATTTTTCGATATTAATCAGTAACCGAATTTAACCTTTGAGTTGCATAACCATAACGATGAATACTCTTGTAGCGACCTGTAAATTAATCGTTTTGTATTTTAATATTTAATTTTTTTAAATATTTAAATAATTTTTAAATCTTTAAATAATGGATTCCAATAAGTAAATAAACACATTTTAAATATTAATTAATGATATTAAAATCATTTTTAGATTTTTTTTTACCAAAATAGTTAGTTCAAATAAAAATAAAAAATGTGACCGGAGAACATTTTTTGAAAATTTTGACTTTTCGGCCTCGGAAAGTCGTCGAAAACGTTGTGCACATTTTTGTATCACTCATATGCACATGCACATGCATGTGCACATGTTAGATAATCAATGTATTAAAGTTAGTAATCAAGCTTAGTTTGAATATAAAACTTGATTTGACATAAAATGCACAAAATATATTAAATAACCTTAAGAAATTAATTAAAAAACATAGCCATCACCTAAAGTAGGACCTAAAGCATGGTGTAGGTGGACATAGGGGGTAACGTGTGTACTAGGAGTGGTGGAGAGGCATGGCTTCCATGTTGCATGATAACATTTATATTATTTAAATGTTTAAGTTAATTAAACATTAAAATAATACTCCACTTCGTTGCCTATAAATGCCATCAAACATAATCTTTTCTCACTTTGCATATTTCAAAGTTCATTACCATAACTTCATGTTCATGAAATGATCCATGACTTTCATACACTCAAAATCCTAAAATAAGCTTGAGAAGCTGGCCCTTCTTCATTTCAAGCTCACTACATCCACTCCTGTTCAATCAAACACTCCTCCACCAAAACGAAACCCCACATCCCCTTTGAACCACCAAGGCCGAACCCAAATTGCACCCCTCAAGCCTACACAAGTGCATAAATTCAAGTTAAGGAAGTTTGCTTAGCGTTTAGACAAGTTTGGTGAAAATTAGACTTTGTTCTAGTGCATTTTGGTGAGTGAAGCTTCCACTTTTGAACCATAAAGTTTAAACTATGTTCATTCTTGTATTTGTAGCTATTAAATATTTATTGTCTAGTTTTGATAATGGTTTGGTTGATGGATTAGTTTGTTGCTTGAAAGTTAGTCGCTTCGAAAAGTTAGTAAGAGGATCTTAAGTTATATGAAAATCTAGTAGTTAATCAATCCCATTGTAAATAAATGCTATGTATGTTGTATTATTGTAAATCATCATGTATGTATGCTCATTTCCATGCTATGAGATGTTTGTTTGTATTGCAAATGAAATAAGCTTGAATTTCGAACCGCCCGTATAGTGATAGTCGCTATCGGCACTTTAGGAAAATCACCTTATATCGAAATCGTTTGGTTTCATTATCATGCTTGAAATTATTTTACAAGTTAAGCTAGTTTTTGATTAATGATGTTTTCAAAAGTAATTAATTATTCTAATAATTATTTTTAATTTAATTAATTTATTATTTAATTAATAAGGATTAAGGTTAACTAATTAACTTGTTGATGATGCGTTTTAAACTTAACTAATTACTTGGTTAATGATATTTTAAATTTAATTAATCATTTTATTTAATGATGTTTAAGGCTAATTAATCTTTTGATAATGATGGAATGGATTAAGATTTATTAATTTATTAATTAGTGATGTTTTTAAAATTAATTAGTTCTTTTTAATTAATGACTTTCAAAGGTTAGTAAATTCGTTTAACCTTAATTAATATTTTCTTAAATAAAATTTTAAAATAATTAATCACTTTTAAACAATGATATTTAATTATTATTTAACTAATTTAATTAATTATATTATTAATTAATTGAATTAATGCTGTTTCAAAAGGTGATTTACCCTTTTAATTAAAGGTTATTGAAGTAAATTAATCAGCTTAGTTAACGAAGTTTTAAAGTTGATTAATCAGTATAATTAGAATATTTTAAGTTGTTCAATCCCTTTTATAATGATGTTTTAAAGTTATTAAACTCTTTGACAAAGTGTTTTAAAGCTAATACTTGTAATGTGAAGTCAAGTACGAATTCGATCTTTTAAAAGAAAATTTTTTGATTCGTTTATGGAAACGAATAAATTATAGTAAAGAGAATCACTTATATGAAAACAATTTATTTGTATAATTAGCACTACTCACGAAGAAGTAGACTTATCGCTGTTTCGAAAGTTAAGGATACTTGTGAGACATGACTTTGAGGTAACACTACCTTGACTTGTCCGGTATTATTGTTAACTAAGAAATAGTACAAGTTTGAATTTGATGAGTGGTGGTAAGTATACATGACTTAATTTCTATATATGATCGTTTTATATCTTTGATAGTTGGTTTCTCAGCTATTAGTTATTTCATCTTCTTTATTATCGTCATTCTAAGACGATTTATAGCTCCGTTGAGGATTGCCATCCTTTGTCGGAAATGACTAAAACCAAAGTGCGAGAGGAGACCAAGCTATATGTGGTTGCTTCCATTAGGATACTTTCACATCTCATCTAGATTGGATTCGATAGTGCTATTAGATATGAAGTATTCGGATTCTTGGTAAGGTTTGCCGGGGTTCGGTTTGGAGGGTTCTAAAAAATTTCACAGAGTAAATGATCCTCTAAGAAGTATATTACTAGAAGCATATTTCAAGGGGAGCGAACCTTCCTAGTAATTTGTTGGAGATTTTCCTTTTCTGTTTTGATTCGAACCTTTAAATTTATTTCATTGTTTGCACTGGGAAGAGTCAACCATCGTTCGTGGTGTTTAATTATTTATCCATTCTTTACATTTGGATGTTGATTTATGTGGGAGTAAACCCGTTCCATGTTTAGCAGTGTGATCTCACATGTTTGTGTTTAATTTCACAACCATTGTTTTAAAAGTTTTACTCATACCAAACATATCGTCTGACCCGAGTTGTTTGTTTTTTCTAAACTCTCGGGTACTCATTTTATTTGAGTAGGCCGAGAGAAGCAGGTCTTTGTCAGGCCCTTTTGAAGACTGTGTCCAAGCAGGAGGCTTTTATCTACTTAACTATCTGTTTCGATGTTTATCTAGTTTTTTTTATTTGTATTTTGTTTCAGCATATGTAAATGGAGTATGTTATAACTTTTTAAGCTGTTTGTAGTACTTTTGTGTAACTCTGGTAACTCCCTGTTAAGGAGTAACCTGATGTACTAATGAATGTTATGTTTTATTTAGTAGTTTCTTCATGATGTTTTATATTTTGTTCTTTATTTTACCCAACGATAATTCATCTTTTCGATGCTATGGCAACGACACACGAACGCCGAGGATGTTGTAAATGTCGTTCCTAGGGGTTGGAAAGGTGGTTCGTCACAGTTGGTATCAGAGCTTTGGTTGAGCAAACACCTTAGCCTGATTGGGGTATAATTCATTAGAGATATGGTGAGTTGAACCTTAGAATGAGTTAATCTTGAGATAGTGTTTCCTATTCTCCCCTAAAATTCTGGTTTCAAATACTTTATTGCAATTTCCCTTATTTCATCTTTGACCCTATCTTTGTATTCTATTGATACATGTCACTTATCCAGGTTATTGAAAATGAGTAAAAGAGGTAGAAGAGAGAGGTGCTATGGAACCAGCAAGACTACAAATGGCAAAGCTTCTAGAAATAAGCCAGTTATAGAGCCAGTAGTGGAACTTGTGATGCAAGTTCAGCCGCGTCAGAACTTTGCGACCTTGTGCAAGAATACTGCTTTAGGTGGTAAGCCTTTCTATGGAACTGAAGGTATTTTGGATGTTCAGACATGGCTTCACTCTTGTGAAAGGATATTCAGGAATCTTAAGTTGGGAGATGCTAGAAAGAGATTGTTAGCATCACGTCATCTTTAGAAAGCAGCAATGGATTGGAGGTATTCTGTCACCATGAATACACCAGAAGAAGATTTCTCTTAGGCATAGGTTAAAGAGGTTTTTGAAGCTCAGTTTATCCCAGAGGCGGGGAGGACTCAGTTGTTCAGAAGTTTTATGGATTTAAAATAGGGTGAGATGACAGTGGCCCAGTATGGGCATAGTTTCAATGCATTGTCCCACTTTGGACCAGGATTGATTGGTGTGCTAGTCAAAAAGAATGAAATATTCATGAAAGCAATGCAACCAGAATTTCACCGGGAAATGACCAATCATCTCAACGGTACCTTTACCAATCTAATCAGTATGGCTTTGAGATTTGAGGCTTTTGATATTGAGCAAGGAGTTTACAAGGAAGTATTTCCATCAGTCAGTGCCCAACCTTCACCAGTGATAACAGTTGCTAGTAAGCCATTTTTCAAGTGCAAAGGAAAGAAGAAGTGGTCAGGAAAGAAGCTTGGAGGTGGAGCTCCAGCACAGAACAAGCAGTTAGACTTAACTAAGATCCTTTTTTATAAGTGCAACCAAATGTGCCACTTTGCAAATAAGTGTCCGAACTCGACTAGTGGACCACTTTTATATAATTTCAAAAAACATGGAATATAAAGAACCAGTGCCTTTCCGAAAGAAGGGATCACATAAACAAGTTTTTACTATTAAGGAGATACAGACCCAAAAGGAAAGTATGTGTTGCAAGGAACGTTATCTATTTCTGATATTCCTGTTAGATTGTTATTTGGTACCGGTGCATCCCATAGTTTCATTTCAATAGATCTTTTTGATATGTTTAACCTCAAACCCGTTCTTTTAGACAAGTCTCTTTGTGTGTCAAACCCAATTGGGGGTCCGACCAATCTTGACACCATATGTTTGAATGGGCATATTCCTTATCAAGATTGGCCCTTCTTTTTCGACTTATTTATTCTTGGGTTCACGAGTTTTGGGGTAGTGTTGGGTATGAATTGGTTTTCTAAATTTAGAGTGGTCATAAATTGCAATCAAAGAAATGTTAGAATTAGTGATGCTGGAAATGTTGGTAAGGATATTTATTGTGGGGAGCCTAATAAGTTGATGAGCAGTTTCCTTTATTCTCTTGACGTACCTAACCCAAAGAGGAGATAAGGAATATACCAATTCTCTAGGACTTCAAGGATATTTTTAAAGAAGTGCAAGGTTTACCTCCTCATCTGGAAGTAGAGTTCCATGTTGATTTGATTCTAGGAACCAGACTGATTGTACAACCTCCTTGAAGGTTGGCTCCAAAGGAAAGAAGAGAATTGGAAGAAGGGTTTGATCAGACGCGGCATATCAAGTTAGGGATCGCCAGTAGTGTTCATTACCAAGGAAGATGGTTCTACTAGATTGTGTGTAGATTATCGAGAGTTAAATAAGGGACAATCAAGAACAAGTATCTTTTACTAGGATTGATGACATGCTTGACCAGCTCCACGGAGCTCGGATATTTTTTCAATTGGATCTTACCACTGGTTTTCATCAATTAAGGGTAGCAGAGGAGAGTGTACCCTTAAAATCTTTCCGTACCCCTGGTAGTTTTTATGAGTGGCTAATCATGTCATTCAGATTGACTGACGCACCCCCTTATTTCGTGGATTTGATGAATGGAGTATTTTGGGATTTTCTTAACATGTTTGTCCTAGTCTTTATAGATGATATTCTACTTTATTCTAAAATGGAGGTAGAGCATAAGTACCATCTTCCTGTTGTTCTAAGTACTTTGAAAAGTCATGTTTTAAAGGTAAATTTTTCTAAGTGCCATTTCTAGAAATCTGAAGTTAGATTTGTAGGGCATATAGTTTCGAGAGAAGGGGCATCAATGGACCAGCTAAAGTAGTCGCAATTCAAGATTTGAAGAAACCTGAAAGTACGACCGAGATTAAAAGTTTCTTCGGATTGGCAGGTTTCTATAGAAGGTTCATTAAAGATTTCTCGAAGATTGCTTTACATTTGACAAGTTGGCGAAGAAAGATGCTAAAGTTTGTGTGGACGTCCAAGTGCGATCAAGCACCCAATGAGTTAAAGGAGAAATTGAAAAGTACTTCCGTTTTAACAATTCCAGAGGAGAGTGATGGATTAATAGTTCACATTGATGCTTGTAGGACCAGATTAGGAGTAGTATTGATGTAGAATGGAAAAGTAATAGCGTATGCGAGTCGACGGTTGAAACCTCATGAGAAGAATTACGCTATGCACGATCTGCAACTTTTGGCATTGTCTTCACACTAAAGGTGTGGAACCACTATCTTTTGGGTGCAAAGTTTGAGTTGTTTATAGATCACAAGTCATTAAAGTATCTTTTTACCCAAAAGGATTTAAACTTAAGGCAGCAAAGATGGCTGGAATTTCTTGCATATTATGACCTAGATATTCTTTATATCCCAAAGAAAGTAAACATCATTGCAGATGCGTTAGGTAGCAACGTGGAGATGATTGCAAATTTGGAAGTTAAGCCAGCACTAATGGAGAGAATTGCATATTTCCATGAAGAAGACCCTATTTTAGCTCGACTTAAGAAGGACGTTGAAGATGGAATTATTTCTAATTTTTAGAATGACTCTCGAGGCATTTTAAGAATGAATGGACGAATCTTTGTGCCAGATGTTAATGGAATTAGGCAAGTTGTTCTGAGAGAGTGCCATTGGTCAAGGTTATCTATCCATCCTGCAATAATTAAAATGTTTCAGAATATGAAGAAGATCTTTTGATGGAAAGGGATGAAGAGAGACATTTCGATCTTTGTGAGTCGGTGTTCAAATTGTCAACATGTTAAGAGTGGCCAACAGAAGACTACTGGGTTACTCCAACCATTGGAGATACCGAATTGGAAGTGGGAGAAAATATCCAAGGACTTTATCGATGGGTTTCCCAAACAAGAAGAGGTAATGTAGGCATTAGGGTAATTGTAGATCTATCAACAAAGAGCACCTACTTTATTTTGGTGAAGTCTACATGAACTGCAGCTTCTTTGGTAGGGATTTATTTGAAGGAGAATGTTCAACTGCATGGTATTCCAGTAAGTATAGTCAGTGATCGAGATCCCATCTTCGACAATCGATTTTGGGGGGGCATTGCAAGCCGCTTTAGGGACAAAGTTGAATTTGAGCACAGCCTATCACCTGTAGGCAGACGGAAAAACCGAAAGGGTGAATCAGATTTTGAAGGATCTCTTAAGAGCATGCATTTTGGACTTTTGAGGTTCTTGGAAAGATCATCGGCATTTGGTAGAGTTCTCTTATAACAATAGTTACCAAGCTAGCATTGGCATGGTGCCCTATGAAGCTTTTTATGGATGGCCACGTAAATCACCTTCATGTTGGGTTGAGACTGGAGACTGATTGATTCTTGGACGAGAGATGATTCAAGAAGCATCAAATAAAGTGGCTATGATGATGGAAAGGCTGAAAGAAGCCCAAGATCGATAGAAAAGTTATGCCGATCAATGGAGAAGGGACTTAGAGTTTGCGGCTCGAGGATTTGGTATTTATGAAAGTTTCGCCGATGAAAGGAGTTGTAAGGTTCAGAAGGGCAGGAAAACTAGCACCCAAATTCATTCGACCATTTATAATTCTTGAGAAAATTGGATCGTTGGCCTATAGAGTAGATTTTCCTAAGAGATTTTCTGAAGTTCATAACGTATTTTTCATGCATCTTATCTGAGAAAGCATGTTCACGATCCATCTTCGATTGTTGAGACGTCTGTTCTTGAAGACTTAGAGATAGGACCAAATTTGATTGTTGTCCGATATCCAGTTCATATAGTCGATCGGGATGAAAGGAGATTGAGAAACAAAGGGGTAAAGCTTGTGAAGGTACAGTGGAGTAACGACCCTCACGATTGTACTTGGAGACTAAGGATCGTATTAGGGAAACTTACCTTGATGTAATGTCAGGTTAGTTGTTTATTGTTTGTATGCATTATGTATGTTATTATATGGCATAGTTGCTTTGCATTGTTATATGAATTTCTTAGTATAATATGTACCGTTTGGAGTGTCTTTTTGTGTATTAATTTTGGGGACGAAATTCTCCTTTGGGGGGCGGGGGGTGGTGAGAGTGTAACAACCCATAAATTAATCGCTTTGTATTTGAATATTTAAATAATTTTTAAATATTTAACTAATGGATTTTAATAACTAAATAAACACATTTTAAACATTAATTAATTATTTAAAATCATTTTCAAATTTTGTATACCAAAATAATTAGTTCAAATAAAAGTAGAAAATGTGACCGAAAAACGTTTTTTTCGAAAATTTCAACTTTTCGGCCTTGGAAAGTCGTCGAAAACATTGTGCACATTTTTGTATCACTTATATACACTTGCATACACATGTATACATGTCATGTGATAAGCTAGTCAATGTATTAAAGCTAATAATAAAGCTTAGTTTAAATATAAAACTTGATTTGACATAAAATGCACAAAATATACTGAATAACTTAGAAAATTTATTAAATAACCTAACCATCTCCTAAACTAGGACCTAATGCATGGTGCAGGTGGACCTAAAGAAGGGTAATGTGTGTACTAGGAGTGGTGGAGAGGCATGGCTTCCATGTTGCATGATAACATTTATATTATTTAAATGTTTAAGTTAATTTATATAATACTCCACTTCTTTGTCTATAAATACCACCAAACATACTCTTTTCTCACTTTGCATCTTCATTTCAAAGTTCACTACTATAACTTCATGTTCATGAAATGATCCATGGCTTCCATACACTCAAAATCCTAAAACAAGCTTGAAAAGCTAGTCCTTCTTCATTTCTAAGCTCATTACATCCACTCCTATTCAAACAAACACTCCTCCACCAAAACAAAGCCCCACATCCCCCTTGAACCACCTAGGCCAAGCCCCATAGGCCCTAGGCTGAACCCAACTTGCACCCCTCAAGCCCACACAAATGCATAAATTCAAGCCAAGGAAGTTTGCTTGGCGTTTAGACAAGTTCGGTGAAAGTTAGACTTTGTTTTAGTGCATTTTGACGAGTGAAGCTTCCACTTTTGAACCATAAAATTTAAACCATGTTCATGTTCATATTTTTAGCTATCAAATGCTTATTGTATAGTTGTGAGAATGATTTGGTTGATGGATTGGTTTGCTGCACTAAAGTTAGTCGCTTTGGAAAGTTAGTAAGGGAATCATAAGTTATATGAAATTCTAGTAGTTAAGTCAATCCCATTGTAAAAAAATGCTTGATGTATGTTGTATTATTATAAATAATCATGTATGTATGATCCATTCCTTGCTATGAGATGTTTGGTTGTATTGCAAACAACGTACTCTTGAATTGTGATCTGCTCGTACAGCGATAGTCGCTATATCGGCACTTTCGGAAAATAATCTTTTATCGAAACCGTTTGGTTTTATTATTGTGCTTCAAATTATTTTATAAGTTAAGCAAGTTTTTGATTAATGATGTTTTCAATAATAATTAATTATTTTAATAATGATTTTTAATTAAATTAAGTTATTATTTAATTAATAAGGATTAAGGTTAACTAATTAACTTATTAATGATGTGTTTTAAGTTTAACTAATTACGTGGTTAATGATGTTTCAAATTTAATTAATCATTTTATTTAATGATGTTTAAGGATAAATAATCTTTTAATAATGATGGATTAAGATTTATGAATTTATTTATTAATGATGTTTTTAAAATTAATTAATTCTTTTTCGTTAATGACTTTTAAAGGTTAATAAATCTGTTTAACCTTAACTAATATTTTCTTAAATAAAATTTTAAATTAATTAATCACTTTTAAATAATGACATATAATTATTATTTAATTAATTTAATTAATTATATTATTCATTAATTGAATAAAGACGTTTTAAAAGTGATTTACCCCTTTTAATTAAAGGTTATCGAAGAGAATTAATCAGCTAAGTTAATGAAGTTTTAAGTTGATTAATCAGTGTAATAAGAATATTTTAAGTTGTTAAATCCTTTTTATAATGACATTTTAAAGTTAATAAAATCTTTCATAAAGTGTTTTGAAGCTAGTGCTTGTAATTTAAAGCCAAGTACAAATTTGGATATTCAATAGAAATTATTTTGGTTCGTTTATGGTTATGAATTAATTTCCGTAAAGCGAATCACTTATATGGAAACGTATAATTAGCACTAAGAATTGAAGAGGTAGACTTGTTGCTATTTCAAAAGTTAAGAATAATCGTGAGATATGACTTTAAGGCAACACTACCTTAACTTGCCCCGTATTATTTTCAACCAAGAAATAGTATAAGTTTTAATTTAATGAGTGGCGGTAAGTATGCAAGACTTAATTTTCATATACAATCATTTTATACCTTAGATAGTCAGTTTCTCGGCTATGGTTACTTCAGCTTCTTTATTATCGTGATTATAAGATGATTTATTGCTCCGTTGAGCTTTGATATTCTTTGTCGGAAATGACTAAAACCAAAGCGCTAGGGGAGGCCAAGCTATGTGGGGTTGCTCCTATTAGGATACTTTCACATCTCATCTAGATTGGATTCGATAGCTCTATCAGATATGAAGTATTTGGATTCTCGATAAGTTTTGGCAGGGTACAGTTTGGAGGGTTTCAAGATTTTTCATATAGTAAATGAGCTTCTCAAAAGTATATTACTAGAGGTATACTTTAAGAGGGTTGCACCTTTCTAGTCATTTGTTGGAAATTTTCCTTTTCTATTTTGATTCGAACCTTCATATTCCCTTATTTGCAGTGGAAAGAGTCACCCACTCGTGGTGTTTAATTATTTATCCATTCTTTACATTTGGATGTTGATTTATATAGGTGTACACCCATTCGGTGTTCAACGGTGTGGTCTCACATGTTTGTATTTAATTTCACAACCATTGTTTTAAATTTTTTACTCATACCAGACATACCGTCTGAGCGGAGTTGTTTGTTTTCCCTAAACTTTCAGGTACTCATTTTATTTGAGTAGTCTGAGAGTAGGAGGTCTATGTCGGGCTCTTTTGAAGACGACATTCGAGCAGGAGGCTTTTATCTACTTAGTTATCCATTCCGCTGTTTATCTAGTTTGTGTACGTATTTTGTTTCAGCATATGCGAAGGTAGGATGTTATAACCGCCTAAGCTATTTGTAGTACTTTTTGGTAACTCTGATAACTCCCTGTTAAGAAGTAACCTGATGTACTATGAATGTTATTGTAACAATCCTGTATTTTGTGATTTTTTTAATTATATATTTAAATTATTCTAACTAAAATTCTTGATTTAAGACTTCATTTTATTTATTTAAAATGAATAAATTTTGTTATTTTAAATATAAATTTTATTTTTATGTGAATTATAATTTAAAATATGTATAAATTGAATATTTTACAGAAAAGTGGATTTTGGTCAAAATGGTCAAACTTTGACTTTTAAATTTGAATTTTATCTTTTATTATGAAAATAAATTAAATTTCAAGAATATTGCTTTTCGTTTCGTTGAAATCCGATTTATATTGTGGAAGGTATGCTTTTTACAATATTGGGTGTAAACTGTTTATTTAACAAATTGTCTATTTTAATTTATATAAATAATATTTTTGTTTGTTCTAATTTGTGTATGTATGTGTAATATGACATGTTATGTATTTATTTTATTTTTAAAATATTTTATAAGTGTAGTTATAATTTTCAAATGTTGATTGTATTTTTGTTTTCAATTTTTAAGTCTAGTTTCAATTTATTAACTATTTTCTTATTTATTTTATATTTTTCCTTAATATTACTTATTTATTTATTTCCTTTCTCACTTTAGTTTTTTTTTATTTTCTATTTTATTTTCTGAAATTTATTTAGTTTATTTTAATTTAAAGGAAATAGAAATATTAAGAGACAAGACCTTTCATTTGCCTTATGACTTTTCATTTCACCTTGCCTTTTCAATTTCACTTGCCTTTTCACCTCACCTTTTGGCCGTCCACTTCCTTATGCATAGCCGTACACTTCTCTTCAGTTTTCACATGAAAAATTCTTTTCATCATCTCCTTAAAAACTCACGGCAAAATCAATTTTTGAAAATATTTTGCTAATGGCTTCTTCCTTTTTTCTCACTTCTCTCTTATTCTTTCATTGTTTTTTTTGCCTTGCTTCTACCTTGCCTTGCTCGGCCACTACCTCTTCACCACCACATCACCATCACCTCCTTCATCTACAGCAGTAACCTCCCTCCTCCTCTAATCATAATCAGGCCGTGACCATTTGTTGAAGCTTGCATCATAAAGTTTTGCCAAACTCCTTGAAATTATGCAAGCCGAGCCTTGAAATCCACCATACTCTTCATATATGCATTTCGGCCACCACTCTTGCACCATCACCACCATCATAACTTGACCCTGACCATCACTCCAGCTCTGACCTGACATGAACCCCCTATGGTCGAGCCCATATGTGACCAAGTCAAGCCAAAAATGCACCATACCTCACCTATTTGCCTTGACCTTCTGTATACTTCACTTTGCAACTCTCCTACCTCTTCACACTCATGTAGCCGTGAGTTTTGATGCCATACCTGATTCAAACCTGAGCTATATCACATCATGGCCGAGCTAAAGAGTCCCTAGACCAAGCATTGGAGTGGTAAAAGCAAGGTCTAACTATTTTTTCCATTGTTGCATTTTAAATTCAAATTGTTTCAATGTGTTTTGTGTTAAAAATATTTATATATATTGTCTTGTTTGTTTTGTTTTGGTTGTTGATACAAGATCATATCTTGGCTCTCTCCACTCACTTGAAACCATAATCGTGTTGTGTCATGCCGTATCTTGCTTTCCGGATTTATTCGGTGTCTTTTGATTTGCTATCTCCAGCTTAAAGGTGAGTAATTTACACTTGAAATTCATACTTATATATCTATGAATTGATCGCAAGTGAATGTGTAGAATTGCTATATCATGTTATACCTGCTTGTGATATGAATTATATGATGTTAACCCTGTTTATAAACCTACCATATCATCTGATACTGCTATATATTGCTATACTGTTTATTTATATCTATTTCTCACACTGCAAGTTCCCGGTAGAATAAAATCACTATGAGTTGAAATGATACATACCCGAACGGACTTTAGAATAGGGAAAAATTGTTATAGGCTAAAATGATAAGCCTGAGCGATTTTTATTTATTTTATTTTACTTGGGATTGGGGGTTTGAAATGATAGAACCCAGATTTTTCTTTGTAAATTACGGATTGAAATGATATATTATCCGTATCACTTGACCTAGGTTAGAAAATATTATGCAGACCTGTAGCTATTATATATATATATTTTTCTGGAAATTTTTAAAGTACTTTAAAAATGTGAATTTATGATATTTTAATATTAGTTGAATTAAAAATGATTTTTATAAAGTATAAATGATTTTTCTACAAGTTAAAATGTGAAACAAGTGAATGGTTAAGTGGAAATTTGAAGTATAACTAAATTTTGAAATTTGTAATTTTTTTTTAAAATGGAGTTTAGGTTAAGTGAATAAAATATGATAATTTGATTTAAATTTGAATTTAAAATTACTTAATAAAGTGTTATTGATTTTTCTATGAATTAAAATGGTTAAATAAATGAATACTTAAAAACGAATTTGAAATATAACTTGACTTGGAAATGCGAATTTAATTCAAATAAAAGTTAAGGAAATAAAATGGAAATTAAGTTTATATTTTGAAATGGTAATTAAAACTTAATTTTAAGTTAATTTTTAAAATGCAAAGAATGGAAAATTTGTATGCTTGAATTTAATAAGTGAATTATTTAAAATTTGATTTTATGTATAAATTTTGCTTTATAAAAATCATAAATTAAAGGGTATTTTAAATGACCATTTTTAGTGAAAAAATATATGAAATTTTATAAGTTAAAATGGTTCAAATTGGAATTTTATTATTGCTGAAATTGTATTGAAAATCTGGAAATTTAATTACAGTACTTCAGAAATGGTATTGTTTCTAAAGTTAACTTAAAATCTATTGTAAAGGATACGACAGCACTTTGTAAGTGCTGTGGTTGATGCAAGTGAACTAAAAGGCTAAAATTAACTAAGAGCTACTATAGCACTTGGTAAGTGCTGTAGTTGCAAAATAAAAATTAAAACCTGAAATTAATAAAAGAGCTATAGCAGCACCTTGTAAGTGCTATAGTTGGCTGAAATGAGATTTTTGAACATAACTGAACTATTACAGCAGTTTTAAATGTTGTTCTTTGTTGAATTGAATTGTTTTCAAATGTAATTTATCGCATCATTTTTCTAAGTGCTGTGGGAAGCTGAAATTTCACTGTTTTAATGTATTTAAGTGAATAAATGAACTCTGAAAAGGCTAAAATTTTGGGAATTTAATATTTGGTTTGAAGGTATATGACTCCATCTTTAATGGTTTAATGAATGATTTTAATTTGTAATTATAAATCTTTTTGGAAATTTAACAACGGGTACACTTCTCTGTATGCCTTGTGATTTTTGGATGTACACCTTCAATTTGAGAGTGTGACTAGTAGTGAGCGATTGCTGCAACTCTGCACTACCTTAGCCACATTAACACTGTTATTTGCATAGTTTACTTTAATATGGACATTTCTGTGATAGCTTTTATTACTGTTTAATTGATAGTTTAACGGATCCTTAGAGGATGTGCGATCCCAAGCATCCTTTAAGTTATTGTGCATTACTACTACATTTCACTTGAGTTGGTTTACATTATATAAGTATATATGTCCTGACTCGAGTGTTTTGTTTTTTACTTTACGCTCGGGTCAGCCTGAGTATTCACATCTTAGCTTTGGATTTCTCTTTCTAGAGCTAGGAATCGCTGGAGATTCTGCTTATCTAGTTATTCATCTATTTCTGTTTCAGTTCATCTATTTTAGCTCTTGTATTAGTATACTTCTATGTATTGGGATTTCTATTATATTTGTTTTCAGACTGATATTATGTATTTTGTTAGCTTCATGAACTACTACGGTATTTTAATTCCCGCTGCGAGTTATTCTGATATTTCTGCATCCGTGATGATTTCATTTGCTCCAAATTTTATTACAATGCGGTATTTTGAGAAATTCAAGTCTGACATGTGTGGATGCAAAAGGCTGAAAATATCGGGTTGTTACTGTTGGTGTCAGAGCTTTGGTTTTAGGCAAACCTTAGATTGCGGAGCAAAAACTCATTAGAGATAGGGTAGAAATACCCTAGAATGAATGAAATCAATCTCAGAATCATTTCTTTGTGAGAGGACGTATTTTCGAAGTACAAAATGATTTCAAAGGATTTTCAAAGATTATATTGGTATACTTTTTTTTCTTATTTTGAAATCAAGATTTTCTAAACTTCATCCCTTCTGTATCCACCTTATTAGTAATCTCTTGGTTAGGTTTCTTATCGATTAGGATTCCTTGAACTTTGGAATGCTCCCACTTGTTCTGAAATCCAGTCTTTTCTTCCCTATTTGTATTCCTTTGATTTAGGAGCATTCCATAACTCCACTTTGAAGGACCTCTATAAAGATCGGTGATTCCACAAATCTCTGAATGATTTGTAAAGGGGTGAAACTCCTGTACTATTGGCATTGATTCACCGGAGATTTCTGTATCCTCGGTTTACGATGCTATCAACCTTTTTCTATACCTGGATTCTATCTCTGGTGATCGAATGTCGATTTGCCTTAGATTTACGCATTGATTATATTCCTGAAGTCACGATTGACCAGTTAAGGTCACCCGCGATTTATATAGGCTTATCATCTCCTATTTGGTAATTAAATTGTCTCATCTTTGTTCGAGCTTATCTTCGAACCAGAATTCTATTTGATTAGAGTTCCTCTAAATTTTAATCTCTGTTTGTTTTGAAATCCACCCTTGAATCATCCCTTGGAAAATTTATATTTGGTTGTATTTTGAAATTGTGCATACATCGAAATTATTATTTTGATAAGGATGACCACATTTTATATATAATGGTGAAATGTTTTCGATAAGGATTATATACTTTTTGAAAATGAAAATTTGAAGTTTTGAAAGGATTTGAAATTTTGAAAATTTATAAGAAATTTGATTATATAAAATGATTTATAATTGAAGGGTGTTGAATTTGAATTTCGAGGAATCAAACTCCGGTGTTTTGAAATCGGTTTTAAGATTTTGGAAAATATATAATATTAAATAAAAAGGAGTTAAAGGATGGGTTATAGAATTGGTAATCATTTTGGAGATAAGTGATTCTTAGAAAAAGATTTGGTTTCGAAAATAGATTGAAATTGAAACCCAGCATTTACTTGATGACTTTAGAAATGGATTAATTTGACATAAATTTTGTTGATTTGGAATTTTGGATTATTTTCTAAATCTATTGTTTTAAGAAACTTTGAAACTGAATATATATAATTTGAAAGAAATGATTTGGTGAAATTATATATGATTTTGAAACTGAAACGTTATTGAAAGGAATTGAAATTGAGAACCTTGTTTTATTAAATACTTGATTTGGAAGTTACCAAACTTATATAAAATTTATTTGTATAAGTATTAAGTTGATTTGAAAACTATCGTTTCTGAAAGGTACTCAATTTGGAAAGAGAAATCTTATATAATCGAAGTCTATTGAAGTGTGATTTGATATACTATTGATTTGGAAAGTATTTGATTTGAAAATAGAAGTCTTATATATAATGGACTTTATATAAGGATGATATCTGAAAGTGATTTGAAAGGTACTATATGATACTTATTTTTAAAGTAAAGATATGGAAAGTGCATTCTGCTTGATATCTGCTTTGTGGCCACACTGTGGATTTATTCTATCGATATTATTTTCTCTAATTTGGGTTTTCCAGATATGATACTCGAGTGTCCACCAAATTCTATGGCGATCTCCATGGTTTTACGAGCGCGGCTGCATAGCGTAATTTGCATGGCTGAGATGGCTTGAGGGTACGGATGTTTCCTGGGGATCTAGGCGTAACCATTGTGTATCTGCGATCTATGTAGGTCGTTTTTAGTAGCGAAATCCACTGGCTGAGATATCTTAAGGGTACGAATGTTTCCTGGGGGATCCAGGCGTAACCATTGTGTATCTGCGGTCTACTAGTCATCATGGCGTAATTCGTAGGGCTGAGATAGCTTACGGATACAGATGTTACTTGGGGGATCCAGGCGTAACCATTGTGTATCTGCGATCCATGGTTAGACAATGTTTTGGCTTGGTTGTTTTGTTTGGATTTTACTTTCCATATCTGTTTTTAAGGGTTTTCCAGTATTTTCACTGGGTGTTGAAACAAGTCTACTAAGTACCTAGAGAATTCTAGCTTTGTGCCTAATCAACGCATGGCCAGAGTCTGCAGGAACGAGAGTAAACTTGTTAAGACATCGAGTTATAAAAGTATTTTGATAAAGTATTATATAAATGATATTTCGATCATTTATTTTTTCTTTTCTAAATAATTTAAAATGTTTTAAATATTGTTCACTTCGAACTAACAATTTGAACCAAATGACTATTCATCATATTATAAATGTTTAAAATGTTATAAAAAAAATTTAATTGAAATTTATATAGTTTTAAAAATATGGCTCACCCTTATCTTTCAACCTATTTTCCCTTCTAGCTATTCCTACCTTCTTCCTCTTCGAAGGTCCTTTCCGCATTTGTGGAAAGAGTTGGTTCTTTGGCTCATCGTTTGGATTTGCCCGAGAAGCTTTCTGGAATGCATGATGAATTCCACGTCTCACATCTTCGCTAGTATCTTCATGACCCATCTCTTTTTGTTCAGCCTTCTGCTTTTGATAGTTTGGATATTGAGCCTAATCTGACTGTCGAGAGGAAGCCACTTCGTATTGTCGATAGAGGTACGAAGTAGCTAAAAAGGAAATCTGTTAGTATGATCAAAGTACAATGGAGTACTGATGATCGAGATTGTACCTGGGGGATGGAGGAGTGCATTCGTGCTTCGAATCCGAGATTGTTTTTTTCAGGTACTATTTGCCTATCTATCTTGCTTTTCCTAAATTTTCTTTTTCATTCTTTTCAAGGACGAAAAGATTTGAGTGGGGGAGAGTGTAACAACACTGTATTTTGTGAATTTTTTTCAATTGCATATTTTAATTATTTTGACTGAAATTCTTGATTTAAAACTTTATTTTATTTATTTAAAACGAATAAATTTTGTTATTTTAAATATAAATTTTATTTTTATGTGAATTAGAATTTTAAACATGTATAAATTGAATATTTTCCAAAAAAGTAGATTTTGGTCAAAATGGTCAAAATTTGACTTTTAAATTTAAAATTTAAATATTTGAATTTTTTAATTTTATCTTTTATTATGAAAAAAATTAAATTTCAAGAATACTGCTTTTCGTTTCGTTGAAATCCGATTTATATTGTGAAAGTTATGCTTTTTACAATATTGGGTGTAAATTGTTTATTTAACAAATTGTCTATTTTAATTTATATAAATAATATTTTTATTTGTTCTAATTTGTGTATATATGTGTAATATGACATGTTATGTATTTACTTTATTTCTAAAACATTTTATAAGTGTAGTTATAATTTTCAAATGTTGATTGTATTTTTGTTTTCAATTTTTAAGTCTAGTTTCAATTTATTAACTATTTCTTATTTATTTTATATTTTTCCTTAATTTTTTTTCTTTCTCACTTTATTTTGTTTTCTTTTCTATTTTATTTTCTGAAATTTATTTAGTTTATTTTAATTTAAAAGAAATAGAAATACTAAGAGACAAGACTTTCATTTGCCTTATGACTTTTCATTTCACCTTGCCTTTTCAATTTCACTGGCCTTTTCACCTCACCTTTTGGTAGTCCACTTCCTTATGCATAGCTATACACTTATCTTCAGTTTTCACGTGAAAATTTCTTTTCTCATCTCCTCAAAAACTCACGGCAAAATGAATTTCTGAAAATATTTTGCTAATAGCTTCTTCCCTTTTTCTCACTTCTCTCTTCTTCTTTCATCGTTTTTTTGCCTTGCTTCTACCTTGCCTTGCTCGGCCACTACCTCTTCACCACCGCATCACCTTCACCTCCTTCATTTACAGCAGTAACCTCCCCACCTCCTCTGATCATAATCAACCCGTGATCATTTGTTGAAGCTTGCACCACAAAGTTTTGCCAAACTCCTCGAAATTATGCCAGCCGCGCCTAGAAATCCACCATACTCTTCATATATGCATTTCGGCCACCACTCTTGCACCATCACCACCATCATAACCTGACCCTGACCGTCACTCCAGCTCTGACCTGACATGAACCCCCTATGGCCAAGCCCATATGTGACCAAGCCGAGCCAAAAATGCACCAAACCTCACCTATTTGCCTTGACCTTTTATATACTTCACCTTGCAACTCTCCTACCTCTTCACACTCATGTAGCCATGAGTTTTAATGCCATACCTAACCCAAACCTGAGCTATATCACATCATGGCCGAGCTAAAGAGTCCCTAGACCAAGCATTGGAGTGGAAAAAGCAAGGTCTAACTATTTTGTTCATTGTTGCATTTTAAATTCAAATTGTTTCAATGTGTTTTGTGTTAAAAATATTTATATATATTATCTTGTTTGTTTTGTTTTGGTTATTGATACAAGATCATATCTTGGCTCTCTCCACTCACTTGAAACCATAATCGTGCTGTGTCATGCTGTATCATGCCTTTTGGATTTATTCGGTGTGTTTTGATTTTCTATCTCCAACTTAAAGGTGAGTAATTCACACTTGACATTCATACTTATATAACTGTGAAGTGATCGCAAGTGAATGTATAGAATTGCTATATCACGTTATACCTGCCTGTGATATGAATTATATGATGTTAACCCTATTTATAAACCTGCCATATCATCTGATACTGCTATATGTTGCTATACTGTTTATTTATATTTATTTCTCACACTGCAAGTTCCCGGTAGAATAAAATCACTATGAGTTGAAATGATACATACCCGAACGGACTTTAGAATAGGGAAAAATTGTTATGGGCTAAAATGATAATCCTGAGCGATTTTTATTTATTTTATTTTACTTGGGATTGGGGGTTTGAAATGATAGAACCCATATTTTTCTTTGTAAATTACGGATTGAAATGATATATTATCCGTATCACTTGACCTAGGTTAGAAAATATTATGCAGACCTGTAGCTATTTTATATATATATTTTTTTGGAAATTTTTAAAGTACTTTAAAAATGTAAATTTATGATATTTTAATATAAGTTGAATTAAAAATGATTTTTATAAAGTATTAATGATTTTTCTACAAGTTAAAATGTGAAACAAGTGAATGGTTAAGTGGAAATTTGAAGTATAACTAAATTTTGAAATTTGTAATTTTTTTTAAAATGGAGTTTAAGTTAAGTGAATAAAATATGATAATTTGATTTAAATTTGAATTTAAAATTACTTAATAAAGTGTTATTGATTTTTCTATGAATTAAAATGGTTAAATAAATGAATACTTAAAAACGAATTTGAAATATAACTTGACTTGGAAATGCGAATTTAGTTCAAATAAAAGTTAAGGAAATAAAATGGAAATTAAGTTTATATTTTGAAATGGTAATTAAAACTTAATTATTAAGTTAATTTTTAAAATGCAAAGAATGGAAAATTTGTATGCTTGAATTTAGTAAGTGAATTATTTAAAATTTGATTTTATGTATAAATTTTGCTTTATAAAAATCATAAATTAAAGGGTATTTTAAATGACTATTTTAAAGTGAAAAAAATGAAATTTTATAAGTTAAAATGGTTTAAATTGGAATTTTATTATTGCTGAAATTGTATTAAAAATCTGGAAATTTAATTTACAGCACTTCAGAAATGCTATTGTTTCTTAAGTTAACTTAAAATCTATTATAAAGGATGCGACAACACTTTGTAAGCGCTGTGGTTGATGCAAGTGAACTAAAAGGCTAAAATTAACTAAGAGCTACTATAGCACTTGGTAAGTGCTGTAGTTGCAAAATAAAAATTAAAACCTGAAATTAATAAAAGAGCTACAGTAGCAACTTGTAAGTGCTACTGTTGGCTGAAATGAGATTTTTGAATATAACTGAACTATTACAGCAGATTTAAATGTTGTTCTTTGTTGAATTGAATGGTTTTCAAATGTAACTTACCGCAGCATTTTTCTAAGTGCTATGGAAAGCTGAAATTTCACTGTTTTAATGTATTTAATGAATAAATGAACTCTGAAAAAGGCTAAAATTTTGGGAATTTAATATTTGGTTTGAAGGAATATGACTCCACTTTTAATGGTTTAATGAATGATTTTAATTCGCAATTATAAATCTTTTTGGAAATTTAACCACAGGTATACTTCTCTGTATGCCTTGTGATTTTTGGATGTACACCTTCAATTTGAGAGTGTGACTAGAAGCGAGCAATTGCTGCAGCTCTGCGCTACCTTAGCCACATTAACACTGTTATTTGCATAGTTTACTTTAATATAGACATATCTATGATAACGTTTATTACTGTTTAATTGATAGTTTAACGGTTCAAGAGGATGGGCGATCCCAAGCATCCATTAAGTTATTGTGCATTACTACTACAGTTCACTTGAGTGGTTTACATTATATAAGTATGTATGTCCCGACTCAAGTGTTTTGTGTTTTACTTTACACTCGGGTCAGCCTGAATAACATCTTAGCTTTGGATTTCTCTTTCTAGAGCTAGGAATCACTGGAGATTCTGCTTATCTAGTTATTCATCTATTTCTGTTTCAGTTCATCTATTTCAACTCTTGTATTAGTAGACTTCTGTGTATTGGGATTTCTATTATATTTGTTTTCAGACTGATATTATGTATTTTGTTTTTGAGACTTTGTTATAGTAGCTTCATGAACTACTATCGTATTTTAATTTCCGCTGTGAGTTATTCTGATATTTCTGCATCTGTGATTTTGTGATGATTTCATTTGCTCCAAATTTTATTACAATGCGGTATTTTGAGCAATTCAAGTCCGACATGTATGGATGCGAATGGCTGAAAATATCGGATTGTTACAGTTATGTTTTATTTAGTAGTTTCATTGTGACATTTTCTATTCCGTTCTTTACTTTACCCCACGATGATTCATCTTGTCGATGCTTAGGCAAGGTACACGAACACCGAGGATGTTTTGATTGTCATTCCTAGGGGTCAAAAAGGTGGTTCGTCACAACTCTAAAAAACGACATGATTTAATTAATTAATAATTATTGTAGATTAATTAAATTAATCAATATTTATGAAATATTAATTATTAAATATTGTTTGATTTTTGGGTGATATTAGCATTTAGTAAAGTGTGTATATAAAAGTTGTATATGTATGTATTCAAAACACTATATCGATAATTATTTAAATTTGATTTAAATGGATTAATTACTAAACTTGTTGGTAATTGTTGAAGGCACATATAGCCTTTATCACGACCATAGGGTTAAGGAGAGGAAGATTTTAATTGTTCAAAATAGTTTTGAAATAAAAAGAACGAGTAAAGGAAGGAGAAAAGTCCTTTACATTTTCCTATTCTTAAATGCCTACTATCGTAGAATTAATTAATTTGTTTCACTCCCTCCTCTCCTCATTTTTCAGTCGAAAATAAGAATGGTTAAAACCTATCAAAATTTTCAAAAGAAAATCAAAAATTTATACAAGGTGTCGTTCATCTGTAGATCGTAGCAAAATCTGGAGTTTGCTTTGGTGAAATCTAGGAGTTATTCTTCATTCAAAATATAAATAATATGCTACCTCTTTAGGTACTCATTTAGTTTCAGTATCATACACACACACACATATATCTGTGTGTGTGTGTGTGTGTTTGTGTGCATATATATTGTGTAGATTATATCTTATATATGTTATAATGAATTATATATGCATGTGTTATCTGATTTGATTTGCTCTTCAAATTATTTAAATTAAGAATCAAAAAAGGAACATGAAAACAATTTTTAAAAACCAATTAAATTTCTTTTGAACGCATTCATTTAAAATAATGATTATAAAGGTAAAAGGTAAAGGTTAAATCTTAACAAGTTATATAAAGTTTAAACAATATCTTTTAAAAAAATGTTCTAATTCAATTTTAAAATAGATCTTTGAAAAATCACTACAATACTAAATGAATTTGTTTTACGGCATTCATTTAAAATAATGGTTATAAAGATTTAAGGTTAAATTTTAAAATTTAACAAGTTATAGAAACTTTAAACAATTTGCTTTAACAAGTGTTCTGATTTAAATTTTAGATTTGATCCGTGAAAACAACATTATAATACCACTTTAATTTATTTTAATGGTACCCATTTAAAACAATGGTTGCAAAATTTAAAGGTAAAAAGTTAAATTTTGACAAGTTACATAAATTTTACACAATTTCTTTAAACTAGTATTCTAATTCAGATCCAAAAGATTTTTTTTTAAAAAACATAGATCTAATTTTGAATTCTTCCTAAGTGAATGCTAGATTTCAAAATGTTAATTTTAAATTTCAAAATATATTGAATTCGTCAAAATTAATTTTAATATACATGACTATCGCTTTTGTTATACATAATATCAAAATAAAACTATGGACAACAAAGGCAAATATATGATAGAGTTAGAGTATGCCTTAGAGACAATTATGTAATTTTTTATATATATCAAACTCTGTCACCAGTCTTATTCAAAAAAAAAGATGCTTCTCTTTCTATTATATACTTGTTATATAATAATATAAATAACAATGTAATTAATTTGTAGTATATAGATGGAAAACCCTTTAGTGATATATTACGTGATAGTAATTACAAAGTGTTGTAATGATGAGAATTTTATCACATTGAAAATAACGTATTGTTGTAAACATTCCTAGTCAAGATGTCTCGAGAAAGGATGTCGATTCATCCGCTGAGACTCGAGTACATAACATTATGAAAATGTTGAATGGTATATTTTTCATGGCTGTCGGGGGAACCAATGGGTTACGTACTGAAAGTCATTAGATAACTACGAAATGATCATTTGAGAGTTCTCTATTGGTTAATACAACTAATCTCAAACAGACAATCTCGAAGTAATGATATCACACATTTCTCCCGACTTAAGAATACGATGGAACTTTAGTTGGGATACTCCGCTTTGATTATAGTTAAATCATGGCATGAAATTCATCGAATGACTAAAGTTGGGTCTGATTTGCAGCAATGGAAGTGAAACACTAGCCAATAGAGAAGTTGCTCCTCGGTTATAAGTGGTTAATATTACGGTCAACTCAAAGTCAATGTCTTTAGCCAGAGTAGTATGGTTAATAATAATTGTTATTTTGAACTATGAATTTTTTGTTTGGACTTACGAAGTTAAACGTGGGCAATGTTGGAATTTTGACCAAAACCAAATTCCATTAAGTCCTAATGTGATATAATTTTGACAAAGAGAATTGGTGTAAACAAAAGTTACTACCAAGTATTTCTTATAATATATAAAATTGGATTTTATCAAAAGATGTGTAAGTGATAAATTCAGCCAAAATATCACACCACTAGCTAAGGTAACGTATGAACGATAATATTTTAACCGTTCGATATTAAACACTCACTGAATTTAGAGTTTTGAGTCATATAACCGAAATGATGAATAATCCAAATGAATGCGCGATTTAATTAATTTTTAATTTTTTATAATTAATTAAATGTGATGACCGACCTATCCCATCGGCATAAATAATGTATAAATAGTGCGCTGCAGTCGTACCCAGCTGATATAGGACGATCATCATGATGAATAATAACAAGAACAACATATAACATGTCATATATCTCACAACGCATGGACAAAATATAATTCCATGGATACAAAAAAGGACATTAATAACTAGGTGAACTAATCATCAGAGTATAATATCCATAGAGTTATACATCAAGTGTCATAGAGTATACAATAGGATCAACTCAAGTAAACTATCTCAATAAATAGAAAACAATCACTACCACAGGCTAGTATGGTTCAACGAAAAAGTTAGAAATCCATATATGTATATAATATGAGATATCTCCATCCAGCTCGTCCTTCGAACAGCTACTGCATCACCTAGACCTGTTATCTAGTTAACTCATTTAAGAGTACCCAAGATAATAAGAAACAAAGCATAAAATATTGGTCAGACAAAAATCTAGCGTAAGCAGTAAATTAATCTCAAAATACTGTACATGTAAGTATGGTAAGGAACCATACCTGACATGTCCCCGCAACCAAGGAGTTAGCACATAACACTATAATACGCTACTCTACAATATCATAAAGGTACAATACAACATAGAATGGTGGATACCCAGATATCTCTATCTTCAGTAGCGATTCCCAACTATATCCTCGAGTGATAGTCCACTAAAAGAAAGCAACCAAAGCAACCATAACATCCATCAAGCAATACCCACTATCACTCATCCTTGTGCTATGAATATATGATAACTCATATGACCTCCTTACTGCCAGGGACTAATGGAAATCCCATTTTTCGTTATAATCTCGTACCATGCAGCCCAAAACTCGATGCATATCTTGTAGCTCAAAGCTAGACATATGACCTAATGCCACTGGTCTAGAGTATACATATCCCTACATGATCCATGTGTGTCCCCGCTTACATTACCCTTACTTCATGTACAATATAAAACACTCCGAGTATCAATGATTCCCTAACACATTCACATCCAAGTCCTCCTTTGCTCCATTAGGATTTTGAGTCCTTTTATCACTCAATCTAGTTTCAATTATCCAAGAAACCACCATGTTCCTCATTGTATAGCTCTCTCCTTTATCGAGCTACCATCTACGGTACCACACCTACTACGAGTCATAAACTGAAGATACAAAGCTTTTATCTTGCTATTACATCACCATCCAACCTAGATGCCAAAGAGCCAACACCTCTGGCATGATCAACATGGCCTTTACTTCATTCCTCAGAATCTCATTGTCATTGGACCTGCCAAAATAATCTGGTACCGAATTAAATAAGTTAGCATCGACTTGTTTCCTTAGTGAACCTTGGCTAAGTTTTCTTCCTCTCCTTCCTTGCTTCTAGTACTCCATGCCTAGTTGCTCTGACCCCGACCTATACATCCAAACAACTCAGTCCTCACTCCAAAGCATCCACTTCAAGTTTTAGAAAACAACTCAACATAAACTCAAACACTTAGCCAATTTTGTACACTATGCCATGAGAAAGCTCCTATAGCCAAGCTCTATCCAACCATGCCAACTGACGATCCATTGGACCAACCAAAATAATTCGTTATCGACATAAACAAGTTGGTACCGACTTATTTCCTTATGGAATTGGAACCCAGAACTTGAACCTTAAGCTCTTTGCATAATCCAGATCCTCCCCTTCAAGATTCGTCTAATTCCAATCATCTTTGCCTTAGATTTGCCAAATTCACCAATCTATCTTCCTAACATTCAAAATACTAGCAAACAACATTAAAGCACAATATACAATCATAGAATAACATTCAATCATCTACTCAAATAAATAATTCATAGCATTATAGCAATCAAGCATATTCCATTCCAAATCTGAGAAGTCAATGAACATAAGAGAATGAACAAGGTGAATTACAAAACCATTTCTACAAGTCATATTTGAATTTCGAATTTAGGTCATAAACATATGTTAACACGTGACGTGATTAGGGTTAAAGAAGGAATTTATAACAAAAATCATGTTAAAATATACGATTCTACCATATAAACATGCATAGGATTGTGCAAAATCATAAACCATACACCAATTGCCAAATTAAAATAATTTGAGTATAAATACAATATGGACATCAATTAAAGATAATGCAAATCAACCAAATAGATGATCTCTATCTTCTAATCAATGATTTATTCAGTAATCTTTAAACCACTTTGATTAAAAGAGTAATTTGGGCGATTATGGATGAATCTAGTGTTAATAGGGTGAGATCTGATTTGGAAGAGTGGGAAAAGCTTTAATTTGACTCCCCAGCCCTTTATTTATTGTAATTCTCGAATTAGACAAATGAGCCTACTTATGGGTTTAATTAATTACATACTAATTCTAGCCGACAATTACTAAAATTAAAACGGGATGACTTTCTAAAACTCAAAAGTTATAGCCCAAACAAGATTTTTCAGGGTCAAAATGTCGCATAGAAATTCGAGAAAAATCATAGGTGTATAAAATGTCCATAAGAGTCATATCCTAAAATTGTAGAATCATATAACCTTATATGAACAAAATAAAAATATTATACGATCCTCCGATAGGTAAAATACAGGTAGTTATATTATTCTCCCCTTTAGAAATTCCCCCCTGAAATCCCTAGGCAAACCAAAGTATAAGCAACCATAGCTTTCCTGCATGCCTACCAATCATAAGCAACCATCAAACATCTCAAACATGTAGTCATGCACTCAATAGTATAGGTGAACTTATCCTAACATGAGGAATACTAATCTATCAAATGTAATATACAACGGTTAAAGAAGATACGATAAACAGTGGGTCTTTCCATCGAAAGAGCTCTAGATACTTACCCCTCATGCTCTTCTTAGTCTCCCACATACAATCGTCATCACTTTTACTCCATTATACCTTCATTGGCTTTATCGACTTTCTTCTAAGCTATTTCGTATTGTACTCAACAATACGAAGCGGCCTACGAGATCTAGAAACTTTTGGTTCTACCTCAACATCTTATAGCTGATCCGGTGTAACCATCACGCCTGAGTCATGCACAAAATTCCATAGATAAGAGACATGAAAAAAGTAATGATGCCCGCCATCTTTTGAGGTAAGTCGACCATATATGCTAGCTTCCCAATCCTCTCAACTATCGTAAAAGGACCTACGAATCTCAATGCCAACTTCTAATTTCAATCAAATCGAACTACATTTTTCAAAGGTGAAACCTTCACGGATACCATATCTATGATAGAAAACTCTACATCTCTACGTCTTTTATCAACGTAGTTTTTTGTCGATCTTGAGCAGCTTTCATTCATTGTCAAATGACCTCAATCCTTTTCGATGTCTCTCTAATAATATGGTAATTTATATATTTATATATTTGTATCTATTTTCTCCCCCTGTCCTAAATCTCTTCTTAGATCTATAATTCCAATGAATGTATATACCTTTTTATAAGTAGCAGTTGGATTAAAAAGGAATTGGAGATGAATTAAAGGTTCTACTTCAGATTTGGAGATTTGAATTGCTTTTAAAAGTAGAGTGTGAATCACTATAGATTGTTATAATATGAAAATTATCTCATTGGTGTTTTTTTGATTTCTATGCCTAATTGGATAATTATATATGAATTGTAGGCAAGGAATTGAATACGATCTGAATATATTAAATATCACATACATATTCTAGTTTATAAATTGATTTAGCATTGTACACAACCAGATTTGGAAATCAGTCCCAAAATATGAAGTTAGAATATTAATCTGACGCCCCACCTCTATAGCCACACTAGCCAAGGACACTACGGGGTAATGCCGTCGACTAGCATGAATAATAAGGCTGTTGAGGAGCGACCATCTGTGTAATTGCTTTGTGCGAGTATCGATATGTCAGATAGTATTATATGCATTTCATTTCAAGAGGAAATCTGTCACATCAAATACAAACTCAAAACTACTACACAGTGGCTATGTGATCTTCAGAAACAAATATAAAATAGGCATAACATAAATCAGTCATAGATATTCATATCACTAAGACGGAAACAGATATGAATATAACACATCAAAGTGTACATCAAAGTAGTGGTCATACAAGATCCACTACACCACAAAAGAATAGGTACAAGTGCTAGACAAAAGAATACATATACATCAAGGAGTCTCTATCTCGAATGTATAAAAGCAAATACTACTAAGCTAAAGTAGTTAGTCAAAAGTCAGATGACAATCCTAGATAAGAAGTCAAATGGAAGCACCTGAGACACCTCGGTCTGACCCGAGTATTGTTTGAAAAGAAAAATAATAAACAAAGCAGTCTAGCTATAAATATCAAGAAGATGAGATAGGATGAGAGATATGACAAAAATATATGATAACAATGATGTCATACTTCAAAAAGAAAACATTTGATAACGAAAAAATCATACAATTTCTCAAATCTCCTCAAATATCTAAAAAAAAGAATATCACATTCTTTAGCTTATTCACCAAACCTTAAATATTGACAAAACGTACCAATGCCAATCGCAAAAATTGATGAAACACAATTTCTAGAAATCAATAATCAGAAATCCAAAAAACACAAAGGGGAGAGGCCTTTCACAAACGAGAGCATGAAAACTCACCAACACGTGTATCACAAACGGGACGCTATCCCATAGAGTCGGTGCAACGACATAGTACAATAGTACGCCAGGGGAACCTGAAACTCAAATAACTCGAAACAACGATGTAGCACAATGGTACGCCCGAGGAACCTGATAAGCCGGAAAAACGACGTAGTACATCGGTACATCCGCTGAACCAAACTCCCTAAAACTGATAGGTTGCTAGCTTATAAAAATGAGACGAAGCTCAACAGAATGGGGTACAGCCCTCCATGCGGATAAAGAGACATCGCATATCGCTAGTCTAAACCATAAAATGATCGTCATTGTTCAATTAGAAGTGTGAATTACACTAAGCTAGTAAATAAATGATTTTAGCTTCATGTCCAATAACCACTGGCTTAACTTAAATATTTACGAACAAATTGTAGATTTCCACTCGAAAATTATCACAAGATTTCAATCGAACAAGTCCAAGAATTAACCGACAAAGAAAACGCATGTGTTTCATACCACTTGTTTTTCTAAGTCGTTTAATTAGATTTCTCATACAAATGAGGTAAAGGTTTGTATATACCATTAGATTGAAAAACGATTTTAAAAATGAGCTTTGTATTAAAAATAACGTTGAAATCATTTTTGTGAAAGAGTTTGAATATTTACTACTAGTATAGAAACCTTTATATTCTAAAGTGACAAATCACAAAAATGATTGTAAAAACAATCAATCACCCAAAATTCACATATGATGACGTGAATCAAAACCATAGAAACCGATATCAAATCCATCAAATGGATACTCCAAAAAATCTAGAAAAGAAGTCATCAAAGTCGATAAAAATGATAACAACTAATCGGATAAACCAAAAATCGACATAAATGGAAATCCACTCAAAAATAGGCAACTTGGTTGAAATTAACAGCATCATATGTCTGGTGGTCTCCCAACCGTCTGAGCTGAAGGTCAGGAATTTTCTTCTAGATCGCCCAGATGTTTGGGGAACAAACTTAGGCATTTGAACTATAACTCCAGAATTTTTATTCCGACTACCCAGACGTCCGAGTGCTTTACCAGACGTCAAAGTTGAAGCTCAAGGGAAGGTTTTCGCCTAGGCCAGTGATGGCCAAATCATATCGGAAGCGATCGAATGAGCAACAATGGCTAGGGATTTACGCCAAGCGACAACCCAGCCCTATAGACTCATCAATACACTCCGAACAACATGTCCAAACATCCACATAAGGATTTTATAGATTTTGACTTCAAAATACCAAAAATTGGAAAGTTCTCCAAACCAATTCAATTCAAAAGCAAAACGGACATGAAATAGATGTTAGGAATTCATACCTAACAGCTAGAAAAGGTATATACATAGATGTGAGTTCAAGAACTCACCTTTAAACCCAAAAACAACGAATGAGAAGCTCTAAAACAAGGGAAAAATCAACTACTCTTCAACTTCAACTCTAGAAGCTCCAATCTATGATCATAGGTAAATATTTCCTAAATTAGGTTATAGGAAATTTCTGAAAATTGAAGAGCAATTGAGATGGAGAAGATGAAGAGGATGCTCACTTAAGCTACTCCTTGATTTCTAACTTGGATTTGAATTTCCTAAGAGAATTAGGGGCTTAGGAATTTTGATTTCTTTTCTTTTCCTCCATTTTTCTTTTAGGGTTTGGGGTGTTAGGAAATTTAGAAATAAAATGAATGAAGCGAACTAGAGTGGAGTGGGATGTATATGGTAAGGGTTTTGGGTTCTCTTATTCGGTTAGTGGGCTAGAATACAACCCAAAGCCCAAACAAAATACCAAAATCCTAATCAACTCCAAACATATCGATGTAAACACTATTTTGAACTCAATGAAAGTAGTCTTAAGTGCTAATTCGACTGTTTACAAAAAGAAGCAATCCGGACTTTAATCCGACTAACGATGCTATATTTAAATATATAATTTTAAAATATGCGGGTTGTTATAGACTCCCCTCGGTAAAGAAATTGCGTCCTCGCAATACTTAAAAAATAAAGAGTAAAAAGAACTCTAAGGCATAATAACACAAGAAAATTTTCAAGCTAGAAGTTCACTTTAAGGAGCATGAGAAAGTAAGTTTGGATGTGTTCGCTCGATGAATTTTTTGGATTCCCAAGAACAATCCTTAGGATTTGGGGACCATTGAACTTTCACAAGCGGAACATCTTTATTTCGAAGGCGTTTAACCTCCGTAGAAATGATACGAGTAGGATGTTGCTCATAAGTAAATTTAGGTCAAACTTCAATTTCTTCCATAACACCGGACTCAAGAATAGGATCAGAATCCCAAAGGCATTTTCGAAGTTGAGAGACGTGGAAAACATCATGAATAGCGAAAAATTGAGCCAGTAATAAGAGGCGATGAGCCACGAAACCAATGCGTTCCGTGATATGAAATGGGCCAATATATCGAGGTGCTAATTTTCCCGATTGACTGAAACACACAACATCCTTCATAGGTGAAACACGAATGAATACCAAATCTCCCACAGAAAATTCTAAATTCCTTCTTCAGTTATCAACATAGGATTTTGGTCTACTTTGAGATTTCATCCTATGATGAATAAGGTCAATATTTTTTGTGGAATCACGAATAAAATCTGGACCTAAAACCAGCTTCTCGCTGGCTTCAAGCCAACAAGAAGGAGATCGACATGGCCTTTCGTAGAGTGCCTCGAAAGGTACCATATCAATACTAGATTGGAAGCTATTATTATAAGAAAACTCAATAGGGGAAATATGATCTTTCTAACTTCCACTAAAATCAAGAACACATGCACGAAGAAGATCATCAAGAGTTTGATTCATATGCTAGGTTTGTCCATCGGACTGAGGATGATAAGCGGTGTTAAAATTAAGCTTCGTTCCCAAAGCTTTTTGAAGACTCTTCCAAAATCTACTAGTAAATAATGGATCATGATCGCTAACAATAGAAGTAGAAAGTTCATGCAATTTAACAATTTCTCTAACATATTGTTTGGCCAGAAGAGGTACGGTCCGATTAGACCGAACGGGAATAAAATGGGCGGATTTTGTAAGTCTATCTACTACCACCCATAGGCTGTCATGACCTGAACGAGAATAGGGAAGCCATCAATAAAGTCCATTGGGACTTGATCCCACTTCCAAACTAGAATGTCCAAATATTGCAACAACCCACCGGGCCTTTGATGCTCAACCTGTACAAGTTGGCAACTCATGCAACGCTTAATAAAGTCAGCAACATTAGATTCCATTCCATCCCACTAATAAAGTTGCTTCATATCCGCGTACATTTTACAACTACAGGGATGAATGTTAGATTTAGAACGATGAGAATCTTCTAAAATGTCTTTATGAAGATCACTAATATTTGGCACAATAATTCTACCAAATTTTCAAATACCTCCACGAGCATCGATTTCAAAGTCTTTCAGGCCATCAATATTTCTATCCCTACAACTTTGGCTAAGAAGAGCCAATTCGGGATCATACTTTTGAGCTTCAAGAATACGGTCGAAAAGAGAGGGATGAGCCTCAAGGCTACATAATACAAGAGATGAACATGAATTGGATTCACCATCTTGGATCGCACAAGTTGACAAAGTCTCGAGATCATTCCATTCAGATATCATCATGGAAACAACCGCTTGTTGCTTTCAGCTAAGGGCATCGGTAACACTATTTCCCTTACGGGGGTATAAAGAATATCAAGATCCTAAGATGCAAAGCCAACGTTGTTGAGGCAAATTAAGTTCTATTTGAGAAAATAAATACTTTAAATATTTATGATCGGTGTAGAGAACAAATTTCTCTTCTAAAAGATAATGATGCCAAATTCTAAGGGCGAAAACAATGGCTGCGAGCTCTAGATCATGAGTGGCATATCTAGTCTTTGTAGGCTTTAATTGCCTAGTAGCATAAGCGATAACACGTTCCCTTTATATGAGAACGGCTCTCAAACCAATATGACCAGCATCGTATAAACATCAAGTCTTGGTTCCCTTCGGGAATCACAAGAATAGGAGCATCGAAAAGGAGTTCTTTTAACTTTTTAAAAGCAGCTTCACATTTGTCTGACCAAATGTACTTAACTCCCTTCTTCGTCAAACTAGTAAGATGTATGAAAATTTTCGAATAGTCTTTTATGAACCGACGGTAATAACCCGCCAATCCATGAAAGCTATGAATTTCCGTCATACTCTCCGGTCTCTTCCAATTTTGAATCGCTTCGATCTTTGAAAGATCCGTGGAAATTTCAGATTCAAAAATAATATGTCCTAAAAGTTTCACACGAGATTGCCAAAAGTAGCTCTTAGAAAATTATGCTATCAATTGATTGCTCCTAAGATTTTTTAACACAATCCGAAGATTTTTTAACACAATCCGAAGATTTTTTTCATGCTCTTCCTCAGTTTTAAAATAAACAAGAATAACATCTATAAAGTTGAGAACAAATCGATCGAGGAAGTCTTTGAAAACTCGATTCACAAGGTCAATGAAATAAGATGGAGCATTCGTTAAACCACATGGCATTACAAGCCATTCATAAGATCCTTAACAAGTATGGAACGATGTCAAAGGAATGTTATCCTCTGCAATATGAAGCTAATGAAAACCGGTTGCTAAGTCTAAATGTAAAAAGTCTCTAGCACTGCAAAGTTGATCGAATATATCATCAATCTAAGGCAAGAGATATTTGTTCTTAATCGTAAGATCATTAAGCTTGCGGTAGTCAACGCAAAGCCTGTGTACCATCAGGTTTCTTCATAAAGATAGCTGAAGCTCCTTAAGGAGAGGAACTAGAATGAATAAACTGTTTTTTCTTCCAATTCGGCTAATTGCTTATGCATCTTCTCATTTTCCTTATTGGACATACGATAAGGAGGACGAGTGGTAGGTAGAGCTCCAGGTACTAGATTAATTCTAAACTCGATTGCTCGTTTAGGTGGTAATCCTAAAACGAGCTCAAATATGTCGGAAAATTCACGAACAGCGTGAATGAGGGAAATGACATCTTCCTCAGCATTATCGTCATCACGTGGATTTAGAGAATATAAGGATGGTACCGAATTGGAATCTGAATATTTAAGAACAATAGAAATCTGCTTAACAGATTGTGGATGTCGAAGATGGATAGTCCTCTTAGGACATAGGATTTGGGCTTCATAACGATTAAGCCAATCCATTCCCAAAATCCTTCCGAAACCTAAGTAACGCATAACATGCAAATCAGCTTGGAAAGCAAAATATATAAAATAATCTCAACACCTTTACAAAATAAACTAAGTGCTACGGATCCACCAAATGGATTCACAATTCTCAGTGAAGTCATCAAAGCCACAACATTTAAAGAAAATTTATCAATAAGTTCCTTTGATATAAAAGAGTGAGATAAACTCGTATCAAAAAGAACTTGAATAGGATGATCACGAAACATAATAATGCCATCAAGGACAGAGTGAGAAAAACCTTACCAAGAGAAGTGTTACTAGGAGCTTGCACAACGTTAAGCTTTCCCTCCTTCTTGCCTTGAAGTTTGGGACATGAAGATAAAAGATGACCTGAACTTTTGCAATAGCGACAATAAGGGGACTTCGAACACTTATTTGCATAGTGGTCTTTAGAACCACAATTGTAGCACTCTCCACGATTAGGGGTAGGAGTCTTTGCTACTTAAGTTGCTTGCTTCCCTTTCTTGTTGGGATTAGGGCCTTTGAACTTAATAGGCTTCTTCTTGTTGATGTTGAAGTTCTGCTTGGCACCCACAACTTCAGGATCACTTTCTTTATCGGCCTCTTCAAGTCAAAGAGAGATATCAACAAGCTGATCAAAAGAAACTTCCAGTTTCAAAAGTAAAGCCTTCTTAAGGTTCTTATTCAACCCATAGATAAACCCCTAATTTTTTTCAATAGGGTATTAATATACTCGACCTCATATTTAGAGAGAGATTCAAAAGATGCGACATAATCTGTCACGTAAGATTCACCTTGAACAAGGTCAATAGAGCATCAGGCTAAAGTTAACCTTTCATCTTCCGGCATAAACTTTAACTCTAACCTTTCCCAGAATTGCTCCCAAGTAAGATCCGCTTCAATAATTTCCGAAATCAAAAGCTCATGCCAATCTAATGCTCTTTCTTGGAGCATGCTAGAAGCTATTTGGACTCGACGTAGATCAACAAGATTCATGCGAGAAAAGATGTGGCCGCATGATCTAAGCCAAGCTTGGACTTCTATAATGCTTTCGGAACCCTTGAATGGCCTTCCACCCAAATTGATATAATCACTACACAAGCGTGCAAACCTGGAATTACCCGAGTCATTAGTTGGAAATCCATTCTCCCTACGAGCCTTGTACGAGTTTTGTTTGTATTACCCACTTTGTTGCTAGTAGCCGGAATTTAATAATGTAACAATTTTGGCTATTTTATAAGTATTTGTATATAGACCCTATTATAATATCAGAGGATTTCTATAGAATTGTTTTAACCATCGTAAGGTAAAAACCCGACATGTTTATTTATGGCGTGGTCTTACGAGATGCTTTTGTTTTCAAAAGGATTTTTGAAACTTTAATAATCAATTGAGTGTGATTTTCTCACGCTGGTATTCCCGACCGACTCGGGTATTATTTAACTGTAATGCTCGGGTCAGACCGAGTATTATAGGGTACAGGAGATGCTGTGAAGCTCAGGAGACGAGCTGGATGACGATACGTACTCTCGTACTTGTATATATATATATTTCCGCTGTGTTGAGTTGTTGTGTATCCATTTGTATGACATTGATGTTGAGCTGTGATTGAGGTACTCTGATGATGTAATATATAAACAGAGACATTTGATGTTGAGTAAAGATTATATATTATCGATTATATTTTATTCCGCTGCGATGGTTAGATTCTGATGTTGTTTTCTATTTTCTTCTTTTACCTCTTTTTCTTTAACCCAAATGGTTCGTATTTCTGTGCAACTTGAGTTGATTGTTGTAGGATAGTGTTGACTCAAGGGGTACGGATTTGCGGGTCGTTACAGTTGGTATCAGAGCATAGGTTGGCGACAACCTTGGCTCTGGTGGGAATTACTCATTTCAAATAGAGTCTATAGTACTCTAAAATGAGTCTGAGCGTATTAATAGATATGAGAGCGTATTTGTTGGTGAATATAAAATGGTTTTATATTGTGTTGATCGGTTTATTGAGTAGTTTATGGATTCTGGTCAATACGAGTAATTAACGTTATTGATAGGGATCTCTAAACACTTGAATAGAATAATTCGACACAAAATTGTTTTAAAGTAGGGTATATGAAATAATTTTACCTAAATTATTTTTGTATATAAAGGATATAATTTTTGTAAAGTATTATTGTATTTGGATGCTTGATTGTTAAGTAATGATAATATTAAATTATTAACACTATTATGTGGAAATTGAATAAGAAATTGAAATCTTATAGCCAAAGTTGAAGAATAAATTCACATAACAAAATGGAATTTAAAAAAATAGATTAAATGTAATTTATAAACGGAAATAAACCTCATATACAAATGAGATTATATTTTGAAATAGAATTTCAAAGAAATATTTGAAAATATATTATGATGAAAATTCCAGAGTAAGATTGGAATTTGGGGGAAAAAGGTTTGAATTCCTTTGGATTTGGAAATGGTTTTCAAAGGTTTTGGAGAAATAATAATGGTATTATTTCAGAAATATTTTTGAGTTGCATTTGAAATCTGGAGAGATTTAGAATTTAAAAATATTTGAAAATGTTGTTAAAGAGATAAAAGCACTAAACTCTCTGTGGTCGCTGGAGAATAATGCCGATGATGATCGCGACATCATCGGTGTTCATTTTCGAGTTTCCAAGAGAGGGATTGCTACCTGGATGTTTTAGGTTGACGCTGTTTGCAAAGCTGGGTTTGGTTTTGAAATTGAAGAGGATTTTGAATGTAGTTGATTTCAAAAGTGATTTTGAAATTTTGGAAAATTGTTTAAACTCTGGAATCTTGTTTTAAATGTTAATGGAATAATAAAAATATACTTGGCTAAATAAAATGATTTGTAATTGCAAATAAAAAAAATCTAAGTAGAGATAAATTGGAAATGGCCTCGTTATGAAGTGAAAGGAATGCAGAAATAAATTATTGAATGTGAATTAGAATTCATATTGATTCAATGAGATATACTAATTTAATTTAAACGAATGGAGCTGGCAATGAACTTAAATTAAAAAAATAAAAAAAATTGAAATGATTGCAAATGGATTAGAATGGAAGAAATTGACTATTAATTGAGTTGAAATCAAAATTGATTGGTAATTGAAATCAAATTTAGGATTTAAATTGGAAAGTGCTTATAAAATGTATATAACTTGAGTTTAAGAGTTGAAATAACTTGACGAGAAATAAAATAACTTAATTAATATTTGAATAAAAGCTTGATTTAAGTAAAAATTGTGAAATAGTTGTGTCGAGTTTTATGAAATGATTTTAATAAAACTTGGTTGGTAAATGGAATTAGTAATTGAGTTAATTAACGTAAATTATATTAATGGGAATTTGACTTGGGAAAATGGGAGTTGGATTGCTTTTGGGATTATTTCATTTTAAATGAGTTTGTTTGGACTAAGAATGAAATTGGGTTAAGTGGAGAGTTGTGTAGTTATTTGAATCGAATAGGATGATTTGGAAATGGATTGTTCCAAGATTTATAAATGGATTCAAATAAGATGAATGAATATGGAATATGAAATAAATTGAATGGAATCAATTAGAAATGGAACAAAATAAAATAAATTTTTTGAATTGGTATTAATTTTAAGTAGTATAAATTAGAATGGATATTTTATTTAGTGAATATCATTGAATCCGCATAGTAATGGTCGTCGTTGACTCAAAGGAGCTAATATAAGAAATAAAATTGGTTTTTGAATCAATTGTAATAAAACATGAGTTTATTTGGATTTAAAATGAATTGAATGTAAGCAATAAAGTGTAAACCATTTAAATGAAAGCATTTAAATATGCATTGGAACCTTATAAATTTGCTTATGGAAGGGTTTAGTGGATATTGCTTATAATACACATGTGTTAGCTATTGAAATTAAGAAAGTTGTTAATAAACTTTGTATATTTGACACTGACATGTTTAAATTGAGTAAGTACAGGTTTTGGAAGCCGTTTGACTGGTTTTGACTGCGCTAATTGCTTAAATAAATAGCTGCTTGCTTAAAAATGCTAGATAAGGTACGCCTACGCAATACAAATAGGAAATATGAATTGTTTTTCTGTTTTCCGACCGTGTGGGTCGATGTATATATATTTATATCTTTTGTAAAATTGCAAAAGCTCCTCCGTACAAAGGAGACTCTGCCAAAAAATTTCGAAAATTTTGGGAGTTAGAAATTTTTTGAATCTTTTGAAAATTTTCACTAACGACAAATGATTTAATTTGTTAAGCAAATAGAATTGAAACTGGATATTGAAATCTAATTCAAATGTGAGTGTAGGGTAAAGTGAAATCGAAGGAATTAAAGAAAGTGAAGTTTGCAAATAAACTTTTATTTGAGATTTAAATTAATTAGTAAGTGAAACTAATTCGATATTCAAAGTGGAAGTCAAATTGACTTTAAATGGAATTGTAAGGACAAAGCGAATGGTAATGAATATAAACTTCAATGATAAAGTGAAAATGAATGTAAAAAGTATGTAAAATATTTATATTGAACTTAAAAAAAAAAATGAAAAATGAAACTCTTGAGTAAATGTGGTGTTGAGGAAATTATTCCAAGTGAATAATTGAATGAAAATTTAACTGAAATTGCGACAAGGGAAGTGAGAGTAAGTGTATAACAATCAAAATAAATGTGAATAAAAAGGAAGTTGATATAATTGATAATCAATTGGAATGTATACGTAGGATGTACGTATATTATTTTATTCGCATAGCTATTTGATCCAGATTCGAGCACAGAATTTCGAGATGGTAATATCGATCCGAGTTAGGATTTTTCACTCGATTTTCGACGGCGAGCCTGTATATGGAATTTTGATTGGTTCTGGAAATTCTCTATCATAGTTATGACTATGCAAGGAGAATGACGGTTTCTAATCAAGAAACCAGATCTGAGTCTGCACTAGAAAGTCGGGTGAACGATACTAGTTCGGAAGTGAGATTGTGTGATCGAGTAAGCGATCGGATTTGGTATTGCGTAGGGGTGATATAGGTACATCGTACGGGCTTAAGTAAAACAAACATTGAAATTTTGGAAAGAAGTCAAATAAAAGTTTTTGAATGTTATGATTGGATATTATTGCTAAACAGGTTATGCAGGTATGAAAGGGGAAATGAAATTGGTTTTGATTTCTGATAATAAATTAGGATTGCTCGACGAAAAGGTATGTATTCAAATTTTCGTATGGAATTTGATTGGGTTTTTGGATCTAGCCACTTGGCATTTTGTTTTCGTTTTGGATTTGGGAGGCCGTAGAGCCATTTTTGTAGCAGTACCGAGCTAGCCGCACAAAAGAGACGCTGGCGAAATTTTTCGAAAATTTAGGGAGTTAGAAAATTTTTGAGAAAATTCAGATAATTTCAAATTTGACTTAAAATTTAAATTTGAATGATTGAGTAAGTAATATTGCTTGAAACTATGGGAAAGTTAGGGAAGTTATTAAGTATGGTAATGTGTCTTTATAAATGATAATTGGTAGGATGTTGAATTGTTTGGTTTTGGGGATAAATAAATGGGTATTGGACCATATTTCCTAACTAGTAATTTCGGGAACGAAATTCTTTTAAGGGGGAAGGAATGTGACGACCCGGAATTTTTAAGCTTTTAAAATCAAAATATTTAATTGACTTAAATATTCAATGGAATAATTTTAACTCGAATTCCAAATATCACTAATTTATTGTTAATTAAATTATTGATTTAATAATTTAAAATTAGGTAAAATATGAAATCTGGGATTGTAAGCCTGTTAAAAACAATTTGAAGGCTTGTAAAATTTATATTGATAATACTGAAGATAATAGAAATTGTAAAATTTAAATTAATAGTGGTTTGTTCAGTTTAAAATTTTATTGTTTAAATTAAATTTAAAAATAGCCTTCCGAGGCACAGTCTCGGGATTCGACGAAACCAGTTTCATTGGATCCGTAATATTGTATTATTATCGGATTTCAAATTTCGTAGTGATTGGAGTTGCGGAGTGAGCATACGGTATATAAATGCATGGAAATTTACTGAGACAAAATAAATCTAAATAAATTATATTTACTGTTCTTTAATCCGACAAGAAGTACTACACGCCACCCTCTCTGTCTCCTTCGTATCCTCTTTTCCTTTTCTTCCCCTCTACACAGAAATCGCGGTTCGAAAGAAACAAATTTAATTAAAAATCAATGGCCGAACTAATTTCAGATTCCTCTATTCAAAGCCGTTGCTACTACTTCCCTTCACCCTCGAATCATTTCCCTAAAAGAAACCAAACGCGAATCCTCTTCTATTTCTTCAAACTGGAAAAAAAAGAATTCGCGGCTGCCTTGTGAATTTGCGAACGAAGGAAGCTTATAATCGAATCGAAATCGATTGCGCCCTTCGAATTTTTGCCGTATTAGGGTTCACTGTGGCATGTGCTCGGCCGTAGCGCCAAGGGTTTAGGGAGGATCGAACTTGAGTTCGATTGCGAGGCATGCAGATGGGGGTGAAGTCGAGGCACGAGGTAGCGTAGTGATTTGTGACGCGAGGCCGATGCTGTTCGTGGCTAGGTACGGTTCGAATCATGGGTGAGGTAGCGACGAGACAGTGGGAGGAGAGCGAACGCATAGGGCCAGGAGAGTATGCTTCGAGTTGCTGCCGTTCGACTAGGGTTCCGATATTGGTTTGGGTCGGGGGATCTTGAGGTATCGATTTCGATTGTTCTTTGGGAAGTAGAGGAGATCCGATCGAGTTCAAAAACGGTAAGATAATTTGCTTTTTAATTTTTCTAATTTAACTTAACCTGAATATGTGTGTGTGTGTGTGTGTGTGTATATTAGGATAATTTTTATCTCAGTCTAATTTAAACAGAAAGAAATTATATATATGTATATATATTTCAGTGAACCCATTCTGTTCTGATTTAATAGGTATATAAGTTAGAAGGACATTTTATTTTCCTTCGGGATTAAATTTTATGAAAATAAGAATGTATGTGTATATATACACCCATATATAGGATTATGAGATAACGGAAAAATTATATATTTTTTATAACTTAAGTTTGAAACATATAAGAATTTTAAATGCCAAAAGAAACTATATAAATTAGATTTTATGGGATGTATATAGATCATTTTTATATGTGTGTGTGTGTGTGTGTGTGTATATATAATTTCAAAATGGAAATTTCTACTTTGAAATAAATCATGGGTTAATTAAATTGTTAAATTGGGAATTAATTATAAGACTGATTCAGATATTAATAATTAAATTGTATAATGATTATACAAGGTTTAAAAGCAAGGAAACAAGCTGGATTGGAAATGGGATGCTAACAAAATTAAAGGTGAGTTAATCTCACTCAGTTAATTTAAATTTAAATTTAAATGATTAAATTTATATAAATGTTTGAATGAATGAATTGATTGATGCGCTGTATAGTATAGTACATATTCGAAATTGGTATTATATATTTTGCTAACATCTATGGGTGCAGGGAAACAGGTTGGAGGGATCCAACGGGATTCCTCAAATTTATTTAGATTCATTTAATATTCTGTGTTATGATTATCTGATATCCTGTGATGATTTTATTGGTAATTGAAATATTGGGCGATATGGTTGAATTGAATATCTCAATGTAATGAGTTATCAAAATCTATAGAATTGGATTTGTGAAAAGAAATAAAAGAATAAAATTTTAAGTAAAATAAATTCTTGGGAATTTGAATAAATTTAATAATGAATTGAAAAATAAAATAAAGTAAAAGCAATTTCAAAATTCTAATAAATATGGAAAAAAAGAGGGAATTTTGAATTGACAGGGAAATAATAAAATTTAAACTTAAGTGATGTTAGTTTAAAGATTAAAGAAGTCATTTTTTAAATTAAGGGTTAAATTTAAGCAAAGGATAAGAAAGAATTTTGGAAATTTGAAATTGGTATTTTTGAAAAGGGTTTTAACTCATAATAAAGAAGTAAAAATCTTAAAGTTAATGGAATGTAAAATAAATAAAGTAAGTCAGGGAATTTATTTCAAAGTGAAGTAAATTAGAAGTTAATTGTAAATTTTATTTAAGTGTCCGGAATTGAAATTAAAGAAAAGTGAGATTTTGAATTTTATAATCGGGGTTTATAAAGGTGAAGTGGATTTGGAAGTATAAATTCAAGGTGTGAATTTATTAAAGAAATGGTAAGTTTGCTTAAAAAAAGAATTGGAGATTTATTTTTAAAAGATGTGAAAGAGAAGAGTATTTCTCGGGATAGCTAAGTATGGTTTTCAAAGAAATTTTAAATACAAGTAAAGTTTTAACAATGGTTTTAAAAAGCATGTTTAGAAAAATTTATTATCTCTAATGTTTAACTTTTAAAGCTAGTGTTTTCAAATCTATTAATGTAGTAATTATATAAGGAGACTTGGTATTATGTTTTGAAAGAAAAATTAGTTTACATTTTATAAAGAGGTTTTATTTAAAATATTCTTAAAGTATATATATTTTAAAAAAAATATTAAAGTAGTTTTGATTTTAAAGTTATAAAGTATGTTCTATAATAAAGTGCTTTTAAAATTTATTTTAAAATCTAAAAGTATATTTGAACTTGGTGTCCCAAAGGAAATAAATATCAGGGTAATGTATTCCGTGAGCGGAAACTGGGTTGGAATTGTTTTAAAAAGGATTGAAAATCTGAAATATATCTTGTAAAGGTATGTTGGATAAATAAATAATTTGAAAAATTATTTATTGGTTGATGGTTGTTTTTGAATATTAATTGATAGTTAAATCACCGACTATCAATATTGGACAAATATGTTGATCGTTTCGAAGAGACCGGGATCGAGATTTATTTCTACGTTTCATGAAACGTGTTCGGAGTCGAAGATGGAGTAGTGAAGTGCAAGGGCTGGTCGCTACTAATCCTGAGGAAATTTCCAAAATGGATGTAGTAGGAATAGTGCCTTCGGTTCTGTTCGAACCCGGGACGGACTTGTGCGGATGAATGCTTGCGAAACATCGTCAGGTGGACGATGGGTATTTTAAGGGATATGTTCTATAAAGGTAACGCTTAGCCTCAAGCCTCATCAAATGGGAATGACTGAAAATCAGGGGTTATGCAGCAAGGCTAGGTGGGTAGCACCCAAGCAGGGTGAGGTCATTCCAGTCTAGATATCCCTTTTTATTTCGGCTTAGTGGGCGGTTTCTGATCCCAACAGCGGGGTGATCTCACTCGGGATTATCCAGTAAGGGGTAGTCCCGGCCTTATGTTGCAGGGGAGCGGGCGTACTCCTCGGTACGTTGATCTAGGCCCCGTACTGTGACAGGTGGTACCCCAGTGCCTAGTTATTAGTTGGAAATCCATTCTCCCTACGAGCCTTGTACGAGTTTTGTTTGTATTACCCACTTTGTGGCTAGTAGATGGAATTTAATAATGTAACAATTTCGGCTATTTTATAAGTATTTGTATATAGACCCTATTATAATATCAGAGGATTTCTATAGAATTGTTTTAGCTATCGTAAGGTAAAAACCCGACATGTTTATTTGTGGCGTGGTCTTACGAGATGCTTTTGTTTTCAAAAGGATTTTTGAAACTCTAATAATGAATTGAGTGTGATTTTCTCACGCTGGTATTCCAGACTGACTCGGGTATTATTTAACTGTAATGCTCGGGTCAGACCGAGTATTATAGGATACAGGAGATGCTGTTAAGCTCAGGAGACGAGCTGGATGATGATACGTACTCTCGTACTTGTATATATATATATATTTCCGCTGTGTTGAGTTGTTGTGTATCCATTTGTATGACATTGATGTTGAGCTGTGATTGAGGTACTCTGATGATGTAATATATAAACAGAGACATTTGATGTTGAGTAAAGATTATATATTATCTATTATATTTTATTCCGCTGCGATGGTTAGATTCTGATGTTGTTTTCTATTTTCTTCTTCTACCTCTTCTTCTTTAACCCAAATGGTTCGTATTTCTGTGCAACTTGAGTTGATTGTTGTAGGATAGTGTTGACTCAAGGGGTACGGATTTGCGGGTCGTTACAGTATTCCAGTAAGTACAGTCAGTGATCGAGATCCCATCTTCGCCAATCGATTTTGGAAGGGGGGCATTGCAAGCCTTTTTAGGGACAGAGTTGAATTTGAGCACAGCCTATCACCTGTAGGCAGACGGAAAAACCGAAAGGGTGAATCAGATTTTGAAGGATCTCTTAAGAGCATGCATTTTGGACTTTTGAAGTTCTTGGAAAGATCATCTGCATTTGGTAGAGTTCTCTTATAACAATAGTTACCAAGCTAGCATTGGCACGGTGCCCTATGAAGCTTTTTATGGATAGCGACGTAAATCACCTTCATGTTGGGTTAAGACTGGAGACTGATTGATTCTTGGACGAGAGATGATTCAAGAAGCATCAAATAAAGTGGCTATGATGATGGAAAGGCTAAAAGAAGCCCAAGATCGATAGAAAAGTTATGCCGATCAATAGAGAAGGGACTTAGAGTTTGCGGCTCGAGGATTGGTATTTGTGAAAGTTTCCCTGATGAAAGGAGTTGTAAGGTTCAGAAGGGCAGGAAAACTAGCACCCAAATTCATTCGACCATTTATAATTCCTGAGAAAATTGGATCGTTGGACTATAGAGTAGATTTTCCTAAGAGATTGTCTAAAGTTCATAATGTATTTTTCATGCATCTTATCTGAGAAAGCATGTTCACGATCCATCTTTGATTGTTGAGACGTTTGTTCTTGAAGACTTAGAGATTGAACCAATTTGATTGTTGTCCGATATCCAATTCATATGGTCGATCGGGATGAAAGGAGATTTAGAAACAAAGGGGTAAAGCTTGTGAAGGTACAGTGGAGTAATGACCCTCGCGATTGTACTTGGAGACTAAGGATCATATTAGGGAAACTTACCTTGATGTAATGTCAGGTTAGTTGTTTATTGTTTGTATGCATTATGTATGTTCTTATATGGCATAGTTGCTTTGCATTGTTATATGAATTTCTTAGTATAATATGTACCGTTTGGAGTGTCTTTTTGTGTATTAATTTTGGGGACGAAATTCTCCTTTGGGGGGGAGGGTGGTGAGAGTGTAACAACCCATAAATTAATCGCTTCGTATTTAAATATTTAAATAATTTTTAAATATTTAACTAATGGATTTTAATAACTAAATAAACACATTTTAAATTTTAATTAATTATTTACAATCATTTTCAAATTTTGTATACCAAAATAATTAGTTCAAATAAAAATAGAAAATGTGACTGAAAAATGTTTTTTTCGAAAATTTCAACTTTTCGGCCTTGGAAAGTCGTCGAAAACATTGTGCACATTTTTGTGTCACATATATACACTTGCATACGCATGTATACATGTCATGTGATAAGCTAGTCAATGTATTAAAGCTAATAATCAAGCTTAGTTTAAATACAAAACTTGATTTGACATAAAATGCACAAAATATATTGAATAACTTAGAAAATTTATTAAATAACCTAACCATCTCCTAAACTAGGACTTAATGCATGGTGTAGGTGGACCTAAAGAAGGCTAATGTGTGTACTTGGAGTGGTGGAGAGGCATGGCTTCCATGTTGCATGACAACATTTATATTATTTAAATGTTTAAGTTAATTTAAATTATACTCCACTTCTTTACCTATAAATACCACCAAACATGCTCTTTTCTCACTTTGCATCTTCATTTCAAAGTTCACTACTATAACTTCATGTTCATGAAATGATCCATGGCTTCCATACATCAAAATCCTAAAACAAGCTTGAAAAGATAGTCCTTCTTCATTTCTAAGCTCATTACATCCACTCCTGTTCAAACAAACACTCCTCCACCAAAATAAAACCCCACATCCCCCTTGAATCACCTAGGCCAAGCCCCATAGGCCCTAGGACGAACCCAACTTGCACCCCTCAAGCCCACACAAAAGCATAAATTCAAGCTAAAGAAGTTTGCTTAGCGTTTAGACAAGCTCGGTGAAAGTTAGACTTTGTTTTAGTGCATTTTGACTACCAAAAAATTTAAAATATGTTCATGTTCATATTTTTAGCTATTAAATGCTTATTGTATAGTTGTGAGAATGATTTGGTTGATGGATTGGTTTGTTGCACTAAAGTTAGTCGCTTTGGAAAGTTAGTAAGGGAATCTTAAGTTATATGAAATTCTAGTAGTTAAATCAACCCCATTGTAAATAAATGCTTGATGTATGTTGTATTATTATAAATCATCATGTATGTATGATCCTTCCCTTACTATGAGATGTTTGGTTGTATTGCGAACAACATACTCTTGAATTATGATCCTCCCGTACAGCGATAGTCGCTATATCGGCACTTTCGGAAAATAATCTTTTATCGAAACCGTTTGGTTTTATTATCGTGCTTGAAATTATTTTATAAGTTAAGAAAGTTTTTGATTAATGATGTTTTCAATAATAATTAATTATTTTAATAATGATTTTTAATTTAATTAATAAGGATTAAGGTTAACTAATTAACTTATTAATGATGTGCTTTAAGTTTAACTAATTACTTGGTTAATGATGTTTCAAATTTAATTAATCCTTTTATTTAATGATGTTTAAGGCTAAATAATCTTTTAATAATGATGGATTAAGATTAATGAATTTATTTACTAATGATGTTTTTAAAATTAATTAATCCTTTTTCGTTAATGACTTTTAAAGGTTAATAAATCTGTTTAACCTTAATTAATCTTTTCTTAAATAAAATTTTAAATTAATTAATCACTTCTAAATAATGACATATAATTATTATTTAACTAATTAAATTAATTATATTATTCATTAATTGAATAAAAACGTTTTAAAAGTGATTTACCCTTTTTAATTAAAGGTTATTGAAGAGAATTAATCAGCTAAGTTAATGAAGTTTTAAGTTGATTAATCAGTGTAATAAGAATATTTTAAGTTGTTAAATCCTTTTTATAATGATATTTTAAAGTTAATAAACTCTTTCATAAAGTGTTTTAAAGCTAGTGCTTGTAATTTGAAGCCAAGTACAAATTTGGATATTCAAAAGAATTTTTTTTGGTTCGTTTAATGCCATGAATTAATTTCCGTAAAGCGAATCACTTATATGGAAACGTATAATTAGCACTAAAAATTGAAGAGGTAGACTTTTTGCTATTTCAAAAGTTAAGAATAATCTTGACATATGACTTTAAGGAAACACTACCTTAACTTAACTTGCCCCGTATTATTTTCAACCAAGAAATAGTATAAGTTTTAATTTAATGAGTGGTGGTAAGTATGCAAGACTTAATTTTCATATACAATCATTTTATATCCTCAATAGTCAGTTTCTCGGCTATGGTTACTTCAGCTTCTTTATTATCGTGATTATAAGATGATTTATTGCTCCATTGAGCTTTGATATTCTTTGTCGGAAATGACTAAAACCAAAGCGCTAGGGGAGGCCAAGCTATGTGGGGTTGCTCCTATTAGGATACTTTCACATCTCATCTAGATTGGATTCGATAGCTCTATCAGATATGAAGTATTTGGATTCTCGATAAGTTTTGGCAGGGTACAGTTTGGAGGATTTCAAGATTTTTCATATAGTAAATGAGCTTCTCAGAAGTATATTACTAGAGGTATACTTTAAGAGGGTTGCACCTTTCTAGTCATTTGTTGGAAATTTTCCTTTTCTATTTTGATTCGAACCTTCATATTCCCTTATTTGCAGTGGAAAGAGTCACCCACTCGTGGTGTTTAATTATTTATCCATTCTTTACATTTGGATGTTGATTTATATAGGTGTACACCCATTCGGTGTTCAACGGTGTGGTCTCACATGTTTGTATTTAATTTCACAACCATTGTTTTAAATTTTTTACTCATACCAGACATACCGTCTGAGCGGAGTTGTTTTTTTTCCCTAAACTTTCAGGTACTCATTTTATTTGAGTAGTCTGAGAGTAGGAGGTCTATGTCGGGCTCTTTTGAAGACGACATTCGAGCAGGAGGCTTTTATCTACTTAGTTATCTATTCCGCTGTTTATCTAGTTTGTGTACGTATTTTGTTTCAGCATATGCGAAGGTAGGATGTTATAACCGCCTAAGCTATTTGTAGTACTTTTTGGTAACTCTGATAACTCCCTGTTAAGAAGTAACCTGATGTACTATGAATGTTATTGTAACAATCCTGTATTTTGTGATTTTTTTAATTATATATTTAAATTATTCTAACTAAAATTCTTGATTTAAGACTTCATTTTATTTATTTAAAATGAATAAATTTTGTTATTTTAAATATAAATTTTATTTTTATGTGAATTATAATTTAAAACATTTGATTGTATTTTTGTTTTCAATTTTTAAGTCTAGTTTCAATTTATTAACTATTTTCTTATTTATTTTATATTTTCCTTAAAATTATTTTTTTATTTTTTTATTTCTCAATTTAATTTGTTTTATTTTCTATTTTATTTTCTGAAATTTATTTATTTTATTTTAATTTAAAAGAAATAGAAATACTAAGAGACAAGACCTTTCATTTGCCTTATGACTTTTCATTTCACCTTGCCTTTTCAATTTCACTTGCCTTTTCACCTCACCTTTTGGCCGTCCACTTCCTTATGCATAGCCGTACACTTCTCTTTAATTTTCATGTGAAAAATTCTTTTCATCATCTCCTCAAAAAGTCACGGCAAAATGAATTTCTGAAAATATTTTGCTAATGGCTTCTTCCTTTTTTCTCACTTCTCTCTTCTTCTTTCATTGTTTTTTTGCCTTGCTTCTACCTTGCCTTGCTCAGCCACTACCTCTTCACCACCACATCACCATCACCTCCTTCATCTACAGTAGTAACCTCCCCTCCTCGTCTAATCATAATCAGGCCATGACCATTTGTTGAAGCTTGCACCACAAAGTTTTGCGAAACTCCTTGAAATTATGCTAGCCGAGCCTAGAAATCCACCATACTCTTCATATATGCATTTCGGCCACCATTCTTGCACCATCACCACCATCATAACCTGACCATGATCGTCACTCCAGCTCTAACCTGACATGAACCTCCTATGGACGAGCCCATATGTGACCAAGCCGAGCCAAAAATGCACCAAACCTCACCTATTTGCCTTGACCTTTTGTATACTTCACTTTGCAACTCTCCTACCTCTTCACACTCATGTAGCCATGATTTTTAATGTCGTACCTGACCCAAACCTAAGCTATATCACATCATGGCCGAGTTAAAGAGTCCCTAGACCAAACATTGGAGTGGTAAAAGCAAGGTCTAACTATTTTGTTCATTGTTGCATTTTAAATTCAAATTGTTTCAATGTGTTTTGTGTTAAAAATATTTATATATATTGTCTTGTTTGTTTTGTTTTGGATATTGATACAAGATCATATCTTGGCTCTCTGCACTCACTTGAAACCATAATCGTGCTATGTCATGCCGTATCATGCTTTCTGGATTTATTCGGTGTGTTTTGATTTGCTATCTCCAGCTTAAAGGTGAGTAATTCACACTTGACATTCATACTTATATAACTGTGAATTGACCGCAAGTGAATGTGTAGAATTGCTATAACATGTTATACCTGCCTGTCATATGAATTATATGATGTTAACCCTATTTATAAACCTGCCATATCATCTGATACTGCTTTATGTTGCTATACTGTTTATTTATATCTATTTCTCACACTGCAAGTTCCCGGTAGAATAGAATCACTATGGTTTGAAATGATACATACCCGAACGGACTTTAGAATAGGGAAACATCATTATGGGCTGAAATGATAAGCCTGAGCGATTTTTATTTATTTTATTTTACTTGGGATTACGGGTTTGAAATGATAGAACCTAGATTTTTCTTTGTAAATTACGGATTGAAATGATATATTATCAGTATCACTTGACCTAGGTTAGAAAATATTTTGCAGGCCCATAGTTATTTTATATATATATTTTTCTGGAAATTTTTAAAGTACTTTAAAAATGTAAATTTATGATATTTTAATTTAAGTTGAATTAAAAATGATTTTTATAAAGTATTAATGATTTTTATATAAGTTAAAATGCGAAACAGGTGAATAGTTAAGTGGAAATTTGAAATATAACTAAATTTTGAAATTTGTAATTTTGTTTAAAATGGGGTTTAAGTTAAGTGAATAAAATATGATAATTTGATTTAAATTTGAATTTAAAATGACTTAATAAAGTGTTATTGATTTTTCTATGAATTAAAATGGTTAAATAAATGAATACTTAAAAACGTAATTTGAAATATAACTTGACTTGGAAATGCGAATTTAATTCAAATAAAAGTTAAGGAAATAAAATGGAAATTAAGTTTATATTTTGAAATGGTAATTAAAACTTAATTTTAAGTTAATTTTTAAAATGCAAAGAATGGAAAATTTGTATGCTTGAATTTAATAAGTGAATTATTTAAAATTTGATTTTATGTATAAATTTTGCTTTATAAAAATCATAAATTAAAGGGTATTTTAAATGACCATTTTAAGTGAAAAAGTATATATGAAATTTTATAAGTTAAAATGGTTCAAATTGGAATTTTATTATTGCTGAAATTGTATTGAAAATCTGGAAATTTAATTTACAGTACTTCAGAAATGCTATTGTTTCTGAAGTTAACTTAAAATCTATTGTAAACGATACGACAACACTTTGTAAGTGTTGTGGTTGATGCAAGTGAACTAAAATGCTAAAATTAACTAAGAGCTACTATAGCACTTGGTAAGTGCTGTAGTTGCAAAATAAAAATTAAACCTGAAATTAATAAAAGTGCTATAGCAGCACCTTGTAAGTGCTATAGTTGGCTGAAATGAGATTTTTGAATATAACTGAACTATTACAGCAGTTTTAAATGCTGTTCTTTGTTGAATTGAATTTTTTTCAAATGTAATTTACCGCAGCATTTTTCTAAGTGTTGTGGGAAGCTGAAATTTCACCGTTTTAATGTATTTAAGTGAATAAATGAACTCTGAAAAAGGCTAAAATTTTGGGAATTTAATATTTGGTTTGAAGGTATATGACTCCACTTTTAATGGTTTAATGAATGATTATAATTCGTAATTATAAATCTTTTTGCAAATTTAACAACATGTACACTTCTCTGTATGCCTTGTGATTTTTGGATGTACACCTTCAATTTGAGAGTGTGACTAGAGGTGAGCGATTGCTGCAACTTTGCGCTATCTTAGCCACATTAACACTATTATTTGCATAGTTTACTTTATTATAGACATTTCTATGATAGCTTTTATTACTGTTTAATTGATAGTTTAACGGATCCTTAGAAGATGGGCGATCCCAAGCATCCTTTAAGTTATTGTGCATTACTACTACAGTTCACTTGAGTTGGTTTACATTATATAAGTATGTATGTCCTGACTTGAGTGTTTTGTGTTTTACTTTACGCTCGGGTCAGCCTGAGTATTCACATCTTAGCTTTGGATTTCACTTTCTAGAGCTAGGAATCGCTGAAGATTCTGCTTATCTAGTTATTCATCTATTTCTGTTTCAGTTCATCTATTTCAGCTCTTGTATTAGTATGCCTCTATGTATTTGGCATTTCTATTATATTTGTTTTCAGACTGATATTATGTATTTTGTTAGCTTCATGAACTACTATGGTATTTTAATTTCCGCTGCGAGTTATTATGATATTTCTGCATCTGTGATGATTTCATTTGCTCCAAATTTTATTACAATGTGGTATTTTGAGGAATTCAAGTCCGACATGTGTGCATGCAAATGGCTGAAAATATCGGGCTGTTACAGTTGGTATCAGAGCTTTGGTTTTAGGCAAACCTTAGCTTGCGGAGCAACAACTCATTAGAGATAGGGTAGAAATACCCTAGAATGAATGAAATCAATCTCAGAATTATTTCTTTGTGAGAGAACGTATTTTCGAAGTATACAATCAAATGATTTTAAAGGATTTTCAAAGATTATACTGGTACAAATTTTTTTCTTATTTTGAAATCAAGATTTTCTAAACTTCATCCCTTCTGCATCCATCTTATTAGTAATATCTTGGTTAGGGTTCTTATCGATTAGGATTCCTTGAACTTTGGAATGCTCCCACTTGTTCTGAAATCCAGTCTTGTCTTCCCTATTTGTATTCCTTTGGTTTAGGAGCATTCCATAACTCCACTTTGAAGGACCTCTATAAAGATCGGCGATTCCACAAATCTTCGAATGATTTGTAAAGGGGTGAAACTCCTGTACTATTGGCATTAATTCATCGGAGATTTCTGTATCCTCAGCTTACGATGCTATCAACCTTTTGCTATACCTGGATTCTATCTCTGGCGATCGAATGTCGATTTGCTTTAGATTTCCGCATTGATTATATTCCTGAAGTCACGGTTGACCGGTTAAGGTCACCCGCGATTTATATAGGCTTATCATCTCCTATTTGGCAATTAAATTATCTCATCTTCGTTCGAGCTTACCTTCGAACCGGAATTCTATTTGATTAGAGTTCCTCTAAATTTTAATCTCTGTTTGTTTTGAAATCCACCCTTGAATCATCCCTTGGAAAATTTGTATTTGGTTGTATTTTGAAATTGTGCATACATCGAAATTATTATTTTGATAAGGATGACCACATTTTATATATAATGGTGAAATGTTTTCGATAAGGATTATATACTTTTTGAAAATGAAAATTTGAAGTTTCGAAAGGATTTGAAAATTTGAAAATTTATAAGAAATTTGATTACATAAAATGATTTATAACTGAAGGGTTTTGAATTTGAATTTCGAGGAATCGAACCCCGGTGTTTTGAAATCGGTTTTAAGATTTTGGAAAATATATAATATTAAATAAAAAGGAGTTAAAGGAAGGGTTATAGAATTGGTAATCATTTTGGAGATAAGTGATTCTTAGAAAAAAGATGTGGTTTCGAAAATAGATTGAAATTTAAACCCAGCATTTACTTGATGAATTTAGAAATGGATTAATTTGACCTAAATTTTGTTGATTTGGAAATTTGGATTATTTTCTAAATCTATTGTTTTAAGAAACTTTGAAACTGAATATATATAATTTGAAAGAAATGATTTGGTGAAATTATATATGATTTTAAAACTAAAACATTATTGAAAGGAATTGAAATTGAGAACCTTGTTTTATTAAATACTTGATTTGGAAATTACCGAACATATATAAAATTTATTTGTATAAGTATGAAGTTGATTTGAAAACTATCGTTTTGGAAAGGTACTCAATTTAGAAAGAGAAATCTTATATAATCGAAGTCTATTGAAGTGAGATTTGATATACTATTGAATTGGAAAGTATTTGATTTGAAAATAAAAATCTTATATATAATGGACTTTATATAAGGATGATATCTGAAAGTGATTTGAAAGGTACTATATGATACATATTTTTGAAGTAAAGATATGGAAAGTGCATTCTGCTTGATATCTGCTTTGTGGCCACACTGTGGATTTATTCTATCGATATTATTTTCTTTGATTTAGGTTTTCCAGATATGATACTCGAGTGTCCACCGAATTCCATGGCGATTTCCATGGTCTTACGAGCGCGACTGCATAGCGTAATTTGCCTGGCTGAGATGGCTTGAAGGTACAGATGTTTCCTAGGGGATCCAGGCGCAACCATTGTGTATCTGCGATCTATGTAGGTCGTTTTTAGTAGCGAAATCCATTGGCTGAGATAGCTTAAGGGTACAGATGTTTCCTGGGGGATCCAGGCGTAACCATTGTGTATCTGCGCTCTACTAGTCATTACGGCGTAATTCGCAGGGCTGAGGTAACTTACGGATACGGATGTTTCTTGGTGATCCAGGCGTAACCATTGTGTATCTTGGATCCATGGTTAGACAATGTTTTGGTTTGGTTGTTTTGTTTGGATTGTACTTTCCATATCTGTTTTTAAGGGTTTTACAGTATTTTCACTGGGTGTTGAAACAAGTCTACTAAGTACCTGGAGAATTCTAGCTTTGCGCCTAATCAACGCATGGCCAAAGTCTGCAAGAACGAGAGTAAACTTGTTAAGACATCCTGTTATAAAAGTATTTTGATAAAGTATTATATAAAGGATATTTTGATCATTTATTTTTTCTTTTCTAAATAATTTAAAATGTTTTATATAGTGTTCACTTCGAACTAACAAATTTGAACCAAATGACTATTCATCATATAATAAATGTTTAAAATGTTATAAAAAAAATTAATTGAAATTTATATAGTTTTAAAAATATGGTTCACCCTTATCTTTCAACCTATTTTCCCTTCTTTCTATTCCTACCTTCTTCCTCCTCTAGGGTCCTTTCCGCATTTGTGGAAAGAGTTGGTTCTTTGGCTTATCGTTTGGATTTTCCTGAGAAGCTTTCTGGAATGCATGATGCATTCCACGTCTCACATCTTCGCTGGTATCATCATGACCCATCTCTTTTTGTTCAGCCTTCTGCTCTTGATAGTTTAGATATTGAGCCTAATCTGACCGTCGAGAGGAAGCCACTTCGTATTGTCGACAGAGATACGAAGTAGCTAAGAAGGAAATCTGTTAGTCTGATCAAAGTACAATGGAGTACGAATAATCGAGATATTACCTGGGAGACGGAGGAGAGCATTCGTGCTTCGAATTCGAAATTGTTTTTTAGGTACTATTTTCTTGTCTATCTTGCTTTTCCTTATTTTCTTTTTCATTCTTTTCGAGGATGAAAAGATTTGAGTGGGGGAGAGTGTAACAACACTGTATTTTGTGATTTTTTCAATTGCATATTTTAATTATTTTGACTGAAATTCTTGATTTAAAACTTTATTTTATTTATTTAAAATGAATAAATTTTGTTATTTTAAATATAAATTTGTGTTTTATGTGAATTAGAATTTCAAACATGTATAAAATGAATATTTTCCAAAAAGTAGATTTTGGTCAAAATGGTCAAAATTTGACTTTTAAATTTAAAATTTAAATATTTGGATTTTTTAATTTTATCTTTTATTATGAAAAAAATTAAATTTCAAGAATACTGCTTTTCGTTTCGTTGAAATCCGATTTATATTGTGAAAGTTATGCTTTTTACAATATTGGGTGTAAATTGTTTATTTAACAAATTGTCTATTTTAATTTATATAAATAATATTTTTATTTGTTATAATTTGTGTATATATGTGTAATATGACATGTTATGTATTTATTTTATTTTTAAAACATTTTATAAGTGTAGTTATTATTTTCAAATGTTGATTGTATTTTTGTTTTCAATTTTTAAGTCTAGTTTCAATTTATTAACTATTTTCTTATTTATTTTATATTTTTCCTTAAAAAAATTTATTTATTTTTTCTTTATCATTTTATTTTGTTTTGTTTTATATTTTATTTTCTGAAATTTATTTAGTTTATTTTAATTTAAAAGAAATAGAAATACTAAGAGACAAGACTTTTATTTGCCATATGACTTTTCATTTCACCTTGCCTTTTCAATTTCACTTGCCTTTTCACCTCACCTTTTGGCAGCCCACTTCATTATGCATAGCTATACACTTCTCTTCAGTTTTCACGTGGAAATGCTTTTCATCATCTACTCAAAATCTCACGGCAAAATGAATTTCTAAAAATATTTTGCTAATGGCTTCTTCCCTTTTTCTCACTTCTCTCTTCTTCTTTCATTGTTTTTTTGCCTTGCTTCTACCTTGCCTTGCTCGGCCACTACCTCTTCACCACCACATCACCATCACCTCATTCATTTACAACAGTAACCTCCCCTCCTCCTTTGATCATAATCAGGCTGTGACCATTTGTTGAAGCTTGCACCACAAAGTTTTGCCAAACTCCTTGAAATTATGCCAGCCGCGCCTAGAAATCCACCATACTCTTCATATATGCATTTCGGCCACCACTCTTGCACCATCACCACCATCATAACCTAACCCTGACCGTCACTCCATCTCTGACTTGACATGAACCCCCTATGGTCGAGCCCATATGTGACCAAGCCGAGCCAAAAATGCACCCAACCTCACCTATTTGCCTTGACCTTTTGTATACTTCACTTTGCAACTCTCCTACCTCTTCACGCTCATGTAGCCGTGAGTTTTAATGCCATACCTGACCCAAACCTAAGCTATATCACATCATGGCCAAGCTAAAGAATCCCTAGACCAAGCATTGGAGTGGTAAAAGAAGGGTCTAACTATTTTGTTCATTGTTGCATTTTAAATTCAAATTGTTTCAATGTGTTTTGTGTTAAAAATATTTATATATATTGTCTTGTTTGTTTTGTTTTGGATATTGATACAAGATCATATCTTGGCTCTCTGCACTCACTTGAAACCATAATCGTGCTGTGTCATGCCGTATCATGCTTTCTGGATTTATTCGGTGTGTTTTGATTTGCTATCTCCAGCTTAAAGGTGAGTAATTCACACTTGACATTCATACTTATATAACTGTGAATTGATCGCAAGTGAATGTGTAGAATAGCTATATCATGTTATACCTGCCTGTGATATGAATTATATGATGTTAACCCTATTTATAAACCTGTCATATCATCTGATACTGCTTTATGTTGCTATATCGTTTATTTATATCTATTTCTCACACTGTAAGTTCCCGGTAGAATAGGGAAAAATCATTATGGACTGACATGATAGGCCTGAGCGATTTTTATTTATTTTATTTTACTTGGGATTACGGGTTTGAAATGATAGAATCTGGATTTTTCTTTGTAAATTACGGATTGAAATGATATATTATCCGTATCACTTGACCTCGGTTAGAAAATATTATGCAGACCCGTAGTTATTTTATATATTATTTTTTTTGGAAATTTTTAAAGTACTTTCAAAAGGTAAATTTATATATTTTAATTTAAGTTGAATTAAAAATGATTTTTATAAAGTATTAATGATTTTTCTATAAGTTAAAATGTGAAACAAGTGAATGGTTAAGTGGAAATTTGAAATATAACTAAATTTTGAAATTTGTAATTTTGTTTAAAATGGAGTTTAAGTTAAGTGAATAAAATATGATAATTTGATTTAAATTTGAATTTAAAATGACTTAATAAAGTGTTATTGATTTTTCTATGAATCAAAATAGCTAAATAAATGAATGCTTAAGAACGTAATTTGAAATATAACATGAGTTGGAAATGTGAATTTAGTTTAAATAAAAGTTAAGGAAATAAAATGGAAATTAAGTTTATATTTTGAAATGGTAATTAAAACTTAATTATTAAGTTAATCTTTAAAATGAAAAGAATGGAAAATTTGTATGCTTGAATTTAGTAAGTGAATTATTTAAAATTTGATTTTATGTATAAATTTTGCTTTATAAAAATCATAAATTAAAGGGTATTTTAAATGACTATTTTAAAGTGTAAAATATGAAATTTTATTAGTTAAAATGGTTTAAATTGGAACTTTATTATTGCTGAAATTGTATTAAAAATCTGGAAATTTAATTTACAACACTTCAGAAATGCTATTGTTTCTGAAGTTAACTTAAAATCTATTGTAAAGGATACGACGGCACTTTGTAAGTGCTGTGGTTGATGCAAGTGAACTAAAAGGCTAAAATTAACTGAGGGCTATTATAGCACTTGGTAAGTGTTGTAGTTGCAAAATAAAAATTAAAACCTGAAATTAATAAAAGAGCTACTGTAGCAACTTATAAGTGCTACTGTCAGCTGAAATGAGATTTTGGAATATAACTGAACTATTACAGCAGTTTTAAATGTTGTTCTTTGTTGAATTGAATTGTTTTCAAATGCAACTTACCGCAATATTTTTCTTAGTGCTGTGGAAAGCTGAAATTTCACTGTTTTAATGTATTTAAATGAATAAATGAACTCTGAAAAAGGCTAAATTTTGGGAATTTAATATTTGGTTTGAAGGTATATGACTCCACTTTTAATGGTTTAATGAATGATTTTAATTCGTAATTATAAATCTTTTTTAAAATTTAACCACGGGTACACTTCTCTGTATGCCTTGTGATTTTTGGATGTATACCTTCAATTTGAGAGTGTGACCAGAGGTGAGCGATTGTTGCAGCTCTGCGCTACCTTAGCCACATTAACACTGTTATTTGCATAGTTTACTTTAATATAGACATATCTATGATAACGTTTATTACTGTTTAATTGATAATTTAACGGATCCTTAGAGGATGGGCGATCCCAAACATCCTTTAAGTTATTGTGCATTACTACTACAGTTCACTTGAGTTGGTTTACATTATATAAGTATGTATGTCCCAACTCGAGTGTTTTGTGTTTTACTTTACGCTCGGGTCAGCCTGAGTACTCACATCTTAGCTTTGGATTTCTCTTTCTAGAGCTAGGAATCACTGGAGATTCTGCTTATCTAGTTATTCGTCTATTTCTGTGACGACCCGGAATTTTGAGAAATATCAATTTAATAATCTTTGTTAATATTTAAATTAGTTTGATCATTTTATATTATAAATTGACAAGTTAAAATTATTTTAAAGGCTGATAATAATAATCTGATAATATCTATCAACATTTTTCCTAACAATATAAAATAGGCAGGTTTAATTCTTTTGAAAACAAATGATTTAGGAATATTTATTTTAGCAATTTAAAATTTGGTAAGGTTTATTTTTTTTCAAAAAGCTAATCAAGATATTTTCTATTTATAATATATATATATATATATATTGATATATATATGTAAATATATCTTGTAAATAGGAAGTCTTTAAGCAATAAAAACAATATATTCAAATTGTAATATATAGGAATGTATATATTGTGATTTGAGATTTGTTTTAAAGTATAATACAGTAATTATCAAATCTAATGATTAAAAATGTTTTCTATTTATAATGTAAATGTATATATATTTGTACATATATATTAGAAATAGGAAAAATATTGATTTGAATTTAATAAGTGTTTTTCAAACTTTATTATATATATAATTTGTAATTTGAAAGGTTAATTTGATTTAATACTTTTGAAATTGATATTCGAGATTTAAATTTTAATAACAAAGTTAATTTCTTATTTATTACAAACATATATTTTAAGCTTTTGTTTAAAATAAGATTTAAAAATGAAGGTTCATATGTTTTAATATTCTTTCATTTTAATTTTAACATAAGATAAATTGTTTTAATTTTTTTTATATAAAGAGTTAAACTCAATTTTTCAAATTTACAAACATACGATAGATTAAATTAAATCAAAAATATAAGTTATTTATAAATGTTCACATGAATTTGATTTTGAATAATTTATTGAAATCTAAAACATATTTATTAAAAGATAAGCACATTTTATAATCACATAAATATTACATTCATAATTTAAATTGATTATTAAAAAAATAAAATAGCCTTTGTAAATCATTAATTAAACCTTAAAAACACTTGTAAGTATATTAATTCATGTAAGGGACATTTGTAATAATATAAACATTAAAGAGACAAGTGTCATTCTCTTTGATAATTAGATTTTAAATTAAAAATAATGATAAGAAGAAGAGTTTTATTTTCAGCAAATTTCTTTCTTCATTCCCAACCAAAATGTAAATCAAACAAAGATCAAAAATAAAAGAAGTAAAATACAGAAATCTGAAAAAAAGAAACCTGGAAAGAAATAAATCTGGAAATTACAATATCAAGGTAAGATCTTCAAATACATTAATGCAAGATGTAAAAACTTTAACAAGCAATTCAAATGCTCAACGGCAACAGGATTGATCAACATGCAAAACAAAAATACAGCAACAACAGAATAGAATTCAACATGCAAAGAAGAATTCAGAGAAAATTCTAGAGCATGGAAATAATAAAGTTTCTGTCCTCTGCAAACAAAGGTGAGTAAAAGGAATTTTAAAAACAGTTTTAATTCTAAATTTCATCTGGAATCTTGTGTTGAATATCATGATATTTGAATTTAATTTAATTGCATGTCTGGATATATGGATTGAAAAGCCTGTATAGTTAAAATTTTTACTATGTGTTTATGAAACAGTTTCAAATTCTAAAATAAATTCAATAACTTGATTTTAAATTTGAATTGGACTTTGAATTGTAAATGGAAGTTGTTTGCAATCAAGTAAGCTATCATCTAAAAATAATTACAAGTTTTTAAAATGAATAATTGGTTAAAAATCTTTGAATTTATAGTAAAATTCAATTTGGGTCAAAATTTTATGATTTCAATTTTTAATTTTGATTTAATAATTGGATTGCAAATAGGAAATCATGATTTTTCATGCTTGAATCATAATTTTTAATTGGGTAATTAGTGAGTTATTTGGGTTTATCCGTTTGTGGTTTTCTGGCTGTTTCACGGCGAACTACGGCGATCTGGGTGTCGCGGTTGAGCATGGAGGTTGAAGGAATGTTGATGATCATCAGAAAAATAGTTTGGTGATTTATTATCGAATGAGGTGGCCGATAATTCATGAAGTAGGGTTTTATACCTTGTTTATGTCGTCGTGGTTCATCGTGTCTTCGCGGCGTCAAGGGGCTACCGAGGATGATCGCACATGGTTCCGGAGATGATGGAGGTTGTGACGTGGCTTCGGGGAGGATCGCGTAGCGTCTCGTGTTAAGGATCAATGGTGGCGGTCGATTTTTGACAAAGTGTGCTTCTGGCAGTTTTTAGGTGAGGCTCGAATTTTTGATTTTCGATCAACGCTCGAGTTTTAGGTTTCGTGTTTGGATGCAGTGGTCGAGGGTGACTCATCGAGGTCGCGGTGATGGTCGTTGGTGACCGGAGGAGTGGTGCATGATGCACAGGCGTGATGTTGCATCAGTGGATTGGGTTTTGGGAAGGAAGATGGTAGGAGCTCGAAGATGACTTCGGGTTTGTGATGGTTGAGCTCGAAGCAGGCATAAGGTTGGGGGGATACTCGGGGCTTTGTTTGATTTACCCGAGGTCGACGCGTGAGTTTTCTGTAGGTTGCTCGAGTTTGTTGAGCGTGTTTTTGTTTGGGTACAGGAAGTTTTAAAGGTTTTAAAAAAAAATTAACAGTAAAGATTTAAAAGTTTTTAAACAAAGATAACATGATTCAAAGTTTTAAAACTAAGGGTAAAAACAAGTATTACTTATAAAACTAAATTTATTTCAAAGTTAAGTTTGAAATAAGTTTATTTATATTTAAATAGAAAAGTTTTTAAAATAAACAAGCGAAATTTTAAAAATAAAGTTGTATTAAATTTTATGTAATTACTTTGGAAAGTTTAAAAAAATTTAAAAGTTTAATTTTGAATGTTTAGATTGTTAAGATTAAAATTGATTTCTAAAATATTATATTCTTAAATAAAGATAAATGATAAAGATTTAGAGATCAATTATAATGAATATTTATCTTAACAAATTAAGTGTTTGATTTGTTAAAGATAAATAAATTGGTGAAAATAATTAAGATAATTCAGTTATTATTAATATCAAAGTGTTATTGGTTAATAGAACAACTTGATTAAGGTAATGATTTACTTAATTAAGAATCTTTTTAATATAGTAAATTAAAGAATCATTTAATTAAATTTAAATTATTAATTAAGTAATTAATTAATAAATTAGTTAGTGTTTAATTAAAGATAATCACTTTGGAGTTAATTAAGTATAATTACTAGGTGAAGTAATTAAGTGGTTAATTACTGGAGGTAATTAAGTAAAAGATAATTACTTTATGAAAGTAATTAAGTAGATGTGATTAAGGGTTAATCATATGAGTTTTTAACTAAAGAATTAACCAATACAATTAATTAAAGGTTTAAATTATTTAACTAATGGTTATTTAATAAAAGGGTTACGAGGCTTAATAATGTGATTAATATCTTGTTAAAGTAATTAATTAAGAAAAGAAATTTAATTAATGGAAGTAATCATTAATTAATGGAAATAATTAATTAATTGTTAATTAATAATTAAAGGATAATTAATTTATAATTAAGTTTTAATTTCTAAATGTAATTAAAAAGTAATTAATCAAATGTGATTAATTAAAAGTAATTAATTAAATGTGATTAATTAAAAGTAATTAATCGAGAGAATTTAATTAAAAATAATTAATCAAGTGTGATTAATTAAAAGGTGATTAATCAGGTGTGATTAATTTAAAAGGATAATTAAGAAACAATTATCAAAATAATTAAATATAATTAGTCAAGCGTGATTAATTTAAAGGGTAATTAAGAGATAATTACTTGGTATAATTAAGAAGTAATTAATCTACATGATTAATTAATATTGTAATTAAGGAATAATTACTTAAAATAATTAAGTAATAATTAATCAAGGATGATTAATTCAAAGTGGATAATTAAGTGATGTTAGTTAATTAATTTGGATTTAATTAATGAATAAGTAAGATGGATTGATGGTAATCCAAGTGATTAAGTAAGGATTAATTTAATTAATGATAAATTAAATTAATTAAGTTTGGATAAAACTTGTTATGAATGATTAATGGTTGGATGATAAGTATCATTGGATAAGTTAATGATATTGGATGATATCGTATGTCATTGGTTGATATATGATGATATGAATGTGATATATCTGAGATGTGATATATATGCTGCTTTGTGATATGTATGGATGAATGTGATAATAGTGAATTATCTACCTGTGTGTTATGAATCATCCATTTTTGTTTAAGTGATATTCTGAATATCTACTATTTAAACCCTTAAGTACAACTTGGACATTAAAATGGCGTTTGGATTCGGTGAGACCGGGATCGGGTTTCCATATTTGGATATCCAAAAACCACATCGATCCAAATTAAACGTTAGGTCGTGAATCCAAGTGGAGTGCAAGTGAATACTCGAGGTGTAAGAACTATTCGTCAGTATAACTCTGGGGGTGATTCCGTGATGAGTTTGATGGAAATAGTACTTACAGGTTCGAGATGGTGATTCAGAGTGCAAGGGCTATGGTCGTTGACTCTGAGGGTGATTCCAAAATGAGTGCAATGAGATAGTGCCTTCGGTTTCGTTCGAACCCTGAACGGACCTGTATGGATTGAATGCTTTCAGAACATCGTCCGGTGGACGATGAGCATTCTAAGATAGATGTGTCCTATAAAGATAATCGCCGCCTCAAGCCTCATTAACCGGGAATGGCTAAAACAGGGGAGGTGCAGCAAGGTTAAGTGGGTCATGCCCAAGTAGGACGAGATTTACCCCTGTCTAGATGTCCCTTTTTATTTCGGCTTTGTAGGCGGTTGGGTCTGCAGCCAACTGCGGGGTGGTTTTGTTCGAGACTGTTCAGTAAGGAATGGTCCCGGCCTTGTGTTGCAGGGGATCAGGAGTGGTCCTCGTTACGATGATCTAGGCCACGTACTGTGACGGGCGGTACCCTAGTAGCCCTGCCATTAATGGAAACCCATTCTTCCTACGAGACCCTACGGTTTTGTTTGTATTACCCACTTTTGTGGCTAGTAGCTGGAATTTAATGAATGTAACAATTTCGGCTATTTCATATTTACTTGAAAACCCTAGACACTATTATAATATCACTGGATTTCCTATCAAATGTTTTGGTTAGCGTAAGGTAAAAACTTTTCCATGTTTATGTGTGGGAAGTCTTACGTGATACCTTTTCTTTTCAAAGGATTTTCTAAAGTTAAGAAATTTAAACCGTTTACTCACACCAGACCCCCTGTCTGACCCGAGTGTTATTTTCTGTTTTATTAAACTCTTGGGTACTCATATTATGTATGAGTAGTTAAGTGATTCAGGTTATCCTTGACGAATTCTGGAGGAGCTTTGGGAGCAGGAGGCTTCAGCGTGTAGATATATAGTTAGAGTTTCCACTGTGTGTTATTCTGTATAGTTGTTCTTGTATTGTATATTAGACAGAAATGTTATAACTGTCTAAATTGAGATGTATAGTTGCGTACTCTGATGTATATGATACTATATAGATAGTTATGTATTATATTTCATTCGTTCCGCTGTGAGATTTTGATGTGTTGTTTTTTTTCTTTCTTCTCTTTCTTTTCTTCTTCTATCTCTTTCTTTCTTAAATAGTGATGCACCTTTCTGGTGATAGAAAGTCAGGTCGCTACAGTTGGTATCAGAGCATTAGGTTGAGTGAATACCTAGGCTCCGGAGTGGTGTCTATCTTGAGAGAGCGTACTTGTAATATATATATATATATATATATATATATATATATATATATCCACCTAATCTGTTGGGTTATCTGTTTGGATTTTCCGACATAGGTTATAAATGTAGATAAGGTAGGAGTGTGTGGAACACGACTACCACTAATGGAAGAGGGTCATATGTTGTGGTTGGAGGTGTGTCTGTCGAGATTGTAGACCTAATACCGTCTCGAATAAGCTTTGTAGATTGGTGAAAGGATTTCATCGATCCCAGAGGAAGTATTTTCAAGAATTGGAGTATATTCTTGGAGTTTGAGGTTGATTTACTCTCGAATGAGTGGGATTTCTAAGAGTTGAATCTGTCACTGTAACGCCCCACCTCTATGCTCACAATAACAAAGAGTATTAAAAGAAATATTGTCTGTTATCACGAAGAATAAGGCTGGATAGGAGCGGCCATCCGTAGTTAGGCCTTACACTAGTATTGGTTATCTCGATAAGAGTGGTATACTTTTTTTTTCACCTCTTATTTATTTACTCCCATCGACATACCCAATTCCAGTATAAAACGAACTACGATGGTTCATAATAGTTTAGGACAATTTATATAATAATAACACAGATAACTAAATGCGGAACACAGATAACAAATGTCTCATATATATATAACTGAGTCAGTTACAATACATGTGATACAGTACATATGATACAACTATAATTGTCGACTCTGAAAGTTACATATACAATTACATTATCGTAAATAATATACATGAATACATATCTTCCTATACTATGACAATGACTACTCCAAAAGGTATGAAAAGACTTCATAGCTCAATCAACAACCCAAAGTAAGATATCAACAACCTGTAAATAGTTGGTCTGACCCGAGTATTAAATTCAAAAGAAAATAATACACGGGTCAGTCTAATTCAAACTCAGTTATTAATGCACGGAAGCAATAATAGTTAAATAATAATTAGACGACAGTCAAGATAAATCTCGTCCATCCGATTCTTTAATAAGGAATTGGATAACGGTAAATATAACACTTAACAGTGTTAAACAACAAACCAACAAATTCAAATTATCAACGAAGATAAATAAAAAGGTTATCAATGAAGATAATTTAGAAAACAACAGAATTTCCTAAACGGCAATTAACAACAAGATCTAGTTATTAAATAATTAATTAGAAACTCATAATCTAATTATCAAAAAGATAATTAGATATCAACAAAATCATTAAATTAAACCAAATCAAAATATGATTCAAAATATTGAATTGGACACACGAAACAATTCAAACAATTGAAATATCAATTAAAACGTCAATTCGGGTAGGGCTGCAGTACACGCATGCGTGTATTGCCTCGCCACTACGCCATATGGAATACGCAAAAGATCAATAAATCAAAACAAAATAGAATATCAATAAAAGCCATACTGTGTGGCTGCAGTACACGCTTGCGTGCACTGCCTTGCCACTACGGTGATGATGTACACAAAAGATCAACGAACCAAAATCAATGAAGATTCAAATATCAATGCCACAGCCTCAATGGTCAAAGCAGACAGACATGGACAATGTGCACGTATGTACACAATGAAAATTCACAAACGAACACAAGGTCAAACCCGAATTACTGGATTCAACTCAGGTGTAATATAATTAAAATCTCAACATCAACACAAGGTCAAAACCCGAGTTGTGAAACTGGATTCAACACAGGTGCAATTTAAAAATGCACAAGTATAGGAAAATGGTCAAGACAGCTGTAATGAATGATCAAACTCGATGAAACCACATTGCAGATGCAGCTCAGTCCACCACAATGCCCAACACAAATGAACTACATGATGTACAAGAGTGCAGTGACAACATCAGTGAATGTATGTAGAGTCGAGGCCACAATGAAATCACAAACCAAAGGAGTGATATGAACAAAGATAAAACATGTATGCACTATAAACTGGATAGTGCAACTATCATACTCACGACCAAAGGCCGTAGTACATCTCAACTCAACTACATGTGAGTTAGTGAAACAACAAAGTCAAAATGAAACTAGACCAGTAAACAAAACCAAAGTTAGGTGGATAACTAATGCAACAATTCCGGTCAGTGAGTACTTCATAAATGCAGACCAGATCAGAGTGACAACAAATACAAGCTCAACCAAGTCAAAAATGAACATTTCAATGCTGGACAGAACTATCTGATGAAAACGTGAATTCTAACAAGTATAATGACAACTTGAACATTTCAATGTTTGCAAAAACAATTACCCAAGCATGCAGCTAGAAAGTAAAGCGTTTCAATAATGCAAAGTGCTTATTCATGTGTGTAGCAGGAAGGAAACTCTTCAACTTTTATGAAACAACAATACCACCACAGCCAGTGAAACTGAGTACACATATGAAAGTCTAGGCATCTATACTTGAAGCCAGAAACAATACAAATGCAGACTCAAGTGATACAAGAAGCAAATATACATACACAGTGCCGTCGTGATATTCAAACTGCAGGTCAAAGATATAATGGCCGATGGGATTAATATAGCAACACGGCCACCATGAAATGCAACTATATACAAGTGGAATCCAGTGCAAACAACTGAACTCCAAGAATGACAGTGATTGAGCATCAGGTCGAAAAACAGTGAAAGAGTCACAGTAGTTTCAAAACAAGGAGTCGAGCAAGTTCATATGTCAACAAAAATCATAGTGGCCGAAGTCAACTAAAAAACAGCAAATTCACAAAACCATGATGACCAAGAAAACATCGCCAAAGCATTTTAACAAAATCAAATGGCCAAGATAAATCATCAACATCAAAATATACTCGACTGGTCGAGACGACAACTCTCAGTCGAACACAAATTTTTGAAATTTGAATTTTTCATTTACAAAAACAGTAGATTGAAACAAGTTAGTAACAAAAATCGTCACAGCATAAATAGGGCCGTGGAAACCAAGAAATCGAACCAAGATAAAAATCAAGTCCGTGAATATCAAGCATCAGATTATACCAAATTGGCAAAGTTAGAGAGATCATCAATCTACGAAACATAATCGAACGCAAAGCTTAATACTCTGTCGAATTAGATGTGAGTGACGTAAAGATCACTCACCTTAATTTCGACGCAATTTGAAGGAGCCGAGCACGAGATCTTCGATTGACCGAGCAGTTGAAGTCGGCAGCCCCAATTTCTCCAAACCCTAATTTTGATCGAACGAAAAAAAAGAACAGAGCCGCCACCATTTTTATTCTTTTGCTTGTTTTAGTTTAGGGTTAGAAAATGAAAGGAGAGGGGAAAACGGGTCAAATTTCTATAAGAAAGGGAACGACAATGATAAATATCTCGGCCTCAGAACAAACGTATGAAAGCGTGGGCTACAAATTCAACTTTAAAGCCCGCATAACCGTTAGACCAATATTCAAAAGAATTTTCAACTGATTAAATGCCAATTGCAGTTAGCAACTAAATTAAATCGTCTAATGACGATTATAAATTGTTACAAAACACCGGGTTGTTACAGTCACCTAAGCAGAAACAGGTGATGGTATCTTGGTGACTTCAGGAAGGAATAGCTGTGTGATGGGATGCAGTATCCATAGATGGTTCTGAAGATGTTCTTTTGAAGCAAGATTTAGATAGTGTTGAAGGAACGTTGATGCCTACTGCTGAGAAGATTCTGATATTTAGAGATTTTCTGAACCTCAAGTAAGGAAGTCTTATCTATATTGAAATATGAGACTAAGGTCGATGAGTTACCTCATTTCGGACATGATCTCATTCTTTTCCTTAAGAAGACAAGTGGTTGGTGTTTGATTTGGAGCTGAGTTTCTTGAGAAGATGCCTACCTGTCTCAAGGATTTTTAGTGGAATTGGGTGATACTTTTGAGTTTCAAGAAGCTTGTGGTTAAGGATGATCTTTTAGCATAGTAGTATCATTGAAGTGAAGTTTGGAAGCAGCAGCGTGGACCCATTTCTTCGATGATTCTGAAATCTTTGGGATTCTACTATCGGCAAACCAGGCAGATAGTGAAGGCTTATCCATTTCTTCGGGAGGCTCAATAGAGCAGGATATTTACTGGAAGTGATATATCAGTTTTTCTGGTAGATAAGCCATTCTTGAAGATTGGTTTTGATTAGGAAAAGCTGTTCTAGTTGGTGAAGATAGTTCTTTGGAATCTGAACTGAGTAAGATAGCAAAAGTGACTTGCGATTAGTTTGGGAATTCATGGAGTATTCTTTGGTTTGGGAATTAAGGAATCTCAAGTGGAGGTAAAAGCCGTTTAGTAGTCAGAGATTTTCCAGAGGTTTTTAAGGAAATCAAAAGTCTACCCGAATCGGAGATTGAGTTTTCTTATCGACTTGGATTCCAGGAGCAATATTGATGGTTCAATCATGTAGAGGGATGACTCTTGGAGCGAGAAGAGTTTGGTGAAGCAGCTCAGGATTCTTTGGAGAAGGATTGACCATTTAGTTCTAGTTAAGATTCTATTGGGATGTTATTGACCAAGTGAAATGGTCACTAAGATTTTATGAGTTGGATGAACAGTGTATGAAGGAAGTTTGTGCTCGAGTTCTTCGACAACACTCTCATCTACTCCAGATCAGAGTTGTGCATCAAAAGCGAGATTGCAGTTATTCTAGAATGGGAGCAACCGGGAGTTGCAGTTTTCTTGAATTAAAGGATTTCTATAGGAAATTCAAGTATGAAGAAATTTTCTGGATTTGGAAGGTAAGGTTGTCAGGTGCAATTGTTTGGCTATTCCAGATAAGAGAGGTAGGTATGAAGTCCACTGATGCTTGTGGAATAGAGTTGTGTATTGGGTTTCAGCAAATTTTTAGGAGAGTCTTTTTGTTGAGGAGGATCTGGAAATTGGTTTGATTTTGGTCCAGTTTGTTTCATGATGAAATTAGCAAGGGTTAAGCTGATCAGGAAGGATGAAGGTGACACAGGAGCATCGGAAGAGTTATGCAGTTAGTATTGAGAAGATTTGGAATGTGAAGTTGGAATTTGGATATTGCTTTAGTTTTATCCGATCAAAGGAGATATAAGATAGGGTAAAACTGGAGAGCTAGCTCCGGAGGTATTTTGAGTTTTCCTGTGTTCTCTAGAGATTAGATTTTGATCTATAGGATTGAATTGCCAGTTCGGATAGCTGGAATTCATTGTATTTCACATATCTCTGAGGAATATGTGTATGATTCTTCGAATGATAGAATCGGCAGTTCATAAGGATTTGGCAGTTAAGCAGGTTTTGAGTTAGTTTGATATCTTCTTCAAATTTGTAGGATCAGTTGAGGGAGTTCTTGGTTATAGTAGTGTAGTTACTTAAGATTCTGAAGAGCGAGTATTCCAGAATAGGTACCTGGAAACTCTTGATAATATTAGGAAGTTCTATCCAGAATTTTGTCTGGATAGATAAAATTGTTTGTTTGAATTGATTGCTGATCGAAATTTAAATTCTTTTGCTGGGTTATTAAATTATCTTTGCTTTTAAATTTCGGGGACGAAATTCTTTTAAGGGGGGAGGAATGCGACGACCCGGAATTTTGGGCAATATCAATTTAATAATCTTTGTTAATAATTAAATTAATCTGATCATTTTATATTATAAATTGACAAGTTAAAATTATTTTAAAGGCTGATAATAATAATCTGATAATATCTATCAACATTTTTCCTAACAATATAAAATAGGCAGGTTTAATTCTTTTGAAAACAAATGATTTAGGAATATTTATTTTAGCAATTTAAAATTTGGTAAGGTTTATTTTTTTTCAAAAAGCTAATCAAGATATTTTCTATTTATAATATATATATATATATATCTTGTAAATAGGAAGTCTTTAAGCAATAAAAACAATATATTCAAATTGTAATATATATTAATGTATATATTGTGATTTGAGATTTGTTTTAAAGTATAATACAGTAATTATAAAATCTAATGATTAAAATGTTTTCTATTTATAATGTAAATGTATATATATATATTTGTATATATATATATATATATTAGAAATAGGAAAAATATTGATTTGAATTTAATAAGTGTTTTTCAAACTTTATTATATATATAAATTGTAATTTGAAAGGTTAATTTGATTTAATACTTTTGAAATTGATATTTGAGATTTAAATTTTAATAACAAAGTTAATTTCTTATTTATTACAAACATATATTTTAAGCTTTTGTTTTAAATAAGATTTAAAAATGAAGGTTCATTTGTTTTAATATTCTTTCATTTTAATTTTAGCATAAGAGAAATTGTTTTAAATTTTTTATATAAAGAGTTAAACTCAATTTTTCAAATTTATAAACATACGATATATTAAATTGAATCAAAAATATAAATTATTTATAAATGTTCGCATGAATTTGATTTTGAATAATTTATTAAAATCTAAAACATATTTATTAAAAGATAAGCACATTTTATAATCACATAAATATTTCATTCATAATTTAAATAGATTATTAAAAAAGGAAAATAACATTTGTAAATCATTAATTAACCTTAAAAACACTTGTAAGTATATTAATTCATGTAAGGGACATTTGTAAGAATATAAACATTAAAGAGACAAGTGTCATTCTCTTTGATAATTAGATTTTAAATTAAAAATAATGATAAGAAGAAGAGTTTTATATTCAGCAAATTTCTTTCTTTATTCTCAACTAAAATGTAAATCAAACAAAGATCAAAAATAAAAGAAGTAAAATATAGAAATCTGAAAAAAATGAAACCTGGAAATTACAATATCAAGGCGAGATCTTCAAATACATCAATGAAAGATGTAAAAATTTCAATAAGCAATTCAAATGCTCAACAGCAACAGGATTGATCAACATGAAAAACAAAATACAGCAACAACAGAATAGAATTCAACATGCAAAGAAGAATTCAGAGAAAATTCTAGAGCCTGGAAATAATATAGTTTCTGTCCTCTGCAAACAAAGGTGAGTAAAAGGAATTTTAAAAACAGTTTTAATTCTAAATTTCATCTGGAATCTTGTGTTGAATATCATGATATTTGAATTTAATTTAATTGCATGTCTGGATATATGGATTGAAAAGCCTGTATAGTTAAAAAATTTACTATGTGTTTATGAAATAGTTTCAAATTCTATAATAAATTCAATAACTTGATTTTAAATTCGAATTGGACTTTGAATTGTAAATGGAAGTTGTTTGCAATCAAGTAAGCTATCATCTAAAAATAATTACAAGTTTTTAAAATGAATAATTGGTTAAAAATCTTTGAATTTACAGTAAAGTTCAATTTGGGTCAAAATTTTATGATTCCAATTTTTAATTTTGATTTCATAATTGGATTGCAAATAGGAAATCATGATTTTTAATGCTTGAATCATAATTTTTAATTGGTAATTAGTGAGTTATTTGGGTTTATCCGTTTGGGGTTTTCTGGCCGATTCACGGCGAACTACGACGATCTGGGTGTCGCGGTTGAGCATGGAGGTTGAAGGAATGTTGATGATCATCAAAAAAATAGTTTGGTGATTTATTATCGAATGAGGTGGCCGATAATTCATGAAGTAGGGTTTTATACCTTGTTTATGTCGTTGTGGTTCATCGTGTCTTCGCGGCGTCAAGGTGCTACCGGGGACGATCACACGTGGTTCCGGAGATGATGGAGGTTGTGATGTGGCTTCGGGGAAGATCGCGTGGCGTCTCGTGTCAAGGATCAACGGTGGCGGTCGATTGTTGACAAAGTGTGCTTCAGGCAGTTTTTAGGTGAGGGGCGAATTGTTGATTTTCGATCAACGCTCGAGTTTTGGGTTTCGTGTTTGGATGCAGTGGTCGAGGGTGACTCGGCGAGGTTGCGGTGATGGTCGTTGGTGACCGGAGGAGTGGTGCATGATGCACAGGCGTGATGTTGTATCAGTGGATTGGGTTTTGGGAAGGAAGATGGTAGGAGCTCGAAGATGACTTTGGGTATGTGATGGTTGAGCTTGAAGCAGGCATAAGGTTGGGGGGATACTCGGGGCTTTGTTTGATTTACCCGAGGTCGCCGCGTGAGTTTTCTGTGGGTTGCTCGAGTTTGTTGAGCGTGTTTTTGTTTGGGTACAGGAAGTTTTAAAGGTTTTTTTATAAAAATTAACAGTAAAGATTTAAAAGTTTTTAAACAAAGATAACATGATTCAAAGTTTTAAAACTAAGGGTAAAAACAAGTATTACTTATAAAACTAAATTTATTTCAAAGTTAAGTTTTAAATAAGTTATATATATATATATATAAAAATAGAAATGTTTTTAAAATAAACAAGTGAAATTTTAATAATAAAGTTGTATTAAATTTTATGTAATAACTTTAGAAATTTTAAAAAAAATTTAAAGTTTAATTTTGAATGTTTAAATTGTTAAGATTAAAATTGATTTCTAAAATATTATATTCCTAAATAAAGATAAATGATAAAGATTTAGAGATCAATTATAATGAAGATTTATCTTAAAAAATTGGTATAATTAAGAAGTAATTAATCTAGATGATTGATTAATATTGTAATTAAGGAGTAATTACTTAAAATAATTAAGTAATAATTAATCAAGGATGATTAATTCAAAGTGGATAATTAAGTGATGTTAGTTAATTAATTTGGATTTAATTAATGAATAAGTAAGATGGATTGATGGTAATCCAAGTGATTAAGTAAGGATTAATTTAATTAAGGATAAATTAAATTAATTAAGTTTGGATAAAACTTGTTATGGATGATTAATGGTTGAATGATAAGTATCATTGGATAAGTTAATGATATTGGATGATATCGTATGTCATTGGTTGATATGTGATGATATGAATGTGATATATCTGAGATGTGATATATCTGAGATGTGATATATTTGCTGCTTTGTGATATGTATAGATGAATGTGATAATAGTGAATTATCTATCTGTGTGTTATGAATCATCCATTTATGTTTAAGTGATATTCTGAATATCTACTATTTAAACCCTTAAGTACAACTTGGACATTAAAATGGCATTTGGATTCGGTAAGACCGGGATCGGGTTTCCATATTTGGATATCCGAAAACCACATCGATCCAAATTAAACGTTAGGTCTTGAATCCAAGTAAAGAGCAAGTGAAGACTCGAGGTGTAAGAACTATTCGTCTGTATAACTTTGGGGGTGATTCCGTGATGAGTTTGATGGAAATAGTACTTACAGGTTCGAGATGGTGATTCAGAGTGCAAGGGCTATGGTCGTTGACTCTGAGGGTGATTCCAAAATGAGTGCAACGAGATAGTGCCTTCGGTTTCGTTCGAACCCGGAATGGACTTGTATGGATTGAATGCTTTCAGAACATCGTCAGGTGGACAATGAGCATTCTAAGATAGATGTATCCTATAAAGGTTATCGCAGCCTCAAGCCTCATCAACCGGGAATGGCTAAAACAGGGGAGGTGCAGCAAGGTTAAGTGGATCATGCCCAAGTAGGACGAGATTTACCCCTGTCTAGATGTCCCTTTTTATTTCGGCTTTGTGGGCGGTTGGGTCTGCAGCCAACTGCAGGGTGGTTTTGTTTGGGACTGTTCAGTAAGGAATGGTCCCGGCCTTGTGTTGCAGGGGATCGAGAGTGGTCCACGGTACGGTGATCTAGGCCACATACTGTGACGGGCGGTACCCTAGTAGCCCTGCCATTGATGGAAACCCATTCTTCCTACGAGACCCTACAGTTTTATTTGTATTACCCACTTTTGTGGCTATTAGCTGGAATTTAATGAATGTAACAATTTCGGCTATTTCATGTTTACTGGAAAACCCTAGACACTATTATAATATCACTGGATTTCCTATCAAATGTTTTAGTTAGCGTAAGGTAAAAACTTTTCCATGTTTATGTGTGGGAAGTCTTACGTGATACCTTTTCTTTTCAAAGGATTTTCTAAAGTTAAGTAATTTAAACCGTTTACTCACACCAGACCCCTGTCTGACCCGAGTGTTTATTTTCTGTTTTATTAAACTCTTGGTACTCATATTATGTATGAGTAGTCAAGGGATTCAGGTTATTCTTGATGAATTCTGGAGGAGCTTTGGGAGCAGGAGGCTTCAGCGTGTAGATATATAGTTAGAGTTTCCGACGTGTGTTATTCTGTATAGTTGTCTTGTATTGTATATTAGACAGAAATGTTATAACTGTCTAAATTGAGATGTATAGTTGTGTACTCTGATGTATATGATACTATATAGATATGTTATATATGTTATATTTCATTCGTTCCGCTGTGAGATTTTGATGTGTTTTTTTTTTCTTCTCTTTCTTTTCTTCTTCTATCTCTTTCTTTCTTAAATAGTGATGTGTCTTTCTGGTGATAGAAATTCGGGTCGCTACGATTTCTGTTTCAGTTCATCTATTTCAGCTCTTGTATTAGTAGACTTCTATGTATTGTGATTTCTATTATATTTGTTTTCAGACTGATATTATGTATTTTGTTTTTGAGGATTTGTTATAGTAGCTTCATGAACTACTATGGTATTTTAATTTTCGCTGCGAGTTGTCACGATATTTCTGCATTTGTGATGATTTCATTTGCTCCAAATTTTATTACAATGCGGTATTTTAAGCAATTCAAGTCCGACATGTATGGATGCGAATGGCTGAAAATATCGAGTTGTTACAGTTATGTTTTATTTAGTAGTTTCATTGTGACATTTTCTATTCCATTCTTTACTTTAGTCCCACAATGATTCATCTTGTCATTGCTTGGGCAAGGTACACGAACACCGAGGATGTTTTGATTGTCATTCCTAGGGGTCATAAAGGTGGTTCGTCATAACTCTAAAATACAATATGATTTAATTAATTAATAATTATTGTAGATTAATTAAATTAATTAATATTTATGAAATATTAATTGTTAAATTTTATTTGATTTTTGGGTGTTATTAGCATTTAGTAAAGTGTGTGTATAAAAGTTGTATATGTATGTATTCAAAACATTGTATCGATAATTATTCAAATTTGATTTAAATGGATTAATTACTAAACTTGTTCGTAATTGTTGAAGGCACATATAGCCTTTATCACGACCATAGGATTAAGGAGAGGAAGATTTTAATTGTTCAAAATAGTTTAGAAATAAAAAGAATGAGTAAAGGAAGGAGAAAAGTCCTTTACATTTTCCTATTCTTAAGTGCCTACTATCATAGAATTAATTAATTTGTTTCACTCCCTCCTCTCCTCATTTTTCGGTCGAAAATAACAATGGTTAAAACCTATTAAAATTTTCAAAAGAAAATCAAAAATTTATACAAGGTGTCGTTCATCTCTAGATCATAGCAAAATCCAGAGTTTGCTTTGGTGAAATCTAGGAGTTATTCTTCATTCAAAATGTAAATAATATGCTACCTCTTTAGGTACTCATTTAGTTTCAGTATCATACACACACACACATACACATGTGTGTGTGTTTGTGTGCATATGTATTGTGTAGATTATATCTTATATATGTTATAATGAATTATATATGTATGTGTTATCTGATTTGATTTGCTCTTCAAATTATTTAAAGTAAGAATCAAAAAAGGAACATGAAAACAATTTTTAAAAACCAATTAAATTTCTTTTGAACGCATTCATTTAAAATAATGATTATAAAGGTAAAAGGTAAAGGTTAAATCTTAACAAGTTATATAAAGTTTAAACAATATCTTTTAGAAAAATGTTCTAATTCAAATTTTAAAATAGATCTATGAAAAATCACTATTATACAAAATGAATTTGTTTTACGGCATTCATTTAAAATAATGGTTATAAATATTTAAGGTTAAATTTTAAAATTTAACAAGTTATAGAAACTTTAAACAATTTGCTTAAACAAGTGTTCTGATTTAAATTTTAGATTTGATCCGTGAAAACAACATTATAATACCAATTGAATTTATTTTAATGGCACCCATTTAAAACAATGGTTGCAAAATTTAAAGGTTAAAAGTTAAATTTTTACCAGTTATATAAAGTTTACACAATTTCTTTAAACTAGTATTCTAATTCAGATCCAAAAAAAAAATTGTTTAAAAACATAGATCTAATTTTGAATTCTTCCTAAGTGAATGCTAGATTTCATGTTAATTTTAAATTTCAAAATATATTGAATTCGTCAAAATTAATTTTAATATACATGACTATCACTATTGTTTTATATAATAACAAAATAAAACTATAGATAACAAAGGCATATATATGATAGAGTTAGAGTATGCCTTAGAGACAATTATGTAATTTTTTATATATATTTAACTCTGTCACCAGTCTTATTCAAAACAAAAGATGCTTTTCTTTCTATTATATACTTGTTATATAGTAATATAAATAATAATGTAACTAATTCATAGTATATAGATGGAAAACCCTTTAGTGATATATTACATGATAGTAATTACAAAGTGTTGTAATGATGAGAATTTTATCACATTGAAAATAACGTATTGTTGTAAATAATCCTAGTCAAGGTGTCTCGAGAAAGGATGTCGATTCATCCGCTGAGACTCGAGTACATAACATTCTGCAAATGTTGAACGGTATATTTTTCATGGCTGTTGGGGGAACCAATGGGTTACGTACTGAAAGTCATTAGATAACTATGAAATGATCATTTGAGAGTTCTCTGTTGGTTAATACAACTAATCTCAAACAAACAATCTCGAAGTAATGATATCACACATTTCTCTCGGCTTAAGAATATGATGGAACTTTAGTTGGGACACTCCACTTTGATTATAGTTAAATCATGGCATGAAATTCATCGAATGACTATAGTTGGGTCTGATTTGCAGCAGTGGAAGTGAAACACTATCCAATAGAGAAGTTGTCTCCTCGGTTATAAGTGGTTAATATTATGGTCAACTCAAAGTAAATGTCTTTAGCCAGAGTAGTATGGTTAATAATTGTTATTTTGAACTATAAATTTTGTGTTTGGACTTACAAAGTTAAATGTGGGCAATGTTGGAATTTTGACCAAAACCAAATTTCATTAAGTCCTAATGTGATATAGTTTTGACAAGGAGAATTGGTGTAAACAAAAGTTACTACCAAGTATTGCTTATAATATATAAAATTGGATTTTATCAAAAGATATGTAAGTGATAAATTCAGCCAAAATATCACACCACTAGCTAAGGTAACATATGAACGATAATATTTGAACTCTTCGATATTAATCACTCACTGAATTTAGAGTTTTGAGTCATACAACCGAAAAGATGAATAATCCAAATGAATGCGCGATTTAATTAATTTTTAATTTTTGATAATTAATTAAATGTGATGACCGACCTATCCCATCGGCATAAATAATATATAAATAGTGCGCTACAGTCGTACCCAGCTGATATAGGATGATCATCATGATGAATAATAACAAGAACAACATATAACATGTCATATATCTCACAGCACATGGACAGATTATAATACCATGGATACAAAAAAGGACATTAATAACTAGGTGAACTAATCATCAGAGTATAATGCCCATAGAGTTATACATCAAGTGTCATAGAGTATACAATAGGATCAACTCAAGTAAACTATCTCAATAAATAGAAAACAATCACTGCCACAGGCTAGTATGGTTCAACGAAAAAGTTAGAAATCCATATATGTATATAATACGAGATATCTCCATCCAGCTCGTCCTTCGAACTGCTACTGCATCACCTAACCCTGTTATCTAGTCAACTCGTTTAAGAGTACCCAAGATAATAAGAAACAAAGCATAAAACATTGGTCAAACAAAAATCTGGCATAAGCAGTAAATTAATCTCAAAATACTATACATGTAAGTATGGTAAGGAACCATACTTGACATGTCCCCGCAACCAAGGAGTTAGCACATAACACTATAATATGCTACTCTACAATATCATAAAGGTACCATACAACATAGAGTGGTGGATAGCCAGATATCCCTATCTTCAGTAGCTATTACCAACTATATCCTCGAGTGATAGTCCACTAAAAGAAAGCAACAAAAGCAACCATAGCATCCATCAAGCAATACCCACTATCACTCATCCTTGTGCTTTGAATATATGATAACTCGTATGACCTCCTTACTGCCAGGGACTTATGGAAATCCCATTTTTCGTTATAATCTCGTACCACGCAGCCCAAAACTCGATACATATCTCTTAGCTCAAAGCTAGACACAGGACCTAAAGCCACTGGTCTAGAGTATACATATCCCTACAAGATCCATGTGTGTCCCCGCTTGCAATACCCCTGCTTCAAGTACAATAGAAAACACTCCAAGTATCAATGATTCCCTAACACATTCACATCCAAGCCCTCCTTTGCTCCATTAGGATTTTGAGTCCTTTTATCGCTCAATCTAGTTTCAATTATCCAAGAACCCACCATGTTCCTCATCATATAGCTCTCTCCTTTATCGAGCTACCATCTACGGTACCACACCCATTACGAGCCACAAACCGAAGATACAAAGCTTTTATCTTGCTATTACATCACCATCCAACCTAGACGCAAAAGAGCCAACACCTCTGGCATGATCAACAGGACCTTTACTTCATTCCTCAGAATCTCATTGTCATTGGACCTGCCAAAATAATCTGGTACCGACTTAAATAAGTCAACACCGACTTGTTTCCTTAGTGAACCATTGGCTAAGTTTTCTTCCTCTCCTTCCTTGCTTCTAGTACTCCATGCCTAGTTGCTCTGACCTCGACCTATACATCCAAACAACTCAGTCCTCACTCCAAAGCATCCACTTCAAATTTTAGAAAACAACTCAACATAAACTCAAACACTTAGCCAATTTTGTACACTATGCCATGAGAAAGCTCCCATAACCAAGCTCTATCCAACCATGCCAACCGACGATCCATTGGACCAACCAAAATAACTCGGTATCGACATAAACAAGTTGGTACCGGCTTATTTCCTTATGGAATTGGAACCCAGGACTTGAACCTTAAGCTCTTTGCATAATCCAGATCCTTCCCTTCAAGATTCGTCTAATTCCAATCATCTTTGCCTTAGATTTTCCAAATTCACCAATCTATCTTCCTAACATTCAAAATACTAGCAAACAACATCAAAGCACAATATACAATCATAGAATAACATTCAATCATCTACTTAAATAAATAATTCATAGCATTATAGAAATCAAGCATATTCCATTCCAAATCTGAGAAGTCAATGAACATAAGAGAATGAACAAGGCGAATTATAAAACCATTTCTACAAGTCATATTTGAATTTAGAATTTAGGTCATAAACATATGTTAACACGTGACATGATTAGGGTTAAAGAAGAATTTTATACCAAAAATCATGTTAAAATATATGATTCTACCATATAAACATGCATAGGATAGTGCAAAGTCATAAATCACTCACCAATTGCCAAATTGAAACAATTTGAGTATAAATACAATATGGACATCAATTAAAGATAATGCAAATCAACCAAATCGATGATCTCTATCTTCTAATCAGTGATTTATTCAGTAATCTTTAAACCAGTTTGATTAAAAGAGTAATTTGGGCGATTATGGATGAATCTAGGGTTAATAGGGTTAGATCTGATTTGGAAGAGTGGGAAAAGTTTTAATTTGACTCCCCAGCCCTTTATTTATAGTAATTCTTGAATTAGACAAATGAGCCTACTTATGGGTTCAATTAATTACATACTAATTCTAGCCGACAATTGCTAAAATTAAAACAGGATGACTTTCTAAAACTCAAAAGTAGCCCAAACAAGATTTTTCAAGGTCAAAATGTCGCATAGAAATTTGAGAAAAGTCATAGGTGTATAAAATGTCCATAAGAGTCATATCCTAAAATTGTAGAATCAAATAACCTTATATAAACAAAATAAAAATATTTTACGATCCTCCGATAGGTAAAATACCGGTAGTTACATTATTCTCCCCTTTAGAAATTTCCCGCTGAAATCCCTAGGCAAACCAAAGTATAAGCCACCATAGCTTTCCTGCATGCCTACCAATCATAAGCAACCATCAAACATCGCAAACATGTAGTCATGCACTCAATAGTATAGGTGAACTTACCCAAACATGAAGAATACTAATCTATCAAATGTAATATACAACGGTTAAAGAAGATACGATAAACAGTGGATCTTGCCATCGAAAGAGCTTTGGATACTTACCCCTCATGCTCTTATTAATCTCCCACATACAATCGTCATCACTTTTACTCCATTATACCTTCACTGACTTTACCGAATTTCTCCTAAGCTATTTTGTATTGTACTCAACAATAAGAAGCGGCCTACGAGATCTAGAAACTTTTGGTTCTACCTCAACATCTTATAGCTGATTCGGTGTAACCATCACGCTTGAGTCATGCACAAAATTCCATAGATAAGAGACATGAAAAAAGTTATGACGCCCGCCATCTTCTGAGGTAAGCCGACCATATATTCTAGCTTCCCAATCCTCTCAACTATCGTAAAAGGACCTACGAATCTCAATGCCAACTTCTAATTTCAATCGAATCGAACTACATTCTTCAAAGGTGAAACCTTCACGGATACCATATCTATGATAGAAAACTCTACATCTCTACGTCTTTTATCAGCGTAGTTTTTTGTCAATCTTGAGCAGCTTTCATTCATTATCAAATGACCTCAATCCTCTTCGATGTCTCTCTAATCATATGGTAATTTATATATTTATATATTTGTATCTATTTTCTCTCCCTGTCCTAAATCTCTTCTTAGATCTATAATTCCAATGAATGTATATACCATTTTATAAGTTTCAGTTGGATTAAAAAGGAATTGGAGATGAATTAAAGGTTCTACTTCAGTTCTGGAGATTTGAATTGCTTTTAAAAGGTGAGTGTGAATCACTATAGATTGTTATAATATGAAAATTATCTCATTGGTGTTTATTTGATTTCTATGCCTAATTGGATAATTATATATGAATTGTATGCAAGGAATTGAATGCGATCTGAATATATTAAATATCACATACATATTCTTATTTATAAATTGATTTAGCATTGTATACAACCAGATTTGGAAATCGGTCCCAAAATATGAAGTTAGAATATTAATGTGACGCCCCACCTCTATACGCACACTAGCCAAGGACGCTACGGGGTAATGCCGTCGACTAGCACGAATAATAAGGCTGTTGAGGAGCGACCATCTGTGTAATTGCTTTGTGCGAGTACCGATATGTCAGATAGTATTATATGCGTTTCATTTTAAGAGAAAATCTGTCACATCAATTACAAACTCAAAACTACTACACAGTGGCTATGTGATCTTCGGAAAAAAAATATAAAATAAGCATAACATAAATCAGTCATAGATATTCATATCACTAAGGCAGAAACAGGTATGAATATAACACATCAAAGTGTACATCAAAGTAGTGGTCATACAAGATCCACTACACCACAAAAGAATAGGTACAAGTGCTAGACAAAAGAATACATATACATCAAGGAGTCTCTATCTCGAATGTATAAAATCAAATACTACTAAGCTAAAGTAGTTAGTCAAAAGTCATATGACAATCCCACATAAGAGGTCAAATGGAAACACCTGAAACACCTCGGTCTGACCCGAGTATTGTTTGAAAAGAAAAATAATAAATAAAGCAGTCTAGCTATAAATATCAAGAAGATGGGAAAGGATGAGAGATATGACAAAAATATATGATAACAATAATGTCATACTTCAACAAGCAAACATTTGATAACGAAAAAAATTATACAATATCTTAAATCTCCTCAAATATCCAAAAAAAGAATATTACATTCTTTAGCTTATTCACCAAACCTTAAATATTGACAAAACATACCAATGCCAATCGCAAAAATTGATGAAACACAATTTCCAGAAATCAATAATCAGAAATCCAAAAAACACAAAGGGGAGAGGCCTTTCACAAACGAGAGCATGAAAACTCACCAGCACGTGTATCACAAACGGCCATCGAGCCGGTGCAACGATATAGTACAATAGTACGCCAGGGGAACCTGAAACTCAAATAACTCAGAACAACGATGTAGCACAACGGTACGTCTGAGGAACCCAATAAGCCGGAACAACGACGTAGTACATCGGTACGTCCGATGAACCAAACTCCCTAAAACTGATAGGTCGCTAGCCTATAAAAATGAGACGAAGCTCAACAGAACGGGGTACAGTCCTCCACACGGATAAAGAGACATCGCATATCGCTAGTCTAAACCATAAAATGATTGTCATTGTTCAATTAGAAGTGTGAATTACACTAAGCTAGTAAATAAATGAGTTTAGTTTCATGTCCAATAACCACTGGCTTAACTTAAATATTTACGAACAAATTATAGATTTCCACTCGAAAATTGTCACAAGAGTTCAATCGAACAAGTCCAACAATTAACCGACAAAGAAAACGCAAGTGTTTCATACCACTTGTTTTTCTAAGTTGTTTAATTATATTTCTCATACAAATGAGGTAAAGGTTTGTATATACTATTAGATTGAAAAATGGTTTTAAAAACGAGCTTTGTATTAAAAATAACATTGAAATCATTTTTGTGAAAGAGTTTGAATATTTACTACCAGTATAGAAACCTTTATATTCTAAAGTGACAAATCAAAAAAATGATTGTAAAAACAATCAATCACCTAAAATTCACATATGATGACGTGAATCAATACCATAGAAACCGATGTCAAATCCATCAAATGGATACTCCAAAAAATCCAGAAAAGAAGTCATCAAAGTTGATAAAAGTGATAACAACTAATCGGATAAACCAAAAATCGACATAAATGGAAATCCACTCAAAAATAGGCAACTTGGTTGAAATTAACAGCATCATATGTCTGGTGGTCTCCCAACCGTCTGAGCTGAAGGTCAGGAATTTTCTTCTAGATCGCCCAGATGTTTGGGGAACAAACTTAGACGTCTAAACTATAAGTCTGGAATTTTTATTCCGACTACCCAGACGTCTGAGTGCTTTACCAGACGTCTAAGTTGAAGCTCAGGGGAAGGTTTTCGCCTAGGCCAGTGATGGCCAAATCATATCGTAAGCGATCGAATGAGCAACGATGGCTAGGGATTTATGCCAAGCGACAACCCAGCCCTATAGTCTCATCAATACACTTCGAACAACATGTCCAAACATCCATATAAGGATTTTATAGATTTTGACTTCAAAATACCAAAGTTCTCCAAACCAATTCAATTCAAAAGTAAAACGGACATGAAATAGATGTTAGGAATTCATACCTAACAGCTAGCGAAGGTATAGACATAGATGTGAGTTCAATAACTCACCTTTAATCCCAAAAACAAGGAATGAGAAGCTCTAAAACAAAGGAAAAATCAACTACTCTTCAACTTCAACTCTAGAAGCTCCAATCTATGATCATAGGTAAATATTTCCTAAATTAGGTTATAGGAAATTTCTGAAAATTGAAGTGAAAATTAAGATGGAGAAGATGAAGAGGATGCTTACCTAAGCTTCACCTTGATTTCTAACTTGGATTTGAATTTCCTAAGAGAAATAGGGGCGTAGGAATTTTCATTTCTTTTCTTTTCCTCCATTTTTCTTTTAGGGTTTGGGGTGTTAGGAAATTTAGAAATAAAATGAATGAAGCGAACAAGAGTGGAGTGGGATGTATATGGTAAGGGTTTTGGGTTCTCTTATTCGGTTAGTGGGCTAGAATACAACCCAAAGCCCAAACAAAATACCAAAATCCTAATCAACTCCAAACATATCAATGTAAACACTATTTTGAACTCAACGAAAGTAGTCTTGAGTGCTAATTCGACTGTTTACAAAAAGTAGCAATCTGGACTTTAATCCGACTAACGATGCTATATTTAAATATATAATTGTAAAATATGCGGGTTGTTATAGACTCCCCTCGGTAAAGAAATTGCATCCTCGCAATACTTAAAACAAAATAAAGAGTAAAAACAACTCTAAGGCATAATAACACAAAAGAAAATTTTGAAGCTAGAAGTTCACTTTAAGGAGCATGAGAAAGTAAGTTTGGATGTGTTCGCTCGATGAATTCTTTGGATTCCCAAGAACAATCATTAGGATTTGGGGACCATTGAACTTTCACAAGCGGAACGTCTTTATTTCAAAGGCGTTTAACCTCCGTAGAAATGATACGAGTAGGATGTTGCTCATAAGTAAATTTAGGTGAAACTTCAATTTCTTCCATAACACCAGATTCAAGAATAGGATCAAAATCTCTAAGGCATTTCCGTAGTTGAGAGACGTGGAAAACATCATGAATAGTGGAAAATTAAGCCAGTAATAAGAGGCGATAAACCACGAAACCAATGCGTTCCGTGATATGAAATGGGGTAATATATCGAGGTGCTAATTTTCCCGATTGATTGAAACGCACAACACCCTTCATAGGTGAAACATGAATGAATACCAAATCTCCCACAGAAAATTCTAAATTCCTTCTTCAGTTATGAGCATTGGATTTTTTTCTACTTTGAGATTTCATCCTATGACGAATAAGGTCAATATTTTTTGTGGAATCACGAATAAAATCTGGACCTAAAATCAGCTTCTCACTGGCTTTAAGCCAACAAGAAGGAGATCGACATGGCCTTTCATAGAGTGCCTCGAAAGGTGCCATACCAATACTAGATTGGAAGCTATTATTATAAGAAAACTCAACAAGGGAAATATGATCTTCCCAACTTCCACCAAAATCAAGAACACATGCACGAAGAAGATCTTCAAGAGTTTGATTCATATGCTAGGTTTGTCAATCGAACTAAGGATGATAAGCGGTGCTAAAATTAATTTTCATTCCCAAAGCTTTTTGAACACTCTTTCAAAATCCACTAGTAAATAATGGATCATGATCGCTAATAATAGAAGTAGAAACTTCATGCAATTTAACAATTTCTCTAACATATTGTTTGGCCAGAAGAGGTACGGTCCGATTAGACCGAACGGGAATAAAATGGGCGGATTTTGCAAGTCTATCTACTACCACCCATAGACTGTCATGACCCGAATGAGAATGGGGAAGACCATCAATAAAGTCCATTGAGACTTGATCCCACTTCCAAACTAGAATGTCCAAATGTTGCAACAACCCACGCGGCCTTTGATGCTCAACCTATACAAGTTGGCAAGTCATGCAACGCTTAATAAAGTTAGCAACATTAGATTTCATTCCATCCTACTAATAAAGTTGCTTCATATCCGCGTACATTTTACAACGATGGGGATGAATGTTAGATTTAGAACGATGAGAATCTTCTAAAATGTCTTTATGAAGATCACTAATATTTGGCACAGTAATTCTACCAAATTTTCGAATACCTCCACGAGCATCGATTTCAAAGTCTTTCAGGTCATCAATATTTCTATCCCTACAACTTTGGCTAAGAAGAGCCAATTCGGGATCATACTTTTGAGCTTCAAGAATACGGTCGAAAAGAGAAGGATGAGCCTCAGGGCTACATAAAACAAGAGATGAACATGAATTGGATTCACCATCTCGGATCACACAAGTGGACAAAGTCTCGAGATCATTCCATTCAGATATCATCATGGAAACAACCACTTGTTGCTTTCTGCTAAGGGCATCGGTAACACTATTTTCCTTTCCGGGGATATAAAGAATATCAAGATCATAAGATGAAAGGAATTCGAGCCAACGTTGTTGACGCAAATTAAGTTCTTTTTGAGAAAACAAATGCTTTAAAGATTTATAATCGGTGTAGAGAACAAATTTCTCTTCCAAAAGATAATGATGCCAAATTCTAAGGGCGAAAACAATGGCTGCGAGCTCTAGATCATGAGTGGCATATCTACTCTCTATAGGCTTTAATTGCCTAGTAGCATAAGCGATAACATGTTCCCTTTGTATGAGAATGACTCCCAAACCAATATGACTAGCATCGTATAAACATCAAGTCTTGGTTCCCTTCGGGAATCACAAGAATATGAGCATCGAAAAGGAGTTCTTTTAACTTTTTAAACGCAGCTTCACATCTGTCTGACCAAATGTACTTAACTCCCTTCTTCGTCAAACTAGTCAGATGTATGGAAATTTTAGAATAGTCTTTTATGGACGGACGGTAATAGCCCGCCAATCCAAGAAAGCTATGAATTTCCGTCACACTCTCCGGTCTCTTCCAATTTTGAATCGATTCGATCTTTGAAGGATCCATGGAAATTTCGGATTCAGAAATAATGTGTCCTAAAAGTTTCACACGAGATTGCCAAAAGTAGCACTTAGAAAATTATGTTTTCAATTGATTGCTCCTAAGAGTTTTTAACACAATCCAAAGATTTTTTTCATGCTCTTCCTCTGTTTTAAAATAAACAAGAATATCATCTATAAAGTTGAGAACAAATTGATCGAGGAAGTCTTTGAAAACTCGATTCATAAGGTCAATGAAAAAAAATGGAGCATTCGTTAAACCAGATGGCATTACAAGCCATTCATAAGATCCTTAACAAGTATGGAACGATGTCAAAGGAATGTTATCCTCTGCAATATGAAGCTAATGAAAACCGGTTGCTAAGTCTAACTGTAAAAAAGTCTCTAGCACAGAAAAGTTGATTGAATATATCATCAATATAAGGCAAGTGATATTTGTTCTTAATCGTAAGATCATTAAGCTTGCAGTAGTCAACGCAAAGCCTAAGTGTACCATCAGATTTCTTCATAAAGATAGCTGAGGCTCCTTAAGGAGAGGAACTAGAACGAATAAACTGTTTTTTCTTCCAATTTGGCTAATTGCTTATGCATCTCCTCATTTTCCTTATTGGACATACGATAAGGAGGAAGAGTGGTAGGTAGAGCTCCAGGTATTAGATTAATTCAGAACTCGATTGCTCGCTTAAGTGGTAATCCTAAAACGGGCTCAAATATGTCGGAAAATTCATGACCAATGTGAATGAGGGAAATGACATCTTCCTCATCATTATCGTTATCATGTGGATTCAGAGAATACAAGGATGGTACCGAATTGGAATCTGAATCTTTTAGAATAATAGAAATCTTCTTAACAGATTGTGGATGTCGAAGATGGATAGTCCTCTCAGGACATAGGATTTGGGCTTCATAACGATTAAGCCAATCCATTCCCAAAATCCTTCCGAAACCTAAGTAACGCATAACATGCAAATCGGCTTGGAGAGAAAAATCATATAAAATAATCTCGACATCTTTACAAAATAAACTAAGTGTTATGGATCCACCAACTGGATTCACAATTCTCAGTGAAGTCATCAAAGCCACAACATTTAAAGAAAATTTATCAATAAGTTCCTTTGATATAAAAGAGTGAGATACACTCGTTTAAAAAAGAACTCGAATAGGATGATCACGAAACATAATAATGCCATCAAGGACAGAATGAGAAAAACCTTGACCAAGAGAAGTGTTACCAGGAGCTTGCACAACGTAAAGCTTTCCCTCCTTCTTTCCTTGAAGTTTGGGACATGAAGATAAAAGATGACCTGAACTTTTGCAATAGCGACAATAAGGGGACTTCGAACACTTATTTTCATAGTGGTCTTTAGAACCACAATTGTAGCACTCTCCACGATTAGGGGTCGGAGTCTTTGCTACTTAAGTTGCTTGCTTCCCTTTCTTGTTGGGATTAGGGCCTTTGAACTTAACAGGCCTCTACTTGTTGATGTTGAAGTTCTGCTTGGCACCCACAACTTCAGCATCACTTTCTTTATCGGCCTCTTCAAGTCGAAGAGCGATATTAACAAGCTGATCGAAAGAAACTTCCAGTTTCAAAAGTAAAGCCTTCTTAAGGTTCTTATTCAACCCATAGATAAACCTATAATTTTTTTCAATAGGGTACTAATATACTGGAACTCATATTTAGAGAGGAATTCAAAAGATGCGACATAATCTGTCACGGAAGATTCACCTTGAACAAGGTCAATAAAGCATCGGGCTAAAGTTACCCTTTCAGCTTCCGGCACAAACTTTAACTCAAACCTTTCCCAGAATTGCTCCCAAGTAAGATCCGCTTCAATAATTTCCGAAATCAAAAGCTCAGGTCAATCTAATGCTCTTTCTTGGAGCATGCTAGAAGCTATTTGGACTCGATGTAGATCAACAAGATTCATGCGAGAAAAGATGTGGTCGCATGATCTAAGCCAAGCTTGGACTTCTATAATGCTTTCGGAACCCTTGAATGGCCTTCCATCCAAATTGGTATAATCACTACACAAGCGTACAAACCTGGATTTAGGGTGAGTAGGCTCAAGCATAGGTCCGGCAGCTTGAGCATTTTTTACAAAATCTAAAAGCTGTTGGGCAGACTTGAATACACCATCCTGAGGAGTAGCACTAGATTGACCGGTGCTGGGACGGCCAAGTCTAACCATTTCTCTTCTTTAAAAAAAGAAGAGGAAAATGTTATTCTCAGAATGAATATAAAAAAATTGATTGATAAAACAAGGCATCATAAAGAATATAGGATAGAACGGGTCCTAAGACCCGAATTAAATCCTAAGGCTTGGTTCCTAAGAAAGACTTAGGACAACAATCCTTGCTAGATTATTATATATTGTTCCAAAGTTTGGCTTTGATACCAAGCTGTGACACCCTACCTCTATACTCACACTAGCCAAGGACACTACTGGGTAATGCCGTCGACTAGCACGAAAAATAAGGCTGTTGAGGAGCATCTGTGTAATTGCTTTGTGCGAGTACCGATATGTCAGATAGTATTATATGCATTTCGTTTCAAAAGGAAATCTGTCACATCAATTACAAACTCAAAACTACTACAAAGTGGCTATGCGATCTTCGAAAACAAATATAAAATAAGCATAACATAAATCAGTCACAGATATTCATATCCTTAAGGCGGAAACAGATATGAATATAACACATAAAAGTGTACATCAAAAAAGTGGTCATACAAGATCTACTAAACCACAAAAGAATAGGTACAAGTGCCAGACAAAAAATATGTATACATCAAGGAGTCTCTATCTCGAAAGTATAAAAGCAAAAACTACAAAGCTAAAGTAGTTAGCCGAAAGTTAGATGATGATCCCAGATAAGAAGTCAAATGGAAGCACCTGAAACACCTCGATCTAACCCGAATATTATTTAAAAAGAAAAATAATAAATGGATCAGTCTAGCTATAAATATCATGAAGATGAGATAGGATGAGAGATATGACAAAAATATATGATAACAATAATGTCATACTTCTACAAGCATACATTTGATAACGACAAAAATCATACAATATGTTAAATCTCCTCAAATATTCAAAAAAAGAGTATAACATTCTTTAGATTATTCACCAAACCTCAAATATTGACAAAACATATTGCCAACAGCAAAAATTGACGAAACACAATTTCCAGAAATCAATAATTAGAAATCCAGAAAACACAAAGGTGGGAGGTCTTCCACAAAAGAGAGCGTGAAAACTCACCAACACATGTATCACAAACGGGATGCTCTCCCATCGAGCCGGTGTAACGACGTAGTACAATAGTACGCTCGAGGAACTTGAAACTCAAATAAGTTGGAACAACAACGTAGTACAACGGTACGTCCGAGGAGTCTGATAAGCCGGAACAACGACGTAGTACATCAGTACGCCTGATGAACCTAATAAGATGGAACAACGATGTAGTACAACGGAATGCCCGATTAATCGAACTCCATAAAACACATAGGTCACTAGCTGATAAAAATGAGACAAAGCTTAATAGAATGGGGTACAATCCCCCAGGCGTACAAAGAGACATCGCATATCGCTAGTCTAAACCATAAAATGGTCATCATTGATCAATAAGAAGTGTGAATTACACTAAGCTAGTAAATAAATGAGTTTAGCTTCGTGTCCCATAACCACTGGCTTAACTTATATATTTACGAACAAATTATAGATTTTCGCTCGAAAATTGTCATAAGAGTTCAATCGAACAAGTCCAAGAATTAACCGGCAAAGAAAACACAAGCGTCTCATACCACTTGTTTTGCTAAGTCGTTTAATTAGATTTCTCATACGAGTGCGGTAAAAGTTTGTATATACTAATACATTGAAAAATGGTTTTAAAAACGAGCTTTGTATTAAAAATAACGTTGAAATCAATTTTGTGAAAGAGTCTGAATATTTACTACTAGTATAGAAAATTTTATATTTTAAAGTGATAAATCATAGAAATGATTGTAAAGACAATCAATCACCAAAAATTCACATACGATGACGTGAATCAAAAACATAAAAACCGGTATCAAATCCATCAAATGGATACTCCAAAAAATCCAGAAAAGAAGTCATCAAAGTCAATAAAAGTGATAACAACTAATCGTATCAACCAAAAATCGATATAAATGGAAATCTACTCAAAAATAGGCGATTTGGTTGAAATTTACAGCATCAGATATTTGGTGGTCTCCCAACCGTCTGAGCTGGAGGTCAGCCGTCTGAGCTGGAGGTCTGGAATTTTCTTCTAGATTGCCCAGACGTCTGGGAAACAAACTTAGACATCTGAGCTATAAGTCTGGAATTTTTATTCCGACTACCCAGACGTCTGAATGCTTTACCAGATGTCTAAGCTGAAGCTCAGAGGAAGATTTTCGCCTAGGCTAGTGATGGCCAAATCATATCGGAAGTGATCAAATGAGTGACGTTGGCTAGGGATTTATGCCAAGCGACAACCCAGCCTTATAGACCCATAAATACACTCCGAATAACATGTCTAAACATCCATATAAGAATTTTCATAGATTTTGACTTCAAAATGCCAAAAAATTAGAAAGTTCGCCAAACCAATTCTATTCAAAAGCAAATGGACATGAATAGATGTTATGAATTCATACCTAACAACTATCAAACGTATAGACATAGATATGAGTTCAAGAACTCCCCTTCGAACCCAAAAACAACGAATGAGAAGCTCTAAAACAAAGGGAAGATTAACCACTCTTCAACTTCAACTCTAGAAGCTCCAATCTATGATCATAGGTAAATATTTCCTAAATTAGGTTATAGGAAATTTATGAAAATTGAAGAGAAATTGAGATGGAGAAGATGAAGAGGATGCTTATCTAAGCTTCACCTTGATTTCTAACTTGGATTTGAATTTCCTAAGAGAATTAGTTTAGGAATTTTGATTTCTTTTCTTTTCCTCCATTTTTCTTTTAGGGCTTAAGGGTGTTAGGAAATTTAGAAATAAAATGAATGAAGCGAACAAGAGTGGAGTGGGATGTATATGGTAAGGGTTTTGGGTTCTCTTATTCAGTTAGTGGACTAGAATACAACCCAAAGCCCAAACAAAATACCAAAATCCTAATCAACTCCAAACATATCGATGTTTATACTTAAAAAGGTTGTAAAAGCCATTTTGAACTCAAAAAAAGTAGTCTCTAATCCTAATTCGACTGTTTACAAAAAGTAGCACTTCAGACTTTAATCCGACTAACGATGCTATATTTAAATAAAATATTTAAATATATAATCGTAAAATATGTAGGTTGTTATAATTAATTTGAATGAAATTTATTCCAAACCTTAAATACATTGTATACGAATGTTATAAATTTGGATTATTACCCTAATCCTATTAGAATGTAAACTTTTCTATATTTGGAATTGTTGGAATTTAGATCTGTTTAATTTGTAAAGTAGGTTGATTTCTTCCCCTTTTAGAAAGATGCAGCATTTAATCTAACAAGGAATAGATGCAAATAGAAAGAAATGGGTAAAGTAAGAATTCATTGTATTTTATACTGTCTATTTCAGTAATAAAAAGAAATGATTATTCCTTGTAATTTCAAACGATGCAATCTTTTATATCTTTGTTTTGGAACAAATTATGGAAATTATAGCGGATAAGCTTTTAGATATAATTCCAACAATTTAATATATAAAAGTATATTTTAGTTAAGGTACAAAACTAAAATATATTTAAATATTTGTGCGTAACCACTGCGCTTATAATGATTAAATAAAAAGTTAACAATGATGCTTGTACGTAATATTCATATTTACAACCATTAGCTAATAAGAAAAGAATTTAAACGGTTGTAACTGCAACAAATGGTATAAATGTGGAAGTTTCAATAAATTAATAGGGGAAATAGATCAATGGGACTGATTAAAATGAAATTGATGTAAAAGGTTACTAATTTGAAATTAGTAATTATACATAAATGTCTTAGGAAATGTCCGTTAGAATTTTATGAAAAAATTGACATTTATGAGCATCAAACGGGAAATTATGGTAGATAAATATTTAAGGTAAATCATATTTCCTTAAATAAAAAGGGACTTAGTGGGTCGGTGATGCAAGGTCAATAGAGTCACTTGACTGAAGACCGTCCTTCACTTTGAGGCTACCAGCATTCGAGTGTATTTACTATTGATGTGGGATATCACTAATCCAAAGACCCATGATGACATAAGAAATTTGGGCTTTTCTTAATTGGAAATTATTAAATGATCCAAATTTGGAATTATGAGCCATGAGGGATATCTCCATAGGGGTTCGCTTGTAATTTGAGGCCTTAAGTGGCAGAAGGGTTCGGTTCTATCCAAAATGGAAGTATTAAGAAACCTAGTGAGATTCAAAATAAATAAATAAATAGTGATGTCTATAAAATGGGTTTATTTCAGTGTTGTGGTCTTAAGTGGCTGAAGGGTCCATTTCCCTATCGAAAGAAGTAAACTAATAAGATGCCATATTTATAACTAAAGAGTGAGCGTGGATATATCAGTAAGGGTTCCTTCAGGTTTGGGGTCTTAAGCGACTATAAAGTTTTTCTCTTTCCTATAAAAGAAGTATTAAGTAGCCAATGAGATTTTCAAGCAATGACGGCTGGTACCATTGAGGACCATGCTTCTAGAATTAGGTCTTAAATAACGGGGTCTACCTATTTTCCACTATGAAGTATTAAGTAGCTTGGGTACAGTCTCTTACATTGCTAAAGCCGAAATAATAACAGTACTATTTAGGAGCACACCTGGGGGATAGGTCTTAAATGGTGGGGTTTGCCTTAGTTTAGGTCTTAAGTGGCCAGAGTCTGTCTATTTTATAATAAAAAGGTATTAAGTGGCTTGGGTACTGTTTGTTATATGACTACGATTTTATCGACGATAGATGCGGTAATATTTGGACAATAAATGTATGAAGCCTTAAATGCTGGTTAGAGGTCTTGTAGCTAGGACCCACGGATCATTAAAAACATTTTTAGGAAATCACCTTATGAATAGGTCTTAAATGATTGTGTCTATCTCAATTAAGTTCGTAAATAACCGAATCTGCCTATTTCTTTTTTAAAAGTATTATAGAAGCACGCTTCATATTTAGAAGTACTGAGTGGCTGATGGGTTTGGAAGTATTAGGTGGTTGATATAGCTTCATTAATATTTCGTACCTTGGGAAAGGATAAGTATGTAATCTTGTGTGTAGTTTAAGGTTAGATTAGAATTGCTAATCTTAATGAATATAACAGTTAAATGGAAACCTATCGGTATAAGTTTATGTTATGGACACTTTATTTTTCCACTCACCAGAATGTTGTTCTGACCTCCTCCTTATAGCAACTACAAGATAGATTTAAAGGAACAAGTCACTGGAGCTGGATGTGCTTTGCTGTTGGAGAGTCTTCTTTCTCTCATGCCCGATGCTGATGTGAAAATCGGCTATCCAAGGAATGCCCTTAGTTCCAAGGTAGTAGTCATAGTCAGTACTCTTAACCTATTATTGTTTACATGTGAGTTTAGATTTGTATCAATCTATGATAGTGCTCATGCTTATTTGCAGGTACCAAAATCAACTATTTGTGCTTTGATGGACTTGGTTTTCGATTTTTGTCGAAATTTGGGCCCATTAAGGTGCGGATTTGGTATCAGAGCACTAGGTTAGTAGATCATAGAAATTAGGATAAATTGAGAGAACGTATTTGTACTTTACTATCTAGTAATATTATATTTTTACGCTAGATTCTAAGAGATCTGACTATAGAAGTAGTTGTAGTTCCACTCCGAAGGAATGGGTAGAGCAACCATGAGTTAAAAATATCTTAGGGCTAAGATTTCCACGCCAACTTTGAAGTACCCCACGGAGTGCTGGCGTTGCATAAAGCGCTGTTGATGAAGAACATGAGTATGATATATGGATGAGTCTCAAAGACTGGAGATGTTCGACTTGATTGTTGAGATTCTAGCTACCTTATGATTGTGGATTTTGAGTTCCAGTCGAAGGCACATAATTATTCCAAATGGATGAGAAATTGGATTATGTGTGTTGGAATTATTTGAAAGCAAGTTTTGCTAGTGTGCATTCATTGATCACCTTTTTGATGGCAAACCAGATTTTTATTTGAATTATTAATGTCAATTCCTTGATCAAAAAACCTGTAAGAAATTTTTTATAAAGTATATTTTGGAAATGCCTTAGATTTTTTTTAAAGGTTTTCAAAGGATTGCTTTTCCTAAGAACTTATTTAGAAATTTTGTTTTAGGAAAGTTTTGAAAATTTGATTTTCAAAGAGACATATATACCACCAAGTTGGTCATGTTAAGATATTTTTGGTTTATAAAAGATTAATTCTTTGGATCCTTAAATATTTAGATGTATATATCAGTAAAGGCTTGATGTTGATTTTTGGCAAGAAAATAGTTTTTCAATTTGAGAAATTTGTGTTTTAAAAAGGTAATTGGAAACCTTGAAATATTTATATATACTAGTTTAACTTTTGAGGGAAGTTTTTGCATGAAATAGTTTCTATTATTTAGAAACAAGCACAAAGGGATATATACTTAGCTTAATGATTTTTCGGTTTATAAAATAGTGGGTTTTTATATTTTCACTCTTTAAAGTACGGACAAAATAGGAACGACGTTCAATTTTATTTGGGGTATGTAGATTGAAGTGATGTTAAACCCACTGGCTGTTGGAAGAAATATTTCTCTATGAAGTAGGCATGAGATAGCAGCTGGAATGTTTTTGGGTTTTTGAAAGTGTTATAGGTCGCCACAATTTTGTTGAAGCTATTACAATCTTTCCAAGGAAGAGTACATGGTAAGGTGGATACCGTCATATGGAAGGCAGAATTTTTTTGGATAGGTTAAGTTGAAGATAGTGTACGGAATGGTCATGATAATATTAATTAATTTAACTGGCCCCATTGGGTCCAGGTTCAGGATACGTCCAAATCTGGGCTAGTGGTCGACCAAGTGGTCAATCGATTGACGTAGTATTAGTCGACCGCTAGGTGGATTTGGGTCGAACTCGAACCTAGAACGGGATTATAAGTCACGTCCAAACCTTCAGCCACTGCAAACACCCCTCACTCTCTTCCTCCTCTTCAATTTCTAGCCGAATCCAATTCCACCTCCCCCTTCCTCCGCTTGACCATGGCCTCTATCCTCCATTCCTCCACTAATGGATGCCAAAATCCATGCGCATCAGATCTTGCCCCACCACTACTCCAAATCTAAACCCTTTTCCAGCCGCCTCTCAGCCTATGGTACCGCCACTTATCGATGGCTCTTTCTCTCGTCATCTCGGCCTCACTCCACAAGAAACCGCTTGGCTCGACCAGAGCGAGTGGAAAATCGTCACATATCTTGAAACGACGGACTTTGATTTCCTTCACGAACGACTAGTGAAGTTCGGAGATTTCACCGCCCTTGGGCTTGAATAGCTTTTCATCGCGGAAGAACTTACACCGTTCCTCTACTTCAAGACTTATGAGTGGGAATATTACCCAAGATGCATCCGTCTTTTTGATGCATAGATGGCTCAGAATTTCGATGATGGAAATAGCTACATTGAGTTCGAGGCGAAGGGAGCTCAGATTGAGATGTCAGATGATGATCTTGCTGGAATTTTGGAGATATCTGCAGTAGGCGTAGGTTTGGATGACATTGAGATGACTGACCCTGAGATTCTTCAGCGGATCTTTTTTGGAAATGTCGATGATTGGAGTACTGATAATTTGCGACTGGTGGTCCGTCTCATCATGCGCATCATTCAACACAACATCATTACGAAGACGAGATGTCTTAATTAGATCTATACCTCAGCGCGGAAAGACGCCTATGCTATAATTTACGGCATAGCCGTCAATTGGGTTTGTGTCTTGATGCCGCACATGGTCGATCGGAGAGTTGGTACTCTGAGTACTCGCTTTCCATATTGCCACTTGCTCACTCAAGTATATAGGCATTATGTATTAAATTTGAGCATAGAGCCAGTAGTGAGGAATGTTCCTTCCGCCATCGATCGGACCGCCATAAAGAGGATGAATATTCCTTTGCCGCCTGCTGTACCACCGGTACCACTACAAGAGCCACAGCACCAATAGTAGGGGATAATGCACAGCACCGAGGGATACATGAGTCCGGTGATTGCTGTTATCCGATAGGTTCAGACAGAGCTCCAAGGGATAAGGATGGAGCAACAGTGCTAAGGGCATGAACTAGGTGCATAGCAGCCATGCTACGACCATTCCACGGTCGCGACAATAGTTTAACCTCCAACCGCGGAGCGAGACCTTCTCATAGTTCTTAGGCGGAGTTTTATTAGGATTGTTGTATCTTTTTATTTTCAGCATTTTTTCATTTGGGTTTTTGGGCTGTAAAACTGTTAGTTGTCTTTTATAAAAAGAACGCACGATATTATGAGTTTCTATTCATTTTCTATGCTATTGTTTATGAATATGCGAACCGCTCCTATATATATGCATAGTGTAGAAATAATATAAATTTGCTCATAAAGACACTTAACTAATAGTAAATGCAATATAACACTGAAAATTTAGAATAGTTGAAAATTTTAGCGAAGGACATGATAAAGTTGTTTTGATAGCACAGAACATTACACATGTTCCTCAAAAGCTAAAATTCTTGTATAATAGACCTGTTGACATTTAAAAATAAAATGTCAAATTCTTGGATAGAGGTTAGTTGGAGATTTCTAAAATCTGGTTTATGAGTTTGGGAACCTTAAAAGATAAAAAAGAAGAGAGTAAGAAAAAGTTTGCGTTTTTGTTATATTTGGCTCTTAAATTATTTTTAGATTTTTGTTCAAAATTTTATTTCAAGGACAAGTGTGCGTCCAAATATTTTAGGATTTTATTTTTCAAATGATGTACGAATTTGAAAAGCGAGAAAGATTTTAGTGAAAACTTTGATTTTGGGAGGCACATGTTAGGCGTAGGGAAGGCAAACAAAGTTAAAATTTACGACTTTAGTGGTGCATTAGGGTCGACGATGCGATAAATGCGAGCGATAACAAGGAAAAAACTATTTTAGCCTTGGAATTTCTATTTCAATACCTTATCGACGATGCAAGCAAGTCTATTTTTAGACTTAATTCCATTATAGAGCTTGAAAATAAGCCTCCTTATGCGTTTTGTACATTGAAAATTCAGAGTAAATCTGGGACAGCAAGGAAATTTTCACTGTACTACGAGAATAGGAAGATTATAGTGTGGTAAGAATGTTAAATTCTCCACCTAAATTTCTTTTTGGCCATAGATGTAAAATTTAGGAAGCGATTTTTCGATGCGTTAGATTATTGGATGATATGAAGTTGATGCAAAATTGGTTGCTTCATACTTCTCTTTATTCGAGCATGGAGGTTTTGATTGAAAAGATTTTTAAAAAAAACAGCATACACGTAGAAGTGACGGTATATATGTAGGATGTTTGCATCATATTCTTCAAAAATGCTTTTCAAAAAATGCATTCATATAGGAGGATCCAATTTAGAATCATTTTGCATACTTGTTTCCTATGTGGTGACATGATGATATAGTAATACACTATGCACTTATGCACGTTTGGTTGCAAAATTTGTTGTACACTCATTAGTTGTGTATTTTAAGATAACTAGGAGCCAAAAGCTTGACTTAGTCATTTGTGAAATTTCGGGGATGAAATTCTTTTTAAGGGGGAAAATGTAGCACCTCGTAATTTGATGTTGGTTGTTTAATTAATTTGTTAATTAGGCTTCGAAAATAGAATTTGTGCAAATAATGGAATGTGACTAGGAAACTTGCACCACTGCGTTTGTGATGAAATTCTGAGCAACTTTCATATTTGGAGTTTCGCGATCGGAGTCCAAATAAAGAAGTTACGGAGGAAAAACGAATTCGAAATGAAAATAATTATATAAGAAATAATTAACGTTTATGATTAATTAGCTGGAGCCCACAGGTCGAACCATGTATTGGAGCGGTCGATCCCTAGAAAGGGGGCGGTCGATCCCTAGAAAGGGGGCGGTCGATCGCTTCATTCGTGACGGCTCTTGTAAACTTAGGTCGCAACGGCCCAGATTTAATATATTTCGATCAAACGGTTCTGGTTGATTCTACCGCCTGTAAATTCAGGCAGCTCTTCCATCTCTTCTTATATTTTTATGAAAGCAGTAGCAAAGCTTTACCTTTTCTCCTTCTCCACTTTCTGTCTAAATTTTAAAGATAAAGATATTTGTATCTATATTCATATAAATCGAAGAAGAGTAGAAATCTAATAAAAAGGAGAAGAGAATCAACCATATGCGCATTTGAGGTAATTTATATATCTATATATTTTTATTTATTTTCTCTTCCTATCCCAAATATCTTCTCAGGTTTATAATTATAATATATGTATATATGCTTTTATATATATCTTTTGGATTAAAAAAGATTTGGAGATGAATCAAAGGTTCTACTTCAGATCTGGAGATCTAGAAAGCTTTTAAAAGGGGAGTGGGAATTTTTATAGATTGTTATAATACGAAAATTATCATGTTGGTGTCTATTTGATTTTTATGCCTAATTGGATACTTACGTATGAATTGTAAGTAACGAATTGAATAGGATCTAAATCACAATACTAGAACTGTCGTTTTGTAACGGGTATAGCCGTTGGTAATCTAATTTCCAACAGTTATAACCGTTAGTAGCAGGTACGTTATAATTTTTTTTTACATATTTTGTAATGATTATAACATTGGGAATTTTGTTCATTCCCAACGGTTATAACCGTTGGGAATTTTGGAACTTCCCAATGGTTATAACCATTAGGAATGACCAAAATTCCCAATGGTTATACCCGTTGGAAAAAACTATAATTTCCAACGGTTATAACCGTTGAAAATCATGGCAATTCCCAACGGTTATAATCGATGGGAATTACTTCATATCCCCAGCGGTTATAACCATTGAGAATATTTTAACTTCCACGGTTATAAGCGTTAGGAATTCCTTGTATAAGTAAATAGCAAAATTACCAACACTTATAAGTATTACAAATTTAATATAGCAGAACCATATCTTATTCATCATCTAATAGTATTTCATTCAACTATATCTATACGAATTTATAACAATAGAAAACACGAAACTAAAATTCAAAACTAACATATAATCAAATTGTTAAAAAGCATCAAACATACAAAATAGAACATATAAAATTCTACAAAGTTCATTATGACAACATCAAATTTCACTACTACAATATATTTAGAAGCTTATAAACAACGAATACGACACTCCGGCAAAACTACAAAACTACCATCAACCAACTCGGACAATGTACAATGACCATTTTGAGGTGCATCAAAAAGTGGCTCGTCTGGATTAAGAACATCCTCCACCCAAAAGACATTTTCTCCGTCTCCAACCTTTCTATCATGACAAATCTTCTGCACTCTAAGATGTCCTTTACCTACCACTTTCAGTTTTCATGACAATAATTGCACTGCTTGTCTTTCAACTGTAGAATATCCAATACCAGCAGTAGATGGAGTAGGAGTAGGGCTAGGATGGTGCTCGGTATACGAACCAATTTCTATTCTTAGTGTCATCGCATTCGTTCCAATCTGACTAACAAGTTGTCGTATCCATTGTTGCATTTCAGCTAGAGTTGAATTCGTTATTCTACTTTCTTCATGCATTTGATCAATCTTCTGTTGTATCTCTATTTTCAATGGCTTATCTTCATTCTCTTTGTAGTTAATAATTTCTTTTGAAGCTTGAGTGAGTTTTACGTGCTTCACAGTAGATGTGGAACTAATTGCATGACAATAGCTTCTTTTTTTATCATTTTCAAAAACTTCAACAATGACATCTTTTTCAAAAAATTTCAAACTAACTACTCTTTCGTTATCATGAACACCAGCTTTTGATTTTTGCATCTCTTCTGTTGCTTCTACTAAAGCCTAAAAATTAAAACGAATTGATATGAAAATTCATGAGTATGTTATTAGCAGAACACAAGTTCAGTCAAGAGCAAGCCAACATATTTTTGAAAGTTATAAGCTATTCTATTTCCTAGTTGCCTAACAATGTAACTTGTGGGTTTTTTTCTTATATTTGCAGGCAGAAACTTGCTACAATGTTCCACTTTTCAAAGTTCTAACAATACTTGCTCTGCCAGGTTAAGCTTAAACTTACTAAAATATTCCACTTTTCAAACATAGTTTCTGCATAATAGGATGTCACCATTATATAACACGTGAAATTCTATGATATGATAGAATGAAAGTTCATCGTCCAAGAAATCGCTGTAAAAATAAAAACTTGTAGTTTGTGAAAAAAGGACCAGTGATGGTACTCACCACGTAAATACGAATAGCTCTGTTCCTACATTCATATAAACTACCAGGACGTCATACATGTCTCCACATATTTGTTGTAAATCAGAGGAAGAAGACAAAATATGGAACAAAACGTTTTACTGAGAGAATGCAAAATTCTTCTTATTTTTTGAATCAGAACATTACAATGCTTTAAATAAGACTTGAAAAAACAAACCAACTAACTCCACTAGCCACACGTCTAACAAAGCCTACTAACGTGGCATCAATTTTGAATCTAACAGAAAATGCAAAAAAACAATCCTAACAAGTAGCTAAAAACAGTAACTAGATGCTGACTTATTCTTCCTAAAGAACAGCTAGCTGAAGCTCATTTCCACGTGCATAATGTGAGTCTGAATTAAACTTCAACACCTCCCCTTAATTCATACTCGCATACTCCAATCTTCTCAAGAAAGAACTGATGTTTGGCTTGAGCAAGAGACTTTGTAAACAGATCTGCGTTTTGGACATTTGTACTGCAGAATTTCAGAATCACCTTCTCTTCTGACACAAGCTTTCTAATGAAGTGATGCTGCACTTCAATGTGCTTGGTCCTAGCATGAAACACTGGGTTTCTTGTCATGGCAATTGAAGACCTATTGTCACACCATATCTCTGTTGCACCTTCTTGCTCACAACACAAATCTTTCAACAACTTTCTCAACCAAATTGCTTGTCTTGCTGCTGCACCAGCAGCCACATATTCTGCTTCAGATGATGATAGTGCCACAGTGTCTTGTTTCTTTGAGCTCCAAGTAATGGCTCCAGAGCCTAGACTGAACACTGACCCGGATGCACTCTTCCTGTCATCTAAACAACCAGCCCAATCACTGTCAGTATAGCCAACTAACTTGAACTCACTAACATGCTCATACAGAATTCCAAAGCCAATTGATCCTGCAACATATTTCAATATTCTCTTTGCAGCACCAAGTTGTTGCTTTGTTAGAGAATGCATATATCTGGATACCACACTCACACTGTGAGAAATGTCAGGACGTGTGTGAGTGAGATAATTCAGGCCACCAACCAGACTCCTGAATGTCTTTTCATTAGCTTTCTCTGTGCCATCCTCCCTGTGCAGCTTCTCATTGGTATTCATGGGAGTTTTAGCAGTGTCACCTTTCTCGACATGAAATTTCTTGAGCAAGTCAGCTGCATACTTCCTTTGGCACACAAAAATGCCATTTTTTCCCTGCTGAATTTCCAAACCCAGGAAATACTTAAGAGTTCCCAAGTCTGTCATCTCAAATTGCTTCATCATAGCCACTTTAAACTCATCAAGCATCTTCTGAGAGGAACTAAAGTAAATTATGTCATCGACGTAAAGACACACAACTAAGAATTCAGACATACCTTCCTTCTTCACATAAAGAGTTGGTTCATTCTCACTTCTGTCAAAGCCATTTTGAAGGAAGAATGAATCAATCTTGCTATACCAGGCTCTTGGAGCCTGTTTTAGCCCATAAAGTGCTTTCTGCAGCTTGTACACCTTATGTTCCTCTCCTTCTCTGACAAAACCAACAGGTTGCTCCACAAACACTTCTTCTTGCAACTCACCATTTAAAAATGCAGACTTTACATCCAACTGAAACACTTCAAGTTTCCATTGAGCAGCCAAGGCAAGAATGATTCTCACAGTTTCAAACCTTGCCACAGGTGAAAACGTCTCTTCAAAGTCCACTCCTTCTTGCTGAGCATATCCCTTGACAACTAGTTGAGCTTTATGCTTCAGAATGCTCCCATCTGTGTTGAACTTTGTTCTAAAGACCCACTTAAGACCAATCACATTCTTCCCTTCAGGAAGTTCTACCAAATTCCAAGTGTGGTTCTTCTGAATAGCTTTAATCTCCTCCTTCATTGCATATTGCCATTCAGATTCACCCTGGGCCTCATCAAAACTAGTTGGATCTGCAGACAACAATGCAAAGTCACAGTTTTCATACACATCAGCTAGTGACCTGTATCTTCTTGGAGTTGATCCACCAGATGAGCTTGATGAAGAGCTTGAAGGAGACAAAGAACCTTGATTTGAAGACGCTGGTGTTGTAGGAGGACTAGGTGAGTGATGATCATTTCCTGGCATATTCAGTTCCTCCCCTGAATCATCAACACTAACCACTTTCTGCTGAATGCTACTGCTGTTCTCACTTTGCTCCCAATTCCAACTTGCATCTTCATCAAACACAACATTCCTACTAACAATTATCTTGCCAGTAAGAGGGTTATACAGTCTATATGCCTTAGATTGAGGAGCGTAGCCAATAAACACACATTTCACAGACTTATCATCAATCTTGGATCTTAAATCGACTAAGGCATATGATATGCAACCAAAAGTTCTCAAATGACTTATAGAGGGCTTCTTTCCTCTCCATGCTTCCAATGGTGTCATATTCATGACAGCTTTGGTAGGAGAAACATTGAGAATGTACACTGCAGTTGCTACTGCTTCACTCCAGAGACTGTTTGGCACTCCCCTTGCCTTGAGCATACTTCTGGCCATCTCAATTACAGTCCTATTCTTACGTTCAGCAACTCCATTCTGCTCTGGTGTGTATGGAGCTGTCAATTCCCTCCTGATTCCATGCTCATCACAAAACTTGCTGAATTCATGTGATAGAAACTCACCACCACGATCTGTTCTTAGTGCCTTCACAGATAAACCTGACTGTTTCTCAACCATGGCTTTGAAACCCTTAAAGTTTTCAAATGCCTCAGACTTAGCTGTCAAAAAATAAACCCAACTCATTCTGCTAAAGTCATCTGTGATGAGAAAGAAGTACTTACTTCCACCTAGTGATTCTGTTTGCATTGGCCCACATAAATCTGCATGGAGCAATTCAAGACACTCACTTGCTCTCCATGCTTTGCCAAATGGGAATGCACCTCTTGACTGCTTCCCATAGATACAGCCTTCACAAAGCTCCAATTTACATACTTTAGGCAATCCCTGCACCATTTCCTTGGAATTCAGCAACCTTAGTCCCTGCATATTCAAGTGACCATACCTTAAATGCCACAACTTAGCATCATCATCCCCTTTTACTGTCAAAACCCTGCATACATTATCTGACAGATTAAGTGGAAACATTCTGTTACGTCCCATAGAGATCTTCATCACAATCTCCTTGGACTTCATGTCACGAATCACACAAGACTCATTCTTAAATAAGACTGAATAGCCAGAATTCAACAACTGTCCCACACTTAGCAAGTTATGGGCTAAGTTTGGAACATATTGAACATCACACAAGAGTTTGATGTTACCTTGCTCACTCTTAACTGCAATGGTACCATTTCCTTGGACTTCAAGCTGCTCGCCATCACCAAGCCTCACTTTACTCTTCACAGATTCGTCCAAGTCTCTGAATAAGGATTTGGCACTTGACATGTGGTTGGAGCACCCACTATCAACGTACCATAATCCTTCTACATCATTGCTTGATGCATGTTGTGCCAAGAACAGCTTCTGCTCCCGTTCCACAAAGTTTGATTTGTGGTCAATTTTCTGCTCATCCTCCTGCTTCTTCCAGCAACTGGCCTCTTTGTGGCCTGGCTTCTTGCAATAGTAGCACTTAATGGGGCCTTTATAGGACAGAGAAGACTGCTCTTTTCCCTCATTGCTTTGTCCTCTTGCACGCCCCCTTCCTCTTGATCCACTCCTTCCTCTGCCTCTTCCATTTGACTGTCCTGATCTTTCCTTGTTTGAGGAATCTCCCTTAACTTGAAATGCCTTCTCTTCTTTCTTCTCACTTGATCTGGTGAGCCTTTCTTCATGAGCTTGCAGAGAGCCCATGAGTTCATCGAAGGTGTATACAGCCATATCTTTTGATTCTTCAATGGCTGCAACAACATGATCAAATTTACTGGTGAGACTCCTTAGCACCTTGCCTACAACGTGCTCATTCTTCATGTCTTCTCCATATGATCTCATCTGCTGCACCACACCAGAGATTCTTGACAAGTACTCCTGCACTGATTCCTTGTCCTTCATAAGAGCAGTTTCAAACTCTCTTCTTAGTGATTGCAATCTCATAGCAATCACTTTCTTATCTCCAAGATACTCCTGTTTAGAGTATCCCACGCCTTCTTTGATGTGGTTGCAGAAGCAATTCTGGGGAATATTTCATCATCCAAAGCTTGTTGAATTAGAAACAAGGCCTTGGAGTCTTTCTTCCTTTTCTCTCTCAACTGTTGATCAGGTTCTACAGGTTGTGAATCCTCAAATCCATCTTCAACGAATCCCCACAGCTCTTGTGATTTGAACAAAGTGGTCATCTTAAGACTCCAAAAATGGTAATTGACCCCTTTGAAGATTGGCAATTGAGGATTGCTACTGTTTCCAGTTCCATTGTTCATCATCTTGAACAATTTCTTAACTCACACCTGTGTTTCCCTGTGTTTGAGTTTTCTCTCTTATCTCACACACTCCTTGGATTGAAACCCGGAATTTTTTTTGTTTTGCTCTGATACCAAATGTTGTAAATCAGAGGAAGAAGACAAAATATGGAACAAAACGTTTTACTGAGAGAATGCAAAATTCTTCTTATCAGAACATTACAATGCTTTAAATAAGACTTGAAAAAACAAACCAACTAACTCCACTAGCCACACGTCTAACAAAGCCTACTAATGTGGCATCAATTTTGAATCTAACAGAAAATGCAAAAAAACAATCCTAACAAGTAGCTAAAAACAGTAACTAGATGCTGACTTATTCTTCCTAAAGAACAACTAGCTGAAGCTCATTTCCACGTGCATAATGTGAGTCTGAATTAAACTTCAACAATATTTGTAGAAACATAAGTCATTCATAAAAACTAGAGCAAGTATAGCTTACTCTAAACGTAAGTCATTGCTTCCTAGCATATGTTCAAACCCACTGTAAACATGAATATAAAGGTTAATCAAGAAAACTTGCTAAATAATCCTTAGTAATTTCACTTGTATGAAATAAAGAAAGATCAATAAATTATAACATGGACACTTGCACTTTATGACATCAGTAAAATTATTGTTTCTCCTTATGATATTCAACAGAGTGATATATAATCCAATTTATTGGGAGATAAGCAAAATAACTGAATGGATGAGTGAATAACCCCATACTTCCTTCAGCCAATAGTTTTTAAAGTGAAGGTGGCAAGTAGACATAAATATAAACATGTAAAAGTATGATACGACTGATTTGAAAATATAGTTGAAAAAAGCATCGAATTCTGATACTGTAAACTTAATAAATTGGTTTCATTATATGATTTTGTAAGGGACTGGCATATAGCTGTTCATTGTTCAATTTATACCACTTAATAAACTGACACTGGAAGTATGATAACCAGTCCCATGTGTCATTATACCACTAAATAACCATTGGTATTAATTACATGTAAATCATATATACATGTAAATCATATATACATGTAAATCATTGATAGTTATTATACCACTTAATAAACTTACAGTCATATAACTGTGTGATTATACCACTTCATACAACTGTTCACTGGTTTATTAAGTGGTATAAATCATATAACCGTTGGTATAATAACATGTAATGGGACTGGCATATAATTGTTCATTGTAAGGGACTGTCATATGAATGGGAACAACGATATGATGGGAACAATGAATCACAATGAATCATGGTTCAACAACCATTTGTAATTACCAGTTTATTAACTTTGTAGGTTATATGACTATCATATGAATGGGAACAATGACATATGGACTGGAAAATTATGCATCTTGTGAAAAATAATCCTATAAACAACTGAAAAGTCCATAAATAGGAGTGCTATCACTTGATTACTTGATCAACTATTTTCATTGATATTAATTACATACCATTTATGTCTTCTGCTCGACATATACTTCTACAATTTTTTTTATTAAGGCTGATTCTATTACCACCCCGATAATGTCCTTTCCCACCCTGATAAAATACCAAAAAAAATTAAGGACGAATTTAGCCTTTTCTATAGATCAAAAAAGTTGGCTTAATGGTCTCTCTTCTTTCTCTCCTTCTCCATTAGTGATTAAATCAGTTATGTGTAGACACTCCTCCAATTTGCTTTGGAATTATGGAATAAAACAATGATCAAGAGGAACTTTATTACAAGATATTGTTCGGTATGAAGTAACCTAGACAACCGATGGAAACTTGATGCATATGCAAGCCAAGTTGGCAGGCATGTTGCCAAGATGAACAATGCTAGCACAGTAGCATACAACATGGTTGCTAGGGGAATCATGTTTGCTTCGTGAGAAAACAATAGATGCAAAGTTAACAAACATTAGTTTTACTCTAAATTATGAACCAAATAGGAAAGTGAATAGATTAATTTGTTAAATCATCAGTCAGTCTGGTCTATCTTGCAACTCAATAGAAGTTAAATGACACGAAGAATAAGATATAGAGGAAAAAATAAATAAAATTGAGAACATAACATTTGGGTTAAGTTCATGAAGATGGAGAAGAAGGGTACAACTGGAAATGATGGGGTGTGAAGATGAATTAACGGGGTTTGATGAAATTTTGTAAAATAATGGAGTGGATAAGGCAATTAATGGGGTGGTAATAGATGTAGCCTTTTATTAAACCAGGTTACTGAAATAACATTTACAATCAATAGTTTTTGAATGAAAAAAATAACGCTGTTAATTTTGTATAATTTTTGGAAGAAAAAAATAATGAACTTGTGATAGGCAGTGGGTTGGTTGACAGAGGAGCAATATGTTGGAGAGGAGAATGGTTAAGGATAGCTTTTTGGCAGAGGAGGAGAAATTGTGATTGTAGGTGAACTTGCAGGCTATTGGAGGAGAAGGGAATATGAGTGGTTCGGTGCTGTAGTTTGGGGAATTAGCTGAGGAAGGAGGAGGTTGGTGGTGGTGATTGATTATCAAGCAGTGCGTTGGAATGTGGATTGATGATGAAGTTGTTGAAGGAGGAAGGTGTACAGTTTGATGTACTGTTTGGTTCTTGTCGACGGTTTTGCAAGGGGATGTCGACTATAACTAGTTGGAGGCAGGGTGATTGTAGGGGATGAGTATATGGGTTTGTTTTTATGAATGGTGATGTTTCTAGTGATGGGATAGTGCAGCAGTTTGAAAGGGTGATGTTTATGATTGTTGCCTGGAAGTTGAAAGTAGACAGGCGGAGAAGATTGTTATTGTGATGAGGAGGAATGGTTGAGGAAAAATGGTGGTGTTGCTGCAGAGGGAGGAAAAAGTGAGTTGCTGATGGTAGGGAAAAGTTACAGCAGTTTTGTTGTTGATGGTTGCGTGATGAGCTGGGTTATGGATGGCAGTACTGTTGCGGCTTGTATAGGAATTGGAAGTTTGCTGTGCTTTTCCAGTGGGAGGGAAGCAGTTTGCTGATGATGGGTTGGTTTGGAATGGAGATGTAGGAGTCATATTGAAATCAAATCAATAAAAAACTTACATATTTTTCTACTGCGCACGGAAGCACCTCTTCAATTTTTCTACTTGTGTGTGCTATTTTCCACGCCTTTACCCATGAAGGCTTGCATTCCAGATTCTCCGCTTCCTACATGAATATATATGAATTCATTTGTAAATTATGCATACCATTAAGATTACATGTACAATAATGACTACATACCAGTTCTTCATAAAGTCTAGTATATGATTTTCTTCCCAAAGTATGAGTTATGGTATTTTTTCCTTTATTTTCAGCATTTTTTTGCATTGTTTTCTTTTCTTATCACTGTACACAATATCAACGAATTTCTACCACTGGACTTTATCAATATCATTCGGATGATTATCAATCACAATGCATCTAGGTAAAAACTCTTTATCTGTCTTCAAATATTTATCTCGTAGCTTTGATTTTTCTGATCTAAAATATTGTGAAAAACCTCTCTCCAAAATAGATTGAGCAATAGTGGATCCAGATTCATGTCAAACTCTTTCTACAAAAGCAAAACAAGAAAATCAAAACAATCATTGCTCCTAATTCATGTCAAAGTTAAATATAAAAGGTAATCACTTATCAAATGTTTTATCCAAATAGGAGAAAACATCCTACATTAAATGGGTCATTATAGAAGAATTACATAAATACTTTCAGCTTAGAGTCATAAATTCAGAATCTACTATGAGACATAATGTAACATCCCGGATTTTTTGACAATAACAATTTAATAATCCGTATTAAAATTAAATTGATATTGATAATTTTTTTGATAATAATTCAAATAGATTTAATAATCTTCTTCAATAAATATTCAATTGGTAATTTTATCTTATAAAAATAATAAATCGGTTTCTATTTATATTTAAATATATGGTTTATATTGTAAGTAGATTAGCGTTGTTTTAAATTTAATAAATAAAACATATTTTCTTATTCTAATATTTTTAGTATGTTGAAAATTTGTTTTTATTTAATATATAAACTTTTCAAAGTTATTAAATAAATGATCTTGGTTTAAATTTAATTAATGAATCATGATTTAAAATTCTAATATATATACATTAATAAATTTGGAAATTTTTATTTAATTTAATATTAAGTTTTCAAAGCTATTTAATAAATAAATGTATGATTTTTTTTAATTGTTAAGACAAATGTTTAAATGTTTAAAATAATTTTGGCTTGAGTTTAAAATTTAAAATGAATTAACAAAAAGTTTTATGGCTTAATAAAATAGGTAATTTATTAATAAAGATATAATTTATTTTATAATTATTTTAATTTAAGAATGAGATATTTCTAAAAATAATATTAATAGTGTATTGTCTTTACAAATAGGTTTTGAATAAAAATAGCAATTGTTATTTCAAAATTTAATTTGTATTCATAACTTGATTTCTAAATATTAGATTTTGAAATTGATTTGAATTTAAAATCCAAAGTATAGATTTTTATTTGTTTTAATTTTTATATGCATAAGCTTCATTTATAAGCATAATTGTTTTATTTCTTTTTAAATTTATATACATATTAAATACCAATTAACAAATCAATTAGGCCTAATACATATATTAACACGTAAATTAATATACAAATTACTTTTAAAGGGACAAGTGTTGATTTCCTAAGCAACATATAAACAAATGTTAGAAGATAAACATTTAAGTTGATAAATGTTGATATAGTTTACAAGTGACATTTTGTTTTAATTTTTCTTTTATTTAATAAAATCTGAAAATACATCTATATAAACATGCATTTTCATTCTTACTTGTTTTTTTCTCATCTCCTAATCAAAAGAGAACTTCAAAAATCCTCGTTTCTTTTTCCAAAATCAGTAAATTCTTCATACCAAAAATCTTGAATCATGTTCAATAAAAAAATCAAACTCCTCTTCAAAACCTATAGCCTGTATTTTCAATACCCTGCACAAACCCTTCACAAACTCCTCTTCAAATTCTATGACTTGCAAACAATTTTAAAAATCTGCACATCTTCAAAGTGAAGCTTGTTCAACAGCAGTTTTTAGATCAAGCAAAACTGCATTATTATTTTTTTCTGCAATCTGGGAAAAAATGGATTCTGCATGCCACCTGCAATCCAAAAGCAAAATCTGCATCATTCTTTTTCTCTGCAAAATTTCAAATCTGCATTCAACCTGGAAATGAAGCAACTGCAGTTTTTAAATCAAGCAAATTCAAAAGCATTTTTATATAGAGGCATGCAAACAGTTTTACAATCTGCAAATTCAAAAATCCTTTCAATCAGAGGCCCTGCTTCCTTTAAAAACAGTGAGTAACCTTTTAAAAATTTAAAATCTAAATTTTGGTTGCAAGATTTTATGTTGAGATGAATAAGCATTGCATGTTATTATAAGTAAATATCTGATGTAAGTATTATATGTGTGCATGCTGTTTTTTTTATTTGCCTGTTCTGTTTTGATTTTCCAGACACAAAACTTCATTAAAATATTTATCATTTAATTAAGTTTCTGATAGAATGAAATTTATAAAATGAAGTTGTTGATTATCTTAAGTTAATATTTAAAATTTTAAGTAAGTTAAGATATAGGTTATTGTCTTTGGAAACACAGAAAAACATCAGTGCATGTTGATTTTAACCAAAATCCAAACATGTTAATTTTGTAATTCAGTTTCATAAATCAAAAGCATTAACTAAAGCTTGATTTTTAAATCAAGAATTAGGATTTTTAGGAATAAGTTGAAGTTACAGTTGGTTATTAAACTAAAAATGAATTTTAAGCATTTTCTGGTGATCTATGAATTGTGGAGGCTCGGGTTTCTTCTTGGTAATAGAGGAGTGTTAGTAGATGCTAAGAAAAATGGGTAATGGTGATAAAATTTATCAGAGAGGTTGCGGCTTTGAAAATTCTTTTTAAATCCTAGTTTTTAATGGGTTTGAAGAGTTGATCATTTCGATTTGTAGGATTGACCGAGTGTTACGATCTTTTGGGAATTGATAGATTGGTCGTGGATGAAGTCGAGGCCGGAGTGGCTGACCCTCAGGTGGTTGGAGCGGCAAGAATTTGGAGTTGACAGGTTTGAGGGAAAACCTGTTTGTTGTTTCCAGGTTTGATATTGGGTGTCATCTTTGATTTCTGGAGGTTTGTCTCGAATTTGATATTCGTGGTGGGTTGTAGTGACGGTTTCAGATGGGTAGCGATCATCAGCGACGACCAACAGTGGCCGGAGTCGCCGTGCATATGCACGGTGATGAGATTTTTCTGGTGATGTTTTGGTTTAGTTTGGTAACAGGGGAAGTTGTTTGGTTGCTCGAAGTAATAGGGCAGTTGACTCGAGGGAGTTGGGTTGAAGACTCGAAGCAATTTTGTAATGTCTCGGGTTGATCTGTGTTTTAAGGTTTTACAAAAACCTGAATTTCGGTTTTTAAAGTTTTTAAAACCTAAAGTTTTTTTAATGTTAAGAAAATTTTAAACCTGGTTTTAAATTCAAGTTTAAATTTCAGAATTCATGTTTAATTTAAAATCTCAGTTTTAATGAAAGAAAAAAAATAAAAATAAAGTTTTAAACTTGAACTTATTTAATTACTTTATTTTGGTAAAGTAGTTTAAACTTTTTAAAAATGAATTTTTTTTAGTATGAGCAAGATTTAAAATTAAATTTAAATCTGGAAATCTAAAATTAAATATGAACTTCATTTTTGAAATTTAAAAGAAGTTTTTTAAATTTGAAGATTTACACAAAGTGTAAATTTAAATTATTGAATTTTGAAATGAAATTAGTTTCAAAACTCTTCTGAAATTCATTTCTAAGACAAGCACTTCTTTGTCTTGAAATTTTAAAAAGTTTTAAATTGTTTAAACTTTGATTAAGTTTAAATTATATTCATTTTAAATTTCATATTTGAAATGAAATATCAAAGTAATTTCAAAAGTAATTTGTTCCAAATAAATTTGTTTTTAAACATAATTAAGAAATGTTTTATCTTAAAATTAAGCTAAGATTTAATGTTTTGAAATTAATTTAATTAATAGAGTAGTTAAGGAATAACTAGTTAATTTATTTAATTAGCTGATTAAGGTTTAATAAATATTGATTAATGGTTAATCAATTTGAAATTAAGATCATTAATTAGATTATTTAATTAATGATTAAAGAATTATTAATTAAGTAATTAAGTTTTAATCAAGGTTAATTAATTAAATAATTAGACTTTAATTAATGGATAATTAAAGATAATTTAATTTGTGACTAATCTAAGTTAATTACTTAATAAAAATTATTAGAGAATGGTTAATGAAGGTCATTAACTAGGATTATTTAATAATTAATTAATGGGGTTAATTTTTAATAATTAATTAGATTAATTAATTTAATAATAATCATTTGTGAATTGTTTAAGTGTAATTACTTAATGAAGTAATTAAGAAATTAATTACTTGAGGTAATTAATTGAGTTAAATGTGATTGTTTAATTTAATTAATTAATTTTCATTAATTTTAAACACTTGATGTTTTAATGATAATTGCTTAATGTAATTAATGGATTGGAAATTACTTAGTGAAGTAATTGATTGATAATTACAGGTTGTAATTAATGGAAGATGTTTAATAATGTAGGTAATTTGTATTAAATTACTTAGTAATTAATCAAGGGATTAATTAAGAAATTAATTAAGGAATAATTAATTTGTTTTAATGAAGTAATTAAGTGAGTTAATTACTGAATATGGTAAATCAAGAAGGATTAATAATTATGGGTTAATTACTTAAGGTGATTAATTTAAGAGGATAATTAATTAAATATAATTAAGAATCATTAATTAATACAATTAATGATGTAATTAAAGTTGATTAATTAAGATTAATTAATCAATGATAAGTGATTAAAGGTAATTAATCAATGTTATTAATTAAGGATAAATGTAATTAATTACAATTAATCAATTGAAGTAATTAAAGGTTAATTACTATTTTTGGTTGAGAAAATTAATTTGTGAAATTAATTAAGGAAAATTACATGAATGTAATTAAGGATAATTAATCAAGGGTGATTAATTAAGGTGATTAATTTGAATTAATTGATTGTAATCAATTAAATAGTTGAGTAAGCAAGATTTACATTGATGAAGTAATTAATTTAATTTATTTTACATTAATTAAAGATGAAGTAATTAATTTAATTCATTTTAAATTATTTAGATATGGAGGTAGTTAATTTAATTCATTTTAAATTAATTATAGATGATGTATGAGTAAATCTTTGCTTATGTATGAATGGTTGACATTGATTGCCTTAAATGGTTGTGATCTCAGAAATGAGATAAGTAATGCTGTATGGTATGAATGCTTGGTTGCATTGTGATGACAATATAGATTATCTATTGTGATGATGATATGGATTACCTATTTTGATGATAATATGGATCATTTGTTTATTTGATAATGTAGATTATCAATTGTGATTTGTGAGTTATCTATCTGTGTGTATATAGATAATTGAATTGTTTTAAACTTTAAAACAACTTGGACCTAAAAGACGGCGATTTGGATTTCGATGAGACCAGGATCGGGTTTCCATATTTGGATATCCGAAAACCACATAGATCCAAATTAACGATAGATCGTGAATCTCAAATGAAGATGAAGATTCAGAGTGCAAGGGTTATCGTCGTTAACTCTGAGGGTGATTCCAAAATGAGTGTAACGAGATAATGCCTTCGGTTTCGTTCGAACTCGGAACGAACTTGTATGGATTGAATGCTTTCAGAACATCGTCAGATGGACGATGAGCATTCTAAGTGATGTGTTCACTAAAGGTAATCGTACCCTCAAGCCTCATCAACCGGGAATGGCTAAAACAGGGGAGGTGCAGCAAGGTTAAGTGGGTTATGCCCAAGTTGGACGAGATTTTCCCCTGTCTAGAGGCCCCTTTTTATTCGGCTGTATGAGCGGTTGCTAGCTACAACCGCGGGGTTGTCCTGTTCGGGACTGTTCAGTAAGGAATGGTTTCGGCCTTGTGTTACATGGGATTGGGAGTGATCCTCGCTACGTTGATCTAGGCCACGTACTGTGACGAACGGTATGCCGGTAGCCCTGCCATTGTATGGAATCCAAAATCCAATAAGTGTTGTACGTATTAGTTGTGCCCAACTATGTTGGAACGTGAGATGTAAGCATTCCAGTTATTTCTGTATTTTACTTGAAAACCCTGTATTTTACTTGTAAACCCTAGACACTATTATAATATCACTGGATTTCCTATCAAATGTTTTGGTTAGCGTATGGTAAAAACTTTTCCATGTTTGTGGGTGGAAAGTCTTACGTGATACCTTTCTTTTCAAAAGGTTTTTTAAAAGTTAAGCAACCTTAACCTGTTACTGATGCAGCTCAACACTTAAGTCGAAGTCATCCACAACTTAAGAAAAAGGAGCTGCGACTTAACTCCAATGGTTTGCGACCTAACGAAGCGATTTTAAGTCATCTGCGACTTAACAAGAATGATGCAAAGAAGTTACGACTTAGTGGGAGCCTAAGTCGTTCAGAGTTGATAAGTCATTCAGGGTTGATCAGCTATAAGTCGTCCATGACTCATCAAGAAGCAGAGGGAAATCCAGTAGTTGAAGACCTTAAGTTGGAAACGGGTTACGACATAATGGAGTCATAGGGAGATGCCGCACCTTCAAAATGCCATGAGTTACGACTTATGATAAGTCGTTGAAGTCTTAAGTCGCCATCTTTTATGAGTCGCTCGGTGTTGCGCTATCTTAAGTCGTTCGCGAGTTAACCAACCTACGCCGCATCTCTTTAAGTCGTGCTATGATAAGCCGCCTTTCTTATGCCGCATGTCTTTAGGTCGCATGATATATTGAGTCGTATGTCGTCTGTAATGTTGTGTCGTGTACTGTTTGTATTTCTTAAGTCATGAGTCGTAGGTCGTATACGACCTAAGTGTTGTAATATATGTATTGTGTTGTAATAATGAGTCGTGAGTCGTGTGTACCTGTTGAGTCGCTGCCGACGTATGTTAAGTCGTGAGTCGCATACGACTTAAGGGCCAGTTGTGGAAAACGCTATAAATAGGCGTGGTCGTGTCACTTTGTAGGTAGTTGATTTTTGAATAAAATTCTTGTTGATTGCCGTGTGCTTTCTTCTTAAATTGGTAGTTGAGTGTAATCTCCTATCTCCACTTTTGGTTATTCGAGTGCGCTCGAATCAACGATTGTTGAAGCCGATTCGCGGAATCAAGTGCGCTTGATCAACGCTTGAAGAATTGAAGATCTTCTCTTACGGTATCGTGCGCGATCAACGTGTCGAAGATAGCTAGAATTCGGTATCTTTGTGATCAACGAATTTGGGCATTTCAGTATCTTCAACCCACCGATTGCTACTTTCATCGTTCCATATCATTTTGTTAATAATCCGCTGCGCCAGTTTGGTATCAGAGCTTGACTTAGCCAATCATAGTTAAGACGAGTCTTGGAGCCAAGGAGTTTGAAGTTTGGTGTTCATCGTGTTCATCGCGAGGTTGCAACAAGTTTGGAGTTTTCGATCCATTTCATTTTGGATCAAGGTGTGGAAGTTGTTTGAGTTGATTTGTGTTAAGTATAGGCCGTGCATCAGTTTTTGGTATCATTGTTTGAAGTGTTAAGCCGTGTAGAGCTATTGCCGAGTCAAGGTTGAGGCCGTGACATGTTTGATTTGAGTTGAAGATTTGTGAAGTTTTGAAGTATTTGTTGAAGTACTTGAGAGGTGTTCAATCATGCCGCCAAGAAGAGCTAATCGTCATCAGAATGTTGAAGCGTTGTATTAAAGAGAAGAAGCCGAACTAATGGAACAACGTATTAATGAGAAATTTGATGAAGGCATTGGAAAGCTAGAGAAGTTGATGAATGATTTGAATCAAACTCAAAGGAGGAGATCACCAATCTCGAACCATGGAGGAAACCGAGTTTCGCCGTTGGTTACGGAAGCGAGAAGGGTATCACCGCAATTTTTTAGAGAAAGAAGAGAAACATCAATTTCATCAAGAAGAGATCACCATGACTATGGACATGAAGAGAGGAGAACTCCATGAGAGTTTGAGAATGAGCCATATAGAGATGAAGAGAGACATAGTAGAAGAGACATGCGTGATCAAAGGGATGTTGATGGTCGAGATCGATGTAGACGTACATTTGATTTTGATGAAGAGGGTGATAGAGCTAGCATGCATTATCGAGATCGAGACCAAGTTCGAAATTCATATCGAGATGTGGATGAGGATCGTCGATGGGAATCAGGTATGAAGATGGAAATTCCAGAATTCAAGGGTGGAATGGTAGCAGAAGAATTTCTTGATTGGTTGTCTAATGTTGAAGAGATCTTTGATTTCAAGGAGGTTCCTGAGCATAGAAGAGTAAAATTGGTTGCTACTAGGTTGAGGGGGAGAGCTTTGGCATGGTGGCAGCAAACTAAACTTACAAGGGAGAGAATGGGAAAGTCAAAGATTGAATCGTGGGATAAGATGAAGAAGTTGATGAGAGCTACATTTTTACCTTATAACTATCAATCACTTATGTACCAGAGATTGCAGAATCTGAGGCAAGGGACGAAGTCAGTTAATGATTATGCAGATGAATTTTACCAACTCATTGCCAGAAATGATATTATGGAGACAGAAGAACAGTTGACTGCTAGATTTGTTGGAGGGTTGCGAATGCAGATCCAGGATATGGTTAATATGTTTGATCCAAGATCTGTTGCAGAAGCACATCAGAAAGCGTTGGCTTGGGAGAAGCAGGGAAGGTGTGGAGGTGGTGTGTTTACTAATTCCAACAATCAGGTGAAGGGTGTTAGTGGAAGTTCTAATGTTCCTAAACCAGTCAGTAAGCCAGTAGTGAAGGAGGGTGAGAAGGCAAAGGTTAATAGCAGTTTCAAATGTTACAATTGTCAGGAGTTGGGTCATAAAAGCAATGAATGTACGAAGCCGAAGAAGAGAGCAATGGTTGCTGAGATTGAGGATGATGGTGAGGAGGCAGAATGTTCAAATGTACCTTATGTTGAGGAGGAAGAAGAATTGTCTGGGGATGAAGGTTGTAATCTTATGATGAGGAGGTCATGTCTTACACCAAAGCAAGAGGAGGATTCTAGTTGGTTGAGGAGCAATATTTTTCAGTCAACATGCACTATCCTGGGAAAGGTTTGCAAGTTCGTTATTGATGCTGGGAGTTGTGACAATATTATCTCTACAGAAGCAGTAAGGAAGTTGAACTTGAAAACCGAAAAGCATCCTAAACCGTACAAGTTAGCATGGTTGAGGAAGGGTGGTGAAGTGAAGGTGTGTCGAAGAGCTTGTGTGAATTTTTCTATTGGGAAGAAGTACAAAGATGAAATTTGGTGTGATGTTGTAGACATGGATGTGTGTCATCTGTTGTTGGGCAGACCATGGCAGTTTGATAGAGCAGTACAACATGATGGACGTGCTAATAGCTATAGTTTCATGTTTGAAGGTACTAAGATTATTTTAGTTCCTAAGAAGCAACAACAGAAGGAAAGCAAGTTGGAGGAGATTGAAGAGCTAAAAACTTTACTATCTTTGAAGGAGTTTGTTAAGGAAGTGGAAGACGAGCCTGAAATCTATTTGTTGATTGGACGAGAGAGTCATGAAGAGGTTGAAATTCCAGAAGAAGCGAAATCAGTTTTGAAAGAATTTGAAGACGTATTTCCAGAAGAGTTGCCTAAGGAGTTACCGCCACCGAGAGACATTCAACATCAAATCGATCTTGTTCCGGGAGCAGTATTACCGCATAGACCACATTACCGAATGAGTCCGAAGGAACATGAGGAGTTGCGAAGGCAAGTGGAAGAGTTGCTTGAGCAGGGACGTGTTCAGGAAAGCTTGAGCCCTTGTGCAGTACCAGCATTGTTGGTGCCGAAGAAGGATGGAACATGGAGAATGTGTACCGATAGTCGAGCATTGAACAAGATTACCGTTCGCTATAGATTTCCTATGCCGAGGTTGGATGACTTGCTAGATCAGTTGAGTGGAGCTATTATCTTTTCAAAGATTGATTTGAAGAGTGGTTATCATCAGATTCGAATTAGACCAGGAGACGAATGGAAGACCGCATTCAAGACGAGGGAAGGTTTATATGAATGGTTGGTTATGCCGTTTGGTCTATCAAATGCACCAAGTACATTTATGAGGGTGATGAATCAAATTTTCAGACCGTACATTGGAAAGTTTGTTGTAGTTTACTTTGATGATATTCTGATTTATAGTGCGAGCACAGAGGAGCATGTAGAGCATTTGAGAAAGGTGTTAATTATTCTTCGTGAGGAACAATTTTATGCAGCTACGAAGAAATGTGTGTTCATGACTCGAAGTGTGTTATTTTTGGGATATGTTGTATCTGAGAAGGGAATCCAGGTGGACCAGAGTAAAGTTGAAGCCATTAGAAATTGGCCACAGCCGAGAACTATCACTGAAGTTAGAAGTTTTCATGGATTGGCATCATTCTACCGAAGATTCATTCCACACTTCAGTAGCGTGATGGCATCAGTTACTGATTGTATGAAAGGGAAGCAGTTTTCTTGGTCGGAGGAAGTAGGAGTTGCTTTTGAACGAATCAAAGAACTTTTGACGATGGCACCAATTCTTGTATTACCAGATTTTCAGTTGTTGTTTGAGCTACACACTGATGCATCAAAGGTTGGGGTTGGTGGAGTTTTGAGTCAAAAGGGAAGACCAGTGCTTATTTTAGTGAGAAGTTATCAGGGGCAAAGATGAGATATAGTACGTATGATGTAGAGTTTTATGCTGTGGTGCAAGCAGTGAAACATTGGAGACACTATCTGTTCCATAAGGAGTTTGTTCTTTACACAGACCAAGAAGCTTTGAAGCATTTACAAGGGCAGGACAAGATTTCAGTAAGACATGCATCATGGATTGCTTATTTACAACAGTTCACTTTTGTCGTGAAACATAAATCTGGAGTAACGAATCGTGTGGCTGATGCTTTGAGTAGGAGGAGTCATTTGTTGACTACAATGAAAATTGAGGTGATGGGGTTTGAATTATTGCCAAAGTTGATTGACGAAGATCCTTAGTTTGCAAAGTTCGTTGAGAAAGTTAAGGATGGAGACACTGATGAATTTATGTTGGTTGATGGATTCTTGTTTAAAGGAAATCGATTATGTATTCCGGAGAGCAGTTTGAGATTGAAGATTATCAAAGAGTTGCACGAGGAAAGACATGTGGGTCGTGATCGCACATTGCATTTGATTTCTCAATCTTACTTTTGGCCATCAATGAGAAAAGAGGTAGAGAGGTTTGTGGAGAGATGTCATATTTGTCAAGTTTCAAAGGGAACAGCGACAAATGCAGGATTGTATATGCCGTTACCTGTACCGACTAGACCATGGGTTGATATCAGCATGGATTTTGTTTTGGGTTTACCTAGAACTCAAAGGGGGAATGATTCTATATTTGTTGTGGTGGACAGGTTTTCGAAAATGGCGCATTTTATTGCTTGTAAGAAGACGACAGATGCTGTTCGTGTTGCTCAGTTATTTTTCAAGGGAATCTATCGTTTACATGGGTTGCCGGAGTCTATTGTTTCAGACAGGGATATCAGATTTTTGAGTCATTTTTGGCTTAGTTTGTGGAAGATGGTGGGAACGAAGTTGAACTTTAGTAGCGCTTGTCATCCGCAAACAGATGGACAGACAGAAGTTGTTAACAGATCATTGGGAAATTTGTTGCGATGTCTTGTGCAGGATAATCTGAAGAGTTGGGACATGAAGTTATGCCAGGCAGAGTTTTCTCATAATCACGTAGTGAATCGTAGTACGGGATTCAGTCCATTTCAGATTGTATATTCAAGTTAGCCAAGGGGACCGTTGGATTTGGCAGTAGTACCACAACCGAAGGGGACGGTTAAACGAGCTGTAGATTTTGTTGATGTATTGACTGAATGTTATAAAATCGTTCAGAAACGATTGGAGAAAGCAAATGAGAAATATAAGAAGACTGCAGACTTGAAGCGACGAAATGTTGAATTTAACGAAGGAGATTTGGTGTATGCTGTGTTAACGAAGGATCGTTTTCCAGTAGGCGCTTATAACAAGTTGAAAGCCAGAAAAATTGGTCCTGTAAAAGTTGTGAAACGGATTAATGAAAATGTTTATAAATTAAAGCTGCCGGAGGATGTGTACACTTCAGACGTGTTCAATATTAAGCATCTTGTACCATATTATGGGGATGAACAATCCGATGTGGAAGAATTTACAAATTCGAGGACGAATTTTTCTCAACCTGGGGAGGATGATGCAGCTCAACACTTAAGTCGAAGTCATCCACAACTTAAGGAAAAGGAGCTGCGACTTAACTCCAATGGTTTGCGACCTAACGAAGCGATTTTAAGTCGTCTGCGACTTAACAAGAATGATGCAAAGAAGTTATGACTTAGTGGGAGCCTAAGTCGTTCAGAGTTGATAAGTCATTCAGGGTTGATCAGCTATAAGTCGTCCACGACTCATCAAGAAGCAGAGGAAAATCCAGTAGTTGAAGACCTTAAGTTGGAAACGGGTTACGACATAGTGGAGTCATGGGGAGATGCCGCACCTTCAAAATGCCATGAGTTACGACTTATGATAAGTCGTTGAAGTCTTAAATCGACATCTTTTATGAGTCGCTTGGTGTTGCGCTATCTTAAGTCGTTCGCGAGTTAACCAACCTACGCCGCATCTCTTTAAGTCGTGCTATGATAAGCCGCCTTTCTTATGCCGCATGTCTTTAGGTCGCATGATATATTGAGTCGTATGTCGTCTGTAATGTTGTGTCGTGTACTGTTTGTATTTTCTTAAGTCATGAGTCGTAGGTCGTATACGACCTAAGTGTTGTAATATATGTATTGTGTTGTAATAATGAGTCGTGAGTTGTGTGTACCTGTTGAGTCGCTGCCGACGTATGTTAAGTCGTGAGTCGCATACGACTTAAGGGCCAGTTGTGGAAAACGCTATAAATAGGCGTGGTCGTGTCACTTTGTAGGTAGTTGATTTTTGAATAAAATTCTTGTTGATTGCTGTGTGCTTTCTTCTTAAATTGGTAGTTGAGTGTAATCTCCTATCTCCACTTTCGGTTATTCGAGTGCGCTCGAATCAACGATTGTTGAAGCCGATTCGCGGAATCAAGTGCGCTTGATCAACGCTTGAAGAATTGAAGATCTTCTCTCACGGTATCGTGCGCGATCAACGTGTCGAAGATAGCTAGAATTCGGTATCTTTGTGATCAACGAATTTGGGCATTTCAGTATCTTCAACCCACCGATTGCTACTTTCATCGATCCATATCGTTTTGTTAATAATCCGCTGCGCCAGTTACTCACACCAGACCCATGTCTGACCCGGAGTTTATCTTCTGTTTTCTTAAACTCTTGGGTACTCAATTTTTTACGAGTAGCCAAGGGATTCAGGTTGGCTTTGACGATTGTGGAGGAGAAAAGGAGCAGGAGGCTTCTACATGTAGATATATATAGTATTCTGCTGTGTTGATTTCTCTGAGTAGTTCTCTTGTACTGTATTGAGTTATATAACTAGACAGGTATTTATAACTGTCTAGTATGTGTTGTATATCTGTGTAACTCTGATAATGATTGTAAACTATGTAATATTTATGTTATTAATATAATTTATTCGTTCCGATGTTTAGATTCTGATGTTGTTTCTTCTTTCTCTTCTTTCTTTTCTCTTTCTATCCCTTTCTTTCTTCAAGATGATGCGATTTTCTGTGGTGAGAAAGTCGGGTCGTCTCACATAAATTCATTTGGTGTGTTTTCAGGCCAGTAGTTAGGGATTTGGTTGATGACATAAATTTATGACACTTCATCGTGAGAGGACCTCCATTAGTTTATGTGAATTAACCAATGTTTAGTGTAAATCTTTAAAACATAAATTTAGTGTTATACTACTCCTAAATTTACTTTTCATCGTGAGATAGGACCTCAATAGAACATTGATGATATTTCCATGTAAAATCAAAAGTTTAGGTGCTCTCAGTGGAAAATAGAACGTTTGATTTGCTAAATAATATTTCCATACAAGAAAAAAACATGATTAAAATGAGTAAATAATTGAAGTAAAATACCGTAAGTGCTTTTCATAAGTTATCCTTATAAAAGCTGTCTACTTTCCTCCTATCATTGTAACTAATAGGAATGAGTGCACGAATCAAAAGCCCACAACTAGGACTCCTTTTTTCGCATCTATACTTTTAGCATCATCCATTTCAACAATTATTGAGTACTTTTATTTGTTGGTGGAGGAGCAATGTCTTCTTCGGTGCTTTCTTGATACTATGATGCATTGTTGCAACTAGTTGACATTCTGCAATATACACGTTAACTTGTGAATCAGTTAAAAGGCTAAGTAGTGTTTAATATAGAACTATAAACAAGTAGATTACCTTTAGTGCAAAGATGGAAATCAATATAAAAATGAATAAACATTAAGCATTAAAAGGATTCAACACATCAAACAAAAAACACATGTTTTACTACTGCAGAATTCAGATGTCAACATAGATTCAATACATCAAAAAAAAACAAACAAAACATCACTAGTTACAATCATGTTTTTCTATCTAGATTTTATGCATTTCAATAATGTTAAGTTGTGTTGCTCATTCAAATTAGAGTGGAAGTTTGTTGGCATCTCAAATCATCTGTGTCATCAGTCAAGTGCTTAGACGAACGTCGTACAATGGACCAGTCAGGATTTTGTATGTCTTTTATGTAAAAAATTTAGCTTGCTTCAGATGCAAGAATGACGGGCTCATCATATTCTCCATTACTACTTTTAAGCTTCTTTAGATTTACCATTGGTAAACTAGAGTCCGGACAAACCTTAAACCCATGTGTTCCATCGAAGATATTTACCCAGTTGCAGTAGAATACTATATGTTGAAAATCATAATAATCAACCTCAATGATCTCCTTGATAACACCATACCAAGTAGTATTATCATCCATAGGATTCAAATCTTTTGCGCTTGCAATAAACGTTGTAATTGCATTCATGCAAACACCACTCTCTTGTGTTGAATGAGTGTCGTCGTAATGCTAGGGAGAAAATACATAACCATTGATCCTATATTTGAGATGAGTTTTGGCTTCCCACGTTGGACCACTAACATAATACCACAACAACGAACTCATGCATTTTTTTTCCATTAACTGTTAAAACCACTAAAAATATATTAAATAAAGTCATAATTGTGTAATAAAACTATTGTTTTCTTGGAGCCTAACAAATCTTGATGTGCAACCAATCAATGAATTCAGATTGTACAATAACGTCTGCCTTTGTTTGAAGTCTTTTTTTCCCTACGGTGAGCATCTTCTAATGACTATCGATACTCGCTAGAAAGTAAACATGCTATATTATTAAGTAAATAGAAAGATAATTTATAATTTGTAAAAAAAACACAAACCTATAATAATCGTCTAGATCTGGTATGTCCATTCTAAAAAGTATCCATCTTCGAATTTGTATGCATTGTACGCCACTTAGCTTGATAGTTTTACCCTCAATAATGAAGCGTTTGGAATCTCATCCAAGGATGGTGCTTGTTTAAAGCTATGATTTCCAGCACATGGATCTTTCATATACTCCATTGCATATCTAACAGATTCTGAAACAAGATATGCTTCGGCAATTGACCCTTCCACATATTGTTTATTGCTTGGTATGTTTTTACACTCCTTCATAGCTCTAAGAAAACATAAAACAATGCACGTTTTTATATTATCATTGAATAATAATTCAGACTATAATTATTAAAAAGAGTTTCTCACCTTTCAAATGGATACATCCATGTATAATTAACTGGTTCGCAAAGTAGCGCTTGATCGGCTAAATGCACCATTAGATGTATACTTATATCAAAAAACTGAGCGGGAATATAATGGACTGTGACGACCCGTCTTTTAATACACAGAAAGATGTATCATCAATAAGAAAAGAAAGAGATAGAAATATAAAAGATAAAAAGAAAAGAACAACAATCATTAGAATCTCACAGCGGAAATGGAACAAAATATAATATTACACATATCGATTGCATAGTTTTACATATCAGAGTATAAGAAATAATATGACTTCATTACATCTGACATTTATAAGAGTTTTCCAATCCATACAACCCAAAATACCACATCAAAATGTCACTACAGCGGATAGAGATAGATAAGTACGTCTGGTCTCCAGCTCCGGCTTCCAAAACATTTGTTAATCCCAACCTGGTCACTTAGCTACTCATAAAAATTTGAGTACCCAAGAGTTTATGAAAAGCAAAATAAACTCCGGGTCAGACATGGGTCTGGTGTGAGTAAACAAATTAAAGTTGTTTAACTTTAAAATCATTTTGAAAACAAAAGGTATCACGTAAGACTCCCCTCGAATAAACATGGGTAAGTTTTTACCTTACGCTAACCAAAACATTTGATAGGAAATCCAGTGGTATTATATGGACCAACATACATAATGCCTCTGCAATCATATCTTTGGCATCTTGGACATGCTCTCGAATTAAAACCTTGGAATAAATAATATTGAAGTACAAGCATACTTGCGAAATCGCACGCCTCAAGTCACGAAACTTTGGAAATGCATGTTGAACCATGACAGACAAAAAATGTTGGATAATAATATGATAGTCATATGACTTCCATATATTCACATTAGGTGGTTGAATGCTTACTAAGTTGCTTAATTTAGTTCCAAAGTATGACGGAAATTTTACGTCTTTTAGAACTCGACAACATTGGATCTTGTAAGCTTTGTCAAATGCAAATTTAAAAGACTGTTTGGTTCTATCGAATAACAAATTAATAAAATGCTCTGCCACATTCTTCTAAGTATGCATCACATCTATTATATGTCGCACTTTATAGCCACTCCAATACTCTAAGGAAAAAAGAATCGACTTTTTATACCATGCTGGTATTACACCATTTTATACTCATTTACAAGGTGTTCATCATCATCAAAATCATCCCCTATGCGCTTCTTTTTTCTATTTAATTTACCGGGTGTGTATTTGGTATGAGTAATTTTCTCCAAAAGAGTCGATCCTCTCAGTCGTGTTGGAGGTTCTTTTTACTCTATATCTTTATACCATCCATGTTTTGGTGCTCTATATGGATGACCATTCTTCAAAAATCTTCTATACTTCGTATAAACAATCTTATTGCCAACGTGTTCCGCCTCGGTCTCTGTAGCACAAATAGGGCATGCTTTATAACCATGAGTCACACAACCCGATAGATTCCCAAATGCAGGTAGATCATGAATTCCCTACAATAGCATTGCTTTCAATGTGAAATACTCTTTCTTGTCCATGTCAAATGCAGGCACTCCTATTTTCCAAAGTTGCTTCAACTCATCCACAAGAGGTTCTAAATATACATCAATATCTTGACTTGTTGCTTTAGGTCCAAGAATTAATAAACACAACATTTGAAATTCTGATTTCATGCACAATAAAGGAGGTAAATTATAAGAAACCATATACACAGGCCAAAAACTATAACTGTTAGACTAGATTGTATTAGGATTGAACCCATCGGTAGAAATTCCAAGCCAAACATTTCGAGCATTGTTAGCAAACTCTGACCACTTATTCTTAAGCGATCTCCATTCAGCTGAGTCGATAGGATGACGCATGGTGTTCCAATAAGTTTTTGCTTCACTACGCCATAACATTTTTTGAGCTATCCATGGTATAATGTACAATCTAGTTAATCTACGAATTAATGGAAAATATTTTAGAACTTTTCTTGGTTGCTTTATGACTTCTACAATTTCACCTTCATCTTTAACTTTAAATCTCGAAGTATGGCAACGAGGACATTCAACGGCATGCTTATTCTCCTTCCAAAATAATATGCAATCATTTTCGCAAGCATGTATGCACTCTACATTCATTCCTAAATCCTTTAATATTTGTTTCATTACTGGGTATTTATCCAGCAGTGTATTTTCATTTGGAAACCACTTTTTCAATCTCTTCAACAACTCGGTCACACTATTTCTTGACCAATTGAATTCTTTTTTCAAATTATGTAGCTTTATAAGGAAACTTAACGTTGTAAGACCGTCTTCACAAGAAGAATATAGCTTTTCATTTTCTTTTCTTTTGTACTCGTGGTACTTTCTTCCTTGATAACCATTACCGATACCGTAAATGCTATCGTACACACCATATGCATTGTCAACAAGGTTTCCAAGAGCACCTTCTACATGGTTTTCCACTCGAGTTTGATGAGAGATGCAAGCCTCATTGGCAGTAACATTTGGTGTAGGAATGATTACTGCATCTGTGTCGTTCCTCTCACCATGAAAAAACCACTCATCATACGCTGAATCCATATCGTAAATGATTAAGTGTTTCTCGATTGTTTTGAAGGATAGTTTTTTTGAATTTCCTCACTTTTTGCAAGGACAACTGCACATCTCAAAGTCAGGTGGTGCATGCTGCTTTGCAAAGTTTATAAAATATTGAACCCCCTGTACGTGCTCATTGGTGTTCCTACGTCGACATCTAATCCACTCTCTCGAAGTAGATAATGAGATTAGCAAGAGCTTTTCTCTCTTCCTATCATTTCATATAAACAAAAAAAATTATGCAGGTTGCTTGGTTGAACTTGTATTTACACAAATATTTACCGAGAATGTATTGAGAATCGCGTTGTGATGCTTGTTTATTACATCAATTAAAAATGTGATGATACACTGCCGCTACTTGACATTGGTTATACAAGAAAAAATCAACAACACATAGCCATTGGTAAGTGAGTAGAGGAAAAGAAAAGAAAAGAAAGAAAAAAAAGTAGAGATGAAGAGAATGAGATATGGAACCAAAAACTTATGTTATTGAGAATTGAACATATTCACTTACCATCGTAGAAAATTCTACTAAGCACTTCAATTTATTTTTTAATTTTTAGTTTATTGGTTTTTACTCTGATGGTCAATCATCCTACTTCCTATTACAAACACAATAATGTAATTACATTTTATAAATCATTTCAGATTAAACAATTCAACAAATTTTTGACAGCACTTCCCTTTTGCTCCATGTATCATACACAAATGCGTGTACATAAGGAACGAGAAGGAAATGCTGTCGAAATTTTGTAAACGGTTTAAAATGAAATGATTTATAAAATGTAACCACTTTATTATGTTTGTAACCTGACCAATACAGGGACAAATCCGACAAATATTGTATCAGATGAATATAGATGTCCGTTCTGTTAAAAAACGAATACCCATATAACGATCATATACAACACTTGTCAAACCGGGCCAAAAACTCTCTAAGGGATTAAAAAAACACATTTTACAATTACTATTTTAACAACTACAAAAACTATTTTATAATAATCTTGATTCATATAGATCTTTTTAATCTTTATCTTGCATTACATTGATTCAAAATAATAATCATCGTGTATCTTAAATAATCAGAACTCTCTAAGGGATATCTTTGGTGTTCAAGCATTACTTTCTCCATACATGTATGATCAAAATGCAAGACAATGATCCTTTAAATGATCAAGTGATTGAGATAGTTTGTTATGCATTAAAACAGTATCATTTCGTTTCATGTAAGATCAATCAGGATATACAACTGATCGAAGTGATTTAGAAAGTTTCTTATGCATGAAAAATGCTAATGCATAGTTAGTGTGACCCAAATGAAAATTGCTAATGTCCTTTCGACATCAAATTCCATGAAATTTATAAGGCATAGTTGTTAAAGAACTCAGATTTGAATAAAGTTGTTTCACTGAGTTCAGTGTTAACTACTGGTGGTCTACTTATTGAAAGGACGAGAAGGATGATTCAAGGATGAAAAGAAAAGGCGTCAACCTCGTTGAAGAGCTTTATTTATGAAAAAAGAATCATATTAGAAAAATTTATAATATGTAGAAAATGACTTCGAATGATGCAATTGTCAGAAATTGATCCCTGTGCAAAGATTTTGCAACTTGGCATATTTGTGTTCGGTGTATTCACAATGGGAAAAGTAAATAATGTGTTTAGTTTAGGTGTATGTTTCCATATATACCTGAATAAGGAAGACTACAAAGGTTATAAGAAGCAAACTGATAAAATGGAATTAGCAAATGTTTGCCAGATGAATGTTTCCTGTGTTGGTTCAATCAAGTAGAAGTTGTTTGATCGAATGATAATTGTGCTAATGTGAGCCAGGTATGTTCTGCAAATCAAGATCAGGAAACCCAATTTAATACCAAAAATTAGATAGAACAGAAGTAATTTCTCAATTCGAGATGAATATATGATGTCATTCTCCCTTTAATTAAAAAAATCAAAGCGTCGGACTGTTATAATTTGATAGCTTCTTTTGCTTTAATTTTCTTCTTAAGTTGTATGTAAATGACAAAAAGTAGTTTCACATGGTTCTCATTCTTATTTTCGTTGACTATGAATTCATACACTTTAATCAAAGAATTTATAACTCTTATTTATATCATAAAACAATTTATTGTCCATAAGTCCAGTCCAAGCCCATCTTAAACATGAATAATGTCTAATACATGAAAATTTTCAATAACCTATATATGAAATCATGTATGAAGAATTATATGTCGTATCATGGAAACATCTTCACATGACAAATAATGCTTCTAAGAAAATTAGGTATCCCAGCTATACGAATATATGCTTACATGCATATAGATATGTGAAGTTTAGTTTACTCACAACACTATGGCTGACCACTATAGTTTTATAATATAATATTCTATATGACCGTAAAAAAATCTTTTCTTTTTCTACATTGCATTAAAGTATAATTATTAGGAAATAAATTTTTAGACGAAAGCATAAATATGTCACATAACTTTGAAATTATTTGTTTTTTCAGAAAATTTAGACATAGGATATTGGCCTTTAATGATATTAACCAAGTCGGTACAAAAATTAAATTTAAAAAATAACTTAAACTACTAGTTTCTTCCTATAAAGAATTATTTTTAACAATTTGTAAAGAGATGGCAAGTAATTATCACATAAATAGAAAGGTTTAACTAAATCATATGAAATCATATGAATCTACGCGCTATCCTCTTCTTTCACATAGGAGGGAAACTTACTTTCCACCAAGGCAAGGTTTCAAACATAACATGTTATTATGAAATTCAAATTAAAAAAAACTTACTTTCCACCAAGACAATGTTTCACTTATTCCTCACGCATGGAAAGCCTTGCATTTTTCTACAATAAGTCCACAGCATAAACACCGCTTCCCTACAAGGACAATAAAATTTCATATTGAAAAAATACAGTGCATAAATAAGTCGTTAATTAAATGACGTTGGCTAATGAATTAGAGATTCACTTGCCATCGACATGGCATAGGTTCATGGATTAGACTCACTTCCTGATAAGTATATAGGAATAATATAGAACTTCTTGAATTAAATTTCACAATATAAAATGCATAGTAATATCTCGGCATGTATTAGATGTGAACTTCATCCTGATTTACCATAAAACATGCTTTTAGTTCTTACCAATGAGTTGGGTAAAGGAAATATTTTTCAATCTTTTCAAACTCAAATTAATTTCCAAATAAGAATAATAAATTACTCCTAAGAAAGAGCATCTAGTTTAAATTATTCTTATCTAAACATGAGATAAACCGATTGAGATGTAGCATATTATTAGGGGTATTTTTTTCGAATTTGGGTAATGATGCAATTAACAGTGAACTCAGCACATGCAATATTACATGGAAGAATAATATACTTTTTTGTCTTTCTTAATCATTCGTATTGAATTTCTAGCATCATAACTACAATGTAGAATATTATAACTTATGCTAAATATAGATGAATTACATGGTATTAGTAATTAGAATTTTGGTATTTGTAAGGATATAAATATTTAACCTGAGTTGTAGCAACCATGGCAACAATTTATTTAGAGTTGATTAAAATCACTGTAACGATCTTTCCATAAGTATTATTTACTATAATATTTTGGTATATTTTATCTTAGAAATGAAAAGGCACTGAATCATAAATACCCCATAATTCTGTTTTGGGAAATGTTGAGTATAATAGTGTTAATACATGTTTCCTTTTGTTTCTTATCAATTGCTGAGCTGGTGTATATAAATTGACGTTGTTCTTTCTTTTTGGGTGTGAGGTCATTTTGTACTTTATCACAAGAAATAAAAATAATGGCTTCCTTCTTTCTCAGTTTTCTGTTCAAACCCTAGAAATTAACATGGTATCAGAGCAACCAACCTCTCCGCCACCATCACCGTCTCGATCTCCAATCGCCTCTATGACTACCAATGTCTCTTCAATTAACCCTAATGATGAGCTTTTTCTCCATCATTCCGATCATCCTAACTATGTTCTTTCCACGATTCCGTTGTCAGATCGCAATTACAGTCACTGGCGACGTTCAGTAGAAGTTTCTCTGATGGCGAAAAATAAGCTTGGATTTGTCACTGGTCTTTGTCTTCGACCGCATGATAATTCGCTTCTTGCAGCTCAATGGGATCGATGTAATAACATGGTAATTTCTTGGTTATTACATTCTGTTGAAAAGGATATTGCTCAATCTATACTTTATTATCGATCTGCTTCCGCTATTTGGTCTGATTTGGCAGTTCGATTTGCTCGATCTAATCGAACTCGTCTTTTTCAAATTCAAAAATCACTGTCTACACTCTCCCAAGATACATCTTCAATTTCTTCTCATTTTACCAAATCAAAAACCCTATGGGATGAATATACCTCATTACTTGAAGATCGTGTTTGTGCGTGTGGATCTGGAGCTTTAATTCATGATATACTTCAAGATCAACAAGTTGTACAGTTTTTAGCAAGTCTGAATGATTCTTATAATTCTGCACGGGCACAAATTTTAATGATTCAACCACCTCCTTCTTTAAATGAAGTTTACAAACTTCTATTGCAAGAAGAAGAACAAAGAGAATTAGGCAATAAACAACTTTCATCTGGATCTTCATTGACCGATCTTACTTCTGCATTAGCTTCTCAACGACTTGCTGATTTCAAGAATTCAAATAGAGGTAATAATTCTTCTTCTCGAGGTCGTCGTGGTATTGTCAAAGGTGGTAGAGGATCTCAATATTGTGAGCATTGTAAAATTGGTGGTCATACAGTTGACAATTGCTGGAAATTACATGGTCATACTATGTTCTGTGATCATTATTTGCTTGGAGGACATACTGTAGAAAAATGCTGGAAGAAACATGGTTATCCACCAGGAAAAGGTTCTCGTGCTACAGCTGTTGCAGCTGCATCATCTTCAAAAGACTCTACTCAAGTTGGAATTACTATTGAGCAGTATAATCAACTATTGGCTTTGCTGAAGAATAATAGTGCTGCTGCTCCATTTGATTCAACTGCTTTTTTGGCTGGTAAGAATTTTTGCTTTATTTCTTCAGAAAATAAACCTATTTGGATCATTGATAGTGGGGCTACTGATCATATGACTCCTCATCTCCATTTGTTCACTCATTATTCTATTTTATCTAAACCACTTCTCATCACTATGCCAAATGGTAAAACATGTAATGTCATACATTCTGGTACTATTGTTCTTTCTGCTTCATTAACTCTACACAATGTTTTACATGTACCAGAATTTTGCTTTAACCTTGTTTCTGTTCGAAAACTCATCACAAGCAAGAACACTAATATTCTTTTCACACCTCAATTTTGCTTTATTCAGGGCCCTTTGATGAAGAAGCCAATTATGATTGGCAGTGAGACTAAAGGGCTTTACATAGTTAACATTGATAATTCTTGTAAGCATGTTTCTTCATTTTCAAATAATGATACTACTGATGTTGCAATGGTAAATTCATCTGTAACACCTCACATAATGATATTGCTTTGTCTTTTGCGTTTTCGACCGCTCTCAAGAATAACAGTCCTGAGTTATGACATTGTAGACTTGGTCATATACCTTTTGTTCAGCTCAAACACATAAATGTTTTTGATTCCTCTGTTAAACCTTCTCATTTATGCAAAATCTGTCCTCGAGCAAAACAACACAGAAATTCTTTTCCCACTTCTATCACTAAAGCTGATAAACCATTTGATCTTATACACATTGACACTTGGGGTCCTTATAAACATGTTACTCACAATGGTTTTAGATATTTCTTAACTATTGTTGATGATAATACTAGATGTACATGGACTTTTCTCATGTCTTCAAAAAGTGATTCCCTCACTGTTTTACAGAATTTCCACACTCTCATTCTCACACAATTTCAAACCAAAATCAAAATCATTCGGTCTGACAATGCAGCAGAATTTTGTGGTTCTAATGCTTTAAAATTCTATGCTTTAAATGGCATACTTCATCAAACATCTTGTACATATACTCCTCAACAAAATGGAGTAGTTGAAAGAAAACACAAACACCTTCTCGAAGTTGCTAGATCTTTATATTTTCAATCCAATTTACCTTTACAATTTTGGGGAGAATGTATACTAACTGCCACTTATCTCATAAATAGAACACCACTGTCATCTCTCAAATTTAATTCTCCTTATTTTCAACTTTTTAACAAAACACCAGATTATTCTTTTTTAAGGACATTTGGTTGTCTTTGTTTTGTCTCTACCATATCTCAAGGAAGAGATAAGTTTCAACCTCGAGCAAAACCATGTGTGTTCATTGGATATTCTTTTGGTAAAAAAAGTTACAAAGCATTGGATCTTGCCACACATAAAATAATCGAATCCAGAGATATTGTGTTCCATGAGTCCAATTTTCCATTTCATATAAAATCTTATTCACAGCCCATTACTTTACCAACAGTTCAGACTGATTTTTCAGACTTTATATTCACACCAATTGTAATTGATATCCCACAAAATATTCCATCTACTCCACAAAATACTTTGTACAATGATGCCTCCTTTCTGATAGTTCCAGTCCAATGGTAAATAATGATCAACATGTTTTACCTGTTGTCACTACTGAACCAGATTTGCGTAAATCTTCAAGGCAGCATAGAAAACCAATCTATCTTCAAGACTATATTTGCAATACCTGTTATTCTGATCAAATACATGCTTCTACTCTACCTTCTTCTCATTTTGTTTTTCTTTCAACTATTACATCTTATCATGAACCTTCTTCATACCTTGATGCTTCAAATGATCCAAATTGGGTTTTAGCAATGAAAAATGAAGTAGACGCTCTTCAGTCAAATGGCACTTGGGATTTGGTTAGTCTTCCGGCAGGCAAAACTCCAATTGGGTGCAAATGGGTGTTTAAAGTCAAACTTAAAGCAGATGGTTCTTTAGAAAGGTATAAAGCTAGATTAGTAGCTAAGGGTTTACACAAAAAGAAGGAGTAGATTATCATGAAACATTCTCTCCAGTTGTCAAGATGACAACTATTCGAACCATACTTGTTGTTTCTGCCTCAAAGAAGTGGTTAATTCATCAGCTAGATATCAATAATGCCTTTCTTCATAGGGATTTATATGAAGAAGTTTATATGTTATTGCCTGAAGGAATTCCAAACCCCAATCATCTTGTTTGCAGGCTTAAGAAATCCATTTATGGATTAAAACAAGCTTCACGGCAATGGTTTCATAAACTTACTTCAGCTTTACAATCTCGTGGATATTCTCAATCCAAGAATGATTATTCTCTCTTTACAAAAAAAAAAAAATCAGGTCTAATAACCATCCTTGCTGTTTATGTAGATGATATTTTGTTAACTGGTTCTGATTTCTCTGAAATCGAACAGTTAAAGTTATTTCTACATAACACTTTTAGTATTAAAGATTTGGGCTCTCTTCATTATTTCCTAGGCCTTGAGATTAATCACATAGACTCTGGAATTGTAATGACACAACATAAATTCACAACTGAGCTTCTAGCTGCTTCTCAAATGAACTTTTCCAAGTGTTCTTTGACACCGTTACCTCTTCATCTGAAATTAAATACCACTGATGGTGATCTTCTACAAGATCCCACACTCTATCGAATGCTCATTGGTAAATTGAATTATCTAACAAATACCAGACCAGATTTAAGTTTTGCAGTTCAGACACTCAGTCAATTCATGCAACAGCCTCGTACTTCACATCTTGATGCTCTGAAACATACACTATCGTATGTAAAAGGTACTGCAGGTAATGGAATTCTTCTCAATGGTTGTGATCAACCTTTACTGCATGCTTTTTCTGATTCAGACTGGGCAACATGTCCTATATCTCGAAGATCTGTTACTGGTTACATTATTTTACTCGGTTCTTCTCCCATTTCCTGGAAATCTAAGAAACAAGCTATAGTGTCACGAAGTTCGTCTGAGGCAGAATACAGGGCTATGGCACAGGCTGCAATTGAGATAACTTGGCTGGTTCGATTGTTACAAGAATTGCAAGTTGATCCAATCAAGCCAATCACACTATTTTGTGACAATCATTCAGCTATGCACATTGCTAAGAATCCATTTTTTCACGAACGAACTAAACACATAGAAGTTGACTGTCATTTCACTAGAGACAAAGTCATGGAAGGATTATTGAAGCTTGCTTATGTTCCATCTGCAGAACAGTTAGCTGATGTCTTCACTAAAATTTTACCATCTCATCAACAAAATGGAATTCTGTCCAAGCTGGGATTGTATAAATCACCAGCTTGAGGGGGGCTGTTGAGTATAATAGTGTTAATACATGTTTCCTTTTGTTTTTTATCAATTGCTGAGCTGGTGTATATAAATTGACGTTGTTCTTTCTTTTTGGGTGTGAGGTCATTTTGTACTTTACCACAAGAAATAAAAATAATGGCTTCCTTCTTTCTCAGTTTTCTGTTCAAACCCTAGAAATTAACAGGAAAGAGATACCATAAGTGCTATTAGCATTCAATATTTCCTGACTATGCTTATTCTGCCTTGATTTCTATGTTTTTTCCTAGTTTTCTAGTAATTTGCATGTTCTTTATGTTAGATGCCTTTTTCACAGTTTTATATTTCAGAAATCAAGAGGAGAAAGAGTAAGAAATATACACTACACTTCAGAGTTGTAAATTAAAAATAGGAACATAATTAATACGTAACAACTTGCCTTCATCCAAAAATAGTAGCCAAATAATACAGTTAATGTTAAGTTGGGATATAACAATAGTTATTAGCTAATCTAGGATATCTCCATTAGATTGAGTATCATGATCCAGTACAATACCTATCAAGAATTTCCAGCTCAAATTCCTGCTTGTTTGACATGGGTGATTACAATATTTATAACTCCATTGATGAAGAAGTTTGTTATAAAAAAAGTAGATGGAGATATGTGATGATAGTTAAACCAGGCTAGTAAAAAAACAATATGGTGTTAAGAAAAAAAATCACAATGCAACATAATCAACTTTATATATTTGTTTAACTAATCGACTAAATGATCTGTGAATTTACGATCATTCAACTCTTATGAATGATTTAATCAATATATCAAATGTTTGTGAAAGTATGTATTCTATTCCATATTTATTAGATTTCGAAAACTTGTTTGCCTTTGCCATATGTGGCTTTTTTCAAAGTGCTTCGTGTTTTCATGAATATGTATTGTTTTTTTATTAGCAAGTAATATTGAACTAGTCAAATATTTCAATCCTAGTACATGCCTTGTCCAATTTGAAGCCCAATAAAGCATATAAAGTACTGCGTGCTTAACTCTTCTCAGGAGAAATACTTCAACAACTAGTACATTATAAGTATGCAACCATCGTGGACACAAAACAAAAGCATTCTGAGATATTTTTGAACAATTTTTCTTTGTTTTAGTGCAATAAAGTCTTAATTGATGAATTTATAATCTAGGAACTGTCAAACTATAGGCTTTAGTTTCTATTCTTATGTTCAGTGAATAAAACTAGTCTAATTTTTCTTATCTTAATTTTAGTAATGAAATAAATTATTGCAAAGTTAGCTATAATTTACATTCACACTATAAAAAATAAAAATAAAAATAAATATCGTCAAGGTTCCAATGGTCCGACCACTAGAACCTCTTATAGTACAATCGTCGATTTGGTTATGATAACCGTGGATAGAGTGAAGGCATATAAACTTGACGTTAATTTATTTGCTAAAAAGGAAATACCATAATGTGAATACGTATATATTCGGTTGCAAGTATACTGAACTACATCAAATGCCAACTAATGTTTTAGGCTGATATGAAACTGACAGCAATACATACAATAAGGTAAATATTTAAAAGAAAAATGTGTAGCATTGTAAACTGAAAATGCAACAGCATAAACACGAGGAAAAATATATCTCCAACGCTGTCCTAATTTGAAATATAAGTATTGTTTGACTTGTTTCGTGGATGGACCACAAAGGTCATCTTGCTTGTCCTCGGATGAAAAATGTCAGTTTAAGAAGCATGTTCAAAATATTAATAAAATACCAATTTGAAAGTTAGAATGGGATTTAAGTCACGTAATACAGCTAAGATCTGGACTAAAATATTTACCTGTATTGAAAAACATATAAACTCCTGGTATGTCTAGGTCATATTCAATGTTTATAAACTTTTGTATAAGTATAAAAGCTTCTATCTGGCAGTTTACTTGTTAATTGTTTTTATATGTCCATATATTACAATCTGTAGTTCAAAGAACTTCTCCTAAACTAGATGTAGTAATTTCAATGCAAATAGACGAGACTTACTATTCTATGAAGATATACACATAACTACTATTCCAACTCTAATTGAAAAAAATTATGTCTCAAAATAACAATCATTAATTCTAAACAGCTGTAGTACCCCACATCATAGCTATATTACAAGATAACTTTATACCAACAAAGGCAGAAAATGTAAAATACTGTATCATTAAACAAATTTTCTGAACCGATTTTTAGCACAAAATACCTAATTTCAAAAAATAAGTTCAAGCTGAAGTAATTACCTAATTTGAAATTGAAATTTTGGTTGCAATCGATTGCCAAAATAGAAAGCTCTAACCTTTTGCCGTCTTCGTCAAATACTTAGAAAATAAATAGATGGAGGCGGTGGTAGAATGACCGAGGCAGTGGCAGAAGGTGATGATATAACAGTTGAGGCAGCGGCAGAACAGTGGAGGTGGTAGTAAAATAAATTGGGGGCTCGATAATTAGAACGAAAGAGGAAATAAAACTAACGATGAAACTCTAGAAGGAATTCCTGGAGGACCTTATGAGAATTTAGAAGTCCGACATTTTGATAAAGCAAAAAATTCCGAATGGAATAATTTTGAATATAGATTTATTACTAAAAAACTTTCGTTCAATTTTGAATTGTCGAAGCAAGAACTGTTGTCCATGAAAAATGGAATAGGTAATAATAGAATTAAATTTACAAATCATATCCATTATACTTTTAAATATTTGCAAAATTACGGGATTTTGTAACGGTAATAACCGTGACAAATATTTGTAACGGAAATATCTGTTATAAATTTGTAACGGTTATTACTGTTACAAATTGAAAGCAGAATAGTGTTACGAAATAGGCTATTTGGTGTAGTGAATACAATAAATATCGCCTACATTTTCTTGTTTATAAATTGATTTAGCGTTGTATACAATCTGATCTGGAAATCAGTCGCAAAAGTATGAATAAAATATTAATTTGAGCGAAATTTATCCCAGATCTTAAATATGTTATATAAGAATATTATAAATTAGAATTATAACCGTAATATTGTTAGAACACAAACTTTTCTATATTTGGAATTACTGGAATTTAGATCCGTTTAATTTTTGTAAATTAGTTTGATTTCTTTCCCTTTTAGAAATATACAACATTTGATATAATAAGTAATAGATGCAAATGGAAAGAGAAAGTGATCTGTGAAGTATGAATTCAGTATATTTTACACTGTCTATTTTAGTAATAAAAATTTATTATTCGTTGTAATTTCAAACGATCCAAAATTTTGTGTCTTTTATTTTAGATTAATTTATGGAACTATAGAGGATAACCTTTTAGATCTAATTCGAATAATTTAACATGAAAAAGTATATTTTAGTAAAGGTATATAACCGGAACATATTTAATAAAAATAAATATTTGTACATAATCACTGTGCTTATAATAATTAAATAAAAATTTGATAACGACGCTTGCACGTAATATTCATATTTATGATAGTTAGCTAATAAGAAAAGAATTTAAAAGGTTGTAACTCCAATAAATGACAGTGAATGTGGAAGTTGCAATAATATAACATGGTAAATTGATTAATGGGACTGATAAAAATGAAATAAATATAAAAGTTAATAATAATTAGTAATCATACATAAATGTCTTAGGCAATGTCCATCAAAATTTTATGGACAAATTGACATTTAGGAGCATTAAACGTAGATTTATAGGTAGATAAATAATTAAGGTGAATCATATTGCCTTAAATAAAAAGAAAATTTGTAAGCTAAGTTCAATGTCTACCTAAGGTAATATAAATAGAGACTTAGGTTGGTTAATTAGACTTAGTGGTTTAGTGATGCGAGCTTAGTAGAGTCACTCGACGAAAGACTAACCATTACTTTGAGGTCACCAGCAGTCGGGTGTACTTATTACTGATGTGAGATATCAATAGTCCAATGACCCACGACGACGTGAGAGATTTGGGCTTACTTTCTTAATTAGAAAGTATTAAATGGTCCAAATTTGAAAGTAGGAGTAGTGATAAATACCTCCATAGGGCTTTGCTTCTGGTTTGAAGTCTTAAGTGGTTGAAGGGTTCGCCTTTGTTCTAAATGGAAATATTGAGTAACCTAATGGAATTCCAAATAAATAAGGATGTCTCTAATAAGGGTTTACTTCAGTGTTGAGATCTTAATTGGTTGAAGGGTCCACCTCTATACCGAAAGAAGTAACCTAATAAGATGTCATATTTATAATTAAAGAGTGAGAGTGGATATCTCGAGAAGGGTTCGCTTCTTGTTTGGGGCTTAAGTGACTATAAAGTCCTCCTCTTTCCTATAAATGAAGTATTAAGTAGCCCAATGAGATTTCCAAGCAATGACAACTAGATAATATAGTTGAGGAGCACACTTCTGCAGTTAGGATTTAAATGACGGGGTGTATATTTTTTCCACTAGGAAGTATTAAATGGCTTGTGTATAGTCTCTTACATTCCTAAAGATGAAACAATAATAGTACCATTTAGAAGCATGCCTTGGAGATAGGTCTTAAATGATTGGGTCTTCCTTAGTTAAGGTCTTAAATAGCCAAAGTCTGCCTATTTTATAATAAAAATATATTAAGTGGCTTAGGTACTGTTTGTTATTTGATTACGATTTTATTGGCGTTAGATGAAGTAATAGTTGGACATTAAATGTCAGAAGCCTTAAATCGTGGTTAGATGTCTTGTAGTTAGGACCCACCGACCATTAACAAGATTGTTAGGAAATTACCTTGCAAATAGGTCTTAAATGATGGGGTCTATCTCAATTAAGTTTGTAAATGATCGAGTCTACCTGTTTCTCTTTTAAAAGTATTATAGAAGCACGCTTCATATTTATAAGTACTAAGTGGTCAATTGGTTTGGAAGTATCGGTTGGTTGATATGGCTTCATTAATATTTCGTACCTTGGGAAGGGATAAGTATATAATCGTTTGTGCAATGCAAGATTAGATTAGAATTGCTAACTTAATGGGCATAACAATTAAATGGAAACCTATTGGTATAAGTTTATGTTATGGACACTTTATATTTTTTTAGCCACCAGAACGTTGTTCCGACCCCCTCCTCATAACAACCAGCATGGTAGATTTAAAGGAACATGTTACTAGAGCTAGATGTGTTTTATTGTTATAGAGTCTTCTTTCTCTCATACTCGATGCTGATGTGAAAATCTATCGTCCAAGGAATATCCTTAGCTCCAAGGTAGTAGTCATAGTCAGTATTTTTATCCTATTAATATTTCCACTATGAGTTTAGGTTTCTATCAATATCTGATAATGTTATCGCTTATTTGCGGATATCAAATCCAACGATCTGTGCTTTGATGGACTTGAGTTTCGATTATTGTAGAAATTTTGTCCCATTAAGTGGTGGTTTTTCAAAAATCACCCAAGCCTCAAACCGAGATAGTCTCCGTACGAGCGCAATGGTGGAAACGACGTCTCGATTGGACCTCGTATGCAAAAATTATGGAATTTATAAGAATTTGGTTTAATACCTAAATTAATTAACTTTAAATAAACCAATTGACTAATCACCTTTAATTACCTAACTCATCCTCTTTCTTATCCCAAATCAAATTGTCGCTTCAATCCTCATTCATGAAGAAACCCATCAATGCCACGCATGAATTCGATACAGAACTACCTCCTCTAAACTCAACACCGTCTTTTCCAATGATCTCCTCCCCGTGTGCTCGACGCGATGGTGCAATTTATTGGGGGTCCGTGCTTCCCCATAGAAAAGCGTCCTATGCTCAAACTTCTCCTGCACAGGCGTCGCATTTTGCTCCCCGCCTCCAAACTAAACCACCACCGAACGACTCCATGCACCACCATGAAGTCAATCACCACCTCGATTTTTTTTACGGCCAACCACCATTCATCGCCGCTGTTTCCATGCTACAAGACAGAAAAAATTCACATACCTCTTCCTGAAGCCGCACCAACCCCAAACAACATTAAACCCCTCACTTTCGGCCAATTAGCACTACGCCACCCTTCAATTCCTCGATTGATACACAATCGTTGAGGAAAGGAAACCCTAATTTTGGCCTACCGTTATCGATCTCCGCCAAACACCACCGATCCGAACTTCAAACATACCATCACAAAGTCCTCGCTTCTACGAAGTCAAAAGATCCGAAATTATCGAATTCTATTGAGCGAATCCATGCACTCGAATCCTACATCAAAAGCCGGTATGCAAATAAAATTATCTATGCACAACTTACATATTCTATTTAATTGGTTTCTTTAATTGCACCAAGTACTATTCATTTTTGACCCACATTCAATTATCACTTAGTATTCCTCAGTTAATACTAAAATCACTTATGAACCATTTCATAAAATTAACTTCAAGTTATTAAATATTGTATAACTTAAATTCATACTCGTATATTACTCCACTACATCCTAAGAGCATGTACAAAAACATCCACTTCATTTTACCAACATGGATATTTTTAAAGATTTTTAAATTCTAATTTATTATCAAATCAAGCGTTATATAAAACTTAACTTTTATAAAACTTAACTTCAATTTCTTATATAAATTTTGATGTTTCGACTGTCCAAAATCGTCGAAAATTCCATTTCATTTTAATAAATGAAAACTACAACCAAACACATCAAATATGATGCACAGACCATTCAATCCTAATGCATAGGCTATATGTGTCCATAATATAACTTAATCAAAATCTTAAGAACCTAACACCAAATTTTATTTCAAATTATTTTGAAATATATATACTTATAACATTTATATACCAAATCATACTTCCAGGATTTCAATCGAAATCTATTTTACCAAAACAACTTTGTAGCATAGCTATTATAGTAGCATCACCCACTTTGAAACTCGAAAATAAATGACAGTGATGCTACAGTCATCAATGGAATTATTTTCCAACAATAGAAGTGAGTTCAGCACTCCTAACTCATGTCTTTCGAACTTAACCAAAATCATTTACAAAATGGTATCAAATACTTTGTAAATATTACTAAGAACCAAGATATCAATTTCATATACCAATTTCCCAAATATTTACTTCCGAATAATATTAATATTATTTTCCAAAACCTTATAGAACAAATTTCTAAAAACAGGGATTTAAATTCTCAAATTTTAAGTTTTAAATCCTTTATACATTTGAACTATACTTATAAACTATATTTGTGTAAGTCACTTTCTTATATAAAATCATTACACAAGTGTATATCTTTGTTTAGATTATAATAAAAAACTTTTGTTAAAATTAAATTTAACTCAACATTATTACCAAACGCCTTGTCCTCAAACTATGAAACTTAATTCATAAGTTGTTTGTTTCAATATTTCCACAAGTTACTATCTACACACAGGGCCGGCCCAAACACATTCAATGCCCTAGGACAATAAAAAAAATGTTTTTGTTGCCCCAAAATTTAATAAACAACAATACGCTTAAATGTATGAAACAAAAAGTAAATTCTATGATAGAAAGTTAACATTGATTACAAAATACTAGACAAATCATTTAGATCACATACAAAAAACTAAATGTCAACTTGATATGAAAATACATAAATAAACATTAACGGAAGCAACTTCTTCTTGCATTTTTTAAGGCAAACTCATCTATTATCTCTTCATAGTTAAGCATATCCAAGTACTCATTTTCAATTGAAATCATAGCTAATCCACTTAATCTCTCTTGTGACATGGTAGTTCGCAGATATGTTTTAATTAAATTCAATTTTGAAAAGCTTCTTTCCGCCGAAGCAACCGTAACTGGAATAGTCAATAGGATTCGATAAGCAATCCAAACATTGAGAAATCCACTTACATCTCGATAAAACCTCAAGAAATTAAGAATACTAATTGATGTAGTAATTTCCGATGGTAGAATTTCTTTTAACTGTCGAAGCTCATAAAACAACTCATTACCACAAATATCTTTCTCTTCCTCATGTGTCAAAAAATCTTCCAAATTCATGCAATAGTCCTTCAATTTATCGTCATCAACATATTTGAATTTCAAATTTAGCAAAAAGCCAAAAATTCCTTCATAATGTTTAAATTGCTCAAACCGATCTCTAATCGAAGTTAAAGCTTGATCCATTATATGTAGAAAATAAGTAACTCTAAAAATTTCCTCTGGAGATTGTCTATTATAATTCTCTACGATGTCTTCATCAAATTGCTTTTTTCTACGTACGATTCTCTTTTCAAAAAATTTAGGATCAATGCCAACATCATTTGCAATTTCTTTAGCCTCCTCCATCATGAGTTCAAAGCCATCTTCTCTAAGTTTTTCAAAAAAAGTTACTAGCTCTTTAATTTTGGAGATTGCATCTTCAATATGCATTTCCTCTCGTTGAAGTATTTTACTTACTCGATTAATATTGTCTAATATCTTATACCAAATACACAAGCTAATTAGAAAATCAAAATTTTCCAAAGCATTTTGGCACAATCCTTTTGCCTCCATCATCACAACGTCCTCTTTAGAATTATTTGCAATATCAATCAAAGCATCTCTTAGTTTCGATGATTGAAATCTTATTGCTTTAACACTTTCAATATGACTTTCCCAACGGGTTGCAGATAATGGTTTTGGAGTCAAACCTTTCACATGACTTTGAAGTATTTCCCACCGATGAGTTGAGCCAGAAAATAAAGTATAAATCTTTTGCACATACGCAAAAAAGTTTCTGGCTTTCATACATGATTTCGCCATATCACATAATGTAAGATTTAGACTATGACATCCACATGAAATATAGAAAGCTCTAGGATTTATATCAAGTAGTCTTTTTTGCACCCCTTGATGTTTACCTATTACAAATTCAATAAAATTAGTTAACATAATAGTCAATAGTTTAAAATCAAGTTTAAGAGTATTATGTTAAATTTAATAATTTACCTTTCATATTCGAACCATTATCATACCCTTGTCCTCTCACATCATTAATATCAAGTTTAAGATCATCCAAAACATTTTCAAGTTCTTTAAAAAGACCAAGTCCGGATGTATCGTCGACGGTTATGAATCCAAGAAAGTATTCTTCCACATTGATATCACTTGCATCGTCAACATTCACACATCTTATAATAATGGACATTTGCTCCTTATGACTTAAATCCGGAGTGCAATCAAGGATGATGGAGAAATATTTTGCTTTCCTTATTTTTGCAAGCATTGTTATTTTGATCTTGTTGGCCAACAAACTTATCAATTCATTTTGAATTTTAGGGCTAAGATAATGATGATTTATTTCGTTGTTTACCACACGTCTAAGATGGTCTTCCATAATTGGATCAAATTCGGCCACAAATTCTATAAGTTGACAGAAAAGCCCATTATTTTTCTCATAAATCTTCTCATTTGATCCACGAAATGGCAAGTTATTTCTAGAAAGTGTTTTGACAACGCCAATTATACGCACAAGTACTTTTTTCCAACGTTGTCTTTCTTGGTCAATTTGAGCTTCCATTGCTTTATCAATTGTTTTCTTTTGTTGAAGTCCCTTATGCAAATCAACCCATTTTATAAGATTTGCATTGTACGATGGATTACTTTCATGCTCTCTTAGCATTTTAGATAAATTATGCCAATCATTGCATCCTTCACCGGCCAATTGAGATACCTTTTGTGTATGCTTGAAAAGTTTACAACAAAAACAATAAACTTTATCACTTTCATTTGAATATACGAGCCATTTTCTTTCATGCTCTTCTCTACGTGGATAGCCGCCAATGTAATGTTTAGAAGAAAAATGTCTACCATCATCTTGCTTCTTGGAAATGCATCATTTTCTTTTAAAATCTTAATCGGACCATGTTGAATTAGCATAATTCTTTTGGTATCACTAATCACTCCCCATAACCCCGGATCATAGTTAACATCAACGTCTTTTCCAAGATCAATTGTGGTTGCATCATTACTGTCTTCATCAAAAGAATTGCCAACATCTTCGTTATGTTCATTCTCCATAACTTCTACAATATGTTGATTATCGATTTCTACATCAACATTTTCATTTATAGGCTCTTCATCATTGTCAATATCAATATTTATATTCTCATCCTCCTCCCAATTGGTTTCTTTAATTTGACTTGAAGTCTGAATTTTTTTATTTCTTACTTGAAATAAATTTGATATTGAGCCAACTAATGACTTTGTTTCTTCATCTCTCCATTGCTTTTTTTTTCTATTTTGATATCCAGAATTTTGTCTTCGATTCCTATCTCAAATTGTGATAAAACACAATATTAATATAGCAAATTTCAATTGTGTATTATTTACGTTTTAATTGCATAACACAATAATCGAATGTTTTGAATAAAAGTTTCATTAATTATTTTGAAAGAATTTTTTTTTTAAACAATCAATGGTTAACTAGCTAATTAGTAATTAACATCAAATAGCACAAAATAAATTATTAAGCAGCTAATCTGAATGAGGGGGCCTGCGCTGCGGCACGGGTTCGGGTACAGTACACTAATTTGGATCGTACCCGAAAAAATTATTTTTTGAAAATTTGGATTGTACCTGAATTTATACAGTACATTAAATCCTAAAGAATTACAGTAAACTAAATCCTAAAGAATTTATACCAGGACTAATAATCGGTATTCAATCAATCAACAAACAATCGGTACTAAATACCAGAACCGATTATAGTAAGCTTAAACTTATCAAAATCGATATTCAATCAACAAACAATCAATACCCCATAAACTGATAATTGATAAACATACTCACATAATTTAGAAATTAGGATTTGGGAATTAGGGCAGGAGACAAATCGGCCTGACACGATTGACGACGAGCCAGCGCAGCGATGGACACCAGGATGAGGCAGCAACGACGGACTTGAGGATTGAAGGCCTAAGACGAAGCTGATTTGTCAGTTAAATGGAATTTGGTGTGAATTACGGATTCTCCTTTTGTAGTGGAGAATACGAGAATCGATTTTTTTTCTGGTTTGTTGCCCCTGTGTGAAGCGTTGCCCTAGGCAAATGTATCCCTTGCCTATGTCATGGGCCGGGCCTATCTACACAACCCATGCCGTGAAAAGGTAAAACTACTCACAAACTAGTCGAGCACACCTAATCAAACAATAAATGATAATAATAGAATATTATCATTTGCTAACACACAAACACACCATAAATGTGACGACCCGCCATTTCGACACTCAATAGCCAAAATGATAGATTATCAATAGGGTTTTATTCTAAATAAATAAAATAAAGAAGAAAAAATACAGAATCTCACACCAGAACATAAAGATAAAATAAAATAGCAGTTCATGAAGTTGCTAATTAATATTAACACATCAGAGTTTAAAAATAAATAGCATGGTGGAAATAGAAATGTTCCCTAATCAAGAACAATAGAATATAGGTAAATAGCCAACGTCTTCAAATCCATCTTCATCTCTATAAAATAATAGTCCTCAAATCACTAAAATACTCAGGCTGACCTGAGCATAAGGAAAAAACACATACTCGAGTCAGAACTAAAAATTCTCATGTAAGTTAACTCAAACTCCGTTGTAAAAAGTGAAAAATAACTTAGGAGATGTTACGAGATTTTTTATCTCCTAAGGATCCATTAAATTATCTATAGGTAGTAAATACGATACATATGTAATGCCTATCAGTATTGTAAATATCAAAATGGTCTTAAGGCTTTACATTAATCCCCCTTAATACATTTTTAAGCATGTAGTCTATGCAGATCCTGTAACACAACCAACAACATTGGTAGTCCATGAGTCCCCATAGGTACAATACTAAAACAAAGTGGTAGTGATCTCGCATAGGGATGATCGTATGAAAAGGCACATGAGGCAATGTCCAAGATAAGATACTATCGTTTTGTCCTCCCTGACTAGTTGTAAACCCTTACGGCCGACCGCGTCATCAATCCAAGATCAAGGTGCACCAATCAAGTTTAAAAGTCAAGATAATAATATGAGGAAAAAATGTCTGCTAGTGGCAGCAATCCTCATTGGCCAGGTATAGCTCTTGTTTTAGTCATTTTAAATTGACACAAGTGTTAGGGTCATCCATTATCATCCTCTTACTTCATCCCAGCAAACGTTCGTCAATTCAACCTCTACATTCTAAATAACATTCACCACATGTATAGTTATTAAAGTGATTTTAATTAATGATAAAGGGTATGCCATTATCCAGTCCCATTCTCTTCAATAACCAATCATTCAAAATTTGTCATTTTGTCAGTTTACATTTTACAGTAAAATCTTTATATATTACAAAAAGTATTAAACATAAAAGGCTCTTCATATTATTTCATGAATCCACCAAAAAAGTTTCAGAAATTTTTGGAAATGTTTTTTTATTCATCATAGCTAAAATACATCGAATTTATCACTTATTAAATTATAAAAACCTATAAATTTATAGAAGAATTCCAAAATAAATTTTAGAGTTCTTAAACTTCTTTTTGAATTTCTAGTAAAGTTTCAGATTTTTCTAAATCGATTTAATAATTTTCCCAAAGTTTTGAAACGGCTAATTTCCAAGATTAAAATAAAAAATTAATAGATGACCAAAATAAATATAGGCCCCTTTATTAATTATTCTTCAAATATTTTATCGAAGCTGCAGAAAAATTTACAAGTAGATTTAACATTTTTAACACATTTTCAAAATTCCAATAATTGCATTTTAAAGAATAAAATACCAAATTTTTAGAGGGCCGAATGTAATGTAGTTTTCTTCACAAAACATTTTTTGTTTATGGCAACGGAGATATAGAAACATTTCAAAACATTTTAATACACTTTTTAAATATATATATATATTTTTTCTCAATTTGAATTGAAAATTTTATAAACGAATTTTAAAACAAATATTTAAAAAACAAATTTAACCAAAATTTCTAGAATTTAACCCTTTAGAAGATATGATTTTTCCAGAGGTCAATAATCTATTTTACTAAATTTATTCAAATAAAGATAAAATGAATATTTTGTCAAAAATCACATTTTTGGCCAAAGCGATAAATTTATATACCCCAAAAATTCACATATCAATACTAGATTTCCAAAGAGTTTCATCACACTATTCAATTCTCACAATATCCACATGATAATTACTATAATTTTAATAATTCAACATGGTGTAGTAGGGCGTATATCATAACCAATAATGCACAGTTATCAACATATCATGGGCCAAAAATTTCTTTTCTAAAAGCAAAGTTTTTAAAATATTTTTCTTCCTTTTCACAAATTACACATTTGTTCGTATATAACTTCAAAATTCCTAAGTAAAAATCTATACGTAAACTTTGAAAAAAAATTTGACTAACATGTTTAAATATTTAATTCACATAACATAAAATATATTTAGACATAAACAGATTCATTTGTGAAAAAATTTCAAATAAGGTCAAAAACGACAATTATATGAAATTTCATATTTTGTGGTCAAAACAATAATTTTCATACTGTAAATTTTTGATACATTAATGTCATATATCCAAAGGTATTATAATATAGTATTACCTCATTCGATGTCCATAATATCAACATATTAATTTATAAAATTCCAAACAACATAACATACATCATAATTAACCAAATTGAGCATGCAAATAATTTTAATTCCTATTAAATTAATCATCCATATAATCAAACCATCAACATATTTATGGAATAAACATGCAATTTTTTATTATTTAAATCAACCACACATGTATCAACAACTATATACGAAGAATATTGGCATGTTCATGGATTTAACTTGCAACAAATTTTTATCTATCCAATAACACATATCATAACAAATGTAGATAATAATTATCAACAAGAAATCAAGTTAAACTTGCATTTAAACTTTTAGTTGGCGAGAGTTATAAAAACACCCACATTTTGTATGTGAACTCGAACACCGCACTACACAAGCACGACGACACAAACGCAGCGATACAACACAAATGCTCAGGGACACGACAACAGAGACGGACATGATGCAATGTGGATCTACAAGGCTATTGCGGGTTGACTATGGTGGAGTGCCGCGGGTCGGTGTAGGTAGGGCTGACAGGGATGCTATGGGGAAGAAGGTGGTGGCTATAGTGGAGAAGAGGGCCGGAGGCAGTGACTGGTCGGTCGGAGCTGGGGAGACCGTAGGTGCTGGTCATGGGCTGAGTAGGGTGGAGGCGAGATAGAGAGATGCCTGGGCTGCATGGATGGATGTAGGCCAATGGTAGAGGTTTGTGGAGGAGCGAAAGAGAAGGCAAGGCGGAGGAGAGAGTGGGGGAGGCCGTGGAGGGACGAAGGGGAGAGGAAAAATTTGAGGCGAAGTGTAAGGCGGAGGAAGGAAGAGGGGGGAGAAGGCCATAGCTAGCAGTGGCGGGAGGTTGGTAAGTGACTAGGTGGTGGATGGTTGCTATGATGGAGAGAGGGAAAGAAAGCTAGTAGGCACAGGAAGAGTGAAAGGAGAAGTGGAGGCGGAAGAGGGTAGCAGCTGTAGATTAGGAAAGGGCATGCGAAAAATATATATGGGGAACAATAGTAAAATGAAGATAAAATAATGACCTAAAAGGAGAAGAGAGAATAGGTAAAGTATGGATCATGCACATGAACAATTCCTAACCCCTAATATAGCGATATACAGATATATGTGCCAGCACTTTAATTTTAAAATTTTAAAGGTACCCTTTTACCTAGTTTCAAACCCCTACACTCTTAATTGGGCGTCCAGGCACAAAAATAAAGATACCATTGCGATCAGTAAGAGAAGATGAACAAAATGACAAGCTTAAATCTATCCTATAACAAGCATGTCAAAAATTCACTGTTACTATTGGACACTGCACAAAATGTATAAACAAACTTCGAATTGCGATAAACGAGTTAGAAAGATGAGAATTTAACGAAACGAACTGTAACATTTTAATCAGAAAATTTTTATGTAAAAATATTTAGATTTCGAAAAATTATATTTCTCACTGAAATATTAACCGATTCTAAACTAAAATTGAAAGTAAACTAGATTTCCAAATTAAACAAAATAAATTCGCCTTTCTTTTTTTATTTCTTTTCAAATTAAACTTATTAAACCATATTTTTCAATCATAAAATTTTAATTTACATAATTTTATTCAAAATTATTATTTAGTTCAATAATTTACAATGGTTAAATAATACGGCTCGTTACAATCTCCCTCGCTCAAAACTTTTCGTCATCAAAAAGGATAAAGTATAAATCTAGCATTTTGATATATTTTACTAAACTAATCAACTTATACAATCTTTAAACTTCTTACTTAGGTTTTCATTAAAATAATCAAAACATTTCATTTTTATTTTTGAAATACCTTTCGAAATACGTTTTATATATGGTTAATGTCTTAACAGGTTTATTGTTCATTTCTCACTTTCGAGACCTAAAAATGAACGTCGATGATGCTGCGGTCATCTCCAGAAGTATTTTTAAGCAACTAGAGTGAGATCTATTAATTTCAACCCCTTGAGAAATGTTACATTTATACTTGTTCTTACAGAGCTTGGTCCATACGTTGCCCAGACATATGCCTAAAATCTCTAAGTACTTGGTAGACCAGTTTTAACACCAAGTAAAATGTTTCAAAACCATCTCTTTCAAAAATAGATATCAGATTTTTTCCAAACATATCATATTATAAATAATAACTTTCTGAATTACTTCTACCATACCATAAAATTTAAAACGATAAAAATTTATATATACTCTTTTTATATAATATCTCTAAATTTTATACCGGAAGAAAACTTATATAAATCTCATTTATGCCAAAATCAACAATCTTCAAAATTTTAATACTTTAGAAAAATTCATTTATAAAATTCTTTGCTTCACTTAAGGTAAATCTCATTTATAAATACTAGTTAAATATTCACCCAAGACATCAACTTCTCATGCCGCCAAAACTTGATACAAAATATTTTAGTTTAATATATGGATACTTTCATTTTATATAAATTATTAATTTAAATACCATATCAAAATGTTTAAACACAATAATTCAAGGGTGCATTTATGTCTACTTTACTAAATTTACCTTTTCATTTGACCAACCATTACCATTTATCTTAAGCCTACCACATTTACATGTAATGAATTCAAATATATAAATCCAACTATCACTCTTCAAAAGACTTAAACACGTGCAACAATGAAAGTGCACAAATAACGATTTTTTATTTACTTTATAACTATAGTTATAACTTGCCTGTAAATAAAACAATCATGTAAATGCCAAGGCATGGCAAGGTAGAAGTTTATAAGCATCATAAAGGTGAAAATATATTATTTAAGTTATCATTATAAATTAACGTTCAAACCAACATCCTTAATTAATTAATATTCAATTTAGCTAACATTGTTAATTTATATTCAAATTCATATTATCCTTAATTATCATTAATGTTATCAATGTCTAAATTATTATCATTAATTATTATTTACTTAAAAATCTTTTAAAGCTATTCAAAATGACCGAGACTTAAGTTCAGATAAATAATAACTTAATACTTTCTTCAAACCATGTTTCATAAACCACTTATACAGATCATATTTATAAAAATTATTTAACTTTCATAAATGAATCACTGAATAAATTTTTAAAAATCGTTATATTTTATAAACAAATAACTTCAAATCCTTTACAAAATGGAATTTATAATTTTATGAATATTATACTTAGAATGAAATTAATATTTTCATAAATATTAAATCTATGAAATCAAATTAATATTATAATTATAAAATGAAATTATTATTCTCATAAAATATTTTCATATTTCACATTTTTAAAAAAATGCATTAATTTTGGAATACTTTCTTCCTAAAAATCATAAAACAAAGTCTTTAAAATTTTATTCTAAGACAAATACAATTTCTGAAAATTTTAATAAACTTTATTTATTTATAATCTTCGTTATATAAATTTAATACAAAACAAAGTTTCTAAATCTTTGTTCCATATATCTTCTTCCTTTAAAATAAAGTTCTTATTATTTTCATAAAATATTTGCATGTTTTAAATTTTTGAGAAAACACGTTAATTTAGGAATACTTTCTTCCTAAAAATCATAAAATAAAGTCTTTAAAAATTTCATTCTAATATGAATATAATTTCTTATAATTTTAATAAACTTCATTTATTTATAATCTTCATTATATAAATTTCATACAAAACAAAGTTTTGATCTTTGTTCCATATATCTTCTTCCTTTAAACTAAAATTATTTTATGTATGAATTTTCATTTTATAAATATATTTACATAAATTTCCTTTATATACCATAGATAAATATTTTACTAATCTTTTGTAAAATTGTTTATTAAACACTATAAAATATCCTTTAGGAAAAATATTTTATAAATATTCATTTATTTAAAAATCATTTCCCAATTTATTCTACACTTTTAAATTTCTTTTTTTAAGATATAAGTATATATCCAAAATATTTCATTTAGAATCAATAGTTAATAAAGTATATGTTAATAAACACTCTCATCTCTAAATTTCTTCTTCATTTATTCTCAATTACTTTTATACTTATTTTTAACTTTTAAATACCTTTATTAAAGACATAAGTGTAATAAACTATTAAGGAAAGAATATTTACTTAAAGATATATTTAAAATGGATTAAAAACAAATGTATATAAAACGTATGTTACAGTAAAAACCTTCTTCTTTTTATCATATTTATATTCCATGTTACAAATAGTACAAATCAAAATATAAGTATGTCTATAAATTGTTTTATTAAACTAAGTTTAACAAATTCGAAATATGAGGAGTTTCAAAATAAATACCATTGAAGGCATTTACTACAACAAACTCTTTAAATATTCTTTTATAATTTATATCATTTTATATTTTCAAAATAGACTTGTATATGGTTCAAATATTCTAACAACATTATGTAAAGATTACTTGGCTTGGATTGTTTTTTCATAAGGTTTTAAAATAATATTTTATACTAATAATATAAAAAAAGTGTCATCAAAAACATTTATAAACAATCTTTATAATAAAATTTCTTTGAAATCCAAGGATTAATTAAATTCATTATTTTAAATAGGTCCAAACTTAAAGATGATGAAAACATATTTATTTTGTTTTAATCATAAAATTAAGACTTATAATATAATAAACTTTTTATAATAATTAATCTGCTTCAAACTAAGGGTATAATTTTTTTTATATATTTCATAAATGATCTATAAAATAACCATTTAAGTAATTATTTTCAGATCATTGGAAACATTTTATCTTATGATTATCATTAGAGGATACTTATATAAAAATACAAATATGCTCTCTCATAACATACTCTTAACTCATAATAGGGCATTCTATTACCCTATCTTTTAACGAGTTTACCCTTAACAGGTTTAAGTTTTCGCTCAACCTGGCTCTGATACCAACTGCGATGACCCGCCATTTTGGCACTCGGCAGTCCAAATGATAAATTATCAATGGGTTTTATTCTAAAGAAATAAAATACATAGGAATAAAATACAGGATCTTATAGTCGAATATAAAGATATTATAAAATAACAATCCATGAAGTTGCTAATTAATATTATTACATCAGAGTTTAAAAATAAATAGCATGGTGAAAATACTAATGTTTACTAATCAAGAACAACAGAATATAGGGAAATAACCAAAGTCTTCAAATCCATCTTCAGCTCCATAAAATAATAGTTTCCAAATCACCGGAATAATCAGCCTGACTCAAGCATAAGGGAAAAAACACATATTTGAGTCAGAACTAAAAATTCTCGTTTAAGTTAACTCAAAATCCGGTGTACAAAGTGCAAAATAACTTAGGAGATGTTACAGGATTTTCATCTCCTAAGGCTCCGTTAAATTATGTATGGATAATAGATACGATACGTATGTAATGTCTATCAGCAATAAAAAATAGTGTTAAGGCTTTACATTAATCCCCTTTAACACATTTTTAAGCATGTAATCTTTGCAGGTCTTATAACACAACCAGTAACGTCGGTAGCCAGTGAGTCCCCTATAGGTACAATACTAAAATAAAGTAGTAGTGGTCTCACATAGGAATAATCATATGACAAAGCACGTGAGGCAATGCCTAAGATATGATACCATCATTTTGCCCTTCCTAACTGGTCGTAACCCCTAACGCCGACCGCGTTCGTCGATCCAAGATCAAGGTGCACCAATCAAGTTTAAAAGTCAAGATAGTAATACGAGGGAAATATGTCCGCTAGAGGTAGCAATTTTCATTGGCCAGGTATAGCTCACGTTTTAGTCATTTCAAATTGACACAAGTATCGCGGTCCTCCATTATCATTCTCTTAATTCATTCCAACATATGTTCATCAATTCAACCTCTGTATTCTGGATAACATTCACCATGTACACAGTTATTAAAGCAGTTCTGGTAAATGACAAAGAGTATGCCATTATTCGGCCCCGGTCTCTTTAATAACCAATCGTTCAAAATATGTCGTTTTGTCAATTTAAATTATACAGTAAATTGTATATAGAATTTCGAAAAGCATTCAACATAAAAATTTCTTTATTTTACTTCATGAATCCGCAAAAAAAGTTTTAGAAATTTCTAGAAATGTTTATTATTTTTCATAGTCAAAATACATCATATTTTGTGCTAATTAAATTATAAAAACTTATAAATTAACTGAGGAATTCCGAATTAAATTTTAGAGTTCTTAAAACATCCTTTTGAATTTCCAGTAAAGTTTTATACTTTTGCAAATCAATTTATTAATTTTTCCAATTTTTCAAATGGCTAATTTCAAAGATTAAATTATTAAAATGATTAGATGGCCGACGTTTGCTTTATAGCCAAACATAATGAGGTTAGTGATTTAACTTTTGATGATATGATAGAGATAAACTTAGAATTGTTAGATACTTTAAAAAGCCTCAAAAGAAAATATAAAGAGGCTATTGAAAATCAGAACAAGACAGAATTTGAAAGAGATATGCTTAAAGACGAGAAGAAAACATTGGAAGAAGAACTTGAGAAAACTCAAGAATCGCTTTCAAATGTTAATTCTCACTGATATTATTGAGTCAATAAATTGAGACTCAAAAAGAAAAGAAAGATGTTCTTGTTTCTGAAAATCATGATTTGAAAACTAATATCAAAATGGAAGAACTAGAAAATTCGAGTCTAAAGACCAAACTAGAAGGAATCACTAAAAATGTCTCGAATTTTAATAAAGGCAGAGAGAATTTATCTAGAATTATTGAAAATTCACAACCTACTAAAAATAAAAACGCACTGGGTTATAAGACGAAAGTCAAGAATTCACAGTCCAGTAATTTAAACAATGTTATGTCTAATAAAATACCCATACCTCTAAAATGATTAGTTTTATCAATACATGGGTTCCTAAAACAAATAATAAGTTAATAAGGAATAAGTATATTAGATCATTCATAGAAAACGTTCATAATAATAAGAATTATATTTATAAAAGGGATACTGAACCCACTTGGGTTTGGTTTCCTAAGATCTAACTATTAGAACTATATCAAAAAGGTGGTTACCAACGTCATACCATATCTTTTGTAAGTCCCACTCAAGAAAAGAGGAAAATGGATACTCGACAATGGCTGCTCAAAACATAAGACAGGAAACAAAGATATGCTGACAAACATTACATACTCAGATGATGGTTTTGTCACTTTTGGAGATAATTCCAAGGGATATATCATCGACAAAGGCAATGTGAGCAATTACGGTACATCTAATTTACCTCTTGTTATAGACGTAATCTATTAAGTATAAGTCAATTATGAGACCAAGGATTTAAAATATCTTTCTCTGAAAATAAATGTAGTATCTTCGATCAAAATCAGAATCTTATTTTCAAAGGAGATAGAGAGAGAAACATTTACGTTTTAAATATGAAAGTTAATCATAACTTAGACATGTGTTTCATAGCCAAAGAAAATGATCTCTGGCTATGGCACAAACGATTCTGTCATATCAATTTCAAAACTATAAATAAAATTTCAAAAAATAATCTCGTAAAAGGATTATAAAAGATGAGTTGTAAAGTTAATAATATCCGTGACACATGTCAATCAGGTAAGTTAACTAAATCTTTGTTTAAATCTAAGAAAGTCATTTCGACATTACAACCACTTGAATTACTTCATATGGATTTATTTGGACCGACCCAAGTTCAATCCATAAATCACAATAAATGCGTGTTTGTAATTGGTGATGATTTTTCTAGATATATGTGGACTATCTTTATGAAAAATAAAAGCGACACTTTTGAGAATTTCAAAACATTTGTTAAACAAATTGAAAATTTAAAAGGTACCAAAATTAAAAATATTAGAAGTGATCACGGAGGTGAATTTGAAATCGAATTGTTTGATGACTATTGTAAAAAGAAAGGAATATTTCATAACTTTTCGTTTCCTAAAACTCCACAGCAAAATGGAGTTGTAGAACGAAAGAATCGGACTTTACGAGAACGTGCTAGAACCTTACTAAACGAAAGCACGTTACTAAACCATTTCTGGACAGAAGCCGTTGCAACTGCCTATTATGTATTGAATTGTGTTTCTATTAGACCCCTCCCTAAGAATACGCCTTACAAACTTTTTAACGGTAGAAAACCAAACATATCTTATTTTAAAATATTTGGATCAAAATGTTTTGTGTTAATACCAAGGATCAGCTTGGCATATTCGATTCAAAATGTGATAAGGAATATTTCTTGGATATTCAGATCGAAGCAAAGCTTATCGAATTTTCAATAAATGGACTAATACTATTGAAGAAACACTCCACATATCCTTTGATGAAAACGTTAAACATATCTCAAATTTTAATGATGATGATGATTTACTTGATGAAAACATGAACATAGAAATAAATAATTTAAGGGAAGACGAAAACATTATTCATAATTCTAGATAAGATGAAAACATTATTCATATTTCAGAAAATAGAAATATCATCAATACAATAAGATCTCCTCCAAGAATCTTACGAAATCATCCTACAGAAAATATAATTGGAGAAATAAATTCAAATGTTCGCACTAGAAATCAACTAAATTTAATGGGTCATGTAACTTTTCTTTCTACTATAGAACCTAAGAATACCAAGGAAGGATCATCCGATGAAAATTGGATTATTTCTATGCAAGAAGAATTAAATCAAGTTGAACGAAATGAAGTTTGGGTACTAGTACCCAAACTGACCGATTAGATTGTTATAGGAACTAAATGGGTTTATAAAAACAAATCAGATGAATTATGAAATATAACTAGAAACAAAGCCAGATTAGTAGCACAAGGGTATAACAAGAAGAAGGAATAGACTACGAAGAAACGTTTGCTCCAGTTGCTAGACTAGAAGCAATACGAATCTTACTGGCTTACGCGTGTTTTAATAACTTTAACTCTATCAAAGGATGTTAAAAGTGCATTTTTAAATGGTTACATTAAAGAAAATATTATTATTGAACAACCATCTTTATTTGTTCATGAAAAATATCCAGATCATATCTATAAATTTAAGAAAGCTTTATATGGTTTAAAAGAAGCACCACATGCTTGGTATGAATGCCTTAAAAGCTATTTAATTGAATCAGGATTCGAAATAGGAAAAGTAGATCAGACTTTATTTATAAAACATTCTAAAAATGATATTTTAATATTTTAAATATATGTAGATGACAATATATTTGGTACAACTAATAATAAATTATGTAAAGAGTGTTCTGAAATAATGACTAGAGAATTCGAGATGTCTCATATGGGAGAGTTATCGTATTTTCTAGGTCTTCAAATAAAACAATTGTCAAATGGAATATTTATAAACCAAGAAAAATATTGTAATAATTTGATCAAGCGATTCGGAATGGAAAACATTTCTGCCAAACCGACACCTATGAGCACAACAACACATCTTGATAGAGATGAAAATGGCAAGAGTGTCGACCAAAAACTGTATCGTAGTATGATTGGATCATTACTATACCTAACAGCTATTCGTCCAGATATAACGATGAGTGTATGTCTATGTGCAAGATTTCAAGCTGAACCGAAAGAATCACACTTATGAGCCGTAAAACGAATACTATTTATTAAAGACTTTAGACTTTTCTATCCAAAAGATTGCTCTTTCGAGTTAGTATCCTATAGCGATGCTGATTTCGGAGGATCACGAACGGACAGAAGAAGTACGAGCGGTACATGTCGTTTCATTGGCAAATCATTAATATCATGGTTTAGTAAAAAAACAAAATTGTTTCTTACTATCAACTTGTGAAGCAGAATATATATCTGCAGCATTAGCTTGTGCACAAGTATTCTATATGCAAAAGGAACTTAAAGATTTCGAAGATAATTTATCAAAATCAACAATTTACTGTGATAATTCCAGTGCAATTAATCTACCTACAAATCTAGTAAATCACTCTAGAACTAAATACATAGATATTCGACATCATTTTCTACGCGAAAATAAAGAAAAAGATGTGATAAATTTAGATTACGTTCCAACTGAAAATAAATTAACTGATATTTTAAAAAAAAACACCGTTAGAAAACATATTTATAAAAGTAAGTCGAGAACTCTGTATAATGTCAATTAAAGATATATAAATAGTTCTAAAATGATAAAATACAAAATTTTAGATTAAAACTCAAAAATATTTTTTTTGACAAAAAATCATTTTTCTAACCATGCTGAGACTCGAACCTGTTACCTATTGTGAATAGGTCAGATGTCTTAACCACCTAAGCTATTGATTATTTGCATTAAGGTCTAGGTCGGGGCTTTTCTTATGTGGTTACAACTATACTCTAATTTTTTTTATAATAACTTACTTTTATATACATATATTTACTGTATATGCACACATATTACATTGACAAAAGTAAACTACAATAACAGAAAACCACCAAACAATAACAATGATCATCCTTAACTAACGAATTTTTTGTAACTAAAAACAATTCAATCCACTCAATTAATCCTTTTTATTCTCCATTATAGCCTATAAATAGGCGTTCTTATTCACCACTATTCGTATAAAAGAACTAAACTGAAAAATATAAAGTTCTACTACTATATCAAACTCCTCACATTCAACTCACCCCATAGAAATCATAACCTCCTCTGAATCCCCAACAAAAACACCCGTTCATCACTCTACACAACTCTCTACTCCTCACGATCATACCGGATACACTTCGGAGAGGAAGAACGGAAAGAAAATTGTGTTTGACAACTCTCCAACGAGAAAACAAAAGATAAGTGATATACGTCACTATCAGCATGAGTCGTTGATGCTTCAACGCGAAATGTATTACGAGCAGAAAATCAATTCAAGACTTCTAAGCATTATAGAACATATTGTCATGAAATTCTATGGCGCTTCATCCCATCCAATCAACGAACAAGTGGTTACGCCCATTCGTCGTCCTACTACTTTATCCCCACCTCGACCACTGGTCTCATCGAACTCATGGGATCGAAATAAAGCGTTCAATGTTTGACGCAAAGAGCTACAGGGCTTCAAAACTCCTATCCCTTCAAAATAAGAGAATTCGTCATTGTATTTCATTTTCCGAATAAACCATGTACAACTTTTTAATATAAATAAAAGAATCACAAATTCTTCCTTCATATATTCACAACATATATACTGGTACTAACAATCATATAAATAAAATTATATTTTTATTAGTATGTATATATAATATAAACAAATATGCATAAAAACTTCACAAAAACAGGCTTATTAGGGAAACCAACACATGCCAATCGATTGAACCAGTGGGACAGTCGACTGACTACGTAATCAAAATATGATTACAGCAGATTCGGTCGACATCGACTGCCACATTGGGTCAATCGAATGGACCAGAAGTTGAAATCTTTATCACCTAGATTCAGTCAACTGAATCAGGCCTTCAGTTGATTGAACCAGAAGTTCAAAAATACTGAAATTCAGATCATTCGACTGAACACCTGATTCAGGTGACTGGTTCGTAGATCAGAGCCAAATTATTTGCTCCTACCAACACAACCTCACCTTTTATCCTCCAAATTCACCTTTACTCTTTACTCTTACTTCAGATTTTTCAAATTTCCTCAAATCCTAAAAACTTCAAAAACCAAATTTTTAACCTCCAAAACTCAAATTCAATGGCTCTAAAAAGAGAAGGTCAAACAACTTCATCCTCTCAACCTTCTTCTAATGAACAAATCCAACAATGGCTTTTTGACGATACCGCGGTTAGACGATGGAGGAGAATGCAAGATTCTCGTATTTTTTGAAGGTTCGTTTATGAAATTTGCCGATTTCTCTCCTTATCATATACAAGAATTGGCTCGTCTTAGCAATTTGAAGTCTTTAATTAATATTGATGAAAAAGAGCACAAGATACACCAAATTATGGTTAAGCTATTCTATGCCAATCTTAATTTGGGTCACCAAAATATTAAAAAAACCAAGTTGATTGCATATGGAGTTTGGTTTGTGCAAAACTGATATTTTTCTCTTTAGATCGAATGGCTCACATCTTAAAATCTAAAAATGATGGAATTGAATTAAGTGATGTTGATTGTGATATGGTTGTTCGTGATCGTATAAGTCATTTGTTTTTAGAGGATGATATGCGTCAACTCAAATCTATGTCCTTAAGGCCTAAAGCTAGGATTATGCACCGCGCATTAACGAAAACCGTAACTCCGAGAACTGAAAGTTACGAACTTGTTTATGAACACAAGTTCAAAGCTTTATATGCCATCTTCAGAAATATCAAAGTTAATTGGCTCTGGTTTATTCTTGATGAGTTTTTAAGTTTCAACAATGGCCACATGAATGCCATATATTATGGTGAGTACATTACGCGCTTACTAAAAGAATGTGAGATTTTGAAACCTGACTCACCGGTCTCTACCGTTGGCTACTTAAACTCCACTCTAGCATTGGTGAAATACTGGTTGCTCGACCTCCTCCCATCATTTCCTTTGAAGAATTGACTCAATGCCAAATACCTCAAGATTAACCACCTCAACAATAGAGCGAAGCATCATATCACCGTTCGACTGGCTAAAGATCAACTATTTGTCAACAAGACAAAATTATGATTCCAAATTCAAGTCTTCTTCCACATGAGTCTATTTCCATGACATGCCGTAACTAAAAACTTCTTGAAACATATATCACTGGGGTTGATAAAAAGCTTGATAAAGTGAAAGGATTTTTCACAAAGTTCTGGCAAGCGAGCTCGCGTTCATCGAGATCTTCCACATCTACATTAGGTGATCCAGGCAAACAACCCATCTTCACTTAGTCCTCCTCTTCCGATGATCAAGCGAGTAGTATCAACAATGGTGGAAATGGAGGCGATGGTGATGATATAGGTGGTCAAAGTTCTCATGACGATAGGGGTAATCGTATAATAGAGTAAGTCGTTTCTTATCTTAGTATTTGCTTTTTATGATCTACAAACATTAATCTTTCATTTCAAAACATTAAAACATGGCTTGTGCTAAATAGCCAATGTTTCGTATTATTTGTTTCATATATGATGTTGTTACCTTAAAACTCTTGTTTATGATGTTGCGATGTACGAATGCTTATATCTTTTATTGCTATGATTTGAATATCTATACATGCATCATACGATTATTCATGTTCTTTATTCCTTTTTGTCGATGACAAAGGGGGAGAAAATTATCACTAACATTAAGAATGCAGGATATATATCACCAAAGATTCAAGGGAAGTAAGTATTCATATTATACTATATATAGTCAAAATCTATATCTATTTACAGGTTGTCATCAATCAAAAGGGGGAAGAATGTTGAGACTTGGTTTTGATTCATGCACGAAGCTATCACTGCAACATATAGATTCGACAATTGTTACGATAAAAAGAGAATATATACTACATGGAGACAAGACATCAAAATCGGTGCATCAACTTTTATATTATTTTGATTTAACTCTTAAGTCAATATTGTTAAGATCTCTCCTCGTTTACGTATATATTAGCTTATACATATAATCTTCTTATTTTCAAATGATTTATACATACATAAGCATATAATATATATACACACTTGTGTAAACCGTGCAAATTGCATAGATAATACCAGGTCAGTTGACTGACTTGCTAGTATCTATGCAGCATGTAAAGGTGCACAAGTGTGTGTGTGTGTGTGTGTATATATATATATATATAATATAATAAAATTGTTTGAATATTTAGTCGACTATCCCAGAGGCTCAGTTGACTGAATTTCTGTAACGGCTATATTTTCTAAAAAGACACGATCATTCGTGAAGAGTCACGAATCTCTACGAAGAGATTTGGATGCGACGCTTCAACCGAAACTCTTCGCAATGGTCGCTACTATTTAGCAACTATAAATACATATCCTAACTTCATTCCAAATAACTTATTCTGCTTATCTCTCTTATCTAACTCTCTTGAATATTCTTGCGATTATACTCTCAAATATTTAGCATTCTTAACATACTTATTGCTTGAATTAGATTTATATATCATATTCTAAGCAATACTATTCCTTTCCAATCTTCATAAATTTCAAATATCAAGGGTTGTTATTTTAGTAAAATTCCAGAAGGAGTCTGGGACTGGACGTATGATGGAGCTTTGAACTAGTATAAAAATCTCTGGTGTTATTTTTATTATACTGCTATTATATTTCGCACTATTTACTGTATAGCTATCATCACTATACTCTATATTATCGTATATCCATATTACACGATCCATAACACACTTTCACCGAGGACCGTTCTTGAACTCGTACATGTGTAAGCGACTTAACCGTGGTAGTGTTGAATTTTCCACTTATTCGTTATTATTCCAGTCGCTTGATTATAAGATGATGCCTTGATCTGGGGCCATCTTCATTTGATGTGGATGGTGGTCGCTTCTGTTCCACCGTCACTACTCGCCTTTTAACATACTACAACAGCATGTCATTCCAGATATGTCTTTCGACCTCGTCCCTCAAGTGCCTGCAATCGTTTGTACTTTGGACGCCTAGCTCATGGAATAAGTAGTACTTATCTGACCTCTTTTCATTATTGGTTGGAACTCTCCTCATTGGCCTTCGGTAAGGAACCTACCCCCTTGTGTCTTGGTATATCCGCTATAAAGTCTCACTCAGCTCCGAATAAGAGATGAATCTCAACTCCTTTCATAGTCGCCTCAACTCGTTAGAGTCATTCTCCGCCTTCCGCTTCCCTTTGTCTCTATTTGAATCTTTTCCGGGTGGGTCTCCGCCTTTAACTGCATAAACTTCAACTTCATCTCCTTCCTCTCTTTCAGCATTTGCATCCTTCTATCATAGAAACCTTTCCGCCTCGTGGTAAAACTCTCTAAGATCCACAGGTGGATTCCTAGTCAATAAATTCTTGAACTCTGTGCCATCAGCTGTGCTGGATATAGCTTCCATCAAAACCATGGATGGATCTGAACGATCCACCGAGGCTGCCGCTGCATTGAATAGTGTTAGAAAACTCCTCAAAGATTCCCCGGTTCTCTGCTTTAGTGTCATCGAACTCACCACATTCTTGGGGGCCTCGAGATGTGAACTCCAAACTGCCTCATAAACTTCTCAATAAACTTGGTCCACGTTTCAATCGAACTGCTTTCCAATTGCCTGAATCACAGCGTTGCTATATTCGTCAAATACAATGGGAAACATCAGGCCATGACCTCCTCTGACGCTTCTAGTACTTTCATGTGCCTTATATAACTTGTTAAATGAAAAACAAGATCTGTCCTTCCATCGTACGTCTCCAGGGTTGGTAGCTTGAATTCAGGTGGGTTTCTATCTTGCGTGATTATTGGAGCGAATGGGCTCCTGTTCACATCTTCAAAATCTCAATTCACCAATCTGCCTCTCATGGCTCATCTGACCATTTCCGTCGATCTGTCACTATCATAAAGTTGTGGTCCCTGCCTGTTGCCTTCGGCCTACCCCCTTCCCCCGAGTTCACGAAGGAAACCTAGAATCTGCTCAACCGGACGAGCATCCATTGCTCTATCAATGCCATGTTACACAGTTCTGCCTAACATCCAGCCTGGGATTGGATTAACATGCTCAGGGAAAGTGCCTCTAGCTCAGGGGCTGCTCCTGATGATCCTGATCTATACCAAATTGTGGTTGCTCCACGCTCCTGATCCCTATTTTCGAAACTTCTTGTAGTTACGCTCCCTTGATTCTGCACTCCAGCTTGTCCAACTTGTCGAAGTAGGTTCTGCATCATCTCCTCTTGCCTTTTCAGCATCCCTTCCTGCATAGCCTCCATCATCATCTCCATCTCGTCTCGGGTGATAAAGACTGAGATTTGATTAGCTCCTAAGGAAGCCTTCTGACTTCCTTCATGCCGACTCCTTTCTGTTCTTTGTCTCCTTGCTGATTGTTTCACCATAGCTTTCCAGATCCAAATTCCTAAGCCTTTAAATTCAAGATTCAAGCTTTAAAATTCTCGAGAGCTAACGTTCTCAGTGAAAGCACCAAAATGTTTGTGCCAAAATTGATCACAAACACCCAACTGCAGATGAAAGCACCAACTCACAATCACAGATAGACAATATGTAGATGATATAAATATGAAGAACACTCCAAATTTAAAAGGGAAAGTAGTAAAAACATAAAATTTATAGTGGTTCGACATTGTAGCCTAGTCCACTTTAAAGAGTTGCTATTTTATTTATGATTCTCTATTGATTTACAAGAGTACAATTGATAGTATCAGAGTTACAATGGAGTTCAACAGAGTAACTATGTAGAAGAGCCAAAAAAGTACCTTTTCTCGAGGCATATGACTGCTATTTATAGGCGTGACATGGAAATATCTGACTTTTAATTCGAAATACTCCTTCTCACACGTGGATGGGCCCACGTGATTGATTCGAGGTGGTTTGGAATCGATCCCTGATTGATCCCTAGGTATTTCGTACCGATCCAAAAGTGATCCAATGGCGATAGGATCGATCACGGACATTCTTCTGGTGGTATGCAAGTTACAGTGAAAATTTGAAGGCATTTGGAGTTGTAGATCCCACGTTATAATTGATCCAAGTTGAATTTGCAATGGGCCGTCACGTTCATTCCCATGGCTGTCGATCTAGTCCGTATCGATATTTTTTTCATATCGATCATTGCCATATCCATCGTCCACCGATTACGCATTGATCCGAGTTTCACGCCTCGATTCATATTGAATGCTTCAACACTTGACCTGCTCCTTCATATCGATCGATACGAAACTGATCGATATGAAACAGCTTATGATTGCCTTTTGTATTGATTAAATGGTCATTGATTTCGTATCGATCGTCTGATTGATCGATACGAGTCATATAGGAGGATCGATACGAAGTAGGAAATTGTAGTGCGAATGAACATGGGTCGAACTCCATCTACTTCGTATTGATCGTTTGATATTGGTTTCGTATCGATAATAAGTGATGGTTTCGTATCTACCATCTAGTTGATTGATACTAAACATTTATCAACATGGATCGATACGAAGTGAATAATTGCTTCATAGACATATATCAAAATTGATTGATACGAAGTGAATCACCTTGATTGATATGAAAGATACATTTACCTAATGGATACTAAAGAAACGAGTGCCACCTTGATGAATACGAATATGATGGATACAAGATTGATGGGGACACTTGCAGCTAATCGATCCATAGCTCTGACTCGAAGTAGCCGCCTCCCTGACCCGAAGTAGACCTGTCTCTGACTCGAAGCAAGTGCCACGACGACTCGAAGTAGCTTGTAAGTATGCTAATCCATCAAGGACTTGAAGCAAACCCTTCTCTGACCCAAAATAACATGCCTACAAGCCCGAAGCGAACATGAAGGTAACTCGGAGCAGACTCCAAGCAACTTGAAACTATTCAATCTTTGTCAAAGCCATATTTCAAACATCTTTACTACATCGACTATGCTATATCCTGGCTTCATGATCATGTTTACTATCTGTGAAAATCCAGCTTCTATCATTATGCAGTTGAGTGGGTTAAATCCGCCCGTATCTTGCCTTGCCAAAATGCGAGTTAACAAAGTGCTTCTTGGTAGTCTAAATGCTTCCTTTTTGTCCATAATAAACTATATGCCATATGCATCTACATTTGTTCATGCATTGAATACCGAACTAATTCTATGCATCTTCTATGTTTGACACGGTAATTGATGTCTAAGAGAATAAATCTTGCCACTTTCTTAATCGTAAAATAGGACAAATTTTCATTTTAGGCTTGAGAAGAAAAACTCATTTCAATTTGAGGCCTCGTTCGAAACATATTATGAAAATACGCTCACCGTTCAGCATTTTATACTTACGTATTCTAAAAATGAACAAACATTTAATTGTAATTTGCATTTGTGCAAGCAATTTTTTTTAAGTATATTTGCCTTTGCATATTTTCGAAATACTAGAAAAAAGCCATATAGTGAAAAAGGGATCCATTTCCATAATAAGTTTAGAACAATGCCAGAGGGTTGCAAACAGTTGTGAAAAAAAATTGAAATAATAATACTTCTAATATGTTACAAAAGGAAATTCCTAGTAGCATACATGTTCCCCAAAATAAGCCTGGCATTTCAATGCTACTTATGGTTTCCTCTAATTTTTTCATGTCAATCTCATCATTCCTTGGTTTCACATCCAATAGTACAGATGACTTTACACCTTCACATAAAAATGAGAATAATTTACTTAGTAAAACAAATAACTAGATGCATTAAAGAATTACTGTTTAGGGATGGATGCATGCATCTATTCATGATCCACCTGTATAGAAAAATAACTAGTTTATTTATCGGTGTAGTTTATAGTTCGTTTATTACCTTATATAACTGTAATGGTATAACATTATTTAAGCAAGATATTTAATCCATATAATTAATTTTAGTAAAGACATGTATTGTTTCTACACTTTCCCAAGAAAAGTATAAGGATTTCCAAAGCAACTTGAAAAAAGGAATATAGCAAACTATTACGAACGAGTTAAAGATACATGTAAGTAACCATGAAACAAAGCTTTGTTGATTCGAAACAGATCTGATTCATACCGTGGGAGCGTCTCTTATGGCTTTCACCCTTCCATGTTTAGTTGGATTAAAAGTGAATTTATATGTTTAATTGCTCACTTTGTTTCTTCTTGGTAGATGACTTTTTCACAGCTTGCCATTCTGCTGCAGCTTTCTTGTCTTCCTCCACCTCTTCATCAAACAAATCCAAATCATCACCGTCGCTAATTCCTTCTCCTTTCTTCTTCTGTAAAAGATATCATAATAATGGCCAATTAAAAAGTTGGTGAAAATTTTAAACTGCTTTATTCAGCAACTTCACTTATCTCTGGAAATCAAACTAGTAACAACTGTTGTGGAATGTCATCAAACTTCTGGAGAAACAAAGATAAATTTTATTATCTGGAGAAGCAAAGGTAAATTTTATACATAGGCCCTTAGGAAAAAAAAAGTCCCGTTTGAAACTTATTACAAAATTTTACTGGACCAGAATTTGTATTTTGCACAATTTCAAAAGTGCACAAATATAAAAACTCAATTTGAAATTACACAAGTATAATTTTTTTAAAAGAAAATATCCGTGCTTGCGTAAATTCAGATTGGACACGTAGAAAATGCTGCTATAAGAAAAAATAAACCAAGTTTTGTAATTAGTTTTTAACAAGGTCTAAAGTTGAAATATGTTTTTGGGGATCTACAAATAAAATTTGCGTGAGAAATTGATAATATTATATTTATTAATCATTATCATGTTGGTTTGAGAAAAGTTTAAAATTGGCATTTTGGGATTGTGAGCGACAAGTCATCAAACACTCACAATCACTTTAAGACAGATAGAGTTTAGCGACGGCAAATAGCCGTCGTCAGCCGACAGTAAAAGCCGTCGCTTTTTTTAATTGCCGATCAAAGGATTAACGACGTCAGCGATGATTTTGTCAATTGTTTTTCGACGACTAGCGACGGATGTGCCATCGTCAACCGTCAATAACCAATGGACACGTGTCATGATTCAATGCATCAAGGATGAACCATTGGGTTGTCACCAGCCGCCGTTAGCCGTCGGTAGCATATAACCACTAGACCGTGGTTAGTCATCGGTATCTGCAAGTTCTATTTTACAAAACAACTACTATTTCAACTATCAAACCCGGTAACATACAAGTTTTGTTTTACAAAACAGTTGCTATTTCAATTATCAAACCACACACATATGTTCAAGTACAAACATCGCATGATATTATACATATAAAGAAAACCAAGTTTATACCACAAAAATCATATTTATATCAATAATCCAACAAACAACACAACTATACTTACAAATCCTCATTTCCATCAAACAACACAATCATCAAATATCCACAAAAACCTAGCTTTAACCATTAAACCTTTGCAAACACAACCATCAAACAAGTATCAAATCCATCAACACATATCAAATAAGTACAAACCAAATCAATTAATATTCATCAAAAAACATAACCACTAATACTTTGTAATGCGCTAATCCAATTTGTACGGTTGAATTCGTAAAAAAATGGTCGGATAAAAAATTTAGCTCGAAACGAGTCATTTGCCGAGAGTTGTACAACACTTAAATTTTTGTTCGACCATTTTTTACGTATCCAATCATATGGATTGGATTAACACATTACAAAGTATTAGTGGTTTGTATTTCGTCTCGTTTGAAGGTCATTTGGCCTCGGATGAAGGTTTTTCAGTCCAAATGTCGACGAACGGCTATCAATTTAAAATTTAATTTCGACACCCTAAAGTTGTTTATTTTTTAATCATCCATTGAAAATATATCCGAAGTACTTTAGATCGACATAAGCTCCAATAAAATTATTTTTCTACCGAATATTTTATTTTATATAATTTTATCATACTAAACACAATTAAAAATTCATAACTAATTACCCAACGATTCAAAAAAAAAATTTGATTTGTAAAAATGTTACACATAATCAACTTTATCGAAGTTGCTTAATGGACCGACTAAAAGTCGTATAGAATGATCGTGCGAGTTAGATTTTCAGTAACGATAAATATTCGAATTACACGACGATATTTCATCGAAAATAGTAATTTAACCGATCATAAGCACTCATTAGGTTAAATGGTTGTGTTAAAATATATATTTTATTTTTTTGGAATTAAATTAGTATTTTTAAACATTTTTTAAAATGTAATGAAAATTAAATCAATTAATTATTTAATTGGGTAATTAATATTGTAACTAGCCATCACCCATAGTGGACAGAGCCGTCAACGGCCAACGGCCAACGGCCGTCGGCCCTTCCCACCGCTATTGTGTTCTGTAGTGAATACATGCAAGGCTCCAAGTCAAATAATTTATAAATAAATTACCAATTATAGAGAAACTAGAGAAGTCGAACTCCCTAATTTTTTTTTATTTTTACATCTATCAAGACTCGTGATAAGTTCAAGTTAATTAGAAAAAAAGGATATGTAACAATAGAAAAGGATTGCAGAGAATTATACCTGAGCAACCTCAAGAGGTGGTGCAGTAGCAGATGGAGCAGCTTGGGAAGCGAATTTCACTCCAACGGCTTGATCAGGAAATCTGCAAATGCACAGGAAAACTTTTTAAGTGATTAATGAAAAAAATAAACCTTTATGATAGAAGAAAAGGAAGTTGTTGCTAGAGTGAAGATAACTTAATTTTAGGACGCTTATATAGGTGAGTAGAATGCTGCTACGGTGATCAAAATCTGTAAGTAAGATTGTGCGGATCAAAAGATAAAAGGTCGGAAATCCGAGAGCCTCTTCAAATCAAAAGGTTGATATGGCTTCCACATAAAATAACAAACAAAAATTCGGTCATACTAGCATTTTGGAGGTGAGTAATACCCTGCATGTTGCAGTTGCATGGATAATGATGGAGTATTGCGTTATTGTTTTATCTTTGACCACCACAAAAGAAAATATGCAGTTGTTAATGTTGACCATGTAAGTGTGAACAACGATAAACATGACAAGATTTTCGTGTCTTCGCGTGCATGCGTAGATTTTGCTATGAAGGGATATACGTGATAGAATTATTAAAATAACTACAACATGCGTGACTAAATGTACAGCTACAAGGTCACAACGGAGAGAAATAATGAATGAAACTTTTTATATAGAATGATTATTATCAACTTAAACAAGTCATCCTCAACTAAACATGAATTTACATAAATCATTTACCCTTCCATTTTTCATAGATTTTATCTAAGAATGTAAATTCCCACTGCTATAATTTCTTGCTTACTCCCATTCAACAATCTTGATGGACAAGAGTGTACTTTATATTAAAAAGCAAATATTGTCATCTTCGTATATGGACAAACTTTATTTATTGATCCAAGGCAAAAAAAAAAAAAAAAAAAAAAAAAAAAAAAAAAAAAAAAAACAATTTCAACTTTAACTCCCAAATAGATTTTTTTTTGTCCCTCATATATTTTCGTGTAGGTAAGGAACTCCTACATATAACTTCAACCATCATGGCCATGGAATTATGACAGTACCATGACACATGGTTCGGCATACACACATTTCATCCTTCAACGACAAGTGTCATACATATATATATCATAATGCATATTTATTTTCCTATCTAAAGAACAAGTTTTACATTTTTACGTGCCAAGTGACACATGCAATCAACCATTATTCACCAAATGTCAAACATGCAATCAACCATTATGTGCCAAGTGACATACATGCCATAAGCAGATGAAATCTCATGTCCCCACATGTTCAAATAAATATCAACCATTGATTAGAGTGATCTTAGTAATATGTGGTGCCCGTTGAATCAAATCCAATGATGATCATGAAAAAAATCAATGGTTGATAGAGGGTGGACGCATGTGGACATGAGATTTGAAAACAAAAGAATTGTAGTAAGCTATTAGATAACAGGTTGAGATCCTGCGTTCCCATTTTATATGTCCATTGTTTCGAATAAATCCTTCTCCGTTCCCATTTTATATGTCCGATGTTCCAAATAAATCCCTAGTCATTCGTAAAAATTAATGGAGTGCACATTCAAACTGAATGGAATAGATTTTGAAGGGATATGGAGCATGCCAAATTAAAGATAGACCAATTGGTGTGGTAGAGAACTGCCATGCTAAAATTAATGCACATTATATTAATTAATACGATAATGTAAAGTCATGTACAATGGAATATATAAAATTCTAACAACAAATATATTGATAATCTTTGTACTCGAGAAATCAAGTAAGTTGAAAGTTACATAATTTATTTTTTTGGTAATAAGTATGGTTAATAATCAATTTTAGACATATAAATTACTTACTTGAAATACACTCATCTCATCCACTATGAATCGTCGTAAGATTAAAATCTCAAGAAGAGATAGTGGTAAGAGCTTGAAATTTAATTATAACTTTACAAATGGGTTGATTTCAAGGAAACAAACCCATATTGGAAGATTTGTAAATAGACTTTCTCTAACTTCATATTAGTTACCCATCTTCTTAAAAATAATAAATTTGTAACCTATCATTCGTAATTATAACATTATCATATACTGATTAAAATTTCACTAAGAAACTTACATTTTTACTACAATACATAACACTAATTCTTCTGTGAAAAACTTACAATTTGCAATAAAACTCTTAATTACATGTAAATTGTACAGTCAGCAACCAACTTTAGACATGAAGGTGTCATTTCTTTTCAATTAGCAGCGGTCAAAGCAAACTGCCCCTCTTCCATTTCGGTGGAGTAAAAGAGAGCTGCTGGTTAAGTTGTAAGAACTTCCTAATTTTTTCTCCAGATTTCGGTTGAAGCCCATGACCTTGCATCTTTCTCCACTTGGTACTTTGATACGGTTTTCTCTGCAAATCCACTACTTGATTATTTGGTATTCAAAGAAGTTGTATGGGACTGCATGCCCTATTCCTAGGGCACTGTTTGGAAGGCCTTTTCTTGAATGGAACACCACTTTCGCCCTTACTGCCAGAATAATTTCCTTTCACTAAAACTCCCAGTTTCATATCTGTTTCCCCATTACACATTCCTTTTTTTTTTTTAGTTTGAGAAGTTAATTCCTCCCAATTAAGTTCAAGCCCATCAGAATATTCCTGGATATGAACAGAGCAAGAGGATTTCACAATTGAAAGAGATCAAAATAAGTTTTTTCCCTTCTACCCAATCACCATGACTCTTGACACTTTCTGCCATTAGTGCGTGTAAATACAACGTGCGCTTGTATAATGAATGTTGTAGTCAAGTATTAAGCTTTTCTTTATTTTTTAAAATTTGTTACTCATGCACGAGATTCCAAACCCAAGACCTCTAGATGCACACTCTAAAGTCTTACCACACTACACTAGTGCTTCTGGATATTTAAAGATTATGTTAGTTATTTCAGAATTTATGCTTGCAACATAGAAGAAGCATGCATTACATTCGTCATAGGCGAGTATCATCGAAATTTATTAATATAACATTAATATAAATATTTTCAATCATTCACACTTAACATTTGCAGAGGTTAAAAGTTCTGAAATGATACAAAATTTTGTGAAAAAATATCGATATTATAAGAAGATCCTATCCATGAAAAATTAGCTCTTGATATCAGAAAGATTGATACAAGCATAGCGGAGGATTGAAATGATGATATGTACATTAGGGCGTACCGTATACGTATGCTTCAAGCTGGTAAAACCCTATATACGCGCAAAATCCAAAGTGGAAGATGATGTGAGATTAGAATTTTGAAAACTTTTCGCAAATCTACTTATTTACTCAAATCAGATAACAAATCCTTCTCGCTGCACGTGGCTCTTCCTAGAGGCCTCGGAATGCTGATTTGGCATGCCCACAATTTCTCTTCGTTTTTTATTCTTTCCAGTCACCCGGTCCATTTTCAAGGTGTGAAGTTTGAAATTTAGTTAATAGTTGTCTTACCCTTGTACCACTATTACACAGATGTTTGAAGTTCGAAAACAGGTGTCTTATGTGTCTAAGGGTATGCGCCAATAATAAGCGTGCATCTCAGATTCGGCCATTTTTCTCAATTTTTTCAATTTAATTTAAAAAAATGATGAAATATTGCCCCTTGCTACAAAAATTGCAAGACAGACTGGTCGGTAGATAGGCTGACCCAATTCACGTTGCTCCTAGCCCTGAAATGACAACTTCTGATTTACGTATTGTACATGAGCTTCCAACCGGATACGATCATGAAGTATGAATCACATTAAGTTCCGTCGAGGTATAATTATATATATTTTTCTACTCTTTTACTTATAATTGTGAATTGTAAATTGTAAATCATAAACTTGGCTATGAAATGATAAATATAAAATAGTTGTTAGTATATCAATGTTAGACTAATTGTTTGTTAATTATGCATGGTTGTTTATCATATATAACAAGTATATCGGGGTAGTCGGTCTAAGTGCATTCAATAGTTTTACAGTACACTTTCTCACGTTTTAGTACATATGCTAGGCTATTTTCCCATTTCTTACAGATTAGGCATGTTTATTTTTCTGATCGTACACTCATATCGACTCTAGTCGAGTCGTAGTTTCCTACATAATGACTGGTATAGAGATAGGGGGCTCGATAGGATATCTTTTTCTTTTAATAATGAGTACGAGACATTTGCTTTCTAGACTGTTTACCTATCACATTTTGACGATGGAGCTATTAGTTGCAGTAATGTTCTATTGACATGTCTACAAAAGTGCATTACATAGTACATGGGCAATGTTGATATGGGTGATGTAGTCTTTAGGGCTTTTCTTTTATATTTATGTGGTTCAAAATTCTTTTCGAATCAAAAGGAGACTATTCGGTTGAGCAATCTTGCAGTGATAGCAAATCTAGACTAGCTTCACGCCATAGACCGAGGCACGTCCATACTAGATGTTTGTACACCGCTCTACACTTGCTTGCTTTAAGGGAGATGAAATAGATATTTGCATTTTGGTGTGTTTTATCGTGCTGGTATTACAAGTAGACGACAAACATGCATCCTTTCATATTTGGAATAGTTAGCCAGGAAGTAGAGTCATATTTTCCTTGCATGAGACGATGGTAGCATATGTTGTATGTTAACGATGTGCCTATAGGGTCATGCATGACCTAATAGAGGCCTGAGCTCAAATTGACCTGAGGAGTAGGAGTAATATTTTATGGGCATCATATGCTGGATCCATCTGATAGAAACTGAGTAGATATACGATGTTCATCCCCTTACCATCGCATATCTGATAGAGACTAGACGTATGTCCGCTTTGCATACATGAACATTTCTTCCTATTTGGTATTTGGGAGATATATGTTAGCATCAGATGACCAATGATCTACTTATACCAAAACCTCCTCTTTTACTCGTGACATGTTCAAGGACGTAAGACTATTGGATCTCAGTATCTCTTAATGCCTGGACATGTTGGATGGTAGAAGTCGAGGCCTTCTTCTTAGCTGCCAGTGATTTCAAAGTCTATCGTGATAGAGTTAACGGTATGCCCTAGGGAAATTTATGTATTTTGTGATATCTAACCATGTGAAATCATGTTCATAATAAATGTATTTGATTTCTATTATATATTTTATTATATAGTGACATAATTAATTAAGTAATTAATTTAAAGTATATAAATAAAAAAAATCCTTAAATGAAATGTTATATAATTATAGTTTCAAATAGTTGCAATTGTTAGTAATTAATCACAATATAAAATAACATTTTATTTTAAATATTCATGCTCAAGATGTTTTAGAAAGGATATCGATACATTTGTTGATATCAAAGTACATAATGTTGGAAAGTGTATTACTCATAGCTGTTGGGAGCACCAAGCGGTTACGTACTTGTAATTATTGGATAACTATAGAATGACTCACTTGAGAGTTTCTTGTTGGTCTATCGAAGCAACAATATTACACAACTCTCTTGACTAGAGAATACTATTGAACTTCGATGTGAATACTTCATTTTGATTATAGTTAATTTATGAATCGAGCGACTATAGTTCGATCCGAATTGAAGCATTAGAAGTGAAACACTATTCAATGAAATTTTTTTCTCCTAGGTTATAAGAGGTTAGTATCACGGTCAACTACAGTCAATTCAAGGTCAATGGCTAGAGCAGTATGGTTAATATTAATTGTTATTATTGAACCAAGGTCTTTGTGTTTGTATTAACAAAGTTGAATGTGGATGAAAATGGAATTTTGACCAAATCCAAATTCCATAATTCCTAAAGTGAAATAGTTTTGATGAATAGAAGGTGTAAATAATCATTACTATCGGGTACTGCTTAAAATAGTAAAATTAAGTTTGGTCGAAAATGCATGTAATCTATAATTCGGTCAAACTATCACACCTGTAACTAAGATGACGTGTGAACGTTAATATCCTAATTTTTCGATATTAATCACTAACCGAATTTAACCTTTGAGTTGCATAACCATAACGATGAATACTCTTGTAGCGACCCGTAAATTAATCGTTTTGTATTTTAATATCTATTTTTTTTCAATATTTAAATAATTTTTAAATCTTTAAATAATGGATTCCGATAAGTAAATAAACACATTTTAAATACTAATTAATGATATTAAAATCATTTTTGGAATTTTTTTACCAATATAATTAGTTCAAATAAAAATAAAAAATGTGACCGGAATTTTTTTTTGAAAATTTTGCCTTTTCGACCTCGGAAAGTCGTCAAAAACGTTGTGCACATTTTTGTATCACTCATATACACATGCACATACACGTGCACATGTTAGATAATCAATGTATTAAAGTTAGTAATCAAGCTTAGTTTGAATATAAAACTTGATTTGACATAAAATGCACAAAATATATTAAATAACCTTAAGAAATTAATTAAACAACCTAACCATCACCTAAAGTAGGACCTAAAGCATGGTGTAGGTGGACCTAGGGGGTAACGTGTGTACTAGGAGTGGTGGAGAGGCATGGCTTCCATGTTGCATGATAACATTTATATTATTTAAATGTTTAAGTCAATTAAACATCTAAATAATACTCCACTTCGTTGCCTATAAATACCACCACACATAATCTTTTCTCACTTTGCATCTTCATTTCAAAGTTCGTTACCGTAACTTCATGTTCATGAAATGATCCATGGCTTTCATACACTCAAAATCCTAAAATAAGCTTGAGAAGCTGGCCCTTCTTCATTTCAAGCTCACTACATCCACTCCTGTTCAAACAAACACTCCTCCACCAAAACAAAACCCCACATCCCCTTTGAACCACCAAGGCCAAACCCAAATTGCACCCCTCAAGCCCACACAATTGCATAAATTCAAGTTAAGGAAGTTTGTTTAGTGTTTAAACAAGTTTGGTGAAAGTTAGACTTTGTTTTAGTGCGTTTTGGTGAGTGAAGCTTCCACTTTTGAACCATAAAATTTAAACTATGTTCATGCTCATATTTGTAGCTATTAAATACTTATTGTCTAGTTTTTATAATGGTTTGGTTGATGGATTGGTTTGTTGCTTGAAAGTTAGGCGCTTCGAAAAGTTAGTTAGAGGATCTTAAGTTATATGGAAATCTAGTAGTTAATCAATCCATTGTAAATAAATGCTATGTATGTTGTATTATTGTAAATCATCATGTATGTATGCTCATTTCCATGCTATGAGATGTTTGGTTGTATTGCAAATGAAATAAGCTTGAATTTCGAACGGCCCGTATAGCGATAGTCGCTATATTGGCACTTTAGGAAAATCACCTTATATCGAAATCGTTTGGTTTCATTATCATGCTTGAAATTATTTTACAAATTAAGCTAGTTTTTGATTAATGATGTTTTCAAAAGTAATTAATTATTCTAATAATTATTTTTAATTTAATTAATTTATTATTTAATTAATAAGGATTAAGGTTAACTAATTAACTTATTGATGATGTGTTTTAAACTTAACTAATTACTTGGTTAATGATATTTTAAATTTAATTAATCATTTTATTAATGATTTTTAAGGATAATTAATCTTGTGATAATGATGGAATGGATTAAGATTTATTAATTAGTGATGTTTTTAAAATTAATTAGTTCTTTTTAACTAATGACTTTTAAAGGTTAGTAAATCCGTTTAACCTTAATTAATATTTTCTTAAATAAAGTTTTAAAATAATTAATCACTTTTAAACAATGATATTTAATTATTATTTAACTAATTTAATTAATTATATAATTAATTAATTGAATTAATGCTATTTTAAAGGCGATTTACCCTTTTAATTAAAGGTTATTGAAGTAAATTAATCAGCTTAGTTAACGAAGTTTTAAAGTTGATTAATGAGTATAATAAGAATATTTTAAATTGTTCAATCCCTTTTATAATGATGTTTTAAAGTTCTCTTTAACAAAGCATTTTAAAGCTAATACTTGTAAAGTGAAGTCAAGTACGAATTCGAGCTTTTAAAAGAAAAAAATTTGATTCGTTTATGGAAATGAATAAATTTTAGTAAAGCGAATCACTTATATGAAAACAATTTATTTGTATAATTAGCACTGCACACGAAGAAGTAGACTTATCGCTGTTTCGAATGTTAAGGATAATTGTGAGACATGACTTTGAGGTAACACTACCTTGATTTGCCCGATATTATTGTTAACCAAGAAATAGTACAAGTTTGAATTCGATGAGTGGTGGTAAGTATACAAGACTTAATTTCTATATACGATCGTTTCATATCTTTGATAGTTGGTTTCTCAGCTACTAGTTATTTCATCTTCTTTATTATCTTCATTCTAAGATGATTTATTGCTCCGTTGAGCATTGCCATCCTTTGTCGGAAATGACTAAAACCAAAGTGCGAGAGGAGACCAAGCTATATGTGGTTTCTTCCATTAGGATACTTTCACATCTCATCTAGATTGGATTCGGTAGTGCTATTAGATATGAAGTATTCGGATTCTCGGTAAGGTTTTCCGAGGTTCGGCTTGGAGGGTTGTGAAAAGTTTTACAGAGTAAATGAGCCTCTAAGAAATATATTACTAGAAGCATATTTCAAGGGGAGTGAACCTTCCTAGTAATTTATTGGAGATTTTCCTTTTCTGTTTTGATTCAAACCTTCAAATTTATTCCCTTATTTGCACCGGGAAGAGTCAACCATCGTTTGTGGTGTTTAATTATTTATCCATTCTTTACATTTGCATGTTGATTTATGTGGGAGTAAACCCGTTCCATGTTTAGCAGTGTGATCTCACATGTTTGTGTTTAATTTCACAACCATTGTTTTAAAAGTTTTACTCATACCAAACATATCGTCTGACCCAAGTTGTTTGTTTTTTCTAAACTCTCGGGTACTCATTTTATTTGAGTAGGCCGAGAGTAGCAGGTCTTTATCAGGCCCTTTTGAAGACTGTGTCCAAGCAGCATGCTTTTATCTACTTAACTATCTGTTTCGATGTTTATCTAGTTTTTTTATTTGTATTTTGTTTCAGCATATGTAAATGGAGGATGTTATAACTTTTTAAGCTGTTTGTAGTACTTTTGTGTAACTCTGGTAACTCCCTGTTAAGGAGTAACCTGATGTACTATTGATTGTTATGTTTTATTTAGTAGTTTGTTCATGATGTTTTATATTTTTTCTTTATTTTACCCCACGACAATTCATCTTTCCGATGCTATGGCAACGACACACGAACACCGAGGATGTTGTAAATGTCGTTCCTAGGGGTCGGAAAGGTGGTTCGTCACAGTTGGTATCGGAGCTTTGGTTGAGAAAACATCTTAGCCTGATTGGGGTATAATTCATTGGAGATAGGGTGAGTAGAGCCTTAGAATGAGTTAATCTTGGGAGAGTGTTTCCTATTCTCCTTTAAAATTCTGGTTTCAGATACTTTATTGCAGTTTCCCTTATTTCATCTTTGACCCTATCTTTGTATTCTATTGATACATGTCACTTATCCAGGTTATTGAAAATGAGTAAAAGAGGTAGAAGAGAGAGGAGCTCTGGGACCAGCACGGCTACAAATGGCAGAGCTTCTAGAAATAAGCTGGTTATAGAGCCAGTAGTGGAACCAGTGATGCAAGTTCAGTTGCGTCAGAACTTTGCAACCTTGTGCAAGAATTACACTGCTTTAGGTGGTAAGCCTTTCTATGGAACTAAAGGTATTTTGGAAGTTCAGACATGGCTTCACTCTTGTGAAAGGATATTCAGGAATCTTAAGTTGGGAGATGCTAGAAAGAGATTGTTAGCATCGCGTCAGCTTTAGAAAGCAGCAATAGATTGTACGGATTCTGTCACCATGAATACACCAGAAGAAGATTTCTCTTAGGCATATGTTAAAGAGGTTTTTGAAGCTCAGTTTATCCCAGAGGCGGGGAGGACTCAGTTGTTCAGAAGTATTATGGATTTAAAATAGGGTGAGATGACAGTGGCCCAGTATGAGCATACTTTCAATGCATTGTCCCACTTTGGACAAGGATTGATTGTTGTGCCAGTCAAAAAGAATGAAATATTCATGAAAGGAATGCGACCAAAATTTCATCGGGAAATGACCAATCATCTCAACGGTACCTTTACCAATCTAATCACTATGGCTTTGACATTTGAGGCTTTTGATATTGAGCAAGGAGTTTAGAAGGGAGTATTTCCATCAGTCAGTGCCCAATCTTCACCAGTGATAATAGTTGTTAGTAAGCCATTTTTCGAGTGCAAAGGAAAGAAGAAGTGGTCAGGAAAGAATCTTGGAGGTGGAGCTACGACACAGAACAAGCAGTTAGACTTAACTAAGATCCTTTGTTATAAGTGCAACCAAATGTGCCATTTGCAAATAAGTGTCCGAACTCGACTAGTGGACCACTTTTCTATAATTGCACATGGAATATAAAGAACCAGTGCCTTTTTGAAAGAAGGGATCACATAGACAAGTTTTTACTATTAAGGAGATACTATCTACTTCTACAGACCCAAAAGGAAAGTAAGTGTTGCAAGGTACGTTATCTATTTCTGATATTCCTGTTAGATTGTTATTTGATACCCGTGCATCCCATAGTTTCATTTCAATAGATCTTGTTGATATGTTTAACCTCAAAGCCGTTCTTTTAGACAAGTCTCTTTGTGTGTCAAACCCAATTGGGGGTCCGACCAATCTTGACACCATATGTTTGAATGTGCATATTCCTTATCGAGATTGGCCCTTCTTTTCCGACTTATTTATTCTTAGGTTCATGGGTTTTGGGGTAGTGTTGGGTATGAATTGGTTTTCTAAATTTAGAATGGTCATAAATTGCAATCAAAGGAATGTTAGAATTAGTGATGATGGAAATGTTGGTAAGGATATTTATTGTGGGGAGCCTAATAAGTTGATGAGCAGTTTCCTTTATCCCCTTGAAGTACTTAACCCAAAGAGGAGATAAGGAATATACCAATTCTCTGGGACTTCAAGGATATTTTTGAAGAAGTGCAAGGTTTACCTCCTCATTTGGAAGTAGAGTTCCATGTTGATTTGATTCTAGAAACCAGACTGGTTGTACAACCTCCTTGAAGGTTGGCTCCAAAGGAAAGAAGAGAATTGGTAGAAGGGTTTGATCAGACGCGGCATATCAAGTTAGGGATCGCCAGTAGTGTTCATTACCAAGGAAGATGGTTCTACTAGATTATGTGTAGATTAACGAGAGTTAAATAAGGGGCAATTAAGAACAAGTATCCTTTACTAGGATTAATGACATGCTTGACCAGATCCACGGAGTTCAGATATTTTTTCAATTGGATCTTACCACTGGTTTTCATCAATTAAGGGTAGCAGAGGAGAGTTTACCCTTAACAGCTTTCCGTACCCCTGATAGTTTTTATGAGTGGCTAATCATGTCATTCAGATTGACTAACGCACCCCCTTATTTCGTGGATTCGATGAATGGAGTATTTCGGGATTTTCTTAACAAGTTTGTCCTAGTCTTTATAGATGATATTATACTTTATTCTAAAATGGAGGTAGAGCATAAGTACCATCTTCCTATTGTTCTAAGCACTTTGAAAAGTCATGTTTTAAAGGTAAATTTTTCTAAATTCCATTTCTAGGAATCTGAAGTTAGATTTGCAGGGCATATAGTTTCGAGAGAAGGGATATCAATGGACCAGCTAAAGTAGTCGCAATTCAAGATTTGAAGAAACCTGAAAGTACGACCGAGATTAAAAGTTTCTTCGGATTGGCAGGTTTATATAGAAGGGTCATTAAAGATTTCTTGAAGATTGCTTTACATTTGACAAAGTTGGCGAAGAAAGACGCTAAAGTTTGTGTGGATGTCCAAGTGCGATCAAGCACTCAATGAGTTAAAGGAGAAATTGAAAAGTGCTTCCGTTTTAACAATTCCAGATGAGATTGAAGGATTAATAGTTTACATTGATGCTTGTACGACCAGATTAGGAGTAGTATTGATGTAGAATGGAAAAGTAATAGCGTATGCGAGTCGACGGTTGAAACCTCATGAGAAGAATTATGCTAGGCATGATCTGCAACTTTTGGCATTGTCTTCACACTAAAGGTGTGGAACCCCTATCTTTTGGGTACAAAGTTTGAGTTATTCATAGACCACAAGTCATTAAATTATCTTTTTACCCAAAAGGATTTAAACTTAAGGCAGCAAAGATGGCTGGAATTTTTTGCATATTATGACCTAGAGATTCTTTATATCCCAAAGAAAGTAAACACCATTGCAGATGCGTTAAGTAGCAATGTGGTGATGATTGCAAATTTGGAAGTTAAGCCAGCATTAATGGAGAGGATTGCATATTTCCATGAAGAAGGCCCTATTTTAGCTCGACTTAAGAAGGACGTTGAAGATGGAATTATTTCTAATTTTTAGAATGACTCTCGAGGCATTTTAAGAATGAATGGACGAATCTTTGTGCCAGATGTTAATGGAATTAAGCAAGTTGTTCTGAGAGAGTGCCATTGGTCAAGGTTATCTATCCATCCTAGAATAACTAAAATGTTTCAGAATATGAAGAAGGCCTTTTGATGGAAAGGGATGAAGAGAGACATTTCGATCTTTGTGAGTCGGTGTGCAAATTGTCAACATGTCAAGAGTGACCAACAGAATACTACTGGGTTACTCCAACCATTGGAGATACCGAATTGGAAGTGGGAGAAAATATCCAAGGACTTTATCGATGGGTTGCCCAGAACAAGAAGTGGTAATGTAGGCATTTGGGTAACTGTAGATCTATCAACAAAGAGCACCTACATTATTTTAGTGAAGTCTACAAGAACTGTAGCTTCTTTGGTAGGGATTTATTTGAAGGAGATTGTTCAACTGCATGGTATTCCAGTAAGTATAGTCAGTGATCGAGTTTGCATCTTCGCCAATCGATTTTTGGGGGCATTGCAAGCCGCTTTAGGGACAGAGTTGAATTTGAGCACAACCTATCACCTGTAGGCAGACGGAAAAACCGAAAGGGTGAATCAGATTTTGAAGGATCTCTTATGAGCATGCATTTTGGACTTTTGAGGTTCTTGGAAAGATCATCTGCATTTGGTAGAGTTCTCTTATAACAATAGTTATCAAGCTAGCATTGGCATGGTGCCCTATGAAGCTTTTTATGGATGGCCACGTAAATCACCTTCATGTTGGGTTGAGACTAGAGACTGATTGATTTTTGATGAGAGATGATTCAATAAGCATCAAATAAAGTGGCTATGATGATGGAAAGGATGAAAGAATCCCAAGATCGATAGAAAAGTTATGTCGATCAATGGAGAAGGGACTTAGAGTTTGCGGCTCGAGGATTTGGTATTTGTGAAAGTTTCGCCGATGAAAGGAGTTGTATGGTTCAGAAAGGCAGGAAAACTAGCACCCAAATTCATTCGACCATTTATAATTCTTGAGAAAATTGGATCGTTGGCCTATAGAGTATATTTTCCTAAGAGATTGTATGAAGTTCATAACGTATTTTTCATGCATCTTATCTGAGAAAGCATGTTCACGATCCATCTTTGATTGTTGAGACGTCTGTTCTTGAAGACTTAGAGATAGAACCAAATTTGATTGTTGTCCTATATCCATTTCATATAGTCGATCGAGATGAAAGGAGATTGAGAAACAAAGGGGTAAAGCTTGTGAAGGTACAATGGAGTAATGACCCTCGCGATTGTACTTGGAGACTAAGGATCATATTAGGGAAACTTACCTTGATGTAATGTCAGGTTCGTTATTTATTGTTTGTATGCATTATGTATGTTCTTATATGACATAGTTGCTTTGCATTGTAATATGAATTTCTTATCATAATATGTACCTTTTGGAGTGTCTTATTGTGTATTAATTTTGGGGACGAAATTCTCTTTTGGGAGGGGTGGTGGTGAGAGTGTAACAACCCATAAATTAATCGCTTTGTATTTGAATATTTAAATAATTTTTAAATATTTAACTAATGGATTTTAATAACTAAATGAACACATTTTAAATATTAATTAATTATTTAAAATCATTTTCAAATTTTGTGTACCAAAATAATTAGTTCAAATAAAAATAGAAAATGTGACCGAAAAACGTTTTTTTCGAAAATTTCAACTTTTCGGCCTTGGAAAGTCGTCGAAAACATTGTGCACATTTTTGTGTCACTTATATACACTTGCATACACATGTATACATGTCATGTGATAAGCTAGTCAATGTATTAAAGCTAATAATCAAGCTTAGTTTAAATATAAAACTTGATTTGACATAAAATGCACAAAATATATTGAATAACTTAGAAAATTTATTAAATAACCTAACCATATCCTAAACTAGGACCTAATGCATGCTGTAGGTGGACCTAAAGAAGGGTAATGTGTGTAATAGGAGTGGTGGAGAGGCATGGCTTCCATGTTGCATGATAACATTTATATTATTTAAATGTTTAAGTTAATTTAAATAATACTCCACTTCTTTGCCTATAAATACCACCAAACATACTCTTTTCTCACTTTGCATCTTCATTTCAAAGTTCGCTACTATAACTTCATGTTCATGAAATGATCCATGGCTTCCATACACTCGAAATCCTAAAACAAGCTTGAAAAGCTAGTCCTTCTTAATTTCTAAGCTCATTACATCCACTCCTGTTCAAACAAACACTCCTCCACCAAAACAAAACCCCACATCCCCCTTGAACCACCTAGGCCAAGCCCCATAGGCCCTAGGCCGAACCCAACTAGCACCCCTCAAGCCTACACAAATTCATAAATTCAAGCTAAGTAAGTTTGCTTAGCGTTTAGACAAGTTCGGTGAAAGTTAGACTTTGTTTTAGTGCATTTTGACGAGTGAAGCTTCCACTTTTGAACCATAAAATTTAAACTATGTTAATGTTCATATTTTTGGCTATTAAATTCTTATTGTATAGTTGTGAGAATGATTTGGTTGATGGATTGGTTTGTTGCACTAAAGTTAGTCGCTTTGGAAAGTTAGTAAGGGTATCTTAAGTTATATGAAATTCTAGTAGTTAAATCAATCCCATTGTAAATAAATGCTTGATGTATGTTGTATTATTATAAATCATCATGTATGTATGATCCTTCCCTTGCTATGAGATGTTTGGTTGTATTGCAAAAAACATACTCTTGAATTGTGATCTTCCCGTACAGCGATAGTCGCTATATTGACACTTTCGGAAAATAATCTTTTATCGAAACCGTTTGGTTTTATTATTGTGCTTAAAATTATTTTATAAGTTAAGCAAGTTTTTGGTTAATGATGTTTTCAATAATAATTAATTATTTTAATAATGATTTTTAATTTAATTAAGTTATTATTTAATTAATAAGGATTAAGGTTAACTAATTAACTTATTAATGATGTGTTTTAAGTTTAACTAATTACTTGGTTAATGATGTTTTAAATTTAATTAATCATTTTATTTAATGATGTTTAAGGCTAAATAATCTTTTAATAATGATGGATTAAGATTTATGAATTTATTTATTAATGATGTTTTTAAAATTAATTAATCCTTTTTCGTTAATGACTTTTAAAGGTTAATAAATCAGTTTAACCTTAATTAATCTTTTCTTAAATAAAATTTTAAATTAATTAATCACTTTTAAATAATGACATATAATTATTATTTATTTAATTTAATTAATTATATTATTCATTAATTGAATAAAAATGTTTTAAAAGTGATTTACCCTTTTTAATTAAAGGTTATTGAAGAGAATTAATCAGCTAAGTTAATGAAGTTTTAAGTTGATTAATAAGTGTAATAAGAATATTTTAAGTTGTTAAATCCTTTTTATAATGATATTTTAAAGTCAATAAACTCTTTCATAAAGTGTTTTGAAGCTAGTGCTTGTAATTTGAAGCCAAGTACAAATTTGGATATTCAAAAGAAATTTTTTTGGTTCGTTTATGGTCATGAATTAATTTCCGTAAAGCGAATCACTTATATGGAAACGTATAATTAGCACTAAAAATTGAAGAGGTAGACTTGTTGCTATTTCAAAAGTTAAGAATAATCGTGAGATATGACTTTAAGGCAACACTACCTTAACTTGCCCCATATTATTTTCAACCAAGAAATAGTATAAGTTTTAATTTAATGAGTGGTGGTAAGTATGCAAGACTTAGTTTTCATATACAATCATTTTATACCATCGATAGTCAGTTTCTTGGCTATGGTTACTTCAGCTTCTTTATTATCGTCATTATAAGATGATTTAGTGCTCCGTTGAGCTTTGATATTCTTTGTCGGAAATGACTAAAACCAAAGCGCGAGAGGAGGCCAAGCTATATGGGGTTGCTCCTATTAGCTTTCACATCTCATCTAGATTGGATTCGATAGCTCTATCAGATATGAAGTATTTGGATTCTCGGTAAGTTTTGGCAGGGTACAGTTTGGAAGGTTTCAAGATTTTTCATATAGTAAATGAGCTTCTCAGAAGTATATTACTAGAGGTATACTTTAAGAGGGTTGCAACTTTCTAGTCATTTATTGGAAATTTTCCTTTTCTATTTTGATTCGAACCTTCATATTTATTCCCTTATTTGCAGTGGAAAGAGTTACCCACTCGTGGTGTTTAATTATTTATCCATTCTTTACGTTTGGATGTTGATTTATATAGGTGTACACCCATTCGGCGTTCAACGGTGTGGTCTCACATGTTTGTATTTAATTTCACAACCATCGTTTTAAAAGTTTTACTCATACCAGACATATCGTCTGAGCGGAGTTGTTTGTTTTCCCTAAACTTTCAGGTACTCATTTTATTTGAGTAGTCCGAGTGTACGAGTCTTTGTCGGGCTCTTTTGAAGACGACGTTCGAGCAGGAGGCTTTTATCTACTTAGTTATCCATTCCGCTGTTTATCTAGTTTGTGTACGTATTTTGTTTCAGCATATGCGAAGGCAGGATGTTATAATTGCCTAAGCTATTTATAGTACTTTTTGGTAACTCTGATAACACACTGTTAAGAAGTAACCTGATGTACTATTGAATGTTATTGTAACAATCCTGCATTTTGTGATTTTTTTAATTGTGTATTTAAATTATTTTAACTGAAATTCCTGATTTAAAACTTTATTTTATTTATTTAAAATGAATAAATTGTTTTATTTTAAATATAAATTTGATTTTTATGTGAATTATAATTTAAGACATGTATAAATTGAATATTTTCCAGAAAAGTGGATTTTGGTCAAAATGGTCAAACTTTGACTTTTAAATTTGAATTTTATCTTTTATTATGAAAATAAATTAAATTTCAAGAATACTGCTTTTCTTTTCATTGAAATTCGAATTATATTGTGGAAGTTATGCTTTTTACAATATTGGGTGTAAATTGTTTATTTAACAAATTGTCTATTTTAATTTATATAAATAATATTTTTGTTGTTCTAATTTGTGTATGTATGTGTAATATGACATGCTATGTATTTATTTTGTTTTTAAAACATTTTATAAGTGTAGCTATAGTTTTCAAATGTTGATTGTAATTTTGTTTTCAATTTTTAAGTCTAGTGTCAATTTATTAACTATTTTCTTATTTGTTTTATATTTTTCCTTAATTTTTTTTCTTTATCACTTTAATTTGTTTTATTTTATATTTTATTTTCAAAAATTTATTTAGTTTATTTTAATTTAAAATAAATAGAAATACTAAGAGACAAGACCTTTCATTTGCCTTATCACTTTTCATTTCACCTTGCCTTTTCAATTTCACTTGCCTTTTCACCTCACCTTTTGGCCGTCCACTTCCTTATACATAGCCGTACACTTCTCTTCAGTTTTCACGTGAAAAATGCTTTTCATCATCTCCTCAAAAACTCATGGCAAAATGAATTTCTGAAAATATTTTGCTAATGGCTTCTTCCTTTTTTCTCACTTCTCTCTTCTTCTTTCATTGTTTTTTTGCCTTGCTCGGCCACTGCCTCTTCACCACCACATCACCATCACCTCCTTCATCTACAGCAGTAACCTCCCCTCCTCCTCTAATCATAATCAGGTCGTGACCATTTGTTGAAGCTTGCACCACAAAGTTTTTCCAAACTCCTTGAAATTATGCTAGCCGAGCCTAGAGATCCACCATACTCTTCATATATGCATTTCGACCACCACTCTTGCACCATAACCACCATCATAACCTGACCCTGACCGTCATTCCAGCTCTGACCTGACATGAACCCCTTATGGCCGAGCCCATATGTGACCAAGCCAAGCCAAAAATGCACCATACCTCACCTATTTGCCTTGACCTTTTGTATACTTCACTTTGCAACTCTCCTACCTCTTCACACTCATGTAGCCGTGAGTTTTGATGCCATACCTGACCCAAACCTGAGCTATATCACATCATGGCCGAGCTAAAGAGTCCCTAGACCAAGCATTGGAGTGGTAAAAGCAAGGTCTAACTATTTTGTCCATTGTTGCATTTTAAATTCAAACTGTTTTAATGTGTTTTGTGCTAAAAATATTTATATATATTGTCTTGTTTATTTTGTTTTGGTTTTTGATACAAGATCATATCTTGGCTCTCTCCACTCACTTGAAACCAAAATCGTGCCGTGTCATGCCGTATCTTGCTTTCTGGATTTATTCGGTGTCTTTTGATTTGCTATCTCCAGCTTAAAGGAGAGTAATTCACACTTGACATTCATACTTATATAACTATGAATTGATCGCAAGTGAATGTGTAGAATCGCTATATCATGTTATACCTGCCTGTGAATGAATTATATGATGTTAACCCTGTTTATAAGCCTGCCATATCATCTGATACTGCTATATGTTGCTATACTGTTTATTTATATCTATTTCTCACACCGTAAGTTTCTGGTAGAATAGAATCACTATGGGTTGAAATGATACATACCCGAATGGACTTTAGAATAGGGAAAAATTGTTATGGGCTGAAATGATAAGCCTGAGCGATTTTTATTTATTTCATTTTACTTGAGATTGCGGGTTTGAAATGATAGAACCCAGATTTTTCTTTGTAAATTATGGATTGAAATGATATATTATCCGTATCACTTGACCTTGGTTAGAAAATTATATATATATTTTTTTTTCTGGAAATTTTTAAAGTACTTTAAAAATGTAAATTTATGATATTTTAATTTAAGTTGAATTAAAAATGATATTGATAAAGTATTAATGATTTTTCTACAAGTTAAAATGTGAAACAAGTGAATGGTTAAGTGGAAATTTGAAATATAACTAAATTTTGAAATTTGTAATTTTGTTTAAAACGGAGTTTAAGTTAAGTGAATAAAATATAATAATTTGAATTTAAATTGACTTAATAAAGTGTTATTGATTTTTCTATGAATTAAAATGGTTAAATAAATGAATACTTAAAAACGTAATTTGAAATATAACTTGACTTGGAAATGTGAATTTAGTTCAAATAAAAGTTAAGGAAATAAAATGGAAATTAAGTTTATATTTTTAAATGGTAATTAAAACTTAATTATTAAGTTAATTTTTAAAATGCAAAGAATGGAAAATTTGCATGCTTGAATTTAGTAAGTGAATTATTTAAAATTTGATTTTATGTATAAATTTTACTATATAAAAATCATAAATTAAAGGGTATTTTAAATGACCATTTTAAGTGAAAAAAAATATATGAAATTTTATAAGTTAAAATGGTTCAAACTGGAATTTATTATTGCTGAAATTGTATTGAAAATCTGAAAATTTAATTCACAGTACTTCAGAAATGCTATTGTTTCTGAAGTTAACTTAAAATCTATTATAAAGGATATGACAGCACTTTGTAAGTGCTGTGGTTGATGCAAGTGAACTAAAAGGCTAAAATTAACTAAGAGCTACTATAGCACTTGGTAAGTGCTGTAGTTGCAAAATAAAAATTAAAACCTGAAATTAATAAAAGAGCTATAGCAGCACCTTGTAAGTGCTATAGTTGGCTGAAATGAAATTTTTGAATATAACTGAACTATTACAGCAGTTTTAAATGCTGTTATTTGTTGAATTGAATTTTTTTCAAATGTAATTTACTGCAGCATTTTTCTAAGTGCCGTGGGAAGCTGAAATTTCACTGTTTTAATGTATGAATAAATGAACTCTGGAAAAGGCTAAAATTTTGGAAATTTAATATTTGGTTAGAAGGTATATGACTCCACTTTTAATGGTTTAATGAATGATTTTAATTCGTACTTATAAATCTTTTTGGAAATTTCACAACGGGTACACTTCTCTGTATGCCGTGTGATTTTTGGATGTACACCTTCAATTTGAGAGTGTGGCTAGAGGTGAGCGATTGCTGCAACTCTACGCTACCTTAGCCACATTAACACTGTTATTTGCATAGTTTACTTTAATATAGACATTTCTGTGATAGCTTTTGTTACTGTTTAATTGATAGTTTAACGAATCCTTAGAGGATGGGAGATCCCAAGCATCCTTTAAGTTATTGTGCATTACTAGTACAGTTCACTTGAGTTGGTTTACATTATATAAGTATGTATGTCCTGACTCGAGCGTTTTTTGTTTTACTGTACGCTCGGGTCAGCCTGAGTATTCACATCTTAGCTTTGGATTTCTCTTTCTAGAGCTAGGAATCGCTGGAGATTCTGCTTATCTAGTTATTCATATATTTCTGTTTCAGTTCATCTATTTCATCTCTTGTATTAGTATACTTCTATGTATTTGGGATTTCTATATTTGTTTTCGGAATGATATTATGTATTTTGTTAGCTTCATGAACTACTATGGTATTTTAATTTCTGCTGCGAGTTATTCTGATATTTTTGCATCAGGGATGATTTCATTTGCTCCAAATTTTATTACAATGCGGTATTTTGAGCAATTCAAGTCCGATATGTGTGGATGCAAATGGCTGAAAATATCGGGTTGTTACAGGTGGTATCAGAGCTTTGGTTTTAGGCAAACCTTAGCTTGCGGAGCAAAAATTCATTAGAGATAGGGTAGAAATACCTTAGAATGAATGAAATCAATCTTAGAATCATTTCTTTGCGAGAGAACGTATTTTCGAAGTATAAAATGATTTCCAAATGATTTTAAAGGATTTTCAAAGATTATATTGGTATAATTTTTTTTCTTATTGTGAAATCAAAATTTTCTAAACTTCATCCCTTATGTATCCACCTTATTAGTAATCTCTTGGTTAGGATTCTTATCGATTAGGATTCCTCGAACTTTGGAATGCTCCCACTTATTCTGAAATCCAGTCTTGTCTTCCCTATTTGTATTCCGTTGACTTAGGAGCATTCCATAACTCCACTTTGAAGGACCTCTATAAAGATCGATGATTCCACAAATCTTCGAATGATTTGTAAAGGGGTGAAACTCCTGTACTATTGGCATTGATTCACCGAAGATTTCTGTATCCTCGGTTTACGACGCTATCAACCTTTTGCTATACCTAGATTCTATCTCTGGTGATCGAATGGCGATTTGCCTTAGATTTCCGCATTGATTATATTCCTGAAGTCACCGTTGACCGGTTAAGGTCACCCGCGATTTATATAGGCTTATCATTTCCTATTTGGTAATTAAATTATCTCATCTTCGTTCGAGCTTATCTTCGAACCAGAATTCTATTTGATTAGAGTTCCTCTAAATTTTAATCTCTGTTTTTTTTTGAAATCCACCCTTGAATCATCCCTTGGAAAATCTGTATTTGGTTGTATTTTGAAATTGTGCATACATTGAAATTATTATTTTGATAAGGATGACCACATTTTATATATAATGGTGAAATGTTTTCGATAAGGATTATATACTTTTTGAAAATGAAAATTTGAAGTTTCGAAAGGATTTGAAATTTTGAAAATTTATAAGAAATTTGATTATATAAAATGATTTATAACTAAAGGGTTTTGAATTTGAATTTCAAGGAATCGAACTCCGGTGTTTTGAAATCGGTTTTAAGATTTTGGAAAATATATAATATTAAATAAAAAGGAGTTAAAGGAAGGGTTATAGAATTGGTAATCATTTTGGAGATAAGTGATTCCTAGAAAAAGATTTGGTTTCGAAAATAGATTTAAATTTAAACCCAGCATTTACTCGATGACTTTAGAAATGGATTAATTTGACATAAATTTTGTTGATTTGGAAATTTGGATTATTTTCTAAATCTATTGTTTTAAGAAACTTTGAAACTGAGTATATATAATTTGGAAGAAATGATTTGGTAATTATATATGATTTTGAAACTGAAACGTTATTGAAAGGAATTGAAATTGAGAACCTTATTTTATTAAATACTTGATTTCGAAGTTACCGAACTTATATAAAATTTATTTGTATAAGTATGAAGTTGATTTGAAAACTATCGTTTCGGAAAGGTACTCAATTTGGAAAGAGAAATCCTATATAATCGAAGTCTATTGAAGTGTGATTTGATATATTATTGATTTGGAAAGTATTTGATTTGAAAATAAAAATCTTATATATAATGGACTTTATATAAGGATGATATCTGAAAGTGATTTGAAAGGTACTATATGATACATATTTTTGAAGTAAAGATATGAAAAGTGCATTCTGCTTGATATCTTCTTTGTGGCCACACTTTGGATTTATTCTATCGATATTATTTTCTCTGATTTGGGTTTTCTAGATACGATACTCGAGTTCCCACCGAATTCCATGGTGATCTCCATGGTCTTACGAGCGCGAATGCATAGCGTAATTTGCTTGGCTGAGATGGCTTGAAGGTACGAATGTTTCTTAGGGGATCCAGGTGTAACCATTGTGTATCTGCGATCTATGTAGGTCGTTTTTAGTAGCGAAATCCACTGGCTGAGATAGCTTAAGGGTACGGATGTTTCTTGGGAGATCCAGGCGTAATCATTGTGTATCTACGGTCTACTAGTCATCATGGCGTAATTCGCAAGGCTGAGATAGCTTACGGATACAGATGTTTCTTGGGGGATCCAGGCGTAACCATTGTGTATCTGCGATCCATGGTTAGACAATGTTTTGGTTTGGTTGTTTTGTTTGGATTGTACTTTCCATATCTGTTTTTAAGGGTTTTCCAGTATATTCACTGGGTGTTGAAACAAGTCTACTAAGTACCTGAAGAATTCTAGCTTTGCGCCTAATCAACGCATGGCCAGAGTCTGCAGGAACGAGAGTAAACTTGTTAAGACATCGAGTTATAAAAGTATTTTGATAAAGTATTATATAAAGGATATTTTGATCATTTATTTTTTCTTTTCTAAATAATTTAATTTTTTTTAAATATTGTTCACTTCGAACTAACAAATTTGAACCAAATGACTATTCATCATATTATAAATGTTTAAAATGTTATAAAAAAAATTAATTGAAATTTATATAGTTTTAAAAATATGGTCCACCCTTATCTTTCAGCCTATTTTCCCTTCTACCTTTTCCTACCTTCTTCCTCTTCGAGGGTCCTTTCCACATTTATGGAAAGAGTTGGTTCTTTGGCTTATCGTTTGGATTTGCCCGAGAAGCTTTCTGGAATGCATGATGCATTCCACGTCTCACATCTTCGCTGGTATCTTCATGACCCATCTCTTTTTGTTCAGCCTTCTGCTCTTGATAGTTTGGATATTGAGCATAATCTGACTGTCGAGAGGAAGCCACTTCGTATTGTCGACAGAGGTACGAAGCAGCTAAGAAGGAAATCTGTTAGTCTGATCAAGTATAATGGAGTACTGATGATCGAGATTGTACCTGGGAGACGGAGAAGAGCATTCATGCTTCGAATTTGGAATTGTTTTTTAAGGTACTATTTGCTTGTCTATCTTGCTTTTCCTTATTTTTCTTTTTCATTCTTTTCGAGAACGAAAAGATTTGAGTGGGGGAGAGTGTAACAACACTGTATTTTATGATTTTTTTTCAATTGCATATTTTAATTATTTTGACCGAAATTCTTGATTTAAAACTTTATTTTATTTATTCAAAATGAATAATTTTGTTATTTTAAATATAAATTTGAATTTTATATGAATTAGAATTTCAAACATGTATAAATTGAATATTTTCCAAAAAAGTAGATTTTGGTCAAAATGGTCAAAATTTGACTTTTAAATTTAAAATTTAAATATTTTAATTTTTTAATTTCATCTTTTATTATGAAAACAAATTAAATTTCAAGAATACTGCTTTTCGTTTCGTTGAAATCCGATTTATATTGTGAAAGTTATGCTTTTTACAATATTGGGTGCAAATTGTTTATTTAACAAATTGTCTATTTTAATTTATATAAATAATATTTTTGTTTGTTATAATTTGTTTATATACGTGTAATATTATATGTTATGTATTTATTTTATTTTTAAAACATTTTATAAGTGTAGTTAAAATTTTCAAATGTTGATTGTATTTTTGTTTTCAATTTTTAAGTCTAGTTTCAATTTATTAACTATTTTCTTATTTATTTTATATTTTTCCTTAAAAAAATTTATTTATCTTTTCCTTTCTCACTTTATTTTGTTTTATTTTCTATTTTATTTTCTGAAATTTATTTAGTTTATTTTAATTCAAAAGAAATAGAAATGCTAAGAGACAAGACTTTCATTTGCCTTATGACTTTTCATTTCAACTTGCCTTTTCAATTTTACTTGCCTTTTCACCTCACCTTTTGGCAGTCCAATTCCTTATGCATAGCTATACGCTTCTCTTCAGTTTTCACGTGAAAAATGCTTTTCATCATCTCCTCAAAAAATCACGGCAAAATGAATTTCTGAAAATATTTTGCTAATGGCTTCTTCCCTTTTTCTCACTTCTCTCTTCTTCTTTCATTGTTTTTTTGCCTTGCTTCTACCTTGCCTTGCTCGGCCACTACCTCTTCACCACCACATCACCATCACCTCCTTCATTTACAGCAGTAGCCTCCCCTCCTCCTCTGATCATAATCAGGCCGTGGCCATTTGTTGAAGCTTGCACCACAAAGTTCGCCTAGAAATCCACCATACTCTTCATATATGCATTTCGACCACCACTCTTGCATCATCACCACCATCATAACCTGACCTGACCGTCACTCCAGCTCAGACCTGACATGAACCCCCTATGGCCGAGCCCATATGTGACCAAGCCAAGCCAAAAATGCACCAAACCTCACCTATTTGCCTTGACCTTCTGTATACTTCAATTTGCAATAGCCGTGAGTTTTAATGCCATACCTGACCCAAACCTGAGCTATATCACATCGTGGCCGAGCTAAAGAGTCCCTAGACCAAGCATTGGAGTGGTAAAAGCAAGGTCTAACTATTTTGTTCATTGTTGCATTTTAAATTCAAATTGTTTCAGTGTGTTTTGTGTTAAAAATATTTATATATATTGTCTTGTTTGTTTTGTTTTGGTTATTAATACAAGATCATATCTTGGCTCTCACTTGAAACCATAATCGTGCTGTATCATGCTGTATTATGCTTTCTGATTTATTCGGTGTGTTTTGATTTGCTATCTCCAGCTTAAAGGTGAGTAATTCACACTTGACGTTCGTACTTATATAACTGTGAATTGATCGCAAGTGAATGTGTAGAATTGCTATATTATGTTATACCTGCTTGTGATGTCAATTATATGATGTTAACCCTATTTATAAACCTGCCATATCATCTAATGCTGCTATATGTTGCTATACTTTTTATTTATATCTATTTCTAACACTGCAAGTTCCCGGTAGAATAGAATTACTATGGGCTGAAATGATACATACCCGAACGGACTTTAGAATAGGGAAAAATCGTTATGGACTGACATGATAGGACTGAGTGATTTTTATTTATTTTATTTTACTTGAGATTCCGGGTTTGAAATGATAGAACCTGGATTTTTTTTCTTTGTAAATTACGGATTTAAATGATATATTATCCGTATCACTTGACCTAGGTTAGAAAATATTATGCAGACCCGTAGTCATTTTATATATATATTTTTCTGGAAATTTTTAAAGTACTTTAAAAATGTAAATTTATATATTTTAATTTAAGTTGAATTAAAAATGATTTTTATAAAGTATTAATGATTTTTTTATAAGTTAAAATGTGAAACAAGTGAATGGTTAAGTGGAAATTTGAAATATAACTAAATTTTGAAATTTGTAATTTTGTTTAAAATGGAGTTTAAGTTAAGTGAATAAAATACGATAAGTTGATTTAAATTTGAATTTAAAATGACTTAATAAAGTGTTATTGGTTTTTCTATGAATTAAAATGGTTAAATAAATGAATACTTAAAAACGTAATTTGAAGTATAACATGACTTGGAAATGTGAATTTAGTTTAAATAAAAGGTAAGGAAACAAAATGGAAATTAAGTTTATATTTTGAAATGGTAATTAAAACTTAATTATTAAGTTAATTTTTAAAATGCAAAGAATGGAAAATTTGTATGCTTGAATTTAGTAAGTGAATTATTTAAAATTTGATTTTATGTACAAATTTTTCTTTATAAAAATCATAAATTAAAGGGTATTTTAAATGACTATTTTAAAGTGAAAAAAAATGAAATTTTATAAGTTAAAATGGTTTAAATTGGAATTTTATTATTGCTGAGATTGTATTAAAAATCTGGAAATTTAATTTACAGCACTTCAGAAATGCTATTTTTTCTGAAGTTAACTTAAAATCTATTGTAAAGGATACGACAGCACTTTGTAACTGCTGTGGTTGATGCAAGTGAACTAAAAGGCTAAAATTAACTAAGAGCTACCATAGCACTTGGTAGTGCTGTAGTTGCAAAATAAAAATTAAAACCTGAAATTAATAAAAGAGCTACAGTAGCAACTTGTAAGTGCTACTATTGGCAGGAATGAGATTTTTGTATATAACTAAACTATTATAGCAGTTTTAAATGTTGTTCTTTGTTGAATTGAATTGTTTTCAAATGTAACTTATCGCAACATTTTTCTAAGTTCTGTGGAAAGCTGAAATTTCACTGTTTTAATGTATTTAAATGAATAAATGAACTCCGAAAAAGGCTAAAATTTTGGGAATTTAATATTTGGTTTGAAGGTATATGACTTCACTTTTAATGGTTTAATGAATGATTTTAATTTGTAATTATAAATCTTTTTGGAAATTTAACCACGGGCACACTTCTCTGTATGCCTTGTGATTTTTGGATGTACACGTTCAATTTGAGAGTGTGACTAGAGGTGAGCGATTGCTATAGCTCTGCGCTACCTTAGCCACATTAACGATGTTATTTGCATAGTTTACTTTAATATAGACATATCTATGATAACGCTTATTACTTTTTAATTGATAGTTTAACGGATCCTTAGAGGATGGACGATCCCAAGCATCCTTTAAGTTATTGTGCATTACTACTACAGTTCACTTGAGTTGGTTTACATTATATAAGTATGTATGTCCCGACTCGAGTGTTTTGTGTTTTACTTTACGCTCGGGTCAGCCTGAGTATTCACATCTTAGCTTTGGATTTCTCTTTCTAGAGCTAGGGATCACTGGAGATTCTGCTTATTTAGTTATTCATCTATTTCTGTTTCAGTTCATCTATTTCAGCTCTTGTATTAGTAGACTTCTAAGTATTGGGATTTCTATTATATTTGTTTTCAGACTGATATTATGTATTTTGTTTTTGAGACTTTGTTATAGTAGCTTCATGAACTACTATGGTATTTTAATTTCCGCTGTGAGTTATTCTGATATTTCTGCATCTGTGACTTTGTGATGATTTCATTTGCTCCAAATTTTATTACAATGCGGTATTTTGAGCAATTCGAGTCCGACATGTGTGGATGCGAATGGCTGAAAATATCGGGTTGTTATAGTTATGTTTCATTTAGTAGTTTCATTGCGACATTTTCTATTCCTTTCTTTACTTTACCCCACGATGATTCATCTTGTCGATGCTTGGGCAAGGTACACGATCACCGAGGATGTTTTGATTGTCATTCCTAGGGGTCAAAAAGGTGGTTCGTCACAACTCTAAAATACGACATGATTTAATTAATTAATTAATAATTATTGTAGATTAATTAAATTAGTTAATATTTATGAAATATTAATTATTAAATTTTGTTTGATTTTTGGGTGTTATTAGCATTTAGTAAAGTGTGTATATAAAAGTTGTATATGCATGTATTCAAAACACTATATCGATAATTATTTAAATTTGATTTAAATGGATTAATTACTAAACTTGTTGGTAATTGTTGAAGGCACATATAGCCTTTATCACGACCATAGGGTTAAGGAGAGGAAGATTTTACTTGTTCAAAATAGTTTTGAAATAAAAAGAACGAGTAAAGGAAGGAGAAAAGTCCTTTACATTTTCCTATTCTTAAATGCCTACTATCGTAGAATTAATTAATTTGTTTCACTCCCTCCTCTCCTCATTTTTCGGTCGAAAATAACAATGGTTAAAACCTATTAAAATTTTCAAAAGAAAATCAAAAATTTATACAAGGTGTCGTTCATCTCTTGATCGTAGCAAAATCCGGAGTTTGCTTTGGTGAAATCTAGGAGTTATTCTTCATTCAAAATGTAAATAATATGCTACCTCTTTAGGTACTCATTTAGTTTCAGTATCATACACACACACATATATATATCTGTGTGTGTGTGTGTGTTTGTGTGCATATGTATTCTGTAGGTTATATCTTATATATGTTATAATGAATTATATATGCATGTGTTATCTGATTTGATTTGCTCTTCAAATTATTTAAATTAAGAATCAAAAAAGGAACATGAAAACAATTTTTAAAAACCAACTAAATTTCTTTTGAACGCATTCATTTAAAATAATGATTATAAAGGTAAAAGGTAATGGTTAAATCTTAACAAGTTATATAGAGTTTAAACAATATCTTTTAAAAAAATGTTCTAATTCAAAATTTAAAATAGATCTATGAAAAATCACTATAATACTAAATGCAATTATTTTACGGCATTCATTTAAAATAATGATTATAAAGATTTAAGGTTAAATTTTAAAATTTAACAAGTTATGGAAACTTTAAACAATTTGCTTAAACAAGTGTTTTGATTTAAATTTTAGATTTGATCCGTGAAAACAACATTATAATACCAATTGAATTTATTTTAATGTTACCCATTTAAAAATTGGTTGCAATATTTAAAGGTTAAAAGTTAAATTTTGACAAGTTATATAAAGTTTACACAATTTCTTTAAACTAGTATTCTAATTCAGATCCAAAAAAAAAATTGTTTAAAAACATAGATCTAATTTTGAATTCTTCCTAAGTGAATGCTAGATTTCGAAATGTTAATTTTAAATTTCAAAATATATTGAATTCGTCAAAATTAATTTTAATATACATGGCTATCACTATTATTTTACATAATATCAAAATAAAACTATGGACAACAAAGGCATATATATGATAGAGTTAGAGTATGCCTTAGAGACAATTATGTAATTTTTTATATATATCTAACTCTGTCACCAGTCTTATTCAAAACAAAAGATGCTTTTCTTTCTATTATATACTTGTTATATAGTAATATAAATAATAATGTAATTAATTTATAGTATATAGATGGAAAACCCTTTAGTGATATATTACGTGATAGTAATTACAAAGTGTTGTAATGATGAGAATTTTATCACATTGAAAATAACGTATTGTTGTAAATATTCCTAGTCAAGATGTCTCGAGAAAGGATGTCGATTCATCCACTAAGACTCGAGTACATAACATTCTGCAAATGTTGAACGGTATATTTTTCATGGCTGTTGGGGGAACCAATGGGTTACGTACTAAAAGTCATTAGATAACCATGAAATGATCATTTGAGAGTTCTCTGTTGGTTAATATAACTAATCTCAAACAGACAATCTCGAAGTGATGATATCACACATTTCTCTCGGCTTAAGAATACGATGGAACTTTAGTTCGGACACCCCGCTTTGATTATAGTTAAATCATGGCATGAAATTCATCGAATGACTATATTTGGGTCTGATTTGCAGCACCGGAAGTGAAACACTATCCAATAGAGAAGTTGTCTCCTCGGTTATAAGTGGTTAATATTACGGTCAACTCAAAGTCAATGTCTTTTGCTAGAGTAGTATGGTTAATAATAATTGTTATTTTGAACTATGAATTTTGTGTTTGGACTTACGAAGTTAAATGTGGGCAATGTTGGAATTTTGACCAAAACCAAATTTCATTAAGTCCTAATGTGATATAGTTTTGAGAAGGAGAATCGGTGTAAACAAAAGTTACTACCAAGTATTGCTTATAATATATAAAATTGGATTTTATCAAAAGATGTGTAAGTGATAAATTCATCCAAAATATCACACCACTAGCTAAGGTAACATATGAACGATAATATTTGAATTGTTCGATATTAATCACTCACTGAATTTAGAGTTTTTAGTCATACAACCAAAATGATGAATAATCCAAATGAATGCGCGATTTAATTAATTTTTAATTTTTGATAATTAATTAAATGTAATGACCGACCTATCCCATCGGCATAAATAATATATAAATAGTGTGCTGCAGTCGTACCCAGCTGATATAGGACGATCATCATGATGAATAATAACAAAACAATATATAACATGTCATATATCTCACAGCTCATGGACAAAATATAATACCACGGATACAAAAAAGGACATTAATAACTAGGTGAACAAATCATCAGAGTATAATATCTATAGAGTTATACATCAAGTGTCATAGAGTATACAATATGATCAGCTCAAGTAAACTATCTCAATAAACAGAAAACAATCACTGCCACAGGCTAGTATGGTTCAACGAAAAAGTTAGAAATCCATATATGTATGTAATACGAGATATCTCCATCCAGCTCGTCCTTCGAACAGCTACTGCATCACCTAGACTTGTTATCTAGTCAACTTATTTAAGAGTGCCCAAGATAATAAGAAACAAAGCATAAAACATTGGTCAGACAAAAATCTAGCGTAAGCAGTAAATTAATCTCAAAATACTATACATGTAAGTATGGTAAGGAACCATACCTGACATGTCCCCGCAACCAAGGAGTTAGCACATAATACTATAATATGCTACTCTACAATATCATAAAGGTACTATACAACATAGAATGGTGGATACCCAGATATCCCTATCTTTCGTAGCTATTCCCAACTATATCCTCGAGTGATAGTCCACTAAAAGAAAGCAACCAAACCAACCACAGCATCCATCAAGCAATACCCACTATCACTCATCCTTGTGCTTTGAATATATGATAACTCGTATGACCTCCTTACTGCCAGGGACTAATGGAAATCCCATTTTTCGTTATAATCTCATACCACGCAGCCCAAAACTCGATACATATCTCGTAGCTCAAAGAGAGACACAGGACCTAAAGCCAGTGGTCTAGAGCATACATATCCCTACATGATCCATGTATGTCCTCGCTTACAATACCCCTGCTTCAAGTACAATAGAAAGCACTCCGAGTATCAATGATTCCCTAACACATTCACATCCAAGCCCTCCTTTGCTCCATTAGGATTTTGAGTCCTTTTATCGCTCAATCTAGTTTCAATTATCCAAGAACCCACCATGTTCCTCATTATATAGCTCTCTCCTTTATCGAGCTACCATCTACGGTACCACACCCACTACGAGTCACAAACCGAAGATACAAAGCTTTTATCTTACTATTACATCACCATCCAACCTAGACGCAAAATAGCCAACACCTCTGGCATGATCAACATGACCTTTACTTCATTCCTCAGAATCTCATTGTCATTGGACCTGCCAAAATAATCTGGTACCGACTTAAATAAGTCAGCACCGACTTGTTTCCTTAGTGAACCATTGGCTAAGCTTTCTTCCTCTCCTTCCTTTCTTCTATTACTCCATGCTTAGTTTCTCTGACCTCGACCTATACATCCAAACAACTCAGTCCTCACTCCAAAGCATCCACTTCAAGTTTTAGAAAACAACTCAACATAAACTTAAACACTTAGCCAATTTTGTACACTATGCCATGAGAAAGCTCCCATAGCCAAGCTCTATCCAACCATGCCAACCGACGATCCATTGGACCAACCAAAATAACTCGGTATCGACATAAAAAAGTTGGTGCCGACTTATTTCCTTATGGAATTGGAACCCAGGACTTGAACCTTAAGCTCTTTGCATAATCCAAATCCTCCCCTTCAAGATTCATCTAATTCCAATCATCTTTGCCATAGATTTGCCAAATTCACCAATCTATCTTCCTAACATTCAAAATACTAGCAAACAACATCAAAGCACAATATACAATCATAGAATAACATTCAATCATCTACTCAAATAAATAATTCATAGCATTATAGCAATCAAGCATATTCCATTCCAAATCTGAGAAGTCAATGAACATAAGAGAATGAACAAGGTGAATTACAAAACCATTTCTACAAGTCATATTAGAATTTCGAATTTAGGTCATAAACATATGCTAACACGTGACGTGATTAGGGTTAAAGAAGGATTTTATATCAAAAATCATGTTAAAATATATGATTCTACCATATAAACATGCATAGGATAGTGCAAAGTCATAAACCACTCACCAGTTTCCAAATTAAAACAATTTGAGTATAAATACAATATGGACATCAATTAAAGATAATGCAAATCAACCAAATCGATGATCTCTATCTTCTAATCAATGATTTATTCAGTAATCTTTAAACCAGTTTGATTAAAAAAGTAATTTGGGCGATTATGGATGAATCTAGGGTCAATAGGGTTAGATCTGATTTGGAAGAGTGGAAAAAGTTTTAATTCGACTCCCCAACCCTTTATTTATAGTAATTCTCGAATTAGACAAATGAGCCTACTTATGGGTTTAATTAATTACATACTAATTCTAGCCGACAATTACTAAAATTAAAACAAGATGACTCTCTAAAACTCAAAAGTTATAGCCCAAACAACAGGGTCAAAATGTCGCATAGAAATTTGAGAAAAATCATAGGTGTATAAAATGTCCATAAGAGTCATATCCAAAATTGTAGAATCAAATAACCTTATATTAACAAAATAAAAATATTATACGATCCTCCGATAGGTAAAATACAAGTAGTTATATTATTCTCCCCTTTAGAAATTCCCCCCTGAAATCCCTAGGCAAACCAAAGTATAAGCAACCATAGCTATCCTGCATGCCTACCAATCATAAGCAACCATCAAACATCTCAAACATGTAGTCATGCACTAAATAGTATAAGTGAACTTACCCTAACATGAGGAATACTAATATATCAAATGTAATATACAACGGTTAAAGAAGATACGATAAACAGTGGATCTTGCCATCGAAAGAGCTCTGGATACTTACCCTCATGCTCTTCTAACTCTCCCACATACAATCGTCATCACTTTTACTCCATTATATCTTCACTGGCTTTACCGACTTTCTCCTGAGCTATTTCGTATTGTACTCAACAATACGAAGCAGCCTATGAGATCTAGAAACTTTTGGTTGTACCTCAACATCTTATAGCAGATCCGGTGTAACCATCATGCCTAAGTCATGTACAAAATTTCATAGATAAGAGACATGAAAAAAGTTATGACGCCCGCCATCTTCCGAGGTAAGTCGACCATATATGCTAGCTTCCCAATCCTCTCAACTATCGTAAAAGGACCTACGAACCTCAATGCCAACTTCTAATTTCAATCGAATCGAACTACATTCTTCAAAGGTGAAACCTTCACGGATACCATATCTATGATATAAAACTCTACATCTCTACGTCTTTTATCAGCGTAGTTTTTTGTCGATCTTGAGCAGCTTTCATTCATTGTCAAATGACCTCAATCCTCTTCGATTTCTCTCTAATCATATGGTAATTTATATATTTATATATTTGTATCTATTTTCACTCTCTGTCCTAAATCTCTTCTTAGATCTATAATTCCGATGAATGTATATACCTTTTTATAAGTATCAATTGGATTAAAAAGGAATTGGAGATGAATTAAAAGTTCTACTTCAGATCTGGAGATTTGAATTGCTTTTAAAAGGTGAGTGTGAATCACTATAGATTGTTATAATATGAAAATTATCTCATTGGTGTTTATTTGATTTCTATGCCTAATTGGATAATTATATATGAGTTGTAGGCAAGGAACTGAATATGATTTGAATATAATAAATATCACATACATATTCTTGTTTATAAATTGATTTAGCATTATATACAACCAGATTTGGAAATCAGTCCCAAAATATGAAGTTAGAATATTAATGTGACGCCCCACCTCTATACGCACACTAGCCAAGGACACTACGGGGTAATGCCGTCGACTAGCATGAATAATAAGGCTGTTGAGGAGCGACCATCTGGGTAATTGCTTTGTGCGAGTACTGATATGTCAGATAGTATTATATGCATTTCATTTCAAGAGGAAATCTGTCACATCAATTACAAACTCAAAACTACTACACAGTGGCTATGCGATCTTCGGAAACAAACATAAAATAAGCATAACATAAATCAGTCATAGATATTCACATCACTAAGGCGGAAACAGATGTGAATATAACACATCAAAGTGTACATCAAAGTAGTTGTCATACAAGATCCACTACACCACAAAAGAATAGGTACAAGTGCTAGACAAAAGAATACGTATACATCAAGGAGTCTCTATCTCGAATGTATAAAAGCAAATACTACTAAGCTAAAGTAGTTAGTCAAAAGTCAGATGACAATCCCAGATAAGAAGTCAAATGGAAGCACCTGAAACACCTCGGTCTGACCCGAGTATTGTTTGAAAAGAAAAATAATAAGCAAAGAAGTCTAGCTATAAATATCAAGAAGATGAGATAGGATGAGAGATATGACAAAAATATATGATAACAATAATGTCATACTTCAACGAGCAAACATTTGATAACGAAAAAAATCATACAATATCTCAAATCTCCTCAAATATCCAAAAAAAGGAATATCACATTCTTTAGCTTATTCACCAAAAACAAAACATACCAATGCCAATTGCAAAAATTGATGAAACACAATTTCTAGAAATCAATAATCAGAAATCCAAAAAACACAAAGGGGAGAGGCCTTTCACAAACGAGAGCATGAAAACTCACCAACACGTGTATCACAAACGGGACTCTATCCCATTGAGCCGGTGCAACGACATAGTACAATAGTATGCCAGGGAAACCTGAAACTCAAATAACTCGGAACAACGATGTAGCACAACGGTACGCTCGAGGAACCTGATAAGCCGGAACAACGACGTAGTATATCGGTACGTCCGATGAACCAAACTCCCTAAAACTGATGGGTTGCTAGCCTATAAAAATGAGACGAAGCTCAACAGAACGGGGTACAGTCCTCCACGCGGATAAAGAGACATCGCATATCGCTAGTCTAAACCATAAAATGATCGTCATTGTTCAATTAGAAGTGTGAATTACACTAAGCTAGTAAACAAATGAGTTTAGCTTCATGTCCAATAACCACTGGCTTAACTTAAGTTTTTACGAACAAATTGTAGATTTCCACTCGAAAATTGTCACAAGAGTTCAATCAAACAAGTCCAAGAATTAATCGACAAAGAAAACACAAGTGTTTCATACCACTTGTTTTTTTAAGTCGTTTAATTAGATTTCTCATACAAATAAGGTAAAGGTTTGTATATACTATTAGATTGGAAAACGGTTTTAAAAACGTGCTTTGTATTGAAAATAACATTGAAATCATTTTTGTGAAAGAGTTTGAATATTTACTAATAGTATAGAAACCTTTATACTCTAAAGTGAAAAATCACAAAAATGATTGTAAAAACAACCAATCACCCAAAATTCAAATATGATGACGTGAATCAAAACCATAGAAACCGATATCAAATCCATCAAATGGATACTCCAAAAAATCCAGAAAAGAAGTCATCAAAGTCGATAAAAGTGATAACAACTAATCGGATAAACCAAAAATCGACATAAATGGAAATCCACTCAAAAATAGGCAACTTGGTTGAAACTAACAGCATCATATGTCTAGTGGTCTCCCAACTGTCTGAGCTGAAGGTCAGGAATTTTCTTCTAGATCGCCCAGATGTTTGGGGAACAAACTTAAACGTCTAAACTATAAGTCTGAATTTTTATTCCGACTACCCAGACGTCTGAGTGCTTTACCAGACGTCTAAGTTGAAGCTCAGGGGAAGGTTTTCACCTAGGCCAGTGATGGCCAAAACATATCGGAAGCGATCGAATGAGAAACGATGGCTATGGATTTATGCCAAGCGACAACCCAGCCCTATAGACTCATCAATACACTCCGAACAACATGTACAAACATCCATATAAGGATTTTATAGATTTTGACTTTAAAATACCAAAAATTGGAAAATTCTCCAAACCAATTCAATTCAAAAGCAAAACGGACATGAAATAGATGTTAGGAATTCATACCTAACAGCTAGCAAAGGTATAGACATAGATGTGAGTTCAAGAACTCACCTTTAAACCCAAAAACAATGAATGAGAAGCTCTAAAACAAAGGAAAAATCAACTACTCTTCAACTTCAACTCTAGAAGCTCCAATATATGATCATAGGTAAATATTTCCTAAATTAGGTTATAGGAAATTTCTGAAAATTGAAGAGAAATTGAGATGGAGAAGATGAAGAGGATGCTTACCTAAGCTTCACCTTGATTTCTAACTTGAATTTGAATTTCCTAAGAGAATTAGGGGCTTAAGAATTTTTATTTATTTTCTTTTCCTCCATTTTTCTTTTAGGGCTTTGGGGTGCTAGGAAATTTAGAAATAAAATGAATGAAGCGAACAAGAGTGGAGTGGGATGTATATGGTAAGGGTTTTGGGTTCTCTTATTCGGTTAGTGGGATAGAATACAACCCAAAGCCCAAACAAAATACCAAATTCCTAATCAACTCCAAACATATCGATGTAAACACTATTTTGAACTCAATGAAAGTAGTCTCGAGTGCTAATTCGACTATTTACAAAAAGTAGCATTTCGGACTTTAATCCGACCAACAATGCTATATTTAAATATATAATTGTAAAATATGCGGGTTGTTATAGACTCTCGTCGGTAAAGAAATTGCATCCTCACAATACTTAAAAATAAAATAAAGAGTAAAAATAACTCTAAAGCATAATAACACAAAAGAAAATTTTGAAGCTAGAAGTTCACTTTAAGGAGCATGAGAAAGTAAGTCTGGATGTGTTGGCTCGATGAATTCTTTGGATTCCCAAGAACAATCCTTAGGATTTGGGGACCATTGAACTTTCACAAATGGAACATCTTTATTTCGAAGGCGTTTAATCTCCGTAGCAATGATACGAGTAGGATGTTTCTCATAAGTAAATTTAGGTGAAACTTCAGTTTCTTCCATAACACTAGACTCAAGAATAGGATCAGAATCCCTAAGGCATTTCCATAGTTGAGAGACGTGGAAAACATCATGAATAGCGGAAAATTGAGCCAGTAATAAGAGGAGATGAGCCATGGAACCAATGTGTTCCGTGATAGGAAAGGGTCAATATATCGAGGTGCTAATTTTCCCAATTGACTGAAACGCACAACACCCTTCATAGGTGAAACACGAATGAATACCAAATCTCCCACAGAAAATTCTAAATTCCTTCTTCAGTTATCAGCATAGGATTTTTGTCTACTTTGAGATTTCATCCTATGACGAATAAGGTCAATATTTTTTGTGGAATCATGAATAAAATCTGGATCTAAAACCAGCTTCTCACTGGCTCCAAGCCAATAAGAAGGAGATCGACATGGCCTTTCGTTGAGTGCCTCGAAAGGTGTTATACCGATACTAGATTGGAAGCTATTATTATAGAAAACTCAACAAGGGAAATATGATCTTCCCAATTTCCACCAAAATCAAGAACACATGCACGAAGAAGATCTTCAAGAGTTTGATTCATATGTTAGGATTGTCCATCGGACTGAGGATGATAAGCAGTGCTAAAATTAAGCTTCGTTCCCAAAGCTTTTTGAAGACTCTTCCAAAGTCCACTTGTAAATAATGGATCATGATTGCTAACAATAGAAGTAGAAACTTTATGCAATTTAACAATTTCTCTAACATATTGTTTGGCCAGAAGAGGTTCGGTCCGATTAGACCGAACGGGAATAAAATGGGTGGATTTTGTAAGTCTATCTACTACCACCCATAGACTGTCATGACCCAAACGAGAATGGGGAAGACAATCAATAAAGTCCATTGAGACTTGATCCCACTTCCAAACTAGAATGTCCAAATGTTGCAACAACCTACCGGGCCTTTGATGCTCAACCTATACAAGTTGGCAAGTCATGCAACGCTTAATAAAATTAGCAACATTAGATTTCATTCCATCCCGCTAATAAAGTTGCTTCATGTCCGCGTACATTTTACAACTATGGGGATGAATGTTTGATTTAGAACGATGAGAATCTTCTAAATTGTCTTTATGAAGATCACTAATATTTGGCACAATAATTCTAGCAAATTTTTGAATACCTCCACGAGCATCGATTTCAAAGTCTTTCAGGCCATCAATATTTCTATCCCTACAACTTTGGCTAAGAAGAGCCAATTCGGGATCATACTTTTGAGCTTCAAGAATAAGGTCGAAAAGAGAGGGATAAGCCTCAAAGCTACATAAAACAAGAGATGAACATGAATTGGATTCACCATCTCGGATCGCACAAGTGGACAAAGTCTCGAGATCATTCCATTCAGATATCATCATGGAAACAACCGCTTGTTGCTTTCAGCTAAGGGCATCGGTAACACTATTTCCCTTTCCGGGGGTATAAAGAATATCAAGATCATAAGATGCAAGCAATTCGAGCCAATGTTGTTGACGCAAAGTAAGTTCTTTTTGAGAAAAAAAATATTTTAAAGATTTATGATCGGCGTAGAGAACAAATTTCTCTTCCAAAAGATAATGATGCAAATCCTAAGGGCGAAAACAATGGCTTCGAGCTCTAGATCATGAGTGGCATATCTAGTCTTTGTACGCTTTAATTGCCTAGTAGCATAAGCAATAATACGTTCCTTTTGTATGAGAACGGTTCCCAAACCAATATGACTAGCATCGTATAAACATCAAGTCTTGGTTCCCTTCGGGAATCACAAGAATAGGAGCATCGAAAAGGAGTTCTTTTATATTTTAAAAAGCAGCTTCACATTTGTGTGGCCAAATGTACTTAACTCCCTTCTTCATCAAACTAGTAAGATGTATGGAAATTTTAGAACAGTCTTTTATGAACCGACGGTAATAGCCCGCCAATCTAAGAAAGCTATGAATTTCCACCCACTCTCCGGTCTCTTCCCATTTTGAATCACTTCGATCTTTGAAGGATCCATGGAAATTTCGGATTCATAAATAATATGTCCTAAAAGTTTCATGCGAGATTGCCAAAAGTAGCACTTAGAAAATTATGCTTTCAATTGATTGCGCCTAAGAGTTTTTAACACAATCTGAAGATTTTTTCATGCTCTTCCTTGGTTTTAAAACAAAAAAGAATATCATCTACAAAGTTGAGAACAAATCGATCGAGGAAGTCTTTGAAAACTCGATTCATAAGGTCAATGAAATAAGATGGAGCATTCGTTAAACCAGATGGCATTACAAGCCATTCATAAGATCCTTAACAAGTATGGAACGATGTCAAAGGAATGTTATCCTCTGCAATATGAAGCTAATGAAAATCGATTGCTAAGTCTAACTGTAAAAAGTCTCTAGCACCGTAAAGTTAATCGAATATATCATCAATCTAAGGCAAGGGATATTTGTTCTTAATCGTAAGATCATTAAGCTTGCGGTAGTCAACGCAAAGCCTAAGTGTACCATCAGATTTCTTCATAAAGATAGCTGAAGCTCCTTAAGGAGAGGAACTAGAACGAATAAACTATTTTTGCTTCCAATTCGGCTAGTTGTTTGTGCATCTCCTCATTTTCCTTATTGGACATACGATAAGGAGGACGAGTGGTAGGTAGAGCTCCAGGTATTAGATTAATTCTGAACTCGATTGCTCGCTTAGGTGGTAATCCTAAAACGGGCTCAAATATGTCGGAAAATTCACGAACAACGTGAATGAGGGAAATGACATCTTCCTCATCATTATCGTCATCACATGGATTTAGAGAATATAAGGATGGTAATTGGAATCTGAATCTTTAAGAACAATAGAAATCTTCTTGACAGATTGTGGATGTCGAAGATGGATAGTCCTCTCAGGAGATAGGATTTGGACTTCATAACGATTAAGCCAATCCATTCCCAAAATCCTTCCGAAACCTAAGTAATGCATAACTTGCAAATCGGCTCGGAAAGCAAAATCATATAAAATAATCTCGACATCTTTACAAAATAAACTAAGTGCTACGGATCCACCAACTGTATTCACAATTCTCAATGAAGTCATCAAAGCCACAACATTTAAAGAAAATTTATCAATAAGTTCATTTGATATAAAAGAGTGAGATACACTCGTATCAAAAAGAACTCGAATAGGATGATCACGAAACATAATAATGCCATCAGGGACAGAATAAGAAAAACCTTGACCAAGAGAAGTGTTACTAGGAGCTTGCACAACGTTAAGCTTTCCCTCCTTCTTGCCTTAAAGTTTAGGACATGAAGATAAAAGATGACTTGAACTTTTGCAATAGCGACAATAAGGGGACTTCGGAAACTTATTTGCATAGTGGTCTTTAGAACCACAATTGTAGCACTCTCCACGATTAGGGGTAGGAGTCTTTGCTACTTAAGTTGCTTGCTTCCTTGTCTTGTTGGGATTAGGGCCTTTGAACTTAATAGGCCTCTTCTTGTTGATGTTGAAGTTCTGCTTGGCACCCATAACTTCAGCATCACTTTCTTTATCAGCCTCTTCAAGTCGAAGAGCGATATCAACAAGCTGATCAAAAGAAACTTCCAGTTTCAAAAGTAATGCCTCCTTAAGGTTCTTATTCAACCCATAGATAAACCTCTAATTTTTTTCAATAGGGTATTAATATACTTGACCCCATATTTAAAGAGGGATTCAAAAGATGCGACATAATCTGTCACGGAAGATTCACCTTGAACAAGGTCAATAAAGCATCGGGCTAAAGTTACCCTTTCAGCTTCCGGCACAAACTTTAACTCAAACCTTTCCCAGAATTGCTCCCAAGTAAGATCTGTTTTTCCGAAATCAAAAGCTCATGCCAATCTAATGCACTTTCTTGGAGCGTGCTAGAAGCTATTTGGACTCGATGTAGATCAACAAGATTCATGCGAGAAAAGATGTGATCGCATGATCTAAGCCAAGCTTGGACTTATATAATGCTTTCGATACCCTTGAATGGCCTTCCACCCAAATTGGTATAATCACTACACAAGCGTGCGAACCTGGATTTAGGGTGAGTAGGCTCAAGAATAGGTCCGGCAGCTTGAGCATTTTTTACAAGATCTAAAAGCTGTTGGGCAGACATGCATACACCATCCTGAGGAGTAGCACTAGATTGACCGGTGCTGGGACGGCCAGGTCTAACCATTTCTCTTCTTTAGAAAAGAAAGAAAGAAGAGGAAAATGTTATTAACAGAATGAATATAAAAAAATTGATTGATAAAACAAGGCATCATAAAGAATATAGGATAGAACGGGTCCTAAAACCCGAATTAAATCCTAAGGCACGGTTCCTAAGAAAGACTTAGGACAACGATCCTTGCTAGATTATTATATATTCTTCCAAAGTTTGGCTTTGATATCAAGCTGTGATACCCTACCTCTATACTCACACTAGCCAAGGACACTACGGGGTAATACCGTCGACTAGCACGAAGAATAAGGCTGTTGAGGAGCATCTGTGTAATTGCTTTGTGCGAGTACCGATATGTCAGATAGTATTATATGCATTTCCTTTCAAGAGGAAATCTGTCACATCAATTACAAACTCAAAACTACTACATAGTGGCTATGCGATCTTCGAAAACAAATATAAAATAAGCATAACATAAATTAGTCACATATATTCATATCCCTAAGGCGGAAACAGATATGAATATAATACATAAAAGTGTACATCAAAAAAGTGGTCATACAAGATCTACTAAACCACAAAAGAACAGGTATAAGTGCCAGACAAAAATATGTATACATCAAGGAGTCCCTATCTCGAAAGTATAAAAGGAAAAACTACAAAGCTAAAGTAGTTAGCCAAAAGTCAGATGATGATCCCAGATAAGAAGTCAAATGGAAGCACCTAAAACACCTCGGTCTAACCCGAATATTATTTAAAAAGAAAAATAATAATTGGATCAGTCTAGCTATAAATATCATGAAGATGAGATAGGATGAGAGATATGACAAAAATATATGATAACAATAATGTCATACTTCTACAAGCATACATTTGATAACGACAAAAATCATACAATATCTTAAATCTCCTCAAATATGCAAAAAAAGAGTATAACATTCTTCAGCTTATTCACCAAACCTCAAATATTGACAAAACATATTGCCAATGGAAAAAATTAACGAAACACAATTTCCAGAAATCAATAATTAGAAATCCAGAAAACACAAAGGTGGGAGGTCTTCCACAAAAGAGAGCGTGAAAACTCACCAACACGTGTATCACAAATGGGACGCTATCCCATCGAGCTGGTGCAACGATGTAGTACAACAGTACGCTCGGGGAACTTGAAACTCAAATAAGTTGGAACAACAACGTAGTACAACAGTACGTCCGAGGAATCTGATAAGTCGGAACAACGACGTAGTACATCGATACGCCCGATGAACCTAATAAGCTGGAACAACGATGTAGTATAACGGTACGCCCGATGAATCGAACTCCATAAAACTTGTAACGACCCTAGATTTTAATTTAATTTAAATTGATAATTAAATGAAATTTTGAATAAAAATTTATAAAATTAATTATAAATAGTGATGTGAGTTTCCCCGAGTTCAAATATATTCTATATAAATCATTTAAATTTTTAAATATTATGTATATATGTATATATGTGAATATATATATATATATATATATGTATATTTGGGTATATACGAACAAAGTAAAAAAAAGTATTAGCAATAAATGTTTCAAATAAATTTATGGTTAGAAATAAATGTTAAAGTTAATTAGAATTCAATACATAAGTAAAATAAACTACAAGTATAAATATAAATTTTAATATAAGTTTTGAATTCAATCGAATCGAGATTTATAAATAAAATACAAATACATTCAAGTATAAAGTAAATACATTGGCAACAATTCTAACAATAATTATAATAGCTTTATATCTATGTAAATGAAGTATAAAAGCATAACTAAACAAAAGGTTAGTTGTTCTTTTTAAATATAGTTGATAAATAAGGAATTTATTAATGTAGAGATAAATTCTTTTTATTTTAATTTCAATGAGGAGTTATTTTTTTTTTAAAACAATATTAATAAGATATATATAAAATATGTGTGTAAATAGAGAAATATAAAACAATTGTTTTTAAAGTAAAATTTATGATAAATATTTAAACTAAAAATAAAATAAATACAAGTATGCAAGACAAGAAAATATAAAACAAAAACAAAAGTAAAGTAATACAAAATTTCTACAACCATATCCTTTTGCAAAACAAAATGAAGTTGCAGCCACCAAACAAATATGCAAGTAAACAAAATAATTGAAAAAAATAAAGTAGAAGTAAGAAAACAGGCTGGAATAAACACATAGGCCGTAAACAAGAAGTAAAAGCATAAACAAATAAATATGTACAATGGCAATTAATGCCATGTCCTTAGCACACATTTTTCATCTCAGCCGAAGTAAGGCTGAAGTAAACAAATGCATTAACATGCATAACCAAGTACAATAGCATATCAAAGCAAAATCATCTCAGCCATACCTTGGTACAAATAAGATTTTTCAGCCTGTACAAGATATTATCACTATTACAAATAATAACATTACCCTGTAAACTTATTTCATATATCAACTTCATCTCATTTCGTTCCATTCAAACAAAACTAAGCAAAACTAAAGTAAATTTAACCCAAACTAAAGGAAAAAAAAAAACTGAAGAAGCATTATCTACAACTTTAAACAACTCAAGCCAGAGAAGTCAAGAAACTTCAGTTAGCAAGTTTCAAAATCTGTTTCAATATAGCAGGCTCTGTTCATCTTCCCAAATCAAGGTGAGTAAACATACTATTTTCAAATTTTAAACTTGTATATTTAACTTACAATGGTATGTGCTTTGTTGTCTGTTATTTCTGAGTTCACTTTGTTGCTCTGGAAATTTATATGCCATGATCTTTAGTATTTCAATTTCTGAACAAAGTAAGGGAGAGGAAACTTTAAATACTATTTCATATAAATATGTAAACTTAGGAATTCAAGTCATGTGTAATCTTGTTTAAACTGGAAATCACGGCCTGGTAAGATTGTTTTGAAGTGACAGTGTACTCAAACACTGCATATTTAAGTTGCAGTAAGAAATCAATATGTGGAAAAGAAAAAGAAAAAAAAAACTCAACTATTATAATTTGTTAATTTGAAATCTGAAAACCAAAGTAAAGTCAGTAAAAAAAAAAATAAGATAAAATGGAAGCTTGCATTTTTTTCAAACCTATTCAACATTTGCAAACTCTGTTCTTCCTTTCTGTGAAAACCAAGGTGAGTGGCATATAGTTGTTCAAACTTGAATGTGTATTGCCATTGCTTTGTGTATATGCTGATGCTAGTGTATTCATTCTCTGTTAGCTACAGAGTATCAACCCACAAGAAAAAAAAAATTCATATCTTGTTTTATAACCCATATCTGGCCTCAGTTTCAAAACAAGATTTTTGTGTTTAAGTATAGGCTGTGATTTAAAAATGGTTTTATAAGGTATAAAGGTAGGTAGAGGGAAAGATCAAGTTTTTACAGTAAAAACTTAAGTCTCTGGAAATTTCAAAATTCTTGAATTGTGGATTCAATTATATAGCTTGAATTAACAGCCCAAGATAGGATTTTTAAGAGAAATATAGTGATTTTTAGTTGTGTGTATCATGAGCAAGTGACAGTAGAACAAAATTTGCTTAAAAATCAATTTCTCGTGTTTGAGTGATTCGTGTTGGGTGGGGTTGCTCGGGGTGCTAGACGAGCTTACGGAGATGCTAGGAAAAATGGCCGGAGTTGGTGGAAGTGATGGTGGCGTTGGCGGTAGCGGGGCAAAGTTTTTAACCCTAGTTTTAGGTGGGGCAAATCTTGACTTCGTTCGACGTCCAAAATGCATCGAGTGGCACGCGACTTTGGGAGGTGGTAAAGAAGTGGTTGGCGAAGGCGTGGCCGGTGGTGGAGGTTGTCTGGTGGTCGGTGGAGGAAGCGGTGGCCGTTGACAGGTTTGTGGGGTGCGGTGTTGAAAATGTTTCCAGGTTTCGACCTGAAGTTCATATTCAGTTCCAGGTTTTTGGAATCGAGAGCTCGATCTTGATTCGAGCTAGAGTGATGTTTTTTGGGGGTCGAGATCATCTCTGACGATGATGGGTGATGTGAGGCAAGTGGAGGTGGTGGCGGGAGATGGCCAAAAATCACGTGCACGTGCACGGTGCATTTCAAATCCTGGCGAAGATGGGTTTTGTTGTTTCGAGTAGATGATGTTACAGGTAATGTTTTGTCCAAATTTTCAAAGCAAAGCCTGTTTTGTTTTTAAGAATTTGAAGTTTTAGTTTTAAATTATAAAACAAAGTTTAAACTGTATTTAAATGTCAAGTTTTAAATATAACTTTAAGCTCAGTTTGAAACTTTGTTTGGAAATTTAACAAATTTTGAATTTAAATTGTTTTAATAATTAAAAGGGTGATTAAGTATTAAAGTGAAACGAAAAGGATTTGTATTTAATGAGAGAATGTAAAAATGTAAAGGTAGAATTTAAAAAGTTTTGAAACGTGGATTTAAACTTATTCTTTGAATCCTAATTTGGAAAGAAAAAAAAAGGGTTTAAATATTTAAATGATTAAACTTAAAGAAGATTTTTAAAGGAATGAAATTGGGTTTCCAACAAGTGTTTAAGTTTGATTTTTTTTTTAAATCATTTTATAAAGGCTTTTCTTTAATAATTAGTAAGTGATAAATGTTCTTTACATTTATTTTAAAAAGGCTTATAAATTGAATTTAAACTTGATTTATGTTTTAATGGTTAATCATTTTGAACCTTAAATTCAAATGGAATTTAAAATTTAAATTTAAAGGTGTAATGTTTAAAATACACTCAAATGTTAATGAAATCATTAATAAAGGAATTAATTATCTTAGAGATAATTAAAGTAATAAGATGATTTAATTAATATAGTAATTTAAGAATGATTTATAAATAAATAAATTAGATTAATTTATAATTATAAATGATTAATAATGAATTAATCTAAGATAATTTCTTAAGAAAGTGATTAAGAAATATTATTAGTTAATAAGGATAATTAACTAAGGATTATTAAGTAATTGATTTAAAGTGATTAATGTTAATGATTTATTGGATTAAATAATTTAGATAATCAATTATAAATGATTTAAATGTAATTACTTAATGAAAGTAATTAACCAGAATTGGAAAATAAATTCATAAGTAATTAATTTAATTGGAGATAAATTGAATTACATAGAATTAAATAATAAATAATTCCTGTTTATAAATGATTATTGGATGCTTGAATTACTTATGAATGATCGTACTATATGTGATGCCTTTAATTGATTATCCTATCTGATCTGTGATATTTTGTTCTGTAGATTGAACTGTGTATATTTGTTTGCATCTGTATATTATCTGTGAATCTGTGGTTTGATTTGTGATGATGATGTTGTTGCACTATTATGTGTTAAACCCCTGGACCACACTTATACACACACCAATATGGATTTCACGAGGAAATCGATTAAGTCACAGATTTTTGAAATAGTTTTAAATTTGAATATTTGAATTCAAATGTTTTGGAAATGGATTGGGTTTAAAGTGAAAAGCTTTTGAAATGGAATTTCATAGATGAAATTTATTTTGAATAACTCGATAAAATATGAAGTTGAATAATTTTGATTTGAACTTAAATTCAAGATTTGAAATTGAATTCTATGATTTAAAACTAGGGATTAAAAATGTTATACCAGTTATATACGGGTTAAACTATTTTAAAAGTATTGATTTAGGAATGTGAATATAATTCAAGAACTTTAACTCGTGTAAATTAATTGGATTTCTCTGAAACGAAAACTGTTTGTTTTCTCATAATAAAAGCTTTCACATAAGAAATGAACTTCCAATTTGTGTTAAAAAGATTTCTAGGTTAAAATGAAAATGATTTCCAGGTTATAGAAACGATTTGAAAACTTTAAGTTAATCTTTGATTTAAAGATTTAACGAATTAAATCAAATTGAAATGAAAATTGATTTGGAAAATATGTGAATGAATCTTTTGTTTAAAAGATTTAAATGAGAAAATTGTTTAAACCGTTAAAGATTGTGAAAATGAATCTTTTTGTTTAAAGATTGAAAATGGTAATTTGTTAAACCATTTGAAAGAAAGTTTGAATTATTAAGTTGTGACTTAATTGAAATCCCATTATCCATTTGTTTTTGAAATATTTTCGCTCACTTAACCGGGAAAGGACCTTTGTGTCGTATAACCCATTCCGAATATGTGATACGTCGTTATGGATAGCATTTGAAGACCGGTGATGAAGACCGGGTATTTGTGAAAGCGATAGGATGACCTATCAATTGTTTCTGCACCGAGTCGCGCCGGTATAGAAACTCCCTAAGTGATGGGAAAATCCGATCAGGATTGTGAATATCCGGGTTGCAAGGACTTCTTTGTAAGTGCCTTCGGTTCTGTTCGAACCCAGAACAGACTTGTATGGATTGTGTGCCTGACATTACAAATTGAGATATAAAGCCGATTTCTTTCAAATATATTTCTGTTGGTGGCGAAGAATTTATTCTTTTAGCTTAACACCCTTCTCTGAGACGTACGAGCTCAGAGGTTATGTAGTTGAATGTTATCAGCGATATATTCCCAATTTGGTAATGTGACATGCTGAGTGTTGCTGAAATGATCATTGTGTTGATTATTGTGATAGGATCGTTTATTTGATCGTCTATCTTGGTGATCATTGTGTTGATCATTTGTTGACCCAAAGCATGGCTTTTGTATAAAGTATGTTTTTGTGGACGTGAATTCGTCGAGCCTCACACCCCGGAAATGGTCAGAACAGGAAAGATGCGGCAAGGTTATGAGGGGTAGCACCCTTTAGGGTATGTACATTTCCTTCTGGATAGAGGTGGTATCATGGTATGGAGCCCAGATATTTAACCTATGTGGTTACTACGAATTTATTACTTTGTGGTTGTTGGTTTTCGGGATCCCGTGAGAAAGGTCGTTTACGATCGGGGAATGGCGTGCTCGTGTCAGTAGTTACCCAGTTAGGGGTAACCCGGCCTTGTGTTGGCAGAGTTCCGGTTTGGTTCTCGGGGATGTCTTTCCAGAGGCATTCTCATGTGGCAATGGGAAGTTCCTTGGCCTGACCATTTGTTGGAAATCCAATTCCTAATACGAAACTGTACGGTATTAGTTGTAGAACCTGCCATTCACTTATGGTGGTCACCACTGTTTGGATGGTAGCTATAGTAGGCATAGTTCGAAATGTCTATGTTGGCTAAGATTTATATTCTACTTTCGAAATGAATTTTTCTCTACACTATGCACTAGTAATAATATCAAATGTTCTTTTAATGCGTATCAAGCATCTTTGACTAACATAAGAAGAAATCTCCTCCAAGTCTGCGTTTGCATTGTGTGTGTGGCCGGAGGTCTTATGGTAGTCTCATCTTTTAAAAGCATTGCGAATTGACTTTAAAAATATTCCTCTATTTTGATTTTGAATAAAAGATAAACTATTTTTGTTGCTCACACCAGTCCCACGACTGATCCGGAGTTTATCGTTTCTTTCCTAAACTCTGGGTGCTCATTATATTTCTACACGAGCAGTCTAGAGTTGGGTTTTACAGATAGTTAGATATAGTGGATTATCTGGAGATTAATTCAGTCTTTGGATCGCACCAGTCTTGTTGAGCTTGGTGATATGTTATTGGGAGTTCGAGCTACTGCTGGATTGATTCTTGGAAATGGAGTTGCAGTTATTTTTGGAGTTCTTCCCTGAAGACTATCTTAGAGTTATTTGTTCCGCTGTTAAATGTTATCTATTTTCTTTCCGCTGCTATTTATTGTATCATATCTCTGATGTATATTGATATCTATTGGATCATCTGTTGTATCAGATATTGTATCAAAGCTGTATATCAATGTATTATTCTTTTATTCCGCTGTGTTGTTTACTTAATGATTGTTATAAGCTCCGGCGAATCGGATTTGAACGGTCGAATCTATGGCATTCGAATACGATTTGAAGTATGGATGTCGATTTTCGAGCGGGCAAAATCCGAGCCGTCACATCTGGTATCAGAGCTAAGGGTTGAACTTTAGCTCAGGAGTGTAACACGTTAAGTAGCTCATTAGAGATAGGGTGAAGTAAATCCTAGAATGAGTAATCCTTAAGATATCCGTTTGAATGCCTCAGTAAATTCTCTTACTATCCACTGATAGTAAGTATGAGTGCAAGAAGAGAACGAGATAGAGGACAGGGAAATACGACTATAATTGGTCAATACTCTGCAACAGTTGAAATAACTTTCTTCTCAATCTCTTTTGATTCGTTTCTAAATTCTTTTGATTTCTTCGTACCAGCTCCAGAGAAAGAAGTTTCGGTGTAATGGCAGCCCTACGAATCGTTGTGGGAAATCTTTACTTCGTATCTTCATCGGTTTCTTATCGGTTTTTGATTTTAAACCTTAATGAATATGAATTGGAAATTTGGAATTGAAAATTTTAAATAAATTGAAATTTTAATTTGAGTTAAATTGATTAGTAGAATATGAAGAATAAATTGAATTGTATCGATAAAACGATTTTGTTTAAAACAAAATTGAAATTCTATTATAATTTCTCGTATCTGTTGTTGATATTCTGATTTGGTGAGCAAATGCAGAATTGATATCCAGTTTGATTTGAAAAGATATTTCTTCTATCTTTCGTCTATCTCTGTATTGTTTTCGTGCCTGCGAATTTCGAGGACGAAATTCTTTTAAGGGGGGAAGTCTGTAACGACCCTAGATTTTAATTTAATTTAAATTGATAATTAAATGAAATTTTGAATAAAAATTTATAAAATTAATTATAAATAGTGATGTGAGTTTCCCCGAGTTCAAATATATTCTATATAAATCATTTAAATTTTTAAATATTATGTATATATGTATATATGTGAATATATATATATATATATGTATATTTGGGTATATATGAACAAAGTAAAAAAAAGTATTAGCAATAAATGTTTCAAATAAATTTATGGTTAGAAATAAATGTTAAAGTTAATTAGAATTCAATACATAAGTAAAATAAACTACAAGTATAAATATAAATTTTAATATAAGTTTTGAATTCAATCGAATCGAGATTTATAAATAAAATACAAATACATTCAAGTATAAAGTAAATACATTTGCAACAATTCTAACAATAATTATAATAGCTTTATATCTATGTAAATGAAGTATAAAAGCATAACTAAACAAAAGGTTAGTTGTTCTTTTTAAATATAGTTGATAAATAAGGAATTTATTAATATAGAGATAAATTCTTTTTATTTTAATTTCAATGAGGAGTTATTTTTTTTTTTTAAAAACAATATTAATAAGATATATATAAAATATGTGTGTAAATAGAGAAATATAAAACAATAGTTTTTAAAGTAAAATTTATGATAAATATTTAAACTAAAAATAAAATAAATACAAGTATGCAAGACAAGAAAATATAAAACAAAAACAAAAGTAAAGTAATACAAAATTTCTACAACCATATCCTTTTGCAAAACAAAATGAAGTTGCAGCCACCAAACAAATATGCAAGTAAACAAAATAATTGAAACAAAATAAAGTAGAAGTAAGAAAACAGGCTGGAATAAACACATAGGCCGTAAACAAGAAGTAAAAGCATAAACAAATAAATATGTACAATGGCAATTAATGCCATGTCCTTAGCACACATTTTTCATCTCAGCCGAAGTAAGGCTGAAGTAAACAAATGCATTAACATGCATAACCAAGTACAATAGCATATCAAAGCAAAATCATCTCAGCCATACCTTGGTACAAATAAGATTTTTCAGCCTGTACAAGATATTATCACTATTACAAATAATAACATTACCCTGTAAACTTATTTCATATATCAACTTCATCTCATTTCGTTCCATTCAAACAAAACTAAGCGAAACTAAAGTAAATTTAACCCAAACTAAAGGAAAAAAAAAAACTGAAGAAGCATTATCTACAACTTTAAACAACTCAAGCCAGAAAAGTCAAGAAACTTCAGTTAGCAAGTTTCAAAATCTGTTTCAATATAGCAGGCTCTGTTCATCTTCCCAAATCAAGGTGAGTAAACATACTATTTTCAAATTTTAAACTTGTATATTTAACTTACAATGGTATGTGCTTTGTTGTCTGTTATTTCTGAGTTCACTTTGTTGCTCTGGAAATTTATATGCCATGATCTTTAGTATTTCAATTTCTGAACAAAGTAAGGGAGAGGAAACTTTAAATACTATTTCATATAAATATGTAAACTTAGGAATTCAAGTCATGTGTAATCTTGTTTAAACTGGAAATCACGGCCTGGTAAGATTGTTTTGAAGTGACAGTGTACTCAAACACTGCATATTTAAGTTGCAGTAAGAAATCAATATGTGGAAAAGAAAAAGAAAGAAAAAAACTCAACTATTATAATTTGTTAATTTGAAATCTGAAAACCAAAGTAAAGTCAGTAAAAAAAAAAAATAAGATAAAATGGAAGCTTGCATTTTTTTCAAACCTATTCAACATTTGCAAACTCTGTTCTTCCTTTCTGTGAAAACCAAGGTGAGTGGCATATAGTTGTTCAAACTTGAATGTGTATTGCCATTGCTTTGTGTATATGTTGATGCTAGTGTATTCATTCTCTGTTAGCTACAGAGTATCAACCCACAAGAAAAAAAAAATTCATATCTTGTTTTATAACCCATATCTGGCCTCAGTTTCAAAACAAGATTTTTGTGTTTAAGTATAGGCTGTGATTTAAAAATGGTTTTATAAGGTATAAAGGTAGGTAGAGGGAAAGATCAAGTTTTTACAGTAAAAACTTAAGTCTCTGGAAATTTCAAAATTCTTGAATTGTGGATTCAATTATATAGCTTGAATTAACAGCCCAAGATAGGATTTTTAAGAGAAATATAGTGATTTTTAGTTGTGTGTAACAAAATTTGCTTAAAAATCAATTTCTCGTGTTTGAGTGATTCGTGTTGGGTGAGGTTGCTCGGGGTGCTAGACGAGCTTACGGAGATGCTAGGAAAAATGGCCGGAGTTGGTGGAAGTGATGGTGGCGTTGGCGGTAGCGGGGCAAAGTTTTTAACCCTAGTTTTAGGTGGGGCAAATCTTGACTTCGTTCGACGTCCAAAATGCATCGAGTGGCACGCGACTTTGGGAGGTGGTAAAGAAGTGGTTGGCGAAGGCGTGGCCGGTGGTGGAGGTTGTCTGGTGGTCGGTGGAGGAAGCGGTGGCCGTTGACAGGTTTGTGGGGTGCGGTGTTGAAAATGTTTCCAGGTTTCGACCTGAAGTTCATATTCAGTTCCAGGTTTTTGGAATCGAGAGCTCGATCTTGATTCGAGCTAGAGTGATGTTTTTTGGGGGTCGAGATCATCTCTGACGATGATGGGTGATGTGAGGCAAGTGGAGGTGGTGGCGGGAGATGGCCAAAAATCACGTGCACGTGCACGGTGCATTTCAAATCCTGGTGAAGATGGGTTTTGTTGTTTCGAGTAGATGATGTTACAGGTAATGTTTTGTCCAAATTTTCAAAGCAAAGCCTGTTTTGTTTTTAAGAATTTGAAGTTTTAGTTTTAAATTATAAAACAAAGTTTAAACTGTATTTAAATGTCAAGTTTTAAATATAACTTTAAGCTCAGTTTGAAACTTTGTTTGGAAATTTAACAAATTTTGAATTTAAATTGTTTTAATAATTAAAAGGGTGATTAAGTATTAAAGTGAAACGAAAAGGATTTGTATTTAATGAGAGAATGTAAAAATGTAAAGGTAGAATTTAAAAAGTTTTGAAACGTGGATTTAAACTTATTCTTTGAATCCTAATTTGGAAAGAAAAAAAAAGGGTTTAAATATTTAAATGATTAAACTTAAAGAAGATTTTTAAAGGAATGAAATTGGGTTTCCAACAAGTGTTTAAGTTTGATTTTTTTTTTAAAATCATTTTATAAAGGCTTTTCTTTAATAATTGGTAAGTGATAAATGTTCTTTACATTTTTTTAAAAAGGCTTATAAATTGAATTTAAACTTGATTTATGTTTTAATGGTTAATCATTTTGAACCTTAAATTCAAATGGAATTTAAAATTTAAATTTAAAGGTGTAATGTTTAAAATACACTCAAATGTTAATGAAATCATTAATAAAGGAATTAATTATCTTAGAGATAATTAAAGTAATAAGATGATTTAATTAATATAGTAATTTAAGAATGATTTATAAATAAATAAATTAGATTAATTTATAATTAGAAATGATTAATAATGAATTAATCTAAGATAATTTCTTAAGAAAGTGATTAAGAAATATTATTAGTTAATAAGGATAATTAACTAAGGATTATTAAGTAATTGATTTAAAGTGATTAATGTTAATGATTTATTGGATTAAATAATTTAGATAATCAATTATAAATGATTTAAATGTAATTACTTAATGAAAGTAATTAACCAGAATTGGAAAATAAATTCATAAGTAATTAATTTAATTGGAGATAAATTGAATTACATAGGATTAAATAATTAATAAATCCTGTTTATAAATGATTATTGGATGCTTGAATTACTTATGAATGATCGTACTATATGTGATGCCTTTAATTGATTATCCTATCTGATCTGTGATATTTTGTTCTGTAGATTGAACTGTGTATATTTGTTTGCATCTGTATATTATCCGTGAATCTGTGGTTTGATTTGTGATGATGATGTTGTTGCACTATTATGTGTTAAACCCCTGGACCACACTTATACACACACCAATATGGATTTCACGAGGAAATCGATTAAGTCACAGATTTTTGAAATAGTTTTAAATTTGAATATTTGAATTCAAATGTTTTGGAAATGGATTGGGTTTAAAGTCAAAAGCTTTTGAAATGGAATTTCATAGATGAAATTTATTTTGAATAACTCGATAAAATATGAAGTTGAATAATTTTGATTTGAACTTAAATTCAAGATTTGAAATTGAATTCTATGATTTAAAACTAGGGATTAAAAATGTTATACCAGTTATATACGGGTTAAACTATTTTAAAAGTATTGATTTAGGAATGTGAATATAATTCAAGAACTTTAACTCGTGTAAATTAATTGGATTTCTCTGAAACGAAAACTGTTTGTTTTCTCATAATAAAAGCTTTCACATAAGAAATGAACTTCCAATTTGTGTTAAAAAGATTTCTAGGTTAAAATGAAAATGATTTCCAGGTTATAGAAACGATTTGAAAACTTTAAGTTAATCTTTGATTTAAAGATTTAACGAATTAAATCAAATTGAAATGAAAATTGATTTGGAAAATATGTGAATGAATCTTTTGTTTAAAAGATTTAAATGAGAAAATTGTTTAAACCGTTAAAGATTGTGAAAATGAATCTTTTTGTTTAAAGATTGAAAATGGTAATTTGTTAAACCATTTGAAAGAAAGTTTGAATTATTAAGTTGTGACTTAATTGAAATCCCATTATCCATTTGTTTTTGAAATATTTTCGCTCACTATTCGGTTTAACCGGGAAAGGACCTTTGTGTCGTATAACCCATTCCGAATATGTGATACGTCGTTATGGATAGCATTTGAAGACCGGTGATGAAGACCGGGTATTTGTGAAAGCGATAGGATGACCTATCGATTGTTTCTGCACCGAGTCGCGCCGGTATAGAAACTCCCTAAGTGATGGGAAAATCCGATCAGGATTGTGAATATCCGGGTTGCAAGGACTTCTTTGTAAGTGCCTTCGGTTCTGTTCGAACCCAGAACAGACTTTTATGGATTGTGTGCCTGACATTACAAATTGAGATATAAAGCCGATTTCTTTCAAATATATTTCTGTTGGTGGCGAAGAATTTATTCTTTTAGCTTAACACCCTTCTCTGAGACGTACGAGCTCAGAGGTTATGTAGTTGAATGTTATCAGCGATATATTCCCAATTTGGTAATGTGACATGCTGAGTGTTGCTGAAATGATCATTGTGTTGATTATTGTGATAGGATCGTTTATTTGATCGTCTATCTTGGTGATCATTGTGTTGATCATTTGTTGACCCAAAGCATGGCTTTTGTATAAAGTATGTTTTTGTGGACGTGAATTCGTCGAGCCTCACACCCCGGAAATGGTCAAAACAGGAAAGATGCGGCAAGGTTATGAGGGGTAGCACCCTTTAGGGTATGTACATTTCCTTCTGGATAGAGGTGGTATCATGGTATGGAGCCCAGATATTTAACCTATGTGGTTACTACGAATTTATTACTTTGTGGTTGTTGGTTTTCGGGATCCCGTGAGAAAGGTCGTTTACGATCGGGGAATGGCGTGCTCGTGTCAGTAGTTACCCAGTTAGGGGTAACCCGGCCTTGTGTTGGCAGAGTTCCGGTTTGGTTCTCGGGGATGTCTTTCCAGAGGCATTCTCATGTGGCAATGGAAAGTTCCTTGGCCTGACCATTTGTTGGAAATCCAATTCCCAATACGAAACTGTACGGTATTAGTTGTAGAACCTGCCATTCACTTATGGTGGTCACCACTGTTTGGATGGTAGCTATAGTAGGCATAGTTCGAAATGTCTATGTTGGCTAAGATTTATATTCTACTTTCGAAATGAATTTTTCTCTACACTATGCACTAGTAATAATATCAAATGTTCTTTTAATGCGTATCAAGCATCTTTGACTAACATAAGAAGAAATCTCCTCCAAGTCTGCGTTTGCATTGTGTGTGGCGGGAGGTCTTATGGTAGTCTCATCTTTTAAAAGCATTGCGAATTGACTTTAAAAATATTCCTCTATTTTGATTTTGAATAAAAGATAAACTATTTTTGTTACTCACACCAGTCCCACGACTGATCCGGAGTTTATCGTTTCTTTCCTAAACTCTGGGTGCTCATTATATTTCTACACGAGCAGTCTAGAGTTGGGTTTTACAGATAGTTAGATATAGTGGATTATCTGGAGATTAGTTCAGTCTTTGGATCGCACCAGTCTTGTTGAGCTTGGTGATATGTTATTGGGAGTTCGAGCTACTGCTGGATTGATTCTTGGAAATGGAGTTGCAGTTATTTTTGGAGTTCTTCCCTGAAGACTATCTTAGAGTTATTTGTTCCGCTGTTAAATGTTATCTATTTTCTTTCCGCTGCTATTTATTGTATCATATCTCTGATGTATATTGATATCTATTGGATCATCTGTTGTATCAGATATTGTATCAAAGCTGTATATCAATGTATTATTCTTTTATTCCGCTGTGTTGTTTACTTAATGATTGTTATAAGCTCCGGCGAATCGGATTTGAACGGTCGAATCTATGGCATTCGAATACGATTTGAAGTATGGATGTCGATTTTCGAGCGGGCAAAATCCGAGCCGTCACAAAACCCATAGGTCACTAGCTGACAAAAATGAGACGAAGCTCAACAGAATGGGGTACAATCCCCCACACGGACAAACAGACATCGCATATCGCTAGTCTAAACCATAAAATGATCATCATTGATCAATAAGAAGTGTGAATTACACTAAGTTAGTAAATAAATGAGTTTAGCTTGATGTCCCATAACCACTGACTTAACTTAAATATTTATGAACAAATTGTAGATTTCCACTCGAAAATTGTCACAAGAGTTTAATCGAACAAGTCCAAGAATTAACTGGCAAAGAAAACACAAGCGTTCATACCACTTATTTTGCTAAGTCGTTCAATTAGATTTCTCATATGAGTGCGGTAAAGGTTTGTACATACTAATAGATTGAAAAATGGTTTTAAAAACGAGCTTTGTATTAAAAATAACGTTGAAATCATTTTTGTGAAAGAGTCTGAATATTTACTACCAGTATAGAAAACTTTATATTTTAAAGTGATAAATCATAGAAATGATTGTAAAGACAATCAAACACCCAAAATTCACATACGATGAAGTGAATCAAAACCATAGAAACCGATATCAAATCCATCAAATGGATACTCTAAAAAATCCAGAAAAGAAGTCATCAAAGCAATAAAAGTGATAACAACTAAGCGTATCAACCAAAAATCAATATAAATGGAAATCCACTCAAAAATAGGCAATTTGGTTGAAATTTACAGCATCAAATGTCTGGTGGTCTCCCAGTCGTCTGAGCTGGAGGTCTGGAATTTTCTTCCAGATTGCCCAGACGTCTGGGGAACTAACTTAGACATCTGAGCTGTAAATCTGGAATTTTTATTCCGACTACCCAGATGTCTGAATGCTTTACCAAATGTCTAAGCTGAAGCTCAGGGGAAGATTTTCGCCTAGGCTAGTGATGGCCAAATCATATCGGAAGCGATCAAATGAGTGACGTTGGCTAGGGATTTATGCCAAGCGACAACCCAGCCCTATAGACTCATAAATACACTCTGAATAACATGTCTAAACATCCATATAATAATTTTCATAGATTTTGACTTCAAAATGCCAAAAATTGGAAAGTTCGCCAAACCAATTCAATTCAAAAGCAAATGGACATGAAATAGATGTTAGGAATTCATACCTAACAACTATCAAAGGTATAGACATAGATGTGAGTTCAAGAACTCCCCTTTAAACCTAAAAACAATGAATGAGAAGCTCTAAAACAATGAAAAGATCAACCACTCTTCAACTTCAACTTTAGAAGCTCCAATCTATGATCATAGGTAAATATTTCCTAAATTAGGTTATAGAAAATTTCTGAAAATTGAAGAGAAATTGAGATGGAGAAGATGAAGATGATGCTTACCTAAGCTTCACCTTGATTTCTAACTTGGATTTGAATTTCCTAAGAGAATTAGTTTAGGAATTTTGATTTCTTTTCTTTTCGTCCATTTTTCTTTTAGGGCTTAGGGGTGTTAGGAAATTTGGAAATAAAGTGAATGAAGCGAACAAGAGTGGAGTGGAATGTATATGGTAAGGGTTTTGGGTTCTCTTATTCGGTTAGCGGGCCAGAATACAACCCAAAGCCCAAACAAAATACCAAAATCCTAATCAACTCCAAACATATCGATGTTTATACTTAAAAAGGTTATAAAAGCCATTTTGAACTCAACAAAAGTCTAATCCTAATTCGACTGTTTACAAAAAGTTTCACTTCAGACTTTAATCCGACTAACGATGCTATATTTAAATAAAATATTTAAATATACAATCGTAAAATATGCAGGTTGTTATAATTAATTTGAATGAAATTTATTCCAAATCTAAAATACGTTGTATACGAATGTTATAAATTTGGATTATTACCCTAATCCTTTTAGAATGTTAACTTTTCTATATTTGAAATTGTTGGAATTTAGATCCGTTTAATTTGTAAAGTAAGTTGATTTCTTCCCTTTTTAGAAAGATGCAACATTTAATCCAACAAGGAATAGATGCAAATAGAAAGAGATGGGTAAAGTAAGAATTCATTGTATTTTTGCTGTCTATTTCAGTAATAAAAAGAAATGATTATTCCTTGTAATTTCAAACGATGCAATCTTTTATATCTTTTATTTTGGAACAAATTATGGAAATTATAGCGGATAATCTTTTAGATATAATTCCAACAATTTAATATATAAAAGTATATTCTAGTTAAGGTACAAAACTAAAATATATTTAAATATTTGTGCGTAACCACTGCGCTTATAATGATTAAATAAAAAGTTAATAATGATGCTTGTACGTAATATTCACATTTACAACCATTAACTAATAAGAAAAGAATTTAAACGGTTGTAACTCCAACAAATGGTATAAAGTGGAAGTTTCAATAAATTAATAGGGGAAATGGATTAATGGGACTGATTAAAATGAAATTGATGTAAAAGGTTACTAATTTGAAATTAGTAATTATATATAAATGTCTTAGGAAATGTCAATTAGAATTTTATGAAAAAATTGACATTTATGAGCATTAAACGGGGAATTATGGTAGATAACTATTTAAGGTAAATCATATTTCCTTAAATAAAAAGGGACTTAGTGGATCGGTGATGCAAGGTCAGTAGAGCACTTGACTGAAGACCGTCCTTCACTTTGAGGCTACCAGCATTCTAGTGTATTTACTATTGATGTGGGATATCACTAATCCAAAGACCCATGATGACATAAGAAATTTAGGCTTTTCTTAATTGGAAATTATTAAATGATCCAAATTTGGGATTATGAGCCATGAGGGATGTCTCCATAGGGGTTCGTTTTTGATTTGAGGTCTTAAGTGGCTGAAGGGTCCGCCTCTATCCAAAATGGAAGTATCAAGTAACCTAGTGAGATTCGAAATAAATAAATAGTGATGTCTTTAAAAAGGGTTTATTTCAGTGTTGTGGTCTTAAGTGGCTGAAGGGTCCATTTCCCTATCGAAAGAAGTAAACTAATAAGATGCCATATTTATAACTAAAGAGTGAGAGTGGATATCTCGGTAAGGGTTCCTTCAGGTTTGGGGTCTTAAGCGACTATAAAGTTTTTCTCTTTCTTATAAAAGAAGTATTAAGTAGCCAATGAGATTTCCAAGCAATGACGGCTAGTACCATTGAGGACGATGCTTCTAGAATTAGGTCTTAAATGACGGGGTCTACCTATTTTCCACTATGAAGTATTTAGTAGCTTGGGTACAGTCTCTTACATTGCTAAAGCCGAAATAATAACAGTACCATTTAGGAGCACACCTAGGGGACAGGTTTAAAATGATGGAGTCTGCCTTAGTTTAGGTCTTAAGTGGCCAGAGTCTGCCTATTTTCTAATAAAAAGGTATTAAGTGGCTTGGGTACTGTTTGTTATATGACTATGATTTTGTCGATGATAGATGTGGTAATATTTGGACAATAAATGTCAGAAGCCTTAAATGCTGGTTAGAGGTCTTGTAGCTAGGACCCATGGACCATTAAAAACATTGTTAGGAAATAACCTTGTGAATTGGTCTTAAATGATTGTGTCTACCTCAATTAAGTTCGTAAATAACCGAACCTGCCTATTTCTCTTTTAAAAGTATTATAGAAGCACGCTTCATATTTAGAAGTACTGAGTGGCTGATGGGTTTGGAAGTATTAGGTGGTTGATGTGGATTCATCAATATTTCGTACCTTGGGAAAGGATAAGTATGTGATCTTGTGTGCATTTTAAGGTTAGATTAGAATTGCTAACCTTAATGAACATAACAGTTAAATGGAAACCTATCGGTATAATTTTATGTTATGGACACTTTATATTTTTCCACTCACCAAAATGTTGTTCTGACCTCCTCCTTACAGCAACCTACAAGATAGATTTAGAGGAACAAGTTATGGAGCTGGATGTGCTTTGCTGTTGGAGAGTCTTTTTTCTCTCATGCCCGATGCTTATGTGAAAATCGGCTATCCAAGGAATGCCCTTAGTTTCAAGGTAGTAGTCAAAGTCAGTACTCTTAACCTATTATTGTTTACATGTGAGTTTATATTTATATCAATCTCTGATAATGCTCATGCTTATTTGCAGGTACCAAAATCAACTATCTGTGCTTTGATGGACTTGTTTTTTGATTTTTGACAAGATTTGGGCCCATTAAGGTGCGGGTTTGCTGTCAGAGCACTAGGTTAGTAGATCATAGAAATTTGGATAAATTGAGAGAACGTATTCGTACTTTACTATCTAGTAATATTATATTTTTACGCTAGATTCTAAGAGATCCGACTATAGAAGTAGTTATAGTTCCACTCCGAAGGAAAGGGTAGAGCAACCATGAGTTAAAAATATCTTAGGGCTAAGATTTCCATGCCAATTTTGAAGTACCCCATGGAGTGCTGGCGATGCATAAAACGCTATTGATGAAGAGCATGAGTATGATATATGGATGAGTCTCAAAGACCGGAGGTGTTGGACTTGATTGTTGAGATTCTAGCTACCTTATGATTGTGGATTTTGAGTTCCAGTCGGAGGCACATAATTATTCCAAATGGATGGGAAATTGGATTATGTGTGTTGGAATTGTTTGAAAGCAAGTTTTGCTAGTGTGCATTCATTGATCACCTTTTTGATGGCAAACCAGATTTTTATTTGAATTATTAATGTCAATTCCTTGGTCAAAAAACCTGTAAGAAATTTTTATAAAGTATATTTTGGAAATGCCTTAGATTTTTTTAAAAAGGTTTTCAAAGGATTGCTTTTCCTAAGAACTTATTTGGAAATTTCGTTTTAGGAAATTTTGAAAATTTGATTTTCAAAGAGACATATATACCACTAAGTTGGTCATGTTAAGATATTTTTGGTTTATAAAAGATTAATTCTTTGGATCCTTAATTATTTTGATGTATATATCAGTAAAGGTTTGATGTTCATTTTTGGCAAGAAAATAGTTTTTCAATTTGAGAAATTTGTGTTTTAAAAAGGTAATTGGAAACCTAGAAATATTTATATATATAGTTTAACTTTTGAGGGAAGTTTTTGCATCAACTAGTTTCTATTATTTAGAAACAAGCACAAAGGAATATGTACTTAGCTTAATGATTTTTTGGTTTATAAAATAGAGGGTTTTTATATTTTCACTCTTTAAAGTACGGACAAAATAGGAACGACGTTCAATTTTATTTGGGGTATGTAGTTTGAAGTGATGTTAAACCCACTGGCTGTTGGAAGAAATATTTCTCTATGAAGTAGGCATGAGATAGCAGCTGGAATGTTTTTGGGTTTTTGAAAGTGTTATAGGTCACCACAATTTTGCTGAAGCTATTACAATCTTTCTAAGGAAGAGTCCACATGGTAAGGTGGATACCGTCATATGGAAGGCAGAATTTTTTTGGATAGGTTAATTTGAAGATAGTGTGCGGAATGATCATGATAATATTAATTAATTTAATTGGCCCCATTGGGTCCAGGTTCAGGCTACGTCCAAATCTGAGCTAGTGGTCGACCAAGTGGTCAATCGGTTGACCCAGTATTAGTCGACCGCTAGATGGATTTGGGCCGAACTCGAACCTGGAACGGGATTATAAGTCACGTCCAAACCTTCATGCGCTGCAAAAACCCCTCATTCTCTTCCTCCTCTTCAATTTCTAGCCGAATCCAATTCCACCTCCCCCTTCCTCCGCTTGACCAAGGCCTCTATCCTCCATTCCTCCACTAATGGATGCCAAAATCCATGCGCATCAGATCTTGCCCCACCACTGCTCCAAATCTAAACCCTTTTCCAGCTGCCTCTCAGCCTATGGTACCGCCACTTATCAATGGCTCTTTCTCTCGTCATCTCGGTCTCGCTCCACAAGAAACCGCTTGGCTCGACCGAAGCGATTGTAAAATCGTCACATCTTGAAACGACGGACTTTAACTTCCTTCACGAACGACTAGTGAAGTTCGGAGATTTCACCGCCCTTGGGCTTGAATAGCTTTTCATCGCGGAAGGACTTACACTATTCCTCTACTTCAAGACCTATGAGTGGAAATACTACCCAACATGCATCCGTCTTTTTGATGCATAGATGGCTCAGAATTTCGATAATGGAAATAGCTACATTGAGTTCGAGGCGAAGGGAGCTCGGATTGAGATGTCAGATGATGATCTTGCTAGAATTTTGGTGATATCTGCAGTAGGCATAGGTTTGGATGACATTGAGATGACTGGCCCTGAGATTCTTCAGCGGATCTTTTCTGGAAATGTCGATGATTGGAGTACCGAAAATTTGCGACTGGTGGCCCGTCTCATCATGCGCATCATTCAGCACAACATCATTACAAAGGCGGGGTGTCTTAATTAGATCTATACCTCAGTGCGGAAAGACGCTTATGCTATAATTTACGGCGTAGCCGTCAATTGGGTTTGTGTCTTGATGCCACACATGGTCGATCGAAGAGTTGGAACTCTGAGTACTCACTTTCCATATCGCCACTTGCTCACTCAAGTATGTAGGCATTATGTGTTAAATTTGAGCATAGAGCCAGTAGTGAGGAATGTTCCTTCCGCCATCGATCGGACCACCATAAAGAGGATGAATATTCCTTTGCCGCATGCTGCACCACCGGTACCACTGTAAGAGCCACAGCACCAATAGCAGGGGATAATGCACGACACTGAGGGATACATGAGTCCGGTGATTGCTGTTATCCGATAGGTTCAGACAGAGCTCCAAGAGATAAGGATGGAGCAGCAGCGCCAAGGGCGTGAACTAGGTGCATAGCCGCCATGCTACGACCATTCCACGGTCACGACAATAGCTCAAGCTCCAACCGTGGAGCGAGACCTTCTCAAAGTTCTTAGGCGGAGTTTTATTAGGATTGTTGTATCTTTTTATTTCCAGCATTTTTTCATTTGGGTTTTTGGGCTGTAAAACTGTTAGTTGTCTTTTATAAAAAGAACGCACGATATTATGAGTTTCTATTCATTTTCTATGCTATTATTTCTGAATATGTGAACCGCTCCTATATATATGCATAGTAGAGAAACAATATAAATTTGCTCACAAAGACACTTAACTAATAGTAAATGCAATATAACACTGAAAATTTAAAAAAGTTGAAAATTTTAGCGAAGGACATGATAAAGTTGTTTTGATAGCACATAACATTACTCATGTTCCTCAAACGCTAAAATTCTTGTATAATAGACCTGTTGACATTTTTAAATAAAATGTCAAATTCTTAGGTAGATGTTAGTTGTAGAATTCTAAGTTCTAGTTTATGAGTTTGGCGTATAACCGACTTCTGACTATGCTGAAAAGTGTGGCTGGATTTATCAAAAATTTTGAGAACCTTAAAAGAAAAAAAAGAAGAGAGTAAGAAAAAGTTTGCGTTTTTGTTATATTTGTCTCTTAAATTATTTTTAGATTTTTGTTCAAAATTTTATTTCAAGGACAAGTGTGCGTCCAAATATTTTAGGATTTTATTTTTCAAATGATGTACGCATTTGAAAAGCGAGAAAGATTTTAGTGAAAACTTTGATTTTGAGGGCCACATGTTAGGCGTAGGGAAGGCAAACAAAGTTAAAATTTACGACTTTAGTGGTGCATTAGGAACGACAATGCGATAAATGCAAGCGATAACAAGGAAAAAACTATTCTAACCTTGGAATTTCTATTTCAATACCTTATCGACGATGTGGGCAAGTCTATTTTTAGACTTAGGTCCATTATAGAGCTTGAAAATAAGCCTCCTTATGCATTTTGTACATTGAAAATTCGAAGTAAATCTGGGACAGCAAGGAAATTTCCACTGTACTACGAGAATAGCAAGATTATAGTGTGGTAAGAATGTTAAATTCTCCACCTAAATTTCTTTTTGGCCGTAGGCGTAAAATTTAGGAAGCGATTTTTCGATGCGTTAGATTATTGGATGATATGAAGTTGATGCAAAATTGGTTTCTTCATACTTCTCTTTATTCGAGCATGGATGTTTTGATTAAAAAGATTTTTCAAAAAACAGCATACATGTAGAACTGCCGGTATATATGTAGGTTGTTTGCATCATATTCTTCAAAATTGTTTTTCAAAAAATGCATTCATATAGGAAGATCCAATTTAGAATCATTTTGCATACGTATTTCCTATGTGGTGACATGATGATATAGTAATACACTATGCACTTATGCACGTTTGGTTGCAAAATTTGTTGTATACTCATAAGTTTTGTATTTTAAGATAATTAGGAGCCAAAATCCTTACTTGGTCATTTGTGAAATTTTGGGGATGGAATTCTTTATAAGGGGGAAAAATGTAGCACCTCGTAATTTGACATTGGTTATTTAATTAATTAGTTAATTAGGCTTCGAAAATGGAATTTGTGCAAATAATGGAATGTGACTAGGAAACTTCCACCACTGCGTTCGTGATGAAATTTTGAGCAAGTTTCACATTTGGAGTTTTGCGATCGGAGTCCAAATAAAGAAGTTACGAAGGAAAATCGAATTTGAAACGAAAATAATTATATAAGAAATAATTAACGTTTATGATTAATTAGCTGGAGCCCACAAGCCGAACCGCGTACTGGAGCGGTCGATCCCCAGGAAGGGGGCGGTCGATCGCTTCATTCTTGACGGCTCTTGTAAACTTAGGTCGCAACGGTCCGGATTTAATATATTTCGATCAAACGGTTCTGCTTGATTCTACCGCCTGTAAATTCAGGCCTAGCTCTTCCATCTCTTCTAATATTTTTATGAAAGTAGTAGCAAAGCTTTACTTTTTCTCCTTCTCCACTATCTATCTAAATTTTAAAGATAAAGATATTTGTATCTATATTCATACAAATCGAAGAAGAGTAGAAATCAAATAAAAAGGAGAAGAGAAGAGAATCAACCATATGCACATTTGAGGTAATTTATATATCTATATATTTTTATCTATTTTCTCTTCTTATCCCAAATATCTTCTCAGGTTTATAATTATAATGTATGTATATATGCTTTTATATATATCTTTTGGATTAAAAAGGATTTGGAGATAAATCAAAGGTTCTATTTCAAATCTGGAGATCTAGAAAGCTTTTAAAAGGGGAGTGGGAATTTTTCTAGATTGTCATAATAGGAAAATTATTTTGTTGGTCATATTTGATATTTATGCCTAATTGGATACTTACATATGAATTGTAAGTAACGAATTGAATAGGATCTAAATCACAATACTAGAAGTATCATTTTGTAACAGTTATAGCCGCTGGTAATCTAATTTCCAACGGTTATAACCGTTGCTAGCAGGTACGTTATAATTTTTTTTACATATTTTGTAAAGATTATAACCGTTGGGAATTTTGTTCATTCCCAACGATTATAACCGTTAGGAATTTTGGAACTTCCCAACGGTTATGACCATTAGGAATGACCAAAATTCTCAATGGTTACGCCCGTTGGGAAAAACTGTAATTTCCAACGGTTATAACCGTTGGAAATCGTGGTAATTCCCAACGGTTATAATCGATGGGAATTACTTCATATCCCCAGCGGTTATAACCGTTGGGAATATTTTAATTTCCACGGCTATAAGCGTTAGGAATTCCTTGTATAAGTAAATAGCAAAATTACCAGCACTTATAAGTGTTACAAATTTGGTATAGCAGGACCATATCTTAATCAGCATCTACTAGTATGTCATTCAGCTATATCTATACGAATTTATAACAATAGAAAATACGAAACTAAAATTCAAAACTAACATATCATCAAATTGTTAAAAAGCATCAAACATACGAAATAGAACATATAAAATTCTACAAAGTTCATTATTACAACATCAAATTTCACTACTACAATATATCTAGAAGCTTATAAACAACGAATACGACATTCCAGCAAAACTACAAAACCACCATCAGCCAACTCGGACAATGTATAATGACCATTTTGAGGTGCATCAGAAAGTGACTCGTCTGGTTTAAGAACATCCTCCACCCAAACAACATTTTCTCCGTCTCCAACCTTTCTATCATGACAAATCTTCTGCACTCCAAGATGTTCTTTACCTACCACTTTCAATTTTCATGACAGTAATTGCACCGCTTGTCTTCCAACCGTAGAAGATCCAATACCAGCAGTAGATGGAGTAGGAGTAGGGCTAGGATGGTGCTGGTATGCGAACCAATTTCTGTTCTAGTGTCATCGCATTCGTTCTAATCTGACTAACAAGTTGCCGTATACATTGTTGCATTTCAGCTAGAGTTGAATTCGTTATTATACTTTCTTCATGCATTTGATCAATCTTCTGTTGCATCTCTATTTTCAATCGCTTATCTTCATTCTCTTTGTAGTTAATAATTTCTTTTGAAGCTTGAGTGAGTTTTACGTGCTTCACAGTAGATGTGTAACTAATTGCACGACAATAGCTTATTTTTTTATCATTTCCAAAAACTTCAACAATGACATCTCTTTCAAAATTTTCCAAACTAACTACTCTTTCATTACCATAAACACTAGCTTCTGATTTTTGCATCTCTTCTGCTGCTTCTACTAAAGCCTAAAAATTAAAACGAATTGATATAAAAATTCATGAGTATGTTATTAGCGGAACACAAGTTCAGTCAAGAGCAAGCCAACGTATTTGTTAAAAGTCATAAGCTAGTCTATTTCCTAGTTGCCTAACAATGTAACTTGTGGTTTTTTTCTTATATTTGCAGGCAGGAACTTGCTACAATGTTCCACTTTTCAAAGTTCTATCAATACTTGCTCTGCCAGGTTAAGCTTAAACTTACTAAAATATTCCACTTTTCAAACATAGTTTCTGCATAATAGGATGTCACCATTATATAATACGTCAAATTCTATGATATGATAGAATTGAAGTTCATCGTCCAAGAAATCGCTGTAAAAATAAAAACCTGTAATTTTGTGAAAAAAGGACCAGTGATGGTACTCACCACATAAATACGAATAGCTCTGTTCCTACATTCATATAAACTACCAGGACGTCATACATGTCTCCACATATTTGTAGAAACATAAGTCATTCATAAAAACTAGAGCAAGTATAGCTTACTCTAAACCTAAGTCATTGCTTCCTAGCATATGTTCAAACCCACTGTAAACATGAATATAAAGGTTAATCAAGAAAACTTGCTAAATAATCCTTAGTAATTTCACTTGTATGAAATAAAGAAAGATCAATATATTATAGCATGGACACTTGCACTTTATGACATCAGTAAAATTATTGTTTCTTCTTATGATATTCAACAGAGTGATAGATAATCCAATTTATTGGGAGATAAGCAAAATAACTGAATGGATGAGTGGATAACCCCATACTTCCTTCAGCAAATAGTTTTTAAAGTGAAGGTGGCAAGTAGACATAAATATAAACATGTAAAAGTATGATACCATTGATTTGAAAATATAGTTGAAAAAAGCATCGAATTCTGATACTGTAAACTTAATAAATTGGTTTCATTATATGATTTTGTAAGGGACTGGCATATAGCTGTTCATTGTTCAATTTATACCACTTAATAAACTGACACTGGAAGTATGATAACCAGTCCCATGTGTCATTATACCACTAAATAACCGTTGGTATTAATTACATGTAAATCATATATACATGTAAATCATATAGCTGTTCATTGATAGTTATTATACCACTTAATAAACTTACAGTCATATAACTGTGTGATTATACCACTTCATATAACTGTTCATTGGTTTATTAAGTGGTATAAATCATATAACCGTTGGTATAATAACATGTAATGGGACTGGCATATAATTGTTCATTGTAAGGGACTGTCATATGAATGGGAACAACGATATGATGGGAACAATGAATCATGGTTCAACAACCATTTGTAATTACCAGTTTATTAACTTTGTAGGTTATATGACTATCATATGAATGGGAACAACGACATATGGACTGGAAAATTATACATCTTGGGAAAAAATAATCCTATAAACAACTGAAAAGTCCATAAATAGGAGTGCTATCACTTGATTACTTGATCAACTATTTTTCATTGATATTAATTACATACCATTTATGTCTTCTGCTCGACTTATACTTCTACAATTTTTTTATTAAACCAGGTTACTGAAATAACATTTACAATCAATAGTTTTTGAATGAAAAAAATAACGGTGTTAGTTTTGTATAATTTTTGGAAGAAAAAAATAATGAACTTGTGATAGGCAGCGGGTTGGTTGACAGAGGAGCAATATGTTGGAGAGGAGAATGGTTAGGGATAGCTTTTTGGCAGAGGAGGAGAAATTGTGATTGTAGGTGAACTTGCAGGCTATTGGAGGAGAAGGGAATATGGGTGGTTCGGTGCTGTAGTTTGGGGAATTAGCTGAGGAAGGAGGAGGTTGGTGGTGATTGATTATCAAGCAGTGCATTGGAATGTGGATTGATGATGAAGTTGTTGAAGGAGGAAGGTGCACAGTTTGATGTACTGTTTGGTTCTTATCGACGGTTTTGCAAGGGGATGTTGACTATAACTAGTTGGAGGCAGGGTGATTGTAGGGGATGAGTATATGGGTCTGTTGTTCGTTGCTTTATGAATGGTGATGTTTCTAGTGATGGGATAGTGCAGCAGTTTGAAAGGGTGATGTTTATGGTTGTTGCCTGGAAGTTGAAAGTAGACAGGCAGAGAAGATTGTTATTGTGATGAGGAGGAATGGTTGAGGAAAAATGGTGGTGTTGCTGCAGATGAAGGAAAAAGTGAGTTGCTGATGGTAGAGAGAAGTTACAGCAGTTTTGTTGTTGATGGTTGTGTGATGAGGTGGGTTATGGATGGCAGTACTGTTGCGGCTTGTATAGGAATTGGAATTTTGCTGTGCTTTTCCAGTGGGAGGGAAGCAGTTTGCTGATGATGGGTTGGTTTGGAATGGAGATGTAGGAGTCATGTTGAAATCAAATCAATCAAAAACTTACATATTTTTCTGCTGCGCACGGAAGCACCTCTTCATGTCAAACTCTTTCTACAAAAGCAAAACAAGAAAATCAAAACAATTGTTGCTCCTAATTCATGCCAAAGTAAAATATATAAGGTAATCACTTATCAAATGTTTTATCCAAATAGGAGAAAACATCCTACATTAAATGGGTCATTATAACAGAATTACATAAATACTCTCAGCTTAGAGTCATAAATTAAGAATCTAATGTGAGACATAAATTCATTTGGTACGCTTTCAGGCCAGTAGTTAGAGATTTGGTTGATGACATAAATTTATGACACTTCATCATGAGAGAGGACCTCCATTAGTTTATGTGAATTAACCCATGTTTAGTATAAATCTTTAAAACATAAATTTAGTGTTATACTACTCCAAAATTTACCTTTCATCGTGCGATAGGACCTCAATAGAATATTGATGATATTTCCATGTAAAATCAAAAGTTTAGGTGCTCTCAGTGGGATATAGAATGTTTGATTTGCTAAATAATATTTCCATACAAGAAAAAGACATTATTTATATGAGTAAATAATTAAAGTAAAATACCGTAAGTGCTTTTCATAAATTATCCTTATAAAAGCTGTCTACTTTCCTCCTATCATTGTAACTAATAGGAATGAGTGCACGAATCAAAAGCCCACAACGAGAACTTCGTTTTTTCGCATCTCTACCTTTAGCATCATCCATTTCAACAATTATTGAGTACTTTTATTTGTTGGTGGAGAAGCAACGTCTTCTTCGGTGCTTTCTTGATACTATGATGCATTGTTGCAACTAGTTGACATTCTGCAATATACACGTTAACTTGTGAATCAGTTAAAAGGCTAAGTAGTGTCTAATATATAACTACAAACAAGTAGATTACCTTTAGTGCAAAGATGGAAATCAATATAAAAATGAATAAACATTAAGCATTAAATGGATTCAATACATCAAACAGAAAAAGCATGTTTTACTACTGCAGAATTCAGATGTCAACATAGATTCAATACATCAAACAAAAAACAAACAAAACATCACTAGTTACAATCATGTTTTTCTATCTAGATTTCATGCATTACAACAATGTTAAGTTGTGTTGCTCATTCAAATTGGAATGGAAGTTTGTTGGCATCTCAAATCATCTGTGTCATCAGTCAAGTGCTTAGGCGAACGTCGTACAATGGACCAGTCAGGATTTTGTATGTCTTTTATGTAAAAGATTTGGCTTGCTTCAGATGCAAGAATGACGGGCTCATCACGTTCTCCATTACTACTTTTAAGCTTCTTTAGATTTACCATCGGTAAACTAGAGTCCGGAAAAACCTTAAACCCATGTGTTTTGTCGGAGATATTTACCCAGTTGCAGTAGAATGTTATATGTTGAAAATCATAATAATCAACCTCAATGATCTATTTGATAACACTATACCAAGTAGTATTATAATCCATAGGATTTAAATCTTTTGTGCTTGCGATAAACGTTGTAATTGCATCTATGCAAACACCACTATCTTGTGTTGAATGAGTGTCGTCGTAATGCTAGGGAGAAAATACATAACCATTGGTCCAATATTTGAGATGAGTTTTGGCTTTCCACGTTGGACCACTAACATAATACCACAACAACGAACTCATGCATTTTTTTCCATTAACTGTTAAAACCACTAAAAATATATTAAATAAAGTCGTAATTGTGTAATAAAACTATTGTTTTCTTGAAGCCTAACAAATCTTGATGTGCAGCCAATCAATGAATTCAGATTATACAATAACTTCTGCCTTTGTTTGAAGTCTTTTTTTTTCCTACGGTGAGCATCTTCTAATGACAATCGATACTCGCTACAAAGTAAACATGCTATATTATTAAGTAAATAGAAAGATAATTTATAATTTGTAAAAAAAATACAAACCTATAATAATCGTCTAGATCTGGTATATCCATTCTAAAAAGTATCCACTTTCGAATTTGTATGCGTTGTACGCCACTTAGCTTGATAGTTTTACCCTCAATAATGAAGCGTTCATATGAACCATTAGGATTCTCATCCAAGAATGTGCTTGTTTAGAGCTATATTTCCAGCACATGAATCTGGCATATACTCCATTGCATATCTAACAGATTCTGAAACAAGATATGCTTCGGCAATTGACCCTTCCACACATTGTTTATTGCTTGGTATGTTTTTACACTCCTTCATAGCTCTAAGAAAACATAAAACAATGCACGTTTTTATATTATCATTGAATAATAATTCGGATTATAATTATTCAAAAGAGTGTCTCACCTTTCAAATGGATACATCCATGTATAATTAACTGGTTCACAAAGTAGCGCTTGATCAGCTAAATGCACCATTGGATGTATACTTACATCAAAAAACTGAGCGGGAATATAATGGACCAACGCACATAATGCCTCTGTAATCATATCTTTGGCATCTTGGACATGCTCTCGAATCAAAACCTTGGAATAAATAATATTGAAGTACAAGCATACGTGCAAAATCGCACGCCTCAAGTCACGAAACTTTGGAAATGCATGTTGAAGCATGACAGACAAAAAATGTTGGATAATAATATGATAGTCATATGACTTCCTTATATTCAATTAGGTGGTTGAATGCTTACTAAGTTGCTTAATTTAGTTCCAAAGTATGACAAAAGTTTTACATTTTTTAGAACTCGACAACATTAGATCTTGTAAGCTTTGTCAAATGCAAATTTAGAGGACTGTTTGGGTTCTATCGAATAACAAATTAATAAAATGCTCTGCCACATTGTTCTCAGTATGCATCACGTCTATTATATGTCGCACTTTATAGTCACTCTAATACTCTAAGGAAAAAAGAATCAACTTTTTATACCATGCTGGTATTACACCATTTTTATTCTCATTTACAACGTGTTCATCATCATCAAAATCATCCCCTATGCGCTTCTTTTTTCTATTTAATTTACCGGGTGTGTATTTGATATGAGTAATTTTCTCTAAAAGAGTCGATCCTCTCAGTCGTATTGGAGGTTCCTTTTACTCTATATCTTTATGCCATCCATGTTTTGGTGCTCTATATGGACAACCATTCTTCAAAAATCTTCTATACTTCGTATAAACAATCTTATTGCCAATGTGTTCCACCTCGGTCTCTGTAGCACAAATAGGGCATGCTTTATAACCATGAGTCACACAGCCCGATAGATTTCCAAATGCAGGTAGATCATGAATTCCCTACAATAGCATTGCTTTCAATGTGAAATACTCTTTCTTGTTCATGTCAAATGCAGGCACTCCTATTTTCTAAAGTCGCTTCAACTCATCCACAAGAGGTTCTAAATATATATCAATATATTGACTTCGTGCTTTAGGTCCAGGAATTAATAAACACAACATTTGAAATTCTGATTTCATGCACAATGAAGGAGGTAAATTATAAGGAACCATATACACAGGCCAAAAACTATAACTGTTAGACTGGATTGTATTAGGATTGAACCCATCGGTAGAAATTCCAAGCCAAACATTTCGAGCATTGTTAGCAAACTCTGACCACTTATTCTTAAGCGATCTCCATTCAGCTGAGTCGATAGGATGACGCATGGAGTTCCAATAAGTTTTTTCTTCACTATGCCATAACATTTTTTGAGCTATCCATGGTATAGTGTACAATCTAGTTAATCTAGGAATTAATGGAAAATATTTTAGAACTTTTCTTGGTTGCTTTATGACTTTTGCAATTTCACCTTCATCTTTAACTTTAAATCTCGAAGTATGGCAACGAGGACATTCAACGGCATCCTTATTCTCCTTCCAAAATAATATGCAATCATTTTCGCAAGCATGTATGCACTCTACTTCATTCCCAAATCCTTTAATATTTGTTTCATTATGGGGTATTTATCCGGCAGTGTATTTTCATTTGGAAACCACTTTTTCAATCTCTTCAACAACTCGGTCGCACTATTTCTTGACCAATTGAATTCTTTTTTCAATTATGTAGCTTTATAAGGACACTTAACGTTGTAAAACCGTCTTGACAAGAAGAATATAGTTTTTCATTTGCTTTTCTTTTGTACTCATGGTACTTTCTTCCTTGGTAACCATTACCAATACCGTAAATGCTATCGAACACACCATATGCATTGTCAACAAGGTTTCCAAAAGCACCTTCTACATGGTTTTCCACTCGAGTTTGATGAGAGATGCAAGCCTCATTGGCGGTAACATTTGGTGTAGGATTGATTACTGCATCTGTGTCGTTTCTCTCACCATGAAAAAACCACTCATCATACGCTGAATCCATATCGTAAATAATTAAGTGTTTCTCGATTGTTTTGAAGGATAGTTTTTTTGAATTTCTACACTTTTTTCAAGGACAACTGCACATCTCAAAGTCAGGCGGTGGATGCTGCTTTGCGAAGTTTATAAAATATTGAACCCCCCGTACGTACTCATCGGTGTTCTTACGTCGACATCTAATCCACTCTCTCGAAGTAGATAATGACATTAGCAAGAGCTTTTCTCTCTTCTTATCATTTCATATAAACACAAAAAATTATGTAGGTTGCTTGGTTAGACTTGTATTTACACAAATATTTACCGAGAATGTATTGAGAATTGCATTGTGATGCTTGTTTATTACATCAATTAAAAATGTGATGATACACTGCCGCTACTTGACATTGGTTATATAAGAAAAAATCAACAACACATAGCCATTGGTAAGTGAGTAGAAGAAAAGAAAAGAAAAGAAAGAAAAAAAGTAGACATGAAGAGAATGAGATATGGAACCAAAAACTTATGTTATTGAGAATTGAACATATTCACTTACCGTCGTAGAAAATTCAACTAAGAACTTCAATTTAGTTTTTAATTTTTAGTTTATTGGTTTTTACTTTGATGTTCGATCATCCTACTTCCCATTACAAACACAATAATGTAATTGCATTTTATAAATCATTTCAGATTAAACAATTCAATAAATTTTTGACAACACTTCCCTTTTGTTCCCTGTATCATACACAAATGCATGTACATAAGGAACGAGAAGGAAATGCTGTCGAAATTTTGTAAACAGTTTAAAATGAAATGATTTATAAAATGTAATCACTTTATTGTGTTTGTAACCAGTCCAATACAGGGACAAATCCGACAAATATTGTATCAAATGAATATAGATGTCCATTCTGTTAAAAAACGAATATCCATATAACGATCATATACAACACTTGTCAAACCGGGCCAAAAACTCTCTAAGGGATTAAAAAACACATTTTACAATTAATATTTTAACAACTACAAAAACTATTTTATAATATTCTTGATTCATGTAGATCTTCTTAATCTTTATCTTGCATTACATTGATTCGAAATAATAATCATCGTGTATCTTAAATAATCAGAATTCTCTAAGGGATATCTTTGATGTTCAAGCATTACTTTCTCCATACATGTATGATCAGAATGCAAGACAATGATCCTTTAACTGATCAAGTGATTGAGATAGTTTGTTATGCATTAAAACAGTATCATTCCGTTTCATGTAAGATCAATCAGGATATACAACTGATCAAAGTGATTTAGAAAGTTTCTTATGCATGAAAAATGCTAATGCATAGTTAGTGTGACCCAAATGAAAATTGCTAATGTCCTTTCGACATCAAATTTCATGAAATTTATAAGGCATAGTTGTTAAAGAACTTAGATTTGAATAAAGTTGTTTCACTGAGTTCAATGTTAACTGCTTGTGGTCTACTTATTGAAAAGACGATAAGGATGAAAAGAAAAAGTGCAATATCGTTGAAGAGCTTTATTTATGAAAAAAGAATCATATTAGAAAAATTTATAATACATAGAAAATGACTTCGAATGATGCAATTGTCAAAAATTGATCCCTGTGCAAAGATTTTGCAACTTGGCATATTTGTGTTCGGTATGTTCACAATGGAAAAAGTAAATAATGTGTTTAGTTTAGGTGTATGTTTCCATATATACTTGAATAAGGAAGACTACAAAGGTTATAAGAAGCAAACTGATAAAATGGAATTAGCTAATGTTTGCCAGATGAATGTTTCCTGTGTTGGTTCAATCAAGTAGAAGTTGTTTGATCGAATGATAATTGTGCTAATGTGAGCCAGGTATGTTCTGCAAATCAAGATCAGCAAACCCAATTTAATACCAAAAATTAGATAGAACAGAAGTAATTTCTCAATTCGAGATGAATATACGATGTCATTCTCCCTTTAATAAAAAAAATCAAAGCATCGGACTGTTATAATTTGATAGCTTCTTTTGCTTTAATTTTCTTCTTAAGCTGTATGTAAACAACAAAAGTAGTTTCATATGGTTCTCATTCTTATTTTCGTTGACTATGAATTTATACACTTTAATCAAAGAATTTATAACTCTTATTTGTATCATAAAACAATTTATTGTCCATAAGTCCAGTCCAAGCCCATCTTAGACATGAATAATGTCTAATACATGAAAAATTTCAATAACCTATATATGAAATGATGTATGAAGAATTATATGTCGTATTATGGAAACATCTTCACATGCTAAATAATGCTTCTAAGAAAATTAGATATCCCAGCTATACAAATATATGCTTACAGGCATATAGATACGTGAAGTTTAGTTTACTCACAACACTATGGCTGACCACTATAGTTTTATAATATAATATTCTACAAGATTGTAAAAAAAATCTTTTCTTTTTCTACATTGCATTAAAGTATAATTATTAGGAAATAAATTCTTAGACGGAAGCATAAATATGTCACATAACTTTGAAATTATTTGTTTTTTCAGAAAATTTGGACATAGGATATTGGCCTTTAATGATATTAACCAAGTCGATATAAAAATTAAATTTAAAAAATAACTTAAACTACTAGTTTCTTCCTATAAAGAATTATTTTTAACAATTTGTAAAGAGATGGCGAGTAATTATCACATACATAAATAGAAAGGTTTAACTAAATCATATGAAATCATATGAATCTACGTGCTATCCTCTTCTTTCACATAGGAGGGAAACTTACTTTCCACCAAGGCAAGGTTTCAAACATAACATGTTATTATGAAATTCAAATTAAAAAAAATTACTTTCCACCAAGACAATGTTTCACTTTTTCCTCACGCATGGAAAGCCTTGCATTTTTCTGCAATAAGTCCACAGCATAAACACCGCTTCCCTACAAGGACAATAAAATTTCATATTGAAAAAATACAATGCATAAATAAGTCATTAATTAAATGACGTTGGCTAATGAATTAGAGATTCACTTGCCATCGATATGGCATAGGTTCATGGATTAGACTCACTTCCTGTGATAAGTATATAGGAATAATATAGAACTTCTTGAATTAAATTTCACAATATAAAATGCATAGTAATATCTCGGCATGTATTAGATGTGAACTTCATCCTGATTTACCATATGACATGCTTTTAGTTCTTACCAATGAGTCAGGTCAAGGAAATATTTTTCAATCTTTTCAAACTCGAATTAATTTCCAAATAATAATAACAAATTACTCCTACGAAGAGCATCTAGTTTAAATTATTCTTATCTAAACATGAGATAAACTGATTGAGATGTAGCATATTATTACGGGTATTTTTTTCGAATTTGGGTAACGATGCAATTAACAGTGAACTCAGCACATGCAATATTACATGGGAGAATAATATACTTTTTTGTCTTTCTTAATCATTCGTATTGAATTTCTAGCATCATAACTACAATGTAGAATATTATAACTTATGCTAAATATAGATGAATTACATGGTATTAGAAATTAGAATTTTGGTATTTGTAAAGATATAAATATTTAACCTGAGTTGTAGCAACCATGGCAACAATTTATTTAGAGTTGATTAAAATCACTGTAACGATCTTTCCATAAGTATTATTTACTGTAATATGTTACTAATTTGATTATTGGTATATTTTATCTTAGAAATGAAAAGGCACTGAATCATAAATACCCCACAATTCTGTTTCAGGAAAGAGATACCATAAGTGCTATTAGCATTCAATATTTCTTGACTATGCTTATTCTGCCTTGATTTGTATGTTTTTTCCTAGTTTTCTAGTAATTTGCATGTCCTTTATCTTAGATGCCTTTTTCACAGTTTTATATTTCAGAAAGCAAGAGGAGAAAGAGTAAAAAATATACACTACACTTCAGAGTTGTAAATTAAAAATAGGAACATAATTAATACGTAACAACTTTCTTTCATCCAAAAATAGTATCCAAATAATACAGTTAATGATAAGTTGGGATATAACAATTGTTATTAGCTAATCTAGGATATCTCCATTAGATTGAATATCATGATCCAGTACAATACCTATCAAGAATTTCCAGCTCAAATTCCTGCTTGTTTGACATGGGTGATTACAATATTTATAACTCCATTGATGAAGAAGTTTGTTATAAAAAAAGTAGATGGAGATATGTGATGATAGTTAAACTAGGCTAGTAAAAAAACAATATGGTGTTAAGAAGAAAAAATCACAATGCAACATAATCAACTTTATATATTTGTTTAACTAATTGATTAAATGATTTGTGAATTTATGATCATTCAACTCTTATGAATGATTTAATCAATATATCAAATGTTTGTGAAAGTATGTATTCTATTCCATATTTATTAGATTTCGAAAACTTGTTTGCCTTTGCCATATGTGGCATTTTTCAAAGTGCTTCCTGTTTTCATGAATATGTGTTTTTTTTATTAGCAAGTAATATTGAACTAGTCAAATATTTCAATCCTAGTACATGCCTTGTCCAATTTGAAGCCCAATAAAGCATATAAAGTACTACGTGCTTAACTCTTCTCAGGAGAAATACTTCAACAACTAGTACATTATAAGTACAACCATTGTGGACACAAAACAAAAGCATTCTGAGATATTTTTGAACAATTTTTCTTTGTTTTAGTGCAATAAAGTCTTAATTGATGAATTTATAATCTAGGAACTGTCAAACTATAGGCTTTAGTTTCTATTCTTATGTTCAGTGAATAAAACTAGTCTAATTTTTCTTATCTTAGTTTCAGTAATGAAATAAATTATTGCAAAGTTAGCTATAATTTACATTCATGCTATAAAAAATAAAAATAAAAATAAATACCGTCAAGGTTCCAATGGTCCGACCACTAGAACCTCTTATCATGAACTCTTATAGTACAATCGACGATTTAGTTATGATAATCGTGGATAGAGTGAAGGCATATAAACTTGATGTTAATTTATTTGCTAAAAAGGAAATACCATAATGTGAATATGTATATATTCGGTTGTAAGTATATTGAACTACATCAAATGCCAACTAATGATTTAGGCTGATATGAAACCGACAGCAATACATACATAAGGTAAATATTTAAAAGAAAAATGTGTAGCATTGTAAAATGAAAATGCAACAGCATAAACATGAGGAAAAAATATTTCCAACGCTTTCCTAATTTGAAATATAAGTTTGACTTGTTTCGTGGGTGTACCACAAAGGTCATCTTGCTTGTCCTCGGATGAAAAATGTCAGTTTAAGAAGCATGTTCAAAATATTAATAAAGTACCAATTTGAAAGTTAGAATGGGATTTAAGTCACGTAATACAGCTAAGATCTGGGCTAAAATCCTTACCTATATTGAAAAACATATAAACTCCTGGTATGTTTAGGTCATATTCAATGTTTATAAACATAGGTATAAAGGCTTCTATCTGGCAGTTTACTTGTTAATTGTTTTTATATGTCCATATATTACAATCTGTAGTTCAAAGAACTTCTCCTAAACTAGATGTAGAAATTTCAATGCAAATAGATGAGACTTACTATTCTACGAAGATATACACATAACTACTATTCCAATTCTACTTGTAAAAAATTATGTCTCAAAATTACAATCATTAATTCTAAGCAGCTGTAGTACCCCACATCATAGCTATATTACAAGGTAACTTTATACCAACAAAGGCAGAGAATGTAACATACTGTATTATTAAACAAAATTTCTAAACTGATTTTTAGCACAAAATACCTAATTTCAAAAAATAAGTTAAAGCTGATGTAATTACCTAATTTGAAATTGAAATTTTGGTTGCAATCGATTGCCAAAATAGAAAGCTCTAATCTTTCATCGTCTTCGTCAAATACTTAGAAAATAAATAGATGGAGGCGGTGGTAGAATGATTGAGGCAATGGCAGAAGGTGATGATAGAACAACTGAGGCGGCGGCCGAACTGTGGAGTTGGTAGTAAAATAAATTGGGGACGCGATAATTAGAACGAAAGAGGAAATAAAACTAATGATGGAATGTTGTCCGTGAAAAATGGAATAGGTAATAATAGAATTAAATTTACAATCATATCCATTATACTTTTAACTATTTACAAAATTACGGGATTTTGTAACGGTAATAACCGTGACAAACATTTGTAACAAAATATCTGTTATAAATTTGTAACGGTTATTACTGTTACAAATTAAAAGCAGAATAGTGTTACGAAATAGGCTATTTGGTGTAGTGAATATAATAAATATCGCCTACATTTTCTTGTTTATAAATTGATTTAGCGTTGTATGCAATCTGATCTGGAAATCAGTCGCAAAAGTATGAATGAACTATTAATTTGAGTGAAATTTATCCCAGATCTTAAATAGGTTATATAAGAATATTATAAATTAGAATTATTACCGTAATCTTGTTAGAATATAAACTTTTCTATATTTGGAATTACTGGAATTTAGATCCGTTTAATTTTTGTAAATTAGTTTGATTTCTTTCCCCTTTAGAAATATACAACATTTGATATAAGAAGTAATAAACGCAAATAGAAAGGGAAAGTGATGTATAAAGTATGAATTCAGTATATTTTACACTGTCAATTTTAGTAATAAAAATAAATTATTATTCGTTGTAATTTCAAATGATCCAAAACTTTGTATCTTTTATTTTAGATTAATTTATGGAACTATAGAGGATAACCTTTTAGATCTAATTCGAATAATTTAACATGGAAAAGTATATTTTAGTAAAGGTATATAACCAGAACATATTTAATAAAATAAATATTTGTACATAATCACTGTGCTTATAATACTTAAATAAAAATTTGATAACACCGCTTGCACGTAATATTCATATTTATGATAGTTAACTAGTAAGAAAAGAATTTAAAAGGTTGTAACTCCAATAAATGGCAGTGAATGTGGAAGTTGCAATAATATAACATGCTAAATTGATTAATGGGACTGATAAAAAAATGGAATAGATATAAAAGTTAATAATTAATTAGTAATCATACATAAATGTCTTAGGAAATGTCCATCAAAATATTATGGACAAATTGACATTTAGGAGCATTAAACATAGATTTATAGGTAGATAAATAATTAAGGTAAATCATATTGCCTTAAATAAAAAGAAATTTTGTAAGCTAAGTTCAATGTCTACCTAAGGTAATATAAATAGAGACTTAGGTTGGTTAATTGGACTTAGTGGTTTAGTGATGCGAGCTCAGTAGATTCACTCGACGAAAGACTAACCATTACTTTGAGGTCACCAACAGTCGGGTGTACTTATTACTGATGTGAGATATCAATAGTCCAATGATCCACGACGACGTGTCAGATTTGGGCTTACTTTCTTAATTAGAAAGTATTAAATGGTCCAAATTTTGAAGTAGGAGCGGTGATAAATACCTCCATAGGGGTTTGCTTCAAGTTTGAAGTCTTAAGTGGATGAAGGGTCCGCTTTTCTTCTAAATGGAAGTATTGAGTAACCTAGTGGGATTCCAAATAAATAAATAAGGATGTCTCTAATAAGCGTTTACTTCAGTGTTGAGATCTTAATTGGGTGAATGGTCCACCTCCATACCCAAAGAAGTAACCTAATAAGATGCCATATTTATAATTAAAGAGTGAGAGTGGATATCTCGAGAAGGGTTCGCTTCTTGTTTGGGGCTTAGGTGACTATAAAGTACTCCTCTTTCCTATAAATGAAGTATTAAGTAGCCCAATGAGATTTCCAAGCAATGATAACTAGATAATACAGTTGAGGAGCACACTTCTGCAGTTAGGTCTTAAATGACGGGGTGTATATTTTTTCCACTGGGAAGTATTAAATGGCTTGTGTATAGTCTCTTACATTCCTAAAGATGAAACAATAATAGTACCATTTAGGAGCATACCTTCGAGATAGGTCTTAAATGATGGGGTCTTCCTTAGTTAAGGTCCTAAATAGCCAAAGTTTGCCTATTTTCTAATAAAAATGTATTAAGTGGCTTGGGTACTATTTGTAATTTGACTACAATTTTATTGGCGTTAGATGAAGTAATAGTTGGATATTTAATGTCAGAAGCCTTAAATCATGGTTAGAGGTCTTGTAGTTAGGACCCACTGACCATTAACAAGATTGTTAGGAAATTACCTTGCAAATAGGTCTTAAATGACAGGGTCTATCACAATTAAGTTTGTAAATAACCGAGTCTACGTATTTCTCTTTTAAAAGTATTATAGAAGCACGCTTCATATTTAGAAGTACTAAGTGGCCAATTGGTTTGGAAGTATCGGTTGGTTGATATGGCTTCATTAATATTTCGTACCTTGGGAAGGGATAAGTATACAATCGTTTGTGCAATGCAAGATTAGATTAGAATTGCTAACTTAATGAGCATAATAATTAAATGGAAACCTATCGGTATACGTTTATGTTATGGACATTTTATATTTTTCTAGTCACCAGACCGTTATTCCAACCCGCTCCTCATAACAACCAACATGATAGATTTAAAGAAACATGTTACTAGAGCTAGATGTGTTTTATTGTTATAGAGTCTTCTTTCTCTCATACTCGATGCTGATGTGAAAATCTGCCATCCAAGGAATATCCTTAGTTCCAAGGTAGTAGTCATAGTCAGTATTTTTATCCTGTTAATATTTCCGCTATGAGTTTAGGTTTCTATAAATATCTGATAATGCTCATGCTTATTTGCAGATATCAAATCCAACGAACTTTGCTTTGATGGACTTGGTTTTCGATTATTGTAGAAATTTTGGCCCATTAAGTTGCGGTTTTTTAAAAATCACCTAAGCCTCAAACCTAGATAGTCCCGATATGAGCGCAATAGTGGAAACGACGTCTCGATTGGATCTCGTATGCAAAAATTATGGAATTTATAAGAATCTGGTTTAATACCTAAATTAATTAACTTTAAATAAACCAATTGACTAATCACCTTTAATTACCTAACTCATCCTCTTTCTTATCCCAAATCAAATTGTCGCTTCAATCCATCATTCATGAAGAAACCCATCAATGCCACGCATGAATTCTGCCGATACGGAACTACGCTCCTCTAAATCCAACACCGTCTTTTCCAATGATCTCCTCCCCGTGTGCTGGACGCGATGGTGCAATTGATTGGGGGTCCGTGCTTCCCCAACGAAAAGCATCCTATGCTCAAACTTTCCTGCATAGGCGTCGTATTTTGCTCCCCGCCTCCAAACTGAACCACCACTGAACGACTCCATGCACCACCATGAAGTCAATCACCACCTCGATTTTGCCAACGGCCAACCACCATTCATCGCCGTTGTTTCCATGCTACAAGACAGACAAAATTCACATACCTCTTCCTGAAGCTGCACCAACCCCAAACAACATTAAACCCCTTGCTTTCGGCCAATTAGCACTACGCCACCCTTCAATTTGTCGATTGATACCCAATTGTCGAGGAAAGGCACCCTAGTTTTGGCCTACCATTATCGATCTCCGCCAAACACCACCGATCCCAACTTCAAACATACCGTCACAAAGCCCTCGCTTCTACGAAGTCAAAAGATCCGAAATTATCGAATTCTATTGAGCGAATCCATGCACTCGAATCCTACATCAAAAGCCGGTATGCAAATAAAATTATCTATGCACAACTTGCCCATTTTATTTAATTGGCTTCTTTAATTGCACCAAGTACTATTCATTTTTGACCCACATTCAATTATCACTTAGTATTCCTCGGTTAATACTAAAATCACTTATGAACCATTTCATAAAATTAACTTCAAGTTATTAAATATTGTAAAACTTAAATTCATACTCGTATACTACTCCACTACATCCTAAGAGCATGTACAAAAACATCCACTTCATTTTACCAACAATGATATTCGATCAATTTAAAGATTTTTAAATTATAATTTATTATCAAATCAAGCGTTATATAAAACTTAACTTTTATAAAACTTAACTTCAATTTCTTATATAAATTTCGATGTTTCGACTGTCCAAAATCGTCGAAAATTCCATTTCATTTTAATAAATGAAAACTATCAACCAAACACATCAAATATGATGCACAGACCATTCAATCCTAATGCATAGGCTATATGTGTCCATAATATAACTTAATCCAAATCTTAAGAACCTAACACCAAATTTTATTTCAAATTATTTTGAAATATATATATATATATATATATATACACACACACACTTATAACTTTTATATACCAAATCATACTTCCAGGATTTCAATCGAAATCTATTTTACCAAAACAACTTTGTAGCATAGCTATTATAGTAGAGTCACCGACTTTGAAACTCGAAAATAAATGCCAGTGATGCTGCAGTCGTCAATGGAATTATTTTCCAACAATAGAAGTGAGTTCGGCGCTCCTAACTCATGTCTTTCGAACTTAACCAAAATCATTTACAAAATGATATCAAATACTTTGTAAATATTACTAAGTACCAAGACATCAATTTCATATACCAATTTCCTAAATATTCACTTTCGAATAATATTAATATTGTTTTCCAAAACCTTATAAAACAAATTTCTAAAAACAGGGATTTAAATTCTAAAATTTTAAGTTTTAAATCCTTTATACATTTGTAAACTATACTTATAAACTATATTTGTGTAAGTCACTTTCTTATATAAAATCATTACACAAGTGTATATCTTTGTTTAGATTATAATAAAAAACTTTTGTTAAAATTAAATTTAACTCAACATTATTACCAAACGCCTTGTCCTCAAACTATGAAACTTAATTCATAAGTTGTTTGTTTCAATGTTTCCACAAGTTACTATCTACACAACCCATGCCGTGAAAAGGTAAAACTGCTCATAAACTAGTCGAGCACACCTAATCAAACAATAAATGATAATAATAGAATATTATCATTTTTTAACAAACAAACACACCATAAGTGTGACGACCCACCATTTCGACACTCAATAGCCAAAATGATAGATTATCAATAGGGTTTTATTCTAAATAAATAAAATACAGAAGAAAAAATGCAGAATCTCACACCAGAATATAAAGATAAAATAAAATAGCAGTTCATGAAGTTGCTAATAAATATTATCACGTCAGAGTTTAAAAATAAATAGCATGGTGGAAATACAAATGTTTCCTAATCAAGAACAATAGAATATAGGGAAATAGCCAACATCTTCAAATCCATCTTCAGCTCTATAAAAAATAGTCTCCAAATCATTAAAATACTTAGGCTGACCTGAGCATAAGGAAAAAACACATACTCGAGTCGGAACTAAAAATTCTCATGTAAGTTAACTCAAACTCCGTTGTATAAAGTGAAAAATAACTTAGGAGATGTTACGAGATTTTTTTATCTCCTAAGGGTCCATTAAATTATCTATAGGTAGTAAATACGATACATATGTAATGCCTATCAGTATTATAAATATTAAAATGACCTTAAGGCTTTACATTAATCCCCCTTAATACATTTTTAAGCATGTAGTCTATGCAGATCCTGTAACATAACCAACAACATTGATAGCCCATGAGTCCCCTATAGGTACAATACTAAAACAAAGTGGTAGTGATCTCGCATAGGGATGATCGTATGAAAAGGCACGTGAGGCAATGTCCAAGATAAGATACTATCGTTTTGTCCTCCCGGACTAGTTGTAAACCCTTACGCCCAACCGCGTCATCAATCAAGATCAAGGTGCACCAATCAAGTTTAAAAGTCAGGATAATAATATGAGGAAAAAATGTCTGCTAGTGGCAGCAATCTTCATTGGCCAGGTATAGCTCTTGTTTTAGTTATTTTAAATTGACACAAGTGTCAGGGTCATCCATTATCATCCTCTTACTTCATTCCAGCAAAAGTTCGCCAATTCAACCTCTACATTCTAGATAACATTCACCACATGTGTAGTTATTTAATGATAAAGGGTATGCCATTATCCAGTCCCATTCTCTTCAATAACCAATCATTCAAAATTTGTTGTTTTGTCAGTTTACATTTTACAATAAAATCTTTATATATTACAAAAAGTATTAAACATAAAAGGCTCTTCATAATATTTCATGAATCCACCAAAAAAGTTTCAGAAATTTTTGGAAATGTTTATTATTCTTCATAGTTAAAATACGTCAAATTTCTCACTTATTAAATTATAAAAACATATAAATTTATAGAAGAATTCCAAAATAAATTTCAGAGTTCTTAAAACTTATTTTAGAATTTCTACTAAAGTTTCATATTTTTCTAAATCGATTTAATAATTTTCCCAAAGTTTTGAAACGGCTAATTTCCAAGATTAAATTATAAAAAGTAATAGATGGCCAAAATAAATATAGGTCCCTTTATTAATTATTCTTCAAATAATTTATTGAAGCTGTAGAAAAAATTACAAGTAGATTTAACATTTTTAACACATTTTCAAAATTCCAATAATTCCATTTTAAAGAATAAAATACCAAATTTTTAGAGGGCCGAATGTAATGTAGTTTTCTTCACAAAACATTTTTTGTTTATGGCAACGGAGTTATAAAACATTTCAAAACATTTTAATACACTTTTTAAATATATATTTTTTTCTCAATTTGAATTCAAAATTTTATAAACGAATTTTAAAACAAATATATAAAAATCAAATTTAACCAAAATTTCTCGAATTTAACCCTTTAGATGATATAATTTTTCCGAAGGTCAATAATCTATTTTACTAAATTTATTCAAATAAAGATAAAATGAAAATTTTGTCAAAAGTCACATTTTTGGCCAAAGCGATAAATTTATATACCCCAAATATTCACACATCAATACTAGATTTCCAAAGAGTTTCATCACACTATTCAATGCTCACAATATCCATATGATAATTACTATAATTTTAATAATTCAACATGGCGTAGTAGGGCGTATATCATAACCAATAATGCACAATTATCAACATATCCTGGGCCAAAAATTTCTTTTCTAAAAGTAAAGTTTTTAAAATATTATTCTTCCTTTTCACAAATTACACATTTGTTTGTATATCACTTCAAAATTCATAAGTAAAAATCTATACGTAAACTTTAAAAAAAAATTTGACTAACATGCTTAAATATTTAATTCACATAACATAAAGTATATTTGACATAAACAGATTCATTTGTGAAATTTTTTCAAATAAGGTCAAAAATGACAATTATATGAAATTTCATATTTTGTGGTCAAAACAATAATTTTCATACTATAAATTTTTGATACATTAATGTCATATATCCAAGGGTATTATAATATAGTATTACCTCATTCGATGTCCATAATATCAACATATTAATTTATAAAATTCCAAACAACATAACATACATCATAATTAACCAAAATGAGCATGCAAATAATTTTAATTCCAATTAAATTAATCATCCATATAATCAAACCATCAACATATTTATGGAATAAACATGCAATTTTTTATTATTTAAATCAACCACACATGTATCAACAACTATATACGAAGAATATTGGCATGTTCATGGATTTAACTTGCAACAAAATTTTATCTATGCAACAACACATAACATAACAAATATAGATAATAATTATCAACAAGAAATCAAGTTAAACTTTCATTTAAACTTTTAGTTTGCGAGAGTTATAAAAACACCCACATTTTGTATGTGAACTCGAACACCGCACTACACGGGCATGACGACACAAACACAGCGATACAACACAAATGCTCAGGGACACGACAACAGAGACGGACATGATGCAATGTGGATCTACAAGGCTATTACGAGTTGACTATGATGGAGTGCTGCGAGTCGGTGTAGGTAGGGGTGACAGGGATGCTATGGGGAAGAAGGTGGTGGCTATAGTGGAGAAGAGGGCTGGAGGCGGTGACTGGTCGATCGGAGCTGGGAAGACCGTGGGTGCTGGCCATGGGCTGAGTAGGGTGGAGGCGAGATGGAGAGAAGCCTGGGCTGCATGGATGGATGTAGGCCAATGGTAGAGGTTTGTGGAGGAGCAGAAGAGAAGGCAAGGCGGAGGAGGCAGTGGGGGAGGCCGTGGAGGGACAAAGGGGAGAGGAAAAATTGGAGACGAAGTGCAAGGCGGAGGGAGGAATAGGGGGGAGAAAGTCATAGCTAACAGTGGCAGGAGATTGGCAAGTGACGAGGTGGTGGATGGTTGCTATGATGGAGAGAGGGAAAGCAAGCTAGTAGGCACAAGAAGAGTGAAAGGAGAAGTGGAGGCGGAAGAGGGTGGCAGGTGTAGCCTAGGAAAGGGCATGCGAAAAATATATATGGGGAACAATAGTAAAATGAAGATAAACTAATGACCCTGACCGAGTGAGATAAAAGGAGGAGAGAGAATAGGTAAAGTATGGATCATGCACACGAACAATTCCTAACCCCTAATATAACGATATACAGATATATGTGCCAGCACTTTAATTTTAAAATTTTAAAGGTACCCTTTTACCTAGTTTCAAAGCCCTACACTCTTAACTGGGCGTCCAGGCACAAAAATAAAGATACTATTGCGATCAGTAAGAGAAGACGAACAAAATGACAAGCTTAAATCTATCCTATAACAAGCACGTCAAAAATTCACTGTTACTAGTATAACCGCACAACGGTGGAGAAATCGCCCGTTGTGTTATTTAATACCAAAGAAAAAATTATTTATTAATTTTTTCTTAATTATTAATTTGATGAAAAATTAACTGCATTTCAAAAAAAGTAATTGTAAAGACGTAAATCCAATTGTACCAAGGATTGTAAACATGAAATTACCGTGAAGGACAAAAATTTTAAGCATTTTAGCCTCAAGGACAGACCTTCGGTATTTTAGCCTGAAGGACAACTTTCTTTAGGTATCAGTTTTTAGTTATTAATGGCTTTTTTTAGGTATCAGTTTGTAGTTATCGGTAGCAGTTTTTAGGTATCAGTTTTTAGTTCGGTAGCAGTTTTGAAAGAATGTTTGTCCTTATGAATAATTTTGGAAGAATGTTTGTCCTTTTGAATAATTTTTAGGAGAACGTTTGTCCTTGTGATTAAAATATTAAGGTCATGTCCTTGAGGCTAAAAATATACGAATTTTTGTCCTTTAAATTAATTCTTCCAATTGTAAATGTAGGTCAGCTTGATATTAAATATTTGTTATCAATGTATCGATATAAATCACTCACGGATACACACATATATGTATCAAGAATGATCAATGTACTCTTAATTTTGAGTTTTTTCGTAGCTCTAACTCATTATTGAATTTCAAAAATAAAAAAATCAAACAAATATCACCTTAATATATATCATCATATTTGTGAATATTTAATTAAAGAGCATGAAAAATGCAAAAATCGATGTAGTAAATAAATCCCATATTATTGAACTACGATGTTTAAATAAATTACTTAAAAGTACCCTTATTATTTAAAAAACTAACATTGCTGGAAAAAAATATGAAAAAAGTAATATTACTGAAATAAAAAATAAACTTTGGATTCTGTCATTGTTGATATCTCTTCTAACAAGAAGCTTGATTCGACCACATAATCAATAATTGATTGAGACATAACATTGATTTTTTGTTTTTTCATTCACGTACTCAATTTCGAAAACACCAACTCTAAAAAAAGATCCATAACAACTCCTTTAGTTTTTGTTTGTATATATCTTCACCTTAGTCATTCTTAATCTTATAAAGGTCATCCACACGCACTGCTCTATCATCATGAAAGAATGCTTTTACCTTTAATAATATCAACTAAACAACATGTTGCCCCTCACTCATCTCCTCTACACCCAATATGCAAATATTAAACATTCGTTTAGAAATGCGACGATAATAATAGCTTCAGAAGAGTGTCGTTTGCTAAAAAAATAATGAAAACCATATAACCTACAAAACCATTTGCATCGCAATACATCAGTACAACCGAGATAAGTAACGCAACTCACAAATGACATCAATATATCAAAGCAATGTATACTAATTGAACAAAACATTCCATGACCACAACAAAATAAGTTTTTCAACCAACACAAAATAATTAGAGGCAACTGGAAATCCGATATAGCAACAATATTTGATAGTCTGTGCTGCAAATAAGATTATAAATTAAGCAAAAATTTAAAGAAAAAAGCTTCTAAGTGGCCCTTTGAGCAGCTTCCTTCGTAAAAATTCTCTCTTCGGCTTTGGTCTTTGCTTGAGACTTCGACCCCATTATTCCATGACCCCACTTCTTCCTATACTCCTTAAATTTGTCATTGAAGTTTGCCTATACACAACGAATATAAAATCAAAAATCTTGTCTTGGATAAGTTATCACAGACAATTTAAACCAGTTAAACAGGTCGGGTCGGGTCACAATGGGTCGGGTCAAAATTGACCCGACCCATTTTATGACCCAACCCTTTAATACATTTATTAAAAGGGTCAATATGACCCATTCCGTTTCATATATGAGTCAACCCCTTTAACCCATTTGAAACATCAAAAAGTGAAAATACAAAAGATAAAGTAAAAATATCCGATGCATGATAAAAACCTAAGACAATAACACAGACTGCAATCTTAAATAACATATTAAAAGTAATAAACTAGAGGGCATACAAAATAAAATATCAACATAAGCCGTCTTTGAAGCAGAGAAGATGCCAGTAATATAAAGAGAGAGAATCACTACCATTCGTAAAAAAAAAAAATATTGCTGATATTAGTAGCATGCGAAGTCTTAAAATATCATCATAACCTATAGAAAATAAAGTATTTCCGGTATTAGTAATGTGTAAAGTCATGAAATATCATTCAATATATTGCTATAATATGCTCAAAAGTCTGTTATGATTAATTATTATGTATTAGGCATATACTATAATTGTCACTGATTACAATATTTGTTCAATTTTTTTTAAAAAAAAAGAGCAGATGCTACTGCAAAGCAACAACGTATTAAAAAAATGCCTATAAGGCTGCTGTAGTGTATATGACTATAAATATATGTGTTCGTGTACGTTGCCTGTCAGTATGTATGCGTTTGAGGCTTTTGTAGGTATGTGTGTGTATTGGTCTGGTGTTATGTTGAATATGGATACGGCTGTGTTTAATTTTAGGTGTGTGAAATATTGTGTTTGAATACATCTAGTGCGTGTGTATAAATATATTCTGGCATGGGTTTTATAAGTGATAGTGTGTATGCATGTGTATGTGTGGGGTAGGTGTTTTGTGTTCATTTTTATGAGTGCAGCGTGTGTGTTTATATAGATGCATGTGTGAGAAACTATGTGTGATTTCGTATATGTGCTCTTAATTTTTCAAATATGCAACAAAGTACTGAGAGTTGATTGCTGGTAACTGATAACTAGTGGCCAAGATAAAATAGGCACACAGAACACTCCCTAGAATGGCTAACGTGAAGTAAGTAGGCTAACTAGCATCAGGCAAATGTGAAGTAGACTAAGTAGAATAGAGAATCCATATTTATGAAAGAAAAATGCATGGTCTATTATGAGTGCTAAATTTATGCTGTTGATGTTTTGAATTTCTATTTTGTCATATGGGAATATATTTATATGCAGCCTGGCATGTGTAACTTATGTGAAGATTAGCCTCTGTTATTTATAAATTGAGTTAAATATGTACACATGCGTTAGTGTATGTGTGATGCATGTCGTGGAAGTGTGCAACAGCTATTCATGAAGAGCTGCTGCAATATGTAGCAGCGATGGGGAGAAAAAAATTGTAGTTATTATAGTGTGTTAATGGATATGGTTTTGCTTCGAGATAATGGATTGATTGTTGAACATGACACTCCAACTAGGCTACTTGAGAATAAGTCATCCTTATTTGCAAAACTTGTATATAAATATGCAATGCACTCTAGTTCCCAGTTTTGAGAACCTAGTTAACATTTTGATGATGATCACACGATTACAAGTCTACAAATTTTCAAGTTGGTATATAATAATTGGCTTGTTACTTTTCCTATTTCATCATTAAGCAGCAGTAAATAGCAATGATCTTTATAATGCATAGCTATGTACCTTTACATTCATAGTTGGAAAAATAATTATTCTTTTTTGTTGCTTCTCATAAATAAATAAATAAAGAAAAAGGAAAAAAAAATAAGTGTTTAGATATAAACCTTAAAATTTTGAAAAAAAATTCTACTGTAAAAGTGGCATCATAAACAAGTACTTATCAAGTATGTATTTACCATAGTGCATTCCGGTTTCATTGTTTCCTTGCCGATATTTAAATTCTTTATCAGCACTGTTAATTACCTATCTAATACATATCCATTATTTCTATTTTTCAACACTCAAATATGCATCAACTGTAAAATAAATTAAAATATATGTTCTGCTATGAAGTTGTGGACAAACCAATACGTATTTTTAGATGAAGCACATTAGTGTGTGTGTGTAAAAAATTTTCTAAAAAAAAGGATTTCTCTAGTACAAATTTTACATTCCTAAAAGTTGATGCAACTAATAACAAAAATCCAATTATTTCCATTTATTCCTCAAATACAAAAAATATAACCCTGAAAATTAAATCACATATTTAACTTAACTACATGTTCGTGAAAATTGTTGGGCGGAGTGCAAGTGGGAGGTGGGTTTTGGGTGTGGTGTAGTTGATTTTGTGTGTATGACCTACCGTGGAGTTTATTGGTTTGGATCTTGTGCTCCTCTAATTTCTCAGTTCCTCAACTAAACTCATTTCCAGGCGGTAATCATATTAGCATACAAAACTGAAAAACACACCAAAACATGGTCATGGAACAAAAAAACTTGCTATACAGCATTATCAAGCCACAATAACCTTAATGGCTTCCAAAATCTTGCTGAATACCAACTTGTCTTCATTCTTCATGGTTTTCAAGCATAGAACGGTTGCAGTTTTCTTGTGCACAGCCTAGTGTATTTAGAGAGACAATGTTAGCAATATGTTATACAACTATGTCCATTCAAGCAATGAGCATAGGAAACGAAGTGTGAAAAAATATATATTGCTCCCAAGCGTGCTTTTCCTTTGACAATACAGTACGAGATTTCCATCTTACGGCAGAGGGCAGGGAACCAAACGACCAGTTCAATTGTGTCCACATCATGCGCAATCACCACATGTTGTGCCTTGTTATACAATTTTTTTAAAGAAACCGAATTATAGTACCAGAACCTTCATAACGTGTATAATACATCGTTGAAATTTTTTTAACATCCCAAATGTTCAGCATTGACGGTGATGGGAGAAGATAACAAACTGTCAAAGGTCCAAAAAATGAAAAAATAGATACACAGCTCTGGGCTAAAAAAAGCTTGACAGATCTTACAGAGTAACACAAGAATAAATTGAAAAACATTAGGGATTTAAAAAGACTTGGGTTTATTAGGAAATTATACACTAACATAAAAAATAGGACATTAGATTGAGCGTTAGCAGGACAGTAGTCACAATACCTAAATTTGTCATCAAAACTAACAATACATTTGAAAGGAGATTATGCAAATAAACTTATGTTGCTGTTGATTGTGAATATGGTAGTAGTGTCACTAGTGTGGAAAGTAAAATGCCTTGTCTGTAGAGTATGATAGTACTATAATTCTTCTACTCCAAAACATTACTGTATGGGGAAGGAACATCTTTCAAATGAATATTAAAAAAGGGTCAAACCTGCTCAATAAGGTAGTGACATGATTAAGACTCTATTTGACCACAATTGGCTTTTTTGACTCCAGAGTTTTACCCTCAGCCTCAGCCTGGCTCTCTTCATGAGCCATTCTTTCTTTGCAGCCTTGTCCTTAGGCCTGTATTTGAGGAGCATTTTGAACAAGCTTGTGACTGTAGAAGAACAGAATACAAATTAAAAATAAATATATGAGTTTTTCATCTATCTAAATGTAAAATATTAAAAGAGTTACAAAATAACATCAAATTTTTTAATAAATGATAGCCTAACTTCACTATAGCAAATTAAACTAGTAGAAGAGTGAGCAAATCAGATCTAGGCTCCATTAAATGTTCGCCAAAATAACAACGACGGTATAGAATTTGTACCTTGTTTCTTGATGCTTCACTTCCAGATTGCTTTCCTCTTCTCCGAGTTTAACAACGACATGAATTCGGATTTGACATGGAAATGTTAGAAATTTGAATTGTGATTTGTTATGGGAGGAACCACACTCATTGAAATGGCAGGCGATATTCTCACGGTGAATGGAGTGAGCCAAGGGAGTAATCTTATGGAGACAAAGCTGGACAGGCCTTGGAGTGGAGCGACAGTTTATTTGGAAAAGGAACAACACGGGTTTGGAGAAGTTCGTTTGCAGGTAGGGTTTGGATTATGAAAATTGAAACAAATCAGATCAGGGGCGACATAACTAAAGAAATTGCGATGAGTAAAAGAAGAAATTATGGAGACGAATTTCTTCTTGTTTAGGGTTTTGTAGGTTGTAGCGACGAAAACGGAAGCGAAGTAGAATACGCGATCAAGAAGAGAAAATTTGGGGAAGACGAAGCATACGGGAAACAAAAACGGAACAGGCGCAGTGTTTTTTCGCCTTCAGAAAAATTGATTTTGGCCAGTGACAGTAAGCAAACCTCCCTAACGGTCGGTTTGACTATTGGACACTACACAAAATGTATAAACAAACTTCGAATTGCGATAAACGAGTTAAAAAGATGAGAATTTAACGAGACGAACTGTAACATTTTAATCAGAAATTTTTTATGTAAAAATACTTAGATTTCAAAAAAATTTATTTTTCACTGAAATATTAACCGATTCTAAACTAAAATTGAAAGTAAACAAGATTTCCAAAATAAACAAAATAAATTCGCCTTTCTTTTTTTATTTCTTTTCAAATTAAACTTATTAAAACATATTTTTCAATCATAAAATTTTAATTTTAAATAATTTTGTTCAAAATTATTATTTAATTCGATAATTTACAATGGTTAAAGAATACGGGTCGTTACAATCTCCCTCGCTCAAAACTTTTCGTCATCAAAAAGGAAAAAGTACAAATCTAGCATTTTGATATATTTTACTAAACTAATCAACTTATACAATCTTTAAACTTCTTACTTAGGTTTTCATTATAATAATCAAAATATTTCGTTTTTATTTTTAAAATACCTTTCGAAATACGTTTTATATATGGTTGATGTCTTAACAGGTTTATTGTTCATTTCTCACTTTCGAGACCTGAAAATGAACGTCGATGATGCCGCGGTCATCTCTCGAAGTATTTTTTAAGCGATCGAGTGAGATCTATTAATTTCACCCCCTTGAGGAATGTTACATTTATCCTTGTTCTTACAGAGCTTAGTCCATACGTTGGCCAGACATATGCCTAAAATCTCTAAGTACTAGATAGACCATTTTTAACACCAAGTAAAATATTTCAAAACCATCCCTTTCAAAAATAGATATCAGAATTTTTCCAAACATATCATATTATAAATAATAACTTTCTGAATTACTTCTACCATACCATAAAATTTAAAGCGGGAAAATTTTATATATACTCTTTTTATATAATATCTCTAAATTTTATACTAGAAGAAAACTTATATAAATCTCATTTATGCCAAAATCAACGATCTTCAAAATTTTAATACTTTAGAAAAATTCATTTATAAAATTCTTTGCTTCACTTAAGGTAAATCTCATTTATAAATACTAGTTAAATATTCACCCAAGACATCAACTTTTCATGCCATCAAAACTTGATACAAAATATTTTAGTTTAATATATGGATACGTTCATTTTATATAAATTATTAATTTAAATACCATTTCATAATGTTTAAACACAATAATTCAAAGGTGCATTAATGTCTACTTTACTAAATTTACTTTTCATTTAACCAACTATTACCATTTATCTTAAGCCTACCACATTTACATGTAATGAATTCAAATATATAAATCCAATTACCACTCTTCAAAAGACTTAAACACGTGCAACAATGAAAGTGCACAAATAACGATTTTTTATTTACTTTATAACTATAGTTATAACTTGCCTGTAAATAAAACAATCATGTAAATGCCATGGCAAGGCAAGGTAGAAGTTTATAAGCATCATAAAGGTGAAAATATATTATTTAATTTATCATTATAAATTAACGTTCAAACCAACATCCTTAATTAATTAATATTCAATTCAGCTAACATTATTAATTTGTATTCAAATTCATATTTTCCTTAATGTTATCCCATTTTTTGGACAAAACTGGAATATCAATGTTGTGTGCGTTTCCACCACGACCGGAGTAAGAAGAAGCAAGCAAGCGTGCATAAGTCAGGGATTTCGCTCAAGTATGAAACAAGATCTCATTCGGCATTCGAAACTCCAAGAGCTCATTCGGCATTCCCAGCTCCAACCCACCATTCGGCACCAGACCATTCGGTGCCGGACCAACGTCTCACCAAGCCAAAACTCCACTGCCGAACCATCTTAACCTCCATCATCCTACCGAACCCAAGCTCCACCGGTCCATAGCATTGCCGAGCCAATCCCTTCTCCACATAGCCGAATCAACCTCTCCCCTACCACCGAATCAAACCAAGACCGGACCACCGAACCAAGGCTTCTCCATCCTTCTCTCCAAGCACGACCGAACCAAGCTCCGCCTAACCAGATGTGCCAGTCCAGATTGCATCAGCCCAGGCCCGCCAGCAGCTATAAACATCCAAGACCCCTGCCCCCAGCCTCACTCTATAAATAGAGGGGCAGGGGTACAACAATGGGGGAAGTTTGGAGAGACAAGTTTGAGAGCTCAAAGCCTGGAAGGAACTTTCAAACAACTTTAGATCCTTGTAATCAAAGCTTTGTACTTGTAATCTGAAGAAAAAAAGAGAATAACATATAAAGTGGACGCAGGCACGTTCTGGCCGAACCACTATAAATCTGTGTGTCTTTTACAGTTTAGTCCCTGCTTTTTATATATTTGCATAAATCACCTAAATCACTAAAAACAATATAAAATCGACTAGTTTACACGATTTTGGGTGTTTGTGGCCATTTTTTGCGCAAACATTTTGGTGCTTTCACTGAGAGTTGAACTCAGGGACTTACCGCTTGGAAGTTGAATTTGAGAGTTTAGAGATTCAGATTGGGAGAGTCATGGCGAGACAATCAAGCAGAAGGCCAAGGCCAGAGCAGAGTCGACGGGAAGGGAGTCAAGAGGCTTCCTCAGGAGCAAACCAAGCTTCAGCCTTCATCACCAGGGATGAGATGGAGGCTATGATGAGAAGACAAGAAGAGATGATCCAGAACTTGCTTCAGTAAATTGGGCAACTTGGAGCACAAAACCAAGGAGCAACTAGAGTTCAGAACGGAGCAGGACCATCTGGTGTAGCACCAGAGCTAGGGCGCACACACGCAGAGCATGTTAATCCGATCCCGGGAGGAGAGACGGGGGCATCCGAACAACCTGGTGGCAATAGAGGAGTGAACGCTCAATCAAGGGGGCAGATCCCAGAGTTCCCTCGTGAACTCGGGGGGGCAGGTTGAAAGTGATGAACGAAGATTGCATCTCGGGGACGATGACAGATTGGAGGAGATGGTTAGAAGAGCTATGAGAGGCGGTTTGGTAAACAAAGACTTGGAAGATGTAAACAGGAGTCCTTTTTCTTCTGCAATTAGGATGGCTAGGAACCCACCAGAATTCAAGCTACCATCAGTAGAGATGTACGATGGGAAGACAGACCCTGCGGTCCATCTTACTAAGTATATGAGGCACATGGAAGTGCTGGGGGCATCGTAGGAGATCATGGCCCGGTGCTTTCCACTATATTTGACGGACATTGCAGCATTATGGTTTAGGCAACTGGAGAGCGGCTCCATAGGAACGTGGGCAGATTTAACTGAGAGATTCATGAGGCAATTCAGGGTTCATATTGCGAGACCCAAGAATGTGATGACTTTGGCAACCTTGAAGCAGAAAACTGGAGAGACTTTGAGGAGCTTTCTAACGCGATTTAATGCGGCGGCAGCATCTGTGGATCGACCAGATCCATCTATGGTCATGATTGCGGCTGTATCTGGAATAGCTCATAGTACAGAGTTCAAGAATTCATTAACCAAGGACCCGCCTATGAATCTGGGAGAGTTCTATCATGAGGCTGAAAAGTTTCTGCGTTTGGAAGATGCTAGTGCAGAAAGAGAGGAAGAAGATGACGTTTACGCAGTCAAGAGCGGAAACCCACCTGGAAAGGGTGCGGAGACTAGCAAAGGAAAGAGAAAGGCTGAGGATAATGATGACAGGTCAAAGAGGCAAAGGAGGGAGCCGCGATTCATCACTCACACTGAGCTGAATGAGAGTCTGGAACGAATTTATCAGGATACCAAGGGGCAGGTTCCGTATCGTAGACCAATGCGAAGGGATCCAACCTCTGACGAAAGAAAATCAGATAAGTTTTGTGTATTCCATGAATTATACGGTCATAACACTAATGATTGTAGGCATTTGAAGGACGAAGTGGAAGGGCATATCAGGAACGGTATGCTCCTCCAGTACGGGAGGAGGCGAACTCCAGCAGTGGAGCCAGAGCGACCACCGTCTACATCGGATAGAGGTGACCCTGGATTGGGGCACCGTTTGATTATCCATTGATTTCTTGATTAAAATAACGATGAACATGTTGTAAACCTCTCGCTAACACGGTTAGATCATTTACACATGTGAGCGATCGCGCACGATCCATAGGCATGCTCTGAATGACTACCAGCCGCATTATAGTAAGAGTTTACGCTTTGACATCTTCATTCTGCTTTTTGCTTTGATTTTGATTTGAACATTTAAATTCTTCCTGTTTGGACATTTCTGCTATAGGATTCATATGATTATTGCTTTAACAACTACAATTCTAAGGAAAAATTACTTGTATGCTCGTGGATCGCGAACGGTCCACGAGCACCTCTTGCATGGCAGCGAACTGCCGAAGTCTTTGATTCGGAAACTCCCCCAAACAATAACTCCGGCACTGATAATATTAAGTCCCCCCTGGGCACACATAATTCGCCTCGAACGGCACCCGATCGCGAACGGTCACAACTCGCCTCGAACGGCACCCGACTTCGAACTGTCATAATTCGCCTCGAACGGCACCCGACTTCGAACAGTCACAATTCGCCTCGAACGACACCCGACTACGAACAGTCACAATTCGCCTCGAATGGCACTCGACTTCGAACAGTCACAAACTCGCCTCGAACGGCACAACTCACCTTACCTCGAATGGCTCGATCGCGAACGGTCGTCATTTGAGGCCCACCACTTGACCGCACACTGTCGCACTTTACCTCGAATGACTCGATCCCGAACGGTCGTCATTTGAAGTTGAGCGCTTGACCTTGAACGGTCACATTTCACCACAGATGACTCGATCCCGAACGATCGATACATGGATTTACGCACTTGACCGTGCACTGTCGCACTTTACCTCGAATGACTAGATCCCGAACGGTCGTCATTTGAAGTTGAGCGCTTGACCTTGAACGGTCACATTTCACCGAAGATGACTCGATCCCGAACGATCGATACATGGATTTACGCACTTGACCGCGCACTGTCGCATTTTACCTCGAATGACTAGATCCCGAACGGTCGTCATTTGAAGTTGAGCGCTTGACCTTGAATGGTCACATTTCACCGAAGATGACTCGATCCCGAACGATCGACGCATGGATTTACGCGCTTGACCGCGCACGGTCGCACTTCACCTCAAATGACTCGACCGCGAACGGTCGTCATTTGAAGTTAGGCGCTTGACCATGAACGGCCGCGCTTCATCCCAAATAGCTCGATCCCGAACGGTCGTCATTTGGGGCCATATAAAACATCAAGCTCTTTACAGGTTGTCAATAGGATATGAACATCCAGCTCATGGCATTACAAAACACGCCTTCCTACCGCAAGGCATATTTTGGGTGGCAAAGTGTTATCCCATTTTTTGGAAAAAACTGGAATATCAATGTTGTGTGCGTTTCCACCACGACCGGAGTAAGAAGAAGCAAGCAAGCGTGCATAAGTCAGGGATTTCGCTCAAGTATGAAACAAGATCTCATTCGGCATTCGAAACTCCAAGAGCTCATTCGGCATTCCCAGCTCTAACCCACCATTCGGCACCAGACCATTCGGTGCCGGACCAACGTCTCACCAAGCCAAAACTCCACTGCCGAACCATCTCAACCTCCATCATCCTACCGAACCCAAGCTCCACCGGTCCATAGCATTGCCGAGCCAATTCCTTCTCCACATAGCCGAATCAACCTCTCCCCTACCACCGAATCAAACCAAGACCGGACCACCGAACCAAGGCTTCTCCATCCTTCTCTCCAAGCACGACCGAACCAAGCTCCGCCGAACCAGATGTGCCAGTCCAGATTACATCAGCCCAGGCCCGCCAGCAGCTATAAACATCCAAGACCCCTGCCCCCAGCCTCACTCTATAAATAGAGGGGCAGGGGTACAACAATGGGGGAAGTTTGGAGAGACAAGTTTGAGAGCTCAAAGCCTGAAAGGAACTTTCAAACAACTTTAGATCCTTGTAATCAAAGCTTTGTACTTGTAATCTGAAGAAAAAAGGAGAATAACATATAAAGTGGACGTAGGCACGTTCTGGCCGAACCACTATAAATCTGGGTGTCTTTTACAGTTTAGTCCCTGCTTTTTATATATTTGCATAAATCACCTAAATCACTAAAAACAACATAAAATCGACTAGTTCACACGACTTTGGGTGTTTGTGGCCATTTTTTGCGCAAACACTTAATTATCATTAATGTTATCAATGTCTAAAATATTATCATTAATTATTATTTACTTAAAAATATTTTAAAGCTATTCAAAATGACCGAGACTTAAGTTCAGATAAATAATAACTTAATACTTTCTTCAAACCATGTTTCATAAACCACTTATACAGATCATATTTATAAAAATTATTTAACTTTCATAAATAAATCACTGAATATATTTCTTAAAAATCATTATCTTTTATAAACAAATAACTTCAAATCCTTTACAAAATGGAATTTATATTTTTGTAAATATTATACTTAGAATGAAATTAATATTTTCATAAATATTAAATCTATGAAATCAAATTAATATTATAATTATAAAATGAAATTATTATTGTCATAAAATATTTTCATATTTCACATTTTTAAAAAAATGCATTAATTTTGGAATACTTTCTTCTTAAAAATCATGAAACAAAGTCTTTAAAATCTTATTCTAAGATAAATATAATTTCTGAAAATTTTAATAAACTTTATTTATTTATAATCTTCATTATATAAATTTCATACAAAACAAAGTTTCTAAATCTTTGTTCCATATATCTTCTTCCTTTAAAATAATGTTCTTGCTATTTTCATAAAATATTTGCATGTTTTAAATTTTTGAGAAAACACGTTAATTTAGGAATACTTTCTTCCTAAAAATCATAAAATAAAGTCTTTAAAAATTTTATTCTAATATTTCTTATAATTTTAATAAACTTCATTTATTTATAATCTTCTTTATATAAATTTCATACAAAACAAAGTTTTGATCTTTGTTCCATATATCTTCTTCCTTTAAACTAAAGTTATTTTATTTATGAATTTTCATTTTATAAATCTATTTATATAAATTTCCTTTATATATCATAGATAAATATTTTACTAATCCTTTCTAAAATTATTTATTAAACACTATAAAATATCTTTATGAAAAATATTTTATAAATATTCATTTATTTAAAAATCATTTCCTAATTTATTCTGCACTTTTAAATTTCTTTTTATTAAGATATAAGTATATATCCAAAATATTTCATTTAGAATCAATATTTAATAAAGTATAAGTGATATTAACAAATATTAATAAACACTCTCATCTCTAAATTTCTTCTTCATTTATTCTCGATTACTTTTATACTTATTTTTAACTTCTAAATACCTTTTTTAAAGACATAAGTACAATATATCGAGGAAAGAATATTTAGTTAAAGATATATTTAAAATGGATTAAAAACAAATGTATATAAAACGTATGTTACAGTAAAAACCTTCTTCTTTTTATCATATTTATATTTTATGTTACAAATAGTACAAATCAAAATATAAGTATTTCTATAAATTGTTTTATTAAACTAAGTTTAACAAATTCAAAATATGAGGAGTTTCAAAACAAATACCATTGAAGGCATTTACTACAACAAACTCTTTAAATATTATTTTATAATTTATATCATTTTATATTTTCAAAATAAACTTGTATATGGTTCAAATATTCTAACAACATTATGTAAAGATTACTTGGCTTGGAATCATAAGGTTTTAAAATAATATTTTATACTACTAATATAAAAAAAGTGTCATCAAAAACATTTATAATAAAATTTCTTTGAAATCCAAGGATTAATTAAATTCATTATTTTAAATAGATCCAAACTTAAAGATGTTGAAAACATATTTAAGTTGTTTTAATCATAAAATTAAGACTTATAATATACTCAACTTTTTATAATAATTACTCTACTTCAAATTAAGAGTATAATTTTTTTTATATCTTTCATAAATAATCTATAAAATACCCATTTAAGTAATTATTTTCAAATCATTGGAAACATTTTATCTTATGATTATCATTAGAGGATACTTATATAAAAATACAAATATGCTCTCTCATAACATACTCTTAACTCATAATAGGGCATTCCATTACCCTATCTTTTAACGAGTTTACCCTTAACAGGTTTAGGTTTTCGCTCAACCTGGCTCTGATACCAACTGCGATGACCCGCTATTTGGGCACTCGGCAGCCCAAATGATAAATTATCAATGGGTTTTATTCTAAAGAAATAAGATACAGAGGAATCAAATACAGGATCTTACAGTTGAATATAAAGATATTATAAAATAACAATCCATGAAGTTGCTAATTAATATTATTACATCAGAGTTTAAAAATTAATAGCATGGTGAAAACACTAATGTTTACTAATTAAGAACAACAGAATATAGGTAAACAACCAAAGTCTTCAAATCCATCTTCAGCTCCATAAATTAATAGTTTCCAAACCACTGAAATACTCAGCCTGACTCGAGAATAAGGAAAAAACACATATTTGAGTCAGAACTAAAAATTCTCGTTTAAGTTAACTCAAAATCCGGTGTACAAAGTGCAAAATAACTTAAGAGATGTTACAGGATTTTCATCTCCTAAGGCTCCATTAAATTATCTATGGATAATAGATACGATACGTATGTAATGTCTATCAGCAATAAAAAATAGTATTAAGGCTTTACATTAATCCCCTTTAACAAATTTTTAAGCATGTAATCTATGCAGGTCTTATAACACAACCAATAATGTCGGTAGCCATTCAGTCCCCTATAGGTACAATACTAAAATAAAGTAGTAGTGGTCTCACATAGGGATAATCATATGACAAAGTACGTAAGGCAATGCCTAAGATATGATACTATCATTTTTCCCTTCCTAACTGGTCGTAACCTCTAACGCCGACTGCATTTGTCGATCCACGATCAAGGTGCACCAATCAAGTTTAAAAGTCAAAACAGTAATACGAGGGAAATATGTCCGCTAGAGGTAGCAATTTTTATTGGCCATGTGTAGCTCACGTTTTAGTCATTTCAAATTGACACAAGTATCGCGGTCCTCCATTATCATTCTCTTAATTCATTTCAGCATACGTTCATCAATTCAACCTCTGTATTCTGGATAACATTCATCATTTACACAGCTATTAAAGCAGTTCTGGTAAATGACAAAGAATATGCCATTATCCGGCCCCGGTCTCTTTAATAACCAATCGTTCAAAATATGTCATTTTGTCAATTTAAATTATACAGTAAGTTGCATATAGAATTTAGAAAAGCATTCAACATAAAAAGTTCTTCATTTTACTTCATGAATCCGCAAAAAAAGTTTTAGAAATTTCTAGAAATGTTTATTATTTTTCATTGTCAAAATACATCATATTTTGCGTTAATTAAATTATAAAACTTATAAATTAACCGAGGAATTCCGAATTAAATTTTAGAGTTCTTAAAACATCCTTTTGAATTTCCAGTAAAGTTTTATACTTTTCCAAATAGATTTATTAATTTTTCCAAATTTTCAAACGGCTAATTTCAAAGATTAAATTATTAAAACGATTAGATGGCCGACGTATGCTTTATGGCCAAAGATAATGAGGTTAGTGATTTAACTTTTGATGATATGATAGAGATAAACTCAGAATTGTTAGATACTTTAAAAAGTCTCAAAGGAAAATATAAAGAGGCCATTGAAAATCAGAACAAGGCAGAATTTGAAAGAGATATTCTTAAAGACGAGAAGAAAACATTTGAAGAAGACTTGAGAAAACTCGAGAACGCTTTCAAATGTTAATTCTCACTGATATTATCGAGTCAAAAAATTAAGACTCAAAAAGAAAAGAATGATGTTCTTGTTTCTGAAAATCATGATTTGAAAACTAATATCAAAATGGAAGAACTAGAAAATTCGAGTCTAAAGACCAAACTAGAAGGAATCACTAAAAATGCCTCAAATTTTAATAAAGGCAGAGAAAATTTATCTAGAATTATTGAAAATTCACAACCTACTAAAAATAAAAACGGACTGGGTTATAAGAGGAAAGTCAAGAATTCACAGTCCAGTAATTTAAACAATGTTATGTCTAATAAAATACCCATACCTCTAAAAAGATCAGTTTCTAAAACTATCAATACATGGGTTCCTAAAACAAATAACAAGTTAATCAGAAATAAGTATATTAGATCATTTATAGAAAAAGTTCATAATAATAAGAATTATATTTATAAAAGGAATACTGAACCCACTTGGGTTTGGTTTCCTAAGATCTAACTATTAGGACAATATCAAAAAGGTGTTTACCAACGTCATACCATATCTTTTGTAAGTCCCGCTCAAGAAAAGAGGAAAATGGATACTCGACAGTGGTTGCTCAAAACATATGACAGGAGACAAAGATATGCTGACAAACATTACATACTCAGATGAAGGTTTTGTCACTTTTGGAGATAATTCCAAGGGATATATCATCGACAAAGGCAATGTGAGCAATTATGGTACATCTAATTTACCTCTTGTTATAGACGTTTTATTAGTTAAGAATCTAAAAATAATGTATTAAGTGTAAGTCAATTATGCGACAAAGGATTTAAAATATCTTTCTCTGAAAATAAATGTAGCATTTTCGATCAAAATCAGAATCTTATTTTCAAAGGAGATAGACAGAGAAACATTTACATTTTAAATATGAAAGTTAATCATAACTTAGACTTGTGTCTCATAGCCAAAGAAAATGATCTCTGGCTATGGCACAAACGATTCTATCATATCAATTTCAAAACTATAAATAAAATTTCAAAAAATAATCTCGTAAAAGGATTACAAAAGATGAGTTGTAAAGTTACTAATATCCGTGACACATGTCAATTAGGTAAATTAACTAAATCTTCGTTTAAATCTAAGAAAGTCATTTCGACATTACAACCACTTTAATTACTTCATATGGATTTATTTGGACCGACCCAAGTTCAATCCATAAATCATAATAAATGCATGTTTGTAATTGGTGATGATTTTTCTAGATATACGTGGACTATCTTTATGAAAAATAAAAGCGAAACTTTTGAGAATTTCAAAACATTTGTTAAACAAATTGAAAATTTAAAAGGTACTAAAATTAAAAATATTAGAAGTGATCACGGAGATGAATTTGAAATCAAATTGTTTGATAACTATTGTAAAAAGAAAGGAATATTTCATAACTTTTCGTTTCCTAGAACTCCACAACAAAATGGAGTTGTAGAACGAAAGAATCGGACTCTACAAGAACGTGCTAGAACCTTACTAAACGAAAGCACGTTACCAAACCATTTCTGGGCAGAAGCCGTTGCAACTGCCTATTATGTATTGAATTGTGTTTCTATTAGACTGCTCGCTAAGAATACGCCTTATGAACTTTTTAACGGTAGAAAACCAAACATATCTTATTTTAAAATATTTGGATCAAAATGTTTTGTGTTAATACCAAAGATCAGCTTGGCAAATTCGATCCAAAATGTGATTAAGGAATATTTCTTGGATATTCGGATCGAAGCAAAGCTTATCGAATTTTTAATAAACGGACTAATACTATTGAAGAAACACACCACATATCCTTTGATGAAAACGTTAAACATATCTCAAGTTTTAATAATGATGATGATTTCCTTGATGAAAACATGAACATAGAAATAAATAATTTAAGAGAAGACGAAAAAATTATTCATAATTCTAGATAAGATGAAAACATTATTCATATTTCATAAAATAGAAATATCACCAATACAATAAGATCTCCTCCAAGAATCTTACGAAATCATCCTACAGAAAATATAATTGGAGAAATAAATTCAAATGTTCGTACTAGAAATCAACTAAATTTAATGGGTCATGTAGCTTTTCTTTCTACTATAGAACCTAAGAATACTAAGGAAGGATCATCCGATGAAAATTGGATTATTGCTATGCAAGAAGAATTAAATCAATTTGAGCGAAATGAATTTTGGGAACTAGTACGCAGACCGACCGATTAGATTGTTATAGGAACTAAATGGGTTCATAAAAACAAAGCAGATGAATTATGAAATATAACTAGAAACAAAGCTAGATTAGTAGCACAAAGGTATAACCAAGAAGAAGGAATAGACTACGAAGAAACCTTTGCTCCAATCGCTAGACTAGAAGCAATACAAATCTTACTGGCTTACGCATGTTTTAATAACTTTAAACCCTATCAAATGGATGTTAAAAGTGCATTTTTAAATGGTTATATTAAAGAAAATGTTTTTATTGAACAACCATCTTTATTTGTTCATGAAAAATATCCAGATCATATCTATAAACTTAAGAAAGCTTTATATGGTTTAAAACAAGCACCACATGCTTGGTATGAATGCCTTAAAAGCTATTTAATTGAATCAGGATTCGAAATAGGAAAAGTAGATCAGACATTATTTATAAAACATTCTAAAAATGATATTTCAATAGTTTAAATATATGTATAATGATAATATATTTGGTTCAACTAATAATAAATTATGTAAAGAGTGTTCTGAAATAATAACTAGAGAATTCGAGATCTGTCATATTGGAGAGTTATCGTATTTTCTAGGTCTTCAAATAAAACAATTTTCAAATGGAATATTTATAAATCAAGAAAAATACTGTAATAATCTGATCAAGCGATTCGGAATGGAAAACACTTCTGCCAAACCGACACCTATGAGCACAACAACACATCTCGATAGAGATGAAAATGGCAAGAGTGTCGACCAAAAACTGTATCGTAGTATGATTGGATCATTACTATACCTAACAGTTATTCATTCAGATATAATGATGAGTGTATGTCTATGTGCAAGATTTCAAGCTGACCAGAAAGAATCACACTTATGAGCCGTAAAACGAATACTATGTTATCTTAGCAGTACAAAAGATTTCAGACTTTTCTATCCAAAAGATTGCTTTATCGAGTTGGTATCCTATAGCGATGCTGATTTCGGAGGATGACGAACGGACAGAAGAAGTACGAGCAGTACATGTCGTTTCATTGGCAAATCATTAATATCATGGTTTAGTAAAAAACAAAATTGTGTCTTACTATCAACTTGTGAAGCAGAGTATATATCTGCAGCATTAGCTTGTGCACAAGTATTCTATATGCAACAGACATTTAAAGATTTCGAAGTTAATTTATCAAAATCAACGATTTATTGTGATAATTCCAGTACAATTAATCTACCTAAAAATCCAGTAAATCACTCTAGAACTAAATACATAGGTATTCGACATCATTTTCCACGCGACAATAAAGAAAAAGATGTGATAAATTTAGATTAAAATAAATTAACTGATATTTTTAAAAAACCGCTGTTAGAAAACATATTTATAAAACTACGTCGAGAACTCTGTATAATGTCAATTAAAGATATATAAATAGTTCTAAAATGATATAATACAAAATTTTAGACTAAAACTCAAATATAATTTTTTTTGACAAAAATTCAATTTTCTAACCATGCCGAGACTCGAACCTGTGGCCTGTTGTGAATAGGTCAGATGTCCTAACCACCTGAGCTATTGATAATTTGCATTAAGACCAGGTCGGGGCTTTTCTTATGTGGTTACAACTATACTCTAATTTTTTTATAACACTTACTTTTATATACATATATTTACTATATATACAAACATATTACATTGACAAAAGTAAACTACTATAACAGAAAACCACCAAACAATAGTAATGATCATCCTTAACTTACGAATTTTTTGTAACTAAAAACAATTCAATCCACTCAACTAATCCTTTTTATTGTAACGACCCAGAATTTTATTTAATTAAAATTTGAATATTTAATTAATTTTAAGTATTAATAAGTGAATTTATTAGTCAAATAAATTTTTATTTGAATAATTGGATTTAATTGGATAATCAAATTGATAATTTAATATGTTAAATTATGGAAATAATTGAAAATTGAGTTAAATATGATTGAAAATGATTTGTAAAATTTTATTTTATCATGTCGGAGTTAGAATGATATTTTAGAACTTTTTAAATCAATTAAAAGTTAATTTGTGAAAATTGAATATTTTAATAATTAAATCGACTAGTGAAAATAGCCAATTTTTGAACAGTCTCAGAATTGAACGAAACCAGTTCCATTGGATCCATAATAGTTAGTTATTACCGGATTTCAATTTTCGTGTCAATCGGAGCTATCGTTTGATCGTGGCAGCTCGAAACGCATCGAATTATTTTTAATATTAATTTGGCGAGTTAAAATAGCCATTTTTCAAAAGTCTCGGATTTCGACGAAACTAGTTTCATCAGATCCGTAATGTGATATTATTGTAAGGTTTCAAATTTCAAGTCAATCGGATTTACCGTTTGTCCGGTACAAATTAAAACGCCTATAAATCGATTTAAATCGGTTTAATTTAAATTGAACGTTTATTGCCATAACTCGCACAGATGTCCGAATTAGCTTTCGAAACCTGTTCCATTGTGTCCGGAACGTGGGGTAAACCCTAGAAACGCTGGTTACGGCGCGTAAATCGGAGTTCGGAATTTCCGGATGAATAGTGTTCGATTTTTCCTATAAATAGACACCCCTCTCTCTCTAAATTAAAAAAAAAAATTATCTAACCCTAAACCCTAGCCGCCACTTTAGTATTGAATGGCCAGAATTTGATTTCACTTCCTCCTCAAAATCTCTCAATCCATTCACAATCAAGCGAAGTGATCAACTACAACATTGTAGAGCAAGGCGAGATCTTTAGATCCATACGGATGTGATGGAGTTTAGCGTCACGTGGAGGGCTAAAAGTGGCCACGAGCACCTACAGTTCACGCACATTTTCCCGTGCCTATGGGGGGCCGAGCTTCAAAGCCTTGAGGCCGAGCATGGTGGTTGGGTCGGGCTTCGATGATATGGTGCTTGATCGAGATGAAAGTTGATGTGGTGGCCAGATTTTAAGACCCTAATATCTATGTAGTGGGTTTATATGCGTGATTGGTTACTGGAGGCGTGCGTGAAGAGGAAGAAGGGTGGGGGACGGTTCAGATGCAAAGGAAAGGGGATCAATGGCTGATGATAGCTAGGTTTAAAAATTTATAGTAAAAGTTGTAAATTTATAAATTTTAAATCGTGTAAACTTCATAAATTCGTATCTTTTTCATACGAGGTCGAAAACGCGCGAAACTAGTTGCGTTGGAATCGTATGGACGAGCACTACGCGATGGAATTGGATTGGAGTCGTTTGGAGTTAGTGAGAATTTTGGGTAAAATTAAACGTCCGTTTAATTTTATTCGAAATAAATCGCTAAAACGGAATTTAAAATCAAGGTGAGAACTTCTCACTCAATCGAATCAGTTTCGATTTTATTTTAAATAGTTAGATTTAAAATATTGAATGCATGTTTGAATGATGATTGTTATCTATTGATTGTTAAAATAGACATTATGCGCCGTTAGTAAGCGGATGTTATTTAATAAAAACATATACCGCGAATATTTCATAAACAGTGAAATTGGTATTATATATAATAGCAATATATATATATATTGGCATATGTATATATTGGAGTTATTGATTTCCCGTATTGTATAGCGGATGAGACCCTATTGCGCTGTCTATTAAGCGGATAATATTATTAAATCCCATATACCGCGATAATTTCGTACTGGAGCGAAATTGGTATTGTGCTAATGTTTTTGGATGCAGGAAAACAGGTTCGAGGGATCCAACTGGATTCCTCAACAGTTTTATTTGATTTCAGATATTTTGATATTTGATGGATTATCATATCGATATATGATATCGTTATAGTCGTGATTGACTATTTTGGTGTGTAGCATCATTGGACCAAATTTTGGAATTTTAAAATGATTTTTAAAGTGATTTTGAAAATATACTATATGTTTGGAATCGATCCATTATAAATAAATAACGATATAATTTTTTATGTTATAAAAATTATGATTTTTGAGAAATATAGTTAAAGGTTGATTTTTGAAAATATGAGACTAATGATTTTATAAAATAGTTTAATCGGGATTTTTGAAATTATTATAAAAAGTTGAAATATAGAATTTATAAAATTTAATTAATTTATGAATAAAAATGGTGAAATTATAAAGGAGATTAAAGACGTTTTAAAATAGTAATATAAATTGATTTATATTAAAAGATTTATAAATTGATATTTATAAATTAAAATGTTGGAATTATAAAACAAGTTTTTATAAGTGTTAGAATGAATTGTGAATGAATTTCATAAATGAATGAAATTCATAGAATTATAAACGGTGAAGTTAGAGATGAAATTTTATAAGCAGTAGGTTTATAAAATTTATAAGGTTATTGAAAGAATATATTTGGATAAATAAGAATCTTATAAGTTATAAGATTTATAATTATGAAGTTTAAAGGAACGATTGTGCAAACAAATAAATTATAGGTGTTTAACTTATAATATGAATTTTGTTTTATAATTGAGTTATAAATTGAATAGGTTAATAAAGGAATTTATAAACGTTGTTTTATAAATTCGCAATGACTTATTTTGATAAGTAAATTGTTGTGACTTGTTAATGGAGTTATATTCACGTTTTTGACTGTGAATAATCCTTTGAAATAAACTGTATAGAAAGGATGAAATTGATTAACGTAGTATATTCACGTTTTTTTTTGGATAGTGAATAATATGTTAAAGAAAATGTTTAGAATGTGATATTTTAAGTTGAAGTAAAACGATCTAACGATGTTTTAAATTGTGTTAAGATTCGAAACCATAGATTTCAACATTTATTGTTGAAATAGACGTTTTCGAGAAATAGAAGGAAATGGTGGACTATAGCACTGTTGTTATAGTAAATGATTTCCGAAAGGAAATGTTTTGTATAGTATTGGGATTTATATATCTATTTTAATTTCGAATCCCTATACTAGTGATTTTGGGTTGTCGTAACGATGTTTTACGTAACATTCGTTTTGGCCCAAATAAATATGTTTAAGAGAATGATTTCCTTAAAGAATGAAATATATACTTAATCTCGATTTAAGTATATTGAATATTTTCTAAGTGTTGAAAATAAATAAAATTTGTGAATTACTTATTAAATAAGTATGGAAATGTTTTTCAATATAAAGTGAATACTTTGAGAATTTATCTTTTTGAAGATAAACTGAAATGAATAATTGAAATCGTTTATTCATAAATATTTTGAAATATAAATTCATTATGGAATTTATAAATGAAAAGGAGAATTTGTTTAAAAATAAATATTGATTTATTTTTGAAGTGTGAAAATTATATATCTAGTAAAGATATTTTGGAAAATAAATAATTTGGAAAATTATTTGGAATCTGGTGATGTGTGCATATTCATTGATAGTTCAATAACCGACTATCAATATTTCCCTTTGAATGGGTAATTGATGTGAATTGTTTGAATGTGAATGCCACACTTATTTTTGAATAAGCGCTCACTATTCGGGTTAAACGGGAAAAGACCATGGGGTCGTATAACCCATTCCGAATATGTGATACGTCGTTATGAATTGCATTTGAAGATCGGTGTTGAAGACCGAGTATTTGCGAAAGCGATAGGATGACCTATCGATTGTCTCTGCACTGGGTAGCTCCTGGTATAGAGATTTCCTAAGTGATGGGAAATTCGATCGGGATTGTGAATACCCGGATTGCAAGGGCTTCGTGAGAAGTGCCTTCGGTTTTGTTCGAGCCCGGAACAGACTTGTATGGATTGTATGTCTGACATCACAAATTTAGATATAAAGCAGATTTCTTTCAAATATATTTCTGTTGGTGGCGGAGAATTTATTCTCTTTGCTTAACACCCTTCTCTGAGACGTACGAGCTCAGAGGTTATGTAGTTGAATGTTATCAGCGATATATTCCCAATTTGGTAATGTGACATGCTGAGTGTTGCTGTAAATGATCATTGTGTTGATTATTTGTGATAGGATCGTTTATTTGATCGTCTATCTTGGTGATCATTTCTATGATCATTTGTTGACCCAAAGCATGGCTTTTGTATAAAGTATGTTTTTGTGGACGTGAATTCGTCGAGCCTCACACCCCGTGAATGGTCAAAACAGGAAAGATGCGGCAAGGTTATGAGGGGTAGCGCCCTTTACGATATGTGCATTTCCTTCTGGAAAAGGGTGGTATCATGGTATGGAGCCCAAATACTTACTCATGTTGAAAACACTTTATGATTGTGTGAATTGATTGCGAGCGCTCGGTAAAAGGTCCCAAAGGACCGGGGGATGGCTTATTCAGTCAGTTGTTACTCAGTTAGGGGTAACCCGACCTTGTGTTGGTAGAGATCCGGTTTGGTTCTCGGGGATGTCCATCTAGAGGCATTCTCATGTGGCAATGGGAAGTTCCTTGGCCTGATCATTCGTTGGAAATCCAAAGAAACAATACGTGACTTGTACGGTATTAGTTGTAGAACCTATCATTCACTAATGGTGGCGCCCCACTGTTTGGATGGTAGCTATAGTAGGCATACGATAATGGTCGTATGTTGGCTAAGATTTATATTCTACTTTCGAAATAAATTTTTCCTACACTATGCACTAGTAATAATATCAAATGTTCTTTTAATGCATATCAAACATCTTTGACTATCATAAGGAGAAATCTCCTCCGATTCTGCGTTTGCATTGTGTGTGTGTGCGAGAGGCCTTATGGTAGTCTCATTTTTAAAAAGCATTGCGAATTGACTTTAAAAATATTTTTCTATTTTGATTTTAAAGATAAATAAACTGTTTTGAGTTCTCACACCAGTCACATGACTAACTCGGAGTTTATTGTTTTCCTTCCTAAACTCTGGGTGCCCACCAATTTCCACACGGGCAGTCAAGAGTTAAGGTTTATCAGGATATTCTGGATATTCTGGAGTTGCAGGAGGCAAGATGGATGGCATGGCGTATTACTAGTATATAGTATTTCTTTTCCGCTGCACTGTTTGTTGTTTGTTGTTGTTGTACACTCTGATGTAATGAAATGAAATGTATGAAATGTAATAACTGATATAGTTCTTTGTTTAAAGATTATTCATTTATTATTATATGTTGTTCCGCTGCGATTGTGAGATTCTGATGTTGTTCTGTTATTTCTTTCAGTTCTATTTTCTTTTCTTCTGTTCTGTTCTATCTTTTTCTATCTTCTTCTGCCTCTTTCTTTTTTCTTAAACCATAACATTTCGGGTTTCCGGCCTTCGATTTCTCGGCAGTCGATAAAGTGAGTATCGATGTTGAATTTTCGAAAGTCGAAAATTTTCAGGACGTTACATCTGGTATCAGAGCATATGGTTAAGCGACAACCATGGTTATGTTGGGTATTACTCATTAGAGATAGAGTCAGTAGTACTCTAGAATGAGTTGAGGGTAATAATAGCTATGAGAGCGTATTTGTTAGTGAATATAAAATTGTTTTATATTGTGATGATTGGGTTATTGAGTGGCATATGAACTTTCGTCAGCGTGGTCCGCAAGACTATGCCGAAGGGGTTTCTAAACACTTGAATAGAACAATTCGGCACAATATTGATTTTAAAATTGGGTAAATAAAATAATTTTACCTTGATTTTATTTTTATATATAAAGGAATAATTTTTCAGAAATTAGTAAAGTGTATATAAGTAGATTGTAAGATGTTTGAATAATTTAAATAAAAGAGTAATTGTATAAGTAAAAAGAATTATAAGAATTGAATTATAATTAAAGTGATTTACAATTATGAAATAAACTTATATATATAAGAAGTGAAACTATATGAATATATTTATGAATATGAGTGGTAAATAAAAATGAATTTAAAGTTAAATGGAAGTATAACTTAAGAGATGTTGAATGGGGTTGATTTTGGCATCGAAGTAAATTAATAAAGTTAAGTGATAAATGTGAACTTGAGTTATATAAATGAAATTCAACCTTTGTAATTGAATAGAATTGAATGTTAATCAATTGAATGTGAATAATTGATATGAAATAATGAATATAAATGTTAATTCATTAAAAGCTAGTGTTATTGGAAGTTGAATAAATTGGAATGGAAATCAATTTAATGTTAAACCAAATGGAAGTAAATGTGTTGAACCAAATTTAATGTAAAGTGAATAAATTTGGTTGTATTGATTAAACATTGGTTGTTAGTTGATTGTTGATTGATTATATACAAATTCATTAAGTGTTAATGAAAGTGAATTAGCGAAATTGGAAGCTATATAATTGAATTCAAATTGAAAGTAAATAAATTTGAATAGAATTGAATGTGAATTGGATTTAAATTAGTAAATGATAACTAATTGAATTGAGAATGAATGTAGATAAAATCCAATGTAAACGAATCAAATGTGATTAAAATTGAAAACCAATTCATTGAATATTAATGAGAATATGAATGAATATTTAGTTGGTTGATGGTTTGCATTTGTTGCTTTAGTTGCATTTGCTATATAGGCATATATGAATGTTGTTATATATTATATATTGATACTATTGTCTATATGCATGATTCTCATGTTGTTTGTTGAGTGATTAGTAGGTGCAGATCGCGTTTGCTTCGCATCTGGAGCTAGCTTTCGCGCTATATTAGCCGTATATGCTCGCTAATAATATATAAGGTACATATCTCGGATTAAATATCGTACTTTTACACTTTTTTCCCTGCGGGATGCCTCATTACTTGATGAGATGTATATTTGTGATATATATACTGTCATTTTTTTCGGATCGAGCCGCGCAAAGGAGACTATGGCGAATCTTTCCGGAAATTTAAGGCGTTAGAAATTTTTTGAGAAAATTGGGAAAATTTTGAAAACTATAACTTTGATTTTGAAATTGAAAGTTAAACAATAGTAGTTGTTTTTGAAAAGATAACTAAGTATGATTTGAAAACTTAGTAAACTTGTTATAAGAAATTTAATTATGAATTTTGAAAAGTTAATAGATTCTGTAACTTTTCTTACTTAATAATTTCGAGGACGAAATTCTTTTAAGGGGGGAAGATTGTAACGACCCAGAATTTTATTTAATTAAAATTTGAATATTTAATTAATTTTAAGTATTAATAAGTGAATTTATTAGTCAAATAAATTTTTATTTGAATAATTGGATTTAATTGGATAATCAAATCGATAATTTAATATGTTAAATTATGGAAATAATTGAAAATTGAGTTAAATATGATTGAAAATGATTTGTAAAATTTTATTTTATCATTTTGGAGTTAGAATGATATTTTAGAACTTTTTAAATCGAATTAAAAGTTAATTTGTGAAAATTGAATATTTTAATAATTAAATCAACTAGTGAAAATAGCCAATTTTTGAACAGTCTCAGAATTGAACGAAACCAGTTCCATTGGATCCGTAATAGTTAGTTATTATCGGATTTCAATTTTCGTGTCAATCGGAGCTATCGTTTGATCGTGGCAGCTCGAAACACATCGAATTATTTTTAATATTAATTTGGCGAGTTAAAATAGCCATTTTTCAAAAAGTCTCGGATTTCGACGAAACCAGTTTCATCGGATCCGTAATGTGATATTATTGTAAGGTTTCAAATTTCAAGTCAATCGGATTTACCGTTTGTCCGGTACAAATTAAAACGTCTAGAAATCGATTTAAATCGGTTTAATTTAAATTGAACATTTATTGCCATAACTCACACAGATGTCCGAATTAGCTTTCGAAACCTGTTCCATTGTGTCCAAAACGTGGGGTAAACCCTAGAAACGCTGGTTACGGCGCGTAAATCGGAGTTCGAAATTTCCGGATGAATAGTGTTCGATTTTTCCTATAAATAGACACCCCTCTCTCTCTAAATTAAAAAAAAAAAAATTATCTAACCCTAAACCCTAGCCGCCACTTTAGTATTGAATGGCCAGAATTTGATTTCACTTCCTCCTCAAAATCTCTCAATCCATTCACAATCAAGCGAAGTGATCAACTACAACATTGTAGAGCAAGGCGAGATCTTTAGATCCATACGGATGTGATGGAGTTTAGCGTCACGTGGAGGGCTAGAAGTGGCCACGAGCACCTACAGTTCACGCACGTTTTTCGGTGCCTAGGGGGGGCCAAGCTTCAAAGCCTTGAGGTCGAGCATGGTGGTTGGGTCGGGCTTCGATGCTATGGTGCTTGATCGAGATGAAAGTTGATGTGGTGGCCAGATTTTAAAACCCTAATATCTATGTAGTGGGTTTATATGCGTGATTGGTTACTGGAGGCGTGCGTGAAGAGGAAGAAGGGTGGGGGACGGTTCAGATGCAAAGGAAAGGGGATCAATGGCTGATGATAGCTAGGTTTAAAAATTTATAGTAAAAGTTGTAAATTTATAAATTTTAAATCGTGTAAACTTCATAAATTCGTATCTTTTCATACGAGGTCGAAAACGCGCGAAACCAGTTGCGTTGGAATCGTATGGACGAGCACTACGCGATGGAATTGGATTGGAGTCATTTGGAGTTAGTGAGAATTTTGGGTAAAATTAAACGTATTCGAAATAAATCGCTAAAACGGAATTTAAAATCAAGGTGAGAACTTCTCAATCAATCGAATCAGTTTCGATTTTATTTTAAATAGTTAGATTTAAAATATTGAATGCATGTTTGAATGATGATTGTTATCTATTGATTGTTAAAATAGACATTATGCACCGTTAGTAAGCGAATGTTATTTAATAAAAACATATACCGCGAATATTTCATAAACAGTGAAATTGGTATTATATATAATAGCAATATATATATATTGGCATATGTATATATTGGAGCTATTGATTTCCCATATTGTATAGCGGATGAGATCCTATTGCGCCGTCTATTAAGCGGATAATATTATTAAATCCCATATACCGCGATAATTTCGTACTGGAGCGAAATTGGTATTGTGCTAATGTTTTTGGATGCAGGAAAACAGGTTGGAGGGATCCAACTGGATTCCTCAACAGTTTTATTTGATTTCAGATATTTTGATATTTGATGGATTATCATATTGATATATGATATCGTTATAGTCGTGATTGACTATTTTGGTGTGTAGCATCATTGGACCAAATTTTGGAATTTTAAAATGATTTTTAAAGTGATTTTGAAAATATACTATATGTTTGGAATCGATCGATTATAAATAAATAACGATATAATTTTTTATGTTATAAAAATTATGATTTTTGAGAAATATAGTTAAAGGTTGATTTTTGAAAATATGAGACTAATGATTTTATAAAATAGTTTAATCGGGATTTTTGAAATTATTATAAAAAGTTGAAATATAGAATTTATAAAATTTAATTATTTTATGAATAAAAATGGTGAAATTATAAAGGAGATTAAAGACGTTTTAAAATAGTAATATAAATTGATTTATATTAAAAGATTTATAAATTGATATTTATAAATTAAAATGTTGGAATTATAAAACGAGTTTTTATAAGTGTTAGAATGAATTGTGAATGAATTTCATAAATGAATGAAATTCATAGAATTATAAACGGTGAAGTTAGAGATGAAATTTTATAAGCAGTAGGTTTATAAAATTTATAAGGTTATTGAAAGAATATATTTGGATAAATAAGAATCTTATAAGTTATAAGATTTATAATTATGAAGTTTAAAGGAACGATTGTGCAAACAAATAAATTATAGGTGTTTAACTTATAATATGAATTTTGTTTTATAATTGAGTTATAAATTGAATAGGTTAATAAAGGAATTTATAAACGTTGTTTTATAAATTCGCAATGACTTATTTTGATAAGTAAATTGTTGTGACTTGCTAATGGAGTTATATTCACGTTTTTGACTGTGAATAATCCTTTGAAATAAAATGTATAGAAAGGATGAAATTGATTAACGTAGTATATTCACGTTTTTTTGGATAGTGAATAATATGTTAAAGAAAATGTTTAGAATGTGATATTTTAAATTGAAGTAAAACGATCTAACGATGTTTTAAATTGTGTTAAGATTCGAAACCATAGATTTCAACATTTATTGTTGAAATAGACGTTTTCGAGAAATAGAAGGAAATGGTGGACTATAGCACTGTTGTTATAGTAAATGATTTCCGAAAGAAAATGTTTTGTATAGTATTGGGATTTATATATCTATTTTAATTTCGAATCCCTATACTAGTGATTTTGGATTGTCGTAACGATGTTTTACGTAACATTCGTTTTGGCCCAAATAAATATGTTTAAGAGAATGATTTCCTTAAAGAATGAAATATATACTTAATCTCGATTTAAGTATATTGAATATTTTCTAAGTGTTGAAAATAAATAAAATTTGTGAATTACTTATTAAATAAGTATGGAAATGTTTTTCAATATAAAGTGAATACTTTGAGAATTTATCTTTTTGAAGATAAATTGAAATGAATAATTGAAATCGTTTATTCATAAATATTTTGAAATATAAATTCATTATGGAATTTATAAATGAAGAGGAGAATTTGTTTAAAAATAAATATTGATTTATTTTTGAAGTGTGAAAATTATATATCTAGTAAAGATTTTTTGGAAAATAAATAATTTGGAAAATTATTTGGAATCTGGTGATGTGTGCATATTCATTGATAGTTCAATAACCGACTATCAATATTTCCCTTTGAATGGGTAATTGATGTGAATTGTTTGAATGTGAATGCCACACTTATTTTTGAATAAGCGCTCACTATTCGGGTTAAACGGGAAAAGACCATGGGGTCGTATAACCCATTCCGAATATGTGATACGTCGTTATGAATTGCATTTGAAGATCGGTGTTGAAGACCGAGTATTTGCAAAAGCGATAGGATGACCTATCGATTGTCTCTGCACTGGGTAGCTCCTGGTATAGAGATTTCCTAAGTGATGGGAAATTCGATCGGGATTGTGAATACCCGGATTGCAAGGGATTCGTGAGAAGTGCCTTCGGTTTTGTTCGAGCCCGGAACAGACTTATATGGATTGTATGTCTGACATCACAAATTGAGATATAAAGCAGATTTCTTTCAAATATATTTCTGTTGGTGGCGGAGAATTTATTCTCTTTGCTTAACACCCTTCTCTGAGACGTACGAGCTCAGAGGTTATGTAGTTGAATGTTATCAGCGATATATTCCCAATTTGGTAATGTGACATGCTGAGTGTTGCTGTAAATGATCATTGTGTTGATTATTTGTGGTAGGATCGTTTATTTGATCGTCTATCTTGGTGATCATTTCTATGATCATTTGTTGACCCAAAGCATGGCTTTTGTATAAAGTATGTTTTTGTGGACGTGAATTCGTCGAGCCTCACACCCCGTGAATGGTCAAAACAGGAAAGATGCGGCAAGGTTATGAGGGGTAGCGCCCTTTAGGATATGTGCATTTCCTTCTGGAAAAGGGTGGTATCATGGTATGGAGCCCAGATACTTACTCATGTTGAAAACACTTTATGATTGTGTGAATTGATTGCGAGCGCTCGGTAAAAGGTCCCAAAGGACTGGGGGATGGCATATTCGGTCAGTTGTTACTCAGTTAGGGGTAACCCGGCCTTGTGTTGGTAGAGATCCAGTTTGGTTCTCGGGGATGTCCATCCAGAGGCATTCTCATGTGGCAATGGGAAGTTCCTTGGCCTGATCATTCGTTGGAAATCCAAAGAAACAATACGTGACTTGTACGGTATTAGTTGTAGAACCTATCATTCACTAATGGTGGCGCCCCACTGTTTGGATGGTAGCTATAGTAGGCATACGATAATGGTCGTATGTTGGCTAAGATTTATATTCTACTTTCGAAATAAATTTTTCCTACACTATGCACTAGTAATAATATCAAATGTTCTTTTAATGCGTATCAAGCATCTTTGACTATCATAAGGAGAAATCTCCTCCGATTCTGCGTTTGCATTGTGTGTGTGTGCGGGAGGCCTTATGGTAGTCTCATTTTTAAAAAGCATTGCGAATTGACTTTAAAAATATTTTTCTATTTTGATTTTAAAGATAAATAAACTGTTTTGAGTTCTCACACCAGTCACATGACTGATTCGGAGTTTATTGTTTTCCTTCCTAAACTCTGGGTGCCCACCAATTTCCACACGGGCAGTCAAGAGTTAAGGTTTATCAGGATATTCTAGATATTCTGGAGTTGCAGGAGGCAAGATGGATGGCATGGCGTATTACTAGTATATAGTATTTCTTTTCCGCTGCACTGTTTGTTGTTTGTTGTTGTTGTACACTCTGATGTAATGAAATGAAATGTATGAAATGTAATAACTGATATAGTTCTTTGTTTAAAGATTATTCATTTATTATTATATGTTGTTCCGCTGCGATTGTGAGATTCTGATGTTGTTCTGTTATTTCTTTCAGTTCTATTTTCTTTTCTTCTGTTCTGTTCTATCGTTTTCTATCTTCTTCTGTCTCTTTCTTTTTTCTTAAACCATAACATTTCGGGTTTCCGGCCTTCGATTTCTCGGCAGTCGATAAAGTGAGTATCGATGTTGAATTTTCGAAAGTCGAAAATTTTCGGGACGTTACATAGCCTATAAATAGGCGTTCTTATTCACCACTATTCGTATAAAAAAACTAAACTGAAAAATACAAAGTTCTACTACTATGTTAAACTCCTCACATTCAACTCACCCCGTAGAAATCATAACCTCCTCCGAATCCCCAACAAAAACACCCGTTCATCACTCTACACAACTTTTTACTTTTCACGATCATACCGGATGCACTTCGGAGAGAAAGAAAGGAAAGAAAATTGTGCTTGACAACTCTCCAACGACAAAACAAAAGATAAGTGATATACGTCACTATCAGCATGAGTCGTTGATGCTTCAACGCGAAATGTATTACAAGCAGAAAATCAATTCAAGACGTCTAGGTATTATAAAACATATTGTCATGAAATTCTATGGTGCTTCATCCCATCCAATCAATGAACAAGTGGGTACGCCCATTCGTCGTCCTACTACTTTGTCCCCACCTCGACCACCGGTCTCACCGAACGCATGGAATCGAAATGAAGCTCCAACGTTTGACGCAAAGAGCTACAGGGCTTCAAAACTCCTAGCCCTTCAAAATAAGAGAAGTCGTCATTGTATTTCATTTTTCGAATAATTTAATAAACCATTTACAACTTTTTAATATAAATAAAAGAACCTGTTTGCACCAAAACTGGTCACTAACACCCAAATGTAAATGAAAGCACCAACTAACAGTCACTGATAGCAGATAAAGTGTGTGTAGAGAGTACTAATATGAAGAACAGTTAAAATTAAAATGAAAGCAGTATTGAACAACAAGTTATATAGTGGTTCGGCTAACTTCGGTTACATCCACTCTAGAAGTTTCCTTTTTATTGATGTTCGAATCAATTACAGTTACAAAGTGGTGGACTGGCCTTAGTCTTAGGAAATAAAAAGTCAGAGAGCAGAAGAGAAGAAGAAGACCACCCTATCTGAACCCCTACAAGCTTTATTTATCGGAGAATTTTGAGTTGCCGGGCTTTCTGAAAGGTAAAGGCCCATTAAGAATTTCCACCGAGCCACATTCGTCTTATGCCGAACGACTTTATACGGAGCCATCTTCACCGAGCGACCCATGCCGAGCCGCCAATTCTGAGCGAGATGCGGGTGCGAGATGCAAGGTGTCGAGGTGCGAGGTATCGAGGTGCGAGATATCGAGGTATCGAGGTGCGAGGTATCGAGGTGCGAGGTATCGAGGTGCGAGGTATCGAGGTATCGAGGTGCGACGTATCGAGGTATCGAGGTGAGAGGTATCGAGGTGCGACTCCTTTATGCCGAGCGGCAACCAATGCCGAACCATTTCTAATGCCGACCAATTCTTTTATGCCGAGTGGGGAGTGTAGACCGAACGAAGTACTTGTGCCGTGCATTCCCTCCATTTCTTGACCAAATGACATATCCAAGTAAACTTCATCCTTCGAAACCAAATCCATCATACTCCAACCTCGATAGTTGTGAAGTTAGTTAGGTTGAATCCGCCTACTTATGGCTTTGACAAAAGATGGGTTAACACTTTGCCCCCCAAAACATGCCTTGCTAATGGAGGGTGTTTTTTGTAGCACAATAAGCTGGATGTTCATATCCTGTTATTGACCTGCAAAGAAATTAATAGCCTTATCTGACCACGAATGATGATCGTTTGGGATCGTATGTCATTCGAGGTGGTATGTGACCGTTCGAGGCCGAGTGCCGTTCGCGGTGAATTGTGATCGTTCGTGGTTGGTTTTAGCGTGAATTGTTTGTAGAGGAACCCTACCGCCGTTCGAGGCGAGTTATGATCATTCGCGATCTGGTGCCGTTCGAGGCGAGTTGTGACCATTCACGGTCGGGTGCCGTTCGAGGCGAGTTGTGATCGTTCGCGATCTGGTGCCATTCGAGGCGAGTTGTGGCCGTTCGCGGTCGGGTGCCGTTCGAGGCGAGTTGTGATCGTTCGCGATCTGGTGTCGTTCGAGGCGAGTTGTGACCGTTCGCGGTCGGGTGCCGTTCGAGGCGAGTTGTGATCGTTCGTGATCTAGTGTCATTCGAGGTGAATTGTGACCGTTCGTGGTCGGGTGCCGTTCGAGGCGAGTTGTGTGTGCCCGGGGGGGGGGGGGGGCTTAGTATAATTAATGTCAGATTTCACGTTCGAGTGAGTTTTTGAACTGTTTGTCGTGGTGGTTTATCGCCATCTCAGAGCATGCCTAAGGACCACTCGCGACCCCGTACATGTGTAAGTGGCTTAGCCGTCATGGAATCACAAACAATAGATTTTCGTTCAAAATAAGTCTTTCAACGGAAATGTCAAACTAAATCAAGTCCAAACATGAGAAATGGAAAATAAAAGAAAAACAGGGACGTCTAAGTGCAAACACCTACATTGATGCGATTTATAGTCGTATCAGAGCATGCCTGAGGATGGTTAGTGGTCCTGCACATGTGTAAATGACTTAATCGCGTTGGTGTGGAGTTTGCCACTTATTCGCCATTATTTCAATCAGCTGATGACAAGCTGACGCCCCGATCCCGAGCCGTTCCCTGTTGGTGTAGGTGGTGGCTGCTCTTGTTCCACCGTCGTTGTTCCCCTTCTCACATATTGCGATAGCAAACCATTACGGATATGTCCCTCAACCTCATCCTTCAAGTGCCTGCAGTCATTCGTGCTATGACCGTTCAGTTCGTGGAATAAACAATACTTGTCTGACCTTTTTTCATTGCTGGTCGGATCCCTTCTCATTGGCCTCCGATAGGGAATCTTCCCCTGGTGTCTTGGTAAATTCATTCCAAAGTCTCATCCAGCTCTAAATAAGAGGTGAATCTCGGTTCCTTTCGTGGTCGCGTTGGTCCATCGTCGTTATCCCTGGCCTTCCATTTCCCTTCGTCGGTTCTTGAATCTTTTTTAGGAGGATTTTCACCCTTGACTGCATAAACATCATCTCCTTCTCCTTCCTCTCTCTCAGCATTTGCATCCTCTAATCGTAAAATCCTTCGGCCTCATGATAAAACTCCCCTGGATCCATAGGTGGATCCCTTGTCAGTGAATTTTCGAACTCTATTCCATTAGCTATGCCATATACAGCTGCCATTAACACCATGGATTGATCTGGTCGATCCACCGATGTTGCCGCTGCATTGAATCGCGTCAGAAAGCTCCTCAAATATTCCCCGGTCCTCTGCTTTAGAGCTGTCAAACTCATCTCATTCTTAGGTCTCGAAATGTGAACTCCGAACTGCCTCATAAACTTCTCAGTAAACGTTCCAATGGAACCACTCTCAAATTGTCTAAACCATAGTGCTGCTATATCTATCAGATACATTGGGAAGCATCGGGCCATGACTCCTCTGATGCCCCTAACACTTCCATATGCCTCATATACTTTATAAGATGAACCGTAGGATCCGTCCTTCCATTATACATCTCTACTGATGGTAGCTTAAAATCTGGTGGGTTCCTAGCTCGCCTGTTAGTAGGAGTAAAGGGACTCGTATTCACATCCTCCAAGTCTTTGTTTACCAATCCACCTCTCATAGTTCGTCTAGCCATCTTCGCCAGTCTGCCGTTGTCACCAAGCTGTAATCCTTGTCCGCTGCCTCTGGTCTCCCCCCCGAGTTGATGAGGGAATTCTGACACATACTCCTCATCTCATACTCCTGCACTCCTATTGGTGGCGGGTTGGACAGCGTTATCTGGTATCCCTCCATGGATTGGTTCAGCATTCCCTGGTGGTAGACCCTGAGTCTAGATCCATCCTGATTGATAGCCGTCTGCTGATTGGGTGCTGCCCCCTTCTGAACTATTCCCTCTGCTTGCTGGTTGAGCACTTCTGATCTAGCTCCACGGACCTGAGCTCCTGCATTTCTTTCCTGTGCAAATTGTCTGAGAAGTGCCTGCATCATTTCCTCTTGTCTTTTCAACATTGCTTCCATCTCATCTCGGGTGATGTAGATGGATGCTTGACCTGCTCCAGCTCCAAAGGAAGCCTCTTAACTTCCCTCCTGATTGCTCCTTTCTGTCACTTGCTTTCTTGTTGATGGCCTAGCCATTGCTTTCTAGAGTCCAAGTTCCTAGCTCCAAAATCCCTAAGTGCTTGCCTTCTCAGTGAAAGCACCAAAACGTTTGCTCCAAAACTGGTCACTAACACCCAAATGTAAATGAAAGCACCAACTAACAGTCACTGATAACAATAAAGTGTGTGTAGAGAGTAATAATATGAATAACAGTTAAAATTAAAATGAAAGCAGTAAAGAACAACAAGTTATATAGTGGTTCGGCTAACTTCGGCCTACGTCCACTCTAGAAGTTTCCTTTTTTATTGATGTTCGAATCAATTACAGTTACAAAGTGGTAGACTGGCCTTAGTCTTAGGAAATAAAAAGTCTGAGAGCAGAAGAGAAGAAAAGACCCCCCTTTCTGAACCCCTACAAGCTGTATTTATAGGCGAATTTTGAGTTGTTGGGCTTTCTGAATGGTGAAGGCCCATTAAGAATTTCCACCGAGCCATATTTGTTTATGCCGAACGACTTTCCACCGAGCCATCTTCGCCGAGCGACCCATGCCGAGCCGCCAATGCCGAGCGAGGTGTGAGGTGCAAGGTGTCGAGGTGCGAAGTATCGAGGTGCAAGGTATCGAGGTGCGAGGTATCGAGGTATTGAGGTATCAAGGTATCGAGGTGCGATGTATCGAGGTATCGAGGTGCGAGGTATCGAGGTGCGACTCCTTTATGCTGAGCGACAAGCAATGCCGAACCATTTCTAAAGCCGAACGATTCTTTTATGCCGAGCGGGGAGTGTAGACCGAACGAAGTACTTGTGCCTTGCATTCCCTCCGTTTCTTGACCAAATGAGATATCCAAGTAAACTTCATCCTTCGAAACCAAATCCATCATACTCCAACCTCGATAGTCGTGAAGTTAGTTAGGTTGAATCCGCCTACTTATGGCTTTGACAAAAGGCGGGTTATCAGAATCATTTTTCTTCCTTCATATATTCACAACATATATACTGGTACCAATAATCATATAAATAAAATTATATTTTGATTAGAATGTATATATAATATAAACAAATATGCACAAAAACTTCACAAAAACAGGTTTATTGGGGAAATCGACACAGGCCAATTGACTGAATCAGTGGGTCAGTCGACTGACTCCGTAATCAAAATATGATTACAACAGATTCATTCGACATCGACTGCCACATTGGGTCAGTCGACTGGACCAGAAGTTTAAATCTTTATCACTCAGATTCAGTCAACTGAATCAGGCCTTCAGTTGATTGAAGCAGAAGTTCAAAAATACTGAAATTCACATTCAGTCGATTGAACACCTGATTCAGGTGACTGGTTCGTAGATCTGAGCCAAATTAATTGCTCCTACCAACACAACCTCACCTTTTATCCTCCAAATTCACCTTTACTCTTCACTCTTACTTCATATTTTTCAATTTTCCTCAAACCCTAAGAACTTCAAAAACCAAATTTTTAACCTCCAAAACTCAAATTCAATGGCTCTAAAAAGAAAAGGTCAAGCTACTTCATCCTCTCAACCTCCTTCTAACGAACAAATCCAACAATGGCTTTTCGACGATACCGCGGTTAGACGATGGAGGAGAACGCAAGATTCTCGTATTTTTTGTAGGCTCGTTTAGGAAATTTTCCGGTTTCTCTCCTTATCATATACAGGAATTAGCTCGTCGTAGCAATTTGAAGTCTTTAATTAATATTGATGAAAAAGAGCACAAGATACACCAAATTATGGTTAAGCTATTCTATGCCAATCTTAATTTGGGTCACCAAAATATAAAAAAACCAAGTTGATTGCATATGGAGTTTGGTTTGTGGAAAACTAGTATTTTTCTCTTTAGATCGAATGGTCACATTTTAAAATCTAAAAATGATGGGATTGAATTAAGTGATGTTGATTGTGATATGGTTGTTTGTGATCGTATAAGTCATTTGTTTTTAGAGGATGATATGCGCCAACTCAAATCTATGTCCTTAAGGCCTAAAGCTAGGATTACGCACCGCGTGTTAATGAAAACCGTAACTCCGAGAACCGGAAGTTACGAACTTGTTTATGAACACAAGTTCAAAGCTTTATATGCCATCTTCAGAAATATCAGAGTTAATTAGCTCCGGTTTATTCTTGATGAGTTTTCAAGTTTCAACAATAGCCACATGAATGTCATATATTATGGTGAGTACATTTCGTGCTTACTAAATGAATGTGAGATTTTGAAACCCGACTCACCGGTCTCTACCGTCGGCTACTTAAACTCCTCTACTCTAGCATTGGTGAAATTACTGCTTGCTCGACCTCCCCCCCATCATTTCCTTTGAAGAATGGACTCAATGCCAAGTACCTTAAGATTAACCACCTCAACAATAGAGCGAAGCATCATCTCACCGTTCGACTGGCTAAAGATCAACTATTCGTCAACAAGACAAAACTATGATTCCAAATTCAAGTCTTCTTCCACATGAGTCTATTTCCATGATATGCCGTAACCAAAAAATTCTTGAAACACATATCACTAGGGTTGATAAAAAGATTGATAAAGTGAAAGGATTTTTCACAAAGTTATAGCAAGCGAGCTCGTGTTCATCGAGATCTTCCACATCTACATTAGGTGGTCCAGGCAAACAACCCATCTTCACTTGGTCCTCCTCTTCCGTTGATCAAGCGAGTAGTATCAACAATGGTGGAAATGGAGGCGATGGTGATGATATAGTTGGTCAAAGTTCTCATGATGATAGGGGTAATCGTATAATAGAGTAAGTCGTTGCTTATCTTAGTATTTGCTTTTTATGATCCACAAACATTAATCTTTCATTTCAAAAAATTAAAACATGGTTTGTGCTAAATAACCAATGTTTCGTATTATTTGTTTCATATATGATGTTGTTGCCTTAAAACTCTTGTTTATGATGTTGAAATGTACGAATGTTTGTTTCTTTTATTGCTATGATTTGAATATCTATACATGCATCATACGATTATTCATATTCTTTATTCCTTTTTGTCGATGACAAAGGGGGAGAAAATTATCACTAACATCAAGAATGCATGATATATATCACCAAAGATTCAAGGGAAGTAAGTATTCATATTATACTATATATAGTCGAAATCTATATCTATTTACAGGTTGTCATCAATCAAAAGGGAGAAGAATGTTGAGACTTGGTTTTGATTCATGACATGAAGCTATCACTGCAACATACAAATTCGACGATTGTTAGATAAAAAGAGAATATATACTACATTGAGACAAGACATCAAAATCGATGCATCAACTTTATATTATTTTGTTTAGACTCTTAAGTCAATATTGTTAAGATCTCTCCTCGTTTACGTATATATTAGCTTATATATATAATATTCTTATTTTCAAACGATTTATACATATATAAGCATATAATATATATATATATAGACACACACACACACTTGTGTAAACCGTGCAAATTGCACAGATAATACCAGGCCAGTCGACTGACTTGCTAGTATCTATGCAACATGTAAAGGTGCACAAGTATATATATAATATATAATAAAAAGCGTTTGAATATTTAGTCGACTATCCCAGAGGCTCAGTTGACTGAATTTCTGTAATGGCTATATTTTCTGAAAAGACACGATCATTCGTGAAGAGTTACGAATCTCTACGAAGAGATTTGGATGCGACGCTTCAACCGAAACTCTTCTCAATGGTCGCTACTATTTAGCAACTATAAATACATATCCTAACTTCATTCCAAATAACTTATTATGCTTATCTCTCTTATCTAACTCTCTTGAATATTCTTGCGATTATACTCTCAAATATTCAGCATTCTTAACATACTTATTGCTTGAATTAGATTTATATATCATATTCTAAGCAATACTATTCCTTTCTAATCTTTATAAATTTCAAATATCAAAGGTTGTTGTTTTAGTAAAACCCGAAGGAGTCTAGGACTGGACGTATGATGGAGCTTCGAACCAGTATAAAATTCCCTGGTGTTATTTTTATTATACCACTATTATATTTCGCACTATTTACTGTATAGCTATCATCACTATACTCTATATTATCATATGTCCATATTACACGATCCATAACACACTTTCACCGAGGACCGTTCTTGATCTCGCACATGTGTAAGCGACTTAACCGTGATAGTACTGAATTTGCCACTTATTCGGTATTATTCCAGTCAGTTGATTATAAGTTGATGTCTTGATCCGGGGCCATCTTCATTTGATGTGGATGGTAGTTGCTTCTGTTCCACCAACGCTGCTCGCCTTTTAACATACTACAACTGCATGCCATTCCAGATATGTCTTTCGACCTCGTCCCTCAAGTGCCTGCAATCGTTTGTACTTTGGACGCCTAGCTCATGGAATAAGTAGTACTTATCTGACCTCTTTTCATTATTGGTTGGATCTCTCCTCATTGGCCTTCGGTAAGGAACCTACCCCCTTGTGTCTTGGTATATCCACTCTAAGGTCTCGCTCAGCTCCGAATAAAAGATGAATCTCAACTCCTTTCATAGTCGCCTTAACTCGTTGGAGTCATTCTCTGCCTTCCGCTTCCCTTTGTCTATATTTGAATCTTTTCCAAGTGGGTCTCCGCCTTTAACTGCATAAACTTCAACTTCATCTCCTTCCTCTCTTTCAGCGTTCGCATCCTTCTATCGTAAAAACCTTTCCGCCTCGTGGTAAAACTCTTCAAGATCCATAAGTGGATTCCTAGTCAATAAATTCTTGAACTCTGTGCCATCGGCTATGCCGTATATAGCTGCCATCAAAACCATGGATGGATCTGGACGATCCACCGATGCCGCCGCTGCATTGAATCGTGCTAGAAAACTCCTCAAAGATTCCCCGGTTCTCTGCTTTAGTGTCATCAAACTCATCACATTCTTGGGGGTCTCGAGATGTGAACTCCAAACTGCCTCATAAACTTCTCAATCAACTTGGTCCATGTTTCAGTCGAACTGCTTTCCAATTGCCTGAATCACAGCATTGCTATATTCGTCAAATACAATAGGAAACATCGGGCAATGACCTCCTCTAAAGCTTCCAGTACTTTCATGTGCTTTATATAACTTGTCAGATGAACAACAGGATCTATCCTTCCATCGTACAACTCCAGGGTTGTTAGCTTGAATTCAGGTGGGTTTCTAGCTTGCCTGATTATTGGAGCGAACGGGCTCCTGTTCACATCTTCAAAATCTCAATTCACCAATCCGCCTCTTATGGCTCGTCTGAACGTTTTCGCCAATCTATCACTGTCATCAAGTTGTGGTCCCTGCCTGTGGCCTCCGGCCTACCCCCCTCCCCCCCGAGTTCACGAAGGAAAATTGGAATCTGCTCAACCGGACGAGCATCCATTGCTCTATCAATGCCATGTTACATAGTTCTTCCTAACATCCAGCCTGGGATTGGATCAACAAGCTCAAGGGAAGTGCCCCCTAGCTCAGGGGCTGCTCCTAATGGTCCTGATCTATACCGAATTCTGGTTGCTCCATGCTCCTGTTCCCTATTTCCAGAGCTTCCTGTAGTTGCGTTCCCTTGATTCTGCACTCCAGCTTGTCCAACATGTCGAAGTAGGTTCTGCATCATCTCCTCTTGCATTTTCAGTATCCCTTCCTGCATAGCCTCCATCATCATCTCCATCTCGTCTCGGGTGATGAAGACTGAGATTTGATTAGCACCTAAGGAAGCCTTCTGACTTCCTTCACGCCGACTCCTTTCTGTTCTTTGTCTCCTTGCCGATTGTTTCACCATAGCTTTCCAGATCCAAGTTCCTAAGCCTTTAAATTCAAGATTCAAGCTTCAAAATTCCCAAGAGCTAACGTTTTTAGTGAAAGCACCAAAATGTTTGTGCCAAAATTGATCACAAACACCTGACTGTAGATGAAAGCACCAACTCACAATCACAGATTACAGATAGACAATATGTAGATGATGTAAACATGAAGAACACACCAAATTTAAAAGGGAAAGCACTAAAAACACAAGATTTATAGTGGTTTGACATTGTAGCCTAGTCCACTTTAAAGAGTTGCTGTTTTATTTATGATTCTCTACTGATTTACAAGAGTACAATTGATAGTATCAGAGTTACAATGGAGTTCAACAGAGTAACTGTGTAGAAGAGCCAAAAAAGTCCCTTTTCTCGAGGCATATGACTGCTATTTATAGACGTGGCATGAAATATCTGACTTTGAATTCGGAATACTGCTTCCCACACGTGGATGGGCCCACGTGATTGATTCGAGGTGGTTTGGAATCGATCCCTGATTGATCCCTAGGTATTTCATATCGATCCAAAAGTGATCCAATGGCGATAGGATCGATCACGGACATTCTTCAGGTGGTATGCAAGTTACAGTGAAAATTTGAAGGCATTTGGAGTTGTAGATCCCGAGTTATAATTGATCCAAGTTGCATTTGCAATGGGCCGTCACGTTCGCTCCCATGGCTGTTGATCTAGTCCGTATCGATATTTTTTACATATCGATTATTGCCATATCTAACGTCCATCGATTACGCATCGATCCGAGTTTCACGCCTCGATTCATGTTGAATGCTTCAACACTTGACCTGCTCCTTCATATCGATCGATACGAAAATGATCGTTATGAAACAGCTAATGATTGCCTTTTGTATTGATTAAATGATCATTGGTTTCATATCGATTGTCTGATTGATCGATACGAGTCATATAGGAGGATCGATATGAAGTAGGCAGTTGTAGCGCCAAAGAACATAGGTCAAACTCCATCTACTTCGTATCGATCGTTTGATATTGGTTTCGTATCGATAATAAGTGATGGTTTCGTATCTACCATCTAGTTGATTGATACTAAACATTTATCAACATGGATCAATACGAAGTGAATAACTGCTTCGTAAACATATATCAAAATTGATTGATAAGAAGTGAATGACCTTGATCGATCTGAAAGATACATTTGCCTGATGGATACTAAAGAAACGAGTGCCACCTTGATGAATACGAATAGGATGGATACGAGATTGATGGGAACACTGGCAGCTAATCGATCCATAGCTCTAACTCGAAGTTGTCGCCTCCCTGACTCGAAGTAGACCTGTCTCTGACTCGAAGAAAGTGCCACGACGACTCGAAGTAGCTTATAAGTATGCTAATCTATCAAGGACTTGAGGCAAACCCTTCTCTGACCCAAAATAACATGCCTACAAGTCCGAAGCGAACATGAAGGTGACTCGGAGCAGACTCTAAGCAACTTGAAACTATTTGATCTATTTCAAAGCCATATTTCAAACATCTTTACTACATCGACTATGCTATATCCTGGCTTCATGATCATGTTTATTATCTGTGAAAATCCAACTTCTATCATTATGCAGTCGAGTGGGTTAAATCCTCCTGTATCTTGCCTTGCCAAAATGCGAGTTAACAAAGTGCTTCTTGGTAGTTTAAATGCTTCCTTTTTGACCATAATAAACTATATGCCATATGCATCTACATTTGTTCATGCATTGAATACCGAACTAATTCTATGCATCTTCTATGTTTGACAGGGTAATTGATATCTAAGAGAATAACTCTTGCCACTTTCTTAATGGTAAAACATGATAAATTTTCATTTTAAGCTTGAGGAGAAAATCTCATTTCAATTTGAGGCCTCGTTCGAAACATATTATCACAATATGCTCACTGTTCAGCATTTTATACTTACGTATTCTAAAAATGAAAAAACATAAAATTTTAATTTGTACTTGTGCAAGCAATTTTTTTTTAAGTATATTTGCCTTTGCATATTTTCGAAATACTAGAAAAAAGCCGTATAGTGAAAAAGGGATCCATTTCCGTAATAAGTTTAGAACAATGCCAGAGGGTTGCAAGTAGTTGTGAAAAAAAATTTGAAATAATAATACTACTGATATGTTACAAAAGGAACTTTCTAGTAGCATACATGTTCCCCAAAATAAGCCTGGCATTTCAATACTACGAATGGTTTCCTCTAATTTTTTCATGTCAATCTCATCATTCCTTGGTTTCACATCCAATAGTACAGATGACTTTTCACCTTCACATAAAAATGAGAATAATTTACTTAGTAAAACAAATAAATAGATGCATTAAAGAATTACTGTTTAGGGATGGATGCATGCATCTATTCATGATCCACCTGTATAGAAAAATAACTAGTTTATTTATCGACATAGTTTATAGTTCGTTTATTACCTTATATAACTGTAATGGTATAACATTATTAAAGAAAGATATTTAATCCATATAATTAATTTTAGTAAAAGACATGTATTGTTTCTACATTTTACCAAGAAAAGTATAAGGAATTCCAAAGCAACTTGGAAAAAGGAATATAGCAAACTATTACGAACGAGTTAAAGATACATGTAAGTAACTATGAAACAAAGCTTTGTTGATTCGAAATGGATTTGATGCATACCGTGGGAGCGTCTTTTATGGCTTTCACCGTTCCATGTTTAGTTGGATTAAAAGTGAATTTATATGTTTAATTGCTCACTTTGTTTCTTCTTGGTAGATGACTTTTCACAGCTTGTCATTCTGCTGCAGCTTTCTTGTCTTCCTCCACCTCTTCATCAAACAAATCCAAATCATCGCCGTCGCTAATTCCTTCTCCTTTCTTCTTCTGTAAAAAATATCATAATAATGGCCAATCAAAAAGTTGGTGAAAATTTTAAACTGCTTTATCCAGCAACTTCACTTATCTTAGGAAATCAAACTAGTAACAACTGTCGTGGAATGTCGTCAAACTATCTGGAGAAACAAAGATAAATTTTATTATCTAGAGAAGCAAAGGTAAATTTTATACATAGGCCCTTAGGAAGAAAAAAGGTCCCGTTTGAAACGTATTACAAGATTTTACTGGACCGGAATTTGTATTTTGCACAATTTCAAAAGTGCACAAATATAAAAACCCAATTTGAAATTACACAAGTATAATTTTTTTAAAAGAAAATATCCATGCTTGCGTAAATTCAGATTGGACACGCAGAAAATGCTGCTATAAGGAAAAATAAACCAAGTTCTGTAATTAGTTTTTAACAAGGTCTAAAGTTGAAATATGTTTTTTTGGATCTAAAAATAAAATTTGCGTAAGAAATTGATAATATTATATTTATTAATCATTATCATGTTGGTTTGAGAAAATTTTAAAATTGGCATTTTGGGATTGTGAGCGACAAGTCATCAAACACTCACAATCACTTCAAGACAGACAGAGTTTAGCGACGGCAAATAACCATCGTCAGCCGACAGTAAAAGCCGTCGCTTTTTTAATTGCCGATCAAAGGATTGATGACCTTAGCGATGATTTTGTTAATTGTTTTTCGACGACTAGCGACGGATGTGCCATCGTCAACCGTTGATAACCAATGGACATGTGTCATGATTCAATGCATCACGGATGAACCATTGGGTTGTCACCAGCCGCCGTTAGCCGTCGGTAACATATAACCACTAGACCGTGGTTAGCCATCGGTATATGCAAGTTCTATTTTACAAAACAACTACTATTTCAACTATCAAACCCGGTAACATACAAGTTCTGTTCTACAAAACAGTTGCTATTTCAACTATCAAACCACACATATATATTCAAGTACAAATATCACAAGATATTATACATATAAAGAAAATCAAGTTTATATCACAAAAATCCATATTTATATCAATAATCCATCAAACAACACAACCATACTTACAAATCCTCATTTCCATCAAACAACACAATCATCAAATATCCACAAAAACCTAGCTTTAACCACTAAACATATGCAAACACAACCATCAAGCAAGTATCAAATCCATCAACACATATCAAATAAGTACAAACCAAATCAATTAATATTCATCAAAAAACATAACCACTGGTACTTTTTAATGCGCTAATCCAATCTGTATGGTTGATTCGTAAAAAAATGTCCGGATAAAAAATTTAGCTCGAAACGAGTCATTTTGCCGAGAGTTGTACAACACTTAATTTTTTTTCGACCATATTTTACATACCCAATCATACGGATTGGATTAACACACTACAAAGTATTAGTGGTTTGTATTTGGTCTCGTTTGAAGGTCGTGTGGTCTCGGATGAAAGTTTTTCAGTCCAAATGTCGACGAACGGCTATAAATTTAAAATTCGATTTCGACACCCTGAAGTTGTTTATTTTTTAATCATCCATTGAAAATAGATCCGAAGTACTTTAGATCAACACAAGCTCCAATAAAATTATTTTTCTGCCGAATATTTTATTTTATATAATTTTATCATACTAAACACAGTTAAAAATTCATAACTAATTACCCAACGATTCAAAAAAATATTTTGATTTGTAAAAATGTTACACATAATCAACCTTATCAAAGTTTCTTAATGGACCGACTAAAAGTCCTATAGATTGGTTGTGCGAGTTGGATTTTCAGTAACGATAAATATTCGAATTACACGACGATATTTCATCGAAAATAATAATTTAACCGATCATAAGCACTCATTAGGTTAAATGGTTGTGTTAAAATATATATTTTATTTTTTTGGAATTAAATTAGTATTTTTAAACATTTTTTAAAACGTAATGAAAATTAAATCAATTAATTATTTAATTGGGTAATTAATATTGTAACTAGCCATCACCCATAGTGGACGGAGCCGTCAACGGCCAACGGCCAACGGCCCTTCCCACCGCTATTGTGTTTTGTAGTGAATACATGCTAGGCTCCAAGTCAAATAATTTATAAATAAATTACCAATTATAGAGAAACTAGAGAATTCGAACTCCCTAATTTTTATTTTTTATTTTTACATCTATCAAGACTCATGATAAGTTCAAGTTAACTAGAAAAAAAGGAAATGTAACAATAGAAAAGGATGGCAGAGAATTATACCTGAGCAACCTCAGGAGGTGGTGCAGTAGCAGATGGAGCAGCTTGGGAAGCGAATTTCACTCCAACGGCTTGATCAGGAAATCTGCAAATGCACAGGAAAACTTTTTAAGTGATTAATAAAAATACCTTTATGATAGAAGAAAAGGAAGCTGTTGCTAGAGTGAAGATAACTTAGTTTTAGGACGCTTATATAGGTGAGTTGAATGCTGCTAAATCTGTAAGTAAGATTGTGCGGATCAAAAGATAAAGGTCGGAAATCCAAGAGCCTCTGCAAATCAAAAGGTTGATATGGCTTCCGCATAAATTAACAAGCAAAAATTCGGTCATACTAGCATTTTGGAGGTGAGTAATACCCTGCATGTTGCAGTTGTATGGATAATGATGGAGTATTGCGTTATTGTTTTATCTTTGACCATTACAAAAGAAAATATGCAGCGTGCTAATGTTGACCATGTAAGTGTGAACAATGATAAACATGACAAGATTTCTGTGTCTTCCCGTGCATGCGTAGATTTGCTATGAAGGGATATACGTGATAGAATTATTAAAATAACTACAACATGCGTGACTAAATGTACAGCAGCAAAGGTCACAACGGAGAGAAATAATGAATGAAACTTTTTATATAGAATGATTATTATCAACTTAAAAAAGTCATCCTCAAACTAAACATGAATTTACATAAATCATTTACCTTTCCATTTTTCATAGATTTTATCTAAGAATGTAAATTCCCACTGCTATAATTTCTTGCTTACTCCAATTCAACAATCTTGATGGACAAGAGTGTACTTTATATTAAAAAGAAAATATTGTCATCTTCGTATATGGACAAATTTTATTTATTGATCCAAGAAACAAAAAAAAAATTTCAACTTTAACTCCCAAATAGATTTTTTTTGTCCCTCATATATTTTCGTGCACGTAAGGAACTCCTACATATAACTTCAACCATCATGGCCATGGAATTATGACAGTACCATGACACGTGGTTCGGCATATGCACATTTCATCCTTCAACGACAAGTGTCATACATATATATCATAATGCATATGTATTTTCTTATCTAAAGAACAAGTTTTACATTTTTATGTGCCAAGCGAAACATGCAATCAACCAATATTCACCAGATGTCAAACATGCAATCAACCATTATTCACCAAATGTCAAACATGCAATCAACTATTATGTGCCAAGTGACATACATGCAAGAAGCAGATGAAATCTCATGTCCCCACATATTCAAATAAATATCAACCATTGATTAGAGCGATCTTAGTAATATGTGGTGGCCGCTGAATCAAATCCAATGATGATCATGAAAAAAAATTAATGGTTGATAGAGATTTGGCATATGCGGACATGAGATTTGAGAACAAAAGAATTGTAGTAAGCTATTAGAGAACAGGTTGAGATCCTGGGTTCCCATTTTATATGTCCAATGTTTCAAATAAATCCCTCTCCGTTCCAAGTTTATATGTCCGATGTTCCAAATAAAACCCCTAGTCGTTCATAAAAATTAAAGGAGTGCACATTCTGTAACGATCCTGAATTTTAATCAATTTTAAATTGATAATCAAATTTATTTTTGATTTAAAAATTGTGAAATAATTGGTAATTGATATAAAATACATTAGCGAATAAGTATTAGACTAGAAATAGAATTTAAATTATATAAATTTGTAAAATAAAAGATAAACACATTAGAAGACATAGATAAATTATAACAACATATAGAACAAAATAGGAATTCATTTATATTTTAATGAGACAAAGACAAAATAAAAGAGTAAAAATATATGCAAATATAAGTATGTACACTTACAAAAAAAAATATGTCTACAAAGTACAAAGAAAAGTAATACAAAATCTCTCAGCCGAGTTAAAAGGAATACAAGGAATGAGAAAATATATATACAGGTTATTGATACAAGAAGATAAACACAAGAAAAAAATAAAATAAACAAAATAAAGTACATAATATAATACATATCAGCTGAGTTGAAGAAGGCAAGAAATAAATATAAACAAAACAATTTAAAAATGTATATGTAGCTGTAAATATGCAGGCAAGACAAGAGGTAAAAAAATATATGTATAGGCCTGTAAATAAATGCTAGGCAAGTATAAAAACAAAACAAAATAAATATCTATCAAACATAAACAAGGCAATATAAAACAAAAGAAAGACACAAAATAAAAATAAAAATATGTGAATAGCTTATAAATAGAAAATTATTTACATTATAAAGTGACATAACAAAAAAAGATATGTATTAGTTTATAAAACAAGACAAATATAATAAGTGCAGCCACCATTTTAAAGCAAAAGAAATAAATGTACTCAAGTATATAAGCAAGACAAAGGCAAGAACAAAGTTAAAGAAATAAGTTATGGCTGAAGTACTAAAGCAATTAATGCATTACATGTTTACACCTTTAGCAATTAATGAATACATCTCAGCCATGCTTATTGTATAAACAAAGATATCAAACTGTTGTACGAACCATACCAGCCTGCACACATTAGCTTTTCATATATATATACATTAAATTCTCATTTTAGTTTGTCCATCATAACTGAAAAGAAAAGAAAAATGAAAGAAGTAATATCATCTCAACCTTAAGCAACAACACAAATGAAACAAGGCAACCAGAAATTAAAGAATCAAGTAATGGCTTCAACAAGTAAATTTCAAGCTTGATTCAAAATAAAAGCATATCCAGTTTCCAGTTTCTCAGAGCACTTCCAGGCTTGTACTCCCTGTTTCAAACAAAATCAAAGTGAGTAACTATAATATAAAATCTTTAAGTCAGCTATATTTGTGAATGGATTATGTTTAATATGTATATCTTCTTTGTTTCAACTCTGGGTGCATACATATTCATTTTGACAGTATTCAAAATCTCTCTGTTAATTCACAGGGTAGATGACAATCAAGAAATTCAATCTCTCATCATCTACGTAGAAATTTGATGTTAATAGTAAAGATGTGTATTCAAGTAAGAACTATGATAAAAATAATTTTTATCATAGTACAGATGTATACAGGAGGAGAAATAAATTTTTTGCAGATGAAACTTTAAAAACTTAGAAATTTCGAAATCAACAAAATAGTGATTCACGAATATAACCTGAATCCTTATCTAAAGTTATGATTTTTAAGATAAATATTAGAATTTTTAATATCAAAATTCAATGCGTATTTGGGAAATGACTGGAATCTGGGTTTTGGTCGAAATCTGGTGGCCGGAGCAACTGGAGAGGTCGGGTTTCCTCGTGCTGCTAGAGGAAGCTATGGTGGTGATGGGAAAAATAGTCATAGGTGGCCACGGCGACGGCGGCGACGGCGGCGATGTAGTTAAATCTGTAGCCCTAGTTTCGACGGGGTTAAGTATTGTGATTCGTTCGTTCTCTGTAGTGGATCGTGTGTTATGAGTTCTTGGGGGATGGTTGAGGGAGTATGGACGAAGGCTTGGGCGAAGGTTGTGGTACTCCGGTGGTCGAAGGACGAAGCAAGGTGCGTTGACAGGTTTTGGTCAGGAGACGTCCCAATGTTTTCCAGTTTTGAGTTTAAAACCTAATTTTTGATTTCGCGTGAGTTTTGGGGTGCTGAGATTGGAAGTCGGTTTGGGAACGTTCGTCGACATGCTCAACGTTATGGAGATGACCGGAGATGGTCGGCGACCACGTGCAAGTGCACCGTGCACTTCTGTATCTGGTGATTTTTTTTGAGTTGGATTTTGGAGTGAGACTCGAGTTTTCTCGAGTAAGTACCAGGGAAGACTCGAAGCATGGGGGTAAACGACTCGAAGCTCGAGTTTTCTCAAGTAAGTACCGGGGAAGACTCGAAGCAGGGGGGTAAACGACTCGAAGCAAAAAATTTGTTCAACTCGAGTCAGTTGTTTTTCCAGGCCTTTCTCAAAACCTGGCAGCAAATTGAATTTTGAACAATTTAAATGAAACTTAAATTTGAATAATAGGTTTAAACAAAATTTAGATCCATTTTTAAGTTTAATTTCAAATAAACTTTGAAATTAAAACTTTTTTTAAAAGAAATTTGATTTTAAATCAAAGTCGTAAATGTTATAAGGTGGATTTTCAGATTTTAAACCTTTTTAAAAAATTAAAATTAAAATCTGAAAGCAAGACTTAAATATGGCTTCAAATTTAAAATCTAGAATTTGAACCAGTTTTCAAATCATATATGTTTTAAAAATAAGTATAAATCAAATATATTTTTTTAAAATAAATTTGTTTTCAAGCCAATAACTATACTTGATTTTTTGATAATTTAAAATCTGTAAGTTAAATAGTGGTGTATTTTAAAGGCTTAATTTTAAATAAAATTAAGTAAATTGGTTTAAAGGCTTACATAAGTTCATATGTAAATAACAAATGTTCTTTACATTTATTTTAAAGATTATAAGTGGATATTTAAATTTGGTTAATATTTAGATATGTAAGCATTTTGAATCATAAATTCAAAATGAAATTTGAGTCTAAATTCAAAAGTGAAATGTTTTACACTTAAAATATTGATGAAGTCATTAATAAGGAAATTAATCACCTTAGAGATAATTAAGGTAATTAAAATGATTTAATTAATAAGGTAATTAAAGAATGATTTATTTAATTAGAAACAAGTAATTTAGATTTATTAATTAGAAATGATTAATAAAGATTTAATCTAAGAAGTTTTCTTAAGAAGGTAATTAAAGAAATATTATTAGTTAATAAAGATAATTAACTAAAGATTCTCAAGTATTGATTAAAGTGATAAATATTAATGATTAAATGGATTAATTAATTTAGAAAATCAATTATAAATTGTTAATTGTAATTACTTAATGAAAGTAATTAAGGATTAATCACTTATTGTAATTAATTTTAGATATTTTGATTTACTAAAATATTTGATAAATAAATTAACATCAAATGATTTGTAATTAATTAAATAATCAAGATTGGATAATTAATTCATAAGTAATTGATATAATTGGAAATTAGATTGAATTAATTTAGGATTTAAATAATTAATTAATCCTGCTTAAAAATGATTATTAAATGCTTGACCTTACTTATGAATGATTGTATTGTATGAGATGCTTTGAATTGATTGTCCTATCTGATCTTTGACACTTTGTTCTGTGGATTGTGCTATGTATACTTTATTAATTTATTTATGATAAATCTATATATTATCTGTGAATCTGTGAATGGGCGATAAGCCTTATAGTTATATCGCTTATCAACTATATTTCTGTGTTTGATCTGTGATGATTGAATGATGTTGCACTATTGTGTTAAACCTTGGACCCCACTTATACATACACCAATATGGATTTCACGAGGAAATTGATTAAGTCACAGATCTTTGAAATAGTTTTAAATTTGAGTATTTGAATTCAAATGTTTTGAAAATGGATTGGGTTAAATGTGATAAGCTTTTGAGATGGAATTTTTAAGATGAAATTTATTTTGAATAACTTGATTAAGTTCTGCAATTTAAATAATTTGATTTAAAATTGAATTCAAAATTTGGAAACTGAATTCTATGATTTAAAACTAGGGATTAACGATATTATACTAGTTATATATGAGTCAAACCATTTTTAAAGTATTGTTCTTTTGGGAATTTGAATTAACGCAAAGATTGTAACTTGTATAAATGAAATAGATTTTTTATGAAATAAGATTGTTGTTTCTAAATAATAAAAAGCTTTCATGGGAGAAATGAATTTCAAATTATATTAAAGGGATTTCAAGGTTAAACTGAAATAGTCTTCCAAGTTATAGATAAATATCTAGAAACGAATTTTGGAAGAAAATATTTGGGAACAGACTTTGAAAGATATAAGTTAAATCTTAATTTAAAGATTTAATAAATTAAATCCAATTGAATTGGAATTGTTTTGAAATCCAGAAATGAATCTTTGAGAAACTAGGTGAACTTTATGAAATAAATCCTTTTGTTTTAAAGGATTGGAAATGGTAAATTGTTAAACCATTTGAAAGAAAAACTTTGGATTTTTAAGTTGTGACTTAATTGAAATCCCATATCCATATGTTTTAAATGTTGCGCTCACTATTCGGGTTAGCCGGGAAAGGACCTTTGGGTCGTATAACCCATTTCGAATATGTGATACGTCGTTATGGATAGCATTTGAAGATCGATGGTGAAGGCAGGGTATTTGCGAGAACGATAGGATGACCTATTGATTGTCTCTACACTGAGTTGCTCCGGTATAGAGATTCCCTAAGTGATAGGAAGCCCAACCGGGATTGTGGATACCCGGATTACAAGGACTTCTTTGGAAGTGCCTTCGGTTCTGTTCGAACCCAGAACAGACTTGTATGGATTGTATGTCTGACATTACATTTTGAGATAAAGCAGATTTCTTTCAAATACATTTCTGTTGGTGGCGGAGAATTTATTCTCTTAGCATTAACACCCTTCTCAGAGACGTACGAGCTCAGAGGTTATGTAGTTGAAGGTTATCAGCGATATATTCCCAACTTGGTAATGTGGCATGCTAAGTGATGCTGATCATTTGTTGATCAAAGCGTGGCTTTTGTAAAAAGCGTATTTTTGTGGACGAGACTTCGTGGGACCTCACACCCCGAAATGGTCGAAACAGGAAAGATGCGGCAAGGTTATTGGGGGTAGCGCCCCTTAGGGTATGTGCATTTCCTCCTGGATAGATGTGGTATCATGGTATGGAGCCCAGATACTTAACCTATGTTGTTGCTGCAAATTTATTACTTTGTGGTTGTTGATTATCGGGATCCCGGATAAAGGTTGGTTACAACCGGGGGATGGCATACTCGTGCCAGTAGTTACCTAGTTAGGGGTAACCCAGCCTTGTGTTGGCAGAGATCCGGTTTGGTTCTCGGGAACATCCTTCCAGAGGCGTTCTCATGTGGCAATGGGAAGTTCCTTGGCCTGACCGTTTGTTGGAAATCCAAAGAAAGAATACGAACCCTGTACGGTTTTAGTTGTATAACCTGCCATGGAATGTGGCGGTAACCTGCTATTGAACATGGTAGCTATAATAGGCATAAGCGCGAAATGCCTATGTTGGCTAAGATTTATATCTTTACTTTCGAAATGATTTTTTCTACACTATGCACTAGTAATAATATCAAATGTTCCTTTTTAATGCGTATCAAGCATCTTTGACTATCATAAGGAGAAATCTCCTCCGATTCTGCGTTTGCATTGTGTATGTGTGCGGGAGGCCTTATGGTAGTCTCATTTTTAAAAAGCATTGCGAATTGATTTTAAAATATTTCGTTGTTTGTTTTTAAAGATAAACTGTTTTTGTTGCTCACACCAGTCTCATGACTGATTCAGAGTTTATTGTTTCTTTCCTAAACTCTGGGTGCTCAAAATTTTCTACACGGGCAGTCTAGAGTTGGGTTTTTCAGATAGTCAGATTAGTAGGTTATCTGGAGCTAGTTCAGTCTTTGGATGTGGACGAGACTTGCTTGCCTTGGTGACTCGTGATGTTGGTTCGAGATGCTGCTGGAGTTCTCTTTTGAAGACTATCTTAGAGTTATATTGTTCCGCTGCTAGATGTTATCTATTTTCTTTTCCGCTGCTTTTCTATTGTATCTCTAATGTATATTGATATCTATTGGATCATCTGTTGTATGAGATATTGTATCAAAGCTGTATATTAATGTATTATTCTATTATTCCGCTGTGTTGTTTACTTAATGTTGTTATAAGCTCCGGCGACTCGGATTTGAACGGTCGAATCTACGACATTCGAGTACGATTTAAAGTATGGATGTCGATTTTCGAGCGCGAAAAATCCCTATCGTCATATTTGGTATCAGAGCTAAGGTTAAAACTTTAGCTCCGGAGTATAACACGTTAAGTAACTCATTAGAGATAGGGCGAAGTATCCCTAGAATGAGAAATCTCTAAGATATCCGTTCGAATGCCTTTGTAAATTCTCTTACTATCCAGTGATAGTGAGTATGTGTGCAAGAAGAGGACGAGATAGGGGAAGAGGAAGTACCACTATAAATGGTCAATACCCTGTAACAGTGGAAATAACTTTCTTATCAATCTTCTTTGATTCGATTTCAATTCTTTGATTATTCGTATCAGCTACAAGAAGAAGTTTCGGTGCGGTGATGGCCCTACGTATCGTTGTAGAAAATCTTTACTTCGTATCTTCATCAGTTTCTTATCAGTTTTGGATTTAAACCTTAATGAATACGAATTTGAAATTTGAATTTTAAATAAATTGGAAATTTTAAATTGAGTTAAATTGGTTAGTAGAATATGAAGCTAAATTTGAATTGTATCAATAAAGCGATTTCGTTTAAAACCAAATTTGAAATTTATTGTAATTTCTTGGGTAGATCGAAGTCCGAAGAGGGACAAGTTGTATGTACCCTAAAGTATAAGTATTCCGACTTGAGTTGTAATCCATATCTGATGTTTGAAAATTGTAGAAGATTAAATCCAATAATCTATTATTTGTGTCTCGATATAATCTACGAACAGTTAGTTATCCCTTCGAGCTAACCAATACCACTGCATATTTCGTAGATTTGATAACCCAAGTATCTTATGAAGTGTTAAATAGATTCATTCTTGTATCTATTATTGATATTCTGATTTGGTAAGCCAAATGCAGAATAGATATTCAGTTTGATTGGATGAAACATTCTTTATCTGTCTTAGTTTCGTGCCAGTGAATTTCGAGGACGAAATTCCGTTTAAGGGGGAAGTCTGTAACGATCCTGAATTTTAATCAATTTTAAATTGATAATCAAATTTATTTTTGATTTAAAAATTGTGAAATAATTGGTAATTGATATAAAATACATTAACGAATAAGTATTAGACTAGAAATAGAATTTAAATTATATAAATTTGTAAAATAAAAGATAAACACATTAGAAGACATAGATAGATTATAACAACATATAGAACAAAATAGGAATTCATTTATATTTTAACGAGACAAAGACAAAATAAAAGAGTAAAAATATATGCAAATATAAGTATTTTCACTTACAAATAATAATAATATATATCTACAAAGTACAAAGAAAAGTAATACAAAATCTCTCAGCCGAGTTAAAAGGAATACAAGGAATGAGAAAATATATATACAGGTTATTGATACAAGAAGATAAACACAAGAAAAAAATAAAATAAACACAATAAAGTACATAATATAATACATATCAGCTGAGTTGAAGAAGGCAAGAAATAAATATAAACAAAACAATTTAAAAATGTATATGTAGCTGTAAATATGCAGGCAAGACAAGAGGTAAAAAAATATATGTATAGGCCTGTAAATAAATGCTAGGCAAGTATAAAAAAACAAAATAAATATCTATCAAACATAAACAAGGCAATATAAAACAAAAGAAAGACACAAAATAAAAATAAAAATATGTGAATAGCTTATAAATAGAAAATTATTTACATTATAAAGTGATATAACAAAAGAAAGATATGTATTAGTTTATAAAACAAGACAAATATAATAAGTGCAGCCACCATTTTAAAGCAATAGAAATAAATGTACTCAAGTATATAAGCAAGACAAAGGCAAGAACAAAGTTAAAGAAATAAGTTATGGCTGAAGTACTAAAGCAATTAATGCATTACATGTTTACACCTCTAGCAATTAATGAATACATCTCAGCCATGCTTATTGTATAAAAAAAGATATCAAACTGTTGTACTAACCATACCAGCCTGCACACATTAGCTTTTCATATATATATATATATATATATATATATATATATATATATATATATACACACACATTAAACTCTCATTTTAGTTCGTCCATCATAACTGAAAAGAAAAGAAAAATGAAAGAAGTAATATCATCTCAACCTTAAGCAACAACACAAATGAAACAAGGCAACCAAAATTAAAGAATCAAGTAAAGGCTTCAGCAAGTAAATTTCAAGCTTGATTCAAAATAAAAGCAAATCCATTTTCCAGTTTCTCAGAGCACTTCCAGGCTTGTACTCCCTGTTTCAAACAAAATTAAAGTGAGTAACTATAATATAAAATCTTTAAGTCAGCTATATTTGTGAATAGATTATGTTTAATATGTATATCTTCTTTGTTTCAACTCTGGGTGCATACATATTCATTTTGACAGTATTCAAAATCTCTCTGTTAATTCACAGGGTAGATGACAATCAAGAAATTCAATCTCTCATCATCTACGTAGAAATTTGATGTTAATAGTAAAGATGTGTATTCAAGTAAGAACTATGATAAAAATTATTTTTATCATAGTATAGATGTATACAGGAGGAGAAATAAATTTTTTGCAGATGAAACTTTAAAAACTTAGAAATTTCGAAATTAACAAAATAGTGATTCACGAATATAACCTGAATCCTTATCTAAAGTTATGATTTTTAAGATAAATATTAGAATTTTTAATATCAAAATTCAATGCGTATTTGGGAAATGACTGGAATTTGGGTTTTGGTCGGAATCTGGTGGCCGGAGCAACTGGAGAGGTCGGGTTTCCTCGTGCTGCTAGAGGAAGCTATGGTGGTGATGGGAAAAATAGTCATAGGTGGCCACGGCGACGGCGGTGACGGCGGCAATGCAGTTAAATCTATAGCCCTAGTTTCGACGGGGTTAAGTATTGTGATTCGTTCGTTCTCTGTAGTGGATCGTGTGTTATGAGTTCTTGGGGGATGGTTGAGGGAGTATGGACGAAGGCTTGGGCGAAGGTTGTGGTACTCTGGTGGTCGGAGGACGAAGCAAGGTGCGTTGACAGGTTTTGGTCAGGAGACATCCCAATGTTTTCCAGTTTTGAGTTTAAAACCTAATTTTTGATTTCGCGTGAGTTTTGGGGTGCTGAGATTGGAAGTCGGTTTGGGAACGTTCGTCGACATGCTCAACGTCATGGAGATGACCGGAGATGGTCGGCGACCACGTGCAAGTGCACCGTGCACTTCTGTATCTGGTGATTTTTTTTGAGTTGGATTTTGGAGTGAGACTCGAGTTTTCTCGAGTAAGTACCAGGGAAGACTCGAAGCGGGGGGTAAACGACTCGAAGCTCGAGTTTTCTCGAGTAAGTACCGGGGAAGACTCGAAGCAGGGGGGTAAACGACTCGAAGCAAAAAATTTGTTCAACTCGAGTCAGTTGTTTTTCTAGGCCTTTCTCAAAACCTGGCAGCAAATTGAATTTTGAACAATTTAAATGAAACTTAAATTTGTATAATAGGTTTAAACAAAATTTAGATCCAGTTTTAAGTTTAATTTCAAATAAACTTTGAAATTAAAACTTTTTTTAAAAGAAATTTGATTTTAAATCAAAGTCGTAAATGTTATAAGGTGGATTTTCAGATTTTAAACCTTTTTAAAAAATTAAAATTAAAATCTGAATACAAGATTTAAATATGGCTTCAAATTTAAAATCTAGATTTTGAACCGGTTTTCAAATCATATATGTTTTAAAAATAAGTATAAATCAAATAGTTTTTTTTTAAATAAATTTGTTTTCAAGCCAATAACTATACTTGATTTTTTGATAATTTAAAATCTGTAAGTTAAATAGTGGTGTATTTTAAAGGCTTAATTTTAAATAAAATTAAGTAAATTGGTATAAAGGCTTACATAAGTTCATATGTAAATAACAAATGTTCTTTACATTTATTTTAAAGATTATAAGTGGATATTTAAATTTGGTTAATATGTAGATATGTAAGCATTTTGAATCATAAATTCAAAATGAAATTTGAGTCTAAATTCAAAAGTGAAATGTTTTACACTTAAAATATTGATGAAGTCATTAATAAGGGAATTAATCACCTTAGAGATAATTAAGGTAATTAAAATGATTTAATTAATAAGGTAATTAAAGAATGATTTATTTAATTAGAAACAAGTAATTTAGATTTATTAATTAGAAATGATTAATAAAGATTTAATCTAAGAAGTTTTCTTAAGAAGGTAATTAAAGAAATATTATTAGTTAATAAAGATAATTAACTAAAGATTCTCAAGTATTGATTAAAGTGATAAATATTAATAATTAAATAGATTAATTAATTTAGAAAATCAATTATAAATTGTTAATTGTAATTACTTAATGAAAGTAATTAAGGATTAATCACTTATTGTAATTAATTTTAGATATTTTGATTTACTAAAATATTTGATAAATAAATTAACATCAAATGATTTGTAATTAATTAAATAATCAAGATTGGATAATTAATTCATAAGTAATTGATATAATTGGAAATTAGATTGAATTAATTTAGGATTTAAATAATTAATTAATCCTGCTTAAAAATGATTATTAAATGCTTGACCTTACTTATGAATGATTGTATTGTATGAGATGCTTTGAATTGATTGTCCTATCTGATCTTTGACACTTTGTTCTGTGGATTGTGCTATGCATATTTTATTCATTTATTTATGATAAATCTATATATTATCTGTGAATCTGTGAATGGGCGATAAGCCTTATAGTTATATCGCTTATCAACTATATTTCTGTGTTTGATCTGTGATGATTGAATGATGTTGCACTATTGTATTAAACCCTGGACCCCACTTATACACACACCAATATGGATTTCACGAGGAAATTGATTAAGTCACAGATCTTTGAAATATTTTTAAATTTGAATATTTGAATTCAAATGTTTTGAAAATGGATTGGGTTAAATGTGGAAAGCTTTTGAAATGGAATTTTTAAGATGAAATTTATTTTGAATAACTTGATTAAGTTTTAGAATTTAAATAATTTGATTTAAAATTGAATTCAAAATTTGGAAATTGAATTCTATGATTTAAAACTAGGGATTAACGATATTATACTAGTTATATATGAGTCAAACCATTTTTAAAGTATTGTTCTTTTGGGAATTTGAATTAACCCGAAGATTGTAACTTGTTTAAAAAAATAGATTTTTTCCGAAATAAGATTGTTGTTTCTAAATAATAAAAAGCTTTAATGGGAGAAATGAATTTCAAATTGTATTAAAGGGATTTCAATTTTAAACTGAAATAGTCTTCCAAGTTATAGATAAATATCTGGAAACGAATTTTGAAAGAGAATATTTGGGAACGAACTTTGAAAGATATAAGTTAAATCTTAATTTAAAGATTTAATAAATTAAATCCAATTGAATTGGAATTGTTTTGAAATCCAGGAATGAATCTTTGAGAAACTAGGCGAACTTTATGAAATAAATCCTTTTGTTTTAAAGGATTGGAAATGGTAAATTATTAAACCATTTGAAAGAAAAACTTTGGATTTTTAAGTTGTGACTTAATTGAAATCCCATATCCATATGTTTTAAATGTTGCGCTCACTATTCGGGTTAGCCGGGAAAGGAACTTTAGGTCGTATAACCCATTCCGAATATGTGATACGTCGTTATGGATAGCATTTGAAGATCGGTGGTGAAGACCGAGTATCTGCGAGAACGATAGGATGGCCTATTGATTGTCTCTACACTGAGTTGCTCCGGTATAGAGATTCCCTAAGTAATGGGAAGCCCAATCGGGATTGTGGATACCCAGATTGCAAGGACTTCTTTGGAAGTGCCTTCGGTTCTGTTCGAACCCAGAACAGACTTGTATGGATTGTATGTCTGACATTACATTTTGAGATACAAAGCAGATTTCTTTCAAATACATTTCTGTTGGTGGCGTAGAATTTATTCTCTTAGCATGAACACCCTTCTCTGAGACGTACGAGCTCAGAGGTTATGTAGTTGAAGGTTATCAGCGATATATTCCCAACTTGGTAATTTGGCATGCTGAGTGCTGTTGATCATTTGTTGATCAAAGCGTGGCTTTTGTAAAAAACGTAGCTTTGTGGACGAGACTTCGTGGGACCTCACACCCCGAAATGGTCGAAACAGGAAAGACGCGGCAAGGTTATTGGGGGTAGCGCCCCTTACGGTATGTGCATTTCCTTCTGGATAGAGGTGGTATCATGGTATGGAGCCCAAATACTTAGCCTATGTTATTGCTGCAAATTTATTACTTTGTGGTTGTTGGTTATCGGGATCCGGATAAAGGTTGGTTACAACCGGGGGATGGCATACTCGTGTCAGTAGTTATCCAGTTAGGGCTATCCCGGTCTTGTGTTGGCAGAGATCCGGTTTGGTTCTCGGAAACGTCCTTTCAGAGGCGTTCTCATATGGCAATGGGAAGTTCCTTGGCCCGACCATTTGTTGAAAATCCAAAAAAAGAATACGAACCCTGTACGGTTTTAGATGTATAACCTGCCATGGAATATGGCGGTAACCTGCTATTGAACATGGTAGCTATAGTAGACATAAGTGCGAAATGCCTATGCTGGCTAAGATTTACATCTTTACTTTCGAAATGATTTTTTCTACACTATGCACTAGTAATAATATCAAATGTTCCTTTTTAATGCGTATCAAGCATCTTTGACTATCATAAGGAGAAATATCCTCCGATTCTGCGTTTGCATTGTGTGTGTGTGCGGGAGGCCTTATGGTAGTCTCATTTCTAAAAAGCATTGCGAATTGATTTTAGAATATTTCGTTGTTTGTTTTTAAAGATAAACTGTTTTTGTTGCTCACACCAGTCTCATGACTGATCCAGAATTTATTGTTTCTTTCCTAAACTCTGGGTGCTCAAAATTTTCTACACGGGCAGTCTAGAGTTGGGTTTTTCAGATAGTCAGATTAGTAGGTTATCTGGAGCTAGTTCAGTCTTTGGATGTGGACGAGACTTGCTTGTCTTGGTGAATCGTGATGTTGGTTCGAGATGCTGCTGGAGTTCTCTTTTGAAGACTATCTTAGAGTTATATTGTTCCGCTGTTAGATGTTATCTATTTTCTTTTCCGCTGCTATTCTATTGTATCTCTGATGTATATTGATATCTATTGGATCATCTGTTGTATGAGATATTGTATCAAAGCTGTATATCAATGTATTATTCTATTATTCCGCTGTGATGTTTACTTAATGTTGTTATAAGCTTCGACGACTCGGATTTGAACGGTCGAATCTACGGCATTCGAGTACGATGTAAAGTATGGATGTCGATTTTCGAGCGCGAAAAATCTCTATCGTCACACATTCAAACTGAATGGAATAGATTTTGAAGGGACAGGGAGCATGCCAAATTAAAGATAGACCAATTCGTGTGGTAGAGAACTGCCATGCTAAAATTAATGCACATTATATTAATTAATATGATAATGTAAAGTCATGTAAATGAAATACATAAAATTCCGACAGCAGGTATATAATAATCTTTGTACTCGAGAAATCAAGTAAGTTGAAAGTTACGTAATCTATTTTTTGGTAATAAGTATGGTTAATAATCAATTTTAGACATATAAATTACTTACTTGAAATACACTCATCTCATCAAATGTGAATCGTCGTAAGATTAAAATCTCAAGAAGAGATAGCGGTAAGAGCTTGAAATTTAATTATAACCTTACAAATGTGTTGATTTCAAGGAAAACGAACCCATATTGAAAGATTTGTAAATAGACTTTCTCTAACTTCATCTTAGTTACTCATCTTCTTAAAAATAATACATTTGTAACCTATCATTCGTAATTATAACATTATCATATACTGATTAAAATTTCACTAAGAAACTAACATTTTTACTAGAATACATAACTCTAATTCTTCTGTGAAAAACTTAAAATTTGCAATAAAACTCTTAATTACATGTAAATTGTACGGTCAGCAACCAACTTTAGACATGAAGGTGTCATTTCATTTCAATTAGCAGTAGTCAAAGCAAACTGCCCCTCTTCCATTTCGGTGGAGTGAAAGAGAGCTGCCGGTTAAGTTGCAAGAACTTCCTAATTTTTTCTCTAGATTTCGGTCGAAGCCCATGACCTTGCATCTTTCTCCACTTGGTACTTTGATACGGTTATCTCTGCAAATCCACTACTGGATTATTTGGTATTCAACGAAGTTGTATGGGACTGCATGCCCTATTCCTAGGGCACTGTTGGAAGGCCTTTTCTTGAATGGAACACCACTTTCGCCCTTACTGCCAGAATAATCTCCTTTCACTAAAACTCCCAGTTTCATATCTGCTTCCCCATTACACATTCCTTTTTTTTAGTTTGAGAACTTAATTCCTCCCAATTCAGTTCATGTCCATCAGAATATTCTTGGATATGAACAGAGCAGAAGGATTTCACAATTGAAAGAGATCAAAATAAGTTTTTCCCTTTTTACCCAATCACCATGACTCTTGACACTTTCTGCCATTAGTGTTTGTAAATACAAGGTGCGCTTTTATAACGAATGTTGTAGTCAAGTATTAAGCTTTTCTTTATTTTTTAAAATTTGTTACTCATGCACGAGATTTCAAACCAAGACCTCTAGATGCACACTCTAAAGTCTTACCACACTACACTAGTGCTTCTGGATATTTAAACATTATGTCAATTATTTCAGAATTTATGCTTGCAACATAGCATGCATTACATTCGTCATAGGCGAGTATCATCGAAATTTATCAACATAATATTAATATAAATATTTTCAATCATTCCCACTTAACATTTGCAGAGGTTAATTAAAAGTTCTGAAATGATACAAAATTATGTGAAAAAATACCGATATTATAGGAAGATCCTATCCATGAAAAATTAGCTCTTGATATCAGAAAGATTGATACAAGCATAGCGGAGGATTGTAATGATGATATGTGCATTAGGGCGTAGTGTATACGTATGCTTTTTGTAAAATCCTATATACGCACCAAATCCAAAGTGGAAGATGATGTGAGATTAGAATTTAGAAAACGTTTAACAAATCTACCTATTTACTCAAATCAGATAACAAATCCTTCTCGCTGCACATAGCTCTTCCTAGAGGCCTCCTAATGCTGATTTGGCATGCCCGCAATTTCTGTTCGTTCTTTATTCTTTCAAATCACCCCGTCCATTTTCAAGTTATATTTTCATGCGCAAACTTTAGTTAGCACTGCGCAGTGATCCAACTTGCATTCCTTAAAGTTGCATTTTAAAGTAGTTTATCATGATTGATGTGAGATGAAAAATGAGGTTATGTTTTAAAAAATATCAGGTTTAAACTCTTAACTCACCACTTCTCGTATTCAACATAAACCTTATGTTCAAGATCAATTTTGCATTTTTCACCTTCCAAACGCACCTCATCCAAACGTATAATTTACGCTAAGAGAAATTATAGAATAATGAAAGAATAATAATTCAGTTTTTATTATGAAACTCTCACCGATCATCTTTTCCAAGGAAAATTTCAAAACTAATAATATATAACAAAATGTTGATCAATATACCAAAGCATCTCCAGAAAATTTACCAATACGTTTATTTAATGGACATATAAACTTCGAACGCCAATTAAAAATGTGTGAACTTTGAATGTTTAGTTAATGGTCGTCTTACCCTTATACCACTATTAGACAGATGTTTGAAGTTCGAACCCCTATCTGATAGGCGTCTAAGGGTATGCGCCAATAATAAGCGTGCATCTCAGATTCGGCCATTTTTCTCAATTTTTTCAATTTAATTTAAAAAAATGATGAAATATTGCCACTTGCTACAAAAATTGCAAGGCATACCGCTTGGTAGACAGGCTGACCCAATTCCATTACTCCTAGCCCTGAAATGACAGCTTCTAATTTACATATTGTACATGAGCTTCCAACCGGATACGATCATCGAGTATGAACCATATTAAGCTCTGTTGAGATATAGTAATATATATTTTTCTACTCTTTTACTTATAATTGTGAATTGTAAATCATAAACTTGGCTATGAAATGATAAAACTTGGCTATGAAATGATAAATATAAAATAGTTGTTAGTATATCAATGTCAGACTAATTGTTTGTTAATTACACATGGTTGTTTATTATATAGAACAAGTATATCGGGGTAGTTGGTCTAAGTGCATTTGACAGTTTTACATACGCTCCCTCACGTTTTAGTACATATGCTAGGTTATTTTCCCATTTCTTACACATTAGGTTTCTTTAGTTTTCTGATCGTACACTCATATCTGCTTTAGACGAGTGGCAGTTTCCTACATAATGACTGGTATAGAGATAGGAGGGCTCTATCGGATATCTTTTTCTTTTAATAATGAGTACGATACATTTGCTTTCTAAACTGTTTACCTATCACATTTCGAAGATGGAGCTATTAGTTGCAGTGATGTTCTCTTGACATATCTACAAAAGTGCATTACAGACTACATGAGCAATGTTGATATGGGTGATGAGTCTTTAGGACCTTTCTTTTATATTCATGTGGTTCAAAATTCTTTTCGAACCAAAAGGAGACTATTCGATTGAGCAATCTTGTAGTGATAACCAATCTAGACTAGCTTCATGCCATAGACCGAGACACGTCCATACTGGATGTTTGTACGCTGCTCTACACTTTCTTTCTTTAAGGGAGATGAAATAGATATTTGCATTTTGGTGTGTTTTATCGTGCTGGTATTACAAGTAGACGACAAACATGCATCCTTTAATATTTGGAATAGTTAGCCCGGCAGTAGAGTCATATTTTCCTTGCATGAGACGATGATAGCATATGTTGTATGTTAACGATGCGCCTATAGGGTCATGCATGACCTAATAGAGGCCTGAGCTCAAATTGACCTGAGGAGTAGGAGTAATATTTTATGGGCATCATATGTTGGATACTGGATCCATCCGATAGAAATTGGGCAGATATACGATGTTCATCCCCTTGCTATCGCATATCTGATAGAGACTAGACGTATGTACGCTTTACATATATTAACATTTCTTCCTATTTGGTATTTGAGAGATATATGTTAGCATTAGATGACCTGTGAACTACTTATACCAAAACCTCCTCTTTTACTCGTGACATGTTCGAGGACATAAGACTATTGGATCTCAGTATCTCTTAACGCCTGGACATGCTTGATGGGTAGAAGTTGAGGTCTTCTTCTTAGCTGCTAGTGATTTCAAAGTCTATCGTGATAGAGTTAAGCGTATGCCCTAGGGGAATTTATGTATTTTGCGATATCTAACTACATGAAATCTTGTTTATAATAAATGTATTTGATTTCTATTATATATTTTGTTATATAGTGACATATTTAATTAAGTAATTAATTTAAAGTATATAAAAAAAAATCCTTAAATGAAATGTTATACAATTATAGTTTCAAATAGTTGGAATTGTTATTTACTAATCACAATATAAAATAACATTTTATTTTAAATATTCATGCTCAAAATGTTTTAGAAAGGATATCGATACACCTGTTGATACCACAGTATATATTGTTGGAAAGTGTATTACTCATAGCTATTGGGAGCACCAAGGGGTTACATACTTGTAGTTTTGAATAACTATGGAATGACTCACTTGAGAGTTCTTATTCGTAATTTCAAATATGAAATCTCAAAGCAACGATATTACACAACTCTCTTGACTAGAGAATACTACAGAACTTCTTTGATATGAATACTTCATTTTGATTATAGTTAATTTATGAGATGACAATTCATCGAGCGATTAGAGTTTGATCCGAATTGAAGCATTAAAAGTGAAACAATATTCATGAAAATTCTGTCTTATAGGTTATAAGAGATTAGTATCACGGTTAACTACAGTCAACTCTAGGTCAATGGCTAGAGTAGTATGGTTAATATTAATTGCTAATATTGAACTAAGGTCTTTGTGTTTGGACTAACAAAGTTGAATGTGGACGAAAATGGAATTTTGACCAAACTCAAATTCCATAATTCCTAAAGTGTAATAGTTTTGATGAATAGATGGTGTAAATAATCATTACTATCGGGTACCGCTTAAAATAGTAAAATTAAATTTGGTCGAAAATGCACGTAATCAATAATTCGGTCAAACTATCACACCAGTAACTAAGATGACATGTGAACGTTAATATTCTGATTTTTTGATACTAATCACTAACCGAATTTAACCTTTGAGTTGCATAACCATAACGGTGAATACTCTTGTAACGACTCGTAATTTTTTTTTTTGAATTACCTAGAGAACCAAGCTTCGCTTGTAAACTCTAGAGAAGTATATGCCTGCCAAACACATACTTCGGGTACTTATTACAGGGTTGCCAGTTTCGGGGCTCGAACTCGTGACCTTCGATCACGCAGTCCGGACCATCAACCAACTGCGCCAACCCTGTTGGCACGACTCGTAAATTAATCGCTTTGTAATTTAATATTTAATTTTTTTAAATATTTAAATAATTTTAAATAATGGATTTCAATAACTAAATAAGCACATTTTAAATAGTAACTAATGATACTAAAACCATTTTCATATTTTTTTACCAAAATAATTAGTTCAAATTGAAATAGAAAATATGATCGGAAAACATTTTTCGAAAATTTTGACTTTTCGGCCTTAGAAAGTCGTCGAAAACGTTGTGCACATTTTTGTATCACTCATATACACATGCATACATATATACACTTGTTAGATAATCGATGTATTAAAGTTAATAATCAAGCTTAGTTTAAATATAAAACATAATTTGACATAAAATGCACAAAATATATTAAATAACCTTAAGAAATTAATTAAAAAAACCTAACCATCACCCTAAATAGGACCTAAAGAATGGTGTAGGTGGACCTAGGGGTAAACAAGTGTACTAGGAGTGGTGGAGAGGCATGGCTTCCATGTTGCATGATAACATTTATTTTATTTAAATGTTTAAGTTAATTAAACTTTAAATAATACTCCACTTCTTTGCCTATAAATACCACCACACATAATATTTTCTCACTTTGCATCTTCATTTCAAAGTTCATTACCACAACTTCATGATCATGAAATGGTCCATGGCTTCCATACACTCAAAATCCTAAAGCAAGCTTGAGAAGCTAGCCTTTCTTCATTTCTAAGCTTACTACATCCACTCCTGCTCAAACAAACACTCCTCACAAAAATGAAACCGCAATCCCCTTGAACCACTATAACCGAATCCAAATTGCACCCCTTAAACCTACACAAGTGCATAAATTCAAGTTAATGAAGTTTTCTTAGCGTTTAGACAAGTTCGGTGAAAGTTAGACTTTGTTTTAGTGCGTTTTGGTGAGTGAAGCTTCCACTTTTGAACCATAAAGTTTAAATTATGTTCATGCTCATATTTGTAGCTATTAAACTTATTGTCTAGTTTTGATAATGGTTTGGTTGGTGTATTGGTTTATTGCTTGAAAGTTAGTCGCTTCAAAAAGTTAGTAAGGAGATCTTAAGTTATATGAAAATCTAGCAGTCAATCAATCACGTTGTAAATAAATGCTATATATGTTGTATTATTGTAAATCATCAATTATGTATGCTTATTTCCATGCTATGAGATGTTTGGTTGTATTGCAAATGACATAAGCTTGAATTTTGAACTGCCCTTATAGCGATACTTGCTATGTCGGCACTTTAGGAAAATCACCTTATATCGAAACCGTTTGGTTTCATTATCGTGTTTGAAATTATTTTACAAGTTAAGCAAGTTTTTGATTAATGATGTTTTCAAAAATAATTATTTATTTTAATTATGATTTTTAATTTTATTTATTTATCATTTAATTAATAAGGATTAAGGTTAACTAATTAACTTATTGATGATGTGTTTTTAAATTTAAATAATTACTTGGTTAATGATGTTCTAAATTTATTTAATCATTTTATTTAATGATGTTTAAGGATAATTAATCTTTTGATAATGATGGAATGGATTAAGATTTATTAGTTTATTAACTAGTGGTGGTTTTAAAATTAATTAGTTCTTTTTTGTTAATGACTTTTAAAGATTAACAAATCCGTTTAACCTTAACTAATCTTTTCTTAAATAAAGTTTTAAAATAATTAATCACGTTTAAACAATGATATCTAATTATTATTTAACTATTTAATTAATTATATTATTAATTAATTGAATTAATGCTGTTTTAAATGTGATTTACCCTTTTTAATTAAAGGTTATTGAGGTAAATTAATCAGCTTAGTTAACGAAGTTTCAAATTAGATTAATCAGTGTAATAAGAATATTTTGAGTTGTTAAATCCTTTTTATAACGATGTTTTAGAGTTATTAAATTCTTTAACAAAGTGTTTTAAACTAATACTTGTAATGTGAAGTCAAGTACGAATTCGGATTTTTAAAAGAAAAAAATTTGATTCGTTTATGGAAATAAATAAATTTTAGTAATGCGAATCACTTATATGAAAACGATTTATTTGTATAATTAGCACTACACATCAAAGAAGAAGACTTATCGCTATTTCAAAAGTTAAGAATAATTGTGAGACATGACTTTGAGGTAACACTACCTTGGCTTATCCGATATTATTGTTAACTAAGAAATAGTACAAGTTTGAATTCGATGAGTGGTGGTAAGTATACAAGACTTAATTTCTATATACAATCATTTTATATCCTCGATAGTTGGTTTCTCAACTATCGGTTACTTCAGCTTCTTTATTATCGTCATTCTAAGATGATTTATTGCCCCGTTGAGCATTGCCATCCTTTGTCAGAAATGACTAAAATCAAAGTGCGAGAAGAGACCAAGCTGTATGTGGTTGCTTCCATTAGGATACTTTTACATCTCATCTAGATTGGATTCGTTAGTGCTATTAGATATGAAGTATTCTGATTCTCGATAAGGTTTGGTGGGATTCGACTTGGAGGTTTCCGAAAAGTTTCACAGAGTAAATGAGCCTCTAAGAAGTATATTACTAGAAGCATACTTCAAGGGGAGTGAACCTTCCTAGTAATTTGTTGAAGATTTTCCTTTTCTGCTTTGATTAGAACCTTTAAATTTATTCCCTTATTTGCATTGGGAAGAGTTAACCATAGTTCATGATGTTTAATTACTTATCCATTCTTTACGTTTGGATTTTGATTTATGTGGGAGTAAACCCATTCCATGTTCAGCGATGTGATCTGACATGTTTGTGTTTAATTTCACAACCATTGTTTTAAATTTTTTACACATACCTAACATATCTTCTGACCCAAGTTGTTTGTTTTTCCTAAATTCTCGGGTACTAATTTTATTTGAGTAGGCCGAGAGTAGCAGGTCTTTGTCAGGCTCTTTTGAAGACTGCATCCAAACATGAGGCTTTTATCTACTTAGCTATCTATTTCGTTGCTTATCTTGTTTTTTTGTTTGTATTTTGTTTTAACATATGTAAATGGAGGATGTTATAACCGTTTAAGCTGTTTGTAGTACTTTTGCGTAACTCTAGTAACTCTCTGTTAAGGAGTAATCTAATGTACTATTGACTGTTATGTTTTATTTAGCAGTTTCATCATGATGTTTTTTATTTTGTTCTTTATTTTACCCCATGAATATTCATCTTTCCGATGCTTAGCAACGACACACGAACACCGAGGATGTTTTAAATGTCATTCCTAGGGGTCAGAAAGGAGGTTCGTCACAGTTAGTATCAGAGCTTCGGTTGGGCAAACACCTTAGCTTGATTGGGGTACAACTCATTACAGATATGATGAATAGAGCCATAGAATTAGTTAATCTTGAGAGAATGTTTCCTTTTCTCCCCTAAAAGTTTAGTTTTAGATCCTTTATTGCAGTTTCCCTTATTTCATCTTTGACCATATCTTTGTATTCTAATGATACTTGTCACTTATCCATGTTATTGAAAATGAGTACAAGAGGAAGAAGAAAGAGGCGATCTGGAGCTAGCACGGCTACAAATGGCAGAATTTCTAGAAATGAGCCAGTTGTAGAGTCAGTAGTGGAAGCAGTGATGCAAGTTCAGCCGTGTCAGAACTTTGCGACCTTGTGTAAAAATTACACTGCTTTAGGTGGTAAGCCTTTCTATGGAGCTGAAGATATTTTGGAAGTTCAGACATGGCTTCGCTCTTGTGAAAGGATATTCAGGAATCTTCAATTAGAAGATGTTAGAAAGATATTGTTCGCATCGCATCAGCTTCAGAAAGCAGCAATGGATTAGGGGGATTCTATCACCATGGATACACCAGAAGGATTCTTAGGCATATTTTAGAGAAGTTTTTGAAGCTCAGTTTATCACAGAGGCGGGAAGGACTCGGTTGTTCAGAAGTTCCATGGATTTAAAATAAGGTGAGATGACAGTGGCCCAGTACAGGCATAGTTTCACTGCATTGTCCCACTTTGGATCATGATTGGTTGATATGCCAGCCAAAAAGAACGAAATATTTGTGAAAGGAATGCAACCATAATTTCATCGGGAAATGACCAATCATCTCAACATTACTTTTACCAATCTAATCTGTATGGATCTGAGATTTGAGGCTCTTGATATTGAACTAGGAGTTCAGAAGGGAGTATTTCCATCAGTCAATGCCCAACCTTCACCAATGATAACAGTTGCTAGTAAGCCATTTTTCAAGTGCAAAAGAAAGAAGAAGCGGTCAGGAAAGAAGCTTGGAGGTGGAGCTCCAGCACAGAACAAGCAGTTAGAGTTGACTAGGATCCTTTGTTATAAGTGCAGCCAAATGGGCCACTTTGCAAATAGGTGTCCGAACTCGACTAGTTGGCCACTTTGCTATAATTTCAACAAATATGGAATATGAAGAACTAGTGCCCTTTTCGAAAGAAGGGATCATAGGGACAAGTTTTTACTATAAAGGAGATACTATCTACTTCTACCGGCCCAAAAGGAAAGCAAGTGTTGCAAGGTACATTATATATTTCTGATATTCCTGTTAGAATGTTATTTGGTACCGGTGCATCCCATAGTTTCATTTCAGTAGATCTTGTTGATAAGTTTAACCTCAAACCCATTCTTTTAGATAATTCTCTTTGTATGTCAAACCCAATTGTGGGTGCGGTCATTCTTGACACCATATGTTTGAATGTGCCTATTCCTTATTGAGATTGGCCTTTCTTTTCCGACTTATTTATTCTTGGGTTGATGGGTTTTGGGTAGTGTTGGGTATGGATTGGTTGTTTAAATTTAGAGTGGTCATAAATTGCAATAAAAGGATTGTTAGAATTAGTGATGTTGGAAATGTCGATAAGGATATTTACTTTGGGGAGCCTAATAAGTTGATGAGCAGTTTCCTTCATTCCCTCGAAGTACCCAACTGAAAGAGGAGATAAGGAATATACAATTGTTTGGGACTTCAATGATATTTTTGAAGAAGTGCAAGGTTTACCTCCTCAATGGGAAGTAGAGTTCCACATTGATTTGATTCTAGGAACCAGATTGATTGTACAACCTCCTTGAAGGTTGGCTCCAAAGGAAAGAAGAGAATTGGTAGAAGGGTTTGATCAGGCGCAACATATCAAGTTAGGGATCGCTAGCAATGTTCGTTACCAAGGTAGATGGTTCCCTTAGATTGTGTGTAGATTACCGAGAGTTAAATAAGAGGACAATCAAGAACAAGTATCATTCACCAAGGATTGATGTCATGTTTGACCAGCTCCACGGAGCTCGAATATTTTCTCAATTGGATCTTACCACTGGTTTTCATCAATTAAGGATAGCAAAAGAGAGCGTACCCTTAACAGCTTTCTATACCCCTAATAGTTTTTGTGAGTGGTTAATCATATCATTCGGATTGACTAATGCACCCGCTTATTTCGTGGATTTGATAAATGGAGTATTTCAGGATTTTCTTAACAAGTTTGTCCTTGTCTTTACAGATGATATTCTCGTTTATTCTAAAACGGAGGTAGAGCATAAGTACATCTTCATGTTGTTCTAAGTACTTTGAAAAGTCATGTCCTAAAGGTAAATTTTTCTAAGTGCCATTTCTAGAAATATGAAGTTAGATTTCTAGGGAACATAGTTTCAGGAGAAAGCATATTAGTGGACCCAGCTAAAATAGTCGCAGTTCAAGATTTGAAGAAACCCGAAAGTGCGACCGAGATCAAAAGTTACTTGGGATTGGCGGGTTTCTATAAAATGTTCATTAAAGATTTCTCGAAGATTGCTTCACATTTGACAAAGTTGGCCAAGAAAGATGCTAAGTTTGTGTGGACGCATAAGTGTGATCAAGCACTCAATGAATTTATTTCTTATTTAGAAGGAATTTATATAAACTTTAGAAATTATTTTTATTTTTATTAAATTCAAGATTTAAAAATTTAAATAATTCGGATATTTAATCATAAAATGTTCGAAAATTCAGGGTCCTTACAAAAAAATCATTTTATTTCAATACCTATATTTTTAAATGAATGGAAAATAATAAATTATGCAATTCACTCAAATTTATTTTATAAGATTTGGATATGCGTGCACAATGCTGCTTAATGGAAGGTGAAAAATGCAGACATTCAAGCTACATTTTGTTTGTGTTACCAGCTTATCCAACCATTGAGTAACATTTTGTAGTAAGTTTTAGAAAAAGAAACTAGGATTCAAGTCATGAAATTGACACCAACAAGTAGCTTTCTTTAGCCTAATGATAAACAGTTTCAGAATCTCTAGATTAGATACTTATGGTTCAACCATCAACTTTGGTCTTCAATATCTCAACCACTTTATTTTACCAGCATAGTAATTTACGTGCTTAAGTAATAAGCATATTTGTCCATATCCTGTTTGGAAATAAAGTCATTTGTGATTAAGTTGGATAATGGATCTAAAATATGTGTTCTTTGTATTGTAACAACTACATATAGGCTAATCAACGGGCGGATATAGATACATGGTATTGTATTTGTATCCATATTTAAAATCATTCACAAGTACCAGAAGTCTATATTCGCAAATGGTGGACGGATATCAGATTTTGGTCACTCTACTCACCTTAATAAATCTAAAAGTATAAATAGAAAATTTTGATTTAATTTAAACCTCTTTAGCTAGTATCAATACATGTAAAATATAAGAAACAGAAATATATTTTGATAAAAAAGTTTTAAGAACAAACATTCAGTCATGTGTACACATATTATAGACTATTAACTCATATATAAATATTGACCATTCTATACGTTAAAATACATAATGTACTAAATGAATAGATTATATGCATTATTTAATACATGAAAACGTTCCTAAAGGTGGAGAAACTGTGCATTGGTGTGTATGCCTCAAGATGTTAACATCAAATTTGCAAGAAATGTGCATATGGAAAGGATTTGGCTAGGACAAAATGTTTGCAAATAGGCTGAACAAACTGCGAGTAGGATGGAAATCACACTTGCAAGTAGGTATGGTATGGCTGCTATGTTCGATTAGGTAGGATGTCGAGATACTCGGCCTTAGGTAGATATGGACAGCAAGTTTGCAAGTGAATTTTGCTGCTTGCTGCCAGCTTCAGGTAGGTACTCGGCTTCAAGTAGGTTGAAAGAGTGTAAATTACGGGTCGAGTGTGTGAGCAATAGCGACAACTGTTGAGTGAGCATGCTAATTGCACTTAGGCTGAAAATCGATTTTTTGCGAACTAGCTGTTTTGATACCCAGTTCGGCCTTCAAAACTAAAACTAAAGTGTAATGAACCAGCTATTTTGAAACACTTGCAAGCTAACTGTATTAATACCAGTTGAAGTGTTTGTTGGAAAACTATTACCAAATGGTCGCTTCCACCAAAAAATCTGTCCGTTCAAATACTGGACCATGCCTGTTAACAAAAATTAATTCGTCAAACCCGAACCCGCTAGGTCGGACGGCGGCGGCACGCGCGTGTAGTGGTGATGCATAACTTCACTCTTCACATCAAAGCAAAGCTTTGGGTACCCAAAGGGCCCAACCTTCCTTAGAGAAATGTATATATAAATCAATACATTCTCCTAATTTCCTAGATGTGGGACTATTCATCCCCTCTTCTTCCATCTTCTTCCACTTCTTTTCTCTTCAAAAACAAACCCAAACCCAAACCCAAAAAGTATTTTGAAGCTTTCCAACAATTTCTCCACATTTTCAAAATAAGTAAAATAATAAAATAGACGGCTGCAACACTAGAGTGACTACCTACATACCCAAGTCGGATCAAGCCAATGTAGTTTCAAGATCAAGTTTTGCATCATCGTGGAAACCAATACATAAATGATAGGTATCTTTTGGATTTGAACCTTCACTTAGTGTAAACCATTCAAAGTTATATCGATGTCTATGGTGAATGTATCTTGAACTAAGTATCCTAATGATAGTACCGGAACAATCACACATACTGATTTTCGTATATAGAGTGTTCTGTATGCTCATCACATTGATGGCTATGTGCTTAAATCCTGAGTTCATGAGTCTACTTTAGAAAGTGATCTTACTTTCTTAGGAAATGGCCTGATTTCCATACCCATATAGGTAAGTCTCTTAAGGCGTTTCTGCGATACATCTTTTTAGGAAAACTAGACTTATTAAGGATATATCATCCATCCCTTGTTCTTGCAGAATACAACACTAAATATTATAGGATTATTGATTTAGTGTTCCATAGTCATTCCCTTAACTCGTTGGTACACATTGAACTTTTTCTATCCTTTTCAAAACATAAGTTGGGTTTCTGTTAAGGATGATCAACCTTCATTCATAGACCTTAGCTCCATTTCCTTTGATTTTATAGAAACCATTGCCTTTGGAAGACTCTTTGTGAGTGAGTCAGCCAAATTTTTCTTTATTTCTATGCAATCAACAGTAACTATTCCATTTTTGAGTAACTGTCTTATCATTTGATCTCTTAGACTCACATGTCTAGACTTTCCGTTATATGTCTTATTAGAGGCATTGTATATTGTAGCATGATTATCATAGTTAATCAAGACTGCTGGAGATGGCTTCTTCCATAATGGGATTTCTATTATTAAATTCTTAAGCCATTCTGCTTCCTTACAAGCATCTGCTAATGCAATCAACTCCGACAGCATTGTTGAGTTAGATATACAGTTTGTTTCTTGAAAATCCAAAACACAACAGCACCTCCTAATATAAAGATCCATCCAGTTGTAGCCATGGATTTTGATTCTACATTGTTCCAGGTTGCATCACTATATCCTTCTATTACAGTAGGATATCCTTTATAAGATAAACCATAGGTAACAGTTCTTTTCAAATAAGCTAAAACTCTGAAAATAGCCTTCCAATGTTCGAAACCTGGATTACTTGTAAATCGACATAATATACTTATACATGTGCTATGTCTGGTCTAGTGCAATACATAGCATGCATAAGACTCCCAATAATACTAGAATAATCAAGTTGAGAAATGGTACATCCAGTATTCTTTTCTAATTTAATATTAGGATCTAAAGGAGTAGGTGCTGGTTTGTCATTATAATGACCATACTTTTGGAGGAACTTTTCAATGCAAGAGATTGTGTTAGTAACAGCTCCCCCTCTTTCCTAATAATTTTAATTGCCAGAATTACTTCGCTTCTCCTAGATCTTTCATATCAAATTTAGAAGATGGAAACTTCTTGGTTTCATTCACACAAGATATATTGGAACCAAATATTAGCATGTCATCAATGATAAACATATTATAACTTAATCGTTATTATCTGATTTGCTATAAATACATTTATCGATATCATTAACAACAAATCCATATGACAATGCTATTTTATCAAACTTCTCATGCCACTGCATGAGAGCTTGCTTCAGGCCATAAAGAGACTATGCTAATTTGCAAACTTTCTTTTCTTGGCCTGGGGTTTTGAAACCTGCAGGTTGTTCCATACATATCTCTTCTTATAAATCATTTAGAAATGCAGTCTTTACATCCATTTGATGTATGACCAATTTATGAATTGACGCAAGTGCTATTAAATAGCGTATAGAAGATATGCGAGCAACTGGAGCATATGTATCAAAGTATTCTATTCCATTTCTTTGCTTATATTCCTTAGCAACTAATCTGGCTTTAAACTTATCAATGGATCCATTTGTATTCCACTTTTTCTTAAATATCCATTTACATCCTATAGGTTTAGCACCAGGAGGTAAAGTCGGTTAAAACCCAAGTTTGGTTTAACTATATGGAATTCATTTCATCATTAATAGCTTCTTTCTAGAATATTGAATCTCTGGAACTCATAGCCTCAGAATAAGTTTTGGGGTCATCATCGAAGTTCATGACATATCTAGTCACATTAAGGACTTCATCCTTACTTCCTTCTATAAGATATGTAATGAAGTCAAGACCATAGTCCTTTATTTTTGCTCTTTTACTTCTCCTTTGTTCAGTACTATTATCTGGTACTGATACTTCCTTGCTGTTTTGAGCAGGAGCATAGTCATCGTCATTGATATCATCAATCGTATTAGGTTCTGGACTAGATGATCTCAATGGAATCTCAACAGTTTGATTTTCAAAGAATTCTACATCTACAGATTCTCTAACTTCTAAGGTGTAAAGAATTAGGAATGTATAAGTTATTCTATTAAGTGAATATCCTATGTAAGCACATTTAAATACTCTATTTCCTAACTTTGGTCGTTTAGGGTCTGGTTTTTTAACATATGCTAAGCAACCCCAAACTTTAAGTTTTGTAAGATTAGATTTCCTATTACACCATAATTCATAAGGGGAAACATTATTCTTTTTAAGTGGTACTCTATTTAAGATATAACATGCAGAAAACATAGCATCACCTCATAGGTTATAAGGTAGTTTAAACTTGTGAGCATGGCATTAACCATTTCTACTAAAGTTTTATTTTTCCTTTCAGCAACACCATTTTGTTGCGGTTTATATGAGGTAGTGCATTGGTGAACTAAGCTGTGTTGCTTACAAAATAAGGTGAATTCATTTGAGAAATATTCTGAATGTAATACTTTTATTTTAACTTCTAATTGTGTTTCGACCTCTGCTTTGTAAATTTTAAATTTATCAAATGCCTCATTTTTAGTTTTCATGAGATACACATATGCATATCTAGTATAATCATCAATAAATGTTATATATTATTGGTTACCACCATAGGTGATATGATTTTTTAAGTCGCCTACATCACTATATACTAAATCAAGCAAGCCAGTTTTCCTTTTTATAGATTTAAAGGATTTTCGATGTACTTTTGCTTGAACACATATTTCACATTTAGAGATAGTATCGAAATCACAATTAGAAATTAATCCTAGTTTATGCATATTTTTAAGAGAATTATAATTAACATGTCCTAGTCTACCATGCCATGAACTAACAAAATCAAAAGTATAAACAGAAGATTTATTTATTACATTCAACTTAATCATGCCGTTACAAGAATATCCCTATCCAATGAACTTTTCATTTTTGGACAGCATTAATTTGTCATACTCATACACTATCTTGAATCCTCCTTTGTTAAGAAGGTATTCAGAGATCAAATTCTTACAAATGTCAGGTACGTGATATAAATTAACCAAAATAAGAGTCTTCCCAGAAGATAACGGTAGTTCTATAGTGCCTTTGCCAATCACCTTACTGCGAACATTGTTTGCTCTAGTAACTTGATTCTCAACTCCACTAACATCTTCGTAGTTCTTGTAGAGACTACGGTCCTTGCATATATGAATGGTTGCTCCAGTATCAAGCCACCAATCATTTTCCATGTTCTCAACTGAGTTTGCCTCTTGCACTGCTGCAACCAATTTGTGTTCGACCATATTCGCCTTTAATTGTTTCTTTTGTAGACGATAGTCACGAGCATAATGGTCGGACTTGTTACAGAAATAACAAGCACCGTTCTTTTTATCTTTCTTAGAATGATTTTTCTTCTTAAACCGTGTCTCATTCTTAGGTTTTAGAGAATTTGATATTTCAACATTATTTGCCTTAGAATGATGTGGATTATCATTTAGTTCTCTTTTACGAGAGTCCTCTTCTATACAAAGATGACGCTGTAAATTCTCTAAATCATAATCCATCTCCACATGTTTCAATTTCTTTTTATAATCATTCCAAAAGTGAGGGAGTCTAGAAATAATAATTCCAACCACAAAGGATTCAGGGAGTTCAATCTTGGCATCTTTTAGTTGATTGGCTATATATATTATATCACCAACTTTCCAATAATGGACTTATTATCATGCATTTTGAAATCCATAAAATTGCATACTAGGAATTTCTTATTGCTTGCCCTGGATATTCGATATTTGCTCTCTAGGGCAGTCCAAAGTGCTTTGGCTGTTTCCAGACTTCTATGTGCGTTATAAACTGATGTAGATAACGCATTGAGAATGTGCCCGCTACATGGGAAATCATCTTCTTTACGCTTTGCTCGTTTTGCTTTCATTTCGCGGGTATCTTTATCAGTTTCCTCTAGCATTTCCTTCAAGTTATCTTCAAGAATATAGAACAATTTGACCGTGATCAAAAAGAATTTCATTGTCTTTTTTCGACGAGTGAAGTTTTCACCATCAAAACGCTCCAACTCATAACTTGAAGAGCATTGATATTGCTTGAACTCGAACCATCGATGGTTGAAGTATTGTCTAAAATTTGTTAGATAATCTGTCTATGATTCGAGAATGATGAAGATGATAACTGTTGTACTTCTGACTTCAAGGATCTATTGTGTAGGTTCTTTTAGACAATAGTTCAATCCAAAAGGCACAAACGGTTTATCGAACTATCGACTTCAGGATTCAATAAAACCTTGAAATAGCGTAATCAGATTCAAAACTTGTATGATTTTGATCTGACCAAGAACACTCAAATATGTTCTCTGATGATGCAATTTAGCAGAGAATACAATGAAGAAGAAGAGAATAGGTCTGTAATGTTTCTACATTTGTAACACCTTACAAGCATTGCAAACTGTGATGGAAATGACCGTGTTTTGCAATACTTTCTGGGCGTCGTAGATCTGTAGGAAGAAGAAGAGACAAGCAAAAGAGATTGGTCTTTGAAATGATTCCTCGATGTCACTATTTATAGTAGAATAGGAAGTGTCAATTCGTCAAGTGTTGCATCCTTTCCAACAGTCCGAAACTGTTACAAACGGTCGCCTCTCTTCATTCAAATGATCCGACCCGTTAACAAAAATTAGTTCGTCATTTTAGACCCAAACCTGGTCCGTTTGATAGGCGGCGACGTGCATGTGGTGGTGATGCATAACTTCCCTCCTTACATCAAAGCAAAGCTTTGGGTGTCCAAAAGGCCGAACATTCCTTTGAGAAATGTATATATAAATTGATACATTCTTAATTTCCTAGATGTGGGACTATTCATCCCCTCTTCTTCCTTTTTCCTTCACTTCTTCCCTTTTCAAAAACAAACCCAAACCCAAAAATTATTTTGAAAATTTCCAACAGTGTTTAGTCACTTTCCCTTTCGTTGTTATTCTAGTGCATACTTCTTCTCACTCACAGTATTTACTTTACAATTTGCAGCTATAGTATATTTGTGTAATGCATAGAGGTTGCGGGAGAGACTTTCTAAAGGACCGGTGGCTGCAGCAGGATTGTTTGAAGGGGTCTATGTAGAGTTCAGCTGCATCTACTGTGTAAAACTAAGGATGCGGCATTGGACTTGCGCAGTAGAAGGTGTGCTGATATGCGGCATGCGTCGATGAAGGCTGCAAAAAGTATTTTGAATAAGAGATGCTGTAAATATGAGGAGTGCGAGATTGTCAAAACTGTAATGAGTAAGTTTTCACTTCTTTACTTATATAATATGTAAATATTTATTTTATTTGGTATTTCTGGAGGTTTATATGCAGATCAAATGGACTTTTTGATTGGTTGGGCTAATGTATCCGATGTTTCTATTTTTTAATAATATTTAGCATTTATTGAATTTACATAGTTCAATTTTGACATGTTATATGATGTAGAGTGACTTACAAAGTGAAAAGTTACGAACCAATTGCATCGGCCTTGATTTTAAATAAAAAGCAACGCAAAAGGTTTTTTTATGCTAGAGAAAAACTATAAATTAGGAGTACTATCTAGACATAATAGCAATCGACCTTTTTATTTTGTTTTTTTAATTAGGCTCACTATTATTTCCAGACATTATCCTTAAATCCATTATTAGATCATTGATTGTTTCTAAATTGAACTGATAGTTAGACATGCAAATACAAGTACATATATAAAATATACATAAGAGGTAAAAATATAAATAAGAATGCTATCATGTCTCATTTTACGTGAGAGAGTATTAATACTTCCGTGTATTAACAGGTGGCTGCACTAAAATAAGTGAACTAAAAGTTATTATTATTATGCAACTAAATTATTTTGGTTCAAATATGTTGGTGTTGTTTGGAAAATAAGATGGGGGTGTTAAGGAAAATGTAACCGTTTCAAGTAAGAAGGACACTACGTTTTCTTTTACTTCTTTGCAAATGGGTTTTCTTATTCAGGATGAAGTTAAAATAAAATATAGACTCTATTGTTCATTTAAGCCTAGATACACCGATGAGTATCCGTTTGTATGTTGAACTTCAATATGGTTTTTATGACCTTATCCTAGAAAATCAAACAATAGTATATAGTGCATGTTTTTTACTTACATATTATGTATTTATGTTATAGATGTTAGCTAGTTTGGCCATTTTTATATATTTATTAATTTATCTTTAAAAGTTAATTCATTCTTTAGCTTGAAAGTATGATTTTATATTTTTCATTTTAACTTCTAAAGTTAAATATACATTTTGTTTTGATCGTTTTCATTACTTTTATGGATTCACTCTAGCTGTTTCAATGAATGTTCCAACATTCAATTGTCATAGCATTCACTATTATGCTTACATTACATAAATCCATGTGCCATAAGTAGATAGAACTTACTTTTGTGGGATAATTATATAATCTCTGAACTAATTTTATAATATAACTAACCATACTAAAAGGAGGATCTTATCTGCACTTAATTGCTACTAACCATACTGAAAATTTGAATATAGAAGAGCATCAAAGTACAATAAAAAAAGTCAAACATTTATTATCTTATAGATATATCTTACACAAATAGTACATATATTATAACAATCATGGATATAACTAACATTTTAATCATTTTTACGCAGATGTTTCTAGGTCAAAGTGAAGGTTCGTGGTGGCCCCTAATTATAGATATTTAATACCCAAGTTTGCTTAACTTTTCAAATGCAAAATAAATGCTATATGGATATTGATATGTTGTTGTTATATGTAGTTTAGCCAATTGACCGATAGCTTATGGTTTGGTGCATAATTTATATGTATATTGTAATTGACTTTCCTACTCTTAAGAAAATGTGTAGATATTTGAATTTAAGATGCAGAAATATTAAATTTGAATCTAAGAGAAAAACTTTGTTTTATTGATTGATTTGATACAAGTTGATCAAAAGATTGAATACAATACAATGCATCTTTATACATATAGTACATTGCTATTTATATTGTTGCTCTGCTAGATTTCGATCTTATGGCCCAATACTCGTATCCGCTTTCAATAAGAAAGAATTATTTGCAGCTGTGTGATTTCTGATGGAAGGCTGAGATCTATTGATGCTTTAATATCTTCAATATATACACAGCCAATTTATTACATTATTCCAATACCCTTCCTCAAACCTTGCTTCGGCTAGGGTTTGCTATGATTCGTTTCCAAATTCTCAATGAATAAATTTGAGCACAAATTAGTTAAAATTCAATTGTATAAATTAAAGTTGAGTATGAATGTAATGGCCCAGAAATTTCGATCCCGAAATTTCCAGATAGTTAGGAATAGAAGAAAAGAGAAAGAAGATGAAACAAAAAACAAGACACAGAAACCTCACATTCGCAGCGGATCAAATATAATATTAAATAAAATAGCAGTTATACAAAGAAAACTATATCACTTAATTACATTTTATTACATCAGAGTTACATATATACATAAACACTGGACAAAACAGTCATGTCCAGATACTACAATATCACAGTGGAAACCCTCCATACGTCCCTGCCATCCAGCTCGCCTCCTGAGCTCCAGAACGTCCTTACCTGAAAAATATGTAATACTCGGTCTGACCCGAGCATTACATCAAAGTAACACCCGGATCAGGATAGAAACCAGCGTGAGTAAACCCTTATAACATGGAATACAAAACGTATAACCTATTTAAAACCCGGGGTAACTCATTTAGATATACAACTTCACAAGTTGATATAAACATCACTTATTTCACACATTGATCTCTAGTGCCCAAAACTCAGACCAAATGATTCAATTCACTAAAATCATTCCATACCAACCCATTGATTTCACATATCAATTTATAAAGAATCGAAGTGGTTTTAGATATTTACTAATACCCGACTCTGGTCTCTTCGAAACCAATATCATCTTAACTTAAATTATTCAAGTGAAATACAACTCAATTTTTAATACAGGGTGTCACATAATTCATCAACAATAGATAACCACATCATCACAGTTTAAATCAACATATCTTATCACATAACATCACAAACCACATATTAGGAATAACAATTAATCAAAGACTTCCAATATCGTTTTATTTATCCTATAATTACATTTAAGTAATTAACCCTTAATTAATTTCATAAAATAATTATCCTTAACCCAATATGGTAATTAACCTTTATTTATTTCATTAATTAATTGCTACCATAATTATTAATCACCCTTGATTAATAACATCAGTAATTAACTACCCTTAATTACTTCTCCTAAGTAATTTATCCATTAATTACTTTACTAAGTAATTACACTTACCAATCTTATTAAGTAATCATACTCAATCAATTTCCAAGTGACTATCTCTAATTAATTATCAAAGTAATAGATCACATTCATTTAATTAATTACAACTGGGTAATCTATCACTTAATTATCCTATAACCCAATTAATAAATCTTTAATTATAAGTTATATATATATATATTTAATAATTAACCAGCCTTTAATTTCATTAGGAAATTTACCTTGATTACCACACAGATTAATTAGTCTAAAAATTATCATTGATTATCTTTTAATTAATCCCCTTATTAACACAAATTTATTGCCTTGATCCATAATTAATTACTCAAATCAATTATCCTATATTTACTTACATTGATTAATTATCCCATAATTAATCACATACATAAATTAACTAAACCTTCAACTAATTAATTAATCATACTGTCAAATCAATTCTTAAAATTTTAACACTCAAATTACTTAACCTTTATTAATTACTTAATGATTTAATTAATTATTTGTTTCTCTCAATTGATAACATAAATCAATTAACCACACTTATTAAATAATCAATGCTTTATCAAATTTCACCTTTTAATTTATCCCTAAATAAAACCCATAGGACTAACGCATTTATAATTATCTAAATACCACAATTTGTCAACAATTAAAACCTTGGGACTAACACCTTTCGATAAGGTTTAATACTTGTTCAAATATTCTTAACAGGTGGAAACGTCAATTTTTTAACCCGAGCAGAACTAACCCAAAACCCGAGTCAAACGCAAGTGATCACGAGAACTTACCCGAGTTCGATCTTCTTCCCCAATTCAATACTTTGAATTTATTTAAAAATTTTAACCCTAAAGCAATCTAAAACTGTTAACATACTTTGAATATCAGAGCTACTTGAATTTAATCTCTAGCAAATATCCCTCAGACCCGAGTTTTAACCCGAGTCCCCACTTCCTCCTCAACTATTGACACCAGAAATCGCTGTGCATATGCACCAGCAATTGCCATAGCTCCGGCCATCGACTCCAGTTCCCACACGTCGCCAATGACTTCGATAGGCTAAAGGATCATCCAGAACCACAGAAATGTTGCCCAGCCAAAATCGAGTTTCCTGACCAAAATTGGAATCCAAACATCAATAAGAAACCACCCAATTGCCAACGTCTTCGATCTCAGAATCACTCATCAACCTACCTGGAGCTACTCTAAACTCCGATGATCCTGTTTCCCCCCTCGCGATTAACCCTGTTACCCTCAAGTCGTTGACATTTCCTCGGCAATCAACTCCACAAATAACACTCAAAAACCCTACTCCGCCCTCACTGAGCCACCACGAACTCCGGAAAAATCCATCAATATTTTTCCATGCTCCTCCCACCTTCTAACCATCTTTGACCTAAATTTCAACTCTGATCATCACGCCATTCGCCGTGAATTGGCAAAAGCCCCAAAACTCTCGATACCAATTATCACAGAAATTTCCAATCTAAAAAAATATATGATTTACCTTCCTAAATTCATTATTTACAGATTGGAAACAAATTATAAACTAAATCAAGACTTCAGGTTCACTAGATTTGAGCTTATTTTGATTCAGCACTGTAAAATTTTCATTTTTGTAATACAGACCCCAATTGTTCATTTGAAAACTATTTTTAAATTTGAAATTATACTGTTATAACCATTTACTACTTGAAGATCAAAGTTTGAAGTCATTTGTATAGGTAGATATGAATTTTCATTGTTATTCCAGAGCTTGGAATTACAACGGTATCAAGCAATCATGCAAGCAACCATATATACAAATGTATATAATGTATTTCAACTAAAATCAGTTAAAATCATCCATTTAACCCATCCTTATAACTTACTTGCAGATTTATCACATGCATTGCAATATTCAACAAGTTAAAACATTTTAGAATTTTTTTTACTCACCTACATGAAGAACAGAGGCCAGGTTTACTTGTTCCAGGCTTGTTTAATTTTTCGAACTTCTTTTGTTTCAATTTTGCTTGTTGTTTGTTGAATTGATCTTGAATTCCTGTTGTATGCTTACTCGATCAAGTTGAAGTTGAACTCGCTGTTGAAGTTTAGTTGAATGTTGAAACAAGCTGAAGCTTTTTTTTCCAGAAAGTTCACTAGTTTTTGAACAACTTTGTTTACAGGCTTGGAATTTTTTTTTGAAGTTTGGATATTAACATCGTTTTGATCTAAAATTTCTTTGTTTGGCTGAGAAAACAAAACATTCAAAATTGGAAGAGAGGAAGTATATGTCTTATAAATTAAAATATGATTTATTGAAAATATAAAAGAAAGTAAAATTAAAGGTTGACACATGTCAAAACCTTACATTTGTCATTTATCATTTAATTACATTACACATATTCATATATCCTTACAATTGCCTTAAACCTCCTTAATATGTTTACAGGTGTTAAATTTCTTTTATTATATAAACTTTTTTTTCTTTTCATAAAATTATTTAAGTACATATACATTTATGTCTTACATTTACATGTATATAATGTTTGTCTCTTACTCTACTTAACTATTTAACACATGTTATTAAAAAGCTTATAAAACAACACTTGTAATTTGGCACGAATAAATTAGTTTTTAAATGGTTAAAAAGATTTTATAATTAATTTCCTAATTAATAAATACATATCTTAATTTATATAAATTAAAACCCTTTAAAAGACAATAATACAAAACAACTATATTCTAAATAAAATCATATAAAAATATACTTAAGATATATATTTATTCTTTGGATTTCAATATTTTAATCCAACTTCAAATTTAAATTTAAATTCAATTCACATATTAAATTTGTAAATTGTAAAATTCTATTTTAAAATCTATTTATACATATATTTAAAAACATCACATTACTATTATCGTTTGAAAATAACAATTTCGTCAAGACTAAATAATTTATAAAGGAGATTATTAAATAATTATCTTACCAGATATGAATATTAATCATCGAATTTATTTGTTTCATTCTTAACAATCAGAATTCCTATTAATTTACCTAATTATATTATTAATTACAATGCCTAGAAATCTGGGTTATTACATTCCTTCCTCCTTTGAATCTTTTCGTCCTCGAAAAGGAACGAAACCAGAATTTATAAAATGCTTATTATCAGAAAATCATTCTTTGATCATTTTCCAAACACCTTTAAAATCTATATAACATTGCCAAAATAGTTTTTATAAAAAATACTTTTTATAACTCGATGTCTCAACCAGTCCATCCTTGTTCTCATAGAAATTCGGTCATACGTTGATCGTGCGTCTGACTGAAATTCTATAAGTACTTAGCAGACCCGTTTTCAACACCCAGTGAAAATACTTGAAAAATAATTTTATTGAAAATATAGTAAACAGTTTTTGAAAATAGAGGATATATCTTTGGTGAGAATGCTCTGGAAATCATCACCCCCATCCATGGTCCCAGTTACATTCCAGGGTTACGTTGCCATCGCAGCAAAAGTCCATGTAACTGCAGGCTCTCCGCGGCCTCTCGATTACGCCATGGAACCCACACAACAGATCACAGTTACATCCAGGGTTACGTTGCCGTCACAGCAAAAGTCCATGTAACTGCAGGCTCTCAGCGGCCTCTGATTTTCGCAGTCGAAATGAAATCTCTCCACTCCTACATATGTCGCAGTCTATCGATGTAAAATCAAACATAGACTGTTGGCTCTCAGCGACACACACGACCTTCACTATGTTACCATAGATCGCAGTCTACCGATATAAAATCAAACGTAGACCTTGGCTCTCAGCGACACACACGACTTTCGCTATGGTAACCTCTACTCAAGATCCCCAGGAACTAGTTTTGTCTGGACTCCTCACAGGATCAACTTTAGAACCCCCCCTTGGAGCTCAAGGCAGCACCACCCGACGGTACTCCTGAGAAGTTCATTTCAAGGGAGCGCCTTTTTCCCCAGAGCCATCATCAAAACATTTTATACTATACATATATAGTATCTTTAAATCATACACCTAGTATGATCCCATACAAAGCTTCTTTACACAAAATCGATTATTCCAAAATCGATAATTCTCAAACTAGGCTTTCTAAATTCTCATATTGATTTTACCCAAAAATCAAAAGCCTTTCCAAATCCAAAGGTTCCCAAAACCTTTTCCAAAATCCTCATAAGATCCTTTATATATATACAGATATATACAATTTTTAAAACTTTGGATCATTTCAAACTTGTATAAAACTCCTTTTATACTTCAAACACTTTCAAAATCCTTTCCTTCTGGCAATAGATTCATCAAGGGGAGTTTTATCTTATAAAACAAAGATATTTAACTTTGTTTACTCAAAAATCAAATATTCTAATTTGATTACTCTTTACAAAACCACTTACCATATCACTTACTTCCATAAACAAAATTTCAACCATAGAAATATCCAATTTCTATTTTATTTCCTCATATATTTCACAAAATATATTTTCACTTCAAAAACCATTTCAAATTTCTTATCCACAAACTTCAATATCAATTTCATTCCAATTTGTACGATGTACACATATCATCCGTACGCTATACAAATCTGATCGCTCACTCGATCACACAATTTCACTTCCGAACTAGTATCGTCCACCCGACTTCCTAGTGCAGACACAGATCTGGTTTCTTGATCAGAAACCGTTATTCTCCTTGCATGGTCATAACTATGATAGAGAATATCCAAAACCAATCAACAATCCATATCCAGGTTCGCCGTCGAAAATCGAGTGAAAAATCCCACTCGGATCGATATAATTATCTCGAAATTCTATGCTTGAATCTGGATCAAATCACTATGCGAATAGAATAACATACGTACACCCTACGTATTTATCTTTATTGGTTCTTAGCCAAATCAATTCCATTTCTATTCACATTCATTTTGATTACCATTCACTTACTCACAATCGCTTCAATCCATTTGGATTATCATCTCTATTCTTATCTCTATTGGGTATTTAACCAATAACAGTTTGAACTCCGATCAGTTTATTTAGAAAATAGCTTGAAAATTTTAAAAATAGATAAGAAGTTGGAAATTAATTACTAGTTTGTAAAATAGGTGTAAAATAGTTAAATAAAATAGTTAAAATAATTATGGAAATTTTAGATAATTGCAAAATAATAGTAAGATAGTAATTAGTTTTGTAAAATAGTTGAAATATAGTAATTAGTTTATAAAACAGTTGGAAAAATTGTTAAACAGTTCCAAAAATAATTGTAAAACAAATATAAGATAGTTTGGCTTTTAAAAGAAAGGTTATATATAAATATATATAATGAATAGCTTGGAAAAATAAATTTATATCAAAACAATTTATATTAGAACAATTTATATTAAAAATAGTCCAGAGTCAAAATTGTTCACTTCCCAACTTCCATTCTCATCAATTCAATTTAAATTTTCTCTACCATTTAAATTGACCCAATTCCAATTTAAATAACTTCAATTTCCATTAAAATTGAGTCAACCCCAAATCAAGTTGAATTAACCTCAGTTTCTTTTCAAAATTAACTTAATTCAACTTTGATTTCAAATTCTTCTAATTGAACTAGTTCCAATTTCAATTCATTTCAACACCAGTTTGAATTAATTCCAATTTCAAACTCCATTTTCAAATCAAGTTGAATTATTCTTGATTTCTTCCCAAATTCAATTCAAATTCCATTTGAATTTAAAATTATTCAACTTTAATTACAATCCCAAATAAATTTGTACTAATTTCAAATTGAACCCATTTCAATTTCAAATCATTTCAAATTAATCCAATTCAAATTTTCCATTTGAATTCTTAAACTTATTCATCTTCAATCTCAAGTTCAATTTATTCAAGTCAGATTCAATTTCAATTCAAGTAATTCCTTATCCTTAATTTCAAATTAAAGTGTGATTTTCCTTTTATCCCAATAATGGATATATTACCACACTTCATTTCTCATTCAATTAAAACAAATCCAATTCACAACTTAAAGATTTTTAACAATAGGATGATATCATCTAATTTATTTTAATTCATCCATTCATTTTCAATTTCTAGATCTCAAACCCATTTTTAGATCACACAAATTCTCAATTTCAATCAACCACTTAACTTTCCAAGTTAAATTCTAATTTTATCTTCAAATTTCCAAATCAGGTTGATCATTCCAACTTATTTAACCTTTTCCAAGTTAAATTCAATTCACTTAATTCAGTCAAATTCACACAATTTGAATTCCTATTCAAATTTCAAAATTCTTTCCCATGTATAAATTCAAAAACTTATCACTTTGGGTATCACATCTTATTCCAAATTCAAAACTCACCATTTAGAGTTTATTTCAAACCACCTTTGATATTATGTATATCCACATGGATACATATTAATTTCTTTTACATACCAAGTTATACTTTAAAATTTTAAACCACCTTTGGTTTTTAATTTAAAACAAATTTCTTTTAAATTTTCAAAAAATTCTTGTTTGAAATAGGACCATTTCATTCAATTGCATTAATTAATTACGTCATTAATTAATTCCAATTAATCACATTCGGTAATTAACTTATTTCTTAATTACCTTCATTAAGTAATTGTCCTTTAGATTACTTACCTCCAGTTACTTTGTTAAGTAACTTCCTCTTAATTTATCATTTCCAATTATTATACATTAAATAATCTCATTAAATAAAGTTTAATTAATGACATAAATTAATTGGTTATCCTTATCCTGAAACCTTTTCCAAATTCAAGATTTAATTTCAGTTTGGTTGTATTTCTATTACTTCTTAGTTTAATTCAATAATTTAACAACCAATTCCTTTACTATTTGTTAGAAAGAAATATTGCTTTATATATCAAAATATTCTTATATAAAACCATTTAAAATCTTTATATAAGAAAATAACAAGTACGCTCTCTCATGTATATATATACACTCAACTCATTTTAGGGTACCACTTACCCTATCCTTAATGAGTAATCCCAACAGAGCCAAGGTTCTCGCTTAACCTTCAGCTACGATACCAAATGTAACGACCCAGAAATTTCGATCCCGAAATTTCTAGATAGTTAGGAATAGAAGGAAAGAGAAAGAAGATGAAACAGAAAACAAGACACAGAAACCTCACATTCGCAGCGGATCAAATATAATATTAAATAAAATATCAGTTATACAAAGAAAACTATATCAGTTAGTTACATTTTATTACATCAGAGTTACACATATACATAAACACTGGACAAAACAATCATTCCAGATACTACAATATCACAGTGGAAACCCTCCATACGTCCCTGCCATCCAGCTCGCCTCCTGAGCTCCAGAACGTCCTACCTGAAAAATATGTAATACTCGGTCTGGCCCGAGCATTACATCAAAGTAACACCCGAGTCAGGCTGGAAACCAGCGTGAGTAAACCCTTATAACATGGAATACAAAACGTACAACCTATTTAAAACCCGGGGTAACTCATTTAGATATACAACTTCACAAGTTGATATAAACATCACTTATATCACACATTGATCTCTAGTACCCAAAACTCAGATCAAATGATTCAATTCACTAAAATCATTCCATACCAACCCATTGATTTCACATATCAATTTATAAAGAATCGAAGTGGTTTTAGATATTTACTAATACCCGACTCCGGTCTCTTCGAAACCAATATCATCTTAACTTAAATTATTCAATTGAAATACAACTCAATTTTTAATACAGGGTGTCACATAATTCATCAACAATAGATAACCACATCATCACAGTTTAAATCAACATATCTTATCACATAGCATCACAAACCACATATTAGGAATAACAATTAATCAAAGACTTCCAATATCGTTCTGTTTATCCTATAATTACATTTACGTAATTAACCCTTAATTAATTTCATAAAATAATTATCCTTAACCCAATATGGTAATTAACCTTTATTCATTTCATTAATTAATTGCTACCATAATTATTAATCACCCTTGATTAATAACATCAGTAATTAACTACCCTTAATTACTTCTCCTAAGTAATTTATCCATTAATTACTTTACTAAGTAATTACACTTACCAATCTTATTAAGTAATCATACTTAATCAATTTCCAAGTGACTATCTCTAATTAATTATCAAATTAATAGATCAACCCAATTAATAAATCTTTAATTATAAATTATATATATATATATATATATTTAATAATTAACCAGCCTTTAATTTCATTAGGAAATTTATCTTGATTACCACACAGATTAATTAGTCTAAAAATTCTCATTGATTATATTTTAATTAATCCCCTTATTAACACAAATTTATTGCCTTGATCCATAATTAATTACTCTAATCAATTATCCTATATTTACTTACATTGATTAATTATCCCATAATTAATCACATACATAAATTAACTAAACCTTCAATTAATTAATTAATCATATTGTCAAATCAATTCTTAAAATTTTAATACTCAAATTACTTAACCTTTATTAATTACTTAATGATTTAATTAATTATTTGTTTCCTTCAATTGATAACATAAATCAATTAACCACACTTATTAAATAATCAATGCGTTATCAAATTTCACCATTTAATTTATCCCTAAATAAAACCCATAGGACTAACCCATTTATAATTATCTAAATACCACAATTTGTCAACAATTAAAACCTTGGGACTAACACCTTTCGATAAGGTTTAATACTTGTTTAAATATTCTTAACAGGTGGAAACGTCAAATTTTTAACCCGAGCAGAACTAACCCAAAACCCGAGTCAAACGCAAGTGATCACGAGAACTTACCCAAGTTCGATCTTCTTCCCCAATTCAATACTTTGAATTTATTTAAAATTTTTAACCCTGAAGCAATCTAAAACTGTTAACATACTTTGAATATCACGAGCTACTTGAATTTAATCTCGAGCAAATATCCCTCAGACCCGAGTTTTAACCCGAGTCCCCACTTCCTCCTCAACCACTGACACCAGAAATCGCTGTGCATATGCACCAGCAATCGTCGTAGCTCCGGCCATCGACTCCTGTTCCCACACGTCGCCAATGACTTCGATAGGCCAAAGGATCATCCAAAACCACAGAAATGTCGCCCAGCCAAAATAGAGTTTCCTGACCAAAATTGGAATCCAAACGTCAATCAGAAACCACCCAATTGCCAACGTCTCCGATCTTAGAATCATTCATCAACCTACCCGGAGCTATTCTAAACTCCGATGATCCTGTTTCCCCCCTCGCGATTAACCCTATTACCGTCAAGTCGTCGACATTTCCTCGGCAATCAACTCCACAAATAACACACAAAAACCCTACTCCACCCCCAATGAGCCACCACGAACTCCGGAAAAATCCATCAATATTTTTCCCTGCTCCTCCCACCTTCCAACCTTCTTTGACCTAAATTTCAACTCTGATCATCACGCCATTCGCCGTGAATTGGCAAAAGCCCCAAAACTCTCGATACCAATTATCACAGAAATTTCCAATCTAAAAAAAAATATGATTTACCTTCCTAAATTCATTATTTACAAATTGGAAACAGATTATAAGACTAAATCAAGACTTCAGGTTCACTAGATTTGAGCTTATTTTGATTCAGCACTGTAAAATTTTCATTTTTGTAATACAAACCCCAATTGTTCATTTGAAAACTATTTTTAAATTTGAAATTATACTGTTATAACCATTTACTACGTAAAGATCAAAGTTTGAAGTCATTTGTATAGGTAGATATGAATTTTCATTGTTATTCCAGAGCCTGGAATTACAACAGTATCAAGCAATCATGCAAGCAACCATACATACAAATGTATATAATGTATTTCAACTAAAATCAGTTAAAATCATCCATGCAACCCATCCTTATAACTTACTTTGCAGATTTATCACATGCATTGCAATATTCAACAAGTTAAAACATTTTAGAATTTTGTTTACTCACCTACATGAAGAACAGAGGCCAGGTTTACTTGTTCCAGGCTTGTTTAATTTTTCGAACTTCTTTTGTTTCAATTTTGCTTGTTGTTTGTTGAATTGATCTTGAATTCCTGTTGTATGCTTACTCGATCAAGTTGAAGTTGAACTCGCTGTTGAAGTTTAGTTGAATGTTGAAACAAGCTGAAGCTTTTTTTCCAGAAAGTTCACTAGTTTTTGAACAACTTTGTTTACAGGCTTGGAATTTTTTTTGAAGTTTGGATATTAACATCGTTTTGATCTAAAATTTCTTTGTTTGGCTGAGAAAACAAAACATTCAAAATTGGAAGAGAGGAAGTATATGTCTTATAAATTAAAATATGATTTATTGAAAATATAAAAGAAAGTAAAATTAAAGGTTGACACATGTCAAAACCTTACATTTGTCATTTATCATTTAATTACATTACACATATTCATATATCCTTACAATTGCCTTAAACCTCCTTAATATGTTTACAGGTGTTAAATTTCTTTTATTATATAAACTTTTTTTTTCTTTTCATAAAATTATTTAAGTACATATACATTTATGTTTTACATTTACATGTATATAATGTTTGTCTCTTACTCTACTTAACTATTTAACACATGTTATTAAAAAGCTTATAAAACAACACTTGTAATTAGGAATGAATAAATTAGTTTTTAAATGGTTAAAAAGCTTTTATAATTAATTTCCTAATTAATAAATACATATCTTAATTTATATAAATTAAAACCCTTTAAAAGAAAATATTACAAAAAAGCTATATTCTAAATAAAATCATATAAAAATATACTTAAGATATATATATTTTTTGGATTTCAATATTTTAATCCAACTTCAAATTTAAATTTAAATTCAATTCACATATTAAATTTGTAAATTATAAAATTTTATTTTAAAATCTATTTATACATATATTTAAAAACACCACATTACTATTATCGTTTGAAAATAACAATTTCGTCAAGACTAAATAATTTATAAAGGAGATTATTAAATAATTATCTTCCCAGATATGAACATTAATCATCGAATTTATTTGTTTCATTCTTAACAATCAGAATTCCTATTAACTTACTCAATTATATTATTAATTACAATGCCTAGAAATCTGAGTTATTACAATGAATCTGAGAGTATTACACTCTAATACAAGATCTCTGGCCGATAAACATCAATAAGCTTTGATTTTGAGTCCAGACAGAGAGTCATCAGTGACAATTGTTCTTCAGCAACTTTTGCTTAAGGACTTGGAGTCTTCCTGAAAGCTATTATCCTTATTGGTCTTCTGCTTCATAGTTTAAGGAATTTCATCAATGCTTTCGACTTTCAATATTTCTCTGAATTAGGTGAAGCTTGCTTTCAAAAGAGGTTTGGTCGGTATATCTACAGTCTGGTAAGTAGAAGGTATGTGGTTTACATTCAATTTCCCTCTGATTACTTGTTCGCAAACAAAATAAAGATCTAATTCGATGTATTTTGTTTTGGAATGTAATACGAGGTTACCTATAAGATGTGTTGTGCTTAAATTATCACACCACATAGTTGTTTTGCTTTATGTTTTGACTTGTAGTTCATCAAGTAGATACTCTATCCACATAACATCAGTTGTAGCATTTGCTACACTTCTAAATTTGGCCTCGATGCTGGGCCTTGAAACTGTAGGTTGTGTTTTTCAGCACTAAGATATAGGGTTTTTACCTAAGTATATGCAATATCCAGTTGTTGACCTCCTATCATCTAGATCTGTAGCCCAGTCTGCATCAGCATAGCCATTGATACTGATTGTCTTGCTTGCTTTAAGTGTAAATCCAAAATTTAAAGTTCCCTTGAGATATCTTAATATTCTTACTGCTTTCCAGTGATCATCTATTGGATTTTGCATATACTGACCTGCTTTATTTACACTATAAGTGATGTCCGGTCTAGTGATAGTTGCATACTGAAGTACACCAACAATACTTCTATACTGACTATCATTTGATATAGCTTCCCCTTTATATTTAGATAAATGTATATTGCCGGCCATTGGAGTAGAAAGCGATTAGCTTGATCCATTTTGGTTTTATGCAGAATTTCTGTTGTATACTTTCTTTGATTCAATTGAATTGATGTGCTGGATATCTTTTTTACTTCAATGCCTACGAAGTAATTTAGATTATCAACGTCTTTGATTGTAAATTCATGTTTTTAGCGCTTTATTGGATTGTTGATTTCTAGCTCACTGTTGCCTGTAATAACAAAGTCATCAACATATATTAGTACATAAATTATTATTTCCGTACTAAATTTTGTAAATAGAGAGTTATCAGATTTTGTTAGGTAATAGACCATTCTGATCATTGTTTCCTTTAGTTTTTCAAACCACACTCTTGATGCTTGTTTTAATCCATAGATTGCTTTATTTAATTTGCACATTCGATCCTCCTTCCCTTTTTGCCTGAAACCATGTGGCTGCTCCATATAAACTTCTTCCTTCAAAGCATCATTTAAAAATGCATTATTTACATCCAATTGTTTGATGCTTCAATTTCTATATAAGGAAATTGTAGTAACAATTCTAATAGTAGTATGCTTTACAACTGGCGATAAAGTTTCATTAAAATCAAATCACTCTGTTGCGAATAGCCTTTAGCTACTAGTCTTGCCTTAAACTTAGAAATCGAACCATTTTCATTTTTTTTATTTATAAGTCCATTTGTAGCCAACAATATTTTTATTTTTTTGGTTAGGAACAAGATTCTATGTCTTTTTTCTCATTAATGCTTTATGCTCTTCAATCATGGGTGTTCTCCAATTTTTATTTTGCATGGCTTGATCATGTGTGCTTGGTTCCACTCCATCTAGAACTGCATTGAAAATCTTTGGTTTGAATGTACCACTTTTTGATCTGGTCACCAAGTGATGACTATTCTTGGTTCTAGTCTATTGTTGGCCAGTTCTATCTATTTCTGGTTGTGTATTTATATCAGTACTTTGTGAGTTATCTTGTGTTTAATGAGGAATGGGTTGCACTCTTGCTCTTGTTGAGATGATTGATCAGGTACACTGGGTGACTAACTTTATTCATCATCTGGTTCAAGTCTAGATCCAGTGCACTGTGAGTTTGAATGGATTGCTTGATGGTTGATGCTGCTTTGAACTGATTCTCCCTAGGGTTGTATCATCTCTACTGGTGGAATAGGTATTGGTGGTAAACATTCTTTTGTGTTATACACTTTATTAATGATTCTGATATCTAATTCTTTAAAAGGGTAAACCTTTTCATTGAAAACCACTTGTCTAGAGAAAAATATTTTTTTTCACTTTTATCTAAACATTTGTCCCCTTTTTATTACCAGCATAGCCTAAAAAGGTGCATAGGGATGACCGAAAATTTTATTTATGAGCATTGTAGGGTCTAATATATGGAAAACATAAATATCAAAACACTTTGAGACTTTAATAATCTGGAATGATATCAAACAGTATTTCTATTGGACATTTTAAATTTGAAACTTTTTATGGTAGCCTGTTAACTAAGTAAACTGCTGTAGCAAAGCATCTGGCTAAATTTAAAATGTCCAATTTAAATAAGGTAAGCCTAGTTTCAACAATCTGTCTATGTCTTCTTTCAGTAAGTCCATTTTGTTCTAAAGTATAAGGATATGTTGTTCTATGATCAATTCCCCATTTTTGAAAGCACTCCTTTAGTGGCAAGAACTCTACTCCACTATCTGCTTCTTTGACTTTGACCTTGCAATTTGTTTGATTTTCTGCTTGAGCTATGAATTGCAGAACTGCATTATGAGTTTTTGACTATGATTTTAAAAAATACGTCCACACATATCTAGAGAAAGCATCTATAAATGATATATAATATTTATATCCATAGTCAGTATATATTGGGGCAGGTCCTCATAAATCAGTAGCAATTAATTCTAGTGGTTTATCGCATTGAGTTAGAGTGTAAGAATGGCATTTATGACTCTCACCCATCTGGAAATATGTACATATATATGGTAAAGAAATATCATTAAATGAAATATTCTTTTTATTCAATACATGCTTAACAATAGTAGCATTTGGATGCCCAATTTTACAATGCCACTTATCATATATCTCACTATTTTCTTACTGTTTGAATTCAGAATTATCACACCAATTTCTTTTAAAATTTGGTTTTAATGAGTTATCCACACTGAACTTGTACAATCCTTTACATAATTGTTTACCTTGAAAAGTATTTCCTTAGTTAGGATGTTCTTGAATAAGCAATAGTGTAGATAAAACTCAAAATAAACATTATTATCTCTTGCAAGTTGTGACACGCTTAGTAAGTGTTTTATAATGAATGGAACTCTCAATAGATTATTAAGTATAATTGTTTTTTCCCATAATATATGACTTACCAGTGTGTGTAATTGCAACAGATTTACCATTACCCATGTGTATAGCGTTCGTACCTTTGTACTCCTTGTTTCCAAGATTTAGATTGCTCAAATTATTGGTGATGTGATTGGTTGCTCCTAAATCAGGGTACCGGTCTTCATCTTGAATTTGATTAGGCTTTGCTGTTTCAGTTTGAGAATTTTTTGCATCCATCCGATTACTTGATTTTGGTTGTATGTGCCATGTTTGCACTATAACTCGAGTTTCTTTGAATATTTGACCCCTGACTTGGAGCATAGTTAAGATTTAGTCTAAAATAACACTTTCTGCTGTATCCCCAAGTTTTTCACATATTTGACATTTTGGTCTATTGTTGTTATTCCATCTGCCTCTTCCTCTAGATCTATTTGAATATCCGTCTCTTTGTGTAGATTGATCTCCTATGTTTTTATTTTAACTCTTACCCTTACAGTTAACAACAAAGTTGGCAAAAAGTTTGATTCTTGTGGTTTCTTAATATCGATTATTTCTTCATGTGACAGCACAATAGAGTGTGCATCATCTATTGATGGTAAATTTCTCTCAGAAATTATAACTTCTACTACTACTTCATATTCATCACCTAAACCACTTAGAATTATCATAATTTTCTTTAAACCTGAAACTTTTTGATTTGGTGCCTCCAAAGTGTCATAGATTGACTTAATTTTGAATAGATACTCTCTCATGTTGTGATTATCCTTTTTGAAATTATGAAGTTTTCTTTTAAGAAACATTACCTTTGCTGTAGATTGTGAATTGAAACCTTGTCAATTGTTGTCCAAATCTCACTTGCAGTTTTGCAGCCTATCACATGAGATAGTAGATTTGTATTTATTGATGATAACAACCATGAGCATATAAGTCTGTCTTGTCTATGATGTTTCACATATTCTTCAGTACCGATAATCTTGTTTTCTTGATCAGTGGTACACTTTGAAAGGATTGGTATGGTTCCTTGAATGAAACCTTCAAGACCATATCCTTGAAGGGCAATTTTAACCTGTAACTTCCAAAGAAGATAGTTTTTTTCACTGAGATGGACCATAACCAATTGACTTTGTGGAATAATTTTTTACAAGCTTTTTCGCATTTGATGTAGTATGATGAGACTCACTCTACTGATTGGTGTTTTAGATTGGCCTTTATCTGTTATGATGATCTTGTATTAACAGAGAAGGAAAAAAGACAGTAAACATAAACTATAATTCTTGATTAGATGACTGGATCAAAAACTTCAATCAAGACACAGTTAGGTTTAAAAAAACCAGAAAACTCAAATGATGATGAATTTTGATGAGTCTTTCTCAGGATGGCACTTTCTTTGAACTTGTGTTAATGATTTCTGTTTTCTTGATTCTGTTTTTCAGAATTTTGATTGTTGTTCTTTTCAGATTCAATAACGAATTCTAATGCAGCCATAGTAATGAAAAAACTAGTATGGCAGTAGTGATTATTTATCGCGTCTTCTTCTCATATGATGATTTTAAAATCTAATGAGAAGAAAACAGACTTAGATGATGATTTCTTTATTTTTCAGATGAGTTTGATTGATGATATCACTTTTGATGCTGTTAGGCGAAAGCTTTGATACTATATATGAATTTAAGATGTAGAAATATTGAATTTGAATCTGAGAGAAAAACTCTATTTTATTGATTGAATTTGACACAAGTTGATCAAACAATTGAATACAATACAATGCATCTTTGTACGTAGAGTACATTGCTACTTATATTGTATTTTCTCTGTTAGGCTTCGGTCTTCATGGCCCAATATCTTTATCTTCTTTCAATAAGAAAGAATTATTTGCAGCCGTGTGATTTCTGATGGAAGGCTGAGATCTGTTGATGCATTAATATCTGCAATATATATAGGGCCAATTCATTACATTATTCCAATAGTAGGCTATATTTTTATGGTAATCTTCTTGGTTATTAGCTCGAATATAGTGTTTTTTAATATTAGTCTACAAAAATATTCAAACCACATTATCTAGAAATATATCGCGTAGGTTGGTCAACATAGGTTAAGATTAGCTTTTCTTTTAACGATAATGTATTATCAAATGTATGAAGCTATAATTTTAAACTTACCCCAGTTATGGTGAATATATATCGACGTACAACATGGTAATATGCTTCAACTTTGATATATTTTTATGCATAAATTAGAACTAATTTTAGTTATAACTCAAATGAGTAGGTATGCACTACGATGAAAATGGTATGAACATTGATTTGTATGACTTTATGCATGAAGGATTCCGTTACAACTAAAATAAAGTAAATGATAGATAGTTTATCCTATAAGAAGCTTCATCAAATACATTGATTACATGACATCCAAAAATATGTTATTCAGTTACAATTCATTAATATCCATTTTTACGTTCATGTAACAACAACTCCAAAAATATATCGTTACCAAATTATGTGGTAGACCTTGTGTGCGTAACACGAGTTCGCACAGTTTTTTTTTCTATAAAAATTAACTAGAATAACGATTTTGTTGAAATTATTTAGATTGGATCTAAAATAATTTAATCATTATGGGTCCAATAAGATCTAAAATTGAAAAAAATTGAAATTCATCAATTTATCCTACTGTGATCCGATCTAGTTCCTTCCATGGTATTGGAGTCTAATAGTCTATGCGGTCTAAATTACAAATATTATGACTAACTTACAAATGCCTACTCATTTAGTAGGTTGTTTAGAATAGTGTCAAATGTTGGATTTGAACAATCAAGTACTCTATCCTACCTATTGGACTGGCCCGAAGGATGAAGTAAGCCTAAAGATTATTCCCAATATGAAGTCTAAGTTGATTTTAGGGCTCAGACTAATTTTAATAATCTATTTTGAAATTAAAAATGATATTTAATGTAAAGGTGAAATTTAAAAAATGTAAGTAATTTTTTAAATGTTATAAAATATTTTTCAAAATGTTTTGAAAACTAAATTATTTTCGAAAGTTTTATAATAACTAATTAAGTAACTAATTAGAGGCCAATTAGTTAATTTAAAAAAAATATAATAATATATATACAATTATCATAAATAGTTTAAGGTAATTAATATTTAAATTATCAAAATTAATCAAATTTTATTACAATTACTATAATTAAATAAATAAATTAAATACTAATTGATTATAAATTATATACATGTATAATGTTATACGAATATTACTATAAATGTTACAATATGTGTGTACGTATTCCATTTTAAAATGTTTAAAATGAATAAAATTAAATTAGTTAACATGTTAATTAGTTAATAAATTAAATAAATTAAATATGATTTAATTAATAAAATATGAATTAAAATTAAAGTTAGATATGATTAACTAAATAGAGTGGAAATGTAATAAACCCATTGGTGTCAAAATTGGCTAGCAATACTTAATTATGTAAAATTACCAATATCCAGTCCAATCATAGAAATATGAAGTGAAATAAAATGAATAAAAAAATTAAAATAATCATAAAGCAAGTAAAAAGAGACAATTTATAGTGGTTCGACTAACTCCGAGCTAGTCCACTCTCAAATAATCCTTTTTATTATACTGAAGTTTGTTTACATTTACAATCCAAAATCCAAGAATAAAATTGGCAGAATGTAGCCTAGGTTGAAGATAAAGAGAAGAAGAAATAAGTTCCTTTTTTCGATGCCATGTCAGGTGTATTTATAAGGGAAGACGTGCATGAATTAGGCTAAAAGTTTATCAGAAGGTTTGGGAGATCAAGACGAGGCCACCTAAAAATTTATAGTCCCATTGGGGCCCACAATAGGGATCGGTACCAATCCCTATTAGTGTGACCAAATGGGCTGTGATCCCTATGAGGAGTGCTCCATGCTGTTCGCTAACTACTTTGCAAATTTCGTGCAATTCCAACATACGGTTTGTGAGATATCGCATTTTTCGTGAAGTAATGTTGCTTGAATTTTGATTTCTTCCAATCCCTCTAAAGGGATAGGTAACGATCCCTCCAGTCTCTTCCAAATGACATGCGATCCTTAGAGGATCTTATCCATGTTGTATTATGCTTAGCCTCTAAGTTTCACGCCGATTGGATTAGTAGAACTTGAGTTATTGATCAATTTTTGTTGCAATATGTTATGAAAGCTGATTATAGTCGATCCAATGGAGGGATAGGTATCAATCCCTCCAAATTGCTCCAAATGATATGCGATCCCTATGAGGTGTTTCACATGTTGTAATTAGCTTGTCCTTCAAGTTTCATTTCAATTGGATGTGTAGATATTGGGATATCGATCGGTCATTGCTATAAAGTTGGGTTTAGTCGATCCCTAAGAGGGAAGTGGGCCGATCCCTCTTTCTTCATTCTTTTGACGTGCGATACCTACGGTAGGCTCCATAGGTCCCCACACCTTGATCACAAAATTTCATATACATTGGACTTATGAATTTTGAGATATTTATTGTTTTCCGTTGAGTTGTACTTGCTTAGCTGAAATATGCCGATCCCTTTCTTAGGTGAAGTAATTTGCCCATAACTTGCACATACAAACTCCAAACAATATACGCTTTGAAATGTAGCCTTGTGTGGCCTTCCTTGTCACTTTGTACCGGCCTCACCTAGTTTGGGATAAAAATTGAGGACATGTACCGATCCCCTAGGGAAAGGGATAAGCACCGATCCCCTACTTGGACGAGGTACTAATTCATACTTAGAATATCCTGGAGATTCTATATTTGGTATTGGTTGATCGTTGCTTCATGTCATTGCCTGCACTTGATTTTTGAATCTCACAATCATCGCTCTTGACTAATGGCCTTGATATTGTGAAGTTTGTTGGATTAAATCCATCCACTTACTGCCTTAGCAAAATGTGGGTTAACACTTTGCTTCCCAAAACATGCCTTGCGATAGGAAGGTGTGTTCTAAATTTCCATAAATCCAAAATTCGAAGTCCATAACCCAATGATAGCCGTATTTTCCAATCCAGAATCCAATCCAAATCCATGGTCTCTTCGGACCATTTTATCTGAATCTGCATCCATCCAAAGCCAAGTCCATTACTGTTCAAAACTGATATCCAAATCCATGACCTCTTTGGGTTGTTATCCTAATCAAAATCCTCGATCTCACTGGATCCTTGCCGAGCACAATTCGTACTCAATGACCTAAGTAGGCCGATCCATCACATTTGAGCAAAGCGACCTAACCCTTGCTAGGCATTGTCCATACTTGATGACCTCGATCTCTCCAGATCCTTGCCAAGCACAATCCATACTCGACTACTTGAGTTGGTCGATCCATTGCATTCGAGCAAAGAGACTCCTTGCAAGGCATAGTCCATACCTGATGACCTCGATCTCTTTGGATCCTTGCCGAGCACAATCCATACTCGACGACCTGAGTAGGTTGATCCATCACGTTCGAGCGAAGCGACCTTCCCCTTAACAGGCATAATCCATACCTAACGACCTTGTTAGGTTTTATTCTTCGACCTCGAATCCCAGTGGAGGACTTAATCCATGATGCATGAGTCTGTTTCATCGTGTTTGCCTGACGAAAAGACCCGTACCTTGCGATTATTATCCCGTCTCTCCAGACAGGACCACTTACGGCCTATGTTATCTATCACATTGATCCAAATTTAAGCATTCCTAAGTCCATATGCCAAAATATAAAATAAGAGTCCGTACAACCAATAAACCAGACTTAAAATAAAAACTTGAAAAATAAGAGTTCGAAGCAAATAAGAAGAAAAAAAAGAAATTTCACAAACTCGAGCATAATAGTTTATCATCCTCACAGGGCATACTTAGGGAGCATCCTCGATCATATACATGTGTAAGTCACTTAGCCATCCTACTGCGGAGTTTGTAACTTATTCCATGCCATCACGATCAATTGATAGTAAGTTGATGGCGACACCTTGATCTAGTGCCATTTTCGTTCGAGGTGGACAGTGGCTGCTCCCATTCCACCACTGTAGCCCGAGTCCTCACATATTTTTGTAACTAAAATCCTTACGTGTTCCTCAATGATATTCTTCAAATGCCATCAATCATTTGTATTGTGCCCATTTAGCTCATGAAATAGGCAGCGCTTTCATAATATTTGTTCGCGTTCAGAGGTTCCCTCCTTGCCGGCCTTTGATACGGAAGGTATCCTCGAGTATCCAGATATATCCGTTCTAGGGATTCATTCAATTTTGAGTAAGAGGAGAATTTTGGTTCCCTCTCTATCACTTCGATCCATCGAAGGTATTATCCATGTTCCGTTTACCCTTGTCCTTTCCTGAGCTTTCACCTTGCGGTTCTACACCCCGTACTGTATTAACTTCCATTGCCTCTTTATCAGATTTTGAATCTTCTTGTCATAGAAACCTTTCTGCTTCATGGAAGAATTCTCTGAGGTCCATCAATGGATCATGTATCAGTGATATATTAAAATCTAAATTATCTGCAACTTCTGATACTACCGCGATCAAAACCATCGATAGATTTGGTTGATCCACCGAAACAATTGCCGCATTGAACCCGGTTAAGAAATTCTTGAGTGATTCTCCTGCCTACTGCTTTACTGATGTCAATGTCATCACATTCTTAGGTCTCATAATGTGAACCCAAAACTACTTCATAAATCTTTCGACCAATTCCGTTCATGTGCTAATAGAACCACTCTCCAACCGTCTGACCCATAGCGTAGCTACATCCGTTAAGCATAGAGGGACCATCATGCCAGGACTCCTTTAGAAGCCCCTTGTTTTCCATATGCCATATATACCTCATCATATTCATAGTTGGATCTGACTTTCCATCATAAGCTTCCGATGTTGATAGTTTGAATTCTGGTGAATTCCTAGCATTCCTGGTATTAGTAGCGAACAGAATTTTATTTACATCCTCCATATTCCTGTTCAATAATCCCCCATGTATAGCTTGCCTGATCATCTCTACAAACCTATCATCATCTTCCAGTGGTAGTCTCCTATCATCATGTCAAAGCTTTCCCCTTGTCTATAAGGGGATCTGGAACGTATTCATTTGGACGAGCATCTAAATTTTGATTTGCACCAAGCTTTATGGGATTGACCGTAGATCCTCCAGCATCACGATCAACTAGACCTAGGGGCATGCTCCCATGTCTTTGTAGATCATTGATGATCCATATGGAGGGATCGGTGTCGATTCCTCTAAGATGGCCAGGGACTGCCCCCGCCTACTCTGTTCCACTCCTTTGTCTAATAGCTTCGTCCCCACGCTCTTGGTTTTGATTTCCAACGAATCTTGTCGCCTCAACTCTTTAGTCCCTAGCTCCATAATTCCTATCAATCCAACTCCTTGGTTTTTCATTCCAGCAGCTCCTATGACTCCAACTGGTCCGATCTTTCGGAGTAGATTCTACATCATTTCCATTTGTCTTTTCAGCATTTGTTCCTACATTGCGACCATTATTATTCCCATTTTATCTCTGGTGATGTAGATAGATGTTTAGTTATCACCAGCTCTCGAAGAAACCTCATGGCTCCCTTATGATGGTGCCTATCTGCTACTTGTCTTCTTGTTGATTGTCTCACTATTGCTTCAAATCCAAGCTCTCTAATTGATTACAAATCTGGACTCCAAATCTGCAGAGGATAGCTTTCTTAGCGAAAGCACCAAATGTTGGGAGTCAAAATTGGTCACCAATACCCAAATATGCAAACATACCAATATCCAATCCAATCACAAAAACATGAAGAAAAATAAATGAAGAAAAAAATTAAAGCAATAAGAAAGCAAGTAAAAAGAGATGAGATTTATAATGGTTTGGCTAACTCCGGCCTACGTTCACTCCCAAATGTCACGACCCATTTTCCCGTACCCTATGAATCGATAATAAACCACACATGTCTAACTCAAATTGCACGAAAATACGAAATATGAAGGGTAATAAAGAAAAATAGACAGAACAGAATCTCACTCGAATGGATTAACATATAATATTGAACAAATATCTTCATAGAGGAAAATTTTTAAATACATATATCAGAGTCTAACATAAATTCAGCCTAGGCAGTTATAAGCATCTGCCCTTGCAATTGCTGACAAGCATCAAACAAAATACACTAAGTACAGAGGATAATAGAATATGTCCATACGTCGATGAATATCTCCAGCTCTCCTCTGGAAACTCCAACCGTCTTTGACAAACCTGAAACTACTTGGATCTAACCCGAGTATTGTAAACACCCAGATCAGGCTTGATAAACCAGCATGAGGAAAATTAAACAATTAATGACAGTGTCATATATCAGCCTTTTTATAAATCATTTGAAAATAAAGAGTATCTCATAAGACCATGCCCACACATAAACACAGACAGGTTTTTACCTTATGATAACTAAAACACTTTTATATATCAAAACCTTTGATATTATTCTTAATGACATCTCTTTGAATTTTTTTGCAAATAAACTTATTAATCTTAGCGAAAATTGTTACCATCATTAAATTCTAGCATACTAGGCTCTACAAACAAAACCGTAGGTTCTTTTTAGAGAATGGATTTCCATATAAATGACCAGGTGAAGGATCTACCTTACGAAATAGGTACACCTCTAGATGGATGCCCCGAGGCACAGAACATCTGCCCTCTACCAACACAAGACCGACCTACCTCTATAACTAGATAGTACCGAATATATCATCCCTTGGTCGTTACCAACCTTTAACCGAGTGCTCGTTTCTATACACCACATTAATTTACATCCCGAACGTCATAGCGGGAAGAAATATATCTAGAAGGGGATGATCATATCCTAATTGGGAATGACCCTCTTAGCCTTGCCGCATCTAATCCTGTTTCGGTTATATTTCTGGTTCGATGAGGCTTAAGGCTATGATTACCTATTCACAAAGCACATATCACATCTTTGAATGCCACATTGCCATTTCCGTTAACTACTAATTGCCTTCCACAAAAATACAACCCTTGAGCTCGTACGTCTCAAGGAGGGTGTTAAGCTAAGAGAAGTTGCCATCTCCGCCACCACTGACGTACATTTGTAAAAACCAATGTATATAATATTTAGAAATGAAATGTTAGACAAATGTCCATACAAGTTGTCCAGGAGCAGGACAAACCGAAGACACTCTCCTACTACCACTAGAAGCGAGCAGTCCTTGCAATTCGCAAAATCTCCACAACGAGGAGGCCACTGCTATGTATAACTCGGGTGCTACCCAAAGCAAGCCAACAAGTAGTCCTCACGCTATAAAGATCCACGGACTTCAATCATCTTCAACATGTCTTCACGTTCGAACGTATACATTGGTTCAAAGTGGTTTTCGTATAGGAATTACGCAAATCCGACCCCGGTTCCTTCGAAGTGCAATTATCGATAAAAAGTGAATATGAGTATATAGGATTTATTAAGTCTCTTTTCACTTTAATTCTTTTCATATGATTTCGAAACCTCTTCCTTTTGACTTAGGAGAATTTCTAAGAAATTCATTCTTTTTCTTTGGAAAATATCTCAAAATTCCTTACTTAACTTTCAATCAAATTCTTTACTTTTATGTTGGTCAAAAACAATGTTATTTAAGACATCGTTTATGATAAATCCTAAAATAATTCTTAGCAAACATTTTTCAGTAAATTGGATCATAGAAATCATTCATTCTAGATATTGCTTAAATTCTGGATAATGCTAATCTTCTTTTATTTTGAAAAACTTAACAGATTTTATTTTATTAAGAGCATATGGGCTTTCCTTTCGATTTGTTCCACCCCTCGCCTAAGAAAAGAAAACATAGGCCATGTAAGTTCAGGGCACTGGTTTCTCCATCCCTAACCTTAGTTAAATACCTTGTTTTATCTTCCTAGATCTCACAGGCGGGACAAATGTACTAGTCGTTTCCGCATACTCAGATTTTCAACTTTATTTTGATATTGCTTATAAATATTCCAAATCATCTTTCAAAAATGCTTAATTATCCTTTTTAAAACATTCGCAATTGATTCTGGGAAACGCCTTTACATTTAAACTCATATTCCAAAAATTATAGAATTCGCAGCAGAAAAGTGCTGCGGAAAGTGCTATATAAGCATATTTGATTTAAACAACTTTTAAACATTTGATAATTCATGTTTTTCAATCCAAATATCTTTTAAACTAAATAGATTTATCAAATTTATTTCATATTTTTCCCAAATTAAAGACATACATTTAAACAAATTTCCTGTTATGGTCACTTAACAGCACTAGCGTGATTTTTCTGGAAAATTGATTTGGACTTATTTCAAAATCTACTTAACAAAACTTTGATTTTATTTCTTCGTTTAGAAGATATGGATATAATAGTCTGTAATTTTCTTATCTCGAAGAATTTCGAGCCATATTTCTCTCTATACACTTGTTTGAACTTCTCGGCGTGAAATCGCGAACTACCATTGCGCGACGTGTCTAGTTTTAACTTATTTTTCAATACTTGAAATAATCTATTCAAATTGAATTCTATTACTTATAAAATCATTAAAAATCAATATTCTCACTTTTTAAAGCATTTAAAATGCATTTTTTACTATTACCATATTATAATACTATTTTATTCCTATTATTTTAATATTAAATTTTAAATTCTAATTTTAGTTCAATTTCAATTCTAATCTCAAATTAAACTTAATTAAAACTTAGATTTCAAATCTAATTTCAATTTAAAATTCAATTCAATCTCAAACTAAACTTTAATTTTCAAAATCGATTTCAATTTCACTATTCATCTCAATTTCAAATTAACTATCTTTTTCAAATCCATTTCACTTCAAATTTCAAATTCTCTTTTATTTTTTACTTTAATTTCACTTCAAACTGAAAAGAGACTTATTTTTTCAAAATATCTCATATTACTAAAATATGGTCTTATTAACAAACTGATTGTTTAAATCAAAATGAACATTTCTAATATTCATCTTTATCACTATCATAACATCCATTCAACTGATCACATAAATATGATTTCAAATCCAACATTCACTATAAATATCATAACGGGACAGATTATCATAATTCACTCAATTAAGTAACTATCAAATCATCCATATTAACAATCAATGTGAACATTCATATGTCATAAGTTTGTAAACATGATTGTTTTAATATAGGTAAAATCTTAATTCAAAAGCGATGAGAATTTCTCACCTTCATGTCCACTCCGTCAAACTTTTTCGTAGGCTACTTGCTTTTCGAACAAACGTGCTTTTTTTGAACGTTTTGAATTCTCGCCTTAATTTATTTCTTTCCAAACCACTTTTGTTTTCCTTTCTTCTTCTTTTTTCTTTTCTTTTCTCTTTTTTTTCCTTCTTTTTTTATTGGAGAGGAGGGTTTATGGCTTGGCTATGGGGTGTGTGGCCTAGGAAGGAAGGTACGGCCTTGGTAGTGGGGTGTAAGGGCTTGGGTAGGTGGTGTAAGAGGGTACGGCCGTGGGAGGTAAGGGTATAGGCTTGGGTTAAGTGGGCTTTCAGCTCGGCTTGGCTGGTAGGGCTCGGCCGTTGGGGGTGTAGGGGGTACGGCATGGGTTTTGTGACGAGGAGGTGGGTAGGTGGTATCTTGGCTTGGTTTTGGTGGTGCAAGGTGATGGTATGGGAGTGTGGAGATGATAGCTTGAAGGTAGAAGGGAAGTGGTGGAAGTAGCTTTAGGAAAATGAATAGAACGGCTGTAAAAAAATGATGAAAAGGGTATGGCTATTTATAGATGAGATTTGAGTGGCAAATGACTATACTAACCTTCTCTACTTTTGCAATTTTTAAATCTTTGATTAAACCCTTAAGGACATGCATTTAAGAAAGGAAAGGATGGATCATTAATGTGATTTGAATTTGTGAAATGATTACTCTCTTTTTTTCTTAAATTTTGTGTTAAAAAGAAAGAAAACTTTTGCTTGATTTGATTTGCATTAAAGGGTAGGTATATGTGTCACTAATCCCTTTATTTAGCTTTATTTTCACTTTCCATTAGCTTGAATTTTAGGTGTTAAGTTATATCATGTGTAAGAGAAAAGAAAGTCATGTAATGATGTTGTTTTATAAAAGCTTTAATTATTTTTAAATTTCGTCAAATCATACTTTTACATCTTTTTATATTTATGTACATATCTTCAAAAGTAAACTCTTTTTGTTTTTATTGCTAAATGTAGAATGTTTAAACAGTTTGTAAACTTGTATTTATAAGCTAAAAAATGTATCAAGTTGCGACAACTTGTCGACAACTTGTTTTGGTTGAAAACAACGTTTTTATCGACAAATATTACAGTCAAAATATGAAGTTTTTGTTAAGCTATATATTGAAGTAAACCAAACTTTAAAATGAATTTTTTATTTCTTTTAATAAATTAAAACATGTCTCTTTATATTTTAAAATCATATTTAATTAATATCAAAATATCTATTTTTACAGTGTATGTAAATGTAACAAAATGCGACAAATTTTGGTTATTTTTGTAAAAAGATTATTATCATATTTTTAAATATATAAATATACTTTTATTATCTTTATTAGATTTTTTAAATAAGATTTACCTTTTTAAATAAATGTTTAAATCTATTTATTTAAGCCTTTGTTTATTCTTAACAAAACTTAACTTTTATCGATTTGTTCCAAAATCCAAATTTATACTTTTTAATTTATTATCCATAAGAATAGATAATTATTTATTATATATAACATATTTATGTAAGATTTAAATTTCTTTTAATTTAAAACGAATGAAATCTCTCATTTTCGAAGTAGTGAAATGACAGGTCGTTACATTCTCCCCTACTTAAATGCATTTCGTCCTCGAAATGAAAGTTAGATAAAGGAATCTATCTCATACTCATATCGTTAAATAATTTGACTAATGTCTACTAATGATACAAAAGAAGAAGGTCGATATTATAACAACACTAAAACAAATGATGCCAAACATACATATAAAGATTCCCTATTAACCTGAGTATCTATCACGTACTTACGGTTATATGTACATACATCAAGTCAAACTTCTATCCTACCCATTCTAGTGTATATTGCACATTTAGGATAATATATACAACAACCAAACAAGACTATACGTCCAAAAACAACCACATTGACACTATATCAACATAAATGAATACATCCACATAACTCATTATCTGACCTGAACATGTACTATACCTGAGGTCTATATATATATACATACCAAAACATCATACAATATGTGATATTTGATTCGATCTATTATTCGAATCCATAAATTTACTTTCAAAGTAGTATCGATCCTCCGATTTTCTAGTGCGGACTTTGATCAGACTTCTTGATCACAAACCTTGCTTTCCTTGCATAGCTCTCAACTATGATAGAAAACTCGTGTACATAATCATAAACTCTCATCAATGTTTGCCGTCAAGAATCGGGTGATAAATCCTTTTTCGAATTAGTGTAAACACATCAAAATTCTGTACTCAAATCTTAGATCAAATTTTATATGTCGAAATAATCTACATTTGTTACCCAGTGGCTTGACCAGGTAAACAGAGACTTGATGTGGAAATCTCGTTCGGCATAAAGGGTCGTTCGGCACAACTAGGTCATTCGGCACAACTTGGTCATTTGACATAACTGGGTCGTTCGGCACAACTAGGTCGTTCAGCACAACTGAGTCATTCGACACAACTAGGTCGTTCGGCAGAACTAGGTCGTTCGGCACAACTGGGTCGTTCTGCGTAACTGGGTCGTTCGGCATAACAAGGTCGTTCGACGCAACTAGGTCGCTCGGTATTCCAGCCTCATTCGGCATTCTAGCATCGCTCGGCATTTCAGCCTCGTTCAGCACATGGCCTCGCTTGGCATAAGCATGTCGTTCGGCATCTCACCTCAATCGACATCGAATCTCGTTCGGCCTACACATTTCACTCAACATACTGCCTCGTTCGGATTGGAGACATGGCTTGGCATTTGTGGCTCGGCACATAGAAGTCACTCACCACGGGCCGAGGTATCTTGCTACTAGGCCCATTAGGGAAGTCCAACCCATCTTCGTCTATAAAAAGAAGGGTTGGGGCACAGTGAAATGGACCTTTTTTCGAGAACACCGGGGAGACTCTGCTGCATTCAAGACTCATTCAAGACTTATCCTTTTTACTTAGCAGTTGTTTTCAAATAGCTAGTGTATGGATTATATTTATAATCAATTGTTGAGTAAAGCAATAAAGATCAACTTCAAAGTGGACGTAGGCAATTACGTCGAACCACTATAAATCCGGTGTTCTTATCTTTGCATTTAATTTAGTACACAGTTTTCTGTTTTAATTTATTTTCTTTATTAATCTCTCTACATAACTCTACTCAAGGGTGTTACTGACTAATTCTGGTGCTAGCATTTTGGTGCTTTCACTGAGAATCGAATTCTTAGGCCGATAAGATCTACTTTGTAGTTACTGGATTGAAAAAATCCCCCGAAGGAGATCCGACCTACTCATAGGACGCTCGTTGAATCTATTCAGAGTTTCGACCGATAACTCTTCTATGGGAAGACCACGTATCCGACTAGCCTCTCATAATGCAGACGTCCATGAGACTGCTAGCGTGCAACAAGTTGGACCTAGTAATCAACAAGCAAATTTAGGTGCAGGGACAACCGCCCAAACTCAAACGGAAGTCATTACCAGGACGGAGTTCAATGACTTAATGAGGGAACTCAGGGAAAGTAGAGGGCAACTCGCCGAGCAAATTCAGGCCAACGCTAATCTCACGACTCAGCTTACTCAGCAGTAGCATCCGAATGCTAGAGGTAGCCCTGCACCTTATTCTTCATCTGATAGCTCGACTTCAGCCGATGGACCTCCCAAGCGTAAACGCTGTAAGACTGAAAATGTACAAGCAGGTACCGCTGATCGATCAACCAGGGATCAAACACGTGAGGAGGCCGGACGGCCAACTCACCCAAGATCCTAATGAAGCTGGCCTTCAGGATGCACGTTTGGCAGATCGCCAGCAGATGGGACATCAACTCGAGCGATCCTGTAGAACAGAACCCAACATTTCATCCTACATACAAACTCCGGACTTATCAGCCATGGTCAGGCAGTTAATGGGAAAGAACCAAGGCTTGATCAACGAAGATTGGGGAGTATCCAGGAGTCATACTCCCTTCATAGATACTATCCTATAGGACGAGTATCCCAGGAAGTTTAGTATGCCAACTATACTGGCCTACGAAGTGAAAACTGATCCCAGACAGCACGCAATGAGGTATGAATGGATGATGTATTCTGCCAGAGCGAACGATGCGACCAAGTATAGGTGTTTCCCAATCACTTTATCAGGAGTCGCCACTATGTGGTTTACTCGACTTCCTCCGCGGTCTATATCCAGCTTCGACGAGTTGGAAATGAAATTTGTTGAACAATTTGGGATACATGCTACTCGTCCAAAGGATGTGATGTCCTTATCAAGCATGATCCAGGCTCCGGGGGAGTCACTGAAAGCATACTTGCAGAGGTTTCACGTTGCAGCCACTTAAGTAGCAACCCTAACGACCATGCAATTTTGATGGAAGTAATGCAAGGTGTAGATCCAAACTCGGAGTTTGGAGATTGGTTGGCAGGAAAGCCCCCAACTACGTTGGAGCGATTCTATTCGAAAGCTCATCAGTTCATAAGGAGGGAGGAAGCTCGATGGACAAGGCGAGATAAGGCACCAGGGCCTGTTCAGGAGACTGTGAAAAGTAGCAATGCCGTAAAGCAACCCGCGAAAACTTAGGAAAGGTTCAAGTCAATGTCCAGAACAAGCCCGGACAATCTAAAGGGTCTAGAGGAGGAAATCCTGAAAGAAAAGAGAAACAGGGAAATGGAAGCCGAGGATTCCAACCTACAACGAATACACCCCTCTAAATACATCTCTTGAAAATATTTATCTATCAACCTGTAACACCTTTCTGTAGGATCAAATTTCACCCTAGAGGGGGCGGTTGAATAGGGTGATGCTATTAATTATAAAAATTATTGCGGAAGTTTATATAAAATTATTTTCAACACAGATATATCAAAATAGCAACACAAATACTAGCAGAATAATAAATGCAGAAATAGAACGACACAAAATTTACTCAGCTTCGGCAAAACCCTACCTATGTGCTGCCCTAAGGTTTCTACTAGAAATTAAGCAGTCGGACGCTTACACACATAAACTCGCGACATTTGCTATCGACCAGCCTTAACTTTACGCTCAAAACCCCGCCACAACTCAGCCACTGAGTTGCGAATTCTCGACCTGCACCACCGCAGTTCGTACCCTAGTCACACGACTAGAAATTACAAGAGATTAAAAAGAAAAATATAAAAACAACAATTTAAAAACCAATTAAACCCTAATTTAAATATTAAAGCCCTATTAAAAATTGAGAGAAGCCGGCCCAAAAATAGACTTAAGAATATTTTTTCGTTTCCACTTTTTTTATTTCCTTCGGCCCTCTTCTTCTTGGTGAAAGAATGACTACTTCATTCTCGTTTCTCTTTTGTTCTAAAATTAGGGTTTTCTAAAATTGAAGCCGCTTCAATTAGTCATTCCAATTTATGATCTTGCGGTGCTTGCTTTGTTGAATGATTGTCTCTTCGATTTTGCATATGGCTGCTTCAATTTCGTCGAGTTCTATTCAAAGAATCTGGTATGTGATTTGTTACATTTTGCTTTACTGTTTCAGCTTGCTTGAACTTGATGCCTTTTGCCGATGATGTTATAGGGCTTATATAGGAATCAAATTCCTTATTTTTCGTTCGTATATTTCATACAAGTTTGTTTGATAATTTTCGGCTTGCCGTTCGATTTTGCATTGATGATTGTGATGATTTCTGACATTTTCAATTCGCTTCAATAACATGGTATTGATTTCTGACTTGGTTCGATTTCTTGGCCACCACGGTTTTTCTTTGAAACTGTTACATTTGACTTTTTTTGACGATGTTGATTTCTATTGTGGCCACCACGACTTCGATTTTTGTTGACTTCGGTCACTTGATTTGATTATGTTGATTTCACTATGACTTCGGCATTAACTTGTTCAACTTGAAACTGTTTGGCACATTTTTCATTTTCGGTTTCATAAACACTTTGGATGTCTACATCTGTATATGCATTCATCTTTTCCACTGTGTATTTGCATGCTTGCCACTGATCATATGTTGAAGTCTTTGACAATGATGTTGATTTCGTTTATGTGCTCGACTTTGGCCATTAACTGTTTATTGCCTCTGGTCATTTGCGTCCTGATGCATATGTATTCATCTATTCACTCCATCTTCATTTTCTTTCACTTGAGTATGATTTCCTTTATAAGAGTGCACTTGATTTCATGTGTACATCGAGTCTTAGTTTCTTCCGACCGTTATTGCTTCGAGGCAGATCATATTTTTAAGTTGACAGGTCTTGGTCTCTTGATGCATTCTGGTGAGTTGTTCTTGACCAGTTGACTGTGACTTGTTTGCATTTTCATTGTGCATTTCTGTATATGTACTTGAATCTGAAATTTTTGCTCATCTCTGTTGTAGCATTGTGTACATGTGTATTTGCATTTCCATGAGTCACTTGTATCAGTTCATTGTTAGATGTGTCAGAGTTATAGTTTGTTATTTGATGTTGTAATTCTCTGCGTTCATTTGTGTTGATCATTCATGTTGTTCATTGGTGTTTGAAACTCAAACTCTGTTGGTTTCTGGAAGTGAGTCCGTTGTAGTCTGGAGGTCAATGCAAACAAATCGATCAGTGAATTTTTGGTTTTCTGAATTGATGTTAACGCTTGTTTTATTTGTGTTAGATGATAGTGGCCGCTTTGTGTTTTATTTGCACTTGGTCATTGTCACTAGTTACAGTTTTGTAAATATTTCTACACTTGTCTTGGTTGTTGCATTTCAACATGTGACTAAAATTACACTGTCTGTTGTAGTTTGCATTATTCATTTGATGTTTTTTGTTGTCTTCACTGTCGCTGTTGCATTTGCTCCATGTATTCGTGTCTCCGTGATGCATCGCTTGGCCATATGTATGCATCGAGGCAGTTTGCATTTGTGTTGTAGCTGCTGTCCATTTTGGTTTTGCTAGCTGTACTTGTATATTTGAACTTGAATTATTCCTCTTTGTCTTTGTTCAATTTCAGCCCTCACTCGAGTTTGAGTTGTTGCCATTTACTACTGCACTACTTCATTGATACATATATATGTCTTGTAGAAATGTTATGTTTGTATCATGTTGTTTTGAAGTTTCTGATTAACTTGGTTCATGCCATTCTTCTGTTTTAGTATTGGTGCACTTGGTTTGAAATTTTTGCTATGATATTGAAATTGATTATTTCATGAACTTGCACCTGTGCTGAATCCAGCTAGTAGCTCGGGTTTGACCTTGTGCTTGTGTCGTGACATTATTTTTATTGCACTTGAGCTGAACCCGGCGTTTCATTTGGGTTTGGCCTGTGCTCACCTTTCCCTGTAATTTTATCAAGTGTATATATCGATGTGCACGGCCTTGTGGCATGTACAATGATACACTATGCATGTCAAAATTCACATTTTATTTTGTACTGCAAAAATATTTCCTTTTCAATTTTACAGCATCAATATTTGTTTTTGCAGATTGCTTAGATGCTGGATTCAATCTGAAATAAAGTTGTAGATAAATTACGAGTGAATGAGCGATATGTAGTGAGGTGTATTTGTAAATGATAAATTGTGATGTGATCGAATTTGTATTGTATTTTATATGTATAGTGAGAGCTTGAATTTATACTATTCAAAAATTGTAACAAATATTTGTTTGAATAAATAACCTTTTGGATTCAAATTCTGTGTTATTTATTTTATTCAGCAAATATATATTAATTATGTGAAAAATAAAATAGTACATTAACAAATACATTTAAATGAATATATATATATATATATTTATTATCATCAAACAAAAATCATATACTCGCATATTCAACACTTTCAATACAGAAAGCCACGCCCCAAGGAGTCCACAGACGAACAGAAGTGGACGGGGAAGTACTGTCGCTTCCATGAGACTCACGGGCACAATACTGAGGAGTGTAGGCACCTCCATGATGCCATAGAAAAGTTGATCAGGCAGAAAACGCTGTAGGAATTTGTTAAGAACACACAAGAGGGTAGGCAAGGAACATCAGACCCCGGACGTGGGCTGGCTCCTCGCCATCCAGAGGAACCTGCCCGAACCATGGGTAGATTGATCATAAACACCATAGTCAGAGGACCTCACCCTACAGATAGAAATTGGCAGGAGATGGAACGATATGGTACCTCCTTAAGGCATGCGGATTACGAATGTTATTCGAATGTGTAAAATGGAACCCCTGCAAAACAACAACGCATGGTGACAGACGATATAGTGTTTAGAAGCTGAGATGCAGACAAGGTGGAGGCTCCTACCATTGACCCGATGGCCATATCTACGGAGATTGGGCCAGCATACGTCAAAAGAATTTTAATTGATTGTGGAAGCTCCATCAACATCAACTTCAAAAAGGAATATGACCAAATGAAGATGGAGACAAAAGACTTGAAGCTATCTAAAGCCCGTATCCAAGGCTTTAATGGTGCAGCGACTGACGCGATGGGGTGTGTCGAGTTACCAGTTGAACTAGGAGAGGGTGAGCGTAGGAGAGTGCTAATCCAATCTTTCATAGTGTTGGATGTTGGCTCTCCATACAATGTATTTCTGGGTCGTCCGGTCCTGACGGAGTTTAGGGCAGCTTTGGCCCCATGGTGTTTGACAATAAAATTTCCGACGGACAAAGGAGTCAGTGTAGTGCATGGTGATCAGGTGACCGGTAGCGCATGTTTTGTGGCAGAACTGAGAGAGGCTCATCGGAAAGAGAAAGAAAAGGTTGCGGACAGCTCCGTCCGCATCCAAAACACTGACAATTGACAGTTAACTCCCAAGCCCTGGCTCGGGCAACAATCTCGGATCTATAGAGACGTAGATCCAAGAGATGATGATGGGGACCCTGGGAAGCGAATGAAGCACCGGATGAGCTGACGAATGACGTTCTAGTCAGCCGGGATGACCCGTCACGAGTTCTTAAGATTGGATCGCAACTCGACCCGTCATTGGTCGAGGATCTTACTGATTTCCTCCGAGTGAACCTGGACATTTTCACTTGGACACATTCTGATATGTGCGGGATTTCTCCCGCTATTACGGGTCATATGTTGAACATAGACCCGAAGAACGTCCCAATAAAATAGAAACGAAGAGGCATGGACCCGGAGAGGTCCGCCGCCCTCAGAAAGGAGGTGGACAAACTCAAAGCCAATGGGTTCGTCCGCGACGCCCTCTACCCTGAATGGGTATCTAACCCTGTGCTAGTGAGGAAAGAGAATGGGAAGTGGCGAACTTGCATTGATTATTCTGATTTAAACAAAGCATACCCGAAGGATTGTTTCCCTTTACCTTGAATCTACCAGCTGGTTGATTCAAACGGCCGGACACGAGCTATTGTCATTTATGGATGCGTACTTGGGATACAATCAAATGACGAGGCACATTCCAGATCAAGAACACACCAGTTTTGACACGAATGTTGGGTTATATTGCTATGTCATGATGCCCTTCAGATTGAAAAACGCGGGAGCAACTTATCAGCGTCTGGTGAACCGAATGTTTAAAGATCAGATTGGTAGAATGATGGAAGTCTATGTGGATGACATGCTCGTGAAGTCACGACAGTCAAACGACCACATTCGAGACTTAGCAGAGATGTTTGATATACTTAGGCATTATGGGATGAAAATCAACCCTTTGAAGTGTTCTTTTGGCGTTGCGTAAGGGAAGTGCTTGGGTTTCATTGTGAATGCGCAGGGGATTGAAGCTAACTCGGAGAAGATTCAGGCTATTCGAGACATACAATTGCCCAAAAGTATAAAGCAAGTACAAAGCTTGAATGGAAAGGTGGCTGCGCTGAGTCGATTTATATCCGGAGCTACGGATAAATGCATTCCTTTCTTTGATGTGATAAAGATAGGAAAGAGAAATCGAGTGGACATCCGACTGTGAGGAAGCATTCCAAGCTCTGGTTATACATTTTGAAAGTCCCCCGGTGCTGTCAAAACCAATTGACCATGACATGCTGTATGTATACCTGGGTGTATCCCAACACGCTATCAGTACGGCTTTGGTTCACGAGGAGGACTGAGTTCAAAAGCTAGTGTATTATGTCCGTAAACATTTGACGGGGCAGAAAGAAATTTTCTCAAGATTGAGAAACTAGCTTACTACTTGGTGATTGCATCATGCAAGCTTCGTCCATACTTTTAGGCACACTCAATCAGCGTTTACACCGATCAACACTTGCGGTAGGTAATCCAATGACCAGAAATCTTTGGAAGGATGTTAAAATAGAATATCAAGTTGAGTCAGTTCGATATTACCTACCTGCCACAAAGGGCCATACAAGGGCAAGCACTAGCAGACTTCGTTGCTGAATTCACCATGTCAGACGAATCAAACGGTCATAATGTCATACCTCCCGTTCGATGGAAGATGTACACCAACGGGGCATCTAACGACCGCTGTCCGGGGGCTTGCATAGTTCTTGTGACTCCTGAAAACCGATCAGTTTGTTATGCTTTGAAGCTTGAATTCTCAGCAACAAACAACGAAGCCGAGTATGAAGCATTGATTGCTGGGTTGAGACTTATCAGAGAATTGGGGATAAGATCGGTTGAAATATTTTGTGATTCACAACTGGTAGTATACTAAGTTCGGGGGACTATCAAGCTTAAGGGACAAAGACTTGCCCCATACCTAGCACAGGTTCAAGAGCTGCTAGAGAATCTATAGTATTATGATATTTCACATGTTCCGCATGAACAAAAAAGAGCATTCAATTCATTGGCAAAATTTGCAAGCGCCGGCGATGCGCAGCAAATGGGATTGTTTCCCGTTGAAACCTTTCATGCCCTGAGTATAAATATGATGGAGGTACATTTCTTATTAGAAACAGAAATCGAGAAGGAATCATGGATGACCCCATTCAAGCAATACCTGTTACATGGGGTCGTACCCGAAAGACGACAAGTCATTCATAAGGCCATGCGATATGTAATGCAGGACGAGTTAATGTATCAGAGGGGATTCTCGACCCCCTTACTTCGGTGAATATCCCATGATCAGATAAAATGAGTCCTGAAGGAGTCCATGAAGGAGAATGTGACGACCATACTGGGGGGCAGACATTAGCAAAGAAAATCCTCCGCTATGGATCTATTGGCCGACTGTAAATCGGGATGCCGTAGATTATGTGAAAAATGTCAGAAATATGCAAAAATCCCAAGAGCTCTACCGAGGAACTCACAAAAATGGTTAGTCCCTGGCCGTTTGCAATGTGGGGGATCGGCATAGTCGGTTCCTTACCCCTATCCAAAGGTGGTGCGAAATACGCGGTAGTTGCGGTCGATTACTTCACCAAGTTGGCAAAAGCAAAGCCTTTGGCCACTATCACCACCAAAAAGGTCATTAATTTCATTGTATGAAATATTATATGCTGTTTTGGCCTTCCACAGGCCATCATTACAGACAATGAAACTCAATTCGAAAGTAAAGAGTTCCAAGAGTTTTGCTATAATATGGTATTGAGAAAAAGTTTGCAGCGGTTGCTCATCCGAAAGCCAATGGACAAGTGGAAGCCGTGAACAAAATAATCAATTCCATATTAAAAAGCATTTGGAAAAGGCTAGGGGCAAGTGGGTGGATGAACTTCCAAAAGCACTTTGGGCTTATTGAACCACCCACAAGTCCGCGACTGGCCACACTCCATTCACATTGGCATATGGCATGGAAGCTGTTATACCCGTAGAGCTTGAAGTTCCATCACATCGGTTAACTTATTATGACTCTGAGTCGAATCAAGATCTTTTGCTGGAATCGCTGGACTTCATTAATGAAAAACGTGAAAAAGCTAATTTAAGAGCAGCCGCATGTAGACACTGAGTCGCTCGATATTATAATGAAAAGGTCCGACTGAGAATCTTCGATGTGGATGACCTCGTTTTGAAATGAGTTTTTCCAGTCTCATCACATATGTACCCCGCATAGGAAGGTCCGTACATCATTGAACGGAAGCTTGGAGAAGGAAGTTTCAAGCTAGCAACCATTGATGGTGCGACACTCCACCGGTCATGGAATAGCGAGCATTTGCGGCATTATTATACTTAGTTCACTCCTTTCACATTTTTAGTTGCAACTATTTCCAACATGTTTTTATTTCGTTGATTCTTAGTTTATGGCATGTAATAAGACAATTTAGCTTGTTTTCATTAATAAAGGCTCGAATCCATTTTTTCCATGTATTTTTAATGTTTCTGTGTATGATAACTCTATGGCAAACAACTAAGAGGTGTATTATTCCGTCTGACGTACGAACGCGCACGAGCACTCAAAATCTCCAAGTCCCCTGAGTGCGGATTGGAGTACTTTGAGTCCCCTGAGTGCGTACCAGAGCATAAACGACTCAAAACCTCCGAGTCCCCTGAGTGTGGACTTGAGTGCTCTGAGTCCCCTGAGTGCGGACTAGATTATGAATGACTCAAAAGCTCCGAGTCCCCTGAGTGCGGACTGGACTACTCCGAGTCTCCTGAGTGCGGACCAGAGTATAAACGACTCAAAATCACCAAGTCCCCTGAGTGTGGAATGGAGTACTCTAAGTCCCCTGAGTGCGGACCAAAGTATAAACGAATCAAAATCTCTAAGTCCCCTGAGTGCGGACTGGAGTACTTTGAGTCCCCTGAGTATGGACCAGAGTATAAACGACTCAAAATCTCCAAGTCCCCTGAGTGCAGACTGGAGTACTTTGAGTCCCACGAGTGCGGAACAGAGTATAAATGACTCAAAACCTCCAAGTCCCCTGAGTGCGGACATGAGTACTCTGAGTCCCCTAAGTGCTCACTAGAGTATAAACGAATCAAAATCTCCAGGTCCCCTGAGTGCGGACTGGAGTACTCTGAGTCCCCTGAGTGCAGACCAGTGTGTAAACGACTCAAAATCTCCAGGTCCCCTGAGTGCGGACTGGAGTACTCCGAGTCCCCTGAGTGCGGACCAGTGTATAAACAACTCAAAACCTCCGAGTCCCCTGAGTGCGGACTGGAGTACTCTGATTCCCCTGAGTGTGGACCAGAGTATAAACGACTCAAAACCTTCGAGTCCACTGAGTGCGGACTGCAGTACTCTGAGTCCCCTGAGGGCGGACTGGAGTACTTTGAGTCCCCTAAGTGCGGACTAGAGTATAAACAACTCAAAACCTCTGAATCCCCTGAGTGCGGACTGGAGTATTCTGAGTCCCCTGAGTGCGGACCAGATTATAAATGACTTAAATCTCTAAGCCCCCAGAGTGCGGATTGGAGTATAAATGATTTGAATTCCACAAGTTCCTGGAGTGTTAGCTAGAACACAAATGACTTAAAGTCATCAAGTTCCCGACGTGTGGACTAAAAAATATTCTAAGTGCTTGAAGCATGGAATAAAAGATGAACAACTCCAAAGAATTTCAGAGTTATATGAAGATAAATTGAGAAGTTTATGTAACTCACGATAGCTTGGTTTTTGACCACAATAATGCAGAAAGCTGAACGGTAAAAGTCTTTGAAAAGAAAACAAACTAAGCTTTATTTATTCAAAAATAAGTTTATACTATAACTCCTCCAAAACTCAGAGTTAAAAATCTATTTACATGAACTATGAAAATTATTTAAAATAATTACATAATCTAAACTAAATCTTGTTGAACAAGAGTAACAATTACTTCTTCGACTTCTTCGTCTTCTTTCCCTCCTTCGTCTTCTCAGATGACTCCTCTCCGGCGCGTTTTCCCTTGAAAATTTACTTTGACGGGGAGGAAACAACCGAGGAAGTATGGGGAACTTCTAATGGCTTGGACCCGCCAAGGAGGATGACCTTCAACGGCTTGTTCAGAGGATCGTCTAGGTCCACTACTTGGGGCTCGACTTTGATTTCGACCATCCTTTTCTTTTCCTCCTCGAGCTGCTCCTTTATGCTCATTATAGAAGTAAGTTCAGAGGTGCTTGTAATCTCGATTTCATAACTCCCATCGATGGGAGATGAAGTCTCAGACTTATTCTCATCAAGCGCCCCAATCACCCAAGCATCTGGGCAGGGAGTCTCTACTGCATGAGTAGCATCACTTGTTTTCCCCTTCACCTCCTTGGCGCCATCTCTCCTAGAAGTGGACTTGGGGTCTGAATGGCCTACACAAAATCATGGAAACAAACATTATAATATAATAATCTTACGCCGAAAACGACGGCTCTTTGAACTCAAAAAAGAAGAGTTAAGTACCAGTTTCTTGTTGGCTCTTGACTGTCCGGGGAATCTCACCCTCTGCAATGGGAGATAGAATGTGGATGCGAGGCCAGGGTCCTCTGGATCATAACTGACATGCTGCTCAAATGGATCAAGTACCAGCCGATCGACCGACTGATTAGGAGCATGAGCTGGAGATCTATTTCCAAACTAACCGGCTATAACGTCTTTCCCTTTCGATGAGGAGGAGCTTTTACAGTAAAGAGCCTTTGCCGTAGACAGGTCCAAAGGCTCGTTCCCCTTTAGAAATTCTTTTATTAAAGCAGTTTCATCGACCTCCTCGGTGCCAAGTTCGACCTTCCTGACTTTTATTAAAGTCTCCTACGCCTCAACTTTGGGTTCGAGGTAGCCTTCACCTAGAAAAGTTAAGTCCTGATGCATAAGGACACGGGCGTTGAAATCTGCAATTAGTGGGTCGAACATGCATTTGACCTCCTCCCTACCGGCCTTTTTAGCCGCCTCAAGGCGAGAGTCAATTTCCGCAAATGCTATTTTCTTTCACTCTTCATGGGCTTCGTCCTTTGGTATCCCGACTTTAGAAAGCTCGTCATCAAGCTTTGCCTTCAGCAGTCGTGTAGCAACAATCTCGTTGTAGTATTGTTGCGACTCTTCTTGGGCAGCAGTCTTCTCCTCTCTTTCTTTACGGAGTTGATCCTCTAGCTCTTTGACTCGGAGGGCAAATGCATCCCTCTCCTTCTGCACTGAGTCCTTCTCTAAAGCCAAGGACCCACAGTGTTGGACTGCCTCATCAATTTCTTTTTTATGAGTTATCTCCAGGCAATTAATGGCTTCCGTTGCACCTTCAGCGCTTTGTTGGGCGGCTTCAAGCTGAGACTTGTAGAAGCAAGCTCTTCGTCCTGAGCTTTAATGATATCTTTATCATGGATAGCTTCGAGCTTCAGACAATCAATTTCATACTAACGCTCTGAAACTTTTTCGGCTAAGTGCACCAATGCATCGTGCTGAACATAGACATCATTAGTGCGAGCAATAGCGCTTTATTTGACATGTCCTGGAATCTGGTGAATCGTTGGAAAATTTTTTAAACCATCGACGCATATCTTTGGAAATGAGGCTTTACGCTCAGCAAGTCATTCTGCTACCGATGGATCAAATACAGGAGTGAGAGGAGTCTGCTTAAAGACTGTAGGTGTTCTATGGGGATCTCGAAATTGCCTGGTACTTGATAAACCGGGGTGTTGATCCCGATGGGTCTCAGGCTGGGACCCCTTGTGTGCAAGTTTCTCTTTGCTATGCTACGACCGAGGAGGAAGATCAAGAGGGTAGGAGGATTGACTATAAGTTTTTCTTCGGTAGGACAATTCTCGACGGTGGTAGTCTCGATCGCCGTAGTCGTCTCAATCTCGACGCTTGCCGGAACCCGAATCCCGACCGGATTGGTGAAAAATCGATGAACCACAAAGACGGTCATGTCCATGTGCACGCCCCATGTCATCTACATAGAATTTAAATAACGACGAGTTAGCAAAGAATAGAGTGATGACAGGAAGTTAAGTGCAAGGTGAAGTGCGTGTGTTTGTGTGTGTCCTAGTGTTTTCCGCCGATGGACCAGTTTCTTTGCTAATGTGAGTTTTTTCTCCTTGATTTTAGGCTTGAGCGCTTGTATCGCTTCTCGCAGGCGAATGAATCTTAAGGGCGTTTGGATGTCGGAACCATAAGTGAGCAGATCATCAGGTATAGTGAGGTTCGACAGGCCTTTCAGAGAACTTTCTAAGTGCTGCGAGGAAGCTTCTTTCTCTATTGGAATAAGGGTAACTTTAGATATTCTGCCCACTGTTTTCTTCCTCAGCTTATATGTCAGTTTCTTCTTCCTCTTCGAAGGGGAAGGCGATATTTAAATGTCATGAACTTCAACTATCGGGTCCCGAGATGGACTAATATTTTCACCCTGAACTTTGGGCATTTCGGCTTCCTTAATCTCCCCCTCCTCCAGTGTGTCAGGGGCGTTACATGCTGAAGACTCGGCCTGCTATTTTCCTTTATCTAAAGCCGTCCTAGTTATGGTAACACCTTGGGGGAGGCTTATTCGACGACCTTCCTCCAGCAACCCAAATTTCATGAGCGACTCTTTCGAAATGAGAGACCTGATGTCCCAGTCTTCTGCGGGGAGAGCTCAGATGGCTTCGACGGCTTCAATATATTCGAGGACCTCGGGACGAGGGTTAATACCTGTGAAAGTAGACGAAGAGTCAGAAAAGATGAAAACTTTGCCAACTTCAAGTATAGATTCAGAAAAGGAACTTACTTCCTTCTACCTATCTCCTAGCGATATTAGGAGGACAACGCACGTAGAACCACTCTTGCTTGTACTGGGCAAATTTTCTCCATGCCCCAAACAGGATTTGGCATTTACTATGTGGCTCAAGGAATATAAAGGACAGACTGTCTGACCGTCTCTTGAAGCTATAAATATAGCGGATATCGTCCAAAGTCGGAAGCCTGAAGAGGACACTTATGAAGAGAATGCAAGTGCCGTATATGAATGTGTGGCTATTCGGATGCAGTTGCGATGTGGAAATCGCGATATACTGCAACATATCTCGAAGAAATGAGTTGGATGGCAACACGTTGCCAACCCAGCACATGAACAGGCTGTATATCCGACTGGGGCCAAGTGCGGACGATCATGCCCCGATGGAACTAACACATCCTCGAAGGGGATTACATGGACAGAGCATATCCGATGAAGCGTACTTTCGTTAATCTTTGAGGCCTGGGAATCGATTGGATCATCTAAGAAAATCACTACCTCTAGAGCAATGGGAGCCAAGTCGATAGATGCAGTCATAAAGCTCGGTAAGTCTTGAGCAAGAGTATTTGACGTATTTGAAGTTCCTACAACTTCTTGTCAAGAGGATGGCCTGGGTCTGTCCGAGATCATAGCAGAGCTAGATTTCCTAGACATCTCTAATGAGGATTGAATCTGACCAAGCACCTATTTGAACTATACTTGAAAAACAATCGACGTTAGACTTAACAACATAAATATTTCCCGCATGTGGTGTGTGAACTAGTGCGATCATTCGAATGTAAGTGCCAAGAAATCAAAAGTCATGGGGTTGATGAAATAAGTTTGAACTTTGAATTGTCATCTTCGAAGACCGTCATCGCTGACCGTCCAAAAGAGCTTATCGTTAGATAGTTAATGTTTTGAACTCGGCATAGACACTGCATATGATAGGTTATTAACTGTTAAGCAAGTTAAGTCCAAGTTTTCAGTTGTTTAAACACCGGATTTATCAGTCCGGATTGTCCGATATGCTTTGTTGTTTGAGTCTGTCCTTGTTCATTTTCCTATGTTCAGACATAAAATATGTGTTGAGTCAATTATGCATTAGGTTCGACTGGTGTTGCTATTGTACACAACTCTCCTACCTAACCACTTCATCGTTCGGCATTCAACTAGTCATGCCAAACCACAATCATGTCGAGCCACCTCGCTCGGCATTCTACCCTCAACACCAACACTCACCTACCACTAATTATCACCGTTCGACATGCGGCAAGACATGCCAAACTACAAACATGTCGGGCCATGCCGTTCGGCACGCCACTCTTCCAAATGTCCTCTCCACCATCCGGCATAAAGGAGTTATGCCGAACCACATTTATGCCGAGCCGCATCGCTCGACACTCTGCCCACCTCTCATTTCTCAGCTGCACTCCCATTAGCATCGTTCGGCATAAAAGAATTATGCCGAGCTGTGATCGTGCCGAGCCACATCGCTCAACATGCCAAAACTAACTACAACTTTACTCCGGTGCTTCTTCTCCAATATCATTCGGCACGAGGAAATCACGTCGAGCCACATCAACACGTCGCCCTCTTCCATCATCCACTCCACCTGTTACTGAGACTAACGTTTTCTTCCATCTTTTTCTCCATTATACACGACTTCACCTTACTAATCTACACGACTCTCATCATTTGTGGGTTAGAGGAAGGGCGTGGATTCAAGTCTTGTCTTAAATCCCTAATTAGGGAGATTCAAGCATGTAAGGGGTTAATACCTAGAATAGGAGCAAAGTCTGATGAAATGCTCGAATTGGAAGTAGTGATCTACTCGGGCTTACTGTTAAAGGCGTTCAAGAAATAGCTAAGAGGACTCAAGGGCTAGAGGAGTTTTTGAAATGTTAGCAAAGGTTTGGAAAGAGGCAAGCTCGTAAGTACTGAAGAGCGGAGGTAAAAGTAAAAGAGAGAAGAAGAAGCCTCGGCTTATGTAAAGGGAATAGAAGTCGAATGGACGGTGACCGGTAGAACCGGTCAAGGCAATGTCGTTCGGCATTCAAGTGACGTTCGGCATTCAAGTATCGTTCGGCAACCAATGTCATTCGGCATCTAAGTGTCGCTCGGCATCCAGTATCGTTCGGTACCCAACGTATTTCAGCATTCAGGAAAGCTCTACCGAAAAATCAAAGCAAGAGCTTAAAGGAGTGTGTGGAGTGCTCATGATTCAAAGCATATCATATTCGTCCACATGATTCACTTTGGGGGCTAGTGTTACCTATTGGCTTGACCAGGTAAACAGAGACTTGATGTGGAAGGGTCGTTCGGCACAACGGGGTCGTTCGACACAATCGGGTTGTTCGGCACAACCGGGTCGTTCGACACAACCGGGTCGTTCGGCATAATAAGGTCGTTCGTTTGGCACAACTGGGTCATTCGGCCTAACTGGGTCGTTCGGCATAACTGGGTCGTTCGGCATAATAAGGTCATTCAGCGCAACTAGGTCGCTCGGCATTCCAGCCTCGTTCGGTATTCCAGCCTCGTTCGGCCTTCCAGCCACGCTCGGCATTCCAGCCTCGGTCGGCATTCCAGCCTTGTTCGGCACATAGCCTCGCTCGGCATAAGCATGCCGTTCGGCATCTCCCCTCGATCGGCATCGGATCTCGCTCGGCCTACACATTTCACTCAACATACTGCCTCGTTCGGATTGGAGACATGGCTCGGCATTTGCCGTTCGGCATTTGTGCTCGGTACACAGAAGTCACTCTCCACGGGCCGAGGTATCTTGCTACTAGGCCCATTAGGGAAGTTCAACCCATCTTCGTCTATAAATAGAAGGGCAGGGGCACAATGAAATGGAACTTTTTTCGAGAGAACCGGGGAGACTCAGCTGCATTCAAGATTCATTCAAGACTTATCCTTTTTGCTTTGCAGTTGTATTCAAATAATTGGTGCACGATTGTATCTGTAATCAATTGTTGAGTAAAACAATAAAGGTTAACTTCAAAGTGGACGTAGGCAATTACGCCGAACCACTATAAATATGGTGTTCTTATCTTTGCATTTAATTTAGTACACAGTTTTCTGATTTAATTCATTTTCTTCATTAATTTCTCTACATAACTCTACTCAAGGGTGTTAGTGACCAGTTCTGGTGCTAACAACGTTTAACTTATGTACTTATTCACATTCATTTTTACCTAACATATTTCTTCAAAATTTCTATTAATCCAAGTTTATTTCACACCCATTCACCTTTTACTAGATCCATTATTACTTAAGCATACAAATATGACTTAAACTTGTATAATATACCTTTACTTCCTAAGAGTATATATACCTATCCATTTTCATTAAAATCTAATTTCTTAACCTTAAATTCATAGAATAACTTATAGTCAAATTGTGAAACTAATTCACATGGTATTTGTTATTTAAACATTTTCATCCAACAATCAACCCACTAACCATATTATTCAAAAATATCCACTTTTTTTTCTAACCTATCCACTTCCAATCTAACTTTATCATGAATTACAAATGTTAGCCTAAATGTATCACTAATTTAAGGTTTTACATTAGGATGATATTTCCTACATCTCTTATTCCTAAATTTCACTTTTATTTTAACCTAGTCAAAGTGTCTAAATTTCAAATTACCTTAACTCCTTCATAAGTTATAGAACTTATCCTTTTATATTATATTTACCCAATATTTCAATTTTGGCTTATCTGTTTCTATCTTATTGATAATAATTTTTTTCTAAGCATGCATTTTCTTTTTACTTTCTCTAATTATACCTTCTAGCTTCAATATTATCATCAAATATCTTATAGTAAAATTGTGAATTTTACTTCATAAGATATTTGTACTTAGGTTTTAAATCCATCCATTATCATAATCACTTAATCATTATTATTTCTTAATACTAAATATCTAAGTGTATATGATTAAAGTTCTAAATTCTAGCTTTCAACTAATTTATTCTATATGGAATATCTTATAGTAAAATTGTGCAATTCTAATCACAAAGTATTCATACTTTGGCTTTGCTAATCTAAATTACAAACAATCCTTAATTTCTAACCCAAAAATAATAATATCCCCTTGATATTTATAATATAAATCCAAGGTAAAATTGTTTCACTTACCAATTTTCAAAACAAAATTGCTTTTATAAAATTAACAAAATACAAACTCATGTATATAATACTCTTATAACTCATTCTAGGTTGTTACTAATCCTATCTCTAATGAGTTACTCATCCTAGGATATTTCTAATCCTATCTCTGATGAGACTTATCCCTATCAGGCTTTGGTGTTCGCTCAACCAAAAGCTCTGATACCAAATGTCACGACCCATTTTCCTATACCCTTTGAATCGACAATGAAGAATAGATGTCCAACTCAAATTGCACGAAAATACCGAACATGAAGGGTAATAAAGAAAACTAGACAGAACAGAATCTCACTCAAATGGAATAACATATAATATTGAACAAATAACTTTACAACGGAAAACTTTTAAATACATATGTCAGAGTCTAACCTAAATTCAGCATGGACAGTTATAAGCATCTGCCCTTACAATTGCTGACAAACATAAAAAAAATACACTAAGTACAATGGATAATAAAATATGTCCATACGTCGATGAATATCTCCAGCTATCTTCTGGAAACTCCAACCGTCTTTGACTAACCTGAAACTACTCAGGTCTGACCCGAGTATTGAAAACACCCGGATCAGGCTTGATAAACCTGCATGAGAAAAACTCAACAATTAATGATAGCGTCATATATCAGCCGTTTTATAAATCCTTTGAAAATAAAGAGTATCTCATAAGACCACGCCACATATAAACACAGACGTGTTTTTACCCTGTGATAACTAAAACACTTTTATATATCAAAACCTTTGATATTATTCTTAATAACATCTCTTTGAAATTCTTTGCAAATAAACTTATTAATCTTAACTGAAATTGTTACCATTATTAAATTCCAGCATACTAGGCTCTACAAAAAAAACCGTAGGTTCTTATTGGAGAATGGATTTCCATACAAATGACCAGGTGAAGGATTTACCTTCCCAAATGGGTACACCTCTAGATGGATGCCCCGAGGCACAGAACATCTGCCCTCTAACAACACAAGACCGACCTACCTCTGTAACTAGATAACACCGAATATATCATCCCCCAATCGTTACCGACCTTTAACCAAGCGCTCGTTTCCATAGACCACATTAATTTACATCCCGAACGTCATAGCCAGAAGAAATATATCTAGAAGGGGATGATCATACCCTAAGTGGGAATGACCCACTTATCCTTGCCGCATCTAATCCTGTTTCAGTCATTTCCGGTTTGATGAGGCATGAGTCTACGATTACCTTTTCACAAAGCACATATCACATCTTTGAATGCCACATTGCCATTTCGTTGACTACTAGTTGCCTTCAACAAAAATACAACCCTTGAGCTCGTACATCTCAAAGAGGGTGTTAAGCTAAGAGAAATTGCCTTCTCCGTCACCATTGATGTACGTTTGCAAAAACCAATGTACATAATCTATAGAAATGCAATGTCAGACAAATGTCCATACAAGTTGTCCAGGAACAGGACAAACCGAAGGCACTCTCCTACTGCCACTGGTAGCGAGTAGTCCTTGCAATCCACAAAATCTCCACAACGAGGAGACCACTGCTATATATAACTCGGGAGCTACCCTGAGCAAGTCAACAAGCAGTTCTCACACTATAATGATCCACGATCTTCAATCATCTTCAACATATCTTTACGTTCGAACGTATACATTGGTTCGAAGTGGTTTTTGGATAGGATTTACCAAAATCCGACTATGGTTCCTTCGAAATCCAATTATCGATAAAAAATGAATATGAGTATACATGATTTATTAAGTCTCTTTTCACTTTAATTCTTTTCGAATGATTTTGAAATCTCTTCCTTTTGACTTAGGAGAATTTCTAAGAAATTCATTCTTTTGCTTTGGAAAATATCTCAAAATTCCTTACTTAACTTTCAATCAAATTCTTTACTTTTATGCGGGTCAAAAAAATGTTATTTATGACATTGTTTATGATAAACCCTAAAATAAATCTTAGCAAGCACTTTTGAGTAAATTGGATCATAGAAATCATTCATTCTGGAGATTGCTTAAATTCTGGATAATGCTAATCGTCTTTTATTTTGGAAAATTTAACAGAATTTATTTTATTTAAGAGCATCCAGGCTTTCCTTTCATTTTTTCCACCCCTTGCCTAAGAGAAGAAAACATAGGCCAGGTAAGTTGAGGGCACTGGTTGCTCCATCCCTAACCTTAGTTAAACGCCTTGTTTTATCTTCCCAAATCTCACAAGCGGGACTAATGTACTAGTCATTTCCGCATACTTAGATTTTCAACTTTATTTTGATATTGCTTATAAACATTCCAAATCATCTTTCAAAAAAAATTAATTATACTTTAAAAACATACACAATTGATTCTGGAAACGTCGTTACATTTAAACTCATATTCCAGAAGTTATAGAATTCGCAGTAGAAAAGTGCTACGGAAAGTGCTATATAAGCCTATTTGATTTAAACAACTTTTAAACATTTGATAATTCAAATTTTCTAATCCAAATCTCTTTTAAACTAGTTAAATATATTTATCAAACTTATTTCATATTTTTCCATAATTAGAAACATCCATTTAAACAAATTTCCTTTTATGATCACTTAACTACACTAGCGTGATTTTTCTGGAAAATTGATTTGGACTTATTTCAAAATCTACTCAACGAATTTTTTTTTCTTTCTTCATTTAGAATATATGGATATAAAAGTTTGAAATTTTCTTATCTCGAAGAATTTCGAGCTATATTTCTCTCTATACACTCATTTGAACTTTTCGGCGCGAAATCGAGAACTACCGTTGCGCGACGCATCTAGTTTTAACTTATTTTCAATACTTGAAATAATCTATTCAAATTGAATTTCATTACTTATAAAATCATTACAAATCATTTTAAATCAATATTCTCACTTTTTAAAGCATTTAAAATGTATTTTTTTTGCTATTACATATTATAATATTATTTTATTCCCTTTTTTTAATATTAAATTTTAAATTCCAATTTTAATCCAATTTCAATTCTAATCTCAAATTAAACTTGTTTAAAACTTAGATTTCCAATCTAATTTCAATTTAAAATTCAATTCAATCTCAAACTAAACTTCAATTTTCAAAATCGATTTCGATTTCAATTTCACTATTCATCTCAATTTCAATTTTAGATTAACTATCCTTTTCAAATCCGTTTCACTTCAAATTTCAAATTCTCTTTTATTTTTACTTTTGTTTCACTTCTAACTGAAAAGAGACTTATTTTTTCAAAATATCTCATATTACTAAAATATGGTCTTATTAACAAAGTGATTATTTAAATCAAAATGAACATCTCCAATATTCATCTTTATCACTATCATAACATCTATTCAACCAATCACATACATATGATTTCAAATCCAACATTCACCATAAATATCATAACGGGGCATATTATCATAATTCAATTAATTAACTAACTATAAAATCATCTATATTAACAATCAATATGAACATTCATATGTCATAAGTAGATTTTTTTAATATAGCTAAAATCTTAATTCAAAAGCGATGAGAATTTTCCACCTTCATATCAACTCTATCAAACTTTTTCGTAGGCTACGTGCTTTTTGAACAAACGCTTTTCCGAACGTCTTGAATTCTTGCCTTAACTTATTTCTTTCCAAACCACTTTTGTTTTTCTTTTTTTTTCTTTTCTTTTCTCTTTTTTTCTTCTTCTTTTTTTAATTGGAGAGGAGGTTTTATGGCTTGGCTATGGGGTGTGTGGCCTAGGGAGGAGGGTACGCCCTTGGTAGTGGGATGTAAGGGCTTGGGTAGGTAGTGTAGGAGCGTACGACCTTGGGGTGTAGGGATATGGGCTCGGGTTTGTGGGCTTTAGGCTCGGTTTGGCTGGTAGGGCTCGATCGTAGGGGGTGTAGGGGGTACGGCGTGGGTTTTGTAAGGAGGAGGTGGGTAGGTGGTAACTTGGCTTGGTTTTGGTGGTGCAAGGTGATGGTATGGGAGTGTGGAGGTAATAGCTTGAAGGTAGAAGAGAAATGGTGGAAGTAGCTTTGGGAAAATGAAGAGAATGGTTGTAAAAAAATGGCAAAAAGGGTATGGCTATTTATAGATGAGATTTGGGTAGCAAATGACTATACTAACCTTCTCTACTTTTGCAATTTTTAAATCTTTGATTAAACCCTTAAGGACATGCATTTAAGAAAGGAAAGGATGGCTCATTAATGTGACTTGAATTTGTGAAATTGTTACTCTTTTTTTTCTTAAATTTTGTGCTAAAAGAAAGAAGACTTTTTCTTGATTTGATTTGCATTAAAGGGTAGGCATATGTGTGACTAATCCCTTTATTTAGCTTTCTTTTCACTTTCCATTTGCTTGAATTTTAGGTGTATAAGTTATATCATGTGGAAGAGAAAAGAAAGTTATGTAATGATGTTGTTTTATAAAAGCTTTAATTATTTTTAAATTTTGTCAAATCATACTTTTACATCTTTTTATATTTATGTACATATCTTCAAAAGTAAACTCTTTTTGCTTTTAGTGCTAAATGTAGAATGTTTAAATATTTTGTAAACTTGTATTTATAAGTTAGAAAATGTATCAAGTTGCAACAACTTATCGACAACTTGTTTTGGTTGAAAACGGTGTTTTTATCGACAAATTTTACAGTCAAAATTTGACCTTTTTGTTAAGCTATATATTGAAGTAAACCAAACTTTGAAATAAACTTTTATTTCTTTAAATAAATTAAAACATGTCTCTTTATATTTTAAAATCATATTTAATTAATATCAAAATCTCTATTTTTACAGTGTATGTAAAACTTACAAAATACGACAAATTTTGGTTATTTTTGTAAAAAGATTATTAACATATTTTAAATATATAAATATACTTTTATTATCTTTATTAGACATTTTAAATAATATTTACCTTTTAAATAAATATTTAAATCTATTTATTTAAGCCCTTATTTATTATTAACAAAACTTAACTTTTGTTTATTTGTTTTAGAATCCAAATTTATATATAATTTATTATCGATAAGAATAGATAATTATTTATTGTATATAACATATTTATTTAAGATTTACATTTCTTTTAAATTTAGAACGAATGAAATCTCACATTTTCGAAGTAGCGAAATTACGGGTCATTACAGCAAATAATCCTTTTTATTATATTAAAGTTTGTTTACAGTTACAATTTAAAATACAAGAATAAAATTGGCAGAGTGTAGCCAAATGGAAGATACAGAGAAACAAAAATAAGATTCTTTTTCTATCACCAAGCCTGCTATATTTATAAGGGAAGACGTGCACGGATCGGGCTGAAATGTGACAAAAGGTTCGGGAGACCAAGATGAGGCCACTCAAAAATTTCCAAGCCCATTGGGACCACAATGGTATCCATACCCATCCTTATTACTGTTCCCAAATAGACTGTGATCCCAATGAGGGGTGTCCCTTGATGTTAGCTACTTATCCCCAAATTTCGTTCAATTCCAACATACGGTTTGTTAGATATCGCATTTTCCGTAAAGCAGTGTTGCTTGAATTTTGATTTTTGCCAATCCCACTAGGGGATAGGTACTAATCCCTCTAATCTCTTCTAAATTCCATGCAATCTCTAGAAAAACTTCTCCATACTGTATTATGCTTATCCTCTAAGTTTCACGTCGATTGGATTAGTAGAACTTGAGTTAATTGTCTACCTTTGTTGCAATATGCTGTGAAAGCCGATTATAGCCGATCCTTATTGAGGGATAGATGCCGATCCCTCCAACTTTCTCTAAATGACACACGATCCCTAATGCATGTTTCTCATGTCGTAATTAGCTTATCGTCTAAGTTTCATGTCAATTGGATGTGTAGATGTTGAGATATTGATCAATCTTTGCTATAAAGTTGGGTTTAGTCAATCCCTAAGAAGGAAGAGGGTTCATCCCTCTTTCTTCATCCTTTTGATGTGCGATCTCGAGGATAGGCTCCCTAAGGTCTTCCCATCTTGATCACAAAATTTCATATGCATTAGACTCATGGATTTTGAGGTATTGATTGTTTTCCATTGAGTTGTACTTGCTTGACTGAAATATGCCGATCCCTTTTATACCGATCCTTTTTATACGATCCTTTTCTTAGGTGAGATAATTTTCACATAACCAAAAATCGAAGGTTTTCTACCATCATTTGATCCTGAATCATTTGATACATGTGAGTCATGTCTTAAAGGAATAATGACCAAGCACCTCTTTAGTGGGAGCAATGGTAGAGTTAAGAACTATTGGGTCTTATACATAATGATGTCTATGGTCCATTGTCTATAATTAAAATGATAATGCATCTTATTTTGTAACTTCTACCAAATATTTCTTAAGACTAGCATGTTTCTGTGAGACATTTGAAGAGTATAAGAATGAGGTTGAAAATCAAACTAACCGTAAAATCAAAATACATAATTTTTGATCAAGGAGGTGAGTATGTTGGACAAAAGCTCAAACGGTACTTAAAAGATAAAGGGATTATCTCCCGTAGCACTACACCTAATATTTAGCAACACAATGGTGTTTCAAAGAGAAGAAATTGATCCTTATAACATATGTTTTATTCCATGAGTAAAGTTGAGTTACCTCTTTCCTATTATAGATATGCGATGGAGACCGTAGCGCATATGTTGAATTTGATGCTTACTATATCTGTGCCTAAGATCCTATATGAGATGTAGTATGGGAAGAAACCCCAACCAAAGTATTTGAAGGGTGGGGGTGTCTAGCTTATGTTAAGAACATTGGTCCCAATAAACTTAAGGAAAGATCAACGTTGTGTAAATGTATAGGATATCCAAAGAATTCAGTTGGATGTATTTTTTGCTATATTAAGGAAGAAAAGGTTATTGTTTTTTGGCATGTCATATTTATAGAGAAGGAATTTATTATGTAAGAAATTAATAGTGAGATTGTACACTTAGATGATATCAGAGACATTAGCATAGAAGCCGAACCAGTAGATGAAGCAAATTCACTACAAAAACACAACCTATTACAAAATCTAACAGGGAATCTCATACACTAGAGAGATACTGTAGTTTTCCTATGGATGGTAAGAAAGAGGACTGCATCTTAAAAGAAGACACTCCTCTCTTGTTCCAGCAAGCACTGCAAAGTAAAGACCATGCACTTTGGCTTATAGCAACGAATTTGAAATGGATTTCATGTATGAAAAAGAAGTATGGACTTCGACTACTTGAAGGGATCAAACCCATCAGTTTTAAATGGATTTCTAAGGAAATGCATGCAGTTGGGCAAGTAGAACTTATAAAGATAAAATAGTTGACAAAGGGTTTCATCAAATTTGAGGTGTTGATTATGATGAAACATTTTAGCTCATAGCCATGCTTAAGTCCATTCGAATTTTGCTAGTCGTTGCCGCATTCTATGGCCACAACATACGGAATATTCATGTGCAAACAACATTTCTAAATGGTGATTTAGAAAAGACTCTTTACATGTCATTAATAGAAGGTTTCAAGGTAATTAGGAGTAAGGGTAAGGCTTGTAAGTTTTTAATATCCATTTATGATCTTAAACAAGCTTCAAGAAGATGTTTTAAAAAAGTAATCAAATAATTTGGTTTTTATTGGATTATGGAGGAAGCCTGCGTATATCGAAATAAACAAGGAAATGCTCTAATGTTCTTAATTCTATATGTCAATGATTGACTATTGATTGGCAATGACATTGCATTATTTTAATCACTGAAAGTGTGGTTATCCAAGAACTTCTCTATGAACGATTTTAGAGAAGCAGTCTATATACTAGGTATTAAGATATATAAAGATGGATCTAAAAGGTTGTTGGGACTGTCTAAATCCCTATATGTACTTAACATATTGAAAAGGTTCATATGATGAAGTCCATGTGTGGAAATGCTCTGATGCACTCCGAAATCATCCTTTATGAGAATGACGCTCCATATACTGATAAGGAGAAAGCGCATATGAAGAGAATACTGTATGATGTGGCAGTTGGTTCCAAAATTTATGTCATGTTATATACTAGATCAAATGTGGCTTATGCATTAGGATGTGTAAGCTAATATTATTCTAATCCTCAAGAAAAAATTGAACTGGCATAAAATGTATACTCAAGTATTTATAAAATACTACGGACTTATTCCTTATTTATAACAATGAAGACATCCTTATGAAGGGGTATACAAACTCAAGTTCGTAAAGTGATATCGACGATCGCAAGTTTGTATCTAGTTAATTTTTTACTTTAAACGCTAGGATTGTTAGTGGAAAAGTTCCAAATAAGAAACTGTAGTTGATACAAATATAGAGGTTGAATACATTTCCCTCAATGAAGTAGCCAAAGAAGCGGCGTGGAAGCGCAAATTTTTTGACGAGCTAGGAGTGATTCCAAACATTGAATATCCAACAAAATTATTCTATGATAATAATGCTACTATGTAGATAGCAAAGGAACCAAGAGCTCATGAGGAATCAAGGCACATACTTCAAAAGTTCCACCTTATTAGAGAGTTCGTAACTAATAAAGAGGTAGTGTTTGATAGAGTAGATACTAAGTATAACTTAGTAGATCCATTCATGAAGGGACTAGCCTGATCAATTCTCAACGAACTGATTGAAGGGACGGGATTAAGATTTCTTAATTGGCCCCAAATCCAGGTGAGAGATTAATAGAATTAGGGGTATGCCCTAGGAGCAATTATGTAATTTATTGTATATTATTAACTCTGTAATAAAATCATGTTCAAAATAAAAGGTGTTTTTCTTCCTATTATATATTTATCAAACTAAGTTATGATAATTAACTATTTAATCAAGTATATTTAATAGAGTATCTTTAAATAATATGTTATGTGATAGTCATTACAATGTATTGTAATAATGAGAAATGTATCATATTAAAAATAAAATATTGTTTTAAATGTTCCTGGTCAAGATGTTTCAAGATGGGATATGGATACATCCATTTAGACTAGAGTATATAACACACTTTAAATGTTGAGCAGTGTTTTGCTCGAGAGTGTTAGGGGCACCAAGAGGTTATGTACTAATATTTATTGGATAACTATGGGATGAGTCACGTTAGAGTTTTCTTCTTAGTTAATATAACTAAGGTCGAACTAAGAATCAAGTAACTATATTACATGGTTCTCTCAAATTATGAATACAATTGAACTTCAATGTGGAGCCACCACTTTGATTATAATTAAATATGGCATGTCATCCGTCGAACGACTATCGTTAAGTCTGAGTTGAAGCATTGGAAGTGCAACACTATTCAATAGAGAATTCATTTCCTCGTTTATATAAGTTTAGTATCATGGTCAATTTTCATCAACTTAAAGTCAAAGTCTTTGTCAAAGCAATTCGTTTAATAATAATTGCTATTATTGAACCAAGGGCTTTCTGTTTTGATTAAAAAAGTTAAATGTGGATGATATTGGAATTCTGTTCAAATCTAAATTACATAAGTCCTATTTTGATATTGTTTTGATGAAGTGAATTGGTATGAATAGTCTTTACTAGTAGGTACTACTTATAATAGTGAAATTGGACTTTACCGAAAAATGTGTAAGCGATAAATTTGACCAAACTATCACCTCATTGGTGCACCACCCCATAAAATAAACAGTAATTAATTAGAAATGATTAATAAATAATTGTTAAAGCTTAAAAACAAAATTTGAGAAAATATCAAAATTTGGCTACGAAACGTGCGCCGTTGTTTTTCCAGCAATTTTCTAACCAACTTTCATATATAAAGCTTCGCAATCAGAGTTTAGAAGTTATTGACGTTTGAAGAATTCAGATCTAAAATAATTCGAAAACATAAGGAAATAAATGTTATAAAATATAATATCGTTAATAGTAATGCTGAAGAAGGTAATAAATAAATAGGACCACACCAGTCGACAACAAAATTAAGCCGGTCGACCGGTCCTATCGACTAGTCCATCAGTCGGTTAGGCCGATGGTTGTTTGAATCTTAGCCTAACGGCCTTGATTTGATAGTTAATAACCTAACATGCCGTATTGATTTGAGCACCTATACATGCAAGCCTAGCCCCTCACTTTTCTTTTCATATTTTCTGAACATAGTAGCGGAGCCCTACCATTTCTCGTTTTCAAGTATTTCTAGAAATTATAAAAATACCACACATATGTGTGTGTGTGCATATATAGAACACAAATTTAAGAATGATAGAAAATAAAAGGGAAGAAGAGGAGTGAATCAATTCTGCAAAAGAGGTAAGTTTAGAAATTTTTCATTTTAAATTTAAACTCTACTTCACTGAAATCCCCTAACAAATATATAATTCTATTGGGTACGTATGCCCTTTTATATGCATATTTTTCGATTGAAAACAAAACGAAGTCAAGTGGGAAGAGGATCTGGAGATTTAGAAGCCATAAGTTCGGTGGGAAATTATGTAATTTATAGATCCTACATTTATATCGTTAAAATTCTAATTTTTTACCATGGATGTGTGAAAACCATTGATTGTTGGCTTAAATAAATCTAACTTGAAATCTTTGCCTGCATATTCATAAATTGTTTAACTTTGATATAATACACCATAGATCTAGAAGTTAGGGAGAATAGTCCTAAAAAATTATGAAATATAATATCGATAGAATCGCATAGTTAATTTTAGATTTTTGTTATTTGGGTTGGAAATGGTTAAATTTGATAATCATCAATGCTTTAAGTTGATTTAGGATCTAAATTTCTATGTTTTAATTCATTAGAATTGTAGAATGCACAATCTACTTACATTGATTGCCATGTTAATTTACATAAACTGCCCCACTTCATACTTATATATGAAAATTATGTCATTTGAAATAACAAAGAACATTCATATATACAATGGAAAAAAGACATGCAAAGTAGGGATGTTTTCCATAGTTTGCACTGTTTATTTCATTAAAATAGAAATAGATAATTCCTAATGATTGCAAATGCAGTAAAATCCAACTTTTGGTAGTTTATCGAAAGTTGCGATGGTAACATTTTACTTTTAGAAAGATACAATTCCAATGCATTTAAAATGTAGAAATAAATATTTCTGGAAAATTTACTCATAAGTGTATTCTATAAATCCATAAATGTAGAAACTAAAATGTTATAAATAGAAATATAAGGAATCATGTTTATCAATTAAACATATAAAATTAACTATAAGTTTAAGAAATAAATAAATAAACATCCATTACAACATTAATACATATGGTAACGTGCAATTAATTGTACATTATCATGTTAATTATAAGTTAAATGCTAAATATGAATAAGGTAATAAATTAACGGGTAGAAAGGAAGTTAATGTAATCGTGTCAATATGAGTAGTAAACCATTTAATGAATTTAATTACAGAGATGAAATATGGTAATAGTAAAGGAAACTGAATAGGCATGATAAATAAATGTCATTAACAATGTTAATGAGAGGGAGAAATAAAGGTAGTAAACTTGTAAAATGAGAAGAAGTCATAATAAGTGAATAATTGAATATGAATAAAAAACGAACTTGAGAAGTGTAATAATTTCTACAGTTGAAATTATATGGCCTCAATAATACATTTGCAATAGGTGTAAACTAATTAGCCTAGCCCAATATTTAGGTTAGCTATAAATGACTTGGTTTAGTATGGGTTGGAACATGAGGTCAGTGGAGTTACACAATGGACATTTGCCCTAATCAAGGAGCTACCATCACTTATGTATATGTACTACTGATGTGGGACTTCTCCAACTATAGGATCCGTAGGGGTATACATTCACATAGGTTTGGAGTAATTCCAGGAGGGCCAGCTTTAGGGTTCATGTATTAAATAGTTGTGTTAGGGTCTGCCTCCTCCTTATTTAAGAAGTGTTAAATGGTCATGATCATCTTATAGGTGCACGATAGATGGTCGGGATTATCGCTTATAAACGTTAGAGGAAATCACTTGGGAGGGACCCACTTCGGGACTGAGGTATTGATTGTATTATGGTCTGCCTCCTCCCCATATGAGTAGTAAGTGGCCTAGAAGAGATTCTATATGATGTCAGTTAAAGAGTAAAAAAAGGGTTCACTTGGGGTTAGGTATTAAATGGATGAAGGTCCTGCCTATTTCCCAATTTAAGGGTATCAAGTCACAAAGTACTTCCTTACATAGCATTGTTAGGATATGATTGGATGGAAGAAGGGCTGTTAAACCAAATATGATATTGCGTACAACCACTTTTATAATCGCGGAGTAGGTTACACATATAGCTACTTATACCTTGAAGTAGGTTACGCACATGATACCTATACCTTATAGTAGGTTATGCATATAAATACTTATATCTCGAAGCAGGTTGGACATACCATACGTGCATATGGAAATAAATGACTAATCCATGAAGAGTAGACGTAACACTTAAATGGAAATATATTGAGGTAAACTAGTATTATGGATAATGTATGTAATTCACCAATCATTAGAAGGTTGTTTTGACCCTCCTCCTCATCATAACCCACATGATGTATTTAGAGAGACTTGATTCTAGTATAAAATGTGAATGGTAGGTGGATAGGTCTTCTCATTCATGCTCTATACTGACTTGGAGAATAAATATCCAAGGTAGTAGCCTTAGTCAGTATATATATGTTTTATCATATTTAAGTATTCCATCGTGAGTTCATATAAATAGATTTTTGATATACTTATTTATTACAGGTTACCAACACCAATGGGCCATACAGTAATGGGCTTGGGTTTCCAATTTATTCGAACTTCGGACCCATTAAGGTACGGGTTGTTGCATTTGGTATCAAAGCTTAGGTTAATCGATCATAGAATTAGGATACACTATTGAAAGAAGCTATGCGATAGGATCGTATAATATGGAATAGTGGAATGATCTAGGTAGATAGCAATAAGCAATAAGTAAAGTAGACACCAAGACTTTATACTGGTTCGAACTTCTTGTCCTACGTCCAGTCCCTAAGCTCCTATTAGGAATTCTACTAACTAACAACCCTCACCTAAACCCGGAGGAATAGGTTTACAACTTACCCGAACCACCGAACAGGATTTCTTGCCTCAACTACCGAAGAGGGCTTCAACTAGGTACAAAGAGTATTTCTGACTTGTTGTGTTCTTGATAACACTAATGAGTCTAATTGAGTACAACTTTCCTATAATCTTATCCTCAAGAATATGAAATGTGTTTATGAAGATTTAGGAATATGGATTGCTATGAATCAAACGAGTATTTAAGATAAATCAGAGATTCAAGCAATTGAAGTGGTTTTTGAATGCTTTTGAAAACTTTAAGAAATCAGAAAATATGATCAAGATAATAGAGAGATTAAAGCAATTAGAATTGATGATTTGCAAATGACAGAATCATGTATTTATAAGTGTAGAAGAGGTGTATCTATTTGCAAAAGATTCGGGCAAGAGATGCATCCATTACCTTTGGAGAATGGTTGCAACTCTTGGGAAGAAGAAGGTGTCCTTTCATAAAAAATTCGCAGGTTTGAATTCAGTCGACTGAACATGCAATTTCAGTCGACTGAAACTGTGTGCGTGTTGTAGTTTTGTAACAGGTTCAGTCAACTGAAATTTTCTGCTCAGTTGACTGAACTGGTAGTTTATGCACAGTGAACATTTAACTAAAATATCAAGTTATGAAATGTGTTCTTGTGTTTGTGCAAGCTTCTTGAGGATAGATTTTAACAATAAAACTAAGACTAAGACCTATAAAAAAATACTTATAATATCCTTGGTCTTTATAGTCCTTCCTTTTGCATATATCTCTTCCTTTTTGTTGAAGCACATTGTCATTGATCAAAATATAGCGTATCAACATTCTCCCCCTTTCTGATTGATGACAATACCTATTATCTTTCCTCCTCCTTAATATATGCATTATCTTTCCTACAAAATAAAGTTAGTGACATAGACTTTTCTCCCCCTTTGTCATCGACAAAAAGGAAGTAATAATTTGTAGAAGTATATTTTTATTAAACAAAGCAACCACTTCATGCATAACCATAGTGTAAATCATACAAACCATAGAGTCTTATGAATTAAAGAAGGCTATTTATACAAGCCTTTTTAGAATTTTCTGAAAATTAATAAAGTGTTCCGGAAATCAAACCATCAAAATGATCAAGGATCTTTGTCCCAATCATAAGAGCCTTCACGTCCTCCTTTCGGTTAACGAATAACGTGGCCATCGGTTGGTTGTCTAAAAGCTCCTCCTCCTTGACCACCACTGTTACCACTAGTGCTGCTGCTCGGATTCTCCTCGAAAGATGTCCATGCGAACGTTGGAGCTGCGCACTTGCCGCGAGAGGTAGAAGCATAAGTGGTGCTGGTGCATGAAATGACATCCCATAGTTTGTTGAAGAACCCTTTAATCCTATCAAGTTTCTGATCAACCTTTTTAATCGTATCAAGGATTTGTTGATTCCTTGATGGAATTCCTAATGATTGATTTGTAGTAAAATCTGGTTAAACAAGACGGATTTCATCATCTCGATCAAGTGGTTCTTGTTGTAGGGCTTGAGGTCGAGGTTGGTGAGGTTCTTGTTGACGTGCTTCCCCTTCGGCTAGAGAAATGATACAAGGAGGCCTTATCGGTAGTTGCATTAGGCGCATTAGGCTTATAGTTCGATGGTTGATTTGTTGAACCATCGTATTTTCTGAGTTTGGTAGTGGCATATCAACGTCTAGGAGAAGTCGCATTATGTATTCACCAAAATATATCACTCTCATTTTCCCATTGTTGAATGAAAGAAATTCATTAAGTATCAATTGCACCCAATTTACTTTAATATTTCCCCATATAGCGTATAGTGCCCGGTAGTTATTCAGGTATAATATTTCATAGGAGTTGGTGCGTGGGGTAATGGTCCTCATAAGGGCTTTGTGTATAAGCATTGCACTTGGTCTTAAGGAGGTTGATTTGATATCTCGGTTATTGATATCATCCTCTAAAATTGATGATTTATATTGTCACGAATATGGGGATTGAAATCTATTTCCTCAAGCTTTCTACCAATGTTTGGGGATCCTAGAATGTGAGCAATGCGATCAAGTGAAAACCATACCTTTTTTCCGCAAACCATATTCCAAACACTGTCATTCACATTTCATGGAGTTTGGTGTCCGAGGTTGAGGTTGGCATAGAATAATTTGACCACAATATGGTTGATGGCATGGTCATTACGATTAATGTCTAGAAGCGATGTCAAATTTGCTTGGTCTGTCAAAGCTTGAACATTGTAGGTTTGAAGACCTTGGAAATCAACAAATGAGTGCTCGAATATCCTTGATTTCTTCATCTTGTTCCACCGGGTGACCGCAACTCAATTGTAAAGCCATTGAGTGATTTAGGCATCAATTGGCTCGGGGGAGGTTGAAGTGGAAGCTCTAGAACGTTTAGGAGGCATAATTGTGGAAATTTTGAGGAAGAAATTTATAAAAATGGAAATTTGGGGGCTAGGGTTTTCTTAGAATTGGGAAGATGAAGTTTGGAAACGTGAAAAGTAACAGTAAAAATGTAAAAGATGGCTAGGTAGGGTGGACAGAAACTGGGTAAACTGTGTTCAGTCGACTAAAACTTTCTGTTCAGTCGACTAAACTGGAAGCCGAAAGTTTTTGTGACTAAAATTCAGTCGACTGAACAGAGATTTTCAGTCGACTGAACTGTTGGCTAAAAGTCTCTGTTATATATTTAGTCGGCTGAACAGGAAATTTTAGTCGACTGAATTATGCATTTTTGGTTTTTCTTCACTGTTTGAATACAAATGTTTTATTTAATTAAATAATTACAATTATACAGTAATACTATGATACAATAACATTATTTTGACCACAAAACCATCATTTCTTGGGGGATGGAGTCTTGGGAGATGGAGTCTTCTTCTTTAATGTTTTATATCCTTCGTTTGCCATATAGTTCTTGTCCCATGAATTTGGAATATATTGAGGTCTTTGAGGCAAGACCCAAGGATTTATTGGGTCGCTTGATGTACGATACGACGAAGATGGATCAAATAGATTAACTGGTCGAGGTAAGGGTTCACTTACATCCTTTTTCTTCGAGCTACAAAATTTCAAACCAATTTGTTCAAGAAAGCTTAAGCGTTTAGCCGTTACTTTCTGTTCAAAATACAATTCTCCTTGAAGTTCTATTTGCTGCTGTTGATAATGATGAATTTCATCGATCTTTTGCTTCGTATCGGGAGAAATAAATAGCGAACGATTGGCCTTCTTGGAATCCGGTGTATACCCGGTTCGATAATTTTTCCGTTTATAAACAGGCTCGTGTGTTGGTGTTGGCGTAGGAAGATGAGGTGAATCAGTTGAGCTATCGGTTGAAAAAGTGATGATGATGGGTGAGTTTGATTTGTTGGATGATATTTTTCTACAGAGATTGATCTTTTTAATTTTTTTTATTAACATGCGTATAAAGGTTTAGAGTTATAAGAAAAATGTGGTGTAAAATCATCAAGAATTTAGAACCAGAAATTGAATTAATGGTTAATAATTTACTTTGAAATGGATGGTTATGTTTTAGTGTATGAAATATTAATTCAAATGTATAGATTAAATGATTAAGTTTTTAAACCCATAGTTATGTAAACTCAATTCATGTCTGACTTTTGTTTAGACGAAGTTAATTAAGTATGAGATATGTTACTTATGTATTAGCTTTCTTACCATTATAATTCTTGTTATTAAATATCTTTGAAGGATATTATTCCTAATTCTCGTTGTAATTTTATGAATGAGTTTTCTAGTAATGGTTTAGCAAATATATCGGCAATTCAATTTTCGGTAGAAATATATTCTAAATTGATAATTCCTTTTTCGATATTGTCACGTAGAAAATGGTGACGAATATCAATATGTTTTGTACGAGAGTGATTTACCAGATTTTTAGATAAATTTATTGTACTTGTATTATCACAATATATTGTAGAATTTGTTAAATTTATATTAAAATCTTTAAGGGTTTGTTGCATATATATTACTTGAGTACTAGCTAAAGCGGCAGATATATATTCCGCTTCACCGGTTGAAAGCGAAGCACAGTTTTGTTTCTTACTAAACCAAGATACAAGTGATTTTCCAATGAAATGGCATGTACCACTTGTACTTTTTCTATCTGTTCGAGATCCACCAAAATCAGCATCACTAAATGAATTCGAATGGAAAATCTTTTGGATAGAAAAGACCAAAGCCCTTGGTATTATTAGACATCGCATAATTCGTTTTACGACTCTTAAATGTGATTCTTTAGGATTAGCTTGAAAACGTGCACATAAACATACACTCATCATTATGTCTGGTCTACTAGCGGTTAAGTAAAGTAAAGAGCCTATCATACTTCTAAACAACTTTTGGGTCTACACTCTTGCCATTTTCATCTCGGTCGAGATGAGTTGTGGTACTCATATGAGTAGGTTTTCCAGAAGTGTTTTCCATTCCAAAACATTTGAGTAGATTAGCACAATATTTTTCTTAGTTTAAGAAAATTCCATTCGTTAATTGTTTAATTTGAAGTCCGAGAAAATAAGCTAATTCTCCCATATGAGACATTTCGAATTCCTTAGTCATTATATTTGAAAGTTCTTTACACAATTTTTCATTAATGGAGCCAAAAATAATGCCATCTACATATATTTGAATTATTAATATGTCTTTAGTAGTGTTTTTAATGAATAGAGTTTGATCTACTTTTCTGATTTGAAATCCTGAATCTATTAGATAGCTCTTAAGTCTCTCATACCAAGCACGAGGTGCTATTTTAAGACCATATAATGCTTTCTTTAATTTATATACATAATTCAGATATTTTTCATGAGTGAATAAAGGCGGTTGTTCAACATATACATTTTACTTAATATATCCATTTAAGAAAGCACTTTTAACATCCAGTTGATAAAGTTTAAAATTATGAAAACAAGCGTAAGCTAATAGAATACGTATTGCTTCTAGTCTTGCAACAGGAGCAAACGTTTCTTCGTAATCGATTCCTTCTTCTTGATTATAGCCTTGTGCTACTAGTCTTGCTTTATTTCTAGTAATATTTCCAAATTCGTCTGTTTATTTTTATAGACCCACTTAGTTCCAATAACTGTTTGGTCATCAGGATGAGGAACTAACTCCCATACATTATTTTGTTCAAACTGATTTAATTCTTATTACATGGAAATAATCCAGTATTCATCTGTTGATGCTGCTTTAGGATTTTTAGGTTCTATTGTTGAAATAAAGGCAACATGTCCCATTTGGTTTAGTTGACTTCTTGTTTGAACTTGCGAGTCAATCTCTCCAATTATATTTTGTGTAGGATGATCTCGTAGGATTCTAGGAGGAGATCTAATTTGATTGTTATCGACTTGATTAATATTTTCATTATTTTCAAAACTTATATTTTTTGTGTTGTATATAATTTCTTCATCATATTTGATGATTGTATTTTTATTAAAGTTTTCATCAGACGATACATGTAAAGTTTCTTCTATTACATTTGTTCGTTTATTGAAAACACGATACGCCTTACTCTGTTCTGAGTAACCTACAAAAACACCATGGTCAACTTTTGGATCAAATTTTCCAAGTTGGGCTTTTGTGTTAAGAATAAAACATTTTGACCTAAAGATTTTTAAGTACGAAATATTAGGTTTTCTTCCATTAAAAAGTTCATATGACGTTTTTTTTAGTTAAAGGTCATATGGAAATACGATTTAATACATAGCACGCAGTTGCTACAGCTTCTGCCCAAAAAGCTTTGGTAATGTACTTCCATTACATAGCGTTCTTGCGCATTCTTAAAGAGTTCTATTTTTCCTTTCTACAACTCCATTTTGTTGTGGAGTTCTAGGAAGTGAAAAATTATGATTTATTCCTTTCTTTTTACAAAATAATTCAAATGATTCTTTTTCAAATTCGCCTCCATGATCACTCCTTATATTTTTAACTTTTAAATTCTTAATATTTTGAATATTTTAACAAAATTTTTGAAATATTCAAACGTATCACTTTTTTTCCATAAATATTGTCCATGTATATCTGGAAAAATCATCAACTATTACAAAAACATATCGATTATGGTTAATAGATTGATCCTGTGTTGGTCCAAATAAATCCATATGTAATAATTCTAATGGTTGTAAAGTTGAAATGACTTTCTTAGATTTAAAAGATGATTTAGTTATTTTTCCTATTTGACAATCATCGCAAATAACATTTATTTTAAAATTTATTTTTGGTAAGCCTTTGACTAATTCATTTTTTGAAAGTTTTTGAATAGTTTTAAAATTAATATGACAAAATCTTTTGTGCCATAACCAAGGATCATTATCTTTGACTATAAAACACATATCTTTATTATTATTAATTTTCATGTTTAAAACATAAATATTTCTATCTCTCTTTCCTTCAAAAAATAAGATTTTGATTTTGATCAAAAATACAACATTTATTTTCAAAAAAATTATTTTAAAACCTTTGTCGCATAGTTGACTTATGCCTAATAAATTATGTTTTAAGTTTTTAACTAAAGAAACATTTGTAATAAGGGGTAAATTTGATATACCGTAGTTGCATACATCTCCTTTGCCAATGATGAAACCTTTTGAGTTATCTCCGAAGGTAACCGAGCCACCATCAAATTATGAAATATTCATAAGCATTTCTTTGTCTCCGGTCATGTGTTTTGAGCAACCACTATCCAAAATCCACTATCCGTTCTTGAGTGGGACCTGCAAAAAATATTAATAAATATATTGGTACCCACCTTTTAATAGGGTCCTAAGAGTTAGATCTTAGGAAACCAAACCCAAGTAGGTCTAGTATCCCATTTATAAAGATAATTACTATTTTTGTGAACTGTTTCTATAAAGGAATATATATTTGTTCCGAATTAAATTATTGTTTGTTTTCGAAACCCATATTTTGATTTCCTTTTTCTTTTTAGTGTGTCTTGGTATGTTATTTTTCAACACTGTACTATGTTTTGAATTATTTTCCTTTTCAAAATTAGCATTTTTACTTGGAAGAATTTTTGATTCCTTTTTAAAACCTAATCCATTTTTATTTGAAGTGGGTCGAGAATTTTCGAGAATTTTAGATAAATTTTCTCTTCCTTTAATGAAATTAGAAACATTTTTAGTAATGTTATCTAATTTAATTTGAAGACTAGTATTGTCTAATTCAACTTATTTTATTTTTTAAATTGTGATTTTTAGAATTAATTTCATCATTCTTTTCCTTTTGAGTTTCAATTCTTGGCTCAAAAGTAAAAGTTGGCTATTTGAGTTTGAGAGAGATTCTTGAACTCTTTCAAGTTCTTCTTCCAATATTTTTTTTCGTCTTTTAACATATCTCTTTCAAATTCAGCTTTGTTCTGATTTTCAAGTGTCTCTTTAAGTTCGTTTTTGAGAATTTTTATAGTATTTAAAAATTCAGTGTTTACTCCTATTAAATCATCATAAGATAAATCACTAACCTCAGATTCTTAAGCCATGAAGCATACATTTGCTTGTTCATTGTCGCAATCACTATCACTTTCGGATGAAGATGAATTTGAATCGTCCCATGTGACAGAAAAAGCATTCTTTTTAAATTTGTCTTTCTTATTTTTATTGTTGAAATTTTTCTGATTCACCTTCTTTTGTTCTGGACAATCCTTGTGCATGTGTCCTTTCTTGTGACAATTGAAGCATTCTATATTTGAGGATGAAGGTTTGTTCAAGAAATTCTTTTTGAAACCGTTTTTATTTCCTTTTCTATATTTTAAGAATTTCTTGAAATATTTGGTAATAAATGCTAGATCCTCATCTTCAGACTCCGATTCTTCCTTTTCTGCGTGAAAAGCCATTTTTTTCTTTCCTGTGCTTGGTCTTTCTTAGCTTGCATGTTAACTTCATAAGACATAAGGTTTCCAATTAATTCTTCAGGTTCCATCGTAGATAGATCGTTTACTTCCTCGAATGCTAAGACTTTTCTCTCTCATTCATCAGTGAGTGAATTTAGGACCTTAGGTACAATATCAAAATCCGTATACTTTTCTCCTAATCCTATTAAGGCATGCTGAATGTCTTGAAATATCGAGTATATGTCATTGATGGATTCATTCTGTCGCATTCTAAAGTTTTGGGACTGGTTCTTTAGCATGGAGATCTTTGTTTGTTTGACTTTGTTTGTGCCTTCATGTATGGTTCTAAGTGTATCCCATATCTGATGTGCAGTAGTACAAAGGCTAACACGATTGAACTTATTTCTATCTAAAGTGCAAAATAGCATATTCATAGCTTTCGCATTTTCACTAGCTTCATTCTTCTAAGTTTGTGTCCATGTAGGGTAATCAGTTGTGGGTACAACGAACTCTGCTTGAGTTGCATTCCAGGCTTCAAAGCTTGTTGCTTGCATATAAATCCTCATCCTTGTAGCCCAATAATTATAGTTTAGTCCATTGAATAGAGGGGGTCTTTGGGTAGATCGTCCTTCTGCAAATGTAGAGCTATAGGCAGTTGTTGTGCTTGTGTTATTTTCCATATTATCAATATGTCAAATAATGGTGTAATGGTTATAGGACAACCTTGCTCTGATACCAATTGAAAGAAGCTATGCAATAGGATCGTACAATATGGAATAGTGGAATGGTCTAGGTAGATAGCAATAAGCAATAAGTAAGTAGACACCAAGACTTTATACTGGTTCGGACTTCTTATCCTACATCCAGTCCCCAAGCTCCTCTTAGGAATTCTACTAACTAACTACCCTCACTTAACCCGGAGGAATAGGTTTACAACTTACCCGAAACCACTGAACGAGATTTCTTGCCTCAACTACCGAAGAGGACTTCAACTAGGTACAAAGAGTATTTCTGACTTGTTGTGTTCTTGATAACACTAGTGAGTCTAATTGAGTACAACTTTCCTATAATCTTATCCTCAAGAATATGAAATGTATTTATGAAGATTTAGGAAATATGAATTGCTATGAATCAAATAAGTATTTAAGATAAATCAGAGATTCAAGCAATTGAAGTGGTTTTTGAATATTTTTGAAAACTTTAAGAAATCGGAAAATATGATCAAGATAATAGAGAGATTAAAGCAATTAGAATTGATGATTTGCAATTGATAGAATCATGTATTTATAAGCGTAGAAGAGGTGTATCTATTTGCAAAAGATTCAGGAAAGAGATGCATCCATTACCATTGGAGAATGGTTGCAACTCTTGGGAAGAAGAAGGTGTCTTTTCATAAAAAAATCACAGGTTTAAATGCAGTCGACTGAAGAGGAAATTTCAGTCAACTGAAACTGTATGCATGTTGTAATTCTATAACAGGTTCAGTCGAATGAACTGGTAGTTTATGCACAATGAACATTTAACTAAAATATTAAGTTATGAAATGTGTTCTTGTGTTTGTGCTAGCTTCTTGATGATAGATTTTAACAATAAAACTAAGACTAAGACCTACAAAAAAATACTTATAATATCCTTGGTCTTCATAGTCCTTCCTTTTGCACATATCTCTTCCTTTTTATTGAGCACATTGTCATTAATCAAAATATAGCGTATCAATAACTATGTGAACATATTTTTAATTTTACCGCTATATATATATATTTCGTGCCAAACTCTATAAGTTCCAACTATATAAGCAGTTGCAACTATATTCTAAAAAGACGAATAAGGAAACTATGAGTTAGAACCATAAATTGAGCTAAATTTATACACCTACCCCGATTACCCCACGGGAAGTAGGCCGTACCGTATGACTTAAGAAGAGCATGAGCATGACATATAGAAGAGTCCTAGAAGCTGGATGGTACTCTAACTCCTTTTATCGGGCCTAAACTACCCTATGATTGTAGATGTCATTGAATTGCCGATTGATGATGTATATTTCATCCAGACAATTAGATAGTAAGAACCTACATTTTGCAAATATTCAAATGTAAGCTATATATAGGATCGAGCAAGTTTCGACAACAAGATGTGCATTAACCACCACAAGATGATAGCCAGATATTAATCTTTATGAAGATAAGTTAAGAATATTTAGAAAAGAAGAAAAGTCAAAAGGAAAGGACAAAGAAAAATCCATTTCTAAGTCCGATCCTATGTGAAAGAATTTAATAAATGATTTTAAAATTTCTTGAAATATTTGAAATGGCTTTCAAAGTATTTATTTGGAAATAAGAATATCCTATCAATAAAATTTTTTTTTTAAATAAGTAAAAACTAAAACTTTCACCATATAAAATATACTTTAAAAATAGATTCTTGAAAAACAATAAAATTTAGAAATTTTAGTTAATAGAATTATTGAGAAACTTCTAGGCGAAATAAAACTGGATAGAATAAAAATTCCAATAAATGGTAATAAAAGGGCCTCTCCGTTTTGAAATAAATAGAAAATAGAACGTATATTTGGCTCGTTGATTTTCTATTTTTGTAAATTTAAATAGGGTGGATTGATGGAAATGGAACTTGATTTAAATGGGGTAAAGAAAATAGAAGTGTAAGAATGCCTGATAATGAAGATACAAAAAATATTCATGTATAAGGAAAATATGAAAAAAATAACTGAAATAGATTTATACATAAAAAGCAAACAATTTCATGTTAATTGAGAAAAACCCAATGGCCAAAGAAGTAAACGAACGCACTACGATCAGATAATGAAGAAAAAGATCAAATAAAATATTAAAAGAGCTATATGAGGAGAAGCAATGTAAATAAAAGCAATTTAGATTGGAGAAATTTAAATGGAAGTAACATTAGAAAATTCAAATGGAAGCTACATTAGAAATTTATATTAAAATAATGTTAGAAATCTAACTAGAAACATTTTATGAAATTAAAGGCAAAATAGTAAATAATGGATAGTTTCCATAAGTATGTGCAGTAATTGAATGTACCTTTTAAAAATTGCTCGCATATGCTGTTACAGTCACTGCTAAGGTTGAAAACGAAAATAGCATAAGTAATAGAAGAATAATAGAATGAAAGTTGTCATTATCTACTGTTGTTTTATTCTTTCTAAAAGCTATAAAAGATGTTGTACAAATATTGTAACCGTGCATTTTTGAAAATGGTTTTTTATAACAATTTAATTTTTGAATGCAAAACATAATAAATGGGTTAAGTTAAAAATTCTACCTTTAAGAAGTAAAATCTTTGTTATAAAAAAGGCCTTAAAAGGAAATTTGATTTGACAACTGTTCATGCGATAAAAACCTGACTCTTACTATTTAAAGGGAAGGAAATAATGTGTTATTTAAAGAAAATGATCTTTCTAAACTAAATGGCTAACATGAAAATTTGAACTTAATGAATAAACTTACTTTATAAATTCTAAATTATTGTTCTAAAAGTAATGACACCTATAGTTAAGATTAGTTAAAATGAGAAATTATTCATCATTCCTTTTTTGGAAACCAAGCAATTGTTGAATTTAATAAAAACTTTCAAATTTGGTATTTTCAAAGATAAAAATTTAGGTTATGTACTTCATGACTGCAAAGTTTAATAATTTTATAAAGGGTAGTGAAAATCAAACTAACTTTGACATGGAATATTTTGGGATGACGACCTAGGTAAGATGAGGTTAAAGTCAAGGCTATGGAAAAAAATGGCTACAAATGCTTGTAAGGAGGTTACAAATGAATATAAGAAATATTGGTATGAACCTAATGATGGTTTATTAGACATGTGTGAAAGCCATAAGAAGAACCTACAGAGGAATGGGAAATGGTATCTGTTTGCACCAAAAATTGGCACAACACCCAATAGATTATGTTAGAGCAACAAATGAAAAAAAATTAAATAGAGTAAACAAGCAGAAGACAAGCAAAAAATAACGACAAACGAATTTATACTGGTATGGCATTGAGTGCCTATGTCCACTATAAAGAGATAACTTTATTAATGACTTGAATTTCTAAGTACAAGAGGGATCATATTGGAATCCATAATTACAACGGAGTACAAAGAAAACAACATCCTTCAGATCCTTCAAATGGGCTATGAGCTCTGTATTATAAGCATAGACGATCGAATATCTTCCTGAAAATTTTCCAGCAAAATCTCTAGAAGGATGAGGTCATTCAAAATATTTCGAGGCTCGACTCTCCATGCTGAGCGATTGTGGTCGATCGGTCTTCCTGGCCACATGGCGAGCTGTGATCGGTTAGGTGGTTCCCTCTATATGCTAACTTCATGTTTCCAAAGTTTTCTGCATAATTGCTTTCAGGTTTTAAGATATATCGATTGATTCTTATTGAGTTGAACCGTTGATCCATGTTTTCATAATCATAGTGTTCAATCTGATCCCCTATCTAGGGGATGCACTATTCCTTACTTAGAATGTACTATAGAGTCTATCTCTTAGCTTCGTTTGATCATTACTTCATATTGACGTCTGTGTTTGATCTCTAGACTCTATTATCACCCTTCTTAACTGCTTTCCTTATCTATCATCGAGTTTAACTTGTCCGGTCAGCTTTGATATAGTCGGGTTAAAATGCGGATAACATTTGCCCTCCAATGTACATATTGTTTCGAATATAATGTGCTTTTGATAGAAGCAAGTTAGAGTCGTCTGGAGGAATTCCATTCTTGAATAATCGTTATCCTTCCGTTGAATTATCTTGCCGAAGAGTCGTATCTCTCTCTCCATTCATCATGGTGCTTGGTCGATGTTTGTCAATATAGATTCGGAGTGTAATCCCAAGCCTTTGTCTATGCTTGGTTCCATGGAGCTTGTTGATTGAGTTAGAAAGCTTTGGTTATCTATAGCGACATACTTTCTACAAGATCTAATTTAGTCTCTATCAATTCAATAAATCGAATGCTGGGTATGCACACATGAACATTCATGTACATGCACGTTCATGTACATGCACACTTTTGTCATTGGCTCTCGGTCACATTAACATGTTCATGTGTTGTTGCCGATATCATGTAGTTGAAGTAAAAGTGCATTGCAATTTGTTATCACTTTTATTCATCTCATTTTTCATTCTTTTTTAAATATAAACATCGGGAAGGGATCGATTATGATCACCTAGGTAAGCGATCGTACCCAATCCCATACATAGACTTAGTCCATTATTTAGGTTCAACAGGAGAGTGTTGATACCATATGTAAGCCAAATAATTAGCTTGTTTATTTTTTTCATCTCACTTTATTTGCTCAATCAATCCGATCCCTTTCCTTTCTTAACAGCTGCCATTAAATGCTTTTCAATTCGATACTCTCATATGCTCTTCCATCGAGCCATTCAGTCCCCAAGGCGAACCTATCCTCCATCTTATTAGAAGATTACGCCATCACTCTAAACCTAGCTCCCCTCCAATCCATCGATCTAGTTTTGAAATATAACTCGTACATCAATCTCTTTTGCTCTTCATAAGCTGATTCGACTTCAACCCTTCGTTTGAATCTGATTTTACACATATAGGTAGGTGTAAATTTGTAAGGCACGAACTTGAATCGTGATGTGTCGATGGGTTAACCATGCCGGGGGTTGTAGGCTTAGGGTTTGGTGAGAACGTACGATCGGTGATGATCATTTAGAGTTTAGATGGGTTAAATTATGGAAGGTTCAATTGTATAGCGGAGAAGATAAAGTGGAATGATGGAGTAAAGAGATCGGTGATGAATGGATCTATTTTACGTTTAACTTGTGGATGGCGACATGTAGAAGTGATAAGGTGATAAGGAGGGATCAACGATGATAAGTAATCAATGACATGGATATTTATGAAGTGAGGGGGTTGGTCATGCTTCAGATTCAATTGTGGAGCGATCGGTTGTGATATATCGATCTTGTAAGCCGATCAGTTGGAGGGATCGGGTATGAGCTCTCAAGGCTTGAATTTAGACAAGGCAACATTGCCTAGGAGAGGGACCGGTCACAATCTCGTGCCATATGGGGACTTGGTCATTTTTTTCCCATTGAACTTGTATACTTGAACTTAACTAATCAATGAACAAAAGCATTTGCCTTGAGCTCAATAATGACTTGGAGACATGACTTCGAACTTGAATGTCTGGACCTTCGCATTTGAACCTATACGATTTAAGCACATATGCGTTAATCGCCAAATCTTGAATTTTAATAAGAATAACATATAGTCTACAATGAACTTGGATGCAAATTTCATACCCCAATATGCCGATGACTGATCCCAGAGCTTAGATAAAAGCCACAACCGATCGACATGAAAGCCGATTAGGATGGTCAAGGATGACGGTCATTCCGACAAAATCCCTAAGTCTTGTCATAACTATCATTTTAATTTCAAACTTTTTATCACCACACTGCACAACACTGCCCCACACTACACTAGTTTCCACTTAGCATAAGGGGAACTGGTTTATTTTCCTAATAATTGCTATCTATTGAATTTGATAACTATAGGTTCTAGATGCTTGGAGCGTTTAGCTACTATGGGCTCTAAAAAAGCTTCTCAACATAACCATTCCAATGCAGAACCAAGTTCAGCAACAATATCTACTAGAAACTCTCCAGACCATCAAACTAAATAGTCTGGAAGTTCTCATCAATTGCTTGAAATTCCTTTAAATCCTGATGCAGAAATCGAGCCAGCTCCTGACGCTTTAGAAGAGGCTATATTTTTGAATGATTCTGAGGATTCAGTGGCTTGAAAGGCTGATGAGGCCTCTCTCTACAAGGCTCAGGAGGATTCAGTGGCTTCATGACAATGTGTGAGTCCCATCCTCTAACGACAGGGCTCACCTTCCCTTGGAGGGGTATACTGCATGCCCACCTGGTTTTGCAGGACGGTGGTTGGAAGGACAAAGTTTCACTTCAAATTTAACTTTAAATGCTTTTGTTTAAGTCGTATCCTGAATTAAGCAGTTTCTCATTGAACATTCCAGCCAGCCATCCACGTCCCACCGATGACATATACTCAGAGGCAGTTCAATGCTAAAAAACATACTGATGGTAGATTGAGACATCTGATGTCTTCTCCTCGATGAACACCTTTTGTCTCTGGCTTACTAGAAGAAATTTATAGCGTAGGACTACCTAGAAACATCGAAGAGGAAGTTGTAGAGAGGGGAAGTGTCGTTGGGCAAGGAGATGATGAAGCTAATTCTATCGTGCCCCCAACCGAAGGGGCTCAGGATGTCACCGAGTAAGGCGAGGTGAAGGGCGATGCTATCGAGCCCAGTCGTGACACTATCATCCCAAGCCAGGAGCCTACACTTAGATCAATCTGGCTTGTTCATAGCTCCCTGCCTGTGAAAAGGAAAAAGGTTCATTTATAAGCTTTGCAGAAGGTAGATCTCTAAGAAACCTAAATCAACCTCTGCCACTATGGATCAATCTAGTTCTTTGCCTCCAAAAAGTCTATTTTATGGGCTGTCCGACATCCTTCTCCCAAATGATGTCAGAAATTATGATTTTGACAACCTAATCCTTGGGGAGGGGGGTGAGGTGGGGTCTGAATCTTCTATTCGATTTGGCGCTGGCATTCCCCCTACTAACGTAGGAGAAATTACTCTAGTGAGTAAAGCTCCAACAACTAGTCCGTTAGAGGGACACTAGGACACTCATGATCACGTGCCATATGACACTTATCCACTTTTAACTCTAGTGATTCTCACATCATTTTGTTTGCAGGCTCGATGGAATGCCCCCCTTAAGTATGGTCGCTTAAAGACTATTAGCGGTTTAGTTTTGAGTGCAGTCGAGGTTTGGATCCCGATCGAGACAGAAAAGAGTATGAAGAAAGAGAAGAGTGAGACTAAAGCTACTAATCTAAGGACTCATCGTCCAAGCATAAGTCAAAATCTCAATCTTCTCGTAATCGCCGGTCTAACACAAAAGGCCTTGATATTTCATCCCATAAGCATGACAGGCGGGCCCTCTCTGCTCTGCTACTCTTGATGCCATTACCGCTAAGAAGATGGTTGAGCTCAAGGTCACATCCTAAGTTGAACTTTGATGATTTCAAATTTTTTCCCGCTTTTCATTCAATTCCATATAAAGGCCATGGACACAGTGATCTCCTACGTTAATGATGTCCATGTCCAACAGGGTACAACTCTTCGTGTTGCAGAGAGAATTTCTAAGGTGTAGATAGTGATGAAACATGAGATTGATTGCTTAACTCTTGAAACAATCCATGACAAAGACATTATTAAGTGCTTGGATGAGGATGTCAAGTAGTTGGGTACAAAGGTGGTCGATGTTGAGAAAAAAGCCAATGAATCTTTTGAAGCTATCGAGCGCTTAATAAAAGTGCACCAAGCTGAATATGACACTACCGTTCGTCGTAGTGGTACTTTAGCCCTTGAAAATGACGTTTTACAAAAGAAGAAGGAGGTGCTGTAAAAAGAAAATGATGCTATGTCCTTTCGAATTAAGTAGCATAAGGAAGAGCTCAAGAAGGGAAAGCAAGAGAAGCTTGAGGCTCAACTAGAGTCTCAACGATACTACGAGGAGATTATCGAGGACTGCGAAGCTAAAATAAAGGCTAACAATCAATTTTCATAGATAGAGGCCCTCAAGAAAGAGGCCAGGGAGGTGTGCCGGACAAAGATAAAGGACGAGTTTAATCCGTTGCTAATATATTATAATGCATGCGTTCCGATGAATCGCAACCTCCGCTTCCTTGGAGAGGGGTATCCCGAGTCACTCGTTGAAGCCTGGGACCATATTGTATATTTGGGAAAGAAGTCCCTTGGCGGTGTTGAAATGGATGAAGAGCAACTCGTGCATGAACTTTTATGCAAATTAGAGCCCGATGAGCATAGGGCTGCTCAGTTTGGTTTATTCAATGATATAATAATCACCGAAAAGAGGAAAGATGATAGTGAAGCCTCAAGATCTGGCTCCCAAGTCCTCTACTACTTAAGAAATTGGTCTGTCAATTTCTCATGCCCTAGAGAAGGATGCGGGTTATGATCCAGATTATCTAAGGATAGACAAATCTCTTGGGCTGTCTCCGATTTTGGAAGGCAGCACTACGACTACAACTGAAGGATAATCTAGTGAAAATATATCTCTTACTTCTTCGACATTCGAATAAGGTTTACATCTCATGCCCGATGGTCATGGGATTGCTCATTGGGCTTCATGAAATTACAAGTCTTTCTGCATCTGTCTATGCTCTAGGAAATGATATTTCCCTGGGACAGTAGGCATAGACTATGAGGCCTACTACGGGCATTAATATATATGTGGCTTCTACCGATCAACTTGCTGAGACTCCATGCCTGGATGTTGAAGTCATAGGAGCTCTACATGAAGAAAAAACTGATGGCCAATAGGGGCAGGATGAAGCAGAGGACATCGTAGTGACCCATGCCCCCGAACACGTCAATAAACTTAACAAGAAGGAGCACATCGTCAATTAGGAGCTTGAGTTGCAAGCCAAGAAGGAAAGTGTCGAAGTGGATATTACTCCACTTCAAGTTATACTGCTGGATAATGCCACTCCTAAGGAGGTCGATCCTTCTATATCCCAAAGTGAGATGGCCTTATTTTTTAAAATCATCTCTCTAAGGGTAGCAGGAGAAAAAAGGGGCAAAAAGAAGAGCATGAGGCAGTAGCTTTGGAGATCCGCATCGAAGAAGCCCAAAAAAGGAAAGAGATAGCCGTCGTACCAGCTGGCGTAGTTCGTAGCTAGGTAATTAGCTTCTTTTTACTGGCTGCAATTGTGCGGGTACGACCCCCGTTTTTGGATTTTAGTTTCCAAAATAAATTTGTACTTAGTTTCCAAGCATATGAATAAATATTCTTTTTCCTCTGTTCATCTTTTATGTAAAATTTGACTAAGTGTTCGAGCTATTATGTTTCCTATTTAATGTACTTGCAGTTCATCGCTCTTCGTTTAGGTTGCAATCTCTTTCAGTCGCCTAGTTCTTCGGGCGTCGATCCAACGAATCCATCTCAAGGCCTCCTTACGGTCGCGACCTTAAGTCATATCAAACACTAGGTGCGAGCCATAGTGTTATGCTATCATATACAATGACTAAATGATTATACTCCTACTCAAAGTCTTAGGTTAGTGGAGTTAGTTTGTGGACAGTCGGGTCCCATCCATAAAGAGTTTATATTCCTCCTATCGGGTTCAGGCAAGTATTGGAGAATGAATGTTACTCATTCATTTTGTTTGTACTCTTATATGAACTCTAGGGACCATAGTCGATGGGCAGACAAATGAACGAATCACATTTCCTTTGATTAATTCTCTTACCCCAAGTCTGGGGCAAAATTCGAAGAGTGTTCGGTTGTATCACGGTCGCATTTACTTTACACTCGTCCCATCAAATCAAGAGACGGAGTTAGTTAATGAGTAGACGAGTCATGCCTATTCTCTACTTTGTAGTCAGCCAGTTAGACTGTAGGCGAGAGTTAATGGATAAAGCGTCAAGTTACATTCATTTTTTTTAATTCAAGTACGACCTGAGTACTTGGTTGTCACCAATCTCCCGGTACTTGTTGGTTCATGTTATGCGCATGTGGATATATGTTGGTCATATATCACAACTATTATGTTATGCTTAAACAATTCACAGATATGGAAGGAACTTCATATTTTGTTGCAAAATGAAAAAGGAGCGACATAATCTTTCTTATTACATGGCTTTCAATTTAACTGCAAAAGCAAATTCTAAATGAAATACAATTGAATGAAACAAAACAAAGTGAAATAGCACATTAAATGCTTGTTATTCCATACTGTAGGAAGTGTGATGCCATCGACAGTTGTTATCTTGAAAGTTCCATCTCCAAGATTATGATTAATGACATATGGTCCTTCTCATCTCAAACCCATGTTTGTCGGGCTAGGAAAGATTCGCTTTAGGATAAGGTTTCCAATTTCAAATATCATAGGACGAACTTTAACATTATAGTACCGGGCGACTCGGTGTCAGTATCCACTTGCCCTGAAGCAAGCTTCTTCGTGCTTCTTATCGACCTTATCTAGGGATTCCAAAAGGAGATCTCTGTTAGTTCTGGGGTTATAATAAGTCATCTGATGAGAAGGAATTACAAGTTCTACAGGAATCATGGCTTAGGAGCCATAAGCAAGGGTGAATGGAGTATGACCAGTTGTGGACTTATAGGTAGTTCTGTATGCCCATACTACTGATAGGAGTTCATCAACCCACTTGACTCTAGCCTTTTCCAAATGCTTCTTTAGGATGGACTTGAAGGTAAGCAAATGCTGCAAATATTTTCTCAATATGATGTCGACAACAGAAGTTTTTGAATTCAACGCTATCAAATTGGGTCCAATTGTCAGTTATGATTGTTCGGAGGAGATAAAAACAACATATATGTTTCGAACAATAAAATTGATTACTTACTTTGTAGTGATCATGGCCAAAGGTTTAGCTTCATCCCATCTAGTGAAGTAATCAACTTTTATGATGGCGTACTTTGCACCACCTTTGGGAATCGAAAAAGTGCCGATGATGTCAATATCTCAAGTAGAAAACAATCACGGACTGACCATCCGAGTGATTTCCATCGATGGGGCTCTTAATTTTTTTGCAAACATCTAGCACTTATCGCATCTTCTAGCTTAATCAACTGCATCTTGATTGATAGTTGGCATAAATAACCATAGGGAGTATCTTCTTTGCTAAAGTTTGCCCTCCGGTGTGATCGCCACATTCTCCTCCATGGACTTCTCTTAATACTCGTTTGATTCCATCTTGGCGATACACAGAAGCAATGGGACGAAGAAACCCTTCCTGTACATGAATCCTTCTTAGAGGATGTATTACGATGGTTTACAAAGGATATGTCATTTTTCAATCCTCTATTTGGGAAGGATCTCCCTTTTCAAATAATCTTTAATCAGAGTCATCCACGATTCCTTCTTGGTTCCATTTCTAAGACCCAATCAACCTCCATCTGGTCAATGCTATGAGTTCCAAGTATTTCAAATGAAACCAAGTCTATTTGTTGTGCATCCCCAAAATTGGCCAACTTGACCAGTAAGTCAGCTTTCTCATTCCATTCTCTGGGGATGTGTGTAATGGTGTAATGCTCGAAATTGGTTACAGATCTTGAACCCAGTTGAGGTAAGGAGCAAGTTGCGCTCCTTTGGTCTGATATTTTCCCCTGAGTTGATAAACTACTAACTGAGAATCATAGAAAATTTTCAAAGCCTTTACTCCCAACTCTCTACCCAATTTAAGCCCAGCTATCAAGCTTCATATTCAGCTTCGTTATTCATTGTCGGGACATCAAGTTTAAGGGCACAGTAGATCAAGAGTTCCTCAAGAGTTACCAGTATGGCTCCGGTGCTTGAACATCGACTGCTCTTCGGAGAGTCATCTTGTGCAATGAATTTGGTTATGAAGTCTGCCAGTGCTTGCCCCTGGATATCTCTTTGAGGAAGAAAACTGATATCGAACCGTTTAATTCAATGTTACATTTAAGCAACCTTCCACACGTCACAGATCACTGTAGGACTTGTCATAACGGATGATTGGTGAAGACATTGATGGGATGAGCCTGGAAATGAGTGTGGAGCTTTCTTGATGCAGTCATTAGGCAGTACGCGAGATTTTCCAACTTTAGATAATTTCTTTCAACATTTTTCAACCACTTGCTAACATAGTATACTGGCCTTTGGATTCGACTCTCTTCACGTAGCAGTGCGACACTTATGACATGTACTGACACAACTAAATAGACAAGTCTTCATGATCCAGTGGCTTGGACAAAATTGGGGGGGGGAGGGTCTCTCAAAGTGAAGTACCAAAGCTTGAAATGCATCAACACAATCTGGTATCTATTCAAAGTTTCTCTTCCCTCTCCTGATTAAGTTGAAGAAAGGAATAAACTTATCGGTGGCTCTAGAGATGAATCGGTTCAGGGTAGCGACCTTCTGATTTAGACTATGCACTTGTTTGATTGTTTTTGGCACCTAGATATTCCTTATTGCCTGAATCTTCTCAAGATTGGCTTCAATTCCATAAAAGTCAAGGATGAAACCCAAGAATCTTCCTTATGCAACGCCAAAAGAGCATTTCAAGGGATTATGTTTCATTCCATATTTCTGGAGAACACTGAACATCTCCACCAAATCATCGATGTGGTCGTTTGATCGTCATGACTTCACAAGCATATCATCTACATATACCTCCATTGATCGCCCATGCTGGTCTTTAAACATCTAGTTGACCAGTCTCTAGTAGGTTGCTTCAATGTCCTTTGCTCCAAAAGTCATCACAATGTAGCAGTATAATCCTAGGTTGGTAATGAAACTAGTGTGTTCCTGTTTTGGGACGTGCATCAGGATCTAATTGTATCTAGAGTACGCATCTATGAATGAAAGCAATTCATGTCCAGCGGTTGAGTCTACCAGCCAGTCGATCCTCGTAAGTGGAAAGTTGTCTTTTAAGCATGCTTCATTCAGGGAGTAATTGATGCCACTTCTCAATAGCCTTTCTCACAAGAACTAGATTGCATACCCATTTTAGGTAGAGGGCATCGCACATAAACCCATTATTTCTAAGTTTGTCCACCTTCTTTTTAGGTGCAACAAATCTCTCTCAATCCATGAAGCATCGCTTTTGTTTCACGGGACATGCCTCAGGTCGATATTCAGTGCATGGCTTGCAATGGTCGACGAGGTCCCACACATGTAAGAATAAATCCAAGTAAACATTTTAGATTCGCTCGGAGAAAGCCAGCGAACTCCATCATTATTTTTGCACTGAGCCATGATACGATCTTTAGGACCCATGATGGATCGTCGTGGTTGACTGTGATGTCCATTGTCGGCTCAACGGGTGCAACCTTTGTTTCTTTAGGCACCTCTTCTCCATCTCTCAAATCTATATCTTCATAGAATCGACTATGGTGCTCGAGCCAAGGCCTGAATGTTGTGCTAAGCTTCAATAGTTTTGATGCAGATAGGCTTCTCCACATCCTTTCCTTCTCCCTTCGCTGAGCATCTATCAACTTAGCCACATAATAGGCATGTCCAGTCGTCTGATGTCCATAGATAATTCCCAAGCGATTCTCTATTAGGAATTTTAGAGTCAGGTACCAACATGTTATAGCTGCCTTGAATTTAACAAAGGGCGGCCCAGAAAAACATTGTACGGAGAGATTGGATCCATCACAACAAACGGTAGCATCCGCACTCTCTTTTGGCTGCTATCTCTTAACTCCACTAATAGCTCGACATAGCTTACGGCTTCTGTTGTAATACCACTAAATCCTTAAAGATGGGCTTTGTATGGCTTCAGATCTTTGGCTTCCAACAACATTTGGTCGTATGACTACTTAAAAATGATATTCATGGAACTTATGCAATTAATCAGAATCTTTCTTACCAAGTCGAGCTAATCATGGCCAAGGTCATTATTCAGTCAACCCTAAGGACCTCCACCTTGTCCGCATGTCTACTCTGAAATACGATATCATCTATTATGGTTTGCTACTTCTTTGCTAGAGAACCGTCCTCCATGTTAGAGAAACATTAAATATCAACATGTTTGATAACTTTTACGTAACGCTCTTTCTCATTCTAGCTTTTATCGGCCTGATACGATCCTTCGACAAGGATATTAATAACTAATCTCACTACCGTCCGTCGAGGTTCCTCAGCATTGCGTGGAACTTGTCCTCGATTGGGGTCAGATATGCCCTGCTTTCCATCCTACAAGGCTTTAACAAGCTGTTGCAACCATGGTTTTAAATCTCCTATATATTGCCTGAGATCTCCTCCAAGATCTCCTTTACACACATTAACGAGACGAGACATCAAATCTCCTTCATATCTCCCTCGACAACCATCTCGTCTGAGATATTCAAATCTCACCCGGAACATGGATCAAAATCTCAATCCGAGATCTCACCCGAAATTATACATTTTTCTTATTTTGCATAATATTTTTTATTTTCATATTGACTCAAAAGAAACTATTCAATCCAATTATAATTTACCAACTTCTTGAACATATTCTTTACTTTTTATCTTAATGGGTCATAATGAAAGGTTTCACTTCTTTATTATGTTCAAATAAAAGGATATTATTCAATTATTACCAAATCAATTAAGCTAATCAACCTACTACTCTTCTAAAAATATTCCTTTTTCCATGTAAATTAGTATGTTACCATTTTTAATTTTACTAAGAAAGTTATAACTGTTAAATAAACTTTTGACACATAAGTACATCCAAGATATTCTCGAGATGCATTATAAGACCCGAGATGTCAATCCGAGATGTACACCCGATATGTACTCATCTCGTCCGAGATCCCCTCCGATACATGATAACTTGTGTAAAAATTCCAAGATGAAACGTGACCGAAATACGATATTTAAAACCTTCGTTGTAACTCTATTTCTCAAATTAGCTTCTCAATAACATCACGAAGGTGGCAACATTTGTCTATGGTATGTCCATAACTCTCATGAAATCTATAGTACCTTTTGGATTGTCTCTAGTTCTTCGTTGGTTCCTTCGGAGGTGGTTTCCTGTACCGCATGGTGTTATAGAGTGATAGATAAACATTCTCTAGCAATGTATTCAATGGCATATATGTACCAAACGATAGGATCCTCGACTTACCACTTCGAGAATCCTGTCTTCGGTCGTGGCTTCTATCACCATCTTTCTTCTGCTCATTCAATTTGTTTTAAATATTAATTTGAACCTTTTCAAAACTATCACCAGACTACTTTATGACTACGTTACTTTGTACTCCCTCGGTGCTTGGGCCTGCAACATCTCTCCTCCTAGTTCACATTTCTTTCTCCTTTCTCAAAAACTAAGCGGCTTTTACAAAGAAATGATCCAATGTAGAAGGAGGCTTTCCTGCTAACCATCACTAAACTTAGAATCAGGGTCGAATCCCTTAGTCAGTGTCATGATTATAGCATCATCATTCAGATTACTAAATTCTATAACAGCTATATTAGACCTCTCTAGAAATTTTTTGGTAGCTACCCATATGGCTAAACCAAGCTAGAGAGTGACATTACATCTTTGGGATGAGTCATGCGCATGTGGTACTTCTCCAGGAACATCATTTCTAACTCATCAAATAAAGAGATTGACCATGGAGGTAGCTTAGTGAACCATATGGTCAAAACATCTTCTACAAAATGGAAAAACACTTGCACTTACTACTTCAGTGGCCCTGGTGGAGACCATATGCCATTCATACTTCAGGAGATGCTGCCTAGGATCTATTTTTCTTGCATAGGCAGGTATCGTAGGCATATTGAATCCTTACGGGTATTTTGCATGTAGAATATTTTCGGTGAATGGAGTATTACTTATAGAGAGTCACTAATCATCATTGGTCAAGCCCTTACTTTCTTTTACTAGCTGCCTCTACATAGCTGTTAACTCCGGTGTTTGCAAACTTGGTGTCGGGCGGTAGTCATGCTCAACCTTATGTGCATGACCCGATCCATGTCTCTAGGAAGTGCCATGTTACCTTGGCTCCTCTTTCTCTTGATCCATTTCCTGAGTAGCATTTTTATCATCGTCTCTCAATTGCAGTTCAACCACGTTTGTTTGAGCTCCAACATTTTGATTCATCGCGGCACCTCCAAAGTAAGAACCTTCACCTACGTGTCGATCCCTTTGGGGGTTCGTCGTTGATCGGTGCTGATCAGCCTTAGTTGACCACCTGATCTTATGTTGATGTTCCAGTTGCATAAGGATCCATTTTATGGCATCTGCTTCATTGATAGTCGTGTGATGAGGAGGAATTTTCCGATCCTGAAAATGGTGTAGGCTCCCTCCATGTTTTGCCATACTTGTATTTCAACTGGTTCATCAGGTTGATATTAGCCTGGATTTGCTATTTAAGCTACTGAGGGGTATCCATCAGTTCCTACATTAGGACTTTATAATTAGCTCTAGTGATATATTCAACTGGATTTTAAGCATCGACAGCAGCTGGTTGTACATTTTGATCAACTTGTTTAACACCAGCATCGTCATTTCCTTCAACAACATGGGAAGTAGTAGATTTTCCTCTGGCTATGGCTAATAGCTTCCTTCTAGATCTTTTCAAAATCTGAGTAATAATATAACTTGTAGATATAAATCTAGGTCTATCTCGTGGATATGGGAATCCACCAATAGATGATGAGATTAGGCTGAGAATTCGTTCTCAGTGAAAGCACCAAAAGTTAGCACAAATACCTGGTAGATAATTTGTAGAGAAATAAATGAAGATGATAAATTAAAATAGAGTAAACAAGAAAAAGACAACAAAAAAACAACAAATAGATTTATACTAATTCGTGGTTGAATGCCTACGTCTACTTTGAAGAGATAACTTTATTAATGACTTGAATTTCTGAGTACAAGTGGAATTGGACTAGAATCAGTAATTACAGTGTACAAGGGGAACAATACCCTTTAGATCCTTCAAATAAGCTACGAGACCTATATTTATAGGCGTAGACAATCGAGCATCTTCCTAAAAATTGACTGGCATAATCTCCAGATGCAGATGAGGTCGTTCAACAAATTTTGAGGCTCAGTTCTCCTACTCAGTGATTGGTCTTCTAGCTGTGTGGCGAGCTGCGGTTGGTCAGATGGGCCCCCCTTCAAACTAACTTCATGTTTTCAAAGTTGTTTGCATAGTTTCTTTTAGGTTTTAAGAGGTATCGATCGATCCTAATTAAGTTGAACTGCGGATCCAAATTGTTCAACACCATAGTAGTTCAATCTAATCTCCTGCCTAGGGGAAGCACTATTTGATAATTAGAATGTTCCGTAGAGCCTATCTTTTAGCTTTGTTTGATCATTACTTCATACTGTCATCTATGCTTGATCTCTAGACTCTATTATAACCCCTCCGAACTGCTTTCCTTATCTATCATCGAGTCTAACTTGTCCAGTCAGCCTGGATATAGTCGGGTCAAAAGTCCTGATAATAGCGTCAAAGTACACTTTTGTGGATGCCAAGGAATACTCGCATGAAAGATCAAAGATGAAGGAAATAACCAAATTTTTTGAATACTATCAAGAGACTTTGGATAAAAGAAAGATAGTAATATAATTAGAGAAGAGATGAGATGAAAAATACATATAGAGGAAGTTGGTTGATTTAGAATTTAAGAAGGCAAGATAGGTGCTAAGTATGTTATCCCGCCAAGCCAAATAAGTTATTCTAAATGTCTATAATCTATATTTTTCACCCACTACAGTATGGAAATTAATAGTTTATCCTTTAATTGGTTGTAATAATTGAGGTAATGGATGGACCTTTTTTATTAGAAGCCAAATAGGTAAATTAAGATATGTGGGCTATAGTAGAACGTCATATTAAAAATGTCCATTTTATTTGAGTAAGAAGTGATAAGACCACAACATCATTAATACCAGTTGACATTGAAGGGAAACTTCTAGCAATTTTTTCTTTTAGGTTGTTTAGGTTGGAATCAATAGTTATCTCCGTTTAAGTATTGGAAATGCATATGATATGATATGAGATATGTTGATTTTCCAAATGATCTTTGACTGCTATTTATAATGGCAAACGATACAAGGAATTCCCATAAGGACACTTAACCAGGGATGAATATGAAGTAAAGCTAGAAGTTTATAAAATAAATTTAGAGACTAACTAAATTATCGACTTAAAAAAGTATGTTTATTTCACAAAAACCTTAGCATTTTGAATAAAAAATTTAATAAGCGAAGGACGGGGAAGGGTTGTTAAGAAACCAATGGGTCATTTTCCCTATGCCTTAAAAGATAAAATTTATAAATATCATTGTGTGTTGTTTGTTGGTCTGAAATAAATGAAAACATTTTTGAAATTTAATATTAACCGAGTAATGCTAGGGTCAATCATGTGCATTAACTCATTTCTCGAGTCTTGATTACATTAAGATGTGGCTTGATTTGTTTGAAATGTGTAAAGGCAAATGCTTTTGAAAAATTATGTTGACAGAACATACATATACATACTTATATATTTATTTATGTGTGTGTGTATAATTTTTAAATTTAAAGTATTCAAACTATTTTAAAAAATAATTGAAAAGAAAAAAAATTTGGAACGAAAAATGAGAAACCCTCTGATTTGCAAATGCCACATGCTTAGCATAGGAAGAGCCGATGCGTTAGTGAATATGAATCTTACTATTCACTTAGCGTGACAGTAAACAAAAAATATATAATGACAAGAAAGAAAGATGTTTTTGCTTTGGAATTTCAATTTCCATACCGTATTGATTGTAAAAAAACTTGTTTTTTAAAACTAGTTCTGTTTTAAAATTAAAAAATAAATCTACTTGTGCGAGTTATACTTAGAAAAGTTGAAAAAGATTTGGGGGAAAATAATAAATTTTAAGGTACAATGGAATTGGTAAATAAAAGAATGGTGGAAATTTAAAATTCTCGGGTATAGCTATAGGAAAACTGGATTGTAAAACCTTGAATGTTAGAAATTGTGTGCTAGGTATTGGATGGTGGGGATTAGATGAAAAATTGGTTGAGCAATGCTCCTATTCATAGGCATGTGGAAACTGTTGTGTGAAACTAAAGATTTTGGTTTTCGAAAACTTGCATAAATATAAAACCGCCACTGTATACATATATGTTGTTTGCACATATTTTCAAAATTATTTTTCCTATTTATTATTATTTAAGATGGCCAATATTTGGCAAGTATTATGGTTTGAGATCTCCTATGTAGGAGTATGGTCGATGAGAATCATTACGATGTTTTATTTACTTGCCCATGATATAAGGCAAATCTTGAGTATATGATTTCATATTTTGAGATTTATGGTTTATGAGGAACCATCACGATGTTTTCACTTGTCGATGAGAGGAAACAAGTTAAGATGCCATTTAATATTTGTCGATGAGATGAGATGAATATGGTGTCTCTTTACCACTTGCGAATGAGATGAGGTGAGATATGATTTTCTGAGTTTTATGATGTTCCTAGGGTGGCATCGACTAGAGGTAGTAAACCGCTAAGTGATAACGAGTGGTATGGTCCACACGTTAACACGTTTTGGATTCCTACCCGTGAGTTTGTCACACATTCACGATGTTTACCTAACAGAACTGCTTTGGGAGGTGTTAGCGGCCTTGTCATGAGGACGAACTGCTTAGGGAGGTGTTAGCGACCTTGGTAGGATGGACAAAATAGCTTGGAGAGGTGTCAGTGGCCTTATCATAAGGACAAACTACTTAGGGAGGTGTTAGCGACCTTGTTAAGGCTGAAAAAATGGCTTGGAGAGGTGTCGGCAACCTTGTCATGAGGACGAACTGCTTTGGGAGGTGTTAGCGACCTTGTCTGAGGCTTCGGCCGTCTGAGTTTAGCACGTGCAGCATTGCTTCGGCATTGCAATCGGGGATTTGGCCAATTCGGGTTTTCTAGGTTTTTTTGTTTTAATGTGATTTCACCATTTTAAGATGTTTTATTACATCAATAGCCTAGTCCTATATAAGATGTTTTATATGTTGTGATTTCATTTATGATGCCTTTAACTCTTGTTAAGTTCCTTGAGTCATGGGTTTGGATGATTTCATGATTTTATAGGATATTCTGGGTTTTGCCATTCTGGCGAGTTGAGATTGAGATATACATACATTCATACCAATGAGATGAGGTATAATTGAATTTGGAAATTCTTCTATATTTGAGTTTTGGATCATCCTATTTGAGAATGTTTTATGTTTGCCATTTTGGCGAGAGTTTGTATTGATGTTTCTCCTTTTGAGGAGATATGGTTCATGGAAACCATGTAGACATTTTGGGATGTCGCTGATGATATGAGGCAAATGTTTGTGTTATTTGAGTATTATTATTGAATTTACCGTTTTGAGGTCTTTGTATACTTAAGTGGCATTAGTTCACTTAAGTCATGAGTTGTATTCTTTATGTTGCCTTTTCTCATTCAAAAAGAATTATTACCTTGTGTCTTGTGCTTTATATTATCGTCTATCCTCATTAACTGATTGTTTTAGCTAGACTGACCCGTGTATTATGTAATCGGGTCAGACCGAGTTGTTTCAGGTTAGCTATCAGTTACGGGACTTAGCTTTGATGCATTTGCTTAGAATCAGCCTAGCACTTTTGTGTAGTTTATATTTCTTTCCGCTTGACTCTGATATGTATTTGATTAGATGTATACAGTGTGGCCTCTATACCACTTTTGTGTATCAGTTAGTATCATACTAGGATGTATCTATGTATATGTGTGTATATATATATATGATGATTATTGTTCTATGATGTGATATGCATTCTGTTATTGTATTTTGTTCTGATAGATCCATTAGCCACCTATAGTTTTGTATTAAGCATTTATTGGATATGTCGATTCACTTGAAATAGAAAAAATATAGAGTATTTATCGACGTGTGCAGTAGATGTTTAAGACAAGATTATAGATGGTTGCTCCTAACCAGCCCTATTCTCCACTTTAGCAGACAGAATTATCTAGGAATATACGTCACAGAATTAATCGTCACCAAGCTGTGACGCCCCACCCCAAGACCCACATTAACAAAGAGAATTCCTAGATAATTCTGTCTGCTAATGTGGAGAATAGGGCTGGTTAGGAGCGACCATCTATAACCTTGTCTTAAACATCTACTGCATACGTCGATAAATGCTCTATATTTTTTTTCTATTTCAAGTGAATCGACATATCCAATAAATGCTTAATACAAAATATAGGTGGCTAATGGATCTACCAGAACAAAATATGATAACAGAATGCATATCACATCACAGAACAATAATCATCATATATATATATAAATACATAGATACATCCTAGTATGATAGAAACTAATACAAAAAAGTGGTATAGAGACCACACTATATACATCTAATCAAATACATATCAGAGTCAAGCGGAAAGAAATATAAACTACACAAAAGTGCTAGGCTGATTCCAAGCAGATGCATCAAAGCTAACTCCCGTAACTGATAGCTAACCTGAAACAACTCGGTCTGACCCGAGTACAAAATACACGGGTCAGTCTGGCTAAAACAATCAGTTAGTGAGGATAGACGATAATATGAAGCATAAGACACAAGGTGATAATTCTTTTCGAATGAGAAAAGGACCTAGAATACAACTCATGACTTAAGTGAACTAGTGTCACTTAAGTATACAAAGACCTCAAAAAGGTAAATTCAATAATAATACTTAAATAATATAAACATCTGCCCTATATCATCAGCGACATCCCAAAATGTCTACATGGTTTCCATTAACCATATCTCCTCAAAAGGAGAAACATCAACACAAACTGTCGCCAAAATGGAAAACATAAAACATTCTCAAATAGGATGATCCAAAACTCAAATATAGAAGAAGTTCCAAATTCAATTATACCTCATTTCATTGGTACAAATGTATGTATATCTCAATCTCAACTCACCAGAATGGCAAAACCCATAATATCCTATAAAATCATGAAATCATCCAAACTCATGACTCAAGGAACTCAACAAGAGTTAAAGACATCATAAATGAAACCACCGCATATAAAACATCTTATATAGCACTAGGCTATTGATGTAATAAAACATCTTAAAATGGTGAAATCACATTAAAATAAAAAAATATAGAAAACTCGAATTGGCCAAATCCCTGATTGCAATGCCGAAGCAATGCTGCACGTGCTAAACTCAGACGGCCGAAGCCTCAGACAAGGTCGCTAACACCTCCCAAAGCAGTTCGTCCTCATGACAAGGTTGTTGACACCTCTCCAAGCCATTTTTCAGCCTTAACAAGGTCGCTAACACCTCCGTAAGCAGTTCGTCCTTATGACAAGGCCACTGACACCTCTCCAAGCTATTTTGCCAATCCTAACAAGGTCGCTAACACCTCCCTAAGCAGTTCGTCCTCATGACAAGGACGCTAACACCTCTTAAAGCAGTTCTGTTAGGTAAACATCGTGAATGTGTCACAAACTCACGGATAGGAATCCAAAACGTGTTAACGTGTGTTCCATACCACTCGTTCGCACTTAGCGGTTTACTAGCCGCTAGTCGATGCCACACTAGGAACATCATAAAACTCAGAAAATCATATCTCACCTCATCTCATTGCCAAGTGGTAAAGAGATACCATACTCATCTCATCTCATCGACAAATATTAAATGGCATCTTCACTTGTCTCCTCTTATCGACAAGTGAAAACATCGTGATGGTTCCTCATAAACCATAAATCTCAGAATATGAAATCATATACTCAAGATTTGCCTTACATCATGGGCAAGTGAATAAAACATCATGATGGTTCTCATCGATCATACTCCTACATAGGAGATCTCAAACCATAATACTTGCCAAATATTGGCCATCTTAAATAATAATAAATAGGAATTATAAAACTCAAAATACGCCATAAAATGGCAGAACATCTCAGAATCAATAATCTCAAATGGCTTCGATCGTACAAGTCCGAAATTAACCGAAATAGTAAACGCACATGTCGCATACCACGTGTTTTACTAAATCGTTTAATTCTCTTTCTCAAATGTTCGAATAGTGTAAAAGTGTATGTTTTTTTATTTAAATAGTTTACTAGAGAAAACAAGCTTTTAAAACTATTTCCCGAAAAGATTAACAAAACCAATATTTGAAATTCCTTTATTATAGGTAATAAATAGATTTTATATTAAAAAAATAATTTTAAAACTATATAATAATAATTTGAAATGTCCATTTATTTCAAAAAATCACTTCAAAAATGGTTTAGTGAAAATTGTGGTCGAAAACAATGAAAAACAAGAAAGATAACTCAAGACCGATAACTTGAATTCAATACAAATTCAATTTAAATTTAACCCAAAACCAATTCAAATTCTATTTAAATTTGATTTTCAAATTCTCAAAATATAACTATCATATTGATAGGTATCATAGATCTCAATACATCTAAAATACAACATCAAAATCGAACATTAATGAGAGCAAAAATAATCTAAGACAATTCTCAGGTCAATGATTGTTATTGCTGTCGTTTTGCTCTCGGTACAGCAACAAAAAAATATAGTTTTTGACCAAGCTAACTTCGAAATTTCCAAAAACTTAAATCATGTAACTCTTAGCACAAAGTCAAAGCTTTCTAGAACATCTAAAATTATTGAAATTGGATAAGAAACGTTAAAGATATGGCCAAAACAAATTTCAGATCTCAATTTCACTACAGCTGTCGTTTTAGTTTCGGGACAGCGATACTAATATGAACTTTCGGCCATGTAAATATCAAAACTTAACAAAACTCAAAACATAAAAGTTGTAGAAGATAATCTAAGTATTTAGGATCATCAAGAGTGGTCAAATTCGGACATTAAATGAAAAAGTTATGCCCTAATTACCAACAGTACTTAGCACTAAAAGTCACAATTTTACAGTGACGTGGCAGCGAGTTTGAATTGGGTTTCCCGAACCTTTATACTCAAAATTTTCGAAAGTGTTTAACATCTAAGTTATCACAGTCTTTTCAAGCTTCCCAGAACATCAAAGATAATGAAATTTCAATTTAAAACGAAAAAGATATACCTAATTTACTGACAGCAATGCACAAATGAAAATGCAACAAATAAAATTAAGATTTCTTACCTTGAAATCTCAGTCAAAGCTAGAAAATGTGAGTTTTGATACTCACCTTATATGTTTTTCAGGGAATTAGATTTACTAGCTTGAATCTTGTACCATGAATTAGTTATAGAAACCTGAAACTTAAAAAGAGGGAAACATGAAGCAAGAAGAAAACCAATTACAAACAACAATCTCTCAAAACCAGAAATAGATGAGTAGATCTTTGTTTTTTTGAATGAATTACTTGTTTAAAAGGTTTCAATTGATTAATTTTCCACAAAGATTCGGAGAGATTGAAATTTGGGTTTCAGGTTTCAAAAGAGAAATAAGTTTCAACTTCTTTCTGATTTCTCCACTTTTACAATTTACTATACATACTAATTTCTAAGAAGAAGATTATTTTCTTCTTTGTTAGGATGGTTAATGGGCTTAGACCCAAAAACAAATAATTAGCCTATAATACTAATTAACACTAAAGCATATATATTTTATTCAAAACTACATATATTCTCAAGTTTTCAATTTATATAAAATCAAACTAACATGTTTTATGTTTACAAAATATTTTACCACATATAAAAGTTATTTTAACCATTTAAAATTATTTTTATCATTAAATTCTCATTTTTAATTAAATACTTCAATTATAACTTTTATTCAAATAAATCAATATTTTAACAACAAAAATTACATAAAATCACTTCTCTTGTTTATTTTGTCTTAACAAATCATGTTAAAAATATTTTACATCTAAATATTATTTTTAAACAATATTCCACCCTTTTATTTATAAAATACATCATAATAAATTTTAATACTTCATTAAAATTTACAAACCTTAACATTTGGCAATAATTTGCAAAATTATTGCATTTTATCAAATGAAAACCATATAATGTTCATTTTTATCACAAACAAACATAATAAAGTTTTCATACTTTATTTCTAACATTTTACATTTATTTCCAATATTATTTATTTATTTCAACAGATTATTATTGAAATAAATTCTTTTATCTCACTTAATTAATTCAGTTAATACCCAAATTGGCATATTACCATTATTCATCATTTATTACCAACATTAACATCCTAATTCCATTTTTATTTATTGAAAACTCATTATTTATTCAAAATAAACAGTTTTAACAAATTCTCTATCTCCAATTTATTTTATTTCCCTGTTATTAAATTATACTACCATTATAATTTAATTTTTGCAGGTAATCACTAAAACCAAGGTTGTTACAAACTCCCACCCTTATAAAGATTACGTCCTCGTAATTTCAAGAGAAGAGTTGTATTCAACACAATTATCTCATCCAGCAAAGGAAGATAGATAGGCTTGAGTTTAAAATTTCTCACCATCAACACAAGATGATAAAAAACTAAGATATGATTGCTTGATTAATTCTACGGTTTTCCAAGTGTAGGCATAGGGATTATCGAACCATTGATTTTAAAATAGGAGTAATATGGCATAATTTCGAAGACGTCATACCTTTGGAACAAGAACAAAGACAGAATGCTACATAAAAGATTAATTGAGTGAGATTGATTTCTCAAAAGCTTCTCGAATAGATTCAGATTTTTAACACAACTTTACCGTGATTCTAACCAACTAGATAATTACTGACATGACCTTCTGTGTGTCACTATGAAAGGAATCACACTGATAAAAGATTGACAACAGTAGAGGTAAACAAGAGGTAGGTGGTTTCTTTAATACCACCAACCCAAACGACCGCGTAAATGCAAGTCGTTAGATAATTGCACAAAGGCAAAAAAACTCAAGGAATGGATTTTTATACTCCTATTTTACAAAAAAATATTCTTAAAGTTTTCTAACCCATTATCTTTAAGATTTAAAATTCTCAATTTTCAACACTTTAAAATTAATCCAAAAACATATATTCCTTTTTAGCATTTTTAAAGCGTATTTGCATAAATTTATATATACATTTTTTGCTCAAAATATAGCCGAACCATCCTTTTTCACCTGTACTAAACTCAAATAGATGATATTAGTTCATATTCATAAATAAAATGTGCCACACTTAATTATTAAGGGGAAATAAATCAATTTCATTTTAAACATGTTGTAAAGAAGACCTGTTTTGACCTAGCAAACAATAAAATCTGAATAAGTTTATAAAATAAAAGTTCTTCTACTCAATCTAAGCTTTAGAATCGGAGCACGTTTTAGATCAGATTTTTACAGTGAAAACACTGTCTGGGTCTAACTTTGTGACATGATATTTTTTTCATGCTTTGTCTAAATTGAATGATTCTTGGTGCAGTTTAAAGTGTTATTGTTGGTCCTTATGCTTGTTAAATTTCAAGTCATTTTGACCATATATCTTATAGAAACATGCTACCGAACTTTGACTCGGAACATGTTTTTGCCCAGATTTTTATAGTGAAAACATTGTCTGGGTCTAACTTTGAAACTTCATATCTTTTTCATTCTTTGTCTATATTGAATGATTCATGGTGCAGTTTAAAGTATTGTTGTTGGCCTATATGCATGTTAAATTTCAGGTCATTCGGACCTATATAGCTTATAGAAAAATGCTGCCGAACTTTGACTCGGAGCATGTTTTTGCCCAGATTTTACAGTTTTCACTGCCTGGGTCCAACTTTGAGACATCACAACTTTCGCATACTTTATCCAAATTGCATGATCCTTTTTTTGTTTGAAATATGAAGTTTTCTATTATAGGCTTTGCAATTTTTAGATTAATCCGATCAAATTTGGTCCTCTACTTTATGCTTGAAATTTGAATGCTAGAGGGTTTTCAGGCCTGTTCATTTTTGGTTTTTTTGAACTGTTGCAAACATGGCGCGAGTCCATGTTTGAGACAGTGTAGCTTTTTTATTTCGAGTCAGAATTCATTGATTCTTTTTTTATTTGAAAGCTGAAGTTTTCTACTTTGTGTACACTAATTATTGGTCCAATCGAAGGTTGTTCGGCCATCTGTTTTATATTCGAAAGTTAAAGCCAGAGAATATTTCAGACCTATGTATTGTATATTTTAGCCAAGTATTTTTATGTTCATTTACCGTCCGATTTTTAACTTATACTTGATGTTTTTGTGAAATTTCTGAAATGTTTTGAGTGCTATGATGCCTATAAATAGGCTAGCAAAGTTTTAATGAATTTGAATTTCAAATTTGATTCTAATTTGATTTTGAATTAAATTTGAATGACGGTTTTGAGTGATTTCTTTGATTTCGAGCACAAATTTTCCAAAAATTTTTGAAATAAATTTTAAAATAAGTTGGCATTTAAAATAATACACACTTTTATACTATTCGAACGTATGAAAAAGAGAATTAAATGATTTAGTAAAACACGTGGTATGGGACATGTGTGTTTACTATTTCTGTTAATTTCAGACTTGTACGATCGAAGCTACTCGAGATTATTGATTCTGAGATGTTTTGCCATTTATGACGCATTTGTTTTTTATAATTCCTATTTATTGGAATTATTTAAGATGGCCAATATTTGGCAAGTATTATGGTTTGAGATCTCCTATGTAGAAGTATGGTCGATGAGAACCATCATGACGTATTCATGATGTTTTATTTAATTACCAATGATATAGGGCAAGCCTTGAGTATATGATTTCATTTTTTGAGGTTTATGGTTTATGAGGAACCATCATGATGTTTTCACTTGTCGAGGAGATGAGACAAGTTATGATGCATTTAATACTTGTAGATGAGATGAGACGAGTATGATGTCTTTTTATCACTTGCCAATGAGACGAGGCAAGATATGATTTTCTGAGTTTTATGTTGTTCCTAGCGTGGCATCGACTAGCGGCTAGTAAACTGCTAAGTGCGAACGTGTGGTATGGAACACTCGTTAACACTTTTTGGGTTCCTATCCGTGAGTTTGTGACACACTCACGATTTTTACCTAGCAGAACCGCTTTGAGAGGTGTTAGCGACCTTGTCATGAGGACGAACTGCTTTGGGTGGAGTTAGTGACCTTGTCAGGGATGACAAAACAGCTTGGAAAGGTGTCAGCGACATTGTCATGGAGACGAACTGCTTTGGGAGATGTTAGCGACCTTGTTAGGGCTGACAAAACGGCTTGGAAAGGTGTCAGCAACCTTGTCATGAGGACGAACTGCTTTGGAAGGTGTTAGCGACCTTGTCTAAGGCTTCCGCCGTTTGAGTTTAGCACGTGCAACATTGCTTCGGCATTACAATCACGGATTTGGCCAATCCGTATTTTCTGAGTTTTCGGTCTTATTGTGATTTCACCTTTTTAAGATGTTTTATTACATCGATAGCCTAGTGCTACATGAGATGTTATATATATGGTGATTTCAATTATAATGTTTTGAACTCTTATCGAGTTCCTTGAGTTATGTGTTTTGATATTTTAAGGATTTTATAGGATATCCTGGGTTTTTCCATTTTGGCTAGTTGAGATTGAGATTTATATACATTTATACTGATGAGATGAGGTATAATTGAATTTGGAAATTCATCTTTAATTTAGTTTTGGATCATCCTATTTGAAAATGTTTTATGTTTGGCATTTTGGCGAGAGTTTGTATTGATGTTTCTCCTTTTGAGGAGATACGGTTCATGGAACCATGTTGACATTTTGGGATATCGATGATGATATGTGGCACTTGTGTTTGATTTGAATATTGAGTTTGAGTTGCCTCCTTAGAGATATTTGTTCACTTAAGTAGCGTTTGTTACTTAAGTGTTGAGCTTATATGTTTATCGATTCATTCTTCTCTTTCGAGAAGAAGTATCTTCATGTCTATTCTGCTTCATATTATCAATATTGACTGATTTGTGTAGCTAGACTGACCCGTGTATTTATACTCGGTCAGATCGAGTTGTTTCAGGTACCATCTATTGGACTTAGCTTGAAGTTGATGTTGGATATCAGCTCTCCTTTCTTTTGAGCAATTTCTGTTCTTGCGCATACTCTGATGTATTTGATTCAATATATATGGTGTAGTCGAGTACCATCTTTATTGTGTTCATATTGTATTGTACTAACATGTATCAGTGTATATGTATATATATGATGTTGATTACTGTTTTGTGATGTGCTTTACATTTAGTTATTATATTTTGTTCCGATAGATCCATTAGCCACCTATAGTTTTGGATTAAGCATTTACTGTGTTTGTCGATCAATTGACATATAAAAAATCATAATGCATTTATCGACGTTGTGACGATCGTGATTTTTCGACACTCGAAAACCGACATCAATTCGTCCACTGTATCAACTGCCAAGCAATCGAAGGCTAGAAAACCGTACCGTTAGGGTTAAAGAAGAAGAAAAGGAAGAACAAGTGAGAAAGAAAAAGAAAACAACAAAACAAAAAGAAAACAACAGAACAATATCAGAATCTCACAATCGCAGCGGAACAACATATAATAGATAAATGAATAATCTTTAAACAAAGAACTATACCAGTTATTACATTACATTACATCACATTACATTACATTATCAGAGTGTACAACAATCAAACAACAATAAACAGCGGAAAAGAAATACTATATACTAATGAATACGCCATGCCATCCAGCTTGACTCCAGCAATTCATGAATTCCAGAATATCCTGATAAACCTTAACACTTGACTGCCCGTATGGAAATTGGTGGGCACCCAGATTTTAGGAAGGAAAACAATAAACTCTGAGTCAGTCATGGGACTGGTGTGAGAACTAAAACAGTTTATTTTTAAAACAAAGTACAGGATAATTTTAAAATAGATTCGCAATGCTTTTTTGTAAATGTAACTACCATAAGACCTCCCACCACACACACAATGCAAACGCAGACTTGGAGGAGATTTCTTCTTATGTTAGTCAAAGATGCTTACTACGCAAAATCAAATCATTTTTGGATATTATTATTAGTGCATAGTGTAGAAAACATTTCAAAAGTAGAATATAAATCTTAGCCGGCATAGGTACCATTATATTATGCCAACTATAGCTACCATACTAGATGGCAGGTTCTACAACTAAAACCGTACAAGGTTCGTATTGTTTCTTTGGATTTCCAACAAATGGTCAGGCCAAGGAACTTCCCATTGCCACATGGAAACGCCTCTGGAATGACGTCCCGAGGACCAAACCAGATCTCTGCCAACACAAGGCCGGGTTACCCCTAACTGGGTAACTACTGACACAAATATGTCATCCCCTGATCGTAACCGATCTATCCGAGGATCCTCGATTTCCAACAACCACAAAGCAATAAATTTGCAGCAACAACATAGGTTAAGTATCTGGGCTCCATACCATGATACCACCTCTATCCAGAAGGAATGACATACAATAAGTGGCGCTACCCCCTAATAACCTTGCTGCATCCTTCCTGTTTTGGCCATTTCCGGGGTGTGAGGTCCGACGAAGTCTCGTCCACAAAGCCACGCTTTATACAAAAGCTGTGCTTTGGGTCAATAAATGATCAAAGTAATGATCACCAAGATAAACGATCAAACAAATGATAATATTACAAATGATCAAACAATGATCATCTCACAGCAACACTCAGCATGCCACACTACCAAATTAGGAGTATATCACTAATAACCTTCAACTACATAACCTATGAGCTCGTACGTCTCAGAGAAGGGTGTTAAGCTAAGAGAATAAATTCTCCGCCACCAACAGAAATATATTTGAAAGAAATCAGCTTTATATCTCAATTTGTAATGTCAGACATACAATCCATACAAGTCTGTTCAGGGCTCGAACAGAACCGAAGGCACTTACAAAGAAGTCCTTGCATTCCGGATAATTTCTAATCACGTCCAGACTTCCCGTCACTAAGGGTGTAAAACCTCTATATCGGAGATCAGCCGATGCAGAGTAACTCAATGGTAATCCTTCCGTTTTCAAAAATATTCGGTCTTCAGCACCGGTCATCAAATGCAATCCAATACGACGTATCACATATTCGGAATGGGTTATACGACCCCAAGGTCCTTTCCCGGCTAACCCAAATAGTGAGCGCTTATTCAAAAATAAGTGTGGCATTCAAATTCAAGCAATCACAACAAATACCTATTTAAAGGTAAATATTGATAGTCGGATTATTTAACTATTCATAAGCGTGTTCAACATCACAAATTCCAAATAATTTCCCAAATTATTTACTTTCCAAAATATCTTTACTAGATATATAATTTCCATACTTCGACCTTTTGAAAACAATTTTCAAATCACTTTTCACATTTACCGCTTTTGAAAACAAATTTCAAATCATTCCCCTATACGAGATTACTTTCATTTCAACATGGTTCATTTAAACCAATTAAATAAATCCTTAACGATTTACTTTATATTTACGTTCCAAATCCGTAAATTTATTTCCCACACTTCAAAAATAAATCAACGTTTATTTTTAAACAAATTCCCCTTCTCATTTATAAATTCCATAGTGAATTTACATTCCAAAATATTTATGAATATACGATTTCGATTATTCATTTTCAATTTATCTTCAAAAGATAAATTCTCAAAACGTTTCATTTCACATTGGAAAAACATTTCCATACTTATTTATTAATAAGTAATTCACAATCTATGTATTTTCAACATTTGGAAAATATTCACTATACTTAAATCGAAATTAAGTATATATTTCATTCTTTAAGGAAAACATTCACTTAAACACATTTATTTGAGTCAAAACGAATGTTGCGTAAAACACCGTTACGACGACCCAAAATCACTAGTATAGGGATTCAAAATTAAAATAGATATATAAATCCCAATACTATGTAAATCATTTCCTTTCGGAAACCATTTACTATAACAACAGTGTTATAGTCCGCCATTTTCTTATTTCTCGAAAACGTCTATTTCAACAATGAATGTTGAAATCTATGTATTCGATTCATAATACATTTTAAAACATCGTTAAAATGATTAACTTCATTTTATAATATTCATTTTCCCAAGCATATCCATTTTATTTGATAATATATTCACTGTCCAAAATCGTGAATATACTTCCTTAACCAATATCAACTTTCAATTTATCAAATTCCATGGATTTTGAATTTATAAACAATGTCTATAAATTTCATTTCTATTTATAAGCTTCGATTTATAAATCTCCTTTATTAATCCAATTCAATTCATATAACTCAATTATACACCAAAGGTCCATATTATAAGTTAAATGTTTATAATCCATTTATTTACAAAATCGTTCTTTTAAAACTTCACAAATTATAAATCTTATTACTTATAAGATTTCATTTATAACCCTATTTTCAACATTAATAGAACTCCTTTTAAAATTCTATTATTTCGATTTATAAAATATATATTTTATAAATCTCAACAATAAACCATTTTTGCTTCATCAAAGATTTCAAGTTAAATGCAAAAATCCGATTTATAAGTTAATTCCTTAAAATCTTTTGTCTTACAACATCTATTCATTTTATAACTTCACAATTCATAAATCTATAAATTTTCATTCACTTATGAATCCATTTATACTTCATTTTTAACACTTATAAAAACTCGTTTTATAATTCCAATATTTTTAATTTTAAAATATCAAATTTATACATCTTTCATATAATCCGTTTTAAAATAATTCAAAAATCCCAATTTAACTATTTTATAAATTTATTAACTACTTATCCCAAAAATCACCTTTTGGTTATATTTCACAAAAATCTTAATTTTTATAACATAAAAATTTATAACGTTTTAATTATTTAAAATGAATCAATTCAAAAATTTAATAAAACGAATACTTTCAAAAATTACTTTAAAAATTGTTTTAAAATCAAAATCGTTATTTTTAAACTTTAAAAATGGATCCGATGATGCAACTGCACCAAATAGTCAATCACGACATCCAAATATCATATATCAATATGATAATCAACAAATATCACAATATCTGTAAATAAATCAATATAGTTGAGGAATCCAGTTGGATCCCTCCAACCTGTTTCCCTGCATCCAAAGATGTTAGCACAATACCAATTCCATTCCAGTACGAAATTATCGCGGTACATGGGATTCATAAAAATATTATCCGCTTAATAGACGGCGCAATAGGGTCTCATCCGCTATATAATGCGGGAAAATCAATTCCAAGTACATATATAATACCAATTTCACTGTACTATGAAATATTCGCGGTATATGTTTTTAATAAATAACCTCCGCTTACTAACGGCGCATAATGTCTATTTTAAAAATCAATAGATAACAATCATCATTCAATATACAATCAATAATTTTAAATCTAACTATTTAAAATTATAAATCGAAACAATTCGATTGAGTGAGAAGTTCTCACCTTGAATTTCCGATAGCAATTTGTAGCGTTTTATTTCGAATAAAATTAAACGAGCGTTTAATTTTACCCAAAATTCTCACTATCTCCAAACGACTCCAAACCAGCTCTATTGCGTAGTGTTCGTCCATACGAACCCAACGCAACTTGTTTCGTGCGTTTTCGACCTCGTACGACAATGATACACATTTTTAAAGTTACACGAATTATAAATATAATTTAAATTACACTTTCTTTAATAATTTTAAACCTAAATTAGATCAGATCCGCGCATTTTTCTTTGGGAAAATCGTGGCCGCAGGTTCAAGCTTCTCCTCCAACGCGTTTCTCCAGTAACCGAAACCCAAACTGTCGCCTTCTTCATTGATTTACGCACCCACTATCGATGCCCTCCACGTCGATCAGAGACCTCCCCTCCAATGCCTTCGCTTCTCTCTACCTTCGGCAAAAGTTTCATGAAGCTCGGCTGCACTATCCACGAGAAAACCAAGAACGAATGCGCGGCATTCAAACGCAAATTGCTGCCAATCCACTTCGTTGTTTTCGATCTCCACCGTTGAAGTCGTAGAACTCGAGATGATCTACAACATTGCAGTTGGAAGTTTGTTGAATCGGTGAGTGGATTTGAAGAAATCGAGGGGGAAAGAAACGAGTATTCTCGGCCATTGAACGTATATGGAGGCGGCTAGGGTTTCTGAGTTACAAATGGCGAAAGATGAGTCCTTTTATAGAAAAAACGACGTACACTATTCATCGAAAATTTTCTGAACTCCAAACGAAGCGTACCGGTTGGCGTTCCTAAAGTTAACCCCACGTTCTGAACGCAATGGAACGTGTTTCGGAGGCTAATTCGATCATCTGTGCGAGTTACGGAAATAAACGACCAATTTTAAATTAAACCGATTTAAACTAATTTCTAGGCGTTTTGGCTTGCCCCTGACAAACGGTAAATACGACTGACGCGAAATTTGAAACCATACAATAATATGACATTACGGATCCGATGAAACCAGTTTCGTCGAAATCCGAGACAGTTTGAAAAATGACTATTTTAACTCGCCAAATTAATATTAAAATAATTTCGATGCGTTTCGAGCTGCCACGGTCAAACGAAAACTCCGATTGACACGAAAATTGAAATCCAATAATAACAAACTATTATGGATTAATGGAACTAGTTTCGTCTAATTCTGAGACTATTCGAAAATTGGCTATTTTTCAGTCGATAATTAAATATTAAAATATTCAATTTTCACAAATAAACTTTTAATTCAATTTTAAAAGTTCTATAACATCTCTATAACTTCAATATGATTAATAAAATTTTACAAATCAATTTTAGTTATATTTAACCCAATTTCGAATTATTTCTGCAATTTCAAATATTAAATTATCATTTTAGTTGTCCAAATTAAATCTAATATTCGAAAAATAAATTATTCGACTTATAAATTTTACTTATTAATATTTAAATTAAATTAAATATTCATATTTTAATTAACAAAAATTTTGGGTCGTTACAGACTTCCCCCCTTAAAAGAATTTCGTCCTCGAAATTGCCAAGTAAGAAAAGTTACAGAATCTATTAACTTTCCAAAACAGACCATTCCATTTAGATTTCTTTTACAAATCTCTTAAGTGTTTAACTTTCCCAAAATTCATATTTAAACTTCTTACAAAATCTTTACTAAGTTTCCAAATCCGAACTTAGTTTTCAAAAAATTTCCAATTTTCTCAAAAATTTTCTAACGTCTTAAATTTTCGGAAAAATTCGCCGGAGTCTCCTTTGCGCGGCTCGATCCGAAAAAAGAAATGACAGTATATATATTACAAATATACATCTCATCAAGTAATGAGGCATCCAGCAGGGAATAAAGTGTAAAAGTACGATATTTAATCCGAGATATGTACCTTATTTATTGTTAGCGAGCGTATACGGCTAATATAGCGCGAAAGCGAGCTCCAAATGCGAAGCAAGCGCAATCCTCACCTACTAAACACTCAACAACAACATGAGAAACATGTATATATGAAAATAATATCAATATACAACATATAGCAACATAACAACTACATATGTCAACATAGCAAATGCAGCAAAAGCAACAAATGCAACCATCACAACTATCATCTAACTATCATCCAACAAATTCATAACCAAATCAATATAAATTCACTTCTCATTATTATTCAATGAATTGGTTTTTCATTTAATCACATTTGATTCATTAACATTGGAATTTTGCTAACATTCATTCATTCGATTTCAGTTAGTTTACATTCACTAATTTATTCACATTAATTCGCCTTCAATCCAAATCAAATCCAATTCTATTCAAATTTATTTACTTCCAATTTGAATTCAATTACATAGCTTTTGATTTTGCTAATTTACTTTCATTAACACTTAATGAATTATATACAATCAACTAACATTCACATGACAACCAATGTATATTCAACATAACCAAATTATTTAATTTACATTCAATTTGGTCCAACACTTTTAATTCCAATTGGTTGATATTTAATTGACTTTCATTCAATTTATTCAATTTCCAATAACATTAGCTTTTAATGAATTAACACTTATATTAATTGTTTCATACTAATTATTTACATTCAATTTGGATTCAATTCTAAAGTAAATTCCATTTAACTTCCGATTTTATCAATTCAATTTTGTTTAAATACAACCGAAATCATATTTTTTCTTCTTCCAGTCATTAATTAAATTTCACATTTTAATCTTAATCCAAGTTAAATTTCATTTTTAACTCCTCACTTTTAATTTTAATTTCAAAAATTTCAAATCTAATGACTTCCTTGGTTATGTAAGCTATTTCAGATTTTATAATCTTATTTGACTATAATGTTATCGTTCAAAACATCCAAGTTATATAATAATTTCAGAAAATATTTCTTTTCCCCTCTTTTTTTTATATCAAGATATAATTTGGATGAAATTATTTCATTCATCCCTTTTGAAACAATATTGTATCGAATTGTGCTATTCAAGTGTTTAGAAACCCCTTCGGCATAGTTGTGCAGACCGTGCTGACGAAGGTTCATATGCCACTCAATAAATCAATTAACACAATATAAAATCATATATTCACTAACAAATACGCGCTCATATCTATTATTACACTCAAACTCATTCTAGAGTACTACTGACTCTATCTCTAATGAGTAATTCCCAACAGAGCCATGGTTGTCGCTTAACCATATGCTCTGATACCAAATGTGACGATCGTGATTTTTCGACGCTCGAAAACCGACATCAATACGTCCACTGTATCAACTGCCAAGCAATCGAAGGCCAGAAAACCGTACCGTTAGGGTTAAAGAGGAAGAAAAGGAAGAAGAAGAGAGAAAGAAAAAGAAAACAACAGAACAGAAAGAAAACAACAGAACAATATCAAAATCTCATAATCGCAGCGGAACAACATATAATAGATAAATGAATAATCTTTAAACAAAGAACTATATCAGTTATTACATTACATTATCAGAGTGTACAACAATCAAACAACAATAAACAGCGGAAAAGAAATAATATATACTAATGAATACGCCATGCCATCCAGCTTGCCTCCAGCAACTCCTGAATTCCAGAATATCCAGATAAACCTTAACTCCTGACTGCCCATGTGGAAATTGGTGGGCACCTAGAGTTTAGGAAGGAAAACAATAAACTCCGAGTCAGTCATGGGACTGGTGTGAGAACTAAAACTGTTTATGTTTAAAACAAAGTACAGGATAATTTTGAAATAGATTCGCAATGCTTTTTTGAAAATGTAACTACCATAAGACCTCCCACCACACACACAATGCAAACGCAGACTTGAAGAAGATTTCTTCTTATGTTAGTCAAAGATGCTTACTACGCAAAATCAAATCATTTTTGGATATTATTATTAGTGCATAGTGTAGAAAACATTTCAAAAGTAGAATATAAATCTTAGCCGACATAGGTACCATTATATTATGCCAACTATAGCTACCATATTAGATGGTAGGTTCTACAACTAAAACCGTACAAGGTTCGTATTGTTTCTTTGGATTTCCAACAAATGGTCAGGCCAAGGAACTTCCCATTGCCACATGGAAACGCCTCTGGAATGACGTCCCGAGAACCAAACCGGATCTCTGCCAACACAAGGCCGGGTTACCCCTAACTGGGTAACTACTGACACAATATGTCATCCCCCGATCATAACCGATCTATCCGAGGATCCTCGATTTCCAACAACCACAAAGCAATAAATTTGGAGCAACAACATAGGTTAAGTATCTGGGCTCCATACCATGATACCACCTCTATCCAGAAGGAATGACATACACTAAAGGGGCGCTAACCCCTAATAACCTTGCTACATCCTTCCTGTTTTGACCATTTCCGGGGTGTGAGGTCCGACGAAGTCTCGTCCACAAAGCCACGCTTTATACAAAAGCTGTGCTTTGGGTCAACAAATGATCAAAGTAATGATCACCAAGACAAATGATCAAACAAATGATCATATCACAAATGATCAAACAATGATCATCTCATAGCAACACTCAGCATGCCACACTACCAAATTGGGAGTATATCACAATAACCTTCAACTACATAACCTATGAGCTCGTACGTCTCAGAGAAGGGTATTAAGCTGAGAGAATAAATTCTTCGCCACCAACAAAAATATATTTGAAAGAAATCAGCTTTATATCTCAATTTGTAATGTCAGACATACAATCCATACAAGTCTGTTCCGGGCTCGAACAGAACCGAAGGCACTTACAAAGAAGTCCTTGCATTCCGGATAATTTCTAATCATGTCCGGACTTCCCGTCACTAAGGGTGATAAAACCTCTATATCGGAGATCAGCCGATGCAGAGCAACTCAACGGTAATCCTTCCGTTTTCAAAAATATCCGGTCTTCAACACCGGTCATCGAATGCAATCCATTACGACGTATCACATATTCGGAATGGGTTATACGACCCCAAGGTCTTTTCCTGGCTAACCCGAATAGTGAGCGCTTATTCAAAAATAAGCGTGGCATTCAAATTCAAACAATCACAACAAATACCTATTTAAAGGTAAATATTGATAGTCGGATTATTTAACTATTCATAAGTGTGTTCAACATCACCAAATTCCAGATAATTTCCCAAATTATTAACTTTCCAAAATATCTTTACTAGATATATAATTCCATACTTCAACCTTTTGAAAACAATTTTCAAATCACTTTTCACATTTACCGCTTTTGAAAACAAATTTCAAATCATTCCCCTATACGAGATTACTTTCATTTCAACATGGTTCATTTAACCAATTAAATAAATCCTTAACGATTTACTTTATATTTACGTTCCAAATCTGTAAATTTATTTCCCACACTTCAAAAATAAATCAACGTTTATTTTTAAACAAATTCCCCTTTTCATTTATAAATTCCATAGTGAATTTACGTTCCAAAATATTTATGAATATACGATTTCAATTATTCATTTTCAATTTATCTTCAAAAGATAAATTCTCAAAACGTTTCGTTTCACATTGGAAAAACATTTCCATACTTATTTATTAATAAGTAATTCACAATCTATTTATTTTCAACATTTGGAAAATATTCACTATACTTAAATCGAAATTAAGTATATATTTCATTCTTTAAGGAAAACATTCACTTAAACACATTTATTTGAGTCAAAACGAATGTTGCGTAAAACACCGTCACGACAACGCAAAATCACTAGTATAGGGATTCAAAATTAAAATAGATATATAAATCCCAATACTATATAAATCATTTCCTTTCGGAAACCATTTACTATAACAACAGTGTTATAGTCCGCCATTTCCTTATTTCTCGAAAACGTCTATTTCAACAATGAATGTTGAAATCTATGTATTCGATTCATAATACATTTTAAAACATCGTTAAAATGATTAACTTCATTTTATAATATTCATTTTCCCAAGTACATCCATTTTATTTGATAATATATTCACTGTCCAAAATCGTGAATATACTTCCTTAACCAATTTCAACTTTCAACTTATCAAATTCCATGGATTTCGAATTTATAAACAATGTCTATAAATTTCATTTCTATTTATAAGCTTCGATTTATAAATCTCCGTTATTAATCCAATTCAATTCATATAACCCAATTATATACCAAAGGTCCATATTATAAGTTAAATGTTTATAATCCATTTATTTACAAAATCGTTCTTTTAAAACTTCACAAATTATAAATCTTATTACTTATTAGATTTCATTTATAACCATATTTTCAACATTAAAGAACTCCTTTTAAAATTCTATTATTTTAATTTATAAAATATATATTTTATAAATCTCAACTATAAACCATTTTTGCTTCATCAAAGATTTCAATTTAAATGCAAAAATCCGATTTATAAGTTATTTCCTTAAAATCTTTTGTCTTACAACATCTATTCATTTTATAACTTCACAATTCATAAATCTATAAATTTTCATTCACTTATGAATCCATTTATACTTCATTTTTAACACTTATAAAATCTCGTTTTATAATTCCAATATTTTTAATTTTAAAATATCAAATTTATACATCTTTCATATAACCCGTTTTAAAATAATTCAAAAATCCCAACTTAACTATTTTATAAATTTATTAACTACTTATCCCAAAAATCACCTTTTGGTTATATTTCACAAAAATCTTAATTTTTAAAACATAAAAATTTATAACGTTTTAATTATTTAAAATGAATTAATTCAAAAATTTAATAAAACGTATACTTTCAATAATTACTTTAAAAATTCTTTTAAAACCAAAATCGTTATTTTTAAACTTTAAAAATGGTTCCGATGATGCAACATCACCAAATAGTCAATCACGACATCCAAATATCATATATCAATATGATAATCAACAAATATCACAATATCTGTAAATAAATCAATATAGTTTAGGAATCAAGTTGGATTCTTCCAACCTGTTTCCCTGCATCCAAAAATGTTAGCACAATACCAATTCCGTTCCAGTACGAAATTATCACGGTATATGGAATTCATAAAAATATTATCCGCTTAATAGACGGCGCAATAGGGTCTCATCCGCTATATAATGCGGGAAAATCAATTCCAAGTACATATATAATACCAATTTCACTGTACTGTGAAATATTCGCGGTATATGTTTTTAATAAATAACCTCCACTTACTAACGGCGCATAATGTCTATTTTAACAATCAATAGATAACAATCATCATTCAACATACAATCAATAATTTTAAATCTAACTATTTAAAATTATAAATCGAAACAATTCGATTGAGTGAGAAGTTCTCACCTTGAATTTCCGATAGCAATTTGTAGCGTTTTATTTCGAATAAAATTAAACGAGCGTTTAATTTTACCCAAAATTCTCACTATCTCCAAATGACTCCAAACCAGCTCCATTGCATAGTGTTCGTCCATATGAACCCAACGCAACTTGTTTCGTGCGTTTTCGACCCCGTATGACAAAGATACACAATTTTAAAGTTACACGAATTATAAATATAATTTAAATTACACTTTCTTTAATAATTTTAAACCTAAATTAGATCAGAGCCGTGCATTTTGCTTTGGGAAAATCGTGGCCGCAGGTTCAAGCTTCTCCTCCAACGCGTTTCTCCAGTAACCGAAACCCAAACTGCCGCCTTCTCCATTGATTTACGCACCCACTATCGATGCCCTCCACGTCGATCAGAGACCTCCCCTCCAATGCCCTCGCTTCTCTCTACCTTCGGCAAAAGTTTCATGAAGCTCGGCTGCACTATCCACGAGAAAACCACGAACGAACGCGCGGAATTCAAACTCAAATTGCTGCCAATCCACTTCGTTGTTTTCGATCTCCACCGTTGAAGTCGTAGAACTCGAGACGATCTACAACATTGCAGTTGGAAGTTTGTTGAATCGGTGAGTGGATTTGAAGAAATCGAGGGGGAAAGAAACGAGTATTCTCGGCCATTGAACGTATATGGAGGCGTCTAGGGTTTCTGAGTTGCAAATGGTGAAAGATGAGTCCTATTATAGAAAAAACGACGTACACTATTCATCGAAAATTTTCCGAACTCCAAACGAAGCGTGTCGGTTGCCGTTTCTAAGGTTTACCCCGCGTTCCGAACGCAATGGAACGTGTTTCGGAGGCTAATTCGATCATCTATGCGAGTTACGGAAATAAACGATCAATTTTAAATTAAACCGATTTAAACTAATTTCTAGGCGTTTTGGCTTGCCCCGGACAAACGGTAAATCCGATTGACACAAAATTTGAAACCATACAATAATATGATATTACGGATCTGATGAAACTGGTTTCGACGAAATCCGAGACTGTTTGAAAAATGACTATTTTAACTCGCCAAATTAATATTAAAACAATTTCGATTTGTTTGGAGCTGCCACGGTCAAACGAAAACTCCGATTGATATGAAAATTGAAATTCGATAATAACAAACTATTACGGATCCAATGGAACTAGTTTCGTCCAATTCTGAGACTGTTCGAAAATTGGCTATTTTTCAGTCGATAATTAAATATTAAAATGTTCAATTTTCACAAATAAACTTTTAATTCAATTTTAAAAGTTCTATAACATCTCTATAACTTCAATATGATTAATAAAATTTTACAAATCAATTTTAGTCATATTTAACCCAATTTCCAATTATCTCTACAATTTCAAATATTAAATTATCATTTTAATTGTCCAAATAAAATCTAATATTCGAAAAATAAATTATTTGACTTATAAATTTCACTTATTAATATTTAAATTCAATTAAATATTCATATTTTAATTAACACAAATTCTGGGTCGTTACCTGCGTATTCAGTAGATGTAAGAGTTTAGAAACCCCTATAGGTGAATGGCATTCCACATATCGACTAGAACCCATAAACACTCAACCGATAAGTCAATACAATATAAAAACAATTTTTATACTCACTAACAAATACGCGTTCATATCAATTAATACCCTCAAACTCATTCTAGAGTACTATGGATTCTATTCTAATGAGTAATCCCCACCAGAGCCAAGGTTCTCGCTTAACCGGCTCTGATACCAAAATGTCACGACCCTGATTTTCGACATCCGAAAGTCAACATCAATATGTCCGTTGTTTCAAATGCCGAACAATCGAACACCGAAAAATCAAATTGTAAGGGCAAGAAGAAGGAGGTAGAAGAAGAAAAATAGAAAACAATATCAGAATCTCACAATCGCAGTGGAACAATATATAATAGATAACAACATATTTTTATAGCAAAAGAATCTGTAACAGTTTATACATTACATTATCACAGCACAACACAAATCAGCAACACAATTTAGGACAGTTATAATAACTTGTCCTTCCAAAGCTAAATATACAGCTTATACTGCACAGCGGAATATACATCAAGTACGTGTGCTACGTCTCACCATCCAGCTCGTCTCCTGAGCTCCATAGCATCCTATCCCGTTACCTATAATACTCGGTCTGACCCGAGCATTATAGGTAAATAACACCCGAGTCAATCTGGAAAACCAGCGTGAGAAAGTACACTTAATTGGATTATTAAAGTTTTCAAAAATCCTTTTAAAAATCAAAGGTATCTCGTAAGACCATGCCGCAAATAAACATGCCGGTTTTTTACCTTACATTAACCAAAACATTTCCGTATCAAATCCTCTGATAATATAGTAGTGTCTATATACAAATACTTATTCAAATAGCCGAAATTGTTACCATTATTAAATTCCAGCAACACTAGGTTCTACAATCAAAACCGTAAATGCATGTAGGGAGAATGGATTTTCATCAATGGCAGGGCTACTAGGGTACCGCCCGTCATAGTACGTGGTTTAGATCACCGTACCGAGGATCCACCCTGATCCCCTGCTATACAAGATCGGAGCTACCCCTTACTGGTGTGTCCGAATAAGATCACCATGTGGTTGGGATCAGCAACCGCCCACACAGCCAAAAAAAGAGACATCAAGACAAGGATGACCTTACCCTAATTGGTTGCTATCCACTTAGCCTTGCGTGCACCTCCCCTATTTTAGCCATTCCCGGTTGATGAGGCTCGAGGCTACGTGTTACCTTTTTAGCACATATTCACTTAGAATCTCATCGTCCTCCTGACGATGTTCTGATAGCATTTGACCATACAAGTCCGTTCTAGGTCCGAACGAAACCGAAGGCATTACTTCTACTACATCCATTTTGGAATCACCCTTAGGATTAGTAGCGATAAGCCCTTGCACTTCACTGCTCCATCTTCGACTCCAAGCTCTTGTCTTCCTAACGGAACATTCAAATCGGATCGTTGTGGTTTTCGGGAAATTAATCCTAATGCTGGTCTCTTCGAAACGATCAATTCATTGGCCCAAATTGATAGTCAGTTATTTAATTATCAAATCACACAATCATCCAAACAATTGTTTTATTTCCACTAAAAAGCACCAAGTCCTAGTAAATTAGATTTTAAATAATTTAAATCGCTTTATCCGAAGATACACACGCACACACACACACTTTAAAACACTTAAAAAAAACTACTTAAAAGACTTTATTCAATAATAGTTATGAAATTCCATAATAATTTTTCAACTAAAACTTAGCCAAAACTACCTTTAAAATAAAAGTCATTTTTATAAAGTATAAATATTTAGTAACAATCTTTTAAATCATACTGCTAATTTAACCTTAAAAATAATTTCTATTGTAACTAAATTAATGAGTATTTACTTTAAAATATTAAACCAATTTAAATAACAAATTCCTTTAAAACATTTCTTTAAACATCTTTAAAACTTTTAGCTTATGCTTTAAATATCTTCTTGAAAACATACTTGGCTTTTCATGTAATTCACTTCCCATTCCAATATAACTATCTAATCATTTATAAATCCTTCTTGATTTATCCTAATTTAATTTTCATCTCAACCCATAAATTTCTTTAAGCAATTTTAAAAATAAAACCAATTGCTATTTCATAAACACATTTCCATCTCTTTATAATCACTTTCAAAAATATACACTTAAATCATTTACATTAAGGATACTAAAATTACATAAATAAAAATATTACTTAAGTAATTTATAAGAGTTCCTGAGTAAAACTTAAACCACAATTTCCCTTTAAAATAAAATTATTATATCAAATATTTATGCTACAATTCCCTTTTAAAAATTATAATACTAACTTACCTTTAAAAATAATTAAATACCATAGTTAACTTAATAAATATTTACTTTTTACTATAAAAATAATTGAAAAATAATAATTTTCTAAAACATTCTAGAAAAACATTTTTAATTTTCTAGTTTATACTTTGAAATCTTTTCTTTAAAATATACTTAGATTTCTAGGAAAAATATATTTTCCAGCTTTTAAAAATAAAATCACATTTTTATTTTTAAAATGAATTATAGCTTTCCTTATAAACTCCCACCAGAATCTACACTTCCAAATTTATCCACTGATAAATATTCCACTTCATTTATGAACCCAATTTACAATTTTCCATTTTTCATTTCTTTATAAAATCACAGTTTCCAAAACACTTAATCAATTTCAAATTGATATCCTGGTTTAAATTCCCTTTTAAATTTATTCCTCGATTTACTCAAATGCCCAATAATTATTTACTTAATTTTTTTCTTTTTATTTCCTTTAGATACTCAATTCATTCTATCCTATATATTTTTAGAATGCCAAAATATATATTCGCACAAACCATAACATTCAATAATTTCAATCCCTAATATAATTAATATAAACATCGTAGATTATCACATAAATCACATCGTAGGATATAAAATAAATTTAACGTCTTGAGGAATCCAGTTGGATCCCTCCAACCTATTTCCCTGCATCCACAGATGTTAGCACAATATAAAATACCAATCCTACTTCGAGGGGATATCGTGGTATAAAGGATCATCCACTATTATGTGGGGCATATAGGGTCTCATCCGCTATATAATGCATGAAATCAATCACTCCAATATACACTATATATACTACAATATTTACTCACATTCAGACTGATAACAATTATCAATGAAATCAAATAACCAATAATTTAAATTTAACTGTTAAATTTAAACGTTAATCCAAATGACTGAGTTTAACTCACCTTTAATTTTTGCAATCCATTTCAATCTCGACTCGGTCTCTTCATGATTTAAGACCTTGTATAACGTTATACGGTTTTTTAATATTTGAATTAATCAAATAATTAATTACCATTTATTTATTTATTTTAACTAATAATTAGTTTTAAACTAATTCCTTCTAATAAAATATTTTCTAGTTACTAAAATAATTACATAAGTTAATTAAACAAATTAAACACTAAGATAAATTAGTAAATTGTATTTTGTTTTTACTTTCCATTTTTCAAACAGCATATAAAATTAAGCTATATGGGCTTTTTAAAAATCTTATCATTATATAAACTCTTTTTTTTTTCCAAAATCTCATATATATATACACACGTATATTTACTTATATATATATATATATTAATTTAATTAAGATTAAGATTAACTCAAAAAATTTAAAACTGCTTAAAAGATAAATTTTCTCCTTACTGTAAACTTTTTCTTTACGGTAAATTTCTGATGATCTAAATAAATAATAAGTCAAATTGAAGTTTTACTTAAGATAAATTATAAAACATTAAATTAAGGTAGAACAGCCAATATGTTATTGTAACATGTGTTTTCTGATCTATAGATATATATAGATATATATATATATATTCAAGTTAAAAATCAAATACTGTAATATACCTTACTGCTTTAAATTTTAAATAAACTGTTTATAGCTTGTTGTAATATATATATATATATATATATTAAATTAAATTTAAATTCGAAAAAAAGAAATCATACCCAAATACGACGAAAGCAACCCCTTACCCAGATGCGCCGCCACAAGATCACAGCCATCAACTCCCCTTCCAAGTCGCGAGTTCGAACAGATTGGAGCTTTACTGCTTCCTCCATCAGGATGCCATAGAAACCGCCAGTCCCTGAGCTCGTGATATCACCCCACTTCACGACAACATGGCAAAACGCAAACCTTTCCCTTTCGAGTCGTAGGTTCGTCGACCCTTCCTCCTCGTGATTCAATTCACGATTTGATCGCCAAATCGATCGGGCCAGAGATTTGAAAAAGGAGCCACGAAGTAAAAGGATGAGGCGGCCATTCTCTTCGATTCGAATTTTGATTTCACCATTTTTATTTTTATTTTTATCGGCCGCTTGATTTTCGTTCGAGATGTTTGAACTGAAGTATCGGCCATTACTATCTTTTTTTTTAAAGATTTTGATTTGATTTTTATCAGCTTGTTCTCTTCTTGTTTTTTAAAGCATAAAAGAAACAATAAAATGCACATGCAAAAAGAAGCAGAAGACGTGTTGAAAAATAGAATACGTGCCTTCCAACGCTTGCCACAGTATTAAATGCAATAATATTGTTATATTTAAATTTAAATTCAAATTTAAATCGTCTTGAAATCGTAGCTTAAAATCTTAACATCCTATCGAGGCTTGCCGCCAGACTTTATAATGTTATGCCTCTATTTTGAATGCAATGGAAAAGGTTTCGAGTCATAATTCGATTGTATGGAGAAGATAGCTTTTTGGACCTAGTTATTAAATTGAATTTTCGATACATATTTCAGCGCGTTTATAAACCGTACGATCACATGAAAACTCCAAACACTATGAAAATTTAAATCCGATAATAATAAAATATTACGGATCTAATGGAACTAGTTTCATTGAATTCTGAGACTGTGCACCAAAAGGATATCTAAATATCGATTTAAACAATATGTTTTCAAACTGAATAAAACAGTTTTAAATTCAATTTTTATAAGTTCTATTATCTCTAGTATTATCAACACAAATTTTATAAACCTTCAAATTATTTTTAACAGACTCGAAATCCCAGACTTCATATTTTACCTGATCTCCAATTGTTTAATTCAATAGTTTATTTGTCAAATAAATAGTGATATTTGAAATTCAAGTTGAAAATTAACTTTGAATATTTAAAATCAATTAAATATTCTAATTTCAAATACCCAAAAATTCTGAGTTGTCACACTCCTATCAATATAGATGTTTTTTCTGTATCGACCAAAATTTATAAACTACTTAACGAGTAAGTCAACATAATATAAAACATTTTATATCACTAACAGATACGCGCTCATACACACACACATACTCAAACTCATTCTAAGGTGTTACTAACCTTATTTTTATAGAGTCTACCCTTCAAAGCCTAGGTATTCTCTCAACCTATGTTATGACACCACTTGTAACGGCTCACCTTTTTGACTCGCAAAAGTCGACTCTAATACATCCATGATATTCATGTGCCGATCATCTAAGCGTTGAAAAGACAGATTGTTAGGGGAGAAGAAAGGAAAATGATAGAACATAATCTTACATCATGATGAGTAATATATAATATAAAACAGATCTTTACAAAAGAAAACTGTAATATGCATACGTCAATAAGAGTAAACTAACCAATCATTAGCTTAGACAGTTAAAACAATATGTCCTTACAAATGCCGATAAAAATAAACAACCAATGCAATGGAAATAAAAGAAATACGGGAATACTTCTTAGCGGCATACTGCTCATTTCCTGATGCTCCAAAGCATCTAAAATTAATATAAAAAACATAATCGATCTGACGTGAGCAATATAAGAAAATAATGATTGGATTACTCTGGTAAACCCGTGTGAGAAACACACCTCAAATGGATTTTCATGTTTTAAAACCTTCCTAAATAAAGGTATCTCGTACTACCATGCCATAAATAAACACAAATGGGTTATTACCTTACGGTAACCAAACTATTTCTAGGAAATCTAGTGAATTTATAATAATGTCTAGGGTTTAAAATAAATATTGAATCATGGCTGAACTTGTTATATTAATTAAATTCTAGCATAGTAGGTATACAACTAAGTCTGAAGGCTCTTATTGGAGAATGAATTCCATCAATGACAAGGCAACGGGGTACCACCTATCGCAGTATACATCTAGAAAAATATAGCAAGGTCAATAAGAACATTTTGCACCCTTGCCAAAACAGAACCAGCCTAACCCTTCCAGGATAGTGCCAATATGTCATTACCCCGGTTCCTTTACTAGCTATTCTCGAGAGCTCTTATACACATACCAAGTTCATATATATATATATATATATGTATAAGGGTGATGACATGCCATAATGATTGCGAACAACATAGCCCTACGACATATCCCTGTTTTAGTCTTCGATCATCTTAAAGATGTCTTCAATTCGAGAATTATTAGCAAATTCCACTTCAAAGAAATCCATCTTCGATCATCTTTAATACGTCTTCAATTCGAATTCTTATCCCAGTTCATGGTGATTTTCTGATAATATACCTGTAACGATCCCCCAAAAGCGAAAATGATGGTTTTTAAAACTGGCCAGGATTTGATGGTCGAGTATTTAACTATCAAATAAACAAATAAATCTACCAAAGATTTAACCAAGCATGGTTAAGCATAAAGCAACATTAAGTCTCTTTAATTAATCTTTTCTGTAACAAACCGCATATTTATTGGTTGTATATTTAAATATTTTATTTAAATATAACGTCGTTTGTCAGATTATAGTCCGAAAAGTTACTTCTTGCAAACGGTCGAACTGGGTCTCAAGACCACTTCCATTGAGTTCAAAACGTCGTTTGCGATCTTTTTGAGTATAAGCTTTGATATGTTTGGAGTAAGTTGAATTTTGCAACTTTTTCTAGTTGGGTTTGGGTTGGGTTCAGCCAATTTGTTAGTTTAATACCCTAACTCAGCCCTCTCCTCTTCATTCACTCATTTCCACTCCTCGAACTCAAACTCCAACTGAAAATGGTGGAAAGGAAAGGGAATTAGAAACTCCAAGCCCTAATTCCTCTTGCTAGCTCAAATTCTTGCTCCAAAATCAAAGAGAAGCCATTGGTAAGCCACCTCTTCATCTCCTCTATATCTTTCTCTCTTCAATCTCAGAAATTCCTAAACCTAAACTTAGGAAATACTTGTTTTGATCTTTGATTGAAGCTAGTAGAGTTGAAGTAGAGATTGGTTGGTCTTCTCCTTGCTATTGAGCTCCTTCTTCTTTGTTTTTGGGTTAAAGGTGAGATCTTTATCTCACATCTATGTCTGTGAGTACCTTTGGTTGTTAGGTATGAATTCCTAACAATTATTCATGTGCATTTGCTTTTGATTGGGGTTGATTCGGTGAAATTGCCAAATTATGATTTTTAAAGCCAAATCTATGAAAATCCTTATATGGTTGATGTTTATGTTGTTAGGGGTGTTTAGGTGTGTTGTTAAGGTTGGGTAGTCGTTTGACGTAAGCCCATAATCAACACACATCCGATTGCTTTCAATTTGTTTGGCCATAAATGGCCTAGGTTCAGGAAATGCCTGACCATCAGGTTTCAGACGTCTGAAACTCCTATTTCAGACGTCTGAATATTGTTCTGGGGAAGTTTCTTATCCCCAGATTCAGACGTCTGAATTTATATTCCAGACGTCTGAAAGTGCTTAATTTCGACCAGAAAGGAAATAGGCCAAAATATGCCTATTTCAGACGTTTGAAAATTTAGGTTCAGACGTCTGAATTCTCTTTGGAAAAAGAAATTAATTTTCAGATTCAGACGTCTGAATCCCTTCTTTCAGACGTCTGAATATGCTGTCTTTTTCCAATTTGCCTTGTTCGTTTAATTTTCCAATTTGATCGATGCATATTGATTCAAATTAGTTGTTTATGCATATTTGACCTTGATGATTCCTTTTTGACTTCATTCACGGGTTTTATAAATGATTTCTTCGAATCGCATTAAAATCTTGCTTCTCCAATTTATAAATTCTATTTAAAACACACACACAATTTCGCATTCCGAGCGATGTGGAAGGAGAATTAAATGATTAGATAAAACGCGTGCAATGAACACGTGCGTTCATCTTCTCAGTTAATTCCCAATCTATTCGTTTGAACGTTTTGACCTTTGTGTCTGGTTTACCGATGAGATGAGGTAAACTTTGTACTGCTTTGAGTGTGAAATTAACTAACGGATAGTAAACCGTTTAGTGCGAACGGGTGGTTATAGGACTCACGTTACCACTTTTCAAATTCCTTTTTGGGAGTTTGTGACACATTATGCCTTTGGGATAACGTCTTCGGACTGTCTCCTTATGGCTTGTTGCCTTAAATATCACTTTTGGAGTTGGTCCTTTGCCCCGGCTCGAGAGATATTTGGGGTTGTGAGTTACCTTTAGTATTGCTTCCGGAGTGGTTTCTGCACCACCGCACGAGAGATATTGGAGTGGTTTCTTCACCACCGCTCATGAGATATTTGGGTTTGTTGCAGTTGGTAATTGTTATTCGCCTTTTTGGCTTGTTTTGGGATATTGATATCCTTTGTTTAATTGAGTTGCCAATGGTATGAGGCTTGTTCTGTTATGATTCATCTTATGTTAGATGATTGAGTTATCTCCTTTTGAGATAATTGTTATACTATATGATCTTGCAGGTGCATTAACGTTCAGTTTATCTAACTGATTTGTTTAGCTAGACTGACCCGTGTATTTTATACTCGGGTCAGACCGAGATGTTTCAGGTTAGGTGCTTTTGGACTTAGCCTATTTTACTTTCACATGGACTATTCAGCTTGTTCCTTTTTGTTAAAGCTTTTTGTGTAGTCCTTTATTTGTAACTCTGATATATGTATTCTTTTGACTCGTCTGTATATTGTGGTTTGCTATACCACTTGACATGTATTATTTTGTGTACTCTGTTATGTATCAATATATGTGTATATGATGATCTACTGTTCTGTGATGTATATTACATTTGAGTTGTTATATTCTGTTCTGATAGATCCTCTCGCCACCTATGGTTTTGTTTTAAGTATTCATTGGATATGTCGACCTGCTTGGTATGTCTATTGTCGATGTATTCAATAGATAGTTAGCGCAAGGCTATAGATGGTCGCTCCTATGCAGCCTTATTCTCCGTATTAGCAAACGGTATTATCTGGTAATACTCTTTGCTAACGTGGGTATAGAGGCGGGGCGTCACATTTTCATTAATTAAAACCACTTTGTAAATACCAGTATCAAAATACTTTTACAAAGTATATTCACAAATCTTCTATACTCTTTCCAATACTTGAAAATTATCAATATACCTATCTCAATGGTATAATTATATTCATAAATATTAAGAAAGATTTCACTTCCAAAACCATACTAAATTAGGTTAAAAAAATCCTATAAAAATTTGCACAACAATAAGCCAAAAATACTTTTGGTGTAAGTAAATAGATCGTAGAGAAATTAGACCAAATATACTTACCGCCACTTCCCGATTTCAAATAGCACCATCTCTCGATTAATAATGAAATCTAAAAAGTTAGAAACTATCCTTGCCTCGGCATACATTCTTAATTCTCAAGATAGAGACGAGTTTTCGTACCTCAGAATTTGGTGTTAAGTATGGAAAAAAACACTTTCCATACAACCATAATTTAAAATGATCGTTTACGGAAATCGGGTCCCACTCTTTTTATAAATCCTTTTTTATAAAATGCCTTTATAAAACTCCATATATTTACAAACTCTTTTTCGTAAGATGTCATTTTAAATTATAAAATTCCCTTTATTGATATCTATATGTAATTATAAACCTCCTTTTTTAAACCTCCAAATTTATTTAATGAACTTCTTTTTAAAAATCTTTTACACTATTACAAAGCGTTTTATGAAAATTCTTTTATAAAATTGTCAATTATAAAACTCATTTTATAAAGCTTCAAATTTATTTGGAACTCTTTTTGTAAATTACTAAATATGATTACAAGACTTCTTTTATAAAAGAAAACTCAAATATAAAACCAAAATCCAATTATAAAACAAGCTCCAAGTATAATTATAAACTCGTATACCTCTCACAACACGATCATTCCATATATTACAATAAATTCACAACTGTGATTTATTACTCCAATTTATCAATAGGATAATATTTTCTCATATATAAAAAGCCATTTATAAACCTATTCTTTTATTTCTAAAATGCCGCTTATAAATCACTCTTTAATTTATTAAATCAGATCTTTTATTGCATATTTTATATAAAAATGTTTCATAAATATTTATCTCAAAATATTTCTATCTCTTTTTCAAAAACAGATATCGTTTTAAAATAAAAGATAAACCCATTTTATTTCAAAAACTATTTATTATTATAGTAACTTTTCTATAAAGAGATACTTTTCAAAATAGCTCTAAAATCTTTACATATATACATTTATCAAAAAATAATAATAAAGAAAGATGAACTAAAAAAGAAATTTCAAAAACCAATTTTAAATAAATATCACGGAAATTCCAAATGAGTAAGATTTAAAAATCATTTCCCAAATCCAACTCATTTCAAATCAAACAGCAATTAATAGTATTTCAAAATACTATAACGAGTCCAATAGCTACTATAACACTTAAACAATGCTATTACTACCTTTTTCACTAAAAGGCTCAGCTTTTAACATATATCAATGCTACATCCAATATGGCCAATCTATCAAATTTTGTATTTGACAATTTATATAACAAAAATTAAAATCAACAGGTATATAACTGAAATTAAAAATTCACAATGGTGAGAAATTCGGATTTCTCAACCAATTCCACTATATTTCAAGTTAATTGTTATTTGCTTTTCAAAGGCAGAAATTAAACTAAACCAAACCAACAAATCATTCACATGAAAATAGTACCTTATTTCTAAAGTATGCTAAGCTTATTATTCAAAAGGCAAGCTTAACTCACTGAAATTCCAGTTGACGTCAAAGCGTTCAAATTTGATCTAAAATCAAACGACGTTCGATTTTACCTCAAAATTCCACTTTCTCTAAATTAGATGAAACCGTTTCCATGTATAGCTATTGCCTTTAACGATGCAATGCAAAAAAATTCATCTTGATTGAAGCTCGTTTGATAAAGTTATGCATTTTATAAGTTACCGACTTTGTAAAATATAAAGGATTACATAATTAACTTAAATTGATTACCTAATTATATTCAAACCCTTCTTCGCTAAATGTTCCCTCCCAAACAACAACCTGTACATGAACACATAGCCAAAAAGTTCATATCTTCACCTCGACCCGGAGATCTTGACAACCGTTCGAACGAACGTCTTCGCCAACGAGTTCCTCTTCCCTTGCTCCACCTTTCCCTCCAAAAATCGACAAGCTCGAAATACTTAGATGAATCACAACCCGAGCCACCCTATATATGATCTCCAACCGTCTCATTCTCCAATAGATAGCTGCACCCTACCAAAATTTCGTAGTCGGTGCTCCTCCATCCTATGAACACAAATCCACACTCAGCAATGCTTAGTTCCTCCTAAATCTCATGAAGTGTCAAAATGTAATTTTCTATTTACTCACATCACCAAACATTCGAGCTTCCTAAAACACTGCCAAACACATCCAAACTTCTATGTCTTGTAGATTTCATCACCCTAAACTCAAAGAACCCATCTTTTTATTTTTTAGATTTGTAAATCTTTTGTTTTTAATTTTTGAAAGGAAGAGGCTTAACCTTTTTCTTACAGTAAATATGAAGAGGATGGAAGCTTGAAAAGTAAAATTAAATAAAGAAATCTTTGTATGTTCAATAAGCTAAGTATTGAATTTTGTTTACATTGAATTTTTCAACATCTCTTCGCATAGAATTTCGTTCTCATACGAACTGTAAATGACAAAACAAAAATACAATCGAGCATAAAAATGTGACACAATTTCAAAACAATAATAATATACACAGGTTATCCTATTACGTAAAATATAAAAAATATCATCATTTGTTGAAAAATCATGAAAGGATAATTTAAATATTTTCCAAAATTAAAAGTTATGAAAAATCATATAAATTAAATTAAAAATACAATAATAAAAATCGAGTCATTTATATAATCATTTGGTTTTCTTTTTATATATTAAACTAGTGAGTGACCCGTGCTACGCACACGGGCAGTTGTGAAGTTGACAATTATGGATGCTTATTGTATGACTATATTACTATTTCTCATATTTATATGTATAGAGTTGAATTATATATACCAGTATGTATGGCACGTCCGTTGGACGTATGCAAAGACAACTGTGAGTTAACTTCTTTTTTAATGTAAAATAGTACATACAAACATACATATTTTTTCATTGTATATATTTTTCATGTACTACTTTTTATATAATAGTTGACTTTCTTTCGCATGAGTGCGCCATATTGTATAAATAATTGGATGGTCCGTAGTCCTTACCATGGTATGATGTTGCAAATAACTCAGATTTTGTTTGCATATCCAAGGTAGGCTCGTGTTCTTAGATCATCCCATGTCCAAAACATGTCTTGTCCAACAACTGCCTCAGCTTATCCTCGGTCCAAAACATGCATTGTCCTACAACTGCGTCAGCTTACCGGTTCAGTTTGCATACTCATACTGTCATTTTGCTGCTATTCCTGCATGACTATAGTGTATCAGTCTGTTGACGTGAACGAAGAAAAATGTCACCATTTGTTCATAAATTATTTTCTCTCCTCCTTTATTCGGACTTGAGAATGGCGTCACTAATTAGTAGGTGATGGCGGAGTTAAAAATATTTTTTTAAAGGTTATTTTATGTAATATATGTTACTATAATGACCATAAAAATTATTGTTGTTATATATTTGCCGTAAACGTAAGTTTCAAATTTAAGCGTAAATTAATACAGATTAAGAAAAGTAAATGAAATATAAGTGAAATCATGAAGTCCCTTTGGTACATGTAGAATGACATTACTCAAAAAGATTTTGAAAATGAATAATTTATAGAAAAAAAGTTCGATGGAAAATATATTCTTAATTCTAATTAGTTTAGGTTTTCATTACACGACAATAGAACATCTTTGTACACTACATTTCTAGTGTGAGTTCCCTTGTTCCGTGGAATCTTTTCATTTTGTACTAAAATCTTTGTTGAGTTTTGTGTAACTCCTCTAGATAGCGTCACATATAGTTGACCATGACTAAAAACGTGCGCTGGAATATGAATTCCAACATGAGAAATGGTTTGTCCTTGTGATTTATTAATCGTTAAAGCAAATGATAATTTAATTGGGAATTGTTTGCGAATTAAATTAAAAGACATGTTAATATTTTCAGAAAGCTTTAGGGGATACGTGGATTTTTTTTTTGAAGCCTGGATGTGAACGAAACACTGTCCTAGTAGACAGAGAGTAAACAACTATTTGGCACGTATGTGCATGTAAAAGCCAAGTATACCTTGTCTTGCCATAAAACGTAGCCTTTAAATAGTACAAATAGCAGGTTACAACTGTTTGCTGTTAATATCTATAGAAACATTGAGCAATTAATCTGCGTGGAATGGAAGTAAAAAAGCAATCATACAAATGAGACAATAATCTATTGAACTACAATACCATACATACATTACTGCTACATAAAACATGTAGTAAGCATCATGTATCTAATGCATTAATACACACACTGCATGTATTTATGTGTCTCAATAGATCTCACTGTCTACATCTTTATATATATTTTCTTTCTAATTTATTTAACTATGGCATTGGACGAATCATGGGTGATCTTCCTCACCTTTTTTCTGCACCATAACCATGACGCATGCATCCATTTAATTATGTTTATTTTACACACACCTACCATCATTTTGTAGAAAATAGGGCCAAATGTTTTTGACGCTTCTTACCTAGAAGGCTCTACGATACATGTCAAGTATAAACAAAAATGCATTATTTCTTGTCAAGCTTTTTCAAAACAAACAATATCCTCATACTCTGAATCTCATGTACCAAAAGGTCCTAATTTGTACGTTTGTTTTTTTTTCTGTGTAGTTGAAGCATAGCACTTTAAAGCTCGAAGTTTGAAGGCAAGGCTGTAGTGGATGGTGCGTGCTTAGAAGAATGGTGAACTGGTCTAGCGCATATTGTTGTACAACAAATATGAACGGTGAAGAATGGTGCAAAGACATTACTGATGAAAGCTTACCTTTTGAAATTGATTTCTTTATGAGCATATATGATTATTTATTTACGTGCCATAATTTGGCATTTTCTTAGTTGTTATGATAGTTTGTTTCATACATCATAACTGCATAGTCTAATGGATATAATACAAACTGTTATGTACATGGATTGACTTACGTCTATTTGTCACATATCCCGTTCTTATTTCACTCATTTTTTTACCAATTAAACAAATAAACTTACAAACTGCATGGTCTAATGATGGCTATTTTGTATTAGCTCTATCGGATCATTCAAAACAGTTTCATTTATTTACAGATTCATCATCGTCATTCGTTAGTTGGTATCAAATGTTTGTTTAGGCTGTATAAATACAAACAGATACACACTAACATATACAAAAACACAGACCAATGCACATGCTTCTTTTAACACAACTCAAAGGTTGTTCCATGCAGTATATAGCATGGTTTATCAATGAGAAAGCATGGGCTTAAAATGTCAAGCACTCTATACAGTTGAGAAATTGCCATCTTGATTCATGTAGTCATTATCTTGACGCTGGCTTATTTCCATGGGACGAAGCTTAAACGGTGACGTCTGTCTTTGAGAGATGGGTTTAAGATCCTTATTGTTGTTATCATCGATGTTGCCTACACGTATAAAGGTGTAGTACCATGCACCCGTTACAGCTCCCAAGAAGTTATAGCAACCATATGCATCTCCATCGTCTGAGCCAGTGCAGAGTGATTGCATGGAATATTGTATGACCATCCGCTTGCCTTTTCCTTCCTTCAACCTGTATGCAACCCGCCAGAACCACCAACCTCCTCCCTTGCTGAAGCACACCAATCACCACCCTCGGCCTGCCTATATCATCTCCACCCTCAGCCAAAAACTCACCACCCTAGCCTCCTCCGCCTTAGCCTCCTTCCCGCTACTCAAAAGCCTGCAAGTACAACCATAAAACCATAAAACACTGTAAAATATCGCCATGTCCGAAATCAAAAGAACAAAGTTGATTTGTTTTATTGAAACACTCTCATAGCCTGCATATTGAAAGATGATCCAAATCTAAAACTTGAATTCACAGTACATTATTGCGTAATAAATGTTACCTCAATTGCAGATCATTTTTACATTGGACAATTCATTTTCTATTAAAACATCTAAATATACAATTCTCGGTCATGTAGTCTTAAATATATTTTATATTCACTTGTTGACATAAATTCAGTTCGTGCCTAACAACTGAATGTAAACTGAAAGTGGCCTTGACCTACTCTTTCTTTTTAAAGAAAACATGAATAAAATCATGTAATAATGGGCAATATATTATCATAAAACTTAACAAAATCTTAATGGCTAAAAATCAACTTGTGTTAAGAAATGTATCGAACACAATGTGTGGAGTATTATAATACCGTTTCAGTTTTTTCCTCCCCACATTTTAAAATTAATCAAACAAAAATTATGATTTTAGAATTTTTCACAATAGCATAAAATTTAAGAACTGAAACCAAAGAACTACCACTGGTCGTATATTAGTAAAGATTAAGCTTTCCTAACAAATGAAAAGCAACAATAATGTCAACTGAGTAGATAACAATTACAAATACTATAGTTGGTGACATTTTCAAACCTGGAGTAGTAAGCACCTAGCTTCCAAATTCATATTTTATGTAGATTGATTCTGGATTTTCTTGTGTTTCTGAGAGTTTGAATTCATAAAATTCAAGTGCCCAGAATCTTAAATTTTTCCATACTATACAACAAAATAAAAGTACCTGCATACTGCATTATATTTCAAATTTAAAGCAAAGCAATATAAAATCTGACCATAATTGAAAGATTATTGATATACTGCATCATGCCACTGATGAACATGTCAGTAAAACTTATAAATTACGATGGTTTAAACATATAATAGAATAGAATAAAATCAACCCTATTCACATGTAAAGGGTCATGGATATAACATATAATAGAATAAATCACAAAAAACTGAACCGAAATATCCAAACGGACAACGGATTAAACAATAGACAAAGGCTAGTAAAATTAGCCAAGTTACCTCTCAGCTCCCGAAGTTGAGTTATGTTCCTGAATATCATACTACTCTTAGCTATTAGATGATGTTCTTTTCCTTCTCCAAGCTCACTGAAATCAAGGGGGAAGCGTTCAGATCTGCTAAGATCAGAAGCTATTTGAGAATTTTGAGGCTTAGATTGCTTTCCTTTCCAAAAGTTATATTATGATAGCTTAAAACATATATAGCTATATTATTCATATTTTATTATTATTTGAAGTGTTTTCCAACAGTTGGCACTATAAAATAATAAACAGATGTTAAAATAGCATTATATCATGATGAAAATGAGCTGAAGGTGAACAATGCTAAACGATAGGTTATGGTTAGAAAACATTGTTTGTTATCTTTCTATCAATATTGTGTACTGATATAAACTGAGAATGAAAGAAAAATGATAACCAAGTAGATAATCGCAAAAAAAAAAAATTGATAACCTAAGGGATGTCTTGCAACTTACAGTTACACATATTTATTTACTAATGCTGTATGCCCTAAGAGGTCAGTAAAATCTAAAACAACTCAAAATTGATAACCTAATATGATCTTAGCATTGCTCGTCTAGCAAGTCCATAAGGAATGTCTTACGTATAGTCAAGAGTATCAACTATTAGCATCTAAACAGATATGCATAATTTAGCCATCTTGGAGCCCAAATGCAGCAAATAAAACAGAATAACCACACAGATAGATTAGAATACATCAATGTTCAGGCATAGGCTACCTGATGAGTATAAGGGATAGCAAAGTAGAAGACAGGTCATAAAGAAAATATAAAATAAATTTGAATAGATAATCAATTAATAAGTAATCAAATCTATAAAATATGACCTTCCAAATCTGTAGTAGCAGTGGATGGTAGAACTGCATCAGCTTGCATAGGTGCAGATACCTTATTGATTAAAACAAAATGTGTTTTCTGCTGAGCATAATTCTATGCATAAGTCAAAATTATCGAAAGTCGGGTCCTCTTCCAATGTACGTGAAGTAAATGAATGAAATATTGGAATTACATGATGAGGAAATAGTTTAGACAAAAAAACTATACAAATTCAAAACCGTACCTTAATTTTTAAGGAATCAAAAGGAAATGAGAAAAGTGGTTGATAAATAAATAGAACAACTGAGAAGCAGAAGCTTGGTGGCCACTGTTGATGCTCAGGTATATACCACCATATATATGAAGAAGTATTCCACCTAAAGGACGTTGAGATTTGCTGGAGCTTGCTTGAGTTAGTTGGTTCTCTATTGTTGAATCTTTTTGAGTTGTTTGATTTTGCTGAGTTTGATCTAATTGGAAGGAAATGTGGCTGTAGAGTTAGTGGACAAAATACCCAAATCACATTGTAGAAATCAATGATGGAATTTAGAATTACTCAAAAGCTTCAAATCCGTTCGGTTTAAGAACATGGTAACGTCATTGGAGATCACGGTGCAAATCAGATGACATCATTACCCCTATTTATTTAGCATGTAGTATTGGACATTTTGGTCATTTCAAAAGCTTCAAATCAAGGTATTCCTATTATATATATATATATATATATATATATATATATATATTTGTTTTGTACTAAATTTTTCTTTTTAATAGATGTGCTCAAATGTCTTGGATATGAAGATTAGTAATTATGCTTTTCAACTTTATGTTGGATGTTAGTGACCTACCATGGACATGGTCGTAAAATATAATGTTCATAGTGTAGTGTATGTGTGAAATTTTTATATAATCTGTTGGAAGTTTTTCATAAAATTGTTTAAATGATTGCCACTACGACGGGGGTTCCATGGGTTTACGGGGACAACGCCTCCACTGACGGCGGTCAACCCAGCCGCTTAAGTCGTGGGGATCCAAGGGGCAGCGTACCATGGCATGGTGCGGTGTAGCGCCCCATTCGAAAATTATACGTTTCATTTACCGTTTGAATTTGAATTCATACAGCAACCGAGCATGACTACAGGGAAGATATATGTTCATTTCAAACAGTCGCCACCAACAGACGCCTTCTCCTTATATATATACTTGGAAGCCTTCATTTTCGAAGAAAAAAATAACTATTTTTTTTAGCATCATCCGATAAAATTCGAGTGTTCATGTGATTTGTGCAAGTAATCACAACTTGCGCAAAAGACATTCCATTGTATCCTGAAAGAACGTTTTCTGAAAGCCTCTTTGATCTGAGAAAGGCGAAAACATTCTTGAAAAAAAGCGATTCAATCGTGCCCTAGAGTGAGATATCTATATAATAATACAACATAATTACCTATACATTTTTGTGTGTGACTATATAAGTTGTACATATTGATGTGCATGCATATCGTCTTTTATAGAGTAATCGTAAAGGCTTAAAGATATGTAGCAAGTGGTTCAAAAGTAAAATTATCAAGTATTGTACTGTGATTTGTCTAAAAATAACAGGTAAGAAAACTTATAATCTAAGCATGGCATATCTAAATTTTACACTGCCTTCATTTATATCAGCTTACATTATACAATTTTGCATTCTTTCCATGTATAAATTTTTTGCACATTGCTTTTAGCAAGATATTATCTATATACTTTTAAACATGTATCCGGTTAAAATTATGACACATCGGTTGATAAAAATTATGACATGTAATGGAAGAAAGATAAGAAAAAAAATTATATGTGATGCAGCAAAATACGTCGTTTGAATGTCCTTGTGTCTTGAATATCATATCATTAGTTAAAATTGATCGATTTCAAATAACTAACCCTTTCGTTAAACTGTAAAACAATGAACAACATCATCATTTCTGTTGGTATACCGAGTAGGAAGATAAATTATAATCTATACGAATAATACGATACCCCTTTCCAATATACCTATTTAGTCTAGATGTATTTTACAGTCAATAAAAAATAATTTCTGTATTTTATTCTAGTTGTACATTGAAATCTTACTAAGTTCAGATTCATGATGATATATGAAAATGAACATTTCAGAAAGAGGCAATATGAGATTTGATAGAGTCTACCCTCACCTCCTTAGCTGTTCGAACAGCTCATCTGTTACCAATATAATTCACTTATCATGAGCCAGGACTAATGAAACGTTATAAAACATCTCATGCTAGCATGTTGTAAGTTAAAGATTAAAAGGATAAATAAATTGCCTTAAGGCATAGGAATGGTATATCTTGATGTTAGTTTGGTTGAACCCCCACGGAGAGCAAGCATTATATTATGAAGGTCGGATATCAGAAAATTAGCAATGCTTCCTAGTAACATGTATAATGCTTATGTTTCACAGGAAGTAAGAGCATACATATCATTCAGACTACAAATTCAGTGTCTTTGAACTTCTTTGCCATATTTCATAACCAGTTTGGCTACTAGTTTCCCTGACGAATTAAATGGTTTGGTAGCATGCTAGTATGGTCAGTTCATCACATTTATTGTAGTTGAGACTCTAAATGCACCACTTGACATGACTGGCAATCAATAGAGAATATTTTGTAAGATTATTCAAATCTATCATGACTACCAATTATAAATATTTGATGCTCAAAAGACAATTTGTCTTAGACTTACAAATGCGTGAAATGTTCAATGCCTAACATTGTGTAATATTTAATTTTGATGGCTTAACCTTATTACATTGAAATATCATCCTCAAAACTATCCATACAGAAATTGTTTGTCACCTTACCTTTCCATATTGATGTACTCTTTGCCACCTTAATGCCAAAGATGGTCTACCATAAAATCGTGTTGGAAAATTAGTAACTTTGGAGATCACTAAATTTATACACCAATTTGATTAAATGGAAAAGAAGAATAAACTAATACAATAACGGAGTTGTGGATATATGGATCGGTGCACCTCCCATTACAAAGGTTGAAGACCAAGCGACATCCTGCTCTCTTGGTTAATTGTGACTTCCCTTTGCATACTGCTTTTGCCTGCAACAATCCCATTGGCATCACTCAACTAAGGAGGTTAGATACAATTATTAAAGATGTTATGCAGATATTTAGATTTAATTATGCTACACGGCCGGAAACCAGTTGGCCAGCGAAGTGCTCAAATAGGACGGAATTCACGGGGCAATGTGGATTTCAAAGTGCGCAATGAAAAGTAGCCATTGGATGATATTCATGCCTTATTTTGTTCTTAATATGCTATCCTTGTAGCTTTACTGAGATATTAAAGTTTTGATTGTACTTTATTGAAAGGCTATCAACAGAATAATTCAAGAAACATATAGAGTAAATTAGTCTTACTTTATGACTGTTCCTTATCATGGAGGAATAAATATTATAATTCTAATAGAATAGAATAGTGCTCTACACTTATGACGTCATTTCCATTACAGGCAGTTGGAAGTGTGTTTGAATAAAGTGTACCCAAAAGGGGGTTTTGATTACAAAACCAAAAACTACAAAGTGAATTTCAGCAAATAAGCACACGAACCAATGATGAAAACATGCAATCTTCATTTAGCCTTTACACTATGCACATGTCCGAGAATATCTATATTACTATGGATAAGAGAAATGATGGGTGGGATATATTTGAACTGTTAAATTATATGATGCATAATCACATTTAGAAGAGGAATAAATATAGAAAAAATGAAAAGAAGAAATTCAGAATTTTCCAAGTTAATATTACATATATAAATATGCAGATTATAGTAGAAAAATAAATTTTACTCTTTTTAATTGTATGTAAAAATTTATTGCTGTTGTATGCTTGGTGACTTGAAAACAAAGCAATTTATTGTTATAAATATAGACGTCAATTTTATTAATTTGAGCGTGGAAAATTGTTGAAAGGAGTAGAAGATATACTGGAGAAACTGGTATGAGTCAGTAGTATGTACTTCAAAATTCATCTTCTAATTCAATATGCTGTTATGAGTTGAATGCTTGTACAAAAGACTTTTATTCTAGGTGTTGTAATGACAGGATAATAGGATCTGAATACAGATACTGCACATCCAAAATTGTTTTGTAAAAAAGAAAATGAGGCTGATAAGGAATAAATGTAACATTGCATGTTAACTTTACTAATATGTTAGAAATCGGATGTTATTGAGTTAAATAACTATGCCTAAAGGATGTGGCCTCCGTACAGTGTAAATGGTAAAAAAAAAGTTGTTAAATTTTGGTGTTCGGTTTCCTCTCTTCGAAATAGTAGCCGAATAAAACAATTTTGTTCCTTTGTTCATGTATGCATTTAGTTATTTGTTAACTAACTGCGTGTTTGTACAATCAATTTGTATGTTATTTGCAATAAGCAGTATATGAAAATTATGTTCTGGAAGAGTCGAAATGTTCCTAAAATTATATATACAGTAGACTGGATGTAAATAGAATTTATACTTCCCAAACATAATATTTGTGAACCAAAACTGATACAGTCAAAATGATAGAACATACCATCATCGTAACTTTCATATTAAGTTGACAAAAAACGCATGAAAGCATGTTAAAAATAAAGAAAATAAAATAGAATTGAACTTAAGTCATTACTACAGTAATTGAATATAAAGCCCAAACAATGGATTAAAATTCTTTTGGAGGAACTATTTCAGTTTGCATGGAATAAATTGCAATAAAATAGCTAACTAAAACACAAAAGGGTTGATGATGCTTGCATGCTGATGTTACAATGAACATCTCATGGAAGAGGAGGAATATTACCAACCTTGGTTTTTTGCAATGAAAATTTTAGCCAGAAATTTTGTAACAATCAAAAAATTGTGCCCATTTAGATGCAGCAAAAGGAATCTGGTACATTAAATGCATATGAAGTGCTTACAGAAATGAAATGAAATGAACAACACTTCTTTTTAGGGATTGAAAGATGTCAATAATGAACATTCGATAATTTAGATGTATGTATTTGTCTGCATGCATAAATAATCGTAAAATATAATAGCAAAATTTTCATGTGGATATATTTGCAAAGAGCTCAGTAATGATAGAACTGCTTGGTAACACAGCTTAAAAATAAAACTTCTCAGAAGAAACTAATGAAATGTATTACTATCATCTTGTAAAAAGTTAAATGGAAACAAAATAAGCAAATGAAAAGAACTTAAATATCGATATTATGAATAGTAACCAACTATTATCACAGAGTGTGACAAAAAATTTGGACGGCATAGAGTCTTTTAATTCAAGCAAGTCCTATGGCTTCATAGAACACATACAGATAAAAAATACACGAATTTTAGTTTCTTGCAATTAGTTGCATCTAATGAATTTGAAATGCATTTAAATACCAACCTTTCATGCGTATTATGTATGGTACTATAAAGGAATTATAAATACTACTTTCATTTTATCTTCAGTATGTCGACCGAATCAAATCCAACTATTGTGTAAAACATCAACAGAGAATTCACAATATCGAAGAAGTTTATATGTAAATACAGACTAACATATTCCTAAATTAACAGTAGTAAATCAAACAAATTGTAGAAAATTAGAGAAAATCGGTACCTTAAAAGGAGGAGACATGATTTTCCATTTCGATTTGAGAAGGCATGAAGTAACCAACGGAGAAGAAGGCGCCTCAATTGAAGTGATCGTCGAATAAAATCCAACTATTGTGTAAAACATCAACAGAGAATTCACAATATCGAAGAAGTTTATATGTAAATACAGACTAACATATTCCTAAATTAACAGTAGTAAATCAAACAAATTGTAGAAAATTAGATAAAATCGGTACCTTAAAAGGAGGAGACATGATTTTCCATTTCGATTTGAGAAGGCATGAATTCACCAACGGAGAAGGAGGCGCCTCAATTGAAGTGATCGCCACAGTCGCATCCACAAAGTTCTAGGTTATACTTGAAATCTCCGTATAAATGGAATTTACCAATCAGTAGTTCTTGCATTTGTAGGTTAGAGAGAACGAAGAGGAAATACGAATAGCTGTGGATAAAGAACCTTAGGATATAAAGTAACATATGATAATTGTAACTTCCTTGTTTATTTTAATCTGGAAAAAAGAAAATAAAAAATGACGTTCACGAAATTTCTGTTAGATGACACATGTCAATTAATTAGAGTGTTGGTTTCTGCTTTCCTTTTTAAGTAATAGATTTGAATCAAATCTGAATATTTAAATAAATTAAATATCCTACTCAAAACATTAAAAATTTCGGTCCGTTACAAAAGCCCAATGAGTGAAGCAGTAGGAGAATGTAGTATAAAGGGTCAATTGGGAAAACAATAAAATAGGAAAACGACCATGTAATAGAAGCTATTTAGGAAGGAGAAATATAAATAGTAGTGATGCTAGGAAATTTAAATAGGAATAACATTAGGAATTTATATTAGGGTAATGTTAGTAGTCTAGTTAAGAGCAATATAGGAAGCTAGAGACAAAGCATAGGAAAAATGAATAAATTCCATAAATATGTGCAGCAATAGTGCATATATTTTAGGAGTCTCCATCATCTGCTAGTAGAACCCTAGCTAAGGTTGAAAGTGTAAAAGCGAAAATAGCTTGAATAGTAGGAAAGTAATAGAATGGACGTTAGCCTTGTCTACTCCAATTTTAATTTTTAAGTTATAGAAGATGTTTTTGAAAAAAATGATTCGCTACAACAATCAGGCTTTTGGATGCAAACGTGAAAATTATTTTGAGTTAAAAGTCCTACTTTGAAGAAGTAAGTCTTTATTGTTAAAAGTCTTTGATAAGGAAAATTTTTCATGGCTCTTTTTCGAAAACCAAGCAATTTTTAAGTTTGTTAAAAAGGTTTCTAAGTTTATATTTTCAAAGATAAAGGTTTTGGATTAGGTACTTCATGATTGTGAAGTTTTAGATTCTTAAGGACCGGTGAAACCCAAACCAATTTTTGATATGGAGTAGATAAGGATGACTGCCTAGGCACGATGAGGTAAATTTTTAGGCTATAAATAAAATAGCTATGGATACTCGTGGTAGCAACAAGTAATCCTTGTTGAATATAAGGAATACTGGTATGAACCTAGGAATATTTTAATAGAGTTGCGTGGAAGCCATAATAAGAACCCTTAAAAGAATAGTATAAGGACCTGCCTTTTCGACACTCAAAAATCGATATTCATACGTCTACGGTATCCATGTCCGAGCATCCCAGTGCCAGAAAGACAAATAGTTGGGAAAAGTAAAGAAAAGCCAAAATAAAATATCACATCTTGATGAATTATATAATATACAATAGATCTTTAGAAAAAAATTGAACTTTATTATACATATATTAACCAAATCAACTAATCAATCAACATCTTGGACAGTTATAACAATCAATCCTCATAATTGTTGATAAACATAAATAACCAATGAAATGGAAAATATAATATACATGAATACATCTTGCAAGCATCTAACTGGTCCCTTGAACTCCAAACCAAATCGGTAAATATTCTCGATCTGAGCTGAGCATTATAAGAAATAACACTCGAATCAGTCTTGTAAACCATCATGAGAAACACACCTCAATTGGATTTTTAATGCTATAAAAACCTTTCTAAACAAAAGTATCTCATAAGAACACGTTGTACATAAACAAGGATGAGTTTTTTCCTTACGATAACTAAACCACTTAATTAGAAAATCCATTGATATTATAATAATTATAAGGGAGAAAATACCAATAGTCAAGTAGCTGTGATGCTCGTGGGTGTACATCACAACAATACTAGGTATATAATCAAAAATCTTTAAGGCACGTTTGCTAATTGTGTAGGATTCCACGGAGGCGCCCTTAGTACTTCGAGAATAGTCTTCTTGCACAAGGATCAGAGTTATCCTTTCGAAGCAACAATACATCCCTAGTGATGTAAAATAGGAAAAATATAGCTAGCCATGCAAGGCTGAATGCATCGCTCCATACATGCATAACAACTATAAGTAACTCTAAGAAGGAGATGACTGCACCATTGTGAGTTGGCTAAAGCTCTGTCTCTTCATCCTATCTTTGGTTTTATACATTACCATTGGTAATGCTATGCCTGGCATTCCAGTCACACACCGCCAACTGAACATACTACAGAACCACACATCGATTTCCATACCTTTTTAGCTCTCGGGACCACACATGGGTTCCCACATCTTAATAGAAATCTCAGAATCACACATGGATTCTCATACCCCCAACGGGTCTCGGAATCACACATGGATCCCCATATGTCAACAAAGATCTCAGAATCACACATGAATACCTATACCCCAATGGGTCTCAGAATCACATATGAAATCCAACATCCAAAATAGATCTCAAATCTCCTCCAAGCATAGAACCCGTATATGGTTTTGGAATGGTTTCTTTTTTGGGTCATCTCTTACGAGTACACTCTTCCCGCTTACTGGTCACTCAAAAACCAATCGAACGATTTTGAAATGCTCACTATTGGTTCTTTTGGAAATAATCAGACAATACATAAGAACGAGAATCATCCCCTAACTGTTTATGTGGATGGATGTTCTCATCATTTTTCCCAGAAGAACAGAATCAGTTTAAACATACAATATATCACCATTGATGTATGTTTCTCCTAAATATTTCTAGAGTTAAAATCCTTCAATGTTAAGCATGGAATATTTTTGTACCACCAAAATTAAGAAGGATTACATATTTTGGTCATGATTTGATAGTCGGTTATTTAAGAATAAAAAATATACATTACAAATAGAGATAACATTTCCCATGGAAACCACCAAGGCTCTTAAACTAATCTTTCATCGATTCTCTTTTCAAAATATCTATTAAAATATTCATATACTTATCTTACCAGGGTAAGTATATTCACAAAGAATTCCTTTCAAAACTTGGAAAACCTTTTCCACATACTTATAAAATGGTATAAGTATATTCACCAAACACTTAAAGAGATTTTCTATCTCAAAATCATATTAAAATCATCAAACTCAGTTGTCATTAAAGCAAGGAAATAAATAACCCAAACACCATTTCTTTCCATAAATCTCTTTTTTTAATAAATATCTCCTTTACAAATCTCCAAATCTATGTACAGAGATTCTTTATAAATTTCTAATCTATTTATAAACTTCTTTATAAGTCTCCAATCTTTATTTATAAAAATACTCTTTTATAACTCTCAAAAACCTATTCACAATACTTCCCTTTCGAATTGCCAAACCGTTTATAAACCTTTTTTCTAAAATCATTCAAACTCAGCTTCTTTTCAAATTCCAAACCTCTTTCAAATTTATAAACTCCTTTAAATAAATTCCTTTTACAAAGAAATCCTTTTATAAACAATTTGTTATTTCATTATAATAAATAAAAAAAATCTATCATCATAAAGATATATTTAAACATTTTTAAATATTATATATATAATAATAAACTTCTAATACCTTTCATATAATATAAAAATTAACTTTTAAAACATTTTAAGAAATATAATAAAATATCTTTAAATAACTTTTGAAATATAACCAAATAACTTTCAAGCAACATTTCTAATACAATAATTAACTAGCTTTAACTGATCAATAATAAAATTACTTATTATCTTTAAGTAATTAATTATCTTTAAACAACATAAATTAATTTTAACACATTACAAATATAAAAATTAACTTTCCTAAAGAAATAATTTAACAGACGCTTTATTAAAATAATAGTTTAATAAAACATTTACTCTCAATTATTAAATCTGAAGTTAGTTTAAATCCATAACTTTCCAAATCTAGAAAGATGCTTAATGACCACAATGGTAATTAGACAAGCTACAATTAAATTCAATTTAATTTCCCAAATTAAAATTTAGGTATTTACATAATCAGGCATACATGTAAACCAAATCCATAATAACAACCAATTGTTAACACATCACTTATCCAGTATTAATCAACCGACACTTAAAAAAATGTTCAAATTAATATAATAGTAGTACATGGATTTATTCTACTAAATGAATGTCATTCAAAATAAACTCTTTCATGGTATCTATTTGGCCAAATAGATAACATCAAAGAGGTATGCATAAATTAACTACATTATTATTTTAAACATCGTAATTATTTTAAATCGATATTATTTTATAACTTTATATATTATCCATTCTCAAAAATGATAATTTTTCCAAACCAAACAACCATCAAATATAACATTCAAGCAGACAATAAATAATTTTTTATCTACTATATATCATTAGCGATTAACCAGAACGGTGAGTTTAACTCACCGAAATTCTAGTTATTGCGTTTGAATCCGACCTCGTATGAATAAGTTATACAATTTATAAGATTTTTAATTAAATAAATGAATTAACCACTAGATTATAATTTTCAGTACCCTAATTAACAAGTCCTACTCTTTAATCATCCACCCCATTACATAAATCTCTTCCTGCTCACTGCCTGGAGCCAACCTACCCTATGGCTGAACTTCCTTCCTTAATATCTCATTCCACACACCATGAAACAAACCAAAACCACAACAGTTGTGCTCCCCTCTCCGATCTCCACCTCGCTGCACTAACCGCCCTAAGCTCTAACCTCACCTGACCAACATGACATGTTCGCCCAATCCTTTGTGCGAAAAAAGGTCCCACGACCAAAAGTTGATGGCGATCTTTGCCAAATTCGTCAAAGACATGCCAAACTAGCTTACGACATGCCAAACTCGACTACAAACCCCATACTAACCTTCATTTCGACAATCGAAGCCTAGATTTTCCCATAATCAAAACCCTACATACTACTTCTCCATATTGACCATCAATAGACAACGTCACACTGTTCAATATGTTACCAAAACGAAGGTCTACGCGATAAAAATCCAACGAAACAAGTTTCATATTTCTGTGTAATTCCTTTTAGTTTTTTTGATTTTACAAAGAAATTTGATTTGTTATTTTTCTTTGATCAGCGAAAATAAATGGAATGGTTATTTAAGGAGACAAAGGAAACAAGGATCAGATAAACGTTGGTGATGAAGAATTGATTTATATTTATTTATTCTTTTTGACATTTCACTGTTCAGATTTCCGTTTGCGTATGAACCTCGAACGACAAAGCAAAAATATTGTCGTTCTCAGAACAACAATGCGACCCCAAAACAATAATAATATCTATTGTTTATTGGGTTTTGTAAAATCACAAAAACAGTGTTGTTTGTCGATAAATCATCAATAGAAAATTTCAGTATTTTCCAAATTAAAAAATATGGAAAAATAAAATAAAATAAATTAAAATTACGTCATTAAAAATAGAGTCATTATTAATAACTTATTTTTCCATTATTCATCTAAACTATTTAATACTATAAATAAATTTACAAATTGAACTTATTTTAATTATTTATTAATTTAGAATGAGTTAAATAGGAATACTAACCCATCTAATTAATATTCCATTTTAAATTCCAATATTTAAATCCCTAACCACATATTTAATTCACAACTCTAATATTTTAAATAATGCCTATTTTGAGTTTAAGTTTAAAACCTTAAAAACCAATTGTTTTAATATTCATAATTAATGAAATATTTAAATTAAATGACCAAAATCTCTGGTCATTACAAATAAGGAATGGTATCAAAGTACAATTTAGTGATTCCTAGGGTATACTCGCATGAAAGATCAAGGTTAAGGAAAGTAAATACCAAAGTTTGAGGATACTATCACGAGACTTTGGTTGAAAGAAGATAGTAGTATGATTGGACATGAGGAAATGAGATGGCAACCACACATAAGGAATAAGGGTTGACTTAAGGTTAAATATGGAAAGATGGGTGGTAGGAAAGTAAGTCCACCAAGACAATTTTTCGAAGAGTTATTCTAAATACGCATAGTTTACATTTCTTACCCACTATAGTGTGGGAATGCAAAATATATTCCATGATCGAGAGTAATGATTGAAGTAATGGATGGACCATATTTATTGGGAGCCAAGGAAGTAAGTTAAGACATGTGGATTATAGATGAATGGCATATTATAAGTGTTCATCTTAACTGAATAAGGAGTGATAGGATGACAACATCATTAACACCAGTTGATAATGAACAGTAGGTTCCAGTAATTGTTTCTTTTAGATTTTTTAGGTTGTACTCGCTAGTGGCCTCCTTTCGGTTATTGGAAAAGCATATGATATGATATGATATGATATGAGATATATTTATATTTTATTATGGCTTATTTCAACTATTAAGTCATATATTATTGCGATATTATTCTTACATTATTTTATTAGACATAGTATGTCCTATTTATTTTAAAATACTCGAGTCGGACTGAGGGTCTATAGGTAGAAGGACTCATTGACCTTTGGACTTTGGGCTAGCATTGAATAGATTATTTTGACTTTTTAGTTTACTTCGTACTTGTATATATTAACATCTAGGAGTTTATGCCATGTATATTATCTATTAGACATTAACTATTTACCTGATACAGTATTTAGATGTCATGTATATAGTTTGTGGGTCTAGTACTAATATTTTATAGACTTACATTTTATTATGTAAATGATGTATATTATTTTGCTGATTATAATTTATTTATATTATATACCACTCTAAATATTTTAATCGACGTGTTTATTACTTTGTATTATACTGCAGTTGTCAAAAATTTCAGTTTAGATCCTCAAAAGGTAGTAAAAATGTGCCAATGTTAGTATAAAGATATATTCACATTCGATCGCCCTTAACTAGCCATATTCTCCGTGTTATTAGACGACATTACTTCTAATGTTCTTTAATAATATAGGTATAATGGTGGGGTCGTTACGCTATTTGCATATAGTAACTATAATGTATCGAACTCAGTAGGAGTGATAACATGATCTATATATTTTAGATATGATCCAAGAGCGGATACAATGAGCGATAGAACAAGTATTTTGATTGGGAAATCTAATAGGTTGACTTTAAATCAATATGTAGAGGAAGCGTTTATCTATAAGAAAGAGCTTCAAAGTTACTAAAATATTCATTAAACCATAAGCAGTTATAAAAAAATTATGATTGTTAACAATGTAGCCTTGTTAAAATCATTTTAGTTTTGATTTTTAAGGCCCGATATTGGATTTGAAATGACACTTTCATAGACATTATAAAAGAATGTTGGGATATCCCTCTATGATATCCACCGATACCATATTAAAATTTTCAACGTAGAGCATATGTGATGGATTCATTATGCATTGGCAATAGGAATTGTCACATATGCTATATAATCTGCTATATCACATGTAATGACTCATAAATTCAGTCAAATTTTAAAGAAATTTTTACTTGTATTATGAGTTAATATTTTAAAATTTTAAAAATAAATTGAATATAAATAACGATTTTAGGACGTTGAGTAATATATTTTTTCAAATTCAATAAGAAGGAAAATTTTGTGAAATTTTAAATTTTGGTAAAAAATAGTCAAAGTTTGAATTTTAATTGAAAATTAAAAGCTCTAAATTTTAAATTTATTCTTTTTTCTAATTCTAGACTAAATTTTGAGATGGTCTCCACTTTTCATTTCGTTAAAATTAGACTTCTATAGCTTTTAATTTGCAATTTACAGTATAGAAATGTGCAAATACAGACAATGTATTTGTGTGTATTTCTACTTGTATTTTGTATATTGGATCTTGGTTTTGGGTTGTGTTGTTTTGTTGGGCTTTAATCCTAAGAGTCGACTAAATTTCTATGTATCCTTTCAATAAATAAAGCTTCTTTGGGAAAAGAGCATGTATATTTTCCTCTGGCTTCTCATCCTCTCTTCTCACATCTCATTCCTTTCAGCCAGAAACACAAAACTCCAATAACCACTCACCTCCATCTTCTTCCTCCTCCCAATCCAAATCCTAACCCTTGCCCTCTGCTCTCCCCTTTTACCCTCATACCCCTACCCTTCCCTTGCTCCACCTCACAACCTCACCCAACCCCTAGGTCGTACCCTCTCATCACCATAGCCGCACCCATCCATCTCCACACCTTCCTTACCTCGGCCGAAATGTCACCACCACCCACCTGATCAATCACTAAAGCCATCCCTACCTAAACCGTACCACCACACACACCCAAATCATTCACAACCCTACACACCCAAACCTCCATAGGCCGTACCCCACACACCCAAGGCCGACCCAATCAATCCTAGGCCAAGCCCATTTTGCCTCTTCCTCTTCCTTTTTTTAAATTTTTTTTCAAAGTTTTGTTGTTCGTTGCATTCGTGCTATCGTTGCCATCCCTGGGATCGTTGTTGCTTGGATTGAAGTGTGGTCTCTACCTCCGCATTATTTCCATTAGTGTTTGTTCATCGTAGTTGTCAACTTCGTTAGCCACAAAAGGTAAGAACCACCCACGACTAACCATCTTGTGATAAGTGAATAAGAACCCTTTTGAAATGTCATTTGAAATATTGTTATAGTTGTATTTGCTTAACTAATATTATATGATTCTTATATGATGTTCACCTGTGACACGAATGACATGTTATATGATATGCTCTGTGATATATGCTGATATGTTATATTATCTAATTATCGAAATCAAACTGCAAATTCCCTAATATGTTAGCTTGGAAAATCACTATGGGTTGAAATTATACATACCCGAATGATCTTATAGATTAGGGAAAATCGTTATGGGTTGAAATGATACGTACCCGAGCGATTTTATAGATTTGGAAATCATTAAATTGGGAAATAGGTTGAAATGATATAGACCAATTTTTTTAACTATTTTGGATCGAAATGATACATACCCAATCACTTGACCATAGTAGAAAATCATATACGGACACCGTTGGTCGGTTTTAAATTATTTCCTAAACGTAAAGTATGTTTCACTTATAAATTTGACTTTTAATTAAATTTAATGGTTTTATTTAAAAAATTAAATTTGGAAAATATTTTATTTTATATGTTTTTGAGTTTCAAATTATAAGTTAATATATGGTTTTAAATGTAAAATTAAGTTTTTAACTTATAATTTTATTTAGTTTTAAATATATAATGTAAATAGTTTAACATCTAATTTAATAAAATATTTAATATAGTTTAAGAGATTTATTTAAAGTTTAATGTAATAAATATAAATTTTTATAATAACTTTAATAAATAAAACGTAAGAAGTTAATTAGAGATAAATTTGTAATTTAATCTGGTTTAAAGTATTTAAATTTAAATGAGATTCTATTTAATTTGTTGATTATTTGATTTCCAAAGGATAAAATTATAAAATGTAAAAATTTAATTTAATATGAATTATTAAGAAATGTTTCAAATCTAAATATCTAATTGAAGTTAAATATTTTAGTATTGATTTAAATTGTAATTTAAGATCTATTATTAAAAATGTTTAATAAAATGACCACGGTGCGAAATAAGCATTTAGTTGGTGAAGAAACCGAGGTCGGATATATTCATACTCTTTGCCAATTTCGAAACCACTTTAAGAACTATCACATGGCAGAGAATCCAGAACAAAGTTGGACGGTTTGGCGAACGTACTGGAATGAGGTAAGAAACGCTGCCTTGATCTTCAGTCACAATTATATAACTAAAATAGGAGCTATACCGATCCAAGTAGGGTCACCCCCTCGATCGATCACGCTTCTTCGATACCATATCTTTTGTGATTGATTGGTGGCCACCTTTGATTATGGGAGTGTTGTTCAAGGTGGGTAGCAGTAGCTGCTGCGCGTTACCACCAGTCAGAGAGTGCAAAACGGTAGATTCCTACAATGGGCATTGCCTCGCGTGCCTTGTTATATTATCCTTATTAAGCCCACTACGATTTTGGTTTGTATCGTATATATGGAGTGCTCCCTGATAGCCCACTAGGTTCGGTGGAGTTTACAATACTTTATAGACTATGATGCTTATAAAAATGTGTTAAGGGGGATATGGGTAACGCCGTAATGCTATTTTCAATATTATTTTAGAGATAGACACTGCATTTATAACGTATATTACTACATATAAATAGTTTACAGAATCCTTAAAGGATGGGAATCCCAAACATCCTTTGAGTTATTGTTGCATTTCACTTGTTATATTTCACTCGAATTGATTTACTTACACGAAAATATTAGTCCTGACTCGAGTGTTTTGTTTTACTTTATGCTCAGGTCAGCTTGAGTATCATAGCATTCATTACTCACCTTTTGGAACCGGAGACTTTGTTGAGATCAATTTATCTATCTATATATTCAGTTATTTCTGTTTAGAAAATTTTCATTTTCTTATGTATTAGCGAATCTCTATGTATTTGGAATTCTGTTGTATCTGCTCTGACTTAGTTGTTTCTGTAGTAGTTTCATGAACTACTATGTTTTATTTTTTCCGCTGCATATTCTATGTCTATGATTCTTTGATTGATTCTATTTACCCTAAAATTTATATAACAATATGTCATTTTGAACGATTCAAGTTGGACATGTGTGGTTTTAATGTCGACTTGAATGGTTTGAAATGGTGGGTCGTTACATCACATTTTGCTTACGTACTTAGTACGTTGAGCGAACACCAAATCCAAATTAAGATCACTAAATTGTAGTTACTAATATTCTTGTGTATTTGGAAAATACTAGAGAATATTTTATGGAAACAAAGATTTCCTTATAAAGAAGTATTAAAACTCAACTCCATGAGAAATATCGTCTATAATATGTCAATCTTAAATTTATATTCAATCTTAGTTAAGGAGCTTTAAGTTGAAATTGTTTCAAATGAAAGTTTGTGGCTCATTCAACCAACAGGCTTAGTGTATCGCTCTGAATAACGACATAGCGAAAACTACATATATATCTGGCATTAAAGCGCTTGGCAGATTCAAAGCGGCGGAGGTAAAAAAAGTCATAGCGAGGATATGAGGATATAGCGGGATATAGTGGATGACTCTAAAATAACATATAAAACTCATACTAAATATTTTTACAAATATATATGTAACGACCCATATTTTTTCCAATAATTAAAATATTGAATTTAATAAGATTTTAGGATTTAATATTGTATGAAATCAAAAATTTATGATTTATTATTAAGAAAACAATTAGAATGTAATTTAATAATGTGATTTAATGTAATTGATTACTATTTTAATGTAATTTTAGTTTATTTTAATAATTTTTTGAATGTTAGTTCCATTGATTGTAATAATAGATGTTAATATAAGAATGAAATAATTTAATAAATAAATATTGGATTATATGAAATGGACAAAAAATAGTTGTGGTATAATGAGAATTCATTTGAAATCTAATATTGAATATAAACTACAATAAGAGTTGCTGGAATCCTTTAATTGAAAAGAAAAGACAAGTGCATTGTAATTAATAAGCCCAACATAAGAACTTACATTTTAAATTAAATTAAGATAAACATTTTAACGAATTTTAATCTTTGACTTGAAAACAATAAATTGTATGTTTGTCTCTAATCGGAATAAAAAATGTTGAATGTGAATTAAGGATGGAGTGAATGTTTTAATGAAAGAGTAACATAAGTTGTTATTTGAAATGCATCTCGGAGAAGTTGATTTTCAATAAGATAAAACATTTACTTTGTAAATAGTGTATAAATTTTGTTGTATACTCATTCATTTCTTATTAATTAATAATAGACACATTTGATTTATTTTCAATTAATAATTGCCTCATTCTTTTCATTTGTTCTTATTTTTTCGTTTGCTCCTTTCAAGTGCTTTACTTGAAGTTTTTTTCCTTTTCTTTTTTCCATTTTTAATGTGAACATCCACATTAATATTCATGCCATCTAATTAGCATTTACTATTCTCCGTTTTTGAAGTTTATTTTGTATATGCATTATTAGTTCTTGTAGCTTCCTTTCATTAATAACTCTTTCTTTTGAAGCTTCGTATTAAAGAACGGAAGATTTATTTTTATGTTTATTCATACACTTATTCATTTACTTCACCTCATTGAATACTACCATTTTAAGACTATTCATATTTTTACTTTATTTCAATTCCTGGTTTGTTTATATATATTTTATTTGCTTTTCATTTGTTTTCATCTTCATTCCTGTAGCCTCATTTCATTTTTCAAATCTCATCTTCTATAGCTACATTTCTCCTAACAAACTTCCATCTCATTTTTTCTCTCTTTTTCTTTTCCTCCTTCTTCATTTTTATTTCTTCTTCAAATCTCCTTCTTCTCTTTTTTCTTCTACAAAGCTTCCTTTTTCTTATTCTTCAAATCTTCTTCTTCTTTTTCTTTCTTAATTCTTCATCTTTTTTTAAAAAAATTATTCTTTTTCAAACATTCTTCTTTTCCAAATCCTTTACTTCAAATTCAGATCTATCCAAACTTCTTTGTGTCTTCCATAACTTTCTAAAAAAGGGAATATTAAGATGGCAAGGAAACAAATCAAAAGGAGGAAGCAGCAGCGGATCCAAATCCGACTAAAAAAGGGAAATCTATAAGGTGAGTGTTTAAACTCACTCATAAAGTACTAAAATTTTATTGCAAGTTAAACCTGGTCATTTAATGATAAATTTTTGGTCGTCGGTTTGGAATTTTAATTGATATTTAATTTTAATACCTATACTCCAATATGTGATAACTAATAATTATTGTGACATGTTATCGAATTGGTTGATTTGTTGAATTAGTTGATTTGAATGTTGATTGTATGTTGTGATGGATGCTATTGTGATTGAATGTGTATTAGTTCATTTATTATGATATATCTTTATTATCACCCTATAGTTTATTGTAATCATATAAATTTTCATATTAATTGTTTGAACACTGAATAAAGATCCATGAATTTCATATAGTTACGTGAGAAAAAAATTAGTATGTTTAGATTTACTATTTGAACTATAAAAATGATTTTTGAAAAAGAAACCACCGTTACCTTTTTTGAAAGTTCTCAAAATTAAATTATGAAACACTGGGAAGTTTCCAAAGAATTGAAGGTTGAAACTTTAAAACATTTTTATAAATCAAATCTCTTGAACTATGAAATTTAATTGGCAATTTTTCTATAAATTTGTAAGTTACTAGAATGGATCTATTGTGGAAAGTATTGTATTTTGTATACGGAAACAGTAACTTTTTCGAAAAATTTGAACATTCAAAAATGTAGTTATCCGCATTCTTTATTTCATCTAATTTTGATTTAATTTGCATAAGATCTTTTAGTTCTGACTTGAGTATTTTGTCTTTTCATTACGCTCGGGTCAGTCTGATCTTTTTAGTGAATTGAAGACTATTTTCTAGAGGAAGAATATGAATATTTAGTATATCATTGCTATTATTATAATTAATTCGCTGCATTATTTTTTTATTCCTGCTGTATAACTCTGATTTGAAGTGAAAAGTGTAATCAAATGTTATTTGCAAAACAGCTTCATGAAACATTTATTTGATTATTATATTTTGTCAATCCGCTGCAAGATTCTGTGCTTTTTTGTTCTTTCTTTTCTTTTATTTTCTTATTTACCTCATTAACAATCCTCCCTGTTGAATGGTTTGAATTAGACATGTGTAGTTTATTGTCGATTTAAACCATCCAAAAGATGGGTCGTTACAATATAAATGGTAACTGAGTGAAAAATTAACATTCAATTCAATTGAATTATAACTAATACATTAATAATTTTAAATAAAAACATGTGTGAATATAATGTAAATATACGCAAAACTATTATATAACATAATTGAATTTAGTAGAATATTAGAATATTTTCATTTCTAAGAATATACTAATTTTTTTTAACTAAATTAATTTCATAATTTTTATAATGTATAAATGTCATTTTCAATTCATTTTGTTTAAAGAAGATATAGCAGATATAGCACGAATAATTGGATATAGCGTAAATAGTGGGGATTAAAGCGGAAAGGCTATATTAAAAATCATAACGGTAAAAATCCGCTATCAGATATAGCATAGCGGGGTAATAGCGGTGCATTAATTACATATATATATATATATATATATATATATAATGCAAAATTCTATAACTAGGCTAAGGGTGATTCCAAATGTTGAGAATCCCATAATTTTGTTTTGTAAAATCAATGTCGCAATATGGATCATAAAAGAACGTAGAGCTTACAAGAAGTTGAGAAACGTACTCCAAAATGTTCCACATGATAAATGCTGTTTATTAACATCGAAGGGAGTTGATTAACATAGTAGATAATTTAAACAATATGGAATATCCATTCATTAACGGACTACCTCCATCATTTTGAAAAGACTGACTGAACGACTTAGATTAAGATTCCATAATTGAGCCTAAGTCTGAATGAGAGATCGGAAGAGCTAGGAGTATGCTTGGGGAAATTATGTAATTTATTACATATACCTAACTTTATTACTAATCTCGTTCGTAACGAAGGTATTTAATTTTCTGTTATATACTTGTTATATTTTGATGCATTAAGTAAGGAATTAATTTATGTATATCAATATAGAAATCCTTAAATGATATTCTTTGTGATAATAATTATAAGTACTTGTGATCATGAGAAATTATAACAATATAAATTAACATATTATTTTAAATATTCTCGGTCAAGCTGTGTTGAGAAATGATAACGATACTCCGTTAAGACCGGAGTGTGTGACACTCTCCAAATATTGGATAGTGTATTACTCATGGCTACTAGGTACAAAGGAGTTATGTATTTGTAGTTAGTAGATAGCTATGGAGTATCTCATCTGAGAGTTTCTAGTTGGTTAATAACTACTTGGTCAAATAGTAAATCTCATTGTGATGATGTTACATAGTTCCCACGACTTGGAAATACAGCGGAACTTCGATGTGAATATTCCACTATGATTATAATTAAATCATTGCATGGAGATCCTTTGTCACAACCTGTTTGCGCCAAAAATGGTCACAAACACCCAATATCGTGAAAGCACCCGTTTATCAACACAGATCAGTAATAATTAGCACAGGACTCAGATCTAAGAGATAATAAATGCAGCAAATTACAAATAACAATAAACAACACAAGATGTATAGTGGTTCGGCGATCGTGCCTACGTCCACTTTGAAGGTTATCTCTTTATTGATTCACTTGATGATTCTCAATCGATTACAACGGATTACAGCAAGTTGTAGCTTTGATACTTGATTACAATGATGATGAAAAGATGTAGAACTGAATCTGGCAGAGTCTGGGCGTGCTTTTATCTCCAAGAATTCTTTTTTTTCCCCTTCCTGAATGACCAGGGGCTCTATTTATAGGTGTAGGAGGCGGATATTTCACCTAAAATCCGGGGAGAACGCTTCTGGCACATGAGGGGGCCCATATGGCCGAATTCTGGAGATCCGGGCCAACTTTGGGATCGATTCGACCCTTGGTTCGAATCGATCAAGAAAGTGTCCAATGGTGATGAAACTTGGCGTGGGTATTCTTCTATGTATACGCAAGCTCCTACGAAAATTTCAGAGCATTTGGACTTGTAGATCTCAAGTTATGATCGATTCAAGATTGTGCTTCCGGTCAACAAGCTCGATAGGGTCGAATCCATAGGGTCGAATCGATAGGGTCGAATCCATAGGGTCGAATCCATAGGGTCGAATCGATAGTGTCGAATCCATAGGGTCGAATCGATAGGGTCAAATCGATAGGGTCGAATCGATAGGGTCGAATCCATAGGGTAGAATCCATAGGGTCGGATCCATAGGGTCGAATCCATAGGGTAGAATCCATAGGGTCGAATCGATAGGGTCGAATCTATAGGGTCGAATCCATAGGGTCGAATCGATCATAACTGACGCGTATGAATTCGGATTGACTTGAAACTTGAAACGTTGGCTCTCGTGGCTTTGCTTGTCATGTCCTATCAATTGTAGCCTGATCCGGGCTCGGACAAAATTCATCGATATCCATAGAGAAGTGAAGTACAACCAATCTATGAGACGAACTGTCTTTTTTTTTTGACCGACCTTTTGGTATCACGGCTTTGCCAAAAAGCGGGATAACATTTTCCCCCCAAAACATGCCTTGCGGTAGGAAGGTGTGTTTTGTAATGTCTTGAGTTGGATGTTCATATCTTATCTTCAACCTGTAAAGATCTTGATAGTTTCATATGTCCTCAAATGACGATCGTTTGGGATCGTATGCCACTTGAGGTGAATCGGGACCGTTCGCGGTCTGCACCGCTCGTGGCAAAGGATGGAATAGGACCGTTCGCGGTCGATGCCGTTCGCGGCAAATGGTGATCGTTCGCGATCAAGTGTCGTTCAAGGCGAATGGTGACCGTTCGAGGTCGGATTTCATAATAAGTGCATCATGACCGTTCGTGGTCGGTGCCGTTCGAGGCGAATTGTGATCGTTCGTGATCAACTGTCATATAAGTGAATCGTGACCGTTCGCGGTCGGATGCCATTCGAGGCAATTTGTGATCGTTCGCCATCGTGTGCCGTTCGAGGCTGATTTTGATCGTTCGCGATCGTTTGCCGCTCGAGGCGAATTATGTGTGCCCGATAGGGACTTAGTATTATCAATGTCGGAGTTCATGTTCGGGGGAGTTTCTGAATCAAAGACTCTGGCGGTTCATCGCCATACAGAAGGTGCTCGTGGACCGTTCGCGATCCAATGGGCATGAAAATAAACTCTTTCATGGAATTGCAAACATCAAAGCAATGATTATACGAACCTCACAACAAAAATGTCCATACAAATAGAATCTAAATGTTCAAATCAAAATCAAAGAAAAAAGCAAAGCAGGGATGTCAAAGTGTAAACTCTCACTATGATGCGGTTGGTAGTCATTCAGAGCATGCCTATGGATCGTGCGCGATCGATCACATGTGTAAATGATTTAATCGTATAAGTGAGAGGTTTACAACTTGTTCATCGTTATTTCAGTCAATCAATGGATAATCAGACATTGTCCCGACTCAGGGACACCTCTAGCTGAGGTAGACGGTGGGCGCTCTGGCTCCACTGCTGGAGTCCATTTCCTCACATACTGAAGGAGCATACCGTTCCTGATATGCCCTTCCACCTCGTCCTTCAGATGTCTGCAATCATTAGTGTTATGACCGTTCAGTTCATGAAATATGCAATAATTATCTGATTTTCTTTCGTCGGAAGTTGGGTCCCTTCGCATTGGTCTGCGATACGGGACCTGTTCTTTAGTATCCTGATAGATTCGCTCTAAATTCTCATTCAGCTCTGAGTATGTGGTAAATCTTGGTTCCTTTCATGGTCGCATCGACCTGTTATAGCCACTCTTAGCCTTTCGCTTCCCCTTGCTAGTTTCTGTACCTTTCTCAGGAGGATTTCCATCATTGATCGTAAACATTGGGCTCATCACCTTCTTCTCTTTCTGCACTTGCGTCTTCCAATCGCAAGAACTTTTCCGCCTCATTATAGAATTCTCCTAGATCCATAGGTGGATCTTTTGTCAATGAATTTTTGAAATCCGTGCCATCAACTATTCCGGAAACGGCTTCCATCATAACCATGGATGGATCTGGCCAATCCACCGATGCTACTTCCGCATTTAATCGCGTCGGAAAACTCCTCAAAGTCTCTCCAGCCTTCTGCTTCAAAATTGCTAAACTCATTACGTTCTTGGGTCTTGCAATGTGAACCCTAAATTGTCTCATGAATCTTTCAGTCAAATCTGCCCATGTTCCTATGGAACCGCTCTCCAGTTGCCTAAACCATAATGCTGCGATATCCGTCAGATATAATGGAAAGCACCGGGACATAACCTCTTGTGATGCCCCCAACACTTCCATATGCCTCATGTACCTCGTCAAATGGAGCGCGGGATCCGTCCTCCCATCATACATCTCTATCGATGGCAACTTAAACTCTGGTGGGTTCCTAGCCATCCTAATTGCAGGAGAAAAGGGACTCCTGTTCACGTCTTCAAGATCTTTGTATGTTAATCCGCCTCTCATGGCTCGTCTAACCATTTGTGCCAATTTATCTTCATCTCCAAGATGCAATCCTCGTTCATCGCTTCCGACCTACCCCCGAGTTCATGAGGGAATTCTGGAATCTGCCCCTTGACTGAGCATTCATTCCTCTGCTGCCTCCAGTGTTAACGTTAAAATTTGAACGCTAACACCCCGGTGTATGAAGTGAGATCGTGAAAGCACCATCCGATAGCACGGGAACAGATTATAAGCAGATAGTAGTGAAAAAACAGTAAACAACAGCAATTTTATAGTGGTTCGGCTTAAGAGATAGCCTACGTCCACTTTAAATATCTTTATTGACGATTTGATTACAAGTCAATGCAGTTACACTTTGATTACAACACACTTTGAGTTTCAAGTGACTTAGAACAAGTAGCCTAAACTTCAATGTTGATCCAAATCTTTGAACACATGTTTGACATGTTTGATTTCTTTGTGAAGTTCCTTGAAGGTGTTGAAGTAGTTCAGAATGCAGCAGAGTAACGACACTTGAAATGAATGAGCCAAAAGTCCCTTGAATGTTGGGGGTGGCCATGTATTTATAGGCAAATCTGGATAGAAGTTTTTTGCCCAAGTCTTGAGTCGTGACCGACTCAGGCTAAGCCGTGGCCGAGTCAAGTTGAGTCGTGGCCGGCTTATCTGATTAAACATTTGGTCTTCTCACTAGCTCATTCTCTTGCTGGATTCTAAGCCAAGTCCTGAGTCGTTGGCGAGTCAATTCTCACTGGGACATGCATTGTAGCAACGGAGTACGACTCAGTGGCTTTAAGTCGCGGACGAGTCATCCTGAGTTATGAGTCATCAAGTCATTTCTTAGGTCGTCAATCCTCTTGAGTCGTTTCTTATGATGAGTCGTGGACCTGTTGAGTCGCTGAGGCAATACCTTTGATGAGTCGGTAATGCATTGAGTCGGTCCTGCCTTGTGAACCGTTAACCCCTTGAGTTGTAACCCTTTAAGTCGCTTTGAGCTTTAGGTCATTAACTCCTTGAGTCGGTGACTCGATGAGTCGTGAGGCTTCCTGAGTCGTTAAACACCTTAAGTCGTGGCTCATCCCAGGCCTTAACTCGTTATCTCCTTTGACTCGTGGGTCCCTTAACTTGTAGCCTGGAACGGGGTTAACATTTGCCCCTCGAAGCACACGCTTATGTCGTAAGTCGTGTGCTTCGACTTATCATAACCCGGGCATGCCGATTCGAGTTTCAGCTCTTCCAGATATAAAACGCTTGACTCGTTCCTCCTATCTCCCTCTTCTTATCAGCGATCTTGTAAACCGCATCCGCCATTAACGCACCTCCAAGTTCTCACAGGCGATTCCAACTCGACTCTTCTCTGATCATCTTTGACACCACATTACGTAAGCAATATTGCTTCCCTTCCTATTATCGATCATCATTAACCTATGCGCTCCGTCCCTACCTTCAATTTACTCCCTTGAGTCTTGCAAGTTCGGTCATTCTAACCATCAATGGATGTAGGGTTGTTTGATCTGATGATTTTCGTCTTGAGGTGATTTAGTGGCGTGATAAGACCGGGGTTGTTTATTGAGAGTTTTATTGGGTTAATGGGTTAAAAGTTGGAAGATTAACGGGTTAGGAGTGAAATGGTTTATGGGTTAGAAGTTGGAAGATTAACGGGTTAGGAGTTAGGTGATTAGTTGGTCAGATAGAATCGAATACTGCTTTAGGTATGACTCGGCTATTTTTGTATGATCCAGCGACCTTTGCGATTTAACCATGATACGACACAACATGCTCCATGACCTAAGCCTTGAGTCGTGGCCGAAATAAAACCCTTGAGTCGTGGCCGAGATAAGACTTGGAGATTTTCTTATTACTTTGAACCAGAGCTTCTCCCTTTTTCTACGACTTACGACTTAGGGCACTGCCGACTCAAAATTTTTGAGCCGTTTACGAGTTAGGACTTGCGTGAATTCTGCTCGAACTTTGAACCATTGCATAAACTTTGAACTGTCGAATTTTATTGCATTCATTCACAGGTTATTTTGACTTGCAGGTTAACAATCTGTTCAATACAACATTCACAGAAAATTGGGACGAATATACTATCATTGACCGCCCATATCAAATGACAGATTAGTTAATAACAGATAATTAACTTAAACAAATCGTGTGGACGAAGTGCTATCGATTTCAAGTAATATTAAAGCAATACTGAAACAGTCAATTGAAACTGACCAGCCTGCACTAATATTATGCTTGAACTTTAAATTAACAAGTTCTGAAATTACCATAGTCGATCAATCGTCAACCAGTTTAATTCCAGTTATATTTACTTGTTATTTTCATTAGTTCTGCACAACACTTCACACTTTTAGGAAACATGCACCTTCGCATTTGAACACCCAGTTGCTTGTGTAGAATGACATCTCAACAAGAAGAACCGATGGGCCAGGCTGAAGATGTCTTCCCAGTAGCCAACTTGTTGGATAACCCTCCGGAGAGAACTCCCACAACTCTAAATCAGCGGGTGTTTAACCAATTGCTCATCCAGTTTGGCATTGCCGAAGCTGATACCTTACTGCCGGGGCCAAATGATACTGCAGATAGGCCCCCTTCTGGCTTTATTGCTGTCAACCGCCAAATGTGCTTGAGCGGTGCCATACCACCTTTCAATGACTTCCTTCAGCAGTTCCTGCTTCGATTATCTATCTCTCCATTCCAATTGCACCCCAATGGTCATGCCATTCTGATGGGGTTATGTGTGCTATTTAGTAGAGTTCTGGGCCGATTACCGAGCTTTGAGGAAATCTGCTACTTCTGCTCATTCACAAAAATTAAAGATCATCCCTCTATCGTAGTTATAAGGAGTGCTCGAAACCGCAAGCTCATCACCGATCTTCCTGAAAGCGTTCATGGATTTCTAAATCAGTACTTCTTTGTCCGCTGCCCTCCAGGGTTTTATGCCATCTGGAGAGTAGGAAGTAAGATTTTCCTGCTTTTATTTCTCCATTCTTGGGCTTTTCGAAATCTGAGTTGCTAAACGCTAACTTGGCTTCTTTTTTTTTCTGTTTTAGCACTTCCTCCTCCCTCTAGAGATCCATGCTATAAACAAATTTTTGAGAGATTGAACGCCATAGCGGCAGAAGAGAGGAGTATAAAGTTCTTGTTAAATGATGGATTTTTACATCAATATGGGCTTCTTCATTCCTCTCGCTTCACTCAGCTTCGTGAAGTCCCAACTGAAATTCCTGATTCTCCGACGGAAACTCCTGATGCCCCGGTCTCTACTAAAGAGCACATGCAGGGAGGAACTTCTATAGAAACTCCACTAGTGAAGTGTTCAATTCCGAAGGACGTTGCGGGGCCGTCCGACAAGTCCGCACTTGCCCCAGTTATCGAAGAGGAAGAAACTCCACGATCTTCCGGAAGATTTGCTGACGAAGGAGTTGAGAAAGCCAGTCCCAAAAAACATGATGGCGATGATGTTTTCGAGGGGTTGAGCGATTTAATTGTGACTTCTCAAGAACTTTTCAAAGATGATGTTTCCAAAACTATCTCTTCTGTAATTGAGGCGACATCCTCTCTACAACAAATGTCAACTCCTTCCACTCAAGTTATCACTACCTCTACTCCACAGAGTGGTCTGTAACTTGATGCGTGTAGTTTACACGTTACACAACACTTAGGACTTTTCAGCACTTCTACGCATTCATCTTCTTATACTTTAAAGATTTCTAAAGCTTATTATTTTTATTCCAGATTCTCCAATGGGGCGCAGCAGTTCATACTATGATGATTTCCAGCGCTACGGGAGGCGTAGCCAATATGATTATAGGCGTCACCTCCCCTCTTACAGAGAATCCGATGAAGAGAGGGCCATCAGGAAAGCAGACGAGAGACGAGCATATGAAGAACGTCACGGAAGAGAACAAGAAAGACATGACCCTCCCCACAGAGATGATGATACCCAAAAAAGAAAGACTCACGATGAGAGAGGTAAAGGTCACATGGTCGATTCTTCTAGCAAGCAGGCTAAACTTACTGAAGAAACAATGCCGACAGTTTCTCAAAATGTTCCTGCTCAATCTCCTGCCCCCGTTCGTTCCGACATTCAAACAATCATCAACCGGCCCGCATACCAAGTTGGGCAAGGTCCTCCCACTCTTCAAAGTCGATTCCCTCAGTGGTGCCTGAGAGGGGTTCGATTTGATCTCGACTTGGTTCCTCTTGACAAATCGGCTATGCTACGAAATCTTGACGCTGTCAGGACCGATATTGAAAGAATGTCGAACTGGCAAAAACTTGTCGACGAGCTTCAGAGGGTTAACCGAGCCAATCTCGAGGCTATACTCACAATGGAGAACGATAAGGCTGAGTGGCAAAAGACTCTCGAACAGCATGACGCCGAAATGAGAAGTATTGCTTCCTATAATGAAAAGCTGGAAGCGGAAGTAGAAAAGCTTAAGGAAGAGTTAGCTACTTCATCTACTTTCTATTCTCAAAAGGAGAGCATGCTTCAGCAACAAGTACGAGATGCGCATGCCAGTCAAAGGGCAGTCGAAGATAAGCTTACACACCAGGAGAAGGTCATAGAAGAATATCGCGCTGAAACTTTACAGCTGCGAGAACAGTCCGGCTCTCAAAGCTTGGAAATAGAGATGTTAAAAGCTCGACTTGCTATGGCCGAAAAGGAGCGTGACGAGGCTGTTGCTGGTAAACTCGCGGCCGAAGAGGCCCGTCAAGCAACCAAAGCTGACATTAGCTCCACATTATTTGATTTTTATCTGCACAGCATTTTGGGGCGTGGCAGCCTTGCCTTTCTAGGCCTTAAGTATGAAATTACACTAGCTGAAGTTTGGGAGGCAGCACTCGATATGCTAGGTGGTAAAGGTGCTGGCTACGCTGAGACAGCTCTTGAAGAGCATTATCTCGATGATGATGCCCGCGCCGCTCTTGCCAAGGGAAAAGAGCAACTCGCCAGAGTACGGGCCGGAATGGCGGAAGAGGAACGTTCTGAAAAAGAAGTACCACCTACCACTTCTGAACGTCCTTTAGTTTCTTCCGAAGTTGACATTACAGGTTCCAGTGCTCATTCGCTGCCTCCTACAAGAATCGGGGTAATTACCCCTACTGATGATGAGGCTTTGGAAGATATCGGGGCTCAAAATTACGAGATTGAACTAACGAAGCAAACATCTTCAGGTAATTTTGACATTGGTCTGATTCAAGTGGATTGCCTGCTTGCTCCTCAAAAGTTTGATGAGCTTCTCGATTATTTCTTGAATCTCGACGAACCCATATCTCCCTTCTTTTGGGGAGATACTAATATTATTAATTTCTCTTCTTCTGCAGTTGAAACACCGAGTGCTGTGCAGATTTCAACTCCTTCGGTTATCCCTCCTCCGTCTCTTCAGGTGACTCCTCCTTCTGCTTCACAACCCGGGTCGCAAGAGGAGCAAATTGAGGCTCTTCATGGCTTGGATGACCCTATCGCTTCGCAAGAGCAGAAAGACGAGGGACTTGAAGGAGGCGAGATCTCTCCGGAGCGGACTCCTTCTGATGACGTAGTTTTATCCGCTCTTGTTACTCCAGGGAGTGAGTCTTCTTCGAAGAGAAGAAAGAAGCACGGAACATCGAAGAGGAGGGGGAAGAAAATCCTTGCTACTGAAGAAGAACCGGAAATTGCACCGGTTGCACCTCCTTCTCCTTCTTCCCTTATGCCTATAGATAGACCTGAAAAGCTAATCATTCGGCCGGGCAAAGGGTCCAAAGGTGGTAAGAAGAAGTGAAGGGTCGGGCTTCGGGCTTTTTGATTCCTTTTTTGTGTAATGGTCGGATGTTGTGCAGGCACCGGCCCCTGCTTTTGTATTTTGAAACCTGTATCTGCAATTGAATAAAATGATCCTTTATTTGTACAGACTCTTGTTTTGAATTTGAGAATGCATTTATTATTCATTTTTGCACAAGTTTATTTATATGATATTGCGGTGAACTTGTGGTATGTTGTTTGAGCACATGTTACCGATGTAGCTATACCATTTTGTATGTAACTATACCATGTTGCCCCCATACCATAAGCTTGCTGCAATATTTTATACTTTGAGGGGACTTGCACTCTTATTTTCTGAAGAATAATTACTTTATTCCTGAAGAAATTTTTCGTAGAGTACAACTTCCTTCATATAAGTTTTTACGCTTTGTCCTTCGAAGAAATCATTTTTTTTTCTTTTTTTGCCTATGTACGCATTTTGCCAAATGATTTCTTCTATGTGGTAAAGCGGGCCTCTGAAGGGTACTTTAACTTTCTTCTCTTTTTTTTTTTTTGAGGAAGGTTATTTTCTAGAATAGGTAAATCACTCTTCCTTCGAAAGTTAACGTATGCCCCTGATGAAGATTTTTTTTTTTAAAAGTAGAAATTTGTACTTCTGAGGAGGGATTTTTCACGTTTCAACACTTGGAAGTTTTATTTCAATCTTGGTGAAACGTGTATCTCCAAAGAGTTGTGCCTTTGAAGAAAGCCTTTTCACGTTTCAACACTTGGAAGTTTTATTTCAATCTCGGTGAAACGTGGGCTTCCGAAGAGGTCTTTCTTTCTGATTGTGTCCCCGAGAGGGGGTTGTACCTCTGAGGAGGGATTTTTCACGTTTCAACACTTGGAAGTTTTATTTCAATCTTGGTGAAACGTGTACCTCCAAAGAGTTGTGCCTTCGAAGAAAGCCTTTTCACGTTTCAACACTTGGAAGTTTTATTTCAATCTTGGTGAAACGTGGACTTCCAGAAAGGTCTTTATTTTGTTTTGCATTTCAACTTTGGTGAAGTGAAATTCCGAAGAGCGGTTGTCACACTTCAACTCCTGGTGAAATGTGCCTCCGAAGAGGTCTTTATTTTGTTTGCATTTCAACTCTGGTGAAGTGAAATTCCGAAGAGCGGTTGTCACACTTCAACTCCTGGTGAAATGTGCCTCCGAAGAGGTCTTTATTTTGTTTGCATTTCAACTCTGGTGAAGTGAAATTCCGAAGAGCGGTCGTAACACTTCAACTCCTGGTGAAATGTGCCTCAGAGAGGGTTTTCATCGCCTGGAAGTTACTCTCTCATGGTTGGAGGGTCATGACTCCTCCAATCTTTTTTGTTGAGTAGAGAACTTTCTTTTTTGTGGCGTATGACCCATTAGAGGTCTTTATCCTCCGAAGAGTTGTGCCTCCGAAGAGGACTTGTGCTGCCGATGATGGCTTTGGTTGTTCCCTTGTCCACTTTCTTATGCCTTTTCAGCGATATTCTTTTTTTTTTTAAAGTAACTTGTTTAATCCAAGGAAGTGTACTTCATTGTCAGGCAAGTTCGTGAGAACGAGCATCAGCCTCTTAAATGGATGTTTGTTTGTTCAAACGATCTCAATTTATTAGCAAAGGCCCGTTTCTGTCGAAATCATAGGCCGTTCAATTGAAGTACTTCCTATCTAGGATTTGAATTCGGAGCTTTTATGACTTGAAATTTGGTGAGAATCACTTGGTCTTATTATGTGCAAGTTTCACTTCCATTGTCTGCAAAAATTTAAATCGACATTTCAGCAATACATTCTATGTACTCTTTATATCGAAAATAAAGCAAACATGCAATAATAATAAGGAACACAAGATTTATAGTGGTTCGGCCAGGAAATTGGGCCTACATCCACTTTATGTTTTTTCATTATTTACTTGCATCAGTTTTACAATGGCCTTCAATTACAAGAATCATACATTCATAATTCTTTTTACAATATTTCAACAAAATTTTCAAGTAAAGTATGAATGCAAATGATTGCTGTTCCATGCCCTTGGAATTTGATCTCCTTCAACAGTAGTGAGTTTGAATGTGCCATCAAGAAGCTTCTGACCTATGACATATGGTCCTTCCCAATTTGGCCCAAACACACCCGTCGCTGTCATAATTCTCTTCAGGACTAGGTCTCCAATCTCAAAGCTGCGTTGGCGAACTTTGGAATTGAAATGTCTGGCTATCCTTTACTGATGAGCTGCAATTCTGAGATTAGCCTCATCTCTTTTTTCATCAAGGAGATCTAGCGCTTCAAGCTGTAGCTTTTCGTTTTCTGCTTGATTGAAATGGATTCTTCTTTGTGAAGGGACCTCTATTTCTACCGGAATCATTGCCTCTGACCCGTATGCTAATGAAAACGGGGTGTGCCCAGTCGCAGTTTTGTGAGTGGTTCTGTATGCCCATAGTGCCAGTGGTAGCTTATCGACCCAACCACCTTTTGCTCTTTCAAGTTGCTTTTTGATGGTTGACTTAATAATTTTATTCACGGCTTCCACTTGCCCGTTTGCCTGCGGATGAGCCACTGCTGAGAAACTTTTCCGGATTTTGAATCGCTTGCAAAAATCTTGGAATTCTTCACTTTCAAACTGAGTACCATTGTCTGTAATTATTTTTTGAGGCACACCGTATCTGCAAATGATGTTTTTAGTCACAAAACTTATCATCTTCTTTGAGGTGATAGTAGCCAGTGGTTCAGCTTCTGCCTACTTAGTAAAATAATCTACAGCAACAATGGCATATTCAATCCCAGATTTGGCAGTTGGTAACGGTCCTACAAGGTCTATCCCCCATATTGCAAACGGCCATGGACTGACCATCTGTGTGAGTTCAGTGGAAGGTGCTCTAGGAATTTTGGCGAATCTTTGGCATCTGTCACATTTTCGGGAATACTCTGCTGCATCTCGATTAATTTCCGGCCAAAAATATCCATATCGGAGAATTTTCTTTGCTAATGTTTGGCCACCTGAATGATCACCACATTCTCCTCCATGTACCTCCGCTAGGATTGCTTTGGACTCTTCCCTAGATACACATCGGAGTAATGGCATTGAGAATCCCCGTCTGTATAATCGGCCATCCTGGATTATGTATCGAGAGGCTTTTCTCAGTAGCTTTTGTCATTCTTTCGAGTTTCCTGGTAAGGATCCATTGAGCAGATATTCTGTTATCGGAGTCATCCATGATTCTTGCTCTTGAGACATGCTCATGATCCAATCAATGTCCATCTCATCAATGCTAGGAGTCGACAGGACCTCCACTGGAGTTAACCCCAGAAATTGAGCTTCGCCTGTGCTAGAATACTTTGCGAGAGAATCTGCTTTCATGTTTTCTTCTCGAGGAATGTGACTTATCATGTAATGATCGAAATCACCCAGGAGTTCCCAAGCCTTTGACAAGTAGGCGGGCAGATTTCCCCCTTTTGCTTGGAATTCCTTTTTGACTTGGCATACGATAAGCTGAGAATCACTGAATATTTGTAACGCTCGGATGTTTAATTCTTTAGCAATCCTTAAGCCAGCGATAAGGGCTTCGTATTCTGCTTCATTGTTTGTTGAAGGAAATTCCAATCTTAGCGCATAGCATAATGATCGTCCTTCAGGGGTCTCAAGTACAACTCCGACTCCAGAGCAGTAGTCGTTTCTCGCACCATCAACATATAACTTCCATTGGATTGGGGAATCGTTGACCACCTCTTCCTCACTGTCACCCTTATCTGTGAATTCTGCGATGAAATCAGCTAAAGCTTGTCCATTGATTGCTTTTCGGGGATGATAAGTGATGTCATACTGGCTGAGTTCAATATTCCACTTTAGAAGGCGACCCGAAGTCTCAGGGCGAAACAGGACTTGCTTTAAAGGTTGATCAGTGAGGAATCTGATAGGATGAGCTTGAAAATATTGCCTCAACTTCCTAGATGCAATTAGTAGGCAATAGGCGAGTTTTTCCAACTTAGAGCAATTCATCTCTGCCCCAGTGAGTCTTTTGCTGATATAGTAAACTGGATGTTGAATCCTTTTGTCTTCTCGTATCAGCGTTGCACTTAAAGTATGAGATGATACTGCCAAGTATATAAGAAGATCCTCGCCATCGCCAGGCCTAGAAAGTATTGGAGGCGTTTCCATATGGCGAATTAATTCATCAAAGGCTTTTTGGCATTCGGGAGTCCAATCGAAGTTTTTCTTTCCTTTCTTTAGGGCGTCAAAGAATGGGATGCATTTATCTGTGGCTTTGGAAATGAACCGACTCAAGGCGGCGACCTTTCCATTGAGACTTTGCAATTCCTTCTTTGTTCTAGGGGCTTTGACTTCTTTCAATGCAGTAATTTGAGCTGGACTGGCCTCAATGCCCCTAGCGCTCACGATGAAACCTAAAAACTTACCGGATTCCACTCCAAATGAACATTTCAAAGGATTGAGCTTCATTCCGTATTTTCGGAGGACTGCGAACATGTCCGCTAAGTGTTTTATGTGATCCACTGCTTTCTTAGACTTTACTAACATGTCATCGACGTAGACTTCCATAGTCTTGCCTAATTGCCGTTTGAACATAGCATTAACAAGTCTTTGGTATGTTGCCCCTGCATTCTTTAGCCCGAAGGGCATAACTCTGTTGCAGTAAAGACCAATGTCGGTGATAAAGCTCGTGTCCTCCTGATCTGGCTCATGCATCATAATCTGGTTATATCCGGAGTAAGCATCCATAAAAGATAACAATTCGTGTCCCGCTGTTCCGTCTACCATTTGATCGATTCTAGGTAATGGGAAGCAGTCTTTGGGGCAAGCCTTGTTTAGATCTGAAAAATCGATGCATACTCTCCATTTTCCGTTGGCTTTCTTAACCAGCACTGGATTTGAAACCCAATTCGGATAGGTAGATTCTTTAATAAAATTATTCTCCATGAGCCGATCAACTTCTTCTTTTAATTCCGCCGACCTTTCTGGACCTTGAGTTCTCCTTTTCTGTTTCACAGGTGTAAATTTTGGATCAATATTTAGAGCATGCACTGCAACTTCTGGGGATATTCCGCACATATCGGCATGAGTCCAAGCAAAAACATCCAGATTTTCCTTTAAAAAAGATATTAAGATATTCTGAATTGACACATTAAGTTGTGAACCCACATTCAACACCTTGTTTGGGTCCTTTGGGTCAACAGGTATTGGTATTGTCGTTTCCACTGGTACCACTCTATTTTCCCCTGCACTGACTTTTCTAGGGTCCATCTCTTTCCTTGCTCCGCTGTGCTCGCCAGTGCAGGGTCCGCCCTGTAATTGCTACAAGGCTGGTTCTTTGATGCGGACTGGGGCTGCCGCATTCTTTCCCATTTCTCTTTTTCTGGTTTCTCGTAGCTCTGTCAGATAACACTCTCGCCCAGCATTTTGATCTCCTTTTATAACTCCTACTCCATTGTCTGTAGGGAATTTAATAGTGAGGCACCACGGGGCAAGAACAGCTTTGAACGCTGCCAGAGTTGGACGACCAAGGAAAGCATTGTAAGCAGAAAATTCGTCGATAATCACAAAAGTTTGCTTGCGGACCATTTTTCTCTCTCCTTCTCCAAGTTCCACAAACAAATCAATGGTTCCTACCGGTTGTTTTGGCTCCCCAGTGAAGCCAGCGATTTTCTGCGATGAGGCTTGCACATCAGCCATAGGGATCTTCATTTGGTCGAATGTTTTCTTGAAGAGGATATTGCAGGATGCGCCACAATCAATGAGAACTCTTCTGACAATAGCTGGCCCGATACCAGCTGAGATGACTAAGGGATCCAAGGTAGGAGCTTCAATACCTGCGGAATCCCTAGCTTTGAACACAATATCATCATCAAGAGTTCTTTGTTGCTTCAAGGGCGTAGCACCTTCCAAAACGAATACATCTTCCTCGGTCGGTACATACTTTAAAGCTCGGGTATACCTTTCCATCTCACCCCAGCTTCTGCCTGCTGGGTGAGGTCCTCCTGTAATGACATTGATAATGGGTCTTCCAGATTCATGCCCTGCAGCCTTCTCACTCGTCCTAGGTTGATGAGTAGGAACCTGTTGCCCCTGACTAGATGAAGCAGGATTGTTGCTATTCTTTTTCACAAATTGCTGCAGTTTGTTTTCCCTTAGCAACTCTTCAATCAGATTCTTTAACTGGCGGCATTCGTCGGTCTCGTGGCCAGGTTGATTATGGAAGCGGCAGAACTTCCCACTCTGTATAGCCTTTTTCCCGGTCCTTAGAGGAGGAGGTTTAGGAAAGTCAACAGAATCTTTAGTGGCAAGGTAGATACGCTCCGGCGTATCTGATAAAGGAGTATATTCTGATGGCTTGAAGGATCGGGGCTTCTTCAGATTACTCTGCTTCTTCCCATTGTTATTTTCCCTTTTTTGCCCTACAGATTCATTCTTGCGTGGAGCAACAGTGTTATCTTCATATTTTTCCAACACTGCCTTTACCGGTACGGGACGGCTTTCTAAGCGTATGAATTCATCTGCTTTTTTATAGAATTTTTCAAGGGAATTTGGTTCCTTCATGTTTAGCCATTTCCCAAATTCGCTCGACTTGTCAATACCCTTCATCAGATAAGTCAATATCATTCGCGGTTCTGCATTGTCCACCTCAGCTAGCGCTATATTAAAGCGGTTTAAGAAAGATCTGATAGTCTCTCCTAGATTCTGCTCCAAACTTGACAGTGACATGATATCTTTGGCTTTTGAGGCGTATAGTCTGAACTCCTCCTTGAATTTTCGGGTTAAGTCAGAAAACTGATCTATAGATCGGACTGGAAGTTTGGTGAACCAAAGCAGAGCTACACCTTCGAGATACACAGGAAAATATCGGCACTTTATTTCATCAGAGGCTCTGGCACCTGTCATGTGCCAATCATACTTGTATAAGAATTCGTTCGGATCACTTGTCCCCTTGTAAGCTGGAATGGTTGGAGGGACAAACTTCCTTGGGAATTCAGCCTTTAAGATTTTCTCAGTAAACGGAGTTTTACTTGGGGCGAAACCCCATTCTTTCTCGTCTTCAACCCTCTGCATACTCTCTTTCATAATTTGTCGGACCATTCCAGAAAGATACTCCTCATCATGTCGAGTTTTAGATCCACCAACCTCAGGAAGTGTTTGTTCAAAGGGGCTAGCAGCCCTTTCAGGAGCATTCCTTTCTTCAGCCTCATGAATGTTGTTAGCAAAATTCCTTTCATTACCTGTCGGTTGACGGTTTGCCCCAAGCAAATCGTTTAACCTATTCAGAATTAGGGCATTCTGGGCATTCTGAGCCTCGAATTGTGCATTTTGGGCATTTATCTGTTGGTTCAGCCCTAAGATTGCAGCATCCATCTCTGCCTTTGTAACTCCGACAGCTGGAGTGGCTTGATTCGATATCGGGGATGCGGAGGTTCCCTCTTGAATATTCCCAGATCTGACAGATCTACTCTTCCTTCCAGGAGCCATAATCTCGGATAGACTTCTGGTTTTCAAGGAAATTCTCTCTACAAACCTCTGTGAAGCAATGATGATAACTCGCCCTGAGTTCAATTCTCAGTGAAAGCACCAAAAATGTCAACGTTAAAATTTGAACGCTAACACCCCGGTGTATGAAGTGAGATCGTGAAAGCACCACCCGATAGCACGGGAACAGATTATAAGCAGATAGTGGTGAAAAAACAGTAAACAACAGCAATTTTATAGTGGTTCGGCTTAAGAGATAGCCTACGTCCACTTTAAATATCTTTATCGACGATTTGATTACAAGTCAATGCAGTTACACTTTGATTACAACACACTTTGAGTTTCAAGTGACTTAGAACAAGTAGCCTAAACTTCAATGTTGATCCAAATCTTTGAACACATGTTTGACATGTTTGATTTCTTCGTGAAGTTCCTTGAAGGTGTTGAAGTAGTTCAGAATGCAGCAGAGTAACGGCGCTTGAAATGAATGAGCCAAAAGTCCCTTGAATGTTGGGGGTGGCCATGTATTTATAGGCAAATCTGGATAGAAGTTTTTTGCCCAAGTCCTGAGTCGTGACCGACTCAGGCTAAGCCGTGGCCGAGTCAAGTTGAGTCGTGGCCGGCTTATCTGATTAAACATTTGGTCTTCTCACTAGCTCATTCTCTTGCTGGATTCTAAGCCAAGTCCTGAGTCATTGGCGAGTCAATTCTCACTGGGACATGCATTGTAGCAACGGAGTACGACTCAGTGGCTTTAAGTCGCGGACGAGTCATCCTGAGTTATGAGTCATCAAGTCATTGCTTAGGTCGTCAATCCTCTTGAGTCGTTTCTTTTGATGATTCGTGGACCTGTTGAGTCGCTGAGGCAATACCTTTGATAAGTCGGTAATGCATTGAGTCGGTCCTGCCTTGTGAACCGTTAACCCCTTGAGTCGTAACCCTTTAAGTCGCTTTGATCTTTAGGTCATTAACTCCTTGAGTCGGTGACTCGATGAGTCGTGAGGCTTCCTGAGTCGTTAAACACCTTAAGTCGTGGCTCATCCCAGGCCTTAACTCGTTATCTCCTTTAACTCGTGGGTCCCTTAACTTGTAGGCTGGAACGGGGTTAACATCAAGGTTGCGCAGGTACTTCTCTCTCTCCCTTCGGGATTGGATCTACATGCTCCAAGTGTGTGCCTCCTAATCCAGGTGCTATGCCGGATGGTCCTGCTCCGTTCTGAACTCCATAAATCCTCTGTTATGTGCTCCAAGTTGTCCAATTTGTTGAAATAAGCTCTGAATCAACTCCTCCTGTCTCTTCGTCATTGCCTCCATTTCGTCCCTAGTGACGAAAATCGACGCTTGATTCCCTCCTAAGGAAGCCTCTTGACTTCCTTGGTGTTCATTCCTCTCTGGCCTTTGTCTTTTACTGGTTTGCCTTGTCATGACTCTTAGATCTGAACTCTTAGATCCTCAAATTCAACTTCTCCTGAATCAGTTCTCAGTGAAAGCACCAAAATGTTTGCGCCCAAAATGGTCACAAACACCCAGTATCGTGAAAGCACCCGTTTATCAACACAGATCAGTAATAATTGGCACAGGACTCAGACCTAAGAGATAATAAATGCAGCAAATTACAAATAACAATAAACAACACAGGATTTATAGTGGTTCGGTGATTGTGCCTACGTCCACTTTGAAGTTTATCTCTTTATTGATTCACTTGATGATTCTCAATCGATTACAGCGGATTACAGCAAGTTGTAGCTTTGATACTTGATTACGATGATGATGAAAAGATATAGAACAGAATCTGGCAGAGTCTGGGCATGGTTTTATCTCCAAGAATTCTTTTTTCCTCCCCTTTCTGAATGACCAAGGGCTCTATTTATTGGTGTAGGAGGCGGATATTTCGCCTAAAATCCGGGGAGAATGCTTCTGGCACGTGAGGGGGCCCATACGGCCGAATTCTGGAGATCCGGGCCCACTTTGGGATCGATTCGACCCTTGGGTAGAATCGATCAAGAAAGTGTCCAATCGTGATGAATCTTGGCGTGGACATTCTTTTATGTATACGCAAGCTCCTGCGAAAATTTCATAGCATTTGGACTTGTAGATCTCAAGTTATGATCTATTCAAGATTGTGCTTTCGGTCAACAAGCTCGATAGGGTCGAATCCATATGGTCGAATCGATAGGGTCGAATCCATATGGTCGAATCGATAGGGTCGAATCCATAGGGTCAAATCGATAGGGTCGAATCCATAGGGTCGAATCGATAGGGTCGAATCCATAGGGTGGAATCCATAGGATCGAGTCCATAGGGTCGAATCCATAGGGCCGAATCCATGGGTCGAATCCATAAGGTCGAATCGATAGGGTCGAATCGATAGGGTCGAATCTATAGGGTCGAATCCATAGGGTCGACTCCATAGGGTCGAATCCATAGGGTCGAATCGATCATATCTTACGCGTATGAACTCGGATTGACTTGAAACTTGAAACGTTGGCTCTCGTGGCTTTGCTTGTCATGTCCTATCAATTGTAGCCTGATCCGGGCTCGGAAAAAATTCATCGATATCCATAGAGAAGTGAAGTACAACCAATCTCTGAGACGGACTGTCTTTTGTTTTTGACCGACCTTTTGGTATCACGGCTTTGCCAAAAAGCGGGATAACACAACCTTCCCTTACGACCCCCGAAAATCAACAAAAATACGCTCTGCGTATAACATGTCGAACGATCGAGTTCTGGAAAGAAATTATTATTAGGGAAAAGAAAGTAGGTAGAAGAAGAAGAAAACTAAACAAAATAGAATCTCACAGCAGACAGAATAGTTTTAATAAAATAACACCAGAGTCAATCTGTGAAACCAGCATAATAAAACACATTCAAATTGAACTATTAAAGTTTTCAGAAATCCTTTAAAAATCAATGGTATCTCGTAAGACCACGCCATAAATAAACACGACGGGTTTTTACCTTACGATAACCGAAACATTTCATATTAAAATCATCTGATATTATAATAGTGCCTAAGTATAAATACTTATTCAAATAGTTTAAATTGTTACATTTATTAAAGTCTACCAATACTAGCCTCTCCAATCAAAACCGTAAAGGCACGTATCGGAGAATGGATTCCAACTGAATGACTAGGCATTGGGGTACCACCTGTCACAGTACACGTCTCGAACAGTGTAGCATTCCACTTTTTATAAAATTTAAAATTAGTGATTAATATACATTTTGGAATTAGATTTAAATTAATTTGGAAATTTCAAAACAAATTAATTAAGCATTAATTTGTATATATATAAATAAGATAATATTTGCATTAGAGTTTAAAATTTCAAATTAATGAATATTTCAAAATTATTTGAATTTAAAATATATGTGTACATATATGGGTAGATTTGAATTTTAATTTGAACTTGAATTTAAAATTTAAATAAATTCCTTAGTAAAACATTTGGATTCAAAATATTAACATATGTGTGTGATTTTATTAATGTATAAAATACTATTAAAAATATTTTCTTCTAAAAGTTGTACAAATATAACAAAGGAAATACAATTATATAAAATAGAAAATACAATTTTAATAATATAAAGATATTATTCTCATAAAAATTTAAAAGTGTAAAATAAGTAATATATATAAAGACAAGTGTTAATTAATAAGCAAGGGTATTAACAAGTGTTCGATTTTAAGATAGGATTTGAACAAGTGTCATTTTAGTTTTTCTTTTGAAAATTAATAAAAATAAGATTTAAATCTATATAAAATGTTCCATATCCTCTTTCTCATCTTTTCTTTTTCATTTCGGAGATAAAGCCTGTACAAGCTTTACAAACCAGAAGGAAAAATCGTCAAAACAAAATTTTAAAACAAATCAAACAAACTAGATTAAAACAAAGAAAATTGTACATTTTCTCAAACCAAAGCAACAGGATTCAAAAGCTCAAGCCTGTAAACAAATAGCATGCAAGTTATCAATTCAATAATTCCAATTGATCAACATCAGATTTTCAAATTCAAGATCAAGAAGACTCAGCATTCAACAGCCTTCCAATTTAAAAAAAACCCAAACAAGCTCTCTATTTTCAGGTTGACAGGTGAATAAATTTTTGAAATTTTTTTTGGATTTCTGGCTTGTGTTTGAAAACCATGTTGAAGTAAAAAGTGATAAAGTATTGTATGTATGCAAGTACGCATGGATATATATATATATATATATATATATATATATATAGGTTGTGCATGTTTGGAAAACAGACATATACATTCTGTTCCAGGTTTATAGGCATCAAGCCAGTTCAAAATTCAATTTCTTTTCCTCTGATCTATTTTAGACGTTGGGATCTAAAAAAAATTAGTTTGTTTTAACATGTTTCAAGTTTTAAAAATAAATTTGAGCAAAATTAAATTAAATTTTTTCTGGAAATTGGAAAATACAGGCAAAGTTCAAAATATATTAAATTTCAAACATCATAATTTGCTGATTCAAGAATATAACTTGAATCGAATTTGAAATCTAGGATTTTTAAAAGAAAATTTAAGATTTTTAGTATTTTATTGTGTGAGCATTTTGGGGTTGTTCGGATAATGGTTTTTGAGCAAATACTGGCGATCGGAGGCACTCGGGTGATCGGGATTTCATCTGAAGGTAGCTGGGAAGTCGTCGAGGCCAGGAAAAATGGTGGATGGTTTTTTTATCACTATGGCGTGGGAATTTGATGGGAGAAGGGTTTAAGCCCTAAAATGGGTCGAGGTTGGATATCTCATCACTACGAAATCTCTGGTGACTCGAGTTGCTCAGGATTTGAGGAAAGAAGCGTAGAAAGCGAAGGTATGGCTAGAGGTTGAGGTGTTCCGGTGGTCGGGAACGTGAGTTCGAGGAAGTTTCTAGCAATAAGTTTTGGTTCCTGTTTTGAACGAGTATCTCGATTTTTATTTGGACTTTGTGGTGTTGAAATGATGGTCGGGATGGATAGTAGGGTTGATCGTCGATGTGTGGAAGGGGTTGGCGATGGTCACGGTAGTATGTATCGTCGGTGCATGTGCATGGCAATGTGTGTGTGTTTGTGGGTTTAGGTTGGCAGTTGGCTCGAAGGAACCCTCTGGAAGTTTGCATGTTGGCTCGAGTTTGAGCTCGTGCATTTTCAAGTATGTATCGGGTGATAAAAACTTAAACAAAATTTTAAGTTAAAAAAGAGATTTGGGGACTAGCTCGGGAAAGACTCGAAGAAAATATGCTTGTGTCTCGAGTGATGCTCGAGGAGATCTCGAGTTCGATCTAAAAATAAGTTTTTCAACTTTAAACCAAATTCAAATTTTAAACATTTTTACTCATCCTTTACTTAGTTGTTTTGATTCAAGTTGAAAGTTAGTGAAGGTGTATAAGTTTTATCTAATTATGTGATCACCATTTATAAATTAAGTCTTAAAATTATTTTTAAAAATAAATAATGAAATTAAAAAGTTGATTATAAGAAATGTTTTTTAAAAAAACCATTAATGAACCTAAGTATCTTGAGTTAATTTATGTGTTAATGTTAACTAATTACAAGAATTGTTAATTAAAGTTTTTAGTAATAATTTAGTGATTAATTGAATTAAATAATTTATAATTACTTAATAATTAAAGAATAAATATCTAATTAATTACTTAATTTAAAGGTTAATTAATTTGTAATTAAGTAATACCTAATTAAGGAATAATTAATTAATAAAAGTAATTAAGATTAATTAATTTATAATTAAGTATTAATTAAGAATCATTAATTAATAGTTAAAGGTAAATTAAATAATAATTAAGATTAATTAATTGTTAATTAAGATTTATTAATTAGTAATTAAGGACTATTAATTAATAATTACGGCTACTAAATCATTAATAAAAATAATTAGATGATTAATTAATTATGATTACATTATTAATTCATCTTAGTTGTAGATGATTGATTATTATTGAATACTTTGTATTAATTGATGCCTCTGATATGTGATTGTGATGCCATGTGATATGAATTGCTTTGTGTTGAGCTGTGATATCTATGATGTATTTCTATATGAATGTGAAAACCCCTTTGCTCGTAAAATGACATTTGAATTTCGATGCGACAGAGAGTCGGATTCCAGTTGGTTATCCGTAACCCACATCGAACCTAAGTGGTAAATCTTTATGAATGGTATATCCACGTGTTTTTAAATTTAAGCGCTCACTCTTTGGTATAGCTGGGAGAGGACTTTGCATTATATAACCCATTCCGAATAGTGATACAACAAAATGGATAGCATTTGAAGACGGTGGTGAAGATCGGTTGTTTTCGAGAACGATAGGATAACCTAACGAATGACTCTGCACTGAGTTGCTCCGGTATATAGATCTCCATATGTGATGGGGAGTCCAATCGGGATTGTGGATACCCAGATTGCAATGGCTTCTTCCTTTATTGGACAAAGTGCCTTTGGTTCCGTTTGAACCCGAAACAGACTTATATGGTTGTATGTATGACATTACACTTTGATATATAAAGCTGATCTCTATCAAGAACATTTTCGTTTGGTGGTGGAGAATTTATTCTCTTAGCTTAACACCCTTCTCTGAGACGTACGAGCTCAAAGGTTATGTAATTGATGGTTATCAGTGATATACTCCCAATTTGGTAGTGTGGCATGCTGAGTGCTGCTGATCATTTGTTGATCGAAGCATGGATTTTGTGTAAAGCATAGCTTTATGGACGAGACCTCATCGGACCTCACAACCCGAAAATGGTCGAAATAGGAAGAATGCAGCAAGGTTATGAGGGTTGCACCCTTTAGGGTATGTCCATTCCCTTACGGAAAAAGGTGGTATCATGGTATGGAGCCCAGATATTTAACCGATGTGGTTGCTGCAAATTTATTACTTTGTGGTTGAGGGCCCTCGGATAAAGATTGGTAACGACCGGGGAATGGCATAATGTGGCACAAGAAAATGGTGACACCACAGCGGAACAACAGATGAAACACCAACATTAGAGTGTTACACATATGATACAATAACAAAATGTCCTAGGACACATGGATACAATATTCATTACAACATCAACCACCAACGTTAGAGTGCCATTCCTAGGACACATGGAAATCCGTCCACTAACGGTTAGAAGGTTAACAACCTCCCCCAGACATGTTTTCGCTACTTTATATTCATCTAATATTATTATAAGCTCCGTCCGAACTGGAGTTCAATGTTTGAATCTCCGGCGGTCGAATACAAGTGAGGTATTTGATGTCGATTTCTGAACGCTGGATTTCGGGTCATGACAAACAGCATACGGAGGACCGTGCCAGGATCCCTTGCTACACAAGACCGAACTACCCCTAACCTGGATAGTCCGAATAAGATTACCCCACGGTTGGGATCATCTACCACCACATAGCTGAATAAAAGAGACTCTAGATAGGGGAACCTTATCTTACTGGGTGCGACCTACTTATCCTTGCTGCATCTCCCCTGATTTTCGGTCTTCCCGATTGATGATGCTAGAGGCTATGATTACCTTTTTAGAAATATTCACTTAGAATGCTCATTATCCTCCAATGACAATTTACTGATATCATTCATCCATACAAGTCTGTTGCCGGTCTGAACGGAACCGAAGGCACTATTCCTACTGCATCCATTTTGGAATCAGCCTTAGGATTAGTAGCGATTAGCACTTGCACTTCACTGCTCCATCTTCGACTCCATGCTCCTGTCTTCATTACAAAAATGCACTCATTGGATCGAAGTGGTTTTCAGATCACAAATCCAATCCTGGTCTCTTCGAAACAACGTTAGATATTCCCGGTAAACTCAACCTCAGTTCTTTAGGAAATAAATAGATGAAAATAAGATCGAAGTTCACCTTCTAACCGTTAGTGGACGGATTTCCATAAAAAATGTCCTAGAAGAATGAAACGAATTTATACGTATAGTATAGCACCACAAACGGTAACTGTACCATATAATTCCCATGCATCTTCTTGATATTCCCAAAGTTATATTAGGTCCAGATTTGATAGTCGGTTATTCAACTATCAAGTAAACAATCAATTCAACCAACACTTCGTTTTTCACTTTAAAACATTAGATCTCTTTTTAATTTAAATTTAAATACATTAATCTCTTTATCCAAGTTATACATACTTATCGAATTTAGTAAAATTTAAAAAACCTATCTTTCAAAAATATTTGAAAACCTTCTTAAAATAATGTATAAAGTACCACTGCGGTATCAAACTAAGGATCACAGCTTAATGGTTACGTCCATCCCAGAGAAATTCAAAACTTAGCAGTAGGCAATTAATGCCTCCGATTTCGCCACATGAGTATGCCCTTACTTTTCGAAAAAAGTTATTAAATAATTAACTCAAAATAATGCTTATAAACTTCTAAAATAAGTTTCAAGTTTTATCCATATAAATATACTTATATAAAAAGTTGTTATTTAATACCATATTGATATTTAATAATTATCCTTTGAAACAAAAATTCTAACCAATGCTTAAGTAATAATCAGTCTTTAATAATCATTATAAAGTAAGTAACTAATAATAAAATATGCTTTAAACAATTTAAAATAATTAAAAAACTAATTTTCCATAATATTTTAACACTTTTAAAATCACCTGGTTAATAATTAAAAATCCTATATATATTTTTATTTCCATAATCTCTGTTAACCATAATCCAAAATAACTAACATTACAATTTCAAAACCATTTACTTTAGCCAATATATTTACCCAAAACTCTATATAGACATTTTTACTTCCAAATTCTCATTTACGATTCATTACCAAATTAAACCAAATTTTTGTTGGTTTTTAAAAACATCAAAAATCCCGGTTAACTGCCATAACATCCAATCAATTTAAATCACACAACAACCTGTCACAGATTATTCAACAAAAACATATATATGTAACGACCCGAAAATTTCGATCCCGAAATTTTCGGATAGTTAGGAATAGAAGAAAGAGAAGAAGATGAAACAGAAAACAAGACACAGAAAATCTCACATTCGCAGCGGATAAAATATAATAGCAAATAAATAACAGTTTACAAAGCAGAACTGTGTCAGTATATTTACATTTTACATCAGAGTTACAGCAATTTCACAACACTGGACAGTTTAAAATAACTTGTCCCAAATAAATAAGAATATATATCACAGCGGATAAACACTCTATACGTTCCTGTCCTTCAGCTCTCCTCCTGAACTTCAGAATGTCCTTACCTACAAATCTGTAATACTCGGTCTGACCCGAGCATTACATCAAAGCAACACCCGGGTCAGGCTGGAAAGCAGCTTGAGTAAACTCATCTAACATGGAACACCAAAACATATAGCTTATTTAAGACCCAGGTAACTTATATCAATTTTCACTTCATAAGTTGTTATAGACATCACTTATTTCACACTTCAAATTCTAAGTACCAAAACTTGGATTAAATGGTTCACTTTACTTAACTCATTCTACTCCAACCTATTGATTTCACATATCAAGTTTATATAGAATCGAAGTGGTTTCGGGTAAATACTAATACCCGGCCCTGGTCACTACGAATTCAATATCATTCAAATCCAACTTATTCAAGTGAAATTCAATTCACTTTATATACTGGATGTCAATTTTTACACAACAATTCATCATAGAAAGGTAACTACCTTATTCATCGTCCAATCAAATCCTATCACTGATACTTCATATCTGAAATATCAATAATTCCAACGTATTCAATCTTTTATGAGCAAGATTAATCAACCATAATTAATCATAAACAGTAATTAAACTTTCTGTCATTACTTACTTTAATAAATTAATTTATTAGTCCCTCAATAAATTACACCGAGTAATTATTTAACTAATTATTTCAACTAAGTAATTACCCTCAGATTACATCCCATTATGCAATTATTTCTTTAATTAATTACATTCCAAAATTTCTGTCATCCACTTTTACTAAGTAATCACACTTATCTATTCATTAAGCATGTATGCTTAATCCATCATCAAGTGTTCCTATTCAATTAATTTACAAATTTATTAACTTAAGACAACACTATCTTATTAATATCTTGATTACCCTTAACATTTTAACACAATAATTAACTTAACCAAATTAAATCATTTTAATTAAGTTTGAAATAAAATAATCCTTTAACATAATAAATCAATTTAAAACTAATTTTAAATAACTTTAAACATTTATCCAATAACCATTAAAAACTATTTTCAATTTAATCCCAAATAACTTGCTTTAAAATCTCATTCCAAATCCAAGTTTAAAATAACTTTAAAATTTACTTAACAAAATTTAAATCAAAACAAATTTCAACTTCTCAACCAATGGTCAAGGAAAAATAATTATTTTATAAATTAATTTATTTAAGAAGGTTTGAACTAAAAATGTATTTTAAAATTTTTCAAAACTTTGTTCTAAAATCTTTTAATACTCTGCTCAAGACTTGCTTCGAGTCAACCCCGAGATTTACTCTTCCAGCGAATAGACCCCACATCTCCACATTCATCTGTGTCCATTGCTACACTCTATACCACCAACCACTGTTCAAGTGTACTCATGTCCGTGCACAACCCCCTACTACATTCACACCACATCCCACTGGCAACCATCAAGCAAATACTCCCATTAACAATCATCCCAGAGCTGCCATCACTTACACAGTTCTACCCATCAATATACATACATAAATACTCATCAATTCCAATTAACCATTATCACCATTATCCCGCCACAACAAAATACAACCACCTCCTCTATATGTAAACACGTACAATATTCACATCCTTCTCAAACTTACTGCAAATCCATCACTTTAACTTACTATGAACAACATCACCCCATAACTCCAATACAACAAAGCATCAATGCATCACTACACACCTGAAAACAGCCATACAATTCAATAGCATAACAGACACCCAACAGTCACCCCCACTCCATTCCACAAACATACACTCATCACTGACCAACAGTGCCACCATCTCATAATACGCATTCCCCTACATCCCACCTTGCCTGCCCTCCATCCACGGTACTGCAACCATCCAACTTCATCACTTGCTACTAGTGCACACTTTACATACAACTGTACAACTTCAATACTTGCTACTGACGGCCAGCACATTTCACAAACCACAGCCAACCATCACCAGAATCCTTCACTCACATCAACAACATCCTACCTATCACCACTATTCCAGCAGTATCTCTTTTGCCCACTTCACCACCTCCCTGCAGCAACATCATCATAACACTACAACAAAACTGCTGTTAACCACTGCCATTCCCAATACAACTTCACACAAAAATTTCATCTGGACACAAACACTTCAGTGCACAGCAAGACATCCCTCGCTGCCTCTGCCAACTTCCCTTTCAGAAACATCTCTTCACCCCTAGCCACCTCTTCATACAACACATTCCAACTGCACATCCACACTACAAAACTGTTTGCAACTTCATGCAATTACTTCCCTGAACCCACATTAGCTTTTTAACCTTCCACTGTTAAACTTCAGTTTTCCAATCATATCTATTTCGTATAACTACCTCGCTTTACAGCCCCTTGATTGCCATCAAATTTTCCTTACAACTGTGCACTATCCCTGATTACTACCCTTTGAACATCATAATATAAATTAGCTTACATGAAGAGATATTTGATTTAGAGTATATTATATAAAAAAAATTCTCTGTTTAAAGTTTAACAAAGAAAAATCCTCAGATAATCTCACTGTACTCATCTTTATATATGTAAGCATTATTCAAACATGCTTTCCAAAATTTCGTCAATTTCTTCAAAAATTACCACATGCATTGTTTTAAACAGGTAAATCTAGTCAAAGGGTAAAGTTTACTCACCTAATTGTTGAACAGCGGTGTTGTTGAACAGCGGCATATTACTGGAACCCGACATTCGATTGATGCTTGACTTTGAATTTGTAACTTGATTTGTTGATTTGAATCTGTTGCTATTTGAATCTGAATTCGCACTAGCTTTAGATGATCTCACTTTGTTCAGTTATAAGCCTGGTAGGTGTTTAGTTTAGTTTTAACTTTATAGTTCAAAATTTTCGATCTGGTTTAAAAAAAAAAGAAGATGGAGGAAGTCGAGATTGAGAGAGGAGACTACGGAAAATTTGGAACTGCTTTTCAGCTTATTCACTAGCCATTATATTATTAATTTCTCAAACAAATGACACTTGTTAAAATTTATGCTAGATTTGTTATACTTGTTATTTCCCATGATTTAAATACTTACATTTGTAATTTGAATGATAAATTATATTTAGTTTATATATTTGTATATGTTTTACTAGTTTATATGCTAACACATGTGTTTATGTATTTTCATTTATTTTTAAATTTATTTAAAGCTTTTATATAAATATCCAAATTAGTTAAATATTCTTTGTTAATAAATTACCTTTATAATAAATTTTGTATTTTATAAATACCTATTCTAATTTATATAAATAACTCTTTTATTTATTTATTTTTTTTCTTTTTTTTTAAAAAAAGACCAAATTATACAAACAATTTATATCCTCAATAAAATCAAATAAAATCAAAGTATAATTTAAGATATATATATATATATATATATATATATATATATATCTTTGAATTTCAATTCAAATGCCCAAATTCAAATTTAAGTTTCAAATCAATTCTACATATACATATTTTTAAACAAATACAAATCCAACTTGTATATAATAATTCTGTTTAAAATCTATGTATATATATACAACTTAATTACAAATATAAATATTTATTTGATCAGATACATTTGTTCAATAAATTTAGTATTGCTATTAATTAACCCAGTTAGATTATTAATTACAATACCCAGAAATCCGGGTTATTACATTCCTCCCCCCTCTGAATCTTTTCGTCCTCGAAAAGGAACGAAACCAAAATTTATTAAAATGATTATTATCAGAAAAGTCTTTCTTTGATAACTTTAAAATATTTAAAAATCTATATAATATTACCAAAATAGTTTTATAAAAATACTTTTATAACTCGATGTTTCCACAAGTCCAACTTCGTTCTTATAGAAATTCGGTCATACGTTGATCAGGCGTAAGACTGAAAATTTATAAGTACTTAGCAGACCTATTTTAACACCCAGTGAAAATACTTCGAAAATAATTTTATTGAAAATATCGAAAACATTTTGAAAATAGAGGAAATATCTTTAGTGAGAATGCTCTGGAAATCATCACCCCCATCCATAGTCGCAGTTACATTCCAGGGTTACATTGCCATCGCAGCAAAAGTCCATGTAACTGCAGGCTCTCCGCGGCCTCTCGATTACGCCATGGATCCCACACAACAGATCATAGTTACATCCAGGGTTACGTTGCCGTCGCAGCAAAAGTCCATGTAACTGCAGGCTCTCCGCGGCCTCTGATTTTCGCTGTCGAAATGAAACTCCTCCACTCCTACATAGGTCGCAGTCTGCCGATATAAAATCAAACGCAGACTGTTGGCTCTCAGCGGCACACACGACTTTCGCTATGTTATACCATAGGTCGCAGTCTACCGATATAAAATCAAACGCAAACTGTTGGCTCTCAGTGGCACACACGACTTTCGCTATGGTATACTCTACTCATAATCCCCAGGAACTAGTTTCCTCCGGACTCCTCACAAGATCAACTTTAGAACCTCCCCTTGGGGCTCAAGGCAGCACCACCCGGTGGTACTCCTGAGAAGTTCATTTCAAGGAAGCGCTTTTTTCCCCAGAGCCATCGTCAAAACATTTTATACCATACACATATATTATCTTGAAATCATACACCTAGCATGATCTCATACAAAGCTCCTTTACACAAAATCGATTATCCCAAAATCGATAAATTCTCAAACTAGGCTTTCCAAATTCTCATATTGATTTTACCCAAAAATCAAAAGCCTTTACAAATCCAAAGGTTCCCAAAACCTTTTCCAAAATCCTCATAAGATCCTTTTTATATATATACAGATGTATACAATTTTTAAAACTTTGGATCATTTCAAACTTGTATAAAACTCCTTTTATACTTCAAACACTTTCAAAATCCTTTCCTTCTGGCAATAGATTCATCAAGGGGAGTTTTATCTTATAAACAAAGATATTTAATTTGTTTACTCAAAATCAGATATTCAAATTTGATTACTCTTTTCAATATCATTTTTATTCAAATCCGTATGATGTACGCATATCATTCGTACGCTATACCAATCTGATCGCTCACTCGATCACACAATTTCACTTCCGAACTAGTATCGTCCACCCGACTTCCTAGTGCGGACTCAGATCTGGTTTCTTGATCAGAAACCGTCATTTCTCCTTGCATAGTCATAACTATGATAGAGAATATCTAGAACCAATCAACAATCCATATCCCGGTTCGCCGTCGAAAATCGAGTCAAAAATTCCATCTTGGATCGACAAACTATCTCGAAATTCTGTGCTCGAATCTGGATCAAATCATTATGCGAATAGAATAACATACGTACACCCTGCATATTTGTCTTATTGGTTATTTGCCAAATTAATTCCATTTCTGTTCACACTCACTTTGATTTTCATTCTCTTACTTACAATTGCTTCGATCCGTTTGGATTATCACCTCTATTCTTATCTCGATTGGGTATTTAACCAATAACAGTTTGAACTCTGACCAGTTTATTTAGAAAATAACTTGAAAAGTTAAAGAAATAGATAAGTGGTTGAAAAATAATTACTAGTTTGTAAAATAGCTGTAAAATAGGTAGAAAATAGTTAAAATAATTATAGAAATTTTAGAAAATTGCAAAATAGTAGCAAGATAGTAATTTGTTTTGTAAAATAGTTGAAATATAGTAATTAGTTTATAAAACAGTTGGAAAATTGTTAAACAGTTTCAAAAATAATTGTAAACAATAAGATAGTTTGGCTTTTAAAAGAAAAGTTGAATATATAATAAATAGCTTGGGGAAAAAAATAAGTTTATATTAAAAAAAATTATACTAAAAATAGTCCAGAGTCAAAAACTGCTCACTTTCAAATCTTCATTCTCATCAATTCAATTTAAATTTCCACTTCCATTTAAATTGACCCAATTCCAATTTAAATAACTTCAATTTTTATTAAAATTGATTCAATCCCAATTCAAGTTGAATTAACCTCAGTTTCTTTCCAAATTTAACTTTATTCAATCTTGATCTCAAATTCTACTAATTCAAATAAATTTTAATTGAACTAGTTCCAATTTCAGTTTACTTCATCTCTAGTTTGAATTAATCCCAATTTCAAACTTCATTTCCAAATCAAGCTGAATTATTCTTGATTTCCTCCTAAATTCAATTCAAATTCCATTTGAATTTTGAAATTATTCAACTTTAATTACAATTCCAAATTATTCAAATTAATTTGGACTAATTTCAAATTAAACCCACTTTAATTTCAAATCGTTACAAATTAATCCAATCCAAATTTTCCATTTGAATCTTATACTCATACATCTTCAATCACCATTTCAATTAATTCAAATCAAATTCAATTTGGACTAATTTCAAATTCCAAATTTAAACCATCTCTCATTCATTTAAACAATTCCAATTCATAACTTAAAGATTTTTAATAACAATAGGATGATATTATCTAATTTATTTTAAAACATCCATTAATTTCCAAATTCCAGATCTCAAACCCATTTGAGATCACACAAACTCCCAGTTCAGATTAACCATTTAACTTCCCAAGTTAAATTCCAATTTCATCTTGAAATTTCCAAATCAGGTTGATCATTCCAACTTATTTAATCTCTTTCAAGTTAAACTCAATTGACTTAATTCAATCAACCTTACCTAGTTTTAACTTCTATTTTTCAAATTTTGAAATTCTCATAAATAATCTTTCCTCTTATTAAGTTCAAAAACTTATCACTTTGGGCATCATATCTCATTCTAGATTTAAAACTCAACATTGAGAGTTTATTTCAACCAACTTTGATATTATGTATATCCATACAGATACATATTTACTTCTTGGCTTGCCAAGCGAAATTTAAAATTTAAACCACCTTTGGTTTCAATTCAAACAAATTTTCTTTAAAATTTTCAAACATTTCTTATTTTTAAAATAAGATCATTATTCAAAGTAGTTTGTATAATATTATTTTCTTTAACATTTTGAAACCAATTTAAAATTTAAAATTTAGAATTCAAAACTAATTTGAAACCCACTTTTATTTATATCCTTTCACATTTACAAGTTATTTTCTTTTTAAATGGTTACTTCCATAAAACATTTTATTGTTAATTGGAAAACAATCATCCCTTTATTAAACATAATAACCATTTATGATAATAACCAAGATTACCATCTCTGAAAACCAATTCATTATTATCTTATTCTGAAATTCTTTCCCAAATTCACAAATTAAATTTTAGCTCGAATTTATTTCAAACTTATCTTTATTCAATTTCAATTTCAATTTGATTGTGTTTTATTACTTCTCAATTTAATTCCAATAATTTTAATCACCTATATTTATTAGAAAGAAATATTGCTTTATATATCAAAATATATTCTTATATAAAACCGTTTAAAATCTTTATATAAGAAAATAACAAGTACGCTCTCTCATACATATATACACTCAACTCATTCTAGGGTACCACTTACCCTTATCCTTAATGAGTAATCCCACCAGAGCCAGGGTTCTCGCTTGACCTTCAGCTCTGATATCAAATGTAACGACCCGAAAATTTCGATCTCGAAATTTTCGGATAGTTAGGAATAGAAGAAAGAGAAGAAGATGAAACAGAAAACAAGACACGGAAAATCTCACATTCGCAGCGGATAAAATATAATAGCAAATAAATAACAGTTTACAAAGCAGAACTGTATCAGTATATTTACATTTTACATTAGAGTTACAACAATTTCACAACACTGGACAGTTTAAAATAACTTGTCCCAAATAAATAACAATATATATCACAGCGAATAAACACTCTATACGTCCTTGTCCTTCAGCTCTCCTCCTGAACTTCAGAATGTCCTTACCTACAAATCTGCAATACTCGGTCTGACCCGAGCATTACATCAAAGCAACACCCGGGTCAGGCTGGAAACCAGCGTGAGTAAACTCATCTAACATGGAATACCAAAACATATAACTTATTTAAGACCCAGGTAATTTATATCAATTTTCACTTCACAAGTTGTTATAGACATAACTTATTTCACACTTCAAATTCTAAGTACCAAAACTTAGATTAAATGGTTCACTTTACTGAATTCATTCTACTCCAACCTATTGATTTCACATATCAAGTTTATACAGAATCGAAGTGGTTTCGGGTAAATACTGATACCCGGCCCTGGTCACTACGAATTCAATATCATTCAAATCCAACTTATTCAAGTGAAATTCAATTCACTTTATATACAGGATGTCAATTTTTACACAACAATTCATCATAGAAAGGTAATGTAACGACCCGTAAATTTCGTGGATTTAATTTGGTTGGATTTATGAGTTGTGTAAATTTAAATTCAGTAGAAATAAAAACTTATAAATAAATAATGAAATGAACGCAATAAAATAAAATGGTGTAAGTATTATACGTGGATATGAAATTTATATAAAGGGAATTTATTTAATTTGTTAATGTAAATTTAGAAAATACTATAATAAATGATTATTCCATTTCGTACTTGTAAGTTGTTACTAAGTTGCGTGTTGAGAAGGGTTGATCGAATTGAGATTTATATTTAATTTAAATGGAAATATTAAAGGCTTACAAATAACGGAAAATTTAAGTAATAAAAGTTAGCACAAGTGGATAAATAATAACCATATAAGGGAATAGCATTAATATAAATTAAGTTGGAACAAATTGGATGTAGGGAAATAAAGGTAAGCATTCTATATATTAATTAATGTTGGTGATGATAACGTACTTGGTGATTTATTTTATAGTAACGGAAGTAGGAACGTTATGTAATAAAAGCGTAGATGTAGGTTAAGCAATAAATTGTGGATTTGGGGAATAAGTTGAACTTTTGATAATTAAGATAATTAATGCGGAAAATATGTAAAGTAAGTTATAGAATGTAAGTAATTAATTGAAAGTAAATTTAATGTGTAAAATTTTTATAGTGAGTGAAGTATATTATAAAAAAAAAAGAACCTTAATTTATACATTTAATTGATAGGAGTGCACTTAGGAATGGAATATTTATTCTAATCAGTGTAATAGAGGTATGTTAATGCAAGGAAATAAATTGACGTTATATAGTGAATTATGTTAGTTATTCACAATAAGAGAAAATGAAATAGTTAATACGGATAAAAGTGAAACGGGAAATATGAATGCAATAGTGTGAATCCAACATTTAATTCATCTAATGGAAAATAAAGATTTGTTAATTTAATTAAAAAGATAATTTCTGAACTTGTATGAAATTAAGGGAAATTTGTGAAATCGATAATTTAGCAACTTTCAATTTACTTTCAAATGTGTTAAACTATTGTAATTGATTTAGAAATATAAAAAGTTGTTTATTTATTTGAAGATAAATTTTGAAATTGGGTTATTTCAATTAAATGGGATTTTGATGTTAAATATTACGTTAGTGGAGTTTAAGTTGGAAATCTAGAATGACAATATATTAGACCATTAACCAATGCTAATTTATCTACTTGGTAATAATAGAGTGAATAAAATAATTTAAAAACCAAATAGATGAATTTCATGGGCAATTAAGTTTAATTACTGGGTAAATTGAAAATTTAAAACTAAATGTTATAAATTTGGAATTTTTAACGATAAATGAATGTAGAGATTTATTAAAAGATTCTAGATTTACCAAGTAATCCAAACTAATAATTTTTTTTAGATAATTTAGAGTTGAAGTGGTAAATTTTATTGGTTATATTAATTGAAGGGAATTCAAATTTGTTGGGAGAGGTAAATGGATTTGGTAATAAATTTAAATGGACTTAAGTAGTGAATTTAATTTATTAATATATAATAAAATAACGTCTGTTGTAGATTTACGTTAAAGTTAACACAACTAAATTCATTTTTTTGGTCCAATTAGCGGTGTCAGCGACCGCAAATTTCGTAAAATGAATATTTATTTGAAAGAACAAACATGATTTACTTTATATTATTAGATTCGTGCTAACAAGACGAGCGCAACGATACCTTATTTGCTGAATTTGGAGGTCCGATGTGGAAGTTACGCGCTATTTGTGTGCGTATATTGGGTCCGTATATAATTTTATTAGTTGCCATTATAAGCTGAAATTAATTGATTAGAATTCAAAATTTAAATTCCCGAACGTGTTTAACGGCTATAGCCTAAAAATTAATTGATACGTTATACAATTAATTGATACGTTATACAACTAATTGATACGTTATACAATTAATTGATACGTTACAGAATTAATTGATACGTTACACAACTAATTGATACGTTACACAATTAATTGATACGTTACACAATTAATTGATAAGTTACACAAAAATATATGGTACGTTTTGAAATATCATCGGTTACCCTATATTTTAGGCGTCCTCTCTGAATATCAACTAGTATATAAATAAGAGGCTTCATTAATTTTCTCTCGTGTTCAATCTCCTCCTTCAGCATCATTCTTGCACCCAAACAAAAAAAAAAGAGGGAAGGCAACAGCCGATCCAACTTACACAACCCAAACTCCTCCTCTTCCTCAATGGGTGCAAACCCTACATTATTTTCATTTCAAAATCAAATCAAAGTCAAAAAAAAAAAAATTTCAGACTTCTCAGAAAATTCCTAAAAAATATATGATGAAACTCTTGATGTATGCATCTCAGTTCTGCAGTTCGTTCTTGGATCTGAGTTTCTGTATAGCCGAAATTGGTTCGTTGTATTTTTTTTGTTTTATTTAATTTTAATTTTGATTTTCAAATCATTCAAACACACATATCTCTCTCATACGAACTCCGTTTCACACACGATTTTTTTTGTTAGGATCATAACAAAATTCTAGATCTTTTGACACTGGTTTGGACAGATTTGAAGACCATCGAAATTTTGGGTTTAAATCGGATTTAAATTCGATTTTAATTCAAAAGGTGAGTGTTTCACCCACTCACAACTTTTAAAGTTTCTTATGTTTGTTAAAATGAATTCATAAAGTAATTAGAAATTTATCGATTGTTGTTTGGTGTGCTAAATTGTCGTTCTGATTCAATTTGACATTTATTGCATTTAATTATCATTTAATTTAATATTGAATTTTAAATTGTCAATTTAATGCATGTATTGATTGTCAGTTATATATTGTGTTGCTGATTGAATTGGATGATGTTTGTGATGAATGCTCAATTGGTGAATTTGATGAATGAATGTTTATTTTATATATAAATATAAACTGCAAGTTCGTTATGGATTATTTTTATTAATTCGGGATTGCGGTTTGAAATGATATATAACCGTAAATATTTAAAATTGTGGATTGAAATGATAAATATCCGTACCACTTGACCCTAGGGTAGAAAATTATATACGGACACCGGATTGGTTGAATTAAATAATTTTTTTTTTGAAGCTTTAATTTTTGAATCTGGATTTAAATGATAATTTGAGAAATATATGATTTCTACGGATTGAATTATTATCGGAATTTGAGTTTATGATAAAATTTGTATTGGTTTTAAGGTATTGCTAAAAAGAATTTATATGTAATTTCAAAGTTGAAATTTTGAATAAAAGTGAAATTTGTCAAAATTGAGAAGTTTGAGTTGTTGAAATATAACTTTGAAGTGTATTAAAAATGGAAATAATGTAATTTAATATCTCAATCATGAATTGAAATCGATGTAAACGCAATGTTTTATTTATAGAATGTGAATGGAGTTTTGAAAGTGGATTTTGTTGGAAAAAAAATTGAAATGGTTTTTGTGTGGAAATGAAATGAATGGTAAATTGATAGTATTTTAAAATTCATATTTTAATATAAACTATTTTAAAATATATTACCATAAAGACTGTAATTATTAAGATTTTAAACTATTAAACTATTTTTACCTATCTCAACTATATATCAAATCATTTTAACCTATATTTTAAAACCATTTAATTTATATTAAACTAGTTAACCCTTTTGAGTTATTTTAGAACTAATTAACCTATTTTAAAGCTAATAAATCTATTTTAATTATGTTTAATCCACTATAAATTTACTTAACCATCTTAGGTCAATTAAACAATATTTTAATCTATAGTTAAACTATTCTAGAGTAATTTAACTATTTATAACTACTATACTTATTTAAACTATTTCTAAATTTTCCAGTCTAAGTAAAGAGGAAATGTTAATTAAATGCTTGGTTTTAAAAGAGAATAAATTGAATTGATGATTTGAAGTATGAATGTAACCTGTTTGGAAATATGAAATTGGGAAGAAATTATGGTTTTGGAAACTGGAAATGATTTCAAAGTGAATAGGGTTTGAAAGCGAATATGATTTGAAAATGACTATGATTTGAAAGTGTTATGTTTTGAAATCGAATATGATATCTTAATATAAATTGTAAATCGACTTTTGAAATATAAAAGAACCATCCGGTGTGAAAAATATAACGATTGGTTGTTAAAGAGACCGGGATCGGATATTGTCTTATAGCCGGCCAATACCGAAAACCACTTTAACAACTGTGTACGCGGTGGAGATTCCAAAACGAAGTAGGATGGTGGCGACGTTCTCGAGGTATATTACGTGGACCCAACTCCCGTGAGTTGGCATAAATGACTAAAACAGGAGCTATACCGGGCTACACAAAGGGTCGCACCCTTTTATCGAGCATGCTTCTTCGGAAACCATTCTATTACTTGTGTGATTCGATTTGGTGGCGCCACTTTGATTCGGGGGTATTGTTCGAGGTGGGCGGAAGCTGCTGGCTTGCCGTCACCACCGGTCTGGGAGTGCAAACGGTGTATCCACCCTGGCATTGCCTCGCGTGCCGTGTCATCTCCTTATATCGAGCCCACTACGATTTTGGTTTAAAGATCCGACCGCGTTAAGGTTCACCATCCCCTTAACGCTATTTTCTATATGATTATACTTTACTGATTAGACACTACTGTATATAGCGAAATATACTACATAGTAAATAGTTTAACGGATCCTTAAGAGATGTAAATCCCGAGCATCTTTTGAGTTACTTCACTCATATTTATTTCTGTTAATTTAACTCACATAAGATCTTTTAGTTCTGACTCGAGTGTTTTTGTCTTTTCAAATTCGCTCGGGTCAGTCCGAGCGTTTCAGGATTGAAGATTTTTATTTCTGGAGGAAGAAGACGAAGATTTTATTATTATTACTATAGATCGTGTGGTTCCACTACACTCATATTGTTCCGCTGCATTGTTATATGGTATGTGTACTCTGATATGTATTGTATAAATAAAATAAAAGGTTTGTAAAACAGCTTCATGAACTGCATATTGATTATTATATTTTATCCATCCGCTGTGAGATTCTGTTTAGTTTTTTTTTTCTCTTCTCTGTTTTTTTTCTTATTCACCCCATAACAATCCGCCCTTCCGTATGGTTTGAATCGGCATATGTGTCGGTTTAAAGCGTGCGAAAAGGCGGGCTGTTACATCTGGTATCAGAGCTTTGGTTTAGCGATAAACCTTAGCTTTGTAGGGTTTGACTCTTTACTAATAGGGTAGTAATACCCTATGGGAGTCGACGAGTGTATATATATGAGAGAGCGTATTTGTTAGTGTTATAAAAAGATTTTAATATTTTGTTAATCTGTTCCGTTTCGTATTTATAAATTCTGGTTGGTGCATGGGACGCTATGACATCGATAGGGATTTCTAAATACTTAATAGGACAGACCGACATAATATTTGTTTTAATATAGGTAAATGAAATAATTTTGCCTATTATATTTTCTATATATAAAATAAAATTTTCAAATGATATCTATATTTGGTTGCAATATATTGGTTGTTAGGAATAAAATTTATAAATAATAGGTAAATAAGATTTAAAAATAAAATAAATGAAATTTGGAAATTTAGAACTTAAGTTCCGGGGGTTTTGAAATTTTTTTCGAATAAAATTTTGGAATATAATAATTTTGTTTGTAAGTATTTTCTGATATAAATATTTCAGTATAGTTCGGAAAAAAAAAATTTGTTTTAAAGAAGATTTTGGAGAAAATAAGTTTGTACTTTCCTCTCTGTCGCTGGAAAATAATTTCGATAATGACGGCCGCATCATCGACTTTCATTTTCGAGTTTCGAAGGGGGAAGACCACGGTTGTAGTTTTACTGCAGACTCATTTTGATAGAAAAATATAAATTTTGAATTGTTTTAAATATAATTAGAGATATACAAGTTGTAAGAATATATTTATCTATTATTTAAAATAATTTGAGATTTAACCCGGTATTAATCCTTAAATTTCCATTTATAAATTGTTCAGTTAGTGTAGTGAAATGCAAGGGTAGTAATTAATAATTGGAACCTTAACTAAAGTAAAAATTTAATAAAATTGGAAGATAAGTAATGTAAACAAGTGTTTGTAAACCTTAGTAAATGAATTAGTGAAATTCTTCCTTTATAAGAATTGATGCTATAAGGTTGTAAAAGAAAGGGTAATCAAATGTTACTATAATTAAAAACAATAGAGTGGAAGCATTAAATGAATGAAAGGAATTAAAGGAAATTTGAAATTTGTAACGTATGAAACAAAGAGTATTATTGTTGAACATTAAATTTAATTAAAGAATGAGATAAAACTTGTATAAATTCATTTGCATTTTCTTTAACACATATAACTTACCAAATATTAAAAGTTGAAATGTTTAATAAGAGATTGTAATAGAATAGTATATAAGTTGAAATTTGAAAAAAAAAATGAAGTATTCAATGAATTTACTATTTTAAATGAGAATTTAATGTTATAAACTTAGGTTATAATTGAAATTTTGCTATAAGTGAGTATAATTAAAGGTAAGTATTATGATTAGATGATTTTAAAACTTAAGTAAATAGAATGAAATTCTATAATAAATGAAACTGTGAGAAATAAATGAATAAAATTTAGAAATGCATAAATGGAATGCAATAAAAAGAAACTTACATGACATTAAAATAAAAATGAATATTGTAAGTAATAAATGAAAATAAATGAGGTAATCACTCAATGAATAAAAGAAAGGAAATCAAACAACTAAAGTATGAAATAAAAATTTATAATAAGTTAAATATTTTGAATAAGATGTATTGTTTATTTAATTCTTCCTTCTCCCTTCTTTTTCCTTTTCAAGACGAAAAATTTTGAGTGGGGGAGAGTGTAACGACCCGTAAATTTCGTGGATTTAATTTGGTTGGATTTATGAGTTGTGTAAATTTAAAATCAGTAGAAATAAAAACTTATAAATAAATAATGAAATGAACGCTAGTAAAATAAAATGGTGTAAGTATTATACCTGGATATGAAATTTATATAAAGGGAATTTATTTAATTTGTTAATGTAAATTTAGAAAATACTATAATAAATGATTATTCCATTTCGTACTTGTAAGTTGTTACTAAGTTGCGTGTTGAGAAGGGTTGATCGAATTGAGATTTATATTTAATTTAAATGGAAATATTAAAGGCTTACAAATAACGGAAAATTTAAGTAATAAAAGTTAGCACAAGTGGATAAATAATAACCATATAAGGGAATAGCATTAATATAAATTAAGTTGGAACAAATTGGATGTAGAGAAATAAAGGTAAGCATTCTATATATTAATTAATGTTGGTGATGATAACGTACTTGGTGATTTATTTTATAGTAACGGAAGTAGGAACGTTATGTAATAAAAGCGTAGATGTAGGTTAAGTAATAAATTGTGGATTTGGGGAATAAGTTGAACTTTTGATAATTAAGATAATTAATGCGGAAAATATGTAAAGTAAGTTATAGAATGTAAGTAATTAATTGAAAGTAAATTTAGTGTGTAAAATTTTTATAGTGAGTGAAGTATATTATAAAAAAAAAGAACCTTAATTTATACATTTAATTGATAGGAGTGCACTTAGGAATGCAATATTTATTCTAATCAGTGTAATAGAGGTATGTTAATGCAAGGAAATAAATTGACGTTATATAGTGAATTATGTTAGTTATTCACAATAAGAGAAAATGAAATAGTTAATACGGATAAAAGTGAAACGGGAAATATGAATGCAATAGTGTGAATCCAACATTTAATTCATCTAATGGAAAATAAAGATTTGTTAATTTAATTAAAAAGATAATTTCTGAACTTGTATGAAATTAAGGGAAATTTGTGAAATCGATAATTTAGCAACTTTCAATTTACTTTCAAATGTGTTAAACTATTGTAATTGATTTAGAAATATAAAAAATTGTTTATTTATTTGAAGATAAATTTTGAAATTGGGTTATTTCAATTAAATGGGATTTTAATGTTAAATATTACGTTAGTGGAGTTTAAGTTGGAAATCTAGAATGACAATATATTAGACCATTAACCAATGCTAATTTATCTACTTGGTAATAATAGAGTGAATAAAATAATTTAAAAACCAAATAGATGAATTTCATGGGCAATTAAGTTTAATTACTGGGTAAATTGAAAATTTAAAACTAAATGTTATAAATTTGGAATTTTTAACGATAAATGAATGTAGAGATTTATTAAATGATTCTAGATTTACCAAGTAATCCAAACTGATAATTTTTTTTAGATAATTTAGAGTTGAAGTGGTAAATTTTATTGGTTATATTAATTGAAGGGAATTCAAATTTGTTGGGAGAGGTAAATGGATTTGGTAATAAATTTAAATGGACTTAAGTAGTGAATTTAATTTATTAATATATAATAAAATAACGTCTGTTGTAGATTTACGTTAAAGTTAACACAACTAAATTCATTTTTTTGGTCCAATTAGCGGTGTCAGCGACCGCAAATTTCGTAAAATGAATATTTATTTGAAAGAACAAACATGATTTACTTTATATTATTAGATTCGTGCTAACAAGACGAGCGCAACGATACCTTATTTGCTGAATTTGGAGGTCCGATGTGGAAGTTACGCGTTATTTGTGTGCGTACAGTGGGTCCGTATATAATTTTATTAGTTGCCATTATAAGCTGAAATTAATTGATTAGAATTCAAAATTTAAATTCCTGAACGTGTTTAACGGCTGTAGCCTAAAAATTAATTGATACGTTATACAATTAATTGATACGTTATACAACTAATTGATACGTTATACAATTAATTGATACGTTACAGAATTAATTGATACGTTACACAACTAATTGATACGTTACACAATTAATTGATACGTTACACAATTAATTGATACGTTACACAAAAATATATGGTACGTTTTGAAATATCATCGGTTACCCTATATTTTAGGCGTCCTCTCTGAATATCAACTAGTATATAAATAAGAGGCTTCATTAATTTTCTCTCGTGTTCAATCTCCTCCTTCAGCATCATTCTTGCACCCAAACAAAAAAAAAAAAAAGAGGGAAGGCAACAGCCGATCCAACTTACACAACCCAAACTCCTCCTCTTCCTCAATGGGTGCAAACCCTACATTATTTTCATTTCAAAATCAAATCAAAGTCAAAAAAAAAAAAAAATTCAGACTTCTCAGAAAATTCCTAAAAAATATATGATGAAACTCTTGATGTATGCATCTCAGATCTGCAGTTCGTTCTTGGATCTGAGTTTCTGTATAGCCGAAATTGGTTCGTTGTTTTTTTTTTGTTTTATTTATTTTTAATTTTGATTTTCAAATCATTCAAACACGCATATCTCTCTCATACGAACTCCGTTTCACACACGATTTTTTTTGTTACGATCATAACAAAATTCTAGATCTTTTGACACTGGTTTGGACAGATTTGGAGACCGTCGAAATTTTGGGTTTAAATCGGATTTAAATTCGATTTTAATTCAAAAGGTGAGTGTTTCACCCACTCACAACTTTTAAAGTTTCTTATGTTTGTTAAAATGAATTCATAAAGTAATTAGAAATTTATCGATTGTTGTTTGGTGTGCTAAATTGTCGTTCTGATTCAATTTGACATTTATTGCATTTAATTATCATTTAATTTAATATTGAATTTTAAATTGTCAATTTAATGCATGTATTGATTGTCAGTTATATATTGTGTTGTTGATTGAATTGGATGATGTTTGTGATGAATGCTCAATTGGTGAATTTGATGAATGAATGTTTATTTTATATATAAATATAAACTGCAAGTTCGTTATGGATTATTTTTATTAATTCGGGATTGCGGTTTGAAATGATATATAACCGTAAATATTTAAAATTGTGGATTGAAATGATAAATATCCGTACCACTTGACCCTAGGGTAGAAAATTATATACGGACACCGGATTGGTTGAATTAAATAATTTTTTTTTTTGAAGCTTTAATTTTTGAATCTGGATTTAAATGATAATTTGAGAAATATATGATTTCTACGGATTGAATTATTATCGGAATTTGAGTTTATGATAAAATTTGTATTGGTTTTAAGGTATTGCTAAAAAGAATTTATATGTAATTTCAAAGTTGAAATTTTGAATAAAAGTGAAATTTGTCAAAATTGAGAAGTTTGAGTTGTTGAAATATAACTTTGAAGTGTATTAAAAATGGAAATAATGTAATTTAATATCTCAATCATGAATTGAAATCGATGTAAACGCAATGTTTTATTTATAGAATGTGAATGGAGTTTTGAAAGTGGATTTTGTTGGAAAAAAAATTGAAATGGTTTTTGTGTGGAAATGAAATGAATGGTAAATTAATAGTATTTTAAAATTCATATTTTAATATAAACTATTTTAAAATATATTACCATAAAGACTGTAATTATTAAGATTTTAAACTATTAAACTATTTTTACCTATCTTAACTATATATCAAATCATTTTAACCTATATTTTAAAACCATTTAATTTATATTAAACTAGTTAACCCTTTTGAGTTATTTTAGAACTAATTAACCTATTTTAAAGCTAATAAATCTATTTTAATTATGTTTAATCCACTATAAATTTACTTAACCATCTTAGGTCAATTAAACAATATTTTAATCTATAGTTAAACTATTCTAGAGTAATTTAACTATTTATAACTACTATACTTATTTAAACTATTTCTAAATTTTCCAGTCTAAGTAAAGAGGAAATGTTAATTAAATGCTTGGTTTTAAAAGAGAATAAATTGAATTGATGATTTGAAGTATGAATGTAACCTGTTTGGAAATATGAAATTGGGAAGAAATTATGGTTTTGGAAACTGGAAATGATTTCAAAGTGAATAGGGTTTGAAAGCGAATATGATTTGAAAATGACTATGATTTGAAAGTGTTATGTTTTGAAATCGAATATGATATCTTAATATAAATTGTAAATCGACTTTTGAAATATAAAAGAACCATCCGGTGTGAAAAATATAACGATTGGTTGTTAAAGAGACCGGGATCGGATATTGTCTTATAGCCGGCCAATACCGAAAACCACTTTAACAACTGTGTACGCGGTGGAGATTCCAGAACGAAGTAGGATGGTGGCGACGTTCTCGAGGTATATTACGTGGACCCAACTCCCGTGAGTTGGCATAAATGACTAAAACAGGAGCTATACCGGGCTACACAAAGGGTCGCACCCTTTTATCGAGCATGCTTCTTCGGAAACCATTCTATTACTTGTGTGATTCGATTTGGTGGCGCCACTTTGATTCGGGGGTATTGTTCGAGGTGGGCGGAAGCTGCTGGCTTACCGTCACCACCAGTCCGGGAGTGCAAACGGTGTATCCACCCTGGCATTGCCTCGCGTGCCGTGTCATCTCCTTATATCGAGCCCACTACGATTTTGGTTTAAAGATCCGACCGCGTTAAGGTTCACCATCCCCTTAACGCTATTTTCTATATGATTATACTTTACTGATTAGACACTACTGTATATAGCGAAATATACTACATAGTAAATAGTTTAACGGATCCTTAAGAGATGTAAATCCCGAGCATCTTTTGAGTTACTGCACTCATATTTATTTCTGTTAATTTAACTCACATAAGATCTTTTAGTTCTGACTCGAGTGTTTTTGTCTTTTCAAATTCGCTCGGGTCAGTCCGAGCGTTTCAGGATTGAAGATTTTTATTTCTGGAGGAAGAAGACGAAGATTTTATTATTATTACTATAGATTGTGTGGTTCCACTACACTCATATTGTTCCGCTGCATTGTTATATGGTATGTGTACTCTGATATGTCTTGTATAAATAAAATAAAAGGTTTGTAAAACAGATTCATGAACTGTATATTGATTATTATATTTTATCCATCCGCTGTGAGATTCTGTTTAGTTTTTTTTTCTCTTCTCTGTTTTTTTCTTATTCACCCCATAACAATCCGCCCTTCCGTATGGTTTGAATCGGCATGTGTGTCGGTTTAAAGCGTGCGAAAAGGCGGGCTGTTACAGGTAACCACCTTATTCATCGTCCAATCAAATCCTATCACTAATACTTCATATCTGAAATATCAATAATTCCAACGTATTGAGACGACCGGACTTTTTCTCCATAAAAAGTCGTATCATCCTTAAGAAAGAAAGTGATAGAAAAGAGAAAAGAAAGAAGAGAAAGAAGAAACAACACAAGAATCTCAACAGCGGAACGAATAAATTATATTAATAACATAAGTATTACATAATATACATCAAATATCAGAGTTACACAGACAATACAACACATACTAGGCAGTTATAAACACCTGTCAAGTTATTACAACTCAATACAATACAGAAACACTCAGAGATACCAACACAGCGGAAAACTATATAACTATACGCAGAAGCCTCCTGCTCCATTTGCTCTTCACAATTCGTCAAAGCTAACCTGAATCCTAACTTGAATTCCCTTGGCTAGTCGTAAAAATTTGAGTACCCAAGAGTTAAAGAAAAACAGAAATAACTCCGGGTCAGACATGGGTCTGGTGTGAGTAACAGGTTAAAGTTGCTTAACTTTGAAAAGCCTTTGAAAAGAAAAAGGTATCACGTAAGACTTCCCACACATAAACATGGAAAAGTTTTTACCTTACGCTAACCAAAACATTTGATAGGAAATCCGATGATATTATAATAGTGTCTAGGGTTTGCAAGTAAATAAGAAATAGCCGAAATTGTTACATTCATTAAATTCCAGCTACTAGCCACAAAAGTGGGTAATACAATCAAAACCGTTGGCACTTATTGGATTTTGGATTCCATACAATGGATGGGCTACTGAGGTACCGCCCGTCACAGTACGTGGCCTAGATCACCGTACCGAGGATTACTTCCAATCCCCTGCAACACAAAGCCGGACCCGTTCCTTACTGAATAGTTCCAAAAAGGACAACCCCGCAGTTGTGATCAGCAACCGCACCACTAAGCCGAAAAATAAAGGGACCGCTAGACAGGGATAAATCTTGCTCTCAAGTGGGGGCTACCCCCGAAGCTTTGCTGCACCTCCCCTATTTTAGCCATTCCCGATTGATGAGGCTTGAGGCTACGATTACCTTTATAGGACATATAACTTAGAATGCTCATCATCCACCTGACGATGTTCTGAAAGCATTCAATCCATACAAGTTCGTTCCGGGTTCGAACGAAACCGAAGGCATTATCTCGTTACACTCATTTTGGAATCACCCTTAGAGTTAACGACAATAACCCTTACACTCTGAATCACCATCTCGAATCTATAAGAACTATTTCGTCAACTCATTACGGAATCACCCACAGAGTTATACTGACTTATAGCCCTTACACCTCGAGTCTTCACTCGCTCCACTTGGATTAACGACCTAACGTTAATTTGGATCGATGTGGTTTTCGGATCCCAAATATGGAAACCCGATCTCGGTCTCATCGAAATCCAAAGCGTGTCTTTTAAGGTCCAAGTTGTTTTAAAGTTTAAAACAATTCAATTCATTATCTAAATATACACAGATAGATAATTCATAACATAATAGATAATCAACCTTATCATTATCAACAGATAATTCATATCATAATCAGATAATTCATACTATCATCCAAAACCATCCAATGCATCCATATCACATACACTACTCATCTCATAACTGAGATTACAAACCATACCAGGCAATCAATACCATCATCAAACATAAGCAACTATCAAATGATCATACCTTCTATAATTAATTTAAAATGAATTAAATCAATTACCTAAACTCTAATTAATTTAAAATGAATTAAATTAACCACTTCATAATTAAAATCTTGCTTAACTTAACCATCAATTGATTACAAATCAATTTATAAATCATCATCTCAATATTCATTTCAATTAATCATTATTGATTAACCATCTCTAATTACAATAAGTAATTAGTATTTAATATTACTTACACAAGTTAATTATATTAAACCCTTTGCAAATAATTAATCTTGTAATTGCTTAATTAATTAATTAGCTAAAATTAATTACATTAATCACTTATCCATTATTAATTATACCTTAATTAATTACATCATTAATTAATTAATTTATGATTTCTGATTACATTTAATCAATCTCTCAATATAAATTAATTACATAAGTAATTAATCCTCAATTTAAACCATATATATTAATCACACATGATCAATAATCATTCAGCAATTAACTACTTTAATTACTCATCCCAAAATTAATTTCTCATAATTAATTATTTAAATTAATTCCTTGATTAATTTTCAAATTACATCTAAAATAAATATCTTTAATTACATCCAATAATTATTAATTAATTACTTCCTTAAGTAATTACAAATCCATAAATTACATAATGTAATTATCAAACAATCCACAATTGTTTAAATTAATTCAACTTAATTAATCTAAACTAATCACATGAATCAAATTAATTACACCAAGTAATTAATTCATTAATTACTTTCTGTAAGTAATTAAACAATTGATTATTATTAATTAATTAATCTAATTAATTATTAAAAATTTATCACATTAATTAATTGTTAAAATAATCTTAAGTTAATGACCTTCATTAACATTTCTTAAATTACTTAATTAAGAATTAACTTATATTAACCATTATTAATTAATATTTAACTACAATTTAATTAATCTCTAATTATTAATTAATTAAGTGTTAATTAAAATTTAATTATCTTTAATCACTTGATTAAATAAATCTTAATCATCAATTAAAATTTAATTAACCATTCTTAATTATAGATTAATTAACCTTAATTAATTAATCTCAAATCTTAATTAATTAACTTAAAAATAATATTAATTACTAAATTAAACATCCACATTATTAATTAATTAAATAATTAATATTCCATTTAAATTAAATTAAATAATTTAAATGAACCCAATTTCTTAAATTCAAAATTTAGAAACATTCTTCTTTATACAAAATATTTTAAACACTTTGTTTCAGACAAAAATTCAAATTTAAAAGTTTCTTTTTAAATTTCAAACTGAAACACAATTCAAATTTTCATTTCAGATTAAATCTTAAAAGTTTAAAACTTTACTTACTTTTTCATCTTCATTTTAAAATTCAAATTATTTAACCTTTTCTAAAAATGGTTAAAACAAATTTAAATTTAAAAAACTTATTAAATTTTAAAGACTGGCATTAAAATAAAAGTTCAGGTTTTTAAAACAGAATTTAAACTCATTTTAAATTCTTATTTCATAATTTAAAACTTATAGTTTTAAATACAAAACCAATGTTTCTTTATACTTTTAAAAGTTTTAAAATCTAAATTTAAATTCCAGTTTTAAATTAAATTCAAACTTAGATTCATTTGCTAAGTTTCAGTTTCCAGATTTAAATTTTGTTTAAATTTTCAGTTACATCTAAAATTTACTTTTAAAATTTAAAACTTAAACAGAAAACAGTTTCCTGTTTTGGTTTTTCATCTTAATTTTTGAATTCAAACATGTTTCAAAATTCAAGATTTAAATTATTAAATTCATAATTACATTTCATGTTTAAACTTCCAGATTGAACTTCATCTTTCAATTTTTAAACTTTACTTTCTAAATTTAAATATAAAAACGGAAACAGTTTCTGATTTTAGTTTAAAACCCAACTTGGATTTAAAAGCATTTCAAATTGTTTCAAAGATTTAAAATTTAAACTTATTGAATTTAAATTCAATTTCAGGTTCAACTTAGCTCAGATTTTCTTTTTTCTTTTTTTGTTTACAATTTACCTTTGCTTCAAATTTTGTAAACCTGGAAAACAGGTTTCTCGTTTTGCTTAAAACCAATTAAAACTTCAAAAATTTAAATTATTTCAAACCTAAGGTTTTTAACTGATTGAATTCAAATTTAAATTCAGTTTTAAGTCTTAGGTTTAAATTTAAGTTTGCATCAAAACTTTTGTTTAATTTTTAAAAACTGGATAAAAAACAGGTTCTGTTCTTTTGAAAACCTGAAACAAAAATTAATACCCGAGCAACCTATAATTTACTTCGAGTAAATTACTTCCTTGCTTCGAGTCTCCCTTCCCATTTGCCCGAGACCATCCCGAGGACAAAATCCCGCAACCAAAAATCGAACACCATCATCATCACCAATATGCACAACACCCCTGTGCACCCTTAAACCAATGCCGGCCACCTCTGACCATCATCGATGGCCATCCCCCATCGATCAGAGACTACACTTCAACTTTAAACCCCCAGACCCCCTGAATTCAATTTGAATTTGAATTCAAGTGTTAAAACAAAAACCTGGAAAAACACAGCACCTCAACATCCTAACCTGTCAACAACTCATTCACGCGCCTCCGGCCACCGCTACCCCTAAAACTCCGATGAAGTCTTCGACTACCCACCATCTTCCAATGCCCAAAGAACAGTTGAACTCGATCAACTGTAATGGCCGAAAAGTTCGAACTTTCCCAACTCGGTAAAACTATGGCTCTTAACTAAAAATCCAAAATTCAACATCAATTTTTAATTGTAATCCAATTTAGTATTTTTCCTATACTCGGTGATCTACCCTCCACCTCCAGGAAGAAAATCATACCATTTAATCCCCTAGATTTATCAATTAGAACCCAAAAGCAGAATACAGTCAAACTAAACCTGTATTCTGTCCTTAACTCTAAAAGTTGAAATATTACTTTTTAAAATCATGCTTTTGCATTATGATTCAATTTATAATCCTGTAACATTAAGTTATAATGTCAGAGTTTTGCTTATTTTCAAACTTGCTTGTTTCTTTCAAATTTTAGAAACAATTCACAAATTTCATCTTGAGTAAAAACTTTAGTCTAAAGTATATGATAAAACAAATGAATACACTTTTGAGTTAGTTTTATCACAGAAAAAACTGAAAGTTTCAAATGAAAATTAAACAAGAATCTAAAACATTTTGAATAGAGGGGACATTCAGATTTCACAGTCATGCATACAACATACATAAGAACATTCATCAATTAAACATTCACAAAAATATTCATTACATACAATAAACATGCAACCTGAATTTATAAAAATTCTTTTTATAAATAAAGTTACTCACCTGTATTTGCAAAATGCAGAGCACAGATTCTAAGAAATAGATGAATGCAGACATTTTGCTCCTTAATCCACAATCCTGCAGGCCTTTGTTTTAATGCTTTTAATCTTGTTTTATTTTCCAGATAAATGCATAAGCTTCCATTTTGATGCTCCCAGATTTAAAAAAAATTCATGAATGCAGACTTGAAGAAGTTGCATGCAGGTTTTGGACATTTGGAAGTTGCTTCAGGTAATGAATTTCAAAATTTAATAATCAAGTTAATACTTGCATTTCATTCCAGATTTTTTAAAAAAATGAATGCACTTGAACAAGGGACTTGATCTTGAGGATGGTTTGCAGATTTATATTTTGAGGAGTTGAATGCAAGTGTTTACAGGTTTGAAATTGTTGCGTTCATGTTTACTAGGCATTTGAATTTGCATGTTTGAGGAAATGAATTTTTTTCAGATTTGAGGAATGCAATTGAATTTTTTTTCTTTTAAAAATGGAAATGAAGAAAGGAAAAGAGAATGGGAAGAGTGTAAATTTATATAGCTAGTTTATGATTTTAATTAAAATTAAAGAAAAACAAAATTACAACATGACACTTGTAAAAAGAAATGGACACATGTAAATTCTCATGCCTAAATTCATAACACATGTTAACTCAAATCTTAAATTACATACACATGTCTCTTTCAAGTAATTAGTAATTTAGATTAAGTGTTAAAGATAAATTAAACTTAATGAATGCATGTTCATATTTTAAATTGTATTTTAAATTTTAAATTTCAAATTAAATTTACAAATCAAAATTATCAATTAATATTTTAAAAAGAATAACACAACATTTTTTTATAACTCATTTTAATATTCAAACTTTAGTTAAAATGAATTTTAAACCAATAAAACATTTATCTCATATCTTGTTATTTTATTAAATATTTTTGAAAAGCTTAAATAAAAAATAAATCACAATTTCTAATTTCAAATTAAAATTATGCTATACTAATTTAATTAAAACCACTTATCTATTTGTAATATATATAAATACATATACATTATTAAATAGAGAATAGATTCATTAGTTTATTAAAAATAAATTCACAAATTAAATATTTAAATGAAGAAGATTATTAAATCAAATCAAATTTATTAACAAAAATTATCAATTCAATATAAATTTAAACACAGATTATTAAATTTAAATTGTCCAAAATTCTAGGATATTACACGTATTCAATCTTTTATGAGCAATATTAATCAACCACCATAATTAATCATAAAGAGTAATTAAACTTTCTATCATTACTTACTTTAATAAATTAATTCCTTAATTAATTTATTTGTCCTTCAATAAATTACACCGAGTAATTATTTAACTAATTATTTCAACTAAGTAATTACCCCGGATTACATCCCATTATGCAATAATTTCTTTAATTAATTACATTCCAAAATTTATATCATCCACTTTTACTAAGTAATCACACTTATCTATTCATTAAGCATGTATGCTTAATCCATCATCAAGTATTCCTCTTTAATTAATTTACAAATTTATTAACTTAAGACAACACTATCTTATTAATATCTTGATTACCCTTAACATTTTAACACAATAATTAACTTAACCAAATTAAATCATTTTAATTAAGTTTGAAATAAAATAATCCTTTAACTTAATAAATCAATTTAAAACTAATTTTAAATAACTTTAAACATTTATCCAATAACCGTTAAAAACTAATTTCAATTTAATCCCAAATAACTTGCTTTAAAATTTCATTCCAAATCCAAGTTTAAAATAACTTTAAAATTTACTTAACAAAATTTAAATCAAAACAAATTTCAACTTCTCAACCAATGGTCAAGGAAAAATAATTATTTTATAAAGTAATTTATTTAAGAAGGTTTAAACTAAAAATGTATTTTAAAATTTTTCAAAACTTTGTTCTAAAATCTTTTAATGCTCTGCTCAAGACTTGCTTCGAGTCAACCCCAAGATTTACTCTTCTAGCGAATAGACCCCACATCTCCACATTCATCCCTGTCCATTGCTACACTCTATACCACCAACCACTGTTCAAGTGTACTCATGTCCGTGCACAACCCCCTGCTACATTCATACCACATCCCACTGGCAACCATCAAGCATATACTCCCATTAACAATCATCCCAGAACTGCCATCACTTACACAGTTCTACCCATCAATATACATACATAAATACTCATCAATTCCAATTAACCATTATCACCATTATCCCTCCACAACAAAATACAACCACCTCCTCTACATGTAAACACATACAATATTCACATCCTTCTCAAACTTACTGCAAATCCAACACTTTAACTTACTGTGAACAACAGCACACCATAACTCCAATACAACAAAGCATCAATGCATCACTACACACCTGACAACAGCCATACAATTCAGTAGCATAACAGACACCCAGCAGTCACCCCCACTCCATTCCACAAACATACATTCATCACTGACCAACAGTGCCACCATCTCATAATACGCATTCCTCTACATCCCACCTTGCCTGCCCTCCATCCACAGTACTGCAACCATCCAACTTCATCACTTGCTACTAGTGCACACTTTACATACAACTGTACAACTTCAATACTTGCTACTGACGGCCTGCACATTTCACAAACCACAGCCAAACATCACCAGAATCCTTCACTCACATCAACAACATCCTACCTATCACCACTATTCCAGCAGTATCTCTTTTGCCCACTTCACCATCTACCTGCAGCAACGTCAACATAACACTACAACAAAACTGCTGTTAACCACTGCCATTCCCAATACAACTTCACACAAAATTTTCATCTGGACACAAACACTTCAGTGCACAGCAAGATATCCCTCCCTGCCTCTGCCGACTTCCCTTTCAGAAACATCTCTTCACCCCTAGCCACCTCTTCATACAACACATTCCAACTGCACATCCACACTACAAAACTGTTTGCAACTTCATGCAATTACTTCCCTGAACCCACATTAGCCTTTTACCCTTCCACCGTTAAACTTCTGTTTTCCAATCATATCTATTTCGTATAACTACCTCGCTCAGCAGCCCCCTGATTGCCATCAAATTTTCCTTACAACTGTGCACTATCCCTGATTACTACCCTTTGAACATCATAATATAAATTAGCTTACATGAAGAGATATTTGATTTAGAGTATATTATATATATTTTTTCTCTGTTTAAAATTTAACAAAGAAAAATCCTCAGATAATCTCACTGTACTCATCTTTATATATGTAAGTATTATTCAAACATGCTTGCCAACATTTTGTCAATTTCTTCAAAAATTACCACATGCATTGTTTTAAACAGGTAAATCTAGTCAAAGGGTAAAGTTTACTCACCTAATTGTTGAACAGCGGTGTTGTTGAACAGGGGCCTATTACTGGAGCCCGACATTCGATTGAAGCTTGACTTTGAATTTGTAACTTGATTTGTTGATTTGAATCTGTTGCTATTTGAATTTGAATTCGCACTAGCTTTAGATGATCTCACTTTGTTCAGTTATAATCCTGGTAGGTGTTTAGTTTAGTTTTAACTTTGTTGTTCATAACTTTCGATCTGGTTTTAAAAAAAAAAGATGAAGGAAGTCGAGATTGAGAGAAGAGATTACGGAAAATTTGGAACTGCTTTTCAGCTTATTCACTAGCCATTATATTATTAATTTCTCAAACAAATGACACTTGTTAAAATTTATGCTAGATTTGTTACACTTGTTATTTCCCATGATTTAAACACTTACATTTGTAATTTGAATGATAAATTATATTTTAGTTTATATATATGTATATGTTTTACCAGTTTATATGCTAACACATGTGTTTATGTATTTCATTTATTTTTAAATTTATTTAAAGCTTTTATATAAATATCCAAAGTAGTTAAATATTCTTTGTTAATAAATTACCTTTATAATAAATTTTGTATTTTATAAATACCTATTCTAATTTATATAAATAACTCTTTTTTTAATTTTTTTTTTTTCTTTTTTTTTAAAAAAAGACCAAATTATACAAACAATTTATATCCTCAATAAAATCAAATAAAATCAAAGTATAATTTAAGATATATATATATATATATCTTTGAATTTCAATTCAAATGCCCAAATTCAAATTTAAGTTTCAAATCAATTCTACATATACATATTTTTAAACAAATACAAATCCAACTTGTATATAATAATTCTGTTTAAAATCTATGTATATATATATACAACTTAATTATAAATATAAATATTTATTTGATCATATACATTTGTTCAATAAATTTAGTATTGCTATTAATTAACCCAGTTATATTATTAATTACAATACCCAGAAACCCGGGTTATTACAATATCACTATATATGCAATTGAATTCAACATTTTTTAGGAATCCAGTTGGATCCCTCCAACCTGTTTTCCTGCATCCACAGATGTTAGCAAAAGATGAAAATACCAATTCCACTTCGAGGTGGAATATCTCGGTATATAGGGCCATCCGCTGTATGAATGCAGAAATATCAATCATTCCAACATAAATATACTACTAAATATAATATCACATCCAACTGATAACGATGCATGAACTTAACCAATCAATCATTTAAAACTAACCACTAACAGTCTAAAATTGAGTGAGATTAACTCACCTTGAATTTTTACATTGCGAAACATTCCTATTTTAAATTAAATCAAACACATTCGATTTAACCTAAAATTTTCACTAGCACCGAATGACTCCAGATCTATTCCACTGCGTAGCGGTCGTCACTGCGATTTCAACGCCGCTTGTTTCGTCCGATTCTGACAACGTATGAATGAGATATGCATTTTAAAGTTTATATACATATTAATATAATAATTTTCGGTTTATTTTATTTTATAACAACAGATCTAAGATCGACCCTATATTTCAAAATAGGAGATCAAAGACGCACTTTTTCCTTCCATCCCTCTTCGTTCATACGCACATGCCCAGGGTTTTAAACCCATCGCCACCATTCGTATATCATCGTCGCTTCCTCCACGCTTCACTAGGCCATGATCGGAGGCCATCAAAACATGTGCCCAAGCGAGCTCCACTCACAAATGGCACATGGATGAGCTCGGCCGCCCTAGTGCTTTCCACAACCTATTCGAACATGATATGCTTGAACCCAAACTACCACCCCGTCGATCCACTCACTCGATCATGACCGTTGGATGGAGAGAAGTCGACGAGCTCTACACTTTTTTAGTTGGAAATTTTTGAAGTCGATGGATTGGGTGGATTTCGAGGAGGAAAATCATTCGTTTTCGGCCATTAATGCATACTGTGGCGGCTACGAACGATTTCAATAGGGTTCACTGCAGGGACAGTGTATATATATACATATACATAACTTAATAATATATATCAATTTTTACAAGCTTTTTGAAATGAACACTAAATGAAACATATCGCCCCTATTTCGAACACAACGGAGCAGATTTTGGGGTCTAATTCCATCATATGTGGTAAATAGCCTTTTAAACTGATTTTAAATATTAAATTTTCGATATTTATTTCAACGCGTTTCAATCCTGCACAACCAAATGGTAACTCCAAATGCTATGAAATTTGAAAATCCGATAATAGTACATTATTACAGATCCAATAGAACTAGTTTCATTGAATTATGAGATTTTGCCTCGAAAGGCTATTCTAGCCCGAAAATTGAATCGGGCGATTTTCAAAACCGTCGAAATCATTTAAAATTTCAATTTTAAAAACTTACCAACTTAATTATAATTCAAATGGAATTTATATTCATATTAGATGTCATTCTGATTTATTTTAAGTCAAAATTTGATTATTTACATTATTAAATATTCACTATTTAGTTAATATATCAATTTCCAATTTTTAAACTTATCCACTTTAATTCCGTTCACAAGTCCAATTTTATAATTCTAATCCAAATAGAATTTAAATCAATATTAGAATGATTTTTCACCCCCTTTATTCTCAGATTCCCGTATTATCCTAATTCCTAGTTATTAATTTTTATTATTTACCAAATAAATTTATTGCGATATTTAAAATTATAAACCATTTCACTGATTCTTCCATGTCCAAAATCAATTTATAATTCAAATTCAACATTTAAAATAAATTAAATGTCCAAAACTAACGACCAAAATTCTAGGCCGTTACGTTTCTCCCCCCTTATAAAAATTTCGCCTCCGAAATTTGCTGAAGTAGGAAAAATGGTTCCCATTTCTTACCTAAAACCTACTTAATTAAAATTCTATATTCACTTCCCAAAACCTTTAGTTTTTAGCCAAAACAATTTTCTTTCATTTCTAGCTCAAAAACCTTTTATTTCAACTTCATTTCAAAAACCAACTTTTCCTAGTTAACAAATCCGAAAAAATTCAAAAATTTTCGAACATCCTAAATTTTTGAATTTTTTTGACAACCTCTCCTTTGTACGTAGAGCCTTTTACAATATTACAAAAGAGATAAATATGTGTACATCGACCCACACGGTCGAAGAACGAAATATATAACAATATTTTATCATTGCTTTATTTTATTTCATAGGCGTACCTTTATTTAAGCGTTTTTAAGCAAGCGGCTTTATTATATGCATTTACGCAATCCGAACTCTACCCAATACTCCCTTGTAACTGTACTTACTCAAAATAAGCACATAAGTAACAACAACATGAAATTTTATAATATTTCATTTATTTAACTAGCCCAACACATCAACTTCATAAACCAAACATGCCAAACATATATTACAAGCAATCATAGGGTTTGAACACTAATTTAATTTCCTACTCATGGACCATATATCATCTTATTAAATCCTAATGATTTACAACTGAATTTATTGCATTTAATTCATATTTACAGCAAACAAACTCATACATTCCAAACTGGTTTCTATGTACTTTACTTGCATACCTTCACCTTTATTCAATTTAAAATTGATTACTAATCAATCTATTTGCTTTCCGTTTATAATTCACTTTCATTATATGCAAGCCCATTTCATTAACTTCAATTTATCCCCCTTTTAAATTGACCGTAAACCAATTTATCTAATTTCCTTTTGATTCCCATTTATGCTATTCACCACCTTGTTTTCTTTACTTTACATTAACTCATTCTAATCAATGTTAATTCTATTTATGAATCATTCCATAAATAACCACTTAAGTTAAATTTCCATTGTTAATCCATTTTAAATTGATCTCATTCAACTTACTTGTTTCCATTTACTTAGTATACCCAATTTATACTATAGCACTTGGGGACCATTTCATATAATTGTCTTTAAGTTTATTATAAACATTCCATATCACTACTTAAGTTATATTCAGCTTTGCAACTTAAATTCACACTCAAACTTATCCTATCCACATTCCAAAATCATATTCAATTTATTTATTCTTAAATTGAATTCATTTCTTGTTATCAACTACTTAACCATTTCAACTTGGTTATACTTTTCCACTTCCTTAGTTTTAATAAGTTATATAATTTATTTATTCACATTTCCATGACTTTCCACCTAAGTCTCATCTTCATTTAATATTCATAACCTACAATTATATAATCACTTCACCATTCATATTTATACTCTACTTTACTCAATTTCAATTCACTTTTCATTTAAAAATTAGATTTTAATTTTCCATTCTTTACTATAATACCACCGTTTTCATTTAGGCTTTACCATTGCATTTTCCAATTCATAAGTTCAAAAACTTATTTACTTAAAATCTCTTTTTGCTTACTTGAGTTCATTTACATTTTATAATCACAACTCTGGATTATCTATGTCACTTAACACTTAAGTGTGTCCATTTCATTCAATAATTATAATTTACAATTATATAATTATTCTACATTTCAACTTAATTTCCAATTCAAATCAAATTCAACTTCTATATTTAACTTATCTTAAGTTAAATTTCAACCCATCTCACTCACCTTAATTTACTCAAGTAAATTTAATTCTAGGATTTAAAATTTACATTTCCTTTTCTTATATATGTCAACTTCAATTTACAAGTTCTAAACGATTTTATTCCGACTTCACAAAACATTTAAACTAAAATCTCAGAATTCGATTACCCGGTTTTATTTCAAAACACATTGAAATCATAAATATACATACATCACTTTGGTAATTTCAAATCGCACCCTTGAAATCTCAAAACAACTTAGTTTTACCCAAAACAATTTCCCTTATGGAATTTCCTAACAAGCTTGTTTATCAACAAGTCCAAACAAACAACCACAGCCAATCACTATGGTAGCAATCCATCACATAGAAACTCGAAAATGAATACTGATGATATGGCCACCATCACCAGGATTATTTTCTAGCGACTGAAGTGAGTTCAGTGCTTCCTTACTCCTAAATTTATTTTAAAACAATTTCTATTCAAAAAAATATTTCCAAAATAATACTCCATTATTCCCTCCAAACCACTTTGGAAAACACTTTCCAATATTCTCAAGACTTGAAAATCCCCAAACATTGATTCAAATTCATTTTAAAGCATTTTTCAAAATTTTCAGGATTCAAATTCTGGTTTTTTAGCATTTTGTTACCGATATCGATTTTTGATCGGATGATCTTACCACTGATATCATTATACCATTCCGATCGCCTCATCGCGCTGATCTCCGTAGTATATCCATTTCTGTATTTTGAGGTCCGGTACACGACGTAAACGATAAAACGGAGCATCGTATCGACACCGTAAATTGTGACCGTTAGCTTTTTTGCTTTTCAAATTTTAAATGTGCAGTCCAAGAAATCTAATAAATTGCTTTAAATTGTGTTACCTGAAATTGATAGCTGGCACCCATCACTTCAATTTATTAATTTGCGGGTGCATTCATTTTGGGACTCTTCGTTTCTTTACCATTCTTAATTTTTTTTACGTTATATATACTTTATTTCTTCCTAGAGCTAGCCTGCTTTTCATGTTGCCTGTAGCCATTCTTATCTTCCTTCCAACCTCCTCCATGCTTACCTTGCCCACGCACCCTACCTCGTCCCTCGCCCAACCCATTCTCCCAAGATCCTACATGTCAGCACCTATCTCACCGAGAACCCACCAACACTGCCCCAAGCGCCCTACATCAGTCCAGTTCACCATCATTGTTCCTCCTCGGCAAGCATCACCGAACCCCTAACCACAAAACCGAGCCCTCTATGGCCATACAGCCTTTGCCTCTGACCCACAGCTACTTGCACACTCTACCTGATAGCAACTGCCTCCAAAGAACCAAGCAGCCTGTCCATTTTTCACTCACTTCTCATAAAACAACCACTCGCCCTGGATCCAACAACCTTCCCCGAACTAGAGACCTTTTTGCCTGCCTTGCCGACGAGCAGCCAACATTCTCCTAATTTATGTAAGTGTATTATTTTAATTACATATCGTATATATATGTAGCTATTTATATATGAGTGTTTTACAAACAATATACCTATAAAATTGATGTGCACATAAATGTGCATATTTTTACCATCATATTTATTCTTTTTAAATTAAATAAATGATCATTATTAGGTATTTCACTTTACCAAAATCCATATTAATTCGAAATTATCACATATCCATCTTCATATAGGGGCAAAACAGTCATTTCTGTGCATATATTACTTTAAAAAAAATTAATTGGAAATCTACACATATTTTTTAGGAATTTGGTCTCAAATAGGATTGGTTTCATGAAGGAATATGCATGCACAAAGAATATAAAGAAACGAAGATGGAAATAATTCAAAGTGAAGATCATGGAGGACCCTATCTACCCACCACCTTAATGTACAAATTAGAGGCTAACGCACATGCTTATGGAATTAATGGCTTCATGTACACTTAAATAATGATTAGTAGAAGCTAATGATTACTTGGCTTCCACACTTTCTTAAGGGTGGTTTGGTCATTCCGCAAATTATGGATTAGGGTTTCATGCATGTATAAATAACCCCTTATGTTTCATGTAACCTTCCTCTTACTTAGTCTCTTTTTAATTAGTTTTAATTTAGAAAATAAATCAATGCTCTCTTTCCTTCCATGGCTACTTAGCCATTTCTTCTCTTATGTAATTCTTTTTTTCTTCTTTTATGCAATGTTAATCTTTGATTCTTTTTAATTACATGTTCATTTCCTTTTATGCAAGTAATGCAGATGTAACGACCGTGATTTTATTACCGCCGTAACAAATATTTTAAATGGAAAATTTGAAACAAAAATGTTGTAAAGTCAGTAGCCTAAATAATAGTAGCATGTTGAAATAAAAAGGGCTTTTGCCTTCAAGTGAGAAATGGATTCATATTAGAACAAAGTGGAATATTGTTTATTGCTATGCCATGAACACATTATGGTAAAGAAAAATATAAATTTTTTACATTGCTGTAAACACTTTGTCATTAAAGCCTAGAAAAGAAAATTGAACCAAATGTTAACACTTTACATTATTCCTTACTTCTTCTTTGCTTTGCCATCAATATCACAAATGAAAGTTTTGAATACATTTTGGTGTCAAACTGTGAAAAAAGAAAATACCTAAACTATGCGCCTATCATCATTTTAGCCGTGTACTTTTCGTGTTTGAAGCAAAATTTTCATTAATGCAATAGTAGACATCACGTTGTAGATTTAATGCAAGCGTACAAACATTCCTTTCAACACTCCTCTTTTTTTTGTCCTTGACTTGTTCTCAGTATTAAACCTCTACAACACTTTTACTTATTCTCAAAAGCTTAGTGAAGCATTAATGGCAGATCTATAAATAAGTGGTTCCAGTAGCAATTGAATTGTGAAGGAAATTTTAGGTGAGTATTACTCACATTACTAATCCTTAGTTATGCCAGATAATTGTTTTTTTGGCTTCAACTTGTTCTCTTCATTGTCTGACTTTGACAAAGGTTGGTAACACTTTATTTGAGTGCGTTAAAAAAAAGGTGGCACAAAAATAGTGCATGTGTTAAAAATGGTTACTGCGGTACGTTTTTGGGTCTGCATGAAAACTTTAGCATCACTTGTTTTGTTCTATCCCCCGCGCATGCTTATTGATATAGACGTGCTTGTATGCATATTTTGCATACATTTCATTGCCATTTTTTTTATCACATACTGTTTCGGCTTCGACCTATAAAAGTGAATAATTGTTTCGACTTCAACATGTTTTTCACAAACTCTGGTTTTGGGTACGTGTGCGTGTTTGGTTACCAGTAGTGTTTTGCTTCCCATTTTCGAGTATGATTGTGTACACGTATAGGTGTCCAGATCCAAGTTGCACAAGTTAGCAAAAATTTACCTTTTGCTTGAAAAGAATTAGGGTCAGACGTGTCTACATGTAAGGAGTTGAATATATTTCTTTGGTATTTGTATCACAGTGTAGCGTGCGAAATATGGTCAGGTATGGTTGCAAGAAATTCGTGCGTGCAAGTGTTCTTTCACGTATGTGTGTTGTGTGAAGTTTTTTTTCCTGGCCACTTGCCTTTTACGTATGGATGTCCAGAGTTACATTGCACTGAAATGTAAACAGGTCTCCTTATTTCGTTTTTACAATTTCGTATATGCATTACATGATGTGATGGAAAAGTTTCAATACGAGAATCCAGACCACTTGCATTCTTGCATACAATGTTTATACGTATCCTGGCATATATATCATAATTTGCATGCTAGTTATGGTAGTATTGTCAGGTTAAAAACTTTTAATGCATTATTGGTATAAAAGGTTAGACTACACGTGAATGTGTTCAAGTGTTTTAAATACCTGTGTTTAACTCGTTGAACCGGTGTTTGGTTTTAAAACGTATTTTAACGCCGTTATTTTTATAACGAAATTTTTACACCGGTGCGATATTTTGAAACGCGTGTTGTTTTCATGGTATTTTTGACGAATAAATATACTGTTGTTTTGACTGCAGTAACCGTCAATTTAAAGTGGATTTTCAAGCGGTTATCCCGCAACACTGGTTTGGCACCCGTTTTTACGATGTTTTGTGAAGTGCAATTTCCTCGTCGAAATTGCTACAGATGTTGCTGTTTTAATCATGTGTTTTAAAAATCGGTTTAAAATAAAATTGTTTCCAAATTTTTTACAGTTTGCACTTTCAAAAGAATGAGGAAGTGATTTAAACGATTCAGCAAAATTGAGGACTATGAACCCTTACTTTACTGATTCGGTTAATTCCGGACATGTCCGTTTAAGAACGTAAAATGTTATTTATGTAAAATACACAATTATGCACTTTCAAGGAAACGATGAAGAGATTTAAACGATTTAGCAAAAGTGCGAATTATGGAACCACACTTTTACTATTTCGGTTAATTTAGGACTCGTTAATTGAAATATTCGTTGCTGTTTGATGATTTTGATGATTTTGTTAGGCTTTCGAGCCACTATGCTGGGCCTTTGGGTTATATGACGGACCTTCGGGCCAAATACCAGTACTAAACCTTCGGGTCATTTGTTGGGCGCCAAAATTATGATGACAGTACTTGGTAGGCTTCGGCCATATGTTGATGCACGTGTGGCGTAGCTTAGACTCGCCATATGATGGGATCGATCCACTTTTATGTTGATTTTCTAGCTATCTATTTTTTATTTCTAGATTTTGTGAATTGCTGTTTTGAATTCAATTGTGAATTTGAAAGTTGATTTTGATGGAGTTTGATGTGATTTCTTCATTTAACTATGTTGATTTCTTATGTTGAATGGTGTCATTCGAGATTATTATGATTTTTCTTAATGATGTTTATGATGTATTCACTTCTAAGAATAAACTAGAATGGTCCGTTTATTATTTTCTTTTAAATAATACTAGTGTCAGACCAAGTTATTGCACGTTCTTGTGAACCATCGGTTGTTGTAGCATGTATCCAGACTTGTCTTCCACTATATATCTGATATTTCTGTTCTGATGTGATTATACTATCGGTGTTGTTGTTATTATGAGTTGTTCTGGATTTTTCTTTAGCCATTGTAGTTTCGTTTTAGATTTGGATTGAATTTATATCGTTGGGAGTAATTTTCACAACTCCTATCGATTTAATTAATACTCATCTAAGGCATAACTTGCGGATGGTCGCTTCTAACAAGCCTTATTCTTCGCAATAGCAGACGTTATCCCTTATAAGAACCTTTGTTATTGTCAGCATAAAGGTGGGGCGTCATAGCTTGGTACCAGAGCTGAAATTCAGAACAAATTATAATATACACAGAACAGAAACATAATGGAACATGTGTTACAACTATTCGGGGGTTTTATTCGTGCTTTTCTAATCTATTCCTTACTCTTTAACATATGGAGTATGGCTAGGAATAAAATTATATATTCCGTAGTATTCCATTTGGTAAATTTCTTATCAATTGTTTATTGTTTTAATAAATCTTTACCTCCTCTTGTCTCTCAGCCTATGGCTGGAAGAGGTAGAGGGAAGTGTTCTTCTGCAAGCCCGTCTAGTGGATCTCATCCGAACAGTGTCTATATGTCAGCTGATCAGTTTATGGAGCTATTTCGAGGTACTCAGCCTCCTGTTGCTACTCCCGCAGCTTCTAATCACAAGTCTGCCTTCGCCCGCATGTGTAGCGACTATTCCCACCTTGGGGGCCAACCTTTCAAGGGATCGGAAAGTGAAATGGAGGTTCAAACTTGGTTGCGCACATGTGAGAGCATATTTTCTCGGATGGATCTTTTGGATCATCATCGCGTTCTCGTGGCATCTAGTATATTGTAAGAGCGTGCGCTTGATTGGTATGAGCTCTTTATTACGAAAGTTGATGAGTCCTCTCTCTCTTGGATTCATTTTAAGGAACGATTCGAACTTAAGTTCATTCCTGAATCAGAAAAGGCGAATCTTGCTCGTAGTTTCCTTGAGTTGAAGCAAGGAAAGTCCTTTATTTCTGATTATGTTGCATCTTTCGAGGCCTTATCCAAATACGGAGTTGAGTTCGTTAACAGTCCGCGTAAGAAGAATCTTCGTTTTGTTGATGGGTTGAAGAAGTATTTGAAGAAAGTTCTTTTGCTTCAGCTTAAGCTCTCTTTTGAGGAGCTTATTGATTCGGCTCTTTGTCTTGAAGCTGTTGAAAAGGAACGTGATAGTGGTGATGATGTTGAGGTTTCTAATAACCCCAACAATAAGAGGTTTCCATTTCATAAGCATAATTCTTCCAACCAGAAGAAGAAGAAGCAAGCTACCTCTAGTTCTCAGGATAGTAGTGCACCTTATATTCAGAGGGCGTGCTATAATTGTGGTTCATTAGATCATCTTATTCGCAATTGTCCTAAGCCTCGCATTTGTCGTTATTGCAAGAAAGAAGGTCATTGGGTTTGGGAAGCTCAATGTTCTTAAAGCTTTTGGTGATTCTTCTTAACCCAAAGGTATTACTCCTTATGTTTTGGAAGGTTTCATTTTATTTCATGGCCGTTCGATTAGAGTTCTATTCGATACGGGTGCATCGCATTCATTCGTGTCGAAAGAGCTTGTTGATATTATTCATTTGGATGTTATTACTCTTTGCGACCCTTTGAGGATTGTAAATCCTATTGGTGGATCCGCTACTCTTGGTTTGTTGTGTGTTGATGTTGAAATTATTCTTTGTAGTTTCTCCTTTCATGCGAATCTTCATGTTATGGATCATCTTGGTTTTGATATGATATTGGGTATGGATTGGCTTGTCCGTTATGAAGTTCAAATCCTATGTCCCGGAAGAACTTTATATCTCAAGCATCCGGATGCTAGCGAGCAGTTATCTATTATATTTCAAAGTATGGACCATGATTCGAATGATTTTATTTCTTCCTTCGAATCAGAGGATGTCATAGATAATATTCCGGTTGTTTGTGATTTTTCTGATGCTTTTGATCCTATTTCGAGACTGCCGCCGAAGAGGGTAATTGAGTTCTATATTGATCTTATATCTGGTGCACATCCTGTTAGTCGTCCTCCCATGAGGATGTCTGCTAAGGAAAATGAGGAACTCAAGCAACAATTATCTGAGTTGGAAGCCTAGCATTTTATTTATTCTAGCTCATCTCCTTGGGGCGCCGCCGTTATCTTTGTTAAGAAGCCAGATGGTACTCTTAGGCTTTGCACTGATTATCGCAAGCTTAATGAGCTCACTATCAAAAATAGGTATCCATTACCTAGGATCGATGACATGTTCGATCAATTAAGTGGCGCTAAACTGTTCTCTCAACTCGATCTTGCTACCGGTTTTCATCGGTTACGAGTGACGGAAGATAGCATTCCTCTTACCGCATTCCGTACTCGTTATGGTTCTTACGAATGGCTTGTTATGCCGTTCGATTTGACGAACGCTCCAGCGTATTTTGGTGATCTTATGAATCGGATATTCCGGGAATATCTCGATAAGTTTGTCTTGGTTTTCGTTGATGATATTCTTATTTACTCCAAATCTGAAGCTAATCATATTTAGCATTTGGAGATTGTTTTGAGCACACTTCGTCAACATCAGCTATATGCCAAATTCTCCAAGTGTCACTTCTGGGAGAATAAGGTGAAGTTTCTTGGTCATATTTTTTCTTCCGATGGTATTTCTGGCGATCCTTCCAATACCGAGTCTATTCAAAATTGAAAGAGACCCGAGACCGTTATTGAGATCCGTAATTTTCTTGGATTGGCGGGTTATTATCACCGGTTTATTAAGGACTTTTCTCGTATTGCATTACCACCTACCACTCTCACGAGAAAAGCTGTTCCTTTTATTTGGTCGGATAAGTGTGAGAATTCTTTCTTGTAGTTAAAAGATCTCCTTACTCATGCTCCTATTTTAGTGGTTCCCGAAGGGAATCATGATCTTGTGGTTTATACCGATGCCAGTGGTTTTGGGCTCGGTGCGGTTCTCATGCAAAAGGATAGAGTAGTTGCCTATGCTTCTAGACAACTAAAACCTAACGAGATTCGTTATGCTACCCATGATTTGGAGTTAGCTGCTATAGTCTTTGCTCGAAAGATTTGGCGACATTATTTATTGGGTGAGCGTTTTATACTCTTTACTAATCACAAATCTCTGAAGTATTTATTTACTTAGAAAGAGCTTAATATGAGGCAACAACGTTGGCTCGAATTTCTTTCTTCATATGATTTCGATATTCAGTATACCCCTGGTAAGGGTAATCGAGTTGCTGATGCGCTTAGTCGAAGGCAGCAGATGATGCTAACAGAGTGGAATATTTGGAAGCTTTATCTCTTTGTGATATTAGAGACCGTCCTTCAGTTTCTGATTCTCTCGTGATTTTATTTAGCATGGAAGCTCGTCCTAATTTGTTGGATCGTGTTGCCGATGCCTAGAAACAAGATCCACATATTGCTTATCTTATTCAGAGTTGTAAATCGGAATCTCGAAGTGATGATCTAAAGGATTTTGATATTGATGTTCATGGTTGTATTCGAAAGAAGGGTAGGTTGATCGTGCCTAATATTTCTAATCTTAGAAATGACATTCTTGAGGACTGTCATCGTTCTAAGTATACTGTCCATCCAGGTAGTACTAAGATGTATGCTGATATGAAATGCTTATACTATTGGGAGGGTATGAAGCGTGATATTGCAAGTTATGTAAGTCATTGCATGACTTATCAACTTTTTAAAGCAGAACACCAGCGTCCCAGTGGTCTTTTGCAGCCTCTTAAGATTCCATTATGGAAATGGGATCAGATTTCCATTGACTTCATTGATGGTCTACCTCGTTCAAGGTCGGGCCATACCAGTATCTGGGTGATTGTTGATAGATTGACTAAATCAGCCCATTTTATTCCTACTAAGTCCAATCGGACTGCTCCTTTGTTAGCTAAGCTACTTATTAAAGAAGTCGTTCGACTTCATGGAGTGCCTAGGTCTATTGTTAGTGACAGAGATCCGCTTTTCATCAGTGGTTTCTGGCGGAGTCTTCAGAAAGCTTTGGGCACTAAGCTCAATCTCAGTACAGCTTATCATCCACAGTCTGAAGGTCAAACTAAAAGGGAATCAAGTTTTGGAGGATCTCCTTCGAGCTTGCGTTCTTGATTTTGGTGGTAGTTGGGAAGACCACTAACCTCTTATTGAATTCTCTTATAACAATAGTTTTCAATCCAGTATCGGTATGGCTTCTTTCGAAGCTCTTTACGGAAAGCCGTGTCGATCACCATCTTTTTGGTTGGAATCGGGGGAAAAGTTAGTTCTCGGCCCCGATTATATTCGTGATTATTCTGAGAGGATTGATATTATCAGATAGAGAATGAAAGAGGCTCAGAATAGGCAGAAATCTTATGCCGATCATCGTAGGAAGCCTTTGGAATTTTCTGTTGGCGATCTGGTATTCGTTCATGTTTCCCCGATGAAGGGTGTGGTGCGTTTTAGTAGCTTCGGGAAAACTGGCTCCTCGTTATATTGAATCATTTCCTATTACGGAACATATTGGCCCTATTGCTTATCGTCTATCGCTACCTGTTCAGTTTTCGAGAATTCTTGACGTATTTTATATATCACAGCTTCGTCGATGCCTTCGAGATTCAGATTCTATTATTGTTCCTCATATGTTGCAAGATCTTGAGATCTCACCCGACTTGTCTATTGTGCAAAATCCTATTCGTGTGTTAGCTACGGAGGTGAAACGCCTTCGAAACAAATAAGTTCCGCTTGTGAAGATTCAATGGTCCGCAAACCCCAAGGATTGCACTTGGGAAACCAGAGAATTCATCGACCGTTCTTATCCCGGTTTTCTCTCCTCTTCGGGTGGGGTGAGCATTCTTATCTATCTTTTCTATTTTTATATTTGCTGTGATAAATTATTTGTGTTATGGACAGCTTCTAGTATGAAAATTGCGGGGACGCAATTTTATAAGGGGGAGTCTGTAACGACCATGATTTTATTACCGCCTTAATAAATATTTTAAATGGAAATTTTTAAATTAAAATTTGAAAAAAAACGTTGTAATGTCAGTAGCCTAAATAATAGTAGCATGTTGAAATAAAAAGGGCTTTTGCCTTCAAGTGAGAAATGGATTCATATTAGAACAAAGTGGAATATTGTTTATTGCTTTGACGTGAACACATTATGGTAAAGCAAAATATTAAAATTTTACATTGCTGTAAACACTTTTTCCTTAAAGCCTAGAAAATAAAAATGAACCGAATGTGAACACTTTACATTATTCCTTACTTCATCTTTGCTTTGCCGTCAATATTACAAATGAAAGTTTTGAACACATTTTTGTGTCAAATTTTGAAAAAAGCAAATACTTAAACTATGCGGCTATCATCATTTTAGCCGTGTACTTTTCATGTATGAAGCAAAATTTTCATTAATGCAATAGTAGACCGCACGTTGTAGAGTTAATGCAAGTGTACAAACATTCCTTTCAACACTCCTCTTTTTTTTGTCCTTGACTTGTTCTCAGTATCAAACCTTTGCAACACTTTTACTTATTCTCAAAAGCATGGTGAAGCATTAATGATAGATCTATAAATAAGTGGTTCCGGTAGCTTTCGAATTATAAAGGAAATTTTAGGTGAGTATTACTCACATTTCTAATCCTTAGTTGTGCCATATAATTGTTTTTTTTGGCTTCAACTTGTTCTCTTCATTGTCTGACATTGACATAGGTTGGTAACACTTTATTTGAGTGCGTTAAAAAAAGGTGGCACAAAAATAGCGCATGCGTTAAAAATGGTTACTACAATTCGTTTTGGGTCTGCATGAAAACTTTAGCATCACTTGTTTTGTTCTATCCTCCGCGCATGCGTATTGATATAGACGTGCTTGTATGCATGTTTTGCATACATTGCATTGCCTGTTTGTTTATCACATACTTTGTTTTGGCTTCGACCTATAAAAGTGATTAATTGTTTCAGCTTCAACATGTTTTTCAAAAATTTTGGTTTTGGGTACGTGTGCGTGTTTGGTTATAGGTAGTGTTTTGCTTCCTATTTTCGAGTTTGATTGTGTACACGTATTGGTGTCTAGATCCAAGTTTCACAAGTTAGCAAAAATTTATCTTTTGTGTGAAAAGAATTAGGGACAGACATGCCTATATGTAAGGAGTTGAATATATTTCTTTTGTATTTGTATCACAGTGTAGCATGCGAAATATGGTCAGGTATGGTTGCAAGAAATTCGTGCGCGCAACTGTTCTTTCACGTATGTGAGTTGTGTGAAGTTTTTTTCCAGGCCAATTGCTTTTCACGTATGGATGTCCAGAGTTACATTACACTGAAACGTAAACAGGTCTCCTCATTTCATTTTTACAATTTTGTATATGCGTTACATGATGTGATGGAAAAGTTTCAATATGAGAATCCAGACCACTTGCATTCTTGCGTACAATGTTTATACGTATCCTGGCATATATATCATAATTTGCATGCTACTTATGGTAGTATTAGCAGGTTAAAAACTTTTAATGCATTATTGGTATAAACGGTTAGACTACACGTGAATGTGTTCAAGTGTTTTAAATACTTGTGTTTAACTCGTTGAACCGGTACTGGGTTTTAAAATGTATTTTTACGCCATTATTTTTATAACAAATTTTTTGCACCGGTGCTATGTTTTGAAACGCGTGTTGTTTTGATGGCATTTTTGACGAATAAATTTACTGTCGTTTTGACTTCAATAACCGTCAATTTTAAAGCGGATTTTCAAGCAGCTATCCCGCAACACTGGTTTGGTACCCGTTTTTACGATCTTTTGTGAAGTGCAATTTCCTCGTCGAAATTGCTACATATGTTGCTGTTTTAATCACGTGTTTTAAAAATCGTTTTAAAATAAAATTGTTTCCAAAAATTTTACAGTTTGCGCTTTCAAAAGAATGAGGAAGCGATTTAAACGATTCAGCAAAATTGAGGACTATGAACCCTTACTTTTACTGATTCGGTTAATTCCGGACATGTCCGTTTGAGAAAATAAAATGTTATTTATGTAAAATACACAATTGTGCACGTTCAAGGAAACGATGAAGAGATTTAAACGATTTAGCAAAAGTGCGAAGTATGGAACCACACTTTTACTATTTCAGTTAAATTCGGACTCGTTAATTGAAATATTCGTTGCTGTTTGATGATTTTGATGATTTTGTTGGGCTTTTGAGCCACTATGCGGGGCTTCGGGTTATATGACGGACCATTGGGTCAAATACCAGTACTAGACCTTCTGGTCATATGTTGGACCATCGGGTCATTTGTTGGGTGCCAAAATTATGATGACAGTACTTGGTTGGCTTCGGCCATATGTTGATGCACGTGCGACGTAGCTTAGACTCGCCATATGATGGGATCGATCCACTTTTATGTTGATTTTCTAGCTATCTATTTTTGATTTCTAGATTTTGTGAATTGCTGTTTTGAATTCAATTGTGAATTTGAAAGTTGATTTTGATGGAGTTTGATGTGATTTCTTCATTTAACTATTTGATTTCTTATGTTGAATGGTCTCATTCGTGATTATTATTATTTTGCTTAATGATATTTATGATGTATTCACTTCTAAGAATAAATTAGACTGGTCTGTTTATTATTTTCTTTTAAATAATACTCGGGTCAGACCGAGTTATTTCAGGATAGTCGATATCTCTGATTCTGTAGCAGCTTCAGCTTTTGGGATCTCATATAATCTTTTGTATAGCCTTCGAGGAGTTCTTTTGGTTTATTGATTTTCGTCTTATGTATGTTGGTATCCATGTATATGTACATTTGGTTCTTGTGAACCATCGGCTGTTGTAGCATGTATCCAGACTTGTCTTCCGCTATATATCTGATATTTCTATTCTGATGTGATTATACTATCAGTGTTGTTGTTATTATGAGTTGTTCTAGAATTTTCTTTAGCCACAGTAGTTTCGTTTTAGATTTGGATTGAACTTATATCACTGGGTGTAATTTTCACAACTCCTATCGATGTAATCAATACTCGTCTAAGGCATAACTGACAGATGGTCGCTTCTAACAAGCCTTATTCTTCACAATAGCATACGTTATTCCTTATAATAACCTTTGTTATTATGAGCATAGAGGTGGGGCGTCACAGTAGATTTTCCTTTATGCAATTAGAATAGTTTTTCATTTCATTTTTCTCTCTTTTCCTTTTCTTTTTCGTTAATGTTGCAAGCTATATTTGTTGTTTTGATAGCAAAGATGAGCGGCTAATCCCTTCAATTTAGGGGTAATGAAGCTCACTAATTATGTAGCTTCAACTATTTGTTAATTCATGCTCTCTTTTTGTGTTTAATGATGATAACAGAAATGGTTTACTAGTTGTTTTTGCTTTGAATTTGATATCCTATATTGTTGACACCAAATAGGCTATGCTTAAACAATCACTAACACTAAATACCTCTTCATCAAAATATGATTAGGGCAAAAGAAAGTGATTTGAAATTCCAATTTGATGGTCTATATTTCTAATCAATAGTTAATAGACCATACTTAAAATAGATTTCATTTTCATTTTCTTTGTCAAGTTGCATGAAAGTTAGTAAGTGTTTTAAGGGATGTATTATAGTTTGATGACTTACGTTGTCTAATCAATAGCACAAACATGTCATGCTTATGATAAACACATAAATTAAAGAACTAATGACCATAAAAGAGAGATCATGATTTCATGTGTTGAACTATGTGATCTAGAGAGTGGATTTATTCTCTAAATTGTCATTTAGCTCTTATATTTGTATCCCTTTTCTTTTAGTTAGTTAGCTAATTTTCTCATTTTCTAGCTTAAATATTCTCAAACTTTGGGTTAATTTGATTGAATAGAATTTTAAAATCTACAATTCCCTATGGATCGTCCCGTGCTCGCATACATGCTACATTTGTACACCATGCGCTTGCGGTTATTTTTAATGTAAATTCGTTCGATGGTTTTCTAAACAGATAGAATTTCCGTCGACGAACAAGTTTTTGGCGCCTTTGCCGCGGAGTTGCTTAGATTTTAGTTTTCTATTCTTCGAATTATTTTTGTTTTCTTTTGGTGTGATTTTATTTTGTGTGTTTGCTTATTAAAATAAAAAAAATTGTGTATTTGTTAGTTTTTGTGTGCATTTGTTTGTGTTCTTGTTTGTTTGCATTTTTGTTTGCGTTTCCATAAAAAACCAAAACAAATCCAAAAAAAAAGTTTTATTCCATTGGCATTGCTTTTCACATACATGTTCACATTTTAGTTTTCTGTTTTTAGACTAAAACTGCATTTGTGTGCATTCCTTTCCCTCTGTTTTCATTTTGTTGGATACTGTTGTGCTTTAGTTTCTGTTTCATCTTGCATACAAAACCTTTCCTCTGTTCTCTGCACTCTGTCTTCTTGCTGCTCCCACTCCACTTGCACACAACCATCACTAGTCCACATCCCAAAACTCCCCTCTACACTACATCACTGTTAAACCTGCATCCTCATTATCCCCTCTGTCTCTCTTTATATACAAAGTTTCACTTCTTCCCAGTTCAACTACATCTCCCCTCTGACCCACCCATCACAACATCAAACTTCAATTCGACAGCAAACGAACAAGCTCCTCCTTGCACAAAAACAAAAACATCAACTGCTCACCGTCTTTCCATCACTAGCCGCTGTCCTCCACTACATAACTACCCCCTGCATATCATCACCACAAACTGCCTTCATACCATCAAAATTGCCACTATATCTACCCCTTTGTCCATTTAAAAAACACTAGCACATTCACTTCATAAAAATAGTTAACCCCTATACAAACACTTTGCCCATCCCCAAATTTGTCACTGTACAACTGCTTCACCTTGACTTCATCAAGCTACCATAAGCACAACATCAACTCACAAAACTTCAATTCCCACCCATTTCACATCTCATAACAGACCTCTCACTGCATACAAATGCCGACATCGATTCGCAATCACCCAAAACCCAGGGTTCAAAACCAACAGCAGCCTCCCTCCACATATACAATCCATTGCACCCCTCATCGACCACCTGACCGAGCTTCTACACAACACTCTGCAGTTAACCACCTCACTCAACTCCACAACAACAATCGACTTCACATCACAGCAGCATCGCATCGTTCTCGACCACCCAATCGCCTCAATAACGCCAGGTCGCAACGAACTCCATCAATCACCTTATCTCCAGCAGTCGTGAACTCCAATCGCAAATGCCAGAAGTCTACACGAACCAAAACTTCGAATACCCAGAACCTAACACTTGAACCAAGTGTAAGAAAGAAAAAAAACGAATAAGTCGATTTCAATAATTGAACATCTGGAATTGATTTTTGGAAATTTCAAAATTCTGGAATTGGGAAACTAAATTCGAATTGATTTGTGAATTATATCGGTTAGAGTTGCATTTACTGGGAAGAAGTTTGTGAAGTTGCTTGTTAATTTGGGTAGTGGGCCCACGTTGTGGGCTTAGTGAATAATTTTTGTTTTTTTGGTTGTTTTGTTTTTTAAAATCCTTTTCTTTTCTGATTTTGTTAGGCTATTTTGTGGGCTTAGTTAAGTATTTTTTGTTTCCTTTGTTTTTCTTTTGTTAAACCATTTTCTTGTTTTATTTGATTGTTAAAACATTCAAAAAAAATTGAAAATATTTTTCCTAGTTAGTGGTCAATAAAATTTTCTTGTAGATTCCTTTGTTATAAAAAAACTTGTATATATCTTGTTTTTATTTTCAGGTTGCCAAAGCAGATTAAAAGGAAGAGTTGCTTGCACCACTCTGCTTGCCAAAAAATAATTGCTGCCTTGCTTATAATTTTTTCTTCTACTTTCATCTTTACTTTTATTTGAATTGCATTGTTGATTGCTTGCATTTAAAAAAAATTAAAAAAAATCATTCGTAGTTTCATTGTAAATACACGTTAAATTTTAGCGTTGCATTTCATCCTAAAATTTTGATTAATAATAACGGTTAGACATTGATAACACTTAATTCTATATTGACAATTTGTCTTCTTTAAACAATTTAATTTCTTGGTGTCTAGGCTACGACAGAGTAATAATTATTTATAAATATTACGATGATTCGTAAATATTATAGTGGTTGTTCCTCTGAAGGTACTTAAACCTTCGGCTGCATTAATACGATGATTCGTGGTGCACCAATAAATCCTGTCCGTTACCTGGCTGAGAACTATCTTGTTTATCTAAGACAATGTGTGCTTATACAATTTTGGGTTAACTTAGGATAAATCATTTGTAATTAACCACTGCATTCATTTAGTTGCATTAGTTCATGCATATTAAAAAAAAAAATCAAAAATCCAAAATTACAAAAAATTGTAAATATTCCTTTTAGTTTTCTTTGAAATTTTTAAATCATTTTCCTTTGAAGTTTCAAATATCCAAAAAAATTAGAAAAAAAAATCCAAAAAATATATAAAACCTATTTAAAACAAAAGCCAAAACAAATTGAAATCCAAAAACAAAACAAAAATCAATTTTCCATTTTGAAAAATAAATTTTATTTGTAAATATTTTTCCTTTATATAAAAAAACCCAAACATATTCTTGAAAATGTCTGAATTTCCATATTCACTTGAATTTTACAATAGATTTGAAAATTAATATAGTCCATATGATTTCACTTCAAATTCGTATGGATATTTTAACGACAACTATTCTTTAAACGATTTGACTTTTGGGCAACAAACTTTTCAAAACGATGAGCAACCCTCAAATCTCGAAAATAACATTTTATCTTTATTTGAACTCTCTACACAGCAAAATCAAAGTATAAACGATTTGTGTAACTCATATTTGTGCAATAGTTCAAGTTAAAATAATCAAAATTTGAATTCGCTTCAAAATTCAAATGATTTCGAGTATAATCCATGCCAATTCAATTTCGAGCTTCAAAATGAATTTCAAAATCAAGATGAAAATGTGAACCAATTCTCAAATAATTTTGGTAGTGGAAATAGTTTCAACAAAGATACGATTGAAAATTTTGGTTATCAACAAATTCAAAATGAATATTTTCAAATTAACAATCATGAATTTGATTTTGTTGACCAAATGGAAAAAGATAACAGGGATTTATTACTTGGAAAATACAAAACTTTTCGTTAAAATCATAATCAAACCACGACTTGCGAAGAATCAAATAATAATATACCGTTTATCAAAATTGACAATTCTTGTTCTCAACGAGTCCAAATCGAAAATTTTCAAGTTAATAATTACAAATTTGACTTTATTGAGCAAATGAATGAAATTTACGACGATCACACAAATTTGTTGTTTGAAAAATATATGAAACAACATGATAAAGAAAACCAAATCCCAACGTGTGACGAGTCAAGTGATAATCCATCTTTTACCCAAATCGATGATTTTCAAACAACAACTTTTGAAACTGAAAATGATGATCTTAACGAAGTTGTTGAAAAGACGGTAATTGTGTTGGATTTTAATTCTTTTGAGGGCGAGAAACTGGATTTAAATTTCGATCTTCCTTTTTCTGAAAATTTGAATACAACAACTTTAGATTTTGAAATGGATATATGCGATGAAGTTGTTGATAATCCAATGAAGGAAGATGAATTTAACAAGCACGAGTTTTATGGACTTTCCGAAAATGAGTCATTAAATTCTGATGGGGAAGATTTCGATCACCATTTTGACTTTGAAATTGATAATTTGGAAGAAGTTTTCAATGGCAAACTTGAATTTCAATTTGGTGAAAATAAATGTGAATTTCAACCAATTATTTTATCTACCCCTAAAATCATAGAAAATAAAACAACTCGTACGATTTTCAATAAAACGACTTTTTTTTTCCAAATCTACACTCAACTTTGAAATCTTTGACGATTTGGTTTTTTGAGCTTAAACCGTGTCTCGCATACTTGACGAGACGAATGAACCGGTCTTTGGAAGACCGTTTCCTTTACTTTTTGACGATATACTTTCTAAGCTCTTGTAAATAATAATTCTTTTGTTTTCGTGTAAATATAGGTTTTTGTTTTTTGTTTTATTATAATTTTTTCTCCTTTCACTTGGGTCGACTGTGGGGACACAATCAAAATCAAGCGTGGGGGGGGGAGACACGTCATCTTTTTGATTTTTCAGGAGTAATTTTTCATTTTTCTTCCAAAAAAAATTCAAAACCAAAAGAATTTTTTTAAAGCATTTTTGATTTATTTTTAAAGATACACTATAGGATAAATATATTGTTTTGGCTTATTAAATTGAAACTTTTGAAAGTTTATTTATCTTAATAACAAAAAAAATGAAGTTTGATTACAAATAACAATGGTTTAACTAGTATATAGGAAGATTCATACGTGTTAATTATGAAGTACATCCTAATTGAAAATCTTTGTTTGAAAAAGTGGTTGATTTAAAGTAAAGGCTATACATTTTTTTGTCTTCTAAGTTAAATGGTGTTAAGATGATTTTTCAAAACTCTCTCTCTCTCTCTTTAAAAAAAATAAAAAAATAAAAAATAATAATATCCAAGTATTCACTCTCATTTAAAAGTCCTCACCGTTATGCATGGGTGAATTACTTGAAATCTTTGATTATGTGTTTTCATACTCATTTAAAAGTCCTCACGATAATGCATGTATGGAAAAAATGTAAAAAAACAAACATAATAAAAACCACATACGGTCAATAGTTGTATGCACGAAAGTGTGTGCACTCGCCATGCTCTGTGCTCCCCTCACATAAGCCCGAAAGGCAGTGCGTGGGTGGTATATCTGGCCTCAGTTTACCTGAGCTTGGTGTGTAATTTTTCTTGCAAACAATGAGAGAGCAAGCAATTGAAATCCTAGCACTATTTTACTTAGTTGATTTGATTTGTTATTGAAAAGAAATGAAAATACCACTTTGATAAACTTTGATAGTCAATTAAGGATCCATTTCATAGGTACACTACGTAATTAACCGAAACAACGAGTTAAACTATAGTCTATTTGCTTTGATAATTTGATTTTTATTGGAAATTTTGACAAGTAAAATGACTTAAATTCTTGAGATAATAACCAAATCCTATATTTAACTTATTTGTGTCGATTTAAAAGTAATTCCTTCATTTGTAAATATTTCAAAAACTTGCATTTATCTCTTTGTAAATAAATCTTGAATTTTGTAAATATTTTCATCCTGCATTTGGATTTTGTGGGTATATCTACTGAAAACCCCCATGAGACAACACTCGTCCTACTGGGGACACCCAGAGGTTTAACGGCTTGTTTCATACGCTCAATCAATCGTGTCTCCTACGAAAACGAATTTATCTTAGTTTCCCTATATTTGAGGACGAATAAAAAGATAAGTGTGGGGGTATTTGATGCGCACGTAAATGTGCATATTTTTACTACCATATTTATTATTTTTAAATTAAAAAAAATGATCATATTGGGTATTTTCACTTGTTTTAACCAAAATCGATATTAATTCCAAATTATCACGTATCCATCTTCATATAGGGGCAAAAACGGTCATTTGTGTGTATATATTTCATTGAGAAAAATTAATTGGAAATTTATATATATTTTTGTAGGAATTTGGTCTCAAATAGGAGTGGTTTCATGAAGGAATATGCATGCACAAAGAATATAAAGGAATGAAGATGGAAATAATTCAAAGTGAAGATCAAGGAGGACCCCACCTACCCACCACCTTAATGTACAAATTAGAGGCTAATGCACATGCTTATGGAATTAATGGCTTCATGTACACTTAAATAATGATTAGTAGAAGCTAATGATTACTTGGCCTCCACACTTTCTTAAGGGTAGTTTGGTCATTCCCCAAATTATGGATTAGGGTTTCATGCGTGTATAAATAACCCCTTATGTTTCATGTAACCTTCCTCTTACTTAGTCTCTTTTTAATTAGTTTTAGTTTAGAAACGAAATCAAAGCTCTCTTTCTTTCCCTGGCTACTTAGCCATTTCTTCTCTTATGTAATTCTTTTGTTTTATGCAATGTTAATCTTCGTTTCTTTTTAATTACATGTTCATTTCCTTTTATGCAAGTAGTGTAGATTTTCCTTTATGCAACTAGAATAGTTTTTCATTTCACTTTGCTCTCTTTTCCTTTCTTTTTCTTTCATGTTGCAAGCTATATTTGTTGTTTTGATAACAAAGACGAGAGGCTAATCCCTTCAATTTAGGGGTAATGAAGCTCTCTAATTATGTAGCTTCAATTATTTGTTAATTCATGCTCTCTTTTTGTGCTAATGATGATGATAGAAATGGTTTACTAGTTTTTTTTGCTTTGGATTTGATAGCCTATATTGTTGACACCAAATAGGCTATGCTTAAACAATCACTAACATTAAATGCCTCTTAATCAAAATATGATTAGGGCATAAGAAAGTGATTTGAAATTCAAATTTGATGGTCTATATTTCTAATCAATAGTTAATAGGCCATACTTAAAATAGATTTCATTTTCTTTGTCAAGTTTCATGAAAGTTAGTAAGTGTTTTAAGGGATGTGTTATAGTTTGATGACTTATGTTGGCTAATCAGTAGCACAAATATGTCATGCTTATGATAAACACATCAACTAAAGCACTAATGACCATAAAAGAGAGATCATGATTTCATGTGTTGAACTATGTGATCTGGAGAGTGGATTTATTCTCTAAATTGTCATTTAACTCTTATATTTGCATCTCTTTTCTTTTAGTTAGTTAGCTAATTTTCTCATTTTCTATATTAAATATTCTCAAACTTTGGGTTGATTTGATTGAATAGAATTTTAAAATCTACAATTCCCTAAGGATCGACCCATACTCGCATACATGCTACATTCGTACACCGTGCGCTTGCGGTTATTTTTAATTTAAATTTGTTCGACTGTTTTCTAAACCGATAGAATTTCCGTCGACGAACAAAAATGTTATGGTGTTTTGTAAGTATATATTGTATAAAATATTATGAGCTCACTAGAATCTGAGACTTTGAAATCAAGTATGTACTGTTGGAATTTTTTTCGAACATTTATATTTATGTACTAAGTTTTTATATATTATGCAATTCCTTGTCTATTGGTTTCTAGTTATGTATATATAAGAAGTATATATATATATTAAAGAAATGTTGAACAATTATTGTCTGCTACATGTATGCCTCGCCAATATATTGTAATTTACACTTGATGTTATAAATATAGCCGACTTTATATCTAATTCATCTAAAGTACAGTTGGTATGTGCTTTTATATTTGGTTTTGATTATATAAATTTAAATACATATATATACACACACACACACATATGCCTATATGGGTTAGTTTAAAAAAGTTACAGTATTGATAAGGGCATGTATATGTTTATATTAGCTTATATACGATTTTTTGGATTTCATGACAATATATTTTATTACGTAAGGGGTGTTTGTGAATATATAAATGTGTGTGTGTATATGTATGAAAAATTTGTTCAGTTTATTCTTTTATATATGTATATGTTAGTCATATGATATTTATATATAAATGTGCGTATATTATTATACATAAATTACATATTATTTTGATTATATAGATATATTTGTGTAATGTATATGTATGTGTGATATAACAGTTTCATTATGTGATATATGTTAATATTTGATATATATATATGAAATTTCGAAAGGAATAAAAAAATAATCTAAGTATTTTTCACATTTTTATAAGTATATATATGAGTTTATAATACCATATTTTATCCCATGTTTGTCCAGAGAAGTTATATATTATATATATAGTTTATATAATCTGATTTTTTATATATATTAGTTTGCTAAGTTATAATATGTTTTGTCTTTCTTTATATATGTGTAAGCTATATCCATTTACATGTATATATATTTTAGTATATACGTAAATTTTATAATGATCTTGAGATATATATGTATAGATTTCGATTTTGATATATATATATATATGTGTGCGTGTGTGTGTTTAAATTTGATATTGATTTAAAATGTATATGTATTATAAAATTGAATTTGTTTTAAAGTAAAATAATATACTATGCATCTCGGGTTCAGTTATATCCAGGCTGATTTTATTTTTTTTCATTTATTTCGGTTTATCAGCTCGCCTATCGAATTCGTGTCCATCTTGCTTTGATTTGGAATTTATGCTTGGATTCATAACTCATTTCATTGTCTATCCTATCTAGCCTCAAAATGTGAGCAGTCGCTCACGATTAACGTTCTTATATTTGTTTAATTTGATTTCAACTGAAACGACAATTGAACTATGTTGCTAACTTAAACTAATAATTATTTAATTGTTATATTTGAGATGGTATCATCTGTAATTGTTCACCTACGAGATATGACATCATATCCTGTTGTTTAAATTATATTGTTATTGGTGATATATGCCAGTTATGTTATTATCATATCTGTTATCACTCTACAAGTTCCTGTTAGTACAGAATTCCCTATGGGTTGAAATGATACATACTTGAATGATCTTGTAGAATAGGAGAAAATTGTTATGGGTTGAAATGAAAAACCCAATCGATTTTCATTGAATTGAATTTTGGATTGCGGGTTGAAATGATATATACCCATATATACTTAAATTACGGATTGAAATGATAAATATCCGTATCAGTTGTCCATAGGATAGAAAATTATATACAGACACCGTTGGTGTATATATATTTAAAATGATTTCCAAGGTTTTAAAAGTGAATATTTTGGTTTTAATAAATAATTAATTTTAAGATATTATTTATATATGTTATTTATAAGGGTTTAAAATTTAGACGTTTAAAAATTTATATGCTTTGAAAATTATATGGTTATAAATGAATTTAGAAATCATTTCAAATATAAAGGTTATAATAGAAATTGGTTTGAAATTATATTTATTTAAGAATTATACTTAAATAGGTTGATTTGAAATTTATTAAACTTGAGATTTTAAAGATATGGTTTTATAACTTGAATTTGATTAAAAGCAATTTAAATGAATATTTCAAATTTACATAAATTGAAATGGTATATTTATTTTTATTTAAAAATAGGGAATTTAAGGTTTATTTAAGTGACACTGATTTGTTATGTAAACATTTCAAAACTAAATAATAACGAAGTTAAATTTTGATATATATGAAATTATCAAATCTAGTTTTGAAAATGTTTGAACATTTAAGCTTTGAAATATATCGAAATTAAATGGTTTATTTTGTGTTTAAATTTGTATTTGGAATTGATATAACTTGAAATTGTTTATTTAGAAATTGAATTGAATTGAAATTGATGATTTGAGATTGAGATTAAATTTGAGTTTTGGAGTTTGAGTTAATTTAAATCGATTTGTGAAATTTGAGGAAGCTATTTTATCATATAAAGTATTTTAAATTATATCTAACATTGTTTATTTATTTTACTTTATAAAATATTTTAATGTAAACTATTTTATTATAAATTATTTTAATATAAAACTATTTTAACTATTTTATACTAATTATTTTAATATAAACTATTTTAACTTATAATATTTTATATAAACTATTTATTTTATTAACTATTTTATTACGTATACCATTATTAATATCTAAACTGTTTAAAGGAAAGTATTTTGATTTCAAAGTGTTATAATTTCCAAAGTGTTATAAATTCAAATATTTGGTTTCCAAAATGTTATAACTTTGGAAGTACTATGGTTTTGGAAATGTATATATATGTATTTGAAGTGAAAAATAATATCGTGTTGATATGGTTTGACATGGATATAATATTTTGGAGTAAAAAGTATTTTGAAATGACCATGGTGTTATAAAAACGTTTGTTTGTTAAAGAGACCGAGATCGGATATTGTCATACTCTCTACCAACCGAAAACCACTTTAACAACTATGTACGTGGCGGAGATTCCAGAATGAAGTAGGATGGGTTGGTGACGATTCTATATGGTATTTACGTAGCCGTGACTCCCGTGAGTCAGCTTGATGTGGCTAAAGGAGAAGCCATGCCAGGCCAAGTGTGACGCCCCACCTCTATACCCACGCTAGCCAAGGACACTGCAGGGTAATGCCGTCAACTAACACGGAGAATAAGGCTACTTGGGAGCGACCATCTATAGCCTAGCTCTAACTATCTATTGAATATATCGACAATAGACATACCAAGCAGGTCGACATACCCAATGAACACTTAAAACAAAACCATAGATGGTTGTAGGATCTATCAGAACAGAATATAACAACTCAAATGTAATATACATCACAGAACAGTAGATCATCATATACACATATACAGATACATAACAGAGTTTACAAAATGATACATGTCAAGTGGTATAGCAAACCACAATATACAGACGAGTCAAAAGAATACACATCAGAGTTACAACAAAAAGGACTACACAAAAAGCTTTAACAAAAAGGAACAAGCTAAATAGTCCATGCGGAAGCAAAATAGGCTAGGTCCAAAAGCACCTAACCTGAAACATCTCGGTCTGACCCGAGTATAAAATACACGGGTCAGTCTAGCTAAACAAATCAGTTAGATAAACTGAACAACAATAAACCTGCAAGGTTACAAGGCATAACAAATATCTCTAAAGGAGATAACACAATCATCTAACAAAATATGAATCATACGATAACAAGCCTCATATCATCGGCAACATATGGAAACAAAAGATAAGAATATCCCAAAGCAAGCCAAAAGGCAATAACAAATACCAATAAGGTATACAAGTTCCACAAGGTAAACGCTACTCATCATGCGGCTCAAAATGACCAACACTGAAGGGCGATACCTAGGGAATATACATATGAATGAAACATCAGAAAATTTGCTCGAGCTCAGTACCGCACAAACAAGGATCCATGTGCCCGAAGACTCCAAACCCAATATCACCCATGCGGCTCATAACAACCAACATCGGAAGCAATACTAAAGGGAAACCCAATATCACCCATGCGGCTCATAACGACCAACATCGAAAGCGATACTAAAGGGCAACAAACCCGAAGGCACAAACCCGATGGCAACATACCCGAAGGCAACATACCCGAAGGCAACAAACCGTAGTGGTGAAGGTCAGAGACCCAGTACTAGACACCACTAACTGGCGGAATGTGTCATAACTCTAAAAAAGGAATCCGAAAAGTGGTAACGTGAGTTCCATAACCACTCGTTCGCACTAAACGGTTTACTATCCATTAGTTAATTTCACACTTAAAGCAGTACAAAGTTCACCTCATATCATCGGTAAACCAAACCCGAAGGTTAAAACGATCAATTGAATAGGTCGGGGATTAATCGGCAAGATAAAAGCATGGATTCATGGTCCGTGTTTTACCTAACCATTTAATCTCCCTTCCACTCCGCTCAAAGTGCGAAATTGTGTATGTGCGTTTTAAATAGAATTTATAAATCGAAGAAGGAAACTTTTAATACGATTTAGAGGGATTATTTATGAAAACCCGTGAATGAAGTCAAAAATAAGTTATCAAAGCCAGAGATGCAATGACAACCACCAAAAACCAACTTGAATAGATAAAATTTGGAAAACCAATCAAAATGAGCAAAAATAGGCAAAACAGCAAAATAGGAGCAGGTCGGTCGACCGGACTACAGGGCTCGGTCGGCTGGCCAGATGCAGAAAATAAAAAAAAGCTCGGGATAGCAGGTCGGTCGATCGGCTACAGGGCTCGGTCGGCCGAACTGCAAATTTCTGCAGTTCCTGCCCTTTCTCCTCGAATTGCCAACTCTTCCAAAATGCAATCGGTCGTGCAATGGACCTAAGGAGCCTTAGCCAGTAGATACCCCAGCTCCATTAGCTCTCCGATTCGCCACCAAAAACATGCTCAAACATCAAAGTTAGGATCTTTAAAGAATTGAACCCAAACACTAAAAATTTGGATATTAACCAATTCAACCCAAACCAAAAGCAAGTGCATACGAACAAGTGCTAGGAATTCATACCCAACATCAATGAAATCAAGAGAAGTAGATGTGAGTTTAAAACTCACCTTATATCACAAAACAAAGAAGAAGATGCTCAAACACAAGAAGGAGACCAGCAAATCTCCACTTCTACTCAACTAGCTTCAATCTAAGAATAGAACAAGTATTTTCCTAAGTTTAGGTCTAGGAATTTCTGAGGTTGAAGAGAGAAGAAGATAGAGAAGATGAAGAGGAAGCTTACCAATGTCTTCTCTTTGATATTGGAGCAAGAATCAAGTTTGCAAAGAAGAAACTATTGCTTGCAATTTCTATTTCCCTTTCCCTTCCACCATTTTCAGTTTTGCTTAAGTTAAAGAAATGAAATGAGGGTGAATGGAGAGGAGAGGGCTGAGTTAGGTTAATAAACTAACAAATGGGCTGAACCCAAACCCAAAACCCAAATAGAAAAGGTTGCAAAAATTCAACTTACTCCAAACATGTCAAAGCTTATACTTAAAAAGATCGCAAACGTCATTTTGGAACCAACGGAAATGGTATCGAGTCCCAAATCGGCCGTTTTCAAAAAGTAACATTTCGGACGAAACATCCGACTAACGACGCTATATTTAAATAAAACATTTAAGTATAAAATCGTAAATATGCGGGTTGTTACAGATCTCCCCTCCTTACAAAATTGCGTCCCCGCAATTCCTAGAGACGATATTTGTAACAACTCCATACAAACAACAATCAAAAGAAAAGGAAATAAGCTTGAGACGAAAAGATATTCTCACCGTTGCCAAGCAAAGATAGAAAACCCGGATATGATCGCTCGATATACTCTCTGGTTTCCCAAGTACAGTCATTGGGACTAGCGGACCATTGAACTTTAACGAGCGGCACATCCTTGTTCTGAAGGTGTCGCACCTCCATGTCAAGTACGGGAATAGGTTGATGTACGATAGATAAGTCCGGTGAGACCTCAAGCTCTAGCAAATCAGGAGAAGCGATAACAGAATCCGACTCCCGAAGACACTTCCGAAGTTGAGAGACGTGAAACACGTCATGAATGCCAGATAAATGAGCTGGAAGTGAAACTCTATAAGCCACAGGGCCAATACGTTCAATAATAGAAAATGGTCCTATATAGCGAGGAGCCAATTTCCCAGTCGTACTGAAACGCATAACCCCTTTTAAAGGAGAAACACGAATAAAAACAAGGTCACCGATCGAGAACTCAAGAGGCTTCCTACGGCTATCCATGTAGGATTTCTGGCGGCTCTGTGCCTCTTTCATTCTCAACCGAATAAGATCAATCTTCTCGGAAGAATCATGAACAAAATATGGACCAAGAATAAGCTTCTCCCCAGATTCCAGCCAACGTGAAGGAGATCGACATGGCCTTCCGTATAAGGCTTCGAAAGGAGCCATACCGATACTAGACTGAAAACTATTTTTGTAGGAGAACTCTACTAGAGGTATGTGATCCTCCCAACTACCACCGAAATCAAAAATAGAAACACGGAGAAGATCTTCCAAGATACGATCTACCCATTCAGTCTGTCCGTCAGACTGCGGATGATAAGCTGCACTAAAATTAAGCTTTGTTCCCAAAGCTTGCTGAAGACTCTGCCAAAAATGACTCGTGAATAAAGGATCACGATCACTCACAATAGAACTAGGAACACAGTGAAGTCTCATGATTTCCTTGACATATAACTTAGCCAAATGAGAAGCAGTCCTATTAGACTTAATTGGGATAAAATGAGCAGACTTGGTGAGGCGATCAACAATAACCCAAATGCTAGAATGGCCCGATCTCGAACGAGGTAGGCCGTCAATGAAATCCATAGAAATCTGATTCCATTTCCACAATGGAATCTCTAGAGGTTGAAGAAAACCCGAAGGGCACTGATGTTCGGCCTTAAAACGCTAACAAGTTATGCAATTACTCACATAACTCGCCACATCGCACTTCATGCCTTTCCAATAATAAAGATGACACATATCGGCATACATCTTGCTACCTCCAGGATGAATGGTATACTTAGAACGGTGACAATCATCAAGAATGTCATGCCTAAGTGCAAAATCAAAAGGCACAAAAAGACGGTTCTTCTTGCGAAGACACCCATGAGAATCAATGCTGAAATCCCGCAACGCCTCATCACAGGATCCAGACTCACAAAGATGAATAAGATGCAACAAATCAGGATCACGCCGTTGGGCATCGACAATACGATCCAACAAAATAGGTCGAGCTCCCAAACTAAATAATAGAATAGGAGAATCAGAAGATGAACCTCGATCATGAATTTCACAAAAAGATAGAGTCTCAAGAATATCCCATTCGGCAAGCATCATAGAAACAACAGCCGAATGTTTGCGACTAAGCGCACAACACGATTACCCTTACTAGGGGTATACTGGATATCAAAGTCATATGAAGCAAGAAACTCGAGCCAACGCTGTTGTCTCATATTGAGTTCCTTCTGAATGAACAAATACTTCAAGGATTTATGATCGGTAAGAGAATGAAGCGCTCGCCCAATAAATAGTGTCGCCAAATCTTCAAGGCGAAGACAATGGCGGCTAATTCAAGATCATGAGTGGCATAGCGAACTTCATTATGACGCAGTTGCCTAGAAGCATAAGCAACTACCCGATCCTTCTGCATAAGAACAGCACCAAGACCACTACCACAAGCATCGATGTAGACAACAAGATCATGATTCCCCTCGGGAACCACCAAAATAGGAGCATTAGTGAGAAGTTACTTCAATGTCTGAAAGGAAGCTTCACACTTGTTGGACCAAATAAAACGAATGCCTTTCCGAGTAAGGCTGGTGAGAGGAAGCACAACTCCGGAAAAATCCTTAATGAACCGACGGTAATAACCCGCCAATCCAAGGAAACTACGAATATCATGCACATTCTCAGGCCTCTTCCAATTCTTGATGACTTCAATCTTTGAGGGATCGACAGAAATGCCATCGGAAGATACAACATGGTCTAAGAACTTAACCCTATTCTCCCAAAAATGGCACTTGGAGAATTCGGCTCTAAGCTGATGATGACGAAGAGTACTCAAGACAATTCTCAAGTGATTAGCATGCTCGGCATCAGACTTAGAATAAATAAGGATATCATCAATGAAAACAAGGACGAACTTATTGAGATATTCCCGGAATACCCGATTCATAAGATCAACAAAGAAAGCAGGAGCGTTCGTCAAACCAAACGGCATAACGAGCCACTCAAAAGAACCATAACGAGTGCGGAAAGCAGTAAGAGGTATGTTATCCTCCGCGACTCGTAATTGATGAAAACCCGTGGCAAGGTTAAGCTGAGAAAAGACCTTAGCACCACTCAATAGATCGAACATATCATCGATCCTAGGCAATGGATACCTATTCCTAATGGTCAACTCGTTAAGCTTGCGATAGTCAATGCCAAGCCTAAAAGTTCCATCAGACTTCTTCACGAAGACGACCGTGGATCCCCACGGAGAAAAAATGGACTGAATCAACTGCTTGGGCTCAAGCTCTAAAAGCTGCTTCTTGAGTTCCTCATTTTCCTTTGTAGACATCCTCGTGGGAGGACGACTAACTGGCTGCATGCCTGGAATGAGATCAATGCGGAACTCAATTTCCCGTTTGGGTGGCAAACCCAAAACAGGTTCAAAAACATCAGAAAAGTCACAAGCAACAGGAATACGAGATATATCATCATCATCTCGCGAATTAAGAGAATGTAAAGCCATTTCAGAATTATCCATATCCCGAAGAACAAGAGATAACTGAGTAGGCGAATCCGGATGTCGAAGATACAAAATTCTCTCCGAACAAATAATCCTGGCATCATATCTCACTAGCTAGTCCATTCTCAAAATCATATCAAATCCCAGATAAGAAATAACGTTCAAATTCACACGAAAAGAAAAGCAACATAAAACAATCACAATATCATCACAAAGCATACTAAGGGTCGCGGATCCCCCAATAGGATTCACAATCCTTAAAGAAGTAACCAAACAAGAAACATCCAAGGATAAATCATCAATGAGCTTCTTCGATACGAAGGAATGTGAAGCACCCGTATCGAAAAGAACTCGTATACTATGATCATGAAATAAAATAGAACCTTCCAAAATAGATGGAGATATATCTTTGGGCTGTGAAGGACCCTCAGAAGCCTAAGCAGCATAAAGCCTGCTAGACTTGGCACCAGCCGGAACAGTAGGGAAAGCTGAAACATGATGACCTTCCTTCTTGCAATAGCGACAGAAGAGAGGCTTAGGACAAGATCGAATAATATGATTAGGAGAACCACAATTGAAACACTTCCGAATGAAAGGTGTTCCAACAGACTGAGGCTGAGAGCTAGAACTACCAGTCTTCTTCTTCTTAGAAGGAAAAGGCCTGGACTTTTGAAATGGAAATGGCCTCTTGTTGGGGTTCTTGGAAACATCAACATCACTATCATACTCCTTCTCAACGGTCTCGATATGAAGTGCCGAATCAACTAACTCCTCAAAAGAAAGCTTAAGCTGGAGCAACAAAGACTTCTTAAGATACTTCTTAAGACCAGAGACAAACTTCAAATTCTTCTTATAAGAAGTGCTAATGAATTCAAGACCATACTTAGATAAAGCCTCGAATGATGCAACATACTCAGAAACAGAAGATTTCCCTTGCTTCAACTCAAGGAAGCGACGGTTCAATAAGACTTTTTCAGATTCAGGAACGAAATTGAGTTCAAATCGCTCCCGAAACTGAGTCCAAGAAAGAGTAGTCTCATCAATCTCGGCTATAAGAAGCTCATACCAATCAAGAGCACGCTCTTGTAATAAGCTAGAAGTTACAAGAACTCTATCATGGTCAGAAAGATCCATACGAGAGAAGATATGCTCGCACATGCAAAACCACGCTTGGACTTCAAGAACGGACTCGGAGCCTTTAAACGGCTTTCCCCCAAGATGAGAAAAATCACTGCACAGACGTGCAAAGGCCGACTTGCGAGGTGGAGACACTCGAGGAGGAACTGGAGGCTGAGTGCTCCTAAACAACTCCAAAAACTGATCGGCAGACATATAAACGCCATCCGGATGTGAGCCACTGGATTGCCCAACATCTGAATGTCGTCCCCTGCCTCTTCCTGCCATACGCTGAAGGTAAGATAAGAACAAGATTATTCATAAGGTAGATAATTCATTACGGAATACTACTGAATAATATGCATTCCTAGACGTATTCCCCAAATTCTGTCTAACCTTTGATAAAAGAAGGAATAGAAAGACACGATGATTCAAAGATTGGTATCACTTATATACTTTGATGTACCAGAATATGTGCATCTATTCTGTGTTTATCATATTTTGTTCTGAACTCAGCTCCGATACCACGCTGTGACGCCCCACCTCTACACCCACGCTAGCCAAGGACACTACAGGGTAATGCCGTCAACTAACACGGAGAATAAGGCTGGTTGGGAGAGACCATCTATAGCCTTGCTCTAACTATCTATTGAATATATCGACAATAGACATACCAAGCAGGTCGACATACCCAATGAATACTTAAAACAAAACCATAGGTGGTTGTAGGATCTATCAGAACAGAATATAACAACTCAAATGTAATATACATCACAGAACAGTAGATCATCATATACACATATACAGATACATAACAGAGTTTACAAAATGATATATGTCAAGTGGTATAGCAAACCACAATATACACATCAGAGTTACAACAAAAAGGACTACACAAAAAGCTTTAACAAAAAGGAACAAGCTGAATAGTCCATGCGGAAGCAAAATAGGCTAAGTGCAAAAGCACCTAACCTGAAACATCTCGGTTTGACCCGAGTATAAAATACACGGGTCAGTCTAGCTAAACAAATCAGTTAGATAAACTGAACAACAATAAACCTGCAAGGTTACAAGGCATATCAAATATCTCTAAAGGAGATAACACGATCATCTAACAAAAGATGAATCATAAGATAACAAGCCTCATATCATCGACAACATATAGAAACAAAGGATAAGAATATCCCAAAGCAAGCCAAAAGGCAATAACAAATACCAATAAGGTATACAAGTTCCACAAGGTAAACGCTACTCATCATGCGGCTCAAAAAGACCAACACCGAAGGGAGATACCTAGGGAATATACATATGAATGAAACATCAGAAAATTTGCTCGAGCTCTATACCGTACAAACAAGGATCCATAAGCCCGAAGGCTCAAAACCCAATATCACCCATGCGGCTCATAACGGCCAACATCGGAAGTGATACTAAAGGGAAACCCAATATCACCCATGCGGCTCATAACGACCAACATCGGAAGCGATACTAAAGGGCAACAAACCCGAAGGCACAAACCCGAAGGAACAAACCCGAAGGCAACATACCCGAAGGCAACAAACCGTAGTGGTGAAGGTCGGAGACCCAGTACTGGACACCACTAACTGGCGGAATGTGTCATAACTCTCAAAAAGGAATCCGAAAAGTGGTAACGTGAGTCCCATAACCACTCGTTCGCACTAAACGGCTTACTATCTGTTAGTTAATTTCACACTCAAAGCAGTACAAAGTTCACCTCATATCATCGGTAAACCAAACCCGAAGGTTAAAACGATCAATTGAATAGGTCGGGGATTAATCGGCAAGACAAACACATGGATTCATGGTCCGTGTTTTACCTAACCATTTAATCTCCCTTCCACTCCGCTCGAAGTGCGAAATTGTGTATATGCGTTTTAAATAGAATTTATAAATCGAAGAAGGAAACTTTTAATACGATTTAGAGGGATTATTTATGCAAACCCGTGAATGAAGTCAAAAATAAGTTATCAAAGCCAGAGATGCAATGACAACCACCAAAAACCAACTTGAAACGATAAAATTTGGAAAACCAATCAAAATGAGCAAAAATAGGCAAAACAGAAAAATAGGAGCAGGTCGGTCGACCGGACTACAGGGCTCGGTCGGTTGGCCAGATGCAGAAAATAAAAAAAAGCTCGGGATAGCAGGTCGGTCGACCGGCTACAGGGCTCGGTCGGCCAAACCGCAAATTTCTGCAGTTCCTGCCCTTTCTCCTCGAATTGCCAACTCTTCCAAAACACAATCGGTCGAGTAATGGACCTAAGGAGCCTTAGCCAATAGATACCCCAGCTTCATTAGCTCTCCGATTCGCCACCAAAAACATGCTCAAACATCAAAGTTAGGATCTTTAAAGAATTGAACCCAAACACTAAAAATTTGGATATTAACCAATTCAACCAAACCAAAAGCAAGTGCACACGAACAAGTGCTAGGAATTCATACCCAACATCAATGAAATCAAGAGAAGTAGATGTGAGTTCAAAACTCGCCTTATATCGCAAAACAAAGAAGAAGATGCTCAAACACAAGAAGGAGACCAACAAATCTCCACTTCTACTCAACTAGCTTCAATCTAAGAATAAAACAAGTATTTTCCTAAGTTTAGGTTTAGGAATTTCTGAGATTAAAGAGAGAAGGAGATAGAGAAGATGAAGAGGAAGCTTACAAATGTCTTCTCTTTGATAGTGGAGCAAGAATCAAGTTTGCAAAGAAGAAACTAGGGCTTGCAATTTCTATTTCCCTTTCCCTTCCCCCATTTTCAGTTTTGCTTAAGTTAAAGAAATGAAATGAGGGTGAATGGAGAGGAGAGGGCTGAGTTAGGTTAATAAACTAACAAATGGGCTGAACCCAAACCCAAAACCCATATTGAAAAAGTTGCAAAAATTCAACTTACTCCAAACATATCAAAGATTATACTTAAAAAGATCGCAAATGTCATTTTGGAACTAATGGAAATGGTATCGAGTCCCAATTCAGCCATTTGCAAAAAGTAACATTTCATACCAAACATCCGACTAACGACGCTATATTTAAATAAAACGTTTAAATATAAAATCGTTAAATATGCGGGTTGTTACACCAAGTGAGGTCATTCCTCCTATCGGACACATTTCTTCGATACCATTCTATTGCTTTTATGATGTGATTAGGCACACGTTGATTTGATACGGGAGGGTGTCACAAGGTAGATGGTATTAATTGTTATGCATTAACACCGTTCCGGATCTGCAAATGGTATATCTACCCTGGCATCTCATCGTGTGTCGTGTTCACATGCCCTAGCATACATCTACGAGTTTGTTTTGTACCATACGTATGGAGTGCCCTTTGATAGCCCTCCTGTTTACGGAGGAATTACGGTACTGTATAGACTATGGAATATATAAAAATATGTTAAGGGGGATATGGGTAATGCCTTAACGCTATTTTAACAGTTTACTTTACTATAGACATATTATAATAGCATATATTACCACATGGTAGATAGTTCCATGGATCCTTAGAGGATGGTTATCCAAACATCCTTTGAGTTATTTGTATTTCAGTTGATATTTCACTTGAGTTGGATTTATTAATATAAGAATGTTAATCCTGACTCGAGTTTTTTTGTTTTGCTTTACACTCAAGCCAGACTGAGTGCCACAACATTAGAGACTCAGCTTTGGAGTTAGAGCTTCGTTTGGATATCTATCTATATCTATTCAGCTTCTAGTTATCCAGTTGTTGGTTCAGACTTGTCATCTGTTTGCCTTTCGAGATATTACTGTCTTTGAGATATTCTGTTGTATTTTATTTCAACTCTGTTATTTATCTATTCCGGTGCTTACTGTTGTAATGCTCTGTGTTTGTGATTCTGCGATTGATTTATTTACTCTGTATTCTGAGTTTTTCCAAACATAAATTAACAATATGATATTTTGAGCAATTCAAGTACGGAATGTGTGGATGCGAATGGTTGAAAATATCGAGACGTTACAGTTGGTATCAGAACTCTAGTTTTAGGCAAAACTTAGCGTATAGAGAAAATTTAATTATAGAATCACATTCGTTCGAGCTTAAATATTTTCCTCTTTGATTTTGATTTCCTTTGAATGTTGGAATATTCTCCTCGGTTCTGAAATCCATTCTTATCGTGTTTTCTTGATTTTGGAGCATCGCATAATGCCACTGTACTATTTGTAAAGGGGTGAAACTCCTTTACAATAGGCATTGATTCACCGGAGATTTCTGTATCCTTGGTTTATAATGCTACTATCTCTTGCTATGCCCGAATTCTATTCTCTTGAGATCGGATGTAGTTTTGCCTCACAATTCCACATCGATCTTATTCTTGAAGTCTCAGTTGATTGGGTTAAGGTTCCCCACGATTAATATCAGAACATCCGTCTTTTTATTTTGTTATTTAATCATCTTATCTCCCTTTCGATCTTATCTTCTAGTTAGACCTCTCTTTGATTAGGGCCTCTCAAAATTTGAATCTCTATCCTTGCGTTGAAATTTATTCTTGTATCATTAAGTGAGGGAGTGTATTTGTAATTAGTATAAAAATGTTTTATAGTTTGCTGTTTGAGTTGTTAAGTTTGAATTTTGGGTTTTCGATCGATTTTTCCGACAGACTTGAATAGAGCAAACTGACACAATATTATTTTTAAAATTAATAAATTTTGTATAATCATAATATATATAGTGGAAATTAGCCACAATGGCCTCCTTAGCAAATGCAATTAGTCTACTTTTAAGGACAAAATGCAAAATAAACAGTTTCTACGGTTTAAAGTTATGAAATTATGTCCTTGAAAGTAATTGGACTGCGGGTTTTGTCCTAAAAAGTAATTATTCTATTGACTTTGGCCTTGAAATTAATTTCTATGGATGTGTGTCCTAGAAACTAATTGGACTGCCAAGTTTGTCCTTCTAGTGAAATGCCCCTTATATGTATGTGTAAATTTTCTGAAATTGAATAGCTAAATAGAATGGTTGTTAGAAATGATAATGCTAAAATTTTCATTTATTATTTTATTACCATTTCTAAACTATTAACCATTATTTTATATTATAGGGAAATTAAATTTTAAAGCATGGTTTATAAATTAGATTTGAAAATGAAATCAATTTAAATTAAGAAATTGAGAAATAAATTTTTGGTACTTTTCGAATTGGTTTTCAAAGTTTTAAAAATACAGATGTATTAACTGGCAGTAGTTTGAATAAAAATTGTTTCCAAATAATTTTAAGGAGTCAATTAGTACTCTCTTCATTGTCGCTGGAAAATAATTTCGGTGATGACTGCAGGCATCATCGACATTCATTTCCGAATCTCGAAGAGGAGAGGCCCCTTAGTAGCTTTACTACACTTTTGTTTGGGAAAATGAATTTGATTTAAATTTCTTGTGCATAAATTGATTTATAATATATATATGTGTGTGCGTATGTATGTATATAATTATTTCAAAATAGTTTGAAGTGAGACCGAAAATTTGAATCTAAAGTTTTATATTAAGAAATGGTTTCAACTATTGAAATAAGATAAAATGTTTGAATAAATGGAATAGTTGAAATGATAAATGAAATTTAACCAACCTGAAATAGTTGAATTTGAATAAAAACTTATTTGTATAAACCTAAAATACATTTATATATATAATTTGCCTAAATTTTTCTAAAAAGTTAAAATAAAGGATATAATGAAGGGTAGTACCAGAAGAAAGCTTAAGTAATAAATTGTTCAAACTAAAATTTGGCGAATAAATGTTGAAAAGGGTAAATTTGTATAGTGTTTAATTACACTCTGAGACATTAATATAACTTACCTAGAAAAGTTTAAATGTAATTAGTTTGTAATTAGATAGTATACCCTATGATATAAATAATAGGCTATCAAAGGTTGGTGTTTTTACAGATAATAAATTTGATAATAAATTGAATAATGAATTGGAAAAAAGGGAAATTTTATTTGATGAATTATATATGGTTATACAATGTTTAAGCACGTAATATATGTTGCAAATTATATATTGAGTGGAACAAAACAAATAAAAAGAAAAGAAGACTATTTAAACAGATAAATACGAACTTAAGAATAACGAACTTGAATTTTTGTAGACTCAGCATAGCTGAAGATAAATGGATAAAATAAATGAGTTAATTTAAAAATAAATTTGTTTGGAAGAAATGTTGGTAAAATAAAAGAAAATCAATTTTAAATTGAATGATTATCTATTTGTTAAATAAAATGGATTAAACCAAATTGTTGAATATTAATTGAAATATATGGTTTTGAATTGTTGGAGCTGAATGATTGAGGTGGAATTAACTACGGTTGATCTAATAAATTTTATAAATGAGTAAAATAAAACAAATTTTGTTGTGAAATTTTTGTAATAAATGTTAATAAATGGGAAACAAATCTATTAAATGAAAATATATGGTATTGAAATTAATCAAATGGGAATAATCAAATTGATTGATTAAATGAAATGAATTGCAATCAACTAAAGTAATATAAACCAATTTTAAAATAAATGTAGTTTATATGGCTTTGAATTAATTGTTTATTTTGGTATTTCAATCTATTTTCTTTCTGGTTGTCTCTATTCTCCTACCTCCTTCCTTTTCGGGGACGAAAAGTTTTGAGTGAAGGAGAGTGTAACAACCTGGAAATTTTAATAGTTTTTATTACATAATTAATTGAAATTTTGCTTAAAATTTTATAATTGAATTTGAAAATGAAAATTTGACATTTGGAATACGTCTATTTTAACATAGCAAATTGTAAATTTTCATCAGATAATATGGAAGTTTATTTTCTTGTGAAATTTTATTTCAATTTAAATCAAATTTTTTGATGGAAATAAAATCTTTTCGAAATCTGAATATTTTTATACAATAGATTTGTAAATCATCGTCTGAGTGTGACGCCATATTTCATATCTCCAAATTTTGACTGTTATTGCTCCATTTATCTTAATTCTGGCATTTTAGCAGCATTTTGGTACCGAAATCGATTTTTGATCGGATGATCATACCACTAATATCATTATACCATTCCGTTCACCTCATCGTGCTGATCTCCGTAGTATATCCATTTCGGTATTTTGAGGTCCGGTACGTGACGTAAACGATAAAACAGTGTGTTGTATCGGTACCATAAATTGTGACCATTGGCTTTTTTGCTTTTCAAATTTTAAACATGCAGCCCAAGCAGTCTAATAAATTGCTTTAGATTGTGTTACTTGAAATTGAAACTGGCGCCCCATTACTTCAATTTATTAATTTGCGGGCGCGTTCATTTTGGGACTCTTCATTTCTTTACCGTTCTTGATTTTTTTTACATTATATATGCTTTATATCTTCATGTAGCTAGCCTGCTTTTCATGTTGCCTGTATCCATTCTTATCTTCCTTCCAACGCACCCTACCTCATCCCTCGCCCACGCACCCTACCTCATCCCTCGCCCAACCCATTCCCCTGAGATCCTACACGTCAGCACCTATCTCACCGAGAACCTACCACCACCACCCCAAGCGACCTCCATCAGACCCATTCTGTAACGATCCTGGTTTTGAGTCAAATTTAAATTGGAAATTAAAATAAATTTTGAACTAAATTGTGAATTAATTTGATATTTTTCAAATTACGTTTATTTAGATAGATTTTAATTTGAAATTTGAATTTGAAAATTCCCAAACAAATAATATATGTTGTTTATTTATATATATGTATTATAAATTGAATTTTGAAATTGAAATTCTAAAATAATATATTGGATTTGAAAACTCTATAATTTAAAACGAATAAAAATTTGTCTTGGAATTATTGTATACATACACACACACACACACACATATATATTAAAAGTTATATTTTGAATTAGATATAAATTATTTTCAAAAGCTAATTAAGTTAAATTCTATATTTTAAAATTTATGTATATATGTATGTGTGTTTATTTATTAAATTCTGAATTACTTTCTTTAAAAAGTTATCAAAGTATAAATAATAAGAAAATATATGCATGTATAAAACATAACTAAGTATAATTTCCTAAATTAATAAAAGGTTTAAAACACACTTCCTTTATATTTGTAATAGATAGTTTGCATGTATATATATATATATATATATATATATATATATATATATATATAAATGAGATAAACTTTTAAAAATATAAAAACATATATATGTAAAACTAAATATACAGTGATAAAAATATAATTCTTAACTATATAAAAATATAAACCTATGTAAATATAAAAATTAAATGAAAATATAAACAAGGGTTTAAACATAAAAATGGCTATATATGACATTTGTAAGATGAATAAAACATGCTTAACAAGTGTAAATTTTAGTTAAATATACATTAACATGTGCTAGCTTAGGATAAATTATAACTAACAAGAAGCAATTAAATCTTCTTTTAAATTAAATTTAAAAATATATTATATAAGAATACAACAAGGCTATACAAAACATCTCCACTTCTATTTTATTCATTCATTCCTTTCTTCACCTTTCATTTACAAAACCAAAAAAAATGAGAATCAAAACAAATTCAACCACCTCAATTCTTCAGCCTGAATCAAAGATTAAATCAGTTTTCAAAAATTCAAAAAAATAAATTCCAGAGTAAAAAAATCAAACAACAAACAATTTTCACCAAGTTCAAATCTGAAGCAAAGCAAGTTCAGTTCAACATCAACAAACAAGTATCAAAATCAAAATACAAACAAGTTTCAGATTTAAAAACCAAGGCAGTTCATATCAAAGTTTCAAGTTCAAGGTCCATTTCCAGATTTTATTTCCAGGCTCAAAATTTGTTCTCTGCTTCAATTCCAGGTGAGCAAAACTGGCCTATTCAAATTGAATCTGTGATATATCTTGATTTTTTGTGAAGTGGTTGTTGTGAAGAATAATGAATGTCCATAAATATGTTTGCATGTGTGCAAATATGTGAACATACCTTTGTGAATGTCTGTTGATCAAGTATATCTCTCTGTTTTAAGAATACAGGTTATAAAACCTGTTTCAAAAAAATTAAAAACTCTTCCTCAAATCCTTTTCGGCTTTTAGATCTTAACAAAACTATATTATCAAGAGCCACGTCTTAATAATATTTTTGAGTAGAACGAATTTGAGTTTCTTCTATGAAATCAAGAAGTACAGTTAAATCAATAATTTATCAAAAATTTGGCTAGTAAGATTTCTTATGTCACTTATAGTATCTTGTTCATGTTCGAAAACTTTTAATTTTAAAGGAAGAATCAAAAATTTTAATATCATATTGAGTGAGAAAAATTGAGTTGAACGGAATTGACATTTTCGTCAAATTCCAATGATCGACTAAGTTAGGATCAACATGATCAAGGTGGAAGGTAGCTTGTGTGTAGTAGATCGACGGAAAAACATTCATAAATTTTTTAGATGATTGAAGTGATCGAGAAATAATGAAGTAGGGTTCAAGGTTTGCGTTGGGTTGCCTTCGTTCTCGAAGGAATTACGGCAACGTCGAGGCATCGAGGTGGATCGGACCGGGGGAGTAGATGCGTAAGGTGGAGGCGGAGCTCTAGATGGAGTGGCGAGTGGTCTGTGTTCTGTGCTCTATGGTCTGTGGTGGCAAGTCGAGATTGTTTTCAGGCGATCAGTTTTGTTCCTGTAGGTGTTAACCTGGTTCGATTTCGATTCAGGTAATTGTGGAGAATTCTGGGTGACCATACGGTTATGGGAGATGGCTGGCGACATGTCAAGGGTCTCGGCGATGGACGGAGCTCTGACGATGACCTGTTCATGTGCACAGGCTTGATAAATGGTCTATTGGTTTAGCCCAGGAAGATGAGGTTTGTCTAGGATCGTACCCGAAGAAAGGAAGGGGTGGACTCGAGTAGTTGCTCGGGAAAAATTTGCTTGGGCTCGGGTCATTTTTTAGTAAACCAGGTTTTAAAACTTTTTAAAGAAAAAAAGAAGAAGAAGAATTGCTCGAGGATTGTTTGGGAAAAATTGCTCTGGGATCGGGTTGATACCCGAAGTGGTCTCAAGGTCCATAATATAACAGTTTTGATTTTTAACTTAAAACAAGTTTTTTCCAATTTAAAATTAATTAAGTTTTAAAGACTTTCTTAATTGACAATAAATGTTATATTCTAGTTTTGAAATTTGTTAAAGTTTCAAATAAATTATTTTAAATAAATTAAGCTACAGTGTTTTCATTCTTTTTCTTTTTAAACGTGTTCTTAAGTTTATTTGAAATAAATTTAAATGTTATAATTAAGTTGTTAAAAGATGATGGTTTTAATTATTTTAAGAATTTTAAGCTAATTCATGTGTTAATTTAATTTTTCAAGGATTATTTAAATTAGATTTTAAAAGATAAATAGTTTATCTTAAATAATGTTTTGATTATTTATTAACTTAAAGGTTTTAAATTAAATCATTTTTTAAAGATAATTTTTTATGAGATTTAAATGTTGCAATTAAGTGGTCAGTTAAGGTAAGAATTTATCTTGATTAATTAAGGTCTTAATTTAAGGATCATTATTGATTTATAAATGATAATTACTCAATGTAATTAAGGGATAACTACTTTGATAATTTCGTTAAAGGATAATTAATGTAAGTAACCGAAGGTAATTGATTAATTAAAGATAATTACCTAATTAAAAGTAATTAATTAATGGTTAAAGTTGATTAAGTAATGAGGGATAATCATCTATTGTAATTAATTAAGAGTAATTAATTAAAAGGTAATTAATTAAGGGTTAATTAGTTAATATAATTAATTTAGGATAATTAATTAAAGAACAATTAAATGATTAAAGGTTAACTATTCAATAATTGAAGGTTGTTTTATTTATTAATTAAGATTGATTATTTAATAGTTAAAGGTTGATTTATTTATTATTAAAGGTTAATTAATAAATGATTAAAGAATAATTAATTAAAATGGTTTGAAATTAATTAATGTTAATTAACCAGGATTAGCAATCTATCTGGTTTAAATTAGTCAGGTGACTAATTAATCTTACTTACAGATGTTCGAATTGTATGGAATGCTTTGAATTGTTTGGTATCCCTGATGTGTGATGTTCTATGCTGTGAACTGTGATTTATTTATCTGTGATGAATTTACATATTTATTTGCAAACCTGTGAATGAAGATAAGGGTTATAGAAGTATACCGCTTATCTATATTGTTGGGCTTGAATTGATAATGATTGTGATATGCTGTAGTTGTGTGTAAAACCCTTGGACTACAACATACACACACAAATAAGGATTTCACGAGGAATTGGTTAATTAATAGATATTTGAATTTTAATATTATTTTATCCAAAATAATGAAATGGTTTTAAAATTGAATTTTGAATCCAAAATGGTTTGGAAATGGAATTGAGTTGATTATGAAAAGCTTTTGAAAAGGAAGTTTTGAAATCTAAATTTAGTTGAATATACTATATATTATTGTTTTGGAAATTATGGTTTGGAACGGTTATACAAGTTATACAATATATATATATATATATGGATTTTAAACCATTTTTGAAGTATGTTAAATGTATTATTTTGGGAATTTGAATATAACCCAAGTTTATACTTTAAGAGCTTTAACATGAGAAAATGTAATCGAATTTTCCCAAAACGAAAACTCTTTGTTTTCAAAAGATAATTGCTTTCATATAAGGAAAGAACTTTCATTTTTTGTTGAAAGGATTGCAAGTTTGAAATGGAAATTATTTTGAATGAATCTTTGTGAAAGATTGGTGAACTTTATTTTAAGTTGAGGTGGATCTTAGAAGGGTGATTCTTTTGTTTGAAAGATTAAAGTGGATTTTGTTTAAACCATTTAAAGGAAAGGTTTTTGGTTAAAAAAAATTGTGGCTTAACTAAGATCCCAATATATCCATATGCTTTTTTAAATTAGCTCTCATTATTCAGTTTAGCTGGGAGAGGACTTTATGTCATATAACCCATTTCAAATAGTGATACGTCGAATTGGATAGCATTTGATGACGGTGGTGAAGACTGGGTATTTTCGAAAGCGAAAGGATTACCTGTCGAATGTCTCTGCGTCGAATGGCCACGGTATAGAGATCTGATCACCCTTTGTGATGGGGAGTCCGGATGTGATTAGGGATTTGCAAGGGCTTATTTTAAAGTGCCTTCGGTTCTGTTCGAACCCGGAACAGACTTATATGGACGTATGTCTGATGTTACACTTTGAGTTATAAAGCTGGTTTATATCAAATACATTTCTGTTCGGTGGTGGAGAATTTATTCTCTGAGCTTAACACTCTTCTCTAACACATACCAGCTCAAAAGTTATGTAGTTGATGGTTATCAGTGATATGCTTCCAATTTGGTAATAAGGCATACTAAGTGATGTTGATCATTGGTTGATCGAAGCATAGGTTTTGTGAAAAGCGTAGTATTGTGGGACGAGACTTCATCAGAACCTCACAACCCGAAAATGGTCGAAACAGGAAGGATGTGGCATTGTTATCGGTGGTCGCTCCCCTTAGGATATGTCCATTTCCTTCTAGATAAAAAGTAGTATCATGTTAGGGAGCCCATATAATTAACTTTGTGGTTGTTGCTATTTTTTGGTGAATCTCGGGATAAAGGTCGGTAACGACCGGGGGATGGCATACCCGTGTTAGTAGTTATCTACTTACAGAGGCAACCCAGCCTTGTGTTGGCAGTGATCTGTTAGGTTCTCGGGGCATCCCTCCATAGGCGTACCCATATGGTGTAGGAAGTTCCTTAGCCTGACCATTTATTGGAAATACAATCATCCAATACGCGACTTGTACGGTTTTAGTTGTAGAACCTGTTATTTAACATGGTAGCTATTATAGGCATACTATAAAAGTATGTATGCTGGCTAAGATTAATATTATACTTGCAAATATTTTCTTCACTATACACTAATAATAATATCAAAAGGATTTTGCGCATCAAGCATATTTGACTATCATAAGGAGAAATCTCCCCCAAGTGTGCGATTTCATTGTGTGTGTGCCGGGAGGCCTTATTGTAGTTTCATTTTCCAAAAAGCATAGTGGATTTCTTTTTATTTCATTTTGTTTTGTTTTCGTTCAAAATAAACTATTTTTCTTTGCTCACACCAGTCCCATGACTGACCTGGAGTTTATTGTTCCCTTTCTAAACTCTGGACTCCCATAATTTTCCACGGACAGCCTAGAGTCAGGTTTTCAGAGAGTCGGCTAGTAGGCGTAGATTTGATAGCCTTCAATCTTTGAAGTCTTTGGAGTCCTTGGAATCAGGATCGCATTTGTTTCGCTTCAACATTCATGACCGACCTTGCTTATGTTCAACATGATAGTTTGTGGTTCGAGCTTCTGGCTTGGAGTTTGGAGTTTGTCATTGAAGACGTTGTCTTTCCGCTACTGTTGCTTTGTCCTTTCCGCTGTTGTATATTTCTTGTCTCTGATATTGATAATTCATTTGTATCAGATTGTTGTATCCATTGTGTATCAATAAAATCATTCATTTTGTTTCCAGTGTGTTGTTGTACTTAATGTGTTATAAGCTCCGGTGCGAATCGAGCTTCAACGTTTGAATCTATGGCATTCGAATACGGGTGAATTATGGATGTCGATTTTAAGACGCTGGATTTCAGACTGTGACATTTGGTATCAGATCTGAAGGTTGAGTAAGAACTTTAGCTCAGGAGTATAACAGATTAGGTGGCTCATTAGAGATGGGGATTAAAATGTCCTAGAATGAATATCCCTAAGATATCCGTCTGTATGCATGAGTAAATTCCTTTATTATCCACTGATAGTGAGTATGAATGCAAGAAGAGAACGAGGTAGGGGACAGGGAAATACCACAACAAATGGTTAATACCCTACAACAACAAAGGAACAACTTTTTCCCTCAATCTCTTTTGATCATCATCCGATATCAATTCTTTGATTGCTTCGTGGCAGCTATAAGAAGAAGCTTCAGTGTGGTGGTGGCTCTGCGAATCGTTGTAGAAAAGGTTCTACTTCCTGTTTCGTATCCACTTCATCAGTTTTCGATCAGCTTTTCGTTTTTAACTTTAATAAATTTGAAATTTGAATTGAAATAAATTGATTAGTAAAATATGGAACTAAATTAGATTATATTAATAGGACGATTTCAGTCAAAACTAAAATTTGGAAAATTTTGTGGTGATTTCTTGTGAGGATCCAAGTCCGAATTGGGACAAGTTAGTGTATACTTTGGGGTATTCCGACCTGAGTTTGGAATCCACACCTAGTGTCCGAGAATTGTGAAAGATTGAATCCATTTATCTATTCTTTGGGGGTCCAGATACATTCTACGAACGGTTAGTTGTCCTTCGAACTAACCAAAGGCCCTGCATATTTTGTAGATCATGTGACCCGAATATTTCATGAAGTATTGAATGAGTTTGTTCTTGTATTTGTTAATATTCTGATTTGGTAAGCCAAATGTAGAACTGATATTCAGTTTGGTCTGGTAAAACATTTTTCATCTGTTCTTTGTGGGTCTCCCTGTCTAGTAGCAAATTTCAAGGACGAAATTTTCTTAAGGGGGAACATGTAGCGATCCCGGTTTTGAGTCAAATTTAAATTGGAAATTAAAATAAATTTGTTAATTAAATTGTGAATTAATTTTATATTTTTCAAATTACATAAGATATGTGCCAGTTTATTTAAACAGATTTTAATTTGAAATTTGAATTTGAAAATTACCAAAACAAATAATATATGTTGTTTATTTAAATACATGTATTATAAATTGAATTTTGAAATTGAAATTCTAAAATAATATATTGGATTTGAAAACTCTATAATTTAAAACTAATAAAATTATGTCTTGGAATTATTATATACATATGTATATATATTTTGAAAGTTATATTTTTAATTGGATATATATAATTTTCAGAAGTAATTAAGTTAAATTCAATATTTTAAAACTTATGTATATATATGTGTGTTTATTTATTAAATTTTAAATCATTTTATTTAAAAGGTTATAAAAGTATAAATAATAAGAAAATATATGCACGTATAAAACATAACTAAGTATAATTTGCTTAAATTAATAAACGGTTTAAAACATTCTTCCTTTATATTTGTAATAGATAGTTTTTGTGTGTGTGTGTGTGTATATGCGATAAACATTTAAAAATATAGAAACATATATATATATATATATAACTAAATATACATTTATAAAAACATAATTCTTAAATATATAAAAACATAAACCTATGTAAATATAAAAATTAAATGAAAATATAGACAAGGGTTTAAACATAAAAATGGGTATTTATGACATTTGTAAGATGAATAAAACATGCTTTAAAAAGTGTAAATTTTAGTTAAACATACATTAACATGTGTTGGCTTAGGTTAAATTATAACTAACAAGTGGCAATTAAATCTTCTTTTAAATTAAGTTAAAAATATATTATATAAGAATAAAACAAGGCTATACAAAACATCTCCACTTCTATTTTATTCATTCATTCCTTTCTTCACCTTTTATTAACAAAACTTGAAAAAAAGGAAATCAAAATAAAAATTAAAACAAATTCAACCACCTCATTCTTCAACCTGAATCAACGTTCAGATCAGTTTTCAAAAGTTCAAAAAAATAAATTACAGATCAAAAAGATCAAACAACTAACAATTTTCACCAAGTTCAAATCTGAAGCAAAGCAAGTTCAGTTCAACATCAACAAACAAGTATCAAATTCAAAATACAAACAAGTTTCAAATTTAAAAACCAAGACAGTTCAGATCAAAGTTTCAAGTTCAAAGTCCATTTCCAGATTTCATTTCCAGGCTCAAAATTTGTTCTCTTCTTCAATTCCAGGTGGGCAAAACCGACCTATTCAAATCGAATCTGTGATATATCTTGATATTTTATGAAGTGGTTATTGTATAGAATAATGAATTTCTTTAAATATGTTTGCATGTATGCAAATATGTGTACATACCTTTGTGCATGTCTGTTGATCAAGTATATCTCTTTATTTTAAGAATACAGGTTATAAAACCTGCTTCAAAAAAAATTAAAAACTCTTCCTCAAATCCTTTTTAGGCTTTAAGATCTTAACAAAACTTCTTTATATTATCAAGAGCCAAGTCTTAAGAATATTTTTTAGTAGAACAAATTTGAGTTTCTTCTAGGAAATCAAGAAATACAGTTAAATCCAAAATTTATCAAAAATTTGGCTAGTAAGATTTCTTGTGTCACTTATACTATCTTGTTCATGTTCAAAAACTATAAATTTTAAAGAAAGAATAAAAAAATTTAATATCATATTGAGTGAGAAAAATCGAGTTGAACGGAATTGACATTTTCGTCAAATTCTGATGATCGAAGAAGTTAGGGTCAATGTGATCAAAGTGGAAGGTGGCTTGTGTGTGGTAGATTGACGAAAAAATGTTTGTAGATTTCCTGGATGATCGGAGTGATCGGGAAATAACGAAGTAGGGTTCAAGGTTTGCGTTGGGTTGTTGTCGTTCTCCAAGGAATTGCGGCAATGTCGAGGCAACGGGGTGGATCGGACACGGGGGAGTCGATGCGTAAGGTGGTGGTGGAACTCTGGACAGAGTGGCGAGTGGTATGGTGGTCTGTGGTGGCAGGTCGAGGTTGTTTTCGGGCGATCGGTTTTGTTCTTGTAGGTGTTAACCTAGTTTGATTTCGATTTAGGTAGTTGTTGAGAATTCTGGGTAATCAGACGGTTATGGAAGATTGCCGGTGACATGTCGAGGGTCTCGGCGATGGAAGAAGCTCTGACGATCACCTGTGCACGTGCACAGGCTTAATAAATGGTCTGTTGTTTTAGCCCAGGAAGATGAGGTTTGTCTCAGGATCATACTCGAAGAAATGAAGGGGTGGACTCGAATAGTTGCTCGGGAAAAATTTTCTTGGGCTCAGGTCATTTTTTTGGTTAACCAGATTTTAAAAATTTTTAAAGAAAAAAGAAGAAGAATTGCTTGGGGATTGTCCGAGAAAAATTGCTCTGGGCTCAGGTTGATACCCGAAGTGGTCTCAGGGTCCATAATATAACAGTTTTGATTTTTAAATTAAAACAAGTTTTTTTCCAATTTAAAATTGATTAAGTTTTAAACACTTTCTTAATTGGTAATAAATGTTACATACTACTTTTGAAATTTGTTAAAGTTTTTAAATAAATTATTTTAAATAAATTAAGTTAAAGTGTATTGATTCTTTATTTTTTTTAAAATGAGTTCTTAAGTTTATTTGAAATAAATTTAAATGTTATAATTAAGTAGCTAAAAGATGATGGTTTTAATTAACTTAATAATTTTAAGCTAATTCATATGTTAATTTAATTTTTCAAGGATTATTTAAATAAGATTTTATAGGATAAATAGTTTATCTTAAATAATGTTTTGATTATTTATTAACTTAAAGGTTTTAAATTGAATCATTTGTTAAAGAATTTTTTTTAATGAGATTTAAATGTTGCAATCAAGTGATCAGTTATGATGAGAATTTATCTTGATTAATTAAGGTCTTAATTTAAGGATCATTATTGATTTATAAATGATAATTACTCAATGTAATCAAGGGATAATTACTTGTATTTTCGTTAAAGGATAATTAATGCAAGTAATTAAAGTTAATTGATTACTTAAAGATAATTACCTAATTAAAAGTAATTAATTAATCGTTAAAGTCGATTAAGTGATGAGGAATAATCACTTATTGTAATTAATTAAGGACAATTAATTAAAAGGTAAATAATTAAGGGTTAATTAGTTAATATAATTAATTTAGGATAATTAATTAAAGAATAATTAAATGATTAAAGGTTAATTATTCAATAATTGAAGGTTGTTTGATTTATTAATTAAGATTGATTAATTAATAGTTAAAGGTTGATTAATTTATTATTGAAGGTTAACTAATAAATGATTAAAGAATAATTAATTAAAATGTTTTGAAATTAAATAATGTTAATTGACCAGGATTAGTAATCAATCTGGTTTAAATTAATAAGTGATTAACTGATCTTACTTATGGATGTTTGAATTGAATGAAATGCTTTGAATTATTTGATATCCCTGATGTGTGATGTTCTGTGCTATGAACTGTTATTTATTTATCTGTGATGAGTTTACATCTGTGGATGAACATAAGCGTTATAGAAGTATACCGCTTATCTATATTGTTGTGCTTGAATTGATAATTATTGTGATATGCTGATGTTGTGTGTATAGAATTCTTTAAAATTTAAACCTTTATTTGAAATCAAATTTATTTTTAATCTACTTTTAAAAACATTTTAAACTTGTCTATCATTTTAAAAATTCACAAAAACTATTTTAAACGAAATCTGGATTCAAAGAAACCTGAAACTTATATTTACACTTGATTTCAAATTTGAATTTATCCCTTACTTAAATTTAAATTCTTCATTTTTAAACTTTTGAATTCATAAGCTTAGTCGAATTAAATCCAAACTTCCACTTGAATTTAAATCCTGTTTTAAAAAATTGAATTCCCTTCAAAATTTAAAAAAAAAAACAAAACTGGTTTAAATAAAATCTGGATTGAAACTAAACCTGAAACTTATATTTATACTTGATTTCAAATCTAAATTTAGACTTACTTAAATTTAAATTCTTCATTTTTAAACTTTTGAATTCATAAGCTTACTTGAATTAAATCCAAACTTCCACTTAAATTTAAATCCTTGCTTTAAAAAAAATTGTATTTCCTCCGATTTTAATAAAACAAAACTGCTCAGGTTTACAACCTGTATTCAACAATACCCGAGTTACAATCAAAATACTTCGAGCTAAAACCCTACTCTCTTCGAGTCAAAACACAATCTTCACGAGAGTATCTTCGAGTCACCAAAACCCTGCACAACCCAGAGTTCACCAGAGACCAATATACACTGTGCATAAACACTACTGCTCCGGCGGCTTTCAGCTACCTTCACCAACCCCTCCAAGACGCCGTCCATCCCTCAACTTGATAACGACCATCAACAAAATCCTCTGCAGCTCGAAATTAAAATCAAGCAGAAACAAACAACCTGGAAAGCTTCACCAAAATACATGCCAAACCTGTCAACCCTCACGACAACCCACTCCGGCCATTGCTCCATCTATACTCCCTCTTCCTGAGACGACCCGGCTTCCTACGGCTAGAAAACCGTTTCGTCATGAAGAAAGAAAGAGGTGAGAAAATAGAAAAGATAGAGAAGAAAGAACAACAACATCAGAATCTCACAGCGGAACGAATAAATTATAATAATCACATAAGTATTTACATAGTATACAACATCAATCGGAGTTATACAGACAATACATCACATACTAGACAATTATAAACACCTGTCTAGTTATACAACTCAATACACAAAACAACTCAAACAATACGACTCAGAGATACCAACACAGCGGAACTATATGCAAATCTACAACGCTGAAGCCTCCTGCTCCATTGCTTCTCCAGAATTCGTCAAAGCTAACCTGAATCCCTTGGCTACCCGTAAAAATTTGGGTACCCGAGAGTTTATGGAAAACAAAATAAACTCCGGGTCAGACATGGGTCTGGTGTGAGTAATAGGTTAAAGTTGCTTAAATTTGAAAATCCTTCTTGAAACAAAAGGTATCACGTGAGACTCCCCACAAATAAACATGGGTAAGTTTTTACCTTACGCTAACCAAAACATTTGATAGGAAATTCAGTGATATTATAATAGGTCTAGGGTTTTCAAGTAAATAGAAAATAGCCGAAATTGTTACATGATTAAATTCCAGCTACTAGCCACAAAAGTGGGTAATACAATCAAAACAGTTGGTACTTATTGGATTGTGGATTCCATACAATGGCAGGGCTACTGGGTACCGCCCGTCACAGTACGTGGCCTAGATCAACGTACCGAGGTTCACTCCGACCCCCTGCAACACAAGGCCGGAACCATTCCTTACTGAACAGTCCCGAACAAGATAACCCCGGCAGTTGTTGCAATCAACCGCCCACACAGCCGAAAATAAAGGGACATCTAGACAGGGGAATATCCTTGTCCTGCTTGGGCATGACCCACCTAACCTTGCTGCACCTCCCCTGTTTTAGCCATTCCCGGTTGATGAGGCTTGAGGCTACGATTACCTTTAGAGAATACATTTCTTAGAATGCTCATCGCCCACCTAACGATGAGTTGAAAGCATTCAATCCATACAAGTTCGTTACGGGTTCGAACGAAACCGAAGGCATTATCTCGTTACACTCATTTTGGAATCACCCTCAGAGTTAACGACAATAACCCTTGCATTCTGAATCTTCATCTCCACTTCAGATTCACGACCTATCGTTAATTTGGAATCGATGTGGTTTTCGGATGTTCCAAATAAGGAAAACCGATCCCGGTCTCATCGAAATCCAAAACGTGTCTTTTAAGGCCAAGTTGTCTATTTAGTCTTAACAGTTTAATTCAATATCATCAATATACACAGATGGATAATTCATAGTATCACAATAGATAATCACATCATCATCATTTTATCCATAAGCAATTATTTATAAATCACAATCTATAATTAAATTTAAAATGAATTAAATTGACTACTTCTATCTCTAATTAATTTAAAGTAAATTAAATTAATTACTTCATCTATAAATCCTGCTTATACAACCATTAATTAATTATAATTCAAATTAAATAATTATTCTCTAAATATTCATCTTGGTTAAACACCCTTGATTAATCATTCTCTAATTACAATAGGTATTTAGTCTTTAATTAATTACACAAATTATTTATCCTAAATCATTCATAGTAATTAACATTTGATTACTTAATTTATTAATTAAATATAATTAATTACATTCACTCTTCATTAATTACATAAATAAATTACCACATTATTAATTATTCCTTAATTAAACAATTCTTAATTTACATCATTAATTATATTAACTAATGATCTCTAATTTAGATTTAAATTAAATTACTTTATTTAAATTTATTTATATTAAGCAATTAAACTTTAATTAAATACAATTATTAATCACCCTTGATTAATAACATTCCAGTAATTACTATCCTTAATTACTTATATTAATAAATTAATTATCCCATAATTAATTATCTCCATTAATTAATCCCTTGATTAATTACAAAAGTAATTACCCAAATTACTTATTAACAAATCATCTTTCACTAATTACATTTTAGTAAATATCCTTTATTACTTCCCTAAGTAATTATGCTTATCCCACCATCAAATGTTTATTTAAATTAATTAACTTAATTAATTAACTTAAATAATTTATAATTAATTATCTTTTAAATTAATTAACCTAATTAATCATTAAAAATTGATCACATTAATTAATTATTTAATAATCCTTTGTTAATGGCCTTCATTAATTATTAATAATTCTTTAATTTCTTCTCTTAAGTAATTGAACTCAAAAGAATCATTATTAATTACAAATTAATTAATCTTTAATAATCATTTAATTAATCACTAACTATTCAATTAGTGAAGTGCTTAACTGTAACTTAATTAATCTCAATTACTGATTTATTTAACCTCGAATCATGGAAAAAAAAAAATCTTACTTATCTAGTTAACGATCTTATTCTCAAATTATCCTTAATTAATAAACTTTCAAACTTTAGTTACTTATTTAACCCGTTATTAATAAATTAAAGTAATTAATTACTCTTTATTTTTCTTATTACTTAAATGAATGTCAAATCATTTAATCTTAGTTAACCTAAGGTAAACATTATTCTTAAAAATCACTTAGTTTATCATTTACAAGCCTTTGAAAACCCTTTGCTTATAAATTTTTCTTTTGGATTTCATTTTAAATTTAATTTTAAAATGTCTATGAGTTTAACTCAACAAGATTCAAAGTAAATAAAAAAAATCATTTAATTCAAATGTTAAAGAAAAACTCATCTAATCCTACAAATCTTTAAACCTTATTAGTATTTACCTTGAGATTTGATAATAATAGAAACTTCCTTTGTTTTCATTCAAATTTATTCTTTTATAGATTATTACATATATTATTATTATTATTATTTTTACTTTAACTTAGTCTTCCATTTTAAATTCGATTACTACTTCATAAAAACTGTTCCTATCTTGTTTTGAAACCTGGACTTTGTTTCCCCCTTGCACTAAAACTGTACAAGTTAAACCACTTAAAGCTGGAAACAAAGGGAAACTCTCAAACAAAACTTCGAACACTTCCTACGCGACCCTGGATATCACTTGCGCTTGCTTCAGCTTCGAGTCACTCACGAAATTCCACTAGAACGATCCCGAGTCACTCCTCTTCTCCCTTGTCAAACTCACTTCCCAGATACGCGATGTGCACGGTGCACGTACACCCATGAATTTCGATGCTCCGACACACTTCGCCGGCCTCGTCACATCGCCTGCGATTCCTACTTCCCTTCAGACCACCCAGCTCGAAGAATCTCACCACCAGTTCAAATCGAACAATTCGAACAACCCAGACCCAAACCTGGAAACTGAAGCCACCATCTTACATAAACCTGTCAGCATCGAGTTCTCCACTCTCCCACCATCTGAGGGTCTATAACTCCGGCCTCTTCTTCGAATACAACCGCACTTCCACCACCCCAAAAATCACTGCACTTGATGAACTGGAGGAACAATGCTAATCGAAAATCAAAACCATGCCAAAAGTAGGTTTACAAACCCAATCGACCAACCACCATCGCCACAGTCATCTACCCCCACTTCCATTATTTTTCCTACCCTCGCTGATTGCTCCACCACTAGCAGGAAGAACCCGAACCCTTCCAATCGCCCAGATCATCAGGGCAACCCATAACTGCCCAATTGGTCAAGCACGAACTGCTCTTCCTCCCTTAATCTAAAAATAGAGATTTTAATTTCAAAAATCTAATTTTTGTTTGAGTATTTGATTTACGTGCCTGAACCCATGATTTATAGATATTGAGTTTTTACTTATTTAGGCTTCCACTGTTGTTTTGAAATCTCCAGACTAATACAATTTTTTTCTTTTTTTTTTCTAAACAAATTTCTAGATTCAAGTCCATGTTATAGCAAACATTTTCTTTTTTGTTCGAATCTTAAGTTTTATCAAAGTTTGGATTGAGAGCAGATGAACATTTGCTGAGGATTTAACCCTGGAACTAAAATCAAAGGAGATGAAACAGAGACCAGTAGACACACTAATTCATTCATACAAAAACATAGAACTATACTTATAAATATATTCAACCACATTTGTTTCAGGGATGAATATGCAACATAATTATATATTTAAACCATTTAGGTTGTGATATTACTCACTGAGAATACAATATGCAGTAATTCCATCTCACCAAGGCCCATATAAAGAAATATATAAATTGTTCACACAAATATGTTAAGCATTCAAATATTATCAAGCAACATATTAAAAACTTAAGTAATTTTTAAAAGTGTTACTCACAATATTTAAAAGATGGCAGTGCCTTTCTTGTTTGAAACCAGTTTTGAAGAACGAAGAGAGTGCTTTGAAAACTGACATCCTCCTGCTTTTGATTGTTGAAGTTGTTCAAGTTTGTTAAAAGGAAAGCTTATTTTTTTTCTTGCTTTTCTGGTTTGCTAAGCTTGGAGAACAAACCAAAATAAGAACATGTATATATAGAAAGATAAGTTTGTAAAGGGTGTAGGCTTTTACTAGTGCAAGCTTTTCTTTATTTTGTTTTATCAGGCAAGATATTTATTTTGGAGGCTGAGTTGAGTTATTCATTTCGGCTGAAATGATTTTTATACATTTCTAGTAGACCAAAGGGTGTGCTCGAATTAAATGAAATGGTACTTATGTTTTTATGCTTATCTTATTTTTGTATGTAGATGGATCTTTTGCACTTTGTTTTATTCCTTTTTCATATTTTATTCTTGTCTGCATCTTTTACAGGCAACATTCCTACAAAGCCTGGTACAATTTTCTTTTACTTATATGTATAGGTCGGAGCATTTTTTTTGGAAGGGGCTGAGATGATTTTAAAACAAGTCAAATTGACATTTTTTGCAGTTAAATATGAAATCATTAAATGCTTTGAGTACTTCATGCTTTTATTTTATACTTTTCTTATTTTGTTTATAGATTTGCTTCTTGTCTTTGCATCACTACTTTACAGGCTTTACTCTTTTATTATATTTTTTTTTAATTTTTTTTATTACACAAACCTGGTTTGCTTTCATACTTGATGTTCATATATATAAAGTTGTTTTATTTTTACTTTGCTTAGATTTTCTTGCCTGGTTATGCTTTCCTACCTTATGTGCATATATACTTTATGTATATAAATATAAAGTTGTTATAGTTATTTGTTATAAATTTTAACCTAAGTATTTAATTCTATTTCTAACATGTGAGTGTGTTTATATTATAAAATTATTTTATTTTCATACTTATGTTAATATCATACATTTGATTTATACTTAAGTTTAATATTTATAAAGTTTACTTTATTTTAAATTTACAAATCATTGCTTTCCAAAATACACATATATATATATATATATATATATTTAAAATAACAATTACTATTTATATTAAAATCCATTTGTAAAGATATTGCATTATTAATATTGTTTAAATATAACTCATTATTAAATTAAAAATAAACTTTCAAAAGAAACTATCTCTTTAAAATATAAATACTTATTTATCAAGCTATATTTAAAAGCAAACAAAACAAAACTTTTTATTTAAATTTAAACTCTAGGCTAAAACCATTTTAAACAAATTAAACTTTATCTTGAGTAATTTAAAATCATATGGTCATTTATTAAATAACTTAATATTAAATTTCCAAATTATCAAAAATATTAGAATTAGAAAACATAACTTTATTTATTAAATTTAAAACAAAGATGAACTATTTACAATATATACAAATATATAGATATATATTGTAAATAGAAAACAATTAAATTAGTTTTCAAAAGATAAATTATCGGTTAAATACTTATTTAAAAGGAGATTATTAAATCAATTCAAATATTATCAAATCAATTTAATTTTTAATATAGATTATTAAATTGATATTGCCCCAAATTTCCAGGATGTCACATTCCTTCGCCCTTAAAATAATTTCGTCCCCGAAATTTAAAACAAAGGTAATTTAATAATCTAATTAAAAATTTAATTTTAAAACATAAGCATGTATCAATCATAAGCTAATAATTATAGCAACCAATTCATCCAAACAAACAAATCTAACTATCCATACAAAATTCTGGATAGAATTTTCTCGAGTTTCCCCAAGTATAAATATCGAGACACTCGCTCTACTGAATTTAAACAATCAATACTACTAAGCTACAGAGCTTCCACTCATCTAAATCTACAAAACAAGACAGGATATCAGACTACAGACAAGTCTAACTCAACAACCAAAATTCCCTGAATTACTAGTTCTACAATCAGGGATAGATCTTACACGTACTCCCTCAGAGATACATGAAACCCAACGAATTCCAATTATCCAAACTGACAATTCAATCCTGAAGATCAAACACTTATCCAAAATCAAATCTCCGACTTCTGAACCCAAATTCCTTCGTCTCTTATTCACAAAACTCTTTGGACGATCCTGGACCGTCTACATCTTTCCTGATCAGCTCAACTCTTGCTGATGTCCTTAGAAACAAACTGAATCAAAGACAATCCAACAAATTGATCTTTCCAAGATCGACCAAAGACTCAGAACACAAACTCTATTCCAAAATCAGAAGACAGAACTCACTTCTCTTATCCGGGAAAAGATTAAACAGGTGCACTCCAAACCTGGCCTCAGATCCTGAAAAATCTCCTGTAGAACTCCCTAATCCAAACACTGCAATATCCAATTGCTTCCAAACTAAGACAGCCGCCACCATGCTTCCACTGCGCAACTCGGACTGAACAGATGAAAACACTTATGATGAACTCAAGTACAGATTAGTCAACACATTCCAAAATAAAGTTCACATATCCAAAAATAAAACTCAACTCCAAAATCTGAGCTACCAAACTCGATAACCATCCAATTACTAATCTGATCCATCGGTACCACTTCTGAAATCCAGTCGATACCAAACTCAATCTCCAGATGCTGACCAGACTCTAACTACTTGAAGACATCCATAAAAATCTCTGAAACATAAGATAACACTCAAACTATCGCAAGTCACTTTTGCGATCAATCCAGCCTAATTCCAAAAATACTGCTTTCTCTTTACCAATCAGAACAGCTTACGCTTATGTGGCCAATCCATCGAAGAAATGGATCTACTCTGCTGCTTCTGAAGTTACCCCAAGAAAAACTGCTAAGCCAGAAGACTTCCTAATCCAAAGCTCTTCGAGAAACTCGGACCTCAAAGCAAACAGAAACACCCAGCTGAACACAGCCACAACACCGAAGCAGTCACTCTTCCTTAACTTGTTCCAAAGAAACATCTTCGGAGACATCCATAATCACTGTGTCTCATCACACAGCTACTACACCTTGATGTATCAAGATATCATGACTTGCTTCTGTCCACCCGACATATCCAAACTCTAGCTCAACCAAACTTACGCTTCAAAAGTGAACTCCGAACCTTAACAGATTTCCTTCAGAGATCGATGAAATCCTTACACCACTCAAAGCTCACTTGAGACGGTATTAGGTCTACAGTCTCGACAAGTACACTTCCAACCTCAAACATTCAAACTCCAACCATTGGTAGTTGTGTTACGCACACCACAACCCTATCTACCTTTATAGCTTATATTGGAAAACCCGAACAGGTAACCCAACAATAGGTAGAAATAAATATATGTATATATTATATATCAAAATTACAAATACGCTCTCTCAAGAAAGAAATCACTCAAGAGCCTAGGTATTCACTCAACCTAGCGCTCTGATACCAACTGAGACGACCCGACTTCCTACGTCCAGAAAACCATTTCGTCATGAAGAAAGAAAGAGGTGAGAAAATAGAAAAGATAGAGAAGAAAGAACAACAACATCAGAATCTCACAGCGGAACGAATAAATTATAATAATCACATAAGTATTTACATAGTATACAACATCAATCGGAGTTATACAGACAATACATCACATACTAGACAGTTATAAACACCTGTCTAGTTATACAACTCAATACACAAAACAACTCAAACAATACGACTCAGAGATACCAACACAGCGGAACTATATGCAAATCTACAACTCTGAAGCCTCCTGCTCCATTGCTCCTCCAAAATTCGTCAAAGCTAACCTGAATCCCTTGGCTACCCGTAAAAATTTGGGTACCCGAGAGTTTATGGAAAACAAAATAAACTCCGGGTCAGATATGGGTCTGGTGTGAGTAACAGGTTAAAGTTGCTTAAATTTGAAAATCCTTTTTGAAACAAAAGGTATCACGTAAGACTCCCCACAAATAAACAGGGTAAGTTTTTACATTACGCTATCCAAAACATTTGATAGGAAATTCAGTGATATTATAATAGGTCTAGGGTTTTCAAGTAAATAGAAAATAGCCAAAATTGTTACATGATTAAATTCCATCTACTAGCCACAAAAGTGGGTAATACAATCAAAACCGTTGGCACTTATTGGATTGTGGATTCCATACAATGGCAGGGCTACTTGGGTACCGCCCGTCACAGTACGTGGCCTAGATCAACGTATCGAGGATCACTCCCGACCCCCTGCAACACAAGGCCGGAACCATTCCTTATTGAACAGTCCCGAACAAGATAACCCCAGCAGTTGTTGCAATCAACCGCCCACACAGTCGAAAATAAAGGGACATCTAGACAGGGGAATATCCTTGTCCTGCTTGGACATGACCCACCTAACCTTGCCACACCTCCCCTGTTTTAGCCATTTCCGGTTGACGAGGCTTGAGGCTACGATTACCTTTAGAGAATACATTTCTTAGAATGCTCATCGCCCACCTGACGATATGTTGAAAGCATTCAATCCATACAAGTTCGTTCCAGGTTCGAACGAAACCTAAGGCATTATCTCGTTACACTCATTTTGGAATCACCCTCAGAGTTAACGATAATAACCCTTGCATTCTGAATCTTCATCTCCACTTCAGATTCACGACCTATCGTTAATTTGGAATCGATGTGGTTTTCGGATGTTCCAAATAAGGAAAATCGATCCCGGTCTCATCGATATCCAAAACGTGTCTTTTAAGGCCAAGTTGTCTATTTAGTCTTAACAGTTTAATTCAATATCATCAATACACACAGATGGATAATTCATAATATCACAATAGATAATCACATCATCATCATAAATAGATAATTAATATCATCCAAACAGATAATTAAATATTATCATACTTAAACCAAGCATCCATATCACAAGATATTACTCATATTAAATAAAATATCAATAACATTTATCCATAAGCAATGATTTATAAATCACAATCTATAATTAATTTAAAATGAATTAAATTAACTACTTCTATCTCTAATTAATTTAAAGTAAATTAAATTAATTACTTCATCTATAAATCCTGCTTATACAACCATTAATTAATTATAATTCAAATTAATTAATTATTCTCTAAATATTCATCTTGGTTAAACACCCTTGATTAATCATTCTCTAATTACAATAGGTAATTAGTCTTTAATTAATTACACAAATTATTTATCCTAAATCATTCATAGTAATTAACATTTAATTACTTAATTTATTAATTAAATATAATTAATTACATTAACTCTTCATTAATTACATAAATAAATTGCCACATTATTAATTATTCCTTAATTAAACAATTTTTAATTTACATCATTAATTATATTAATTAATGATCTCTAATTTAGATTTAAATTAAAATACTTTATTTAAATTTATTTACATTAAGCGATTAAACTTTAATTAAACACAATTATTAATCACCCTTGATTAATAACATTCCAGTAATTACTATCCTTAAATACTTATATTAATAAATTAATTATCCCATAATTAATTATCTCCATTAATTAATCCCTTGATTAATTACAAAAGTAATTACCCAAATTACTTATTAACAAATCATCTTTCACTAATTACATTTCAGTAAATATCCTTTATTACTTCCCTAAGTAATTATGCTTATCCCACCACCAAATGTTTATTTAAATTAATTAAACTTAATTAATTAACTTAAATAATTTATAATTGATTATCTTTTAAATTAATTAACCTAATTAATCATTAAAAATTAATCACATTAATTAATTTTTTGATAATCCTTTGTTAATGGCCTTCATTAATTATTAACAATTCTTTAATTTCTTCTCTTAAGTAATTAAACTCAAAAGAATCATTATTAATTACAAATTAATTAATCTTTAATAATCATTTAATTAATCACTAACTATTCAATTAGTGAATTGCTTAACTGTAACTTAATTAATCTCAATTACTGATTTATTTAACCTCGAATCATGAAAAAAAAAGAAAATCTTACTTATCTAGTTAACGATCTTATTCTCAAATTATCCTTAATTGATTAACTTTCAAACTTTAGTTACTTATTTAACCCGTTATTAATAAATTAAAGTAATTAATTACTCTTTATTTTTCTTATTAGTTAAATGAATGTCAAATCATTTAATCTTAGTTAACCTAAGGTAAACATTATTCTTAAAAATGACTTAGTTTATCATTTACAAGCCTTTGAAAACCTTTTGCTTATAAATTTTTATTTTAGATTTCATTTTAAATTTAAGTTTAAAATGTCTATGAGTTTAACTCAACAAGATTCAAAGTAAATAAAAAAATCTTTTAATTCAAATGTTAAAGAAAAACTCATCTAATCCTACAAATCTTTAAACCTTATTAGTATTTACCTTGAGATTTGATAATAATAGAAACTTCCTTTGTTTTCATTCAAACTTATTCTTTTATAGATTATTACATATATTATTATTATTATTATTATTATTATTACTACTTTAACTTAGTCTTCCATTTTAAATTCGATTACTACTTCATAAAAACCGTTCCTATCTTGTTTTGAAATCTGGACTTTGTTTCCCCCTTGCATTAAAACTGTACAAGTTAAAGCACTTAAACCTGGAAACAAAGGGAAACTCTCGAACAAAACTTCGAACACTTCCTGCGCGACCCTGTATATCACTTGCGCTTGCTTCAGCTTCGAGTTCCTCACGAAATTCCACCAGAACGATCCCGAGTCACTCCTCTTCTCCCTTCTTGAACTCACTTCCTAAATACGCGAGGTGCACGATGCACGTACACCCATGAATTTTGATGCTTCGACACACTTCGCCAGCCTCGTCACATCGCCTGCGATTCCTATTTCCCTACAGACCACCCAGCTTGAAGAATCTCACCAAACGTTCAAATCGAACAATTTGAACAACCCAGACCCAAACCTGGAAACTGAAGCCACCATCTTACATAAACCTGTCAGCATCGAGTTCTCCACTCTCCGACCATATGAGGGTCTATAACTCCGGCCTCTTCTTCGACTAGAACCCCACTTCCACCACCCCAAAAATCACTGCACTCGATGAACTGGAGGAACAATGCCGATCGAAAATCAAAACCAAGCCAAAAGTAGGTTTACAAACCCAATCTACCAACCACCATCGCCATAGTCATCTACCCCCACTTCCACCATTTTTCCTACCCTCGTTGATTGCTCCACCACTAGTAGGAAGAACCGAACCCTTCCAGTCGCCCAGATCATCAGGGGCAACCCATAACTCCCCAATTGGTCAAGCACGAACTGCTCTTCCTCCCTTAATCTAAAAAAAGAGATTTTAATTTCAAAAATCAAGTTTTTGTTTGAGTATTTTATTTACGTGCCTGAACCCATGATCTATAGATATTGAGTTTTTACTTATTTAGGCTTCTACTGTTGTTTTGAAATCTCTAGACTAATACAATTTTTTTCTTTTTTTTCTAAAAAAATTTCTAGATTCAAGTCCATGTTATATCAAACATTTTATTTTTTGTTCGAATCTTAAGTTTTATCAAAGTTTGGATTGAGAGCGGATGAACATTCGTTGAGGATTTAACCCTGGAACTAAAATCAAAGGAGATGAAACAGAGACTAGTAGGCACACTAATTCATTCATACAAAAACATAGAACTATACTTATAAATATATTCAACCACATTTGTTTCAGGGATGAATATGCAACATAATTATATACTTAAACCATCTGGGTTGTGATATTACTCACTGAGAATACAATATGCAGTAATTCCATCTCACCAAGTCCCAGATAAAGAAATATATAAATTGTTCACACAAATATGTTAAGCATTCAAATATTAGCATGCAACAGATTAAAAACTTAAGTAATTTTTAAAAATGTTACTCACAATATTTAAAAGATGGCAGAGCCTTTCTTGTTTGAAACCAGTTTTGAAGAATGAAGATAGTGCTTTGAAAACTGACATCCTCCTGCTTTTGGTTGTTGAAGTTGTTCAAGTTTGTTAAAAAGAAAGCTTATTTTTTTTCTTGCTTTTCTGGTTTGCTAAGCTTGGAGAACAAACCGAAATAAGAACATGTATATATAGAAAGATAAGTTTGTAAAGGGTGTAGGCTTTTACTGGTGCAAGCTTTTCTTTATTTTGTTTTATCAGGCAAGATTTTTATTTTGGAGGCTGAGTTGAGTTATTCATTTCGACTGAAATGATTTTTATACATTTCTAGTAGACCAAAGGGTGTGCTCGAATTAAATAAAATTGTACTTATGTTTTATGCTTACCTTAATTTTGTATGTAGATAGATCTTTTGCACTTTGTTTTATTCCTTTTTCATATTTTGTTCTTGTGTGCATCTTTTACAGGCAACATTCCTACAAAGCCTGGTACAATTTTCTTTTATTTATATGTATAGGGCAGAGCATTTTTTTTGGAAGGGGCTGAGATGATTTTAAAACAAGTCAAATTGACATTTTTTTTTTCAGTTAAATATGAAAGCATTAAGTGCTTTGAGTACTTCATGCTTTTATTTTATACTTTTCTTATTTTGTTTATAGATTTGCTTCTTGTCTTTGCATCACTACTTTACAGGCTTTACTCTTTTATTATATATTTTTTTACACAAACCTGGTTTGCTTTCATACTTGATGTTCATAGATATAAAGTTGTTTTATTTTTACTTTGCTTAGATTTTCTTGCCTGGTTATGCTTTCCTACCTTATGTGCATACATACTTTATGTATATAAATATAAAGTTGTTATAGTTATTTGTTATCAATTTTAACCTAGGTATTTAATTCTATTTCTAACATGTGAGTGTGTTTTTATTATAAAATTATTTTATTTTCATACTTATGTTAATATCATACATTTGATTTGTACTTAAGTTTAATATTTATAAAGTTTACTTTATTTTAAATTTACAAATCATAGCTTTCCAGAATACATATATATATAAATAAATTTGAAATAACAATTTCTATTTATATTAAAATCAATTTGTAAAGATATTACATTATTAATATTGTTTAAATATAACTCATTACTAAATTAAAAATAAATTTTCAAAAGAAACTATCTCTTTAAAGTATAAATACTTATTTATCAAGATATATTTAAAAAAAACAAAACAAAACTTTTTATTTAAATTTAAACACTAGGCTAAAACCATTTTAAACAAAATAAACTTTATCTTGAGTAATTTAAAATCATATGGTCATTTATTAAATAGCTTAATATTAAATTTCTAAATTATCAAAAATATTAGAATTAGAAAAGATAACTTTATTTATTAAATTTAAAACAAAGATGAACTATTCACAATATATACAAATATATAGATATATATTGTAAATAGAAAATAATTAAATTAGTTTTCAAAAGATAAATTATCAGTTAAATACTTATTTAAAAGGAGATAATTAAATGAATTCAAATATTGTTAACAAATATTATCAAATCAATTTAATTTTTAATGTAGATTATTAAATTGATATTGCCCCAAATTTTCGGGATGTCACACTTCCCAATCCTAAAATATGGCAACGCTCGGTGAAGCAAAGTAATTAAAAATCTACAAAATCTCTTTTCCCTAGAAACTAGGGCTAGAAACCTGTAAATAACAAATGCTGTCGCTACCCACTTCTGATCAACTACTAGAAATTTTTCCCTCACTTCCCAGTCAACACCCCACCTCCAAGCAGAATTCCAGATTCCAAAATCTATTATATGATTTGATACTCCCAAAATCCCAAATTCTGTACAATCCTTAATTACTAACTCCTTAGATGATTTAAAAACTTGATGTTTGTTTTAATATTCATATTTTTAAGCATGCATTCAAGTTTTAAACTTGATTGAATAATTAAAGATGTTTGGTAATCTTACTTTTGGAAATAATATCAGTCATAATTGATTTTCAGAAGTAACAGGTTGAATTTAACTTAATTAAAGTTTACAAACCTAAATCTATGCTAAACAAACACAATTTGTTTACATAATAATCCCAAACTAAGTTTCAGACATATGGAAGTGGATTTGTATTTAAAATCCTACTAAGAACAGAAACAGGACTGTTAGAAAATTTGCATCACACTTTTCTGCATATTCAAGAAAGTACACAGAGTATCATCACACAACAGTCAACAAGCATACTCAATTCTATCAGCACTTATGCACAGATAAATTTGATACAACCTATTAATAGTGAGGTTACTTACTAAAAAGAAAACAGTGCAGTTATTTTTATTTACCACTGTCTTGATTTACTTATTTGAAAAACATTTTGAATTAAAGTTTGATTTCTGGAAACCTTATTAGCTTGATTTTTAAAAGAAAGAAACTGTTTTTAAAATAGAAATTTACTCACTTTTCCATTGAAGAGGCAGAAAGCAATCCAGATGCAATTCATTTCCAGGAGCCTGAATTTCATTGAATCTGCTTGCTCCTCATGAATTACTTCGTTGATGTTGAATATGAGCTTGCTTGCTAGTTGAAGTTGATTATAACTTGTTGTTTATAGATTTTGAAACTGTAATTGCTGATGATTTTAAACTGCATGCTTCCCCATTCATCTTTGCTTGAATTGATCTTTACAGGTTGCAGATTGAATTTTGTTTGAAGATTAAACAGAATTTGCAATTGGATTTTCTTTTGCAGATTTTAAAATTTTGTTTGCAGATCTTTAAGTAAATTTGTATTTCAGTTTCTTAAATCTAATTTTAGATCCTTCATAGAAGGTAAAGTGTTTAAAATAAAAAGATTTGTTTAGTTCTTATCTAAAAAAAATTAATTCAATATTGATTTAGTATTGCCACTTGTTACTTAAGTATGAAGATTAATTACAAGTGTCCACCTAAAAATATGAATGCTTAACACATGTATGATTTTATATAACAATAAATTTCTTTTGTTTATAAATGTTTTTTTTTAATTATTCTAAAACATTCCAACTTTTAATTTAAGATGTTTTATATGTTTCATTTATATTTAGCCTTTAAATGATTACAAATGAATTACCTTTACATATTTTAATGTTTGCTTGAATATTTTTAAAAATTATTTTTAAAGCTACTTTTTAAAAGAGAAAATTTTAAAAGAAAAAGGAATGTTGAATTATATTTTATTCCAAAGTTTTCAAACCAAAATATTATACTCTAATATAAATAAACTAAGTTTATTTCAAAACAAATTTAAGATAAAACAAAATAAACTTTTATTATAAAATACAATTTTTAACTATTATATATTTATAACAAAATATTTACTTTAATTTCTTTTTGAAAATATAAGATAGATTTATAAATTGACTTATGAAAAGTTCCAATACTAATTTCAATTTAATTTAATCAATTCATAAATTATACACCTATATATGTTATAAATTTGAAAAGATCCTTTATTAAATTTAAATTTAAAATTAAAATCAAAACTCCTATTTACAATATATACATATATATACATTATAAATAAAATATTTTTAAATCGGCTTAGAAAGAAAATTTTATCATTTAAATATTTTTAACATTTTAAAACAATAAGATTTTCAAATTCAATTATTATTATTATAAATTTTGAAAAGAATATCATTTATCAAACTAAATAATTATAAATTTTCAAAAGAAAATTATGTTTGAATTAGATTATTAAATCAATATTTCACATTTTAAAATAATTATATAATTATTAAATAAATATTGCCCAAATTTCCGGGACATCACAATTTTGGTTTAAATAAATAATCGATTTTAAGATATTATTTATATATGTTATTTATAAGGGTTTAAAATTTAGATGTTTAAAAATTTATATGTTTTGAAAATTGTATGGTTATAAATGAATTTAGAAATTATATTTCAAATATAAAGTTTATAATAGAAATTGGTTTGAAATTATATTTATTTAAGAATTATACTTAAATAGGTTGATTTGAAATTTATTAAATTTGAGATTTTCAATATATGATTTTATAACTTGAATTTGATTAAAAGCGATTTAAATGAATATTTCAAATTTACACAAAGTTGAAATGGTATATTTAATTTTGTTTAAAATTTGGGAATTCAAGGTTTATTTAAATGATGTTGGATCTGTTAAATAAACATTTCAAAACTAAATAATAACGAAGTTAAATTTTGATATATACGAAATTATCAAATCTAGTTTTGAAAATGTTTGAATATTAAAGCTTTGAAATATATTGAAATTTAAATGGTTTATTTTATGGTTCAAATCTGTATTTGGAATTGATATAACTTGAAATGGTTTATTTAGACATTGAATTGAATTGAAATTGATGATTTGAGATTGGGATTTTGGAGTTTGAGTTAATTTGAATCGATTTGTGAAATTTAAGGAAGCTATTTTATATATAAAGTATTTTAAATTATATCAAATTTTTTTTATTTATTTTACTTTATAATTATTTTAATATAAACTATTTTATTATAAAACTTTTTAATATAATACTATTTTAACTATTTTATACTAATTATTTTAAGATAAACTATTTTAACTTACAACTATTTTATGTAAAATATTTTATTATATATACTATTATTAATGTCTAAACTGTTTAAAGGATAGTATTTTGATTTCAAAGTGTTATAATTTCCAAAGTGTTATATATTCAAGTACTTAGTTTGAAAAATGCTATAACTTTGAAAGTACTGTAGTTTTGGATATATATATATATATATATATATACACACACACATATATTTATGTGTGTGTTTGAAGTGAAAAATAAAATCGTGTTGATATGGTTTGAAATGGATATAATTTTTTGGGATATAAACTATTTTGTTATGACCACAGTGTTATAATAGTGTTTGTTTGTTAAAGAGACCAGGATCAGATATTGTCGTACTATTTGCAAATACCGAAAACCACTTTCAAAACTGTGTACATGGTGGAGATTCCAGAATAAAGTAGGATGGTTTGGTGACGATTCTATATGGTATTTACGTAACCCTGACGCCCATGAGTCAGCTTGATGTGGCTAAAACAGGAGCTATGTTGGGCCAAGTGAGGTCATTACTCCTATCGGATACATATCTTCAATACCATTCTATTGCTTTAGTGATGTGATTAGGTGCACCCTTGATTTGATTTGGGAGTGTGTCACAAGATGGGCGCCAGTAGCTGCTATGTGTTACCACCAGTCTAAATCTGCAAATGGTATATCTACCCTGGCATCTCCTCATGTGCCGTGTTCACATGCCCTAGCGCGTCTTCTACGAGTTTGTTTTGTACCATACCTATGGATTGCCCTCTGATAGCCCTCCAGTTTACGGAGGAGTTACGGTACTTTATAGACTATGGGAATATATAAAAATGTGTTAAGGGCGATATGGGTAATGCCTTAATGTTATTTTAATAGTTTACTTTACTATTAACATATTTTAATAGCGTATATTACTACATAGTAGATAGCTCCACGGATCCTTAGAGGATGGTTATTCCAAATATCCTTCGAGTTACTTGTATTTCACTTGAGTTTGATTTATTGATATAAGAAGGTTAATCCTGACTCGAGTGTTTTTTTGTTTTGCTTTACACTCGGGTCAGACTGAGTGCCACAGCATTAGAGACTCACCTTTGGAGTTGGATCTTCGTTTGGAGATCCATCTATATCTATTCAGCTTCCTGTTATCCAGTTGTTGGTTCAGACTTGCCATCTATTTATATTTTGAGACATTACTGTATTTAAGATATTCTGTTGTATTTTATTTCAACTCTGTTATTTATCTATTCCGCTGCTTACTATTGTAATACTCTGTGTCTGTGATTCTATGATTGATTTATTGACTACATATGCTAAGTTTTGCCAAATATAAATTGATAATCCAATATTTTGAGCAATTCAAGTCCGACATGTGTGGATGCGAATGGTCGAAAATATTGGTACGTTACATGACCCACCCTTACGACACCCGAAAATCGACATAAATACACTCTTCGTATAACATGTCGAACGATTGAGTGCCAAAAAGATATATTGTTGAGGGAAAAGAAAGTAGATAGAAGAAGAAGAAAACTAAACAAAATAGAATCTCACAGCGGACAGAACAATATATAATATCAATAGTTCTTACACAAAGCAAAACCATAATATACATATCTCGCATCAGAGTACACACATCAATCATTACTAGCCTGGATAGTTATAACATCCTGCCCTCACAACTGCTGGTAATTTCAAACAACACTGCAGCGGAATAAAAAAAGTACGAGAATACAGAATCTCGTGGTAGAATGACAATATAATTATCAAATAATAGTTCATGAAGCTATTTTATAAATACATTTGATTATTCTTTTACAACACAAAATCATAGTTACATAAAATAGTGATAAATAAATAAATGCAGCGGAACAACATGATGTAATGGAATACATATAATAAGTAATAATAGCACAAAATCTTCGTCTTCATCATCCATAAAGCAGTCTTCGATATACTGAAAAGCTTAGACTGACCCGAGCGAATTGAAAAGACAGAACATTTGAGTCGGAACTAAAAGATCTTATGTAAGTTTAAATCAATAGTGAAAATAAGAGTGTAACGGCATCATAAATGTTTACGGGGTTTGACATCTCCTATCTAGTGTCTAACGTGAGTGGAGTAACTTAAGAGATGTTCGGGATTACCACCTCCTAAGGATCCATCAAACTATCTACTATGCAGGAGTACACTATTATAATATGTCTACAGTAAAGTAAAGCATTAAAATAGCATTAAGGCGTTAACCATATCCCCTTTAACACATTTTATATATTTCCATAGTCTATATAGTACCGTACGCTCCTCCATAAGGTTTACCCAAATGGCGCTCCATAGGTGTGTACAAAACAAACTCACAGAAGGCATGATAGGGCATGCGACAAGGCACTCGAGGCAATGCCCAGGGTAAATATACCAATTGTGGATCCGGACTGGTGGTAACACATAGCAGCTACTACCGCCCACCACGGAACACACTCCCAAATCAAATCGAGGATGGCCACCAAATTAATCACAAAGTAATAAAATGGTATCGAAGAAATGTGTCCGATAGGAGGAATGACCTCACTTGATCCGGCATAGCTCCTATTTTAGCCACATCAAGCCGACTTACGGGAGTCAGGGTCACGTAAATACCTCATATAGAATCGTTCTCCAAACCAGCCTATTTCATTTTTGGAATCTCCACCACGCACATAATTGTTAAATTGGTTTTGGTATTGGTAGAGAGTATGACAATATACTCGGTCTCTTTAACAACCAAACACTTGTTTCACGCCAGATGATTCTTTTACATTTAAAAAAGTAAATTCGCAATTGATATCAAAATATCATATTCTCAAAACCATATCATTTTCAAATCATATTCACTTTCAAAATTATCCTTAAGTAGGTTAATTAAATCCTCATTCCAAAACCATCATATTTACTCAAATATGTTATTTCACAAAAGGTATCAATTTCAAATTCCAACTTAGGTTGTATCTTCATCAAGGATATAAATATGAATACTTCAACTTTATACAGCCTGAAATTTTTGAAAATAGTTTAGATAGTCAGAAATAGTTTTAATAGTTTTAGAATAGTTTAAAATAGATTGAAATAGTTTAAATAGATTTGAATTTTATTTAATTAGATTTAAACTAATTTATAGAGACTTTAAATAGATTAAGTAAATTTAATTTATCTTAAATAGATTTTAAAAAGATTAAATAAATTTAAAACAGATTAAATAGATTTAAATTATATTAAATAGATTAAATAAATTTAATTTGTTCATACTGGTAAAGTAGATTAAATTGGATTAAATAGGTTATAATAGATTAAATTAAATTAAAATAGTTTAAATTGATTAAAATATCTGATTTAATTAAAATAGTTTAAAGTAGTTCAATATAGATTTCAACATTATATCTGAACATTTCAATAACTCAATTCTAGTAGATTCATTTATGCTTGACACTTCAACTATGAAATTCCAATTTAAATCCTTTGAATAATTCATTAAATCAATTCCAATTTCAACATTTACGCTTGGACTATCGAAAATAATTCAGTTTATATGAATTAATTTCAATTTCAAAATACCAGTTAACTGAATTCAAAATTTAAAGATTTTAAAGTCTCTTAATTTAAACAATCCAATGTCTGTATATAATTTTCTATCCTAGGGTCAAGTGATATGGATATTTATCATTTCAATTCGCAATTCAAATTTTACGGTTATATATCATTCAAACCGCAATCTGGAATTTAATAAAATCCATAAAATCCCTCAAGCCTATCATTTCAACCCATAATGGTTTTTTCCTAATTTATAAATCATTCAGGTATGTTAATTTCAACCCATAGGGAAGTTCTAGTGTTATAACAATATAAAATACAACATCCAGTAATCTAATATCAACAATCAAACATCCATCACGATCATCATCCAAATAAATTCATGAATATCCATAGATAACTGATAATCATTAATAGGTATAAAATGGATAATTTAAATTCAATATCAAATTAAACGATGATTAGATGCAATAAAATTAAAATTTAACTAAAATAGTAATTTAAACATACCAAACATCAATCAATTAATTCCTAATCACATCATAAATTTAATTTAACTAACATAAGATAATCTAGTAGTTGTGAGTGGATGAAAATACCCACCTTTGATTTTAGCCCATAAAATCCAAACAGAACCGCAAAACTCAACAGTCACCAAATTCAACTAAATCAATTTCATGTTGTCCGGAATTTAAATATGAATCCAACAGAAGAAATCGCGCGTGAATCAAATTTTATATGCAAAAGATATTCATGTTATAAGAAATATTATAAAAATAAAAATTGGTATGCATAAAAAAACAAATAAACATATTTTAATACTTACGTTTCTCACAAGATGAGGCTTAAGGAAAAGATTGAAGAATAACTAAGATGAGGACAAAATGTGTACGAAAAATGAAAAAAAATCATGTTTCATAAAAGAAAGCTTTTAAATTTGCAAGAATAAGGGATTTTGAATATGAGATGTCAGTAGAAACAAAACGTAAATGAAGAAATAAGCTGTAGGTTATTTATAGTTAGGAAATGAAGGTGGAGGGATAATAATAAATGTCACATTTTATTTTGAAAGCTCCAGGCATTAATAATGCATTAGGAAATATATGTAGGAATGGAAAGGTTAGCAAACCAAAGAAAAGTAAAATTTTGTATACGTGAAAATGAGATGGCAAATTTTAATGCAACTTACAAGTTTAGATTCGGCTATTATCACAGAAGGAGAAATGTATGGACCAAGTATTAATAATAAGATAACTATTTTAAAATGTTCATGCAACAATTACTAATAAAACAAATGAAAGGACCATGTACATCGACAGCCTTTTAAAGTTAATTTTTTTAAAACGTAACCAAATTAACTTTATTAACTCAAATAATATTTAAATTTGTACGCATTTAAGTTTTTATCTACGCATAATAACATTTTTATACTTATCTTAAAAATGAAAACGTTCAATTTGGGTTTTCCAAAATGATCTTTTATTTCCATTAAAATACCATTTTTATTTATTATAAAACATGGTTTCTTTTATTAAATCTATTAATTGCAATCAACGTTTTCTTTCCTCTTAATTAAAAAATTTGAATTACATTAATTGCAATTACATACAAAGTTAAATTTCAAAATAGACAGCTAAAATGGACGGAAATAAATAGAACAATTGTTTATATAAACACATATATAAAAAAAATTATGCACAAGAATAATAAATAACTTACTAAAATAGATTATTTTCCCATTCCTGTAATTAATTTGTAAGCTAAAACACAGTTCAAAAAAACATATATTTCTTTCTTTAAAATCAAACATTCTATTCTTATTTTAATTAAATTAAACCTACATTCACAAATGAAACATTCATTCTATTTGATGCAAATGTTCTTTTCATTAAATCAAACTTTCCTTACACAAAACATAAGCTACTTTTAATTACACCTTTTAATTTACAATTTAGCATTCTTTCTCGTATTAATTGAAAATTTTCAATTGCACTAAATTCAGTTGATTAAGTTTCAAAATGGACTAAATTAGTGTAATGAGAAGTAGAACGATTATTTCCTATCTAATAGTAATTTAAACATATTTATACACTATTGGATACAAATAGTAATTATACATTTCTTACTAATAATAGTTTCTCGTCTCTACAATCAATGTTTCAGCTACCAAACGTTTCAAATAAATAAACATATGTCTACTCCTTTACTAAACTTATTCATTTTTATTCATTTATTTTGATTTACACTCCTACTATTAAATCAACCAATACCATATGAAATTATTAACATAGTTTTCTGTCTTCTTATCCTCATTTTCTACGATTGATGCCTTTTTTTACATTAACTAAAATATTTAATTATATTAAATTCCAATTAATTATATTCTAATTCCAATAAATTGATTTAATTGGATTTCAACCTTTTTATTCAATCAAACATTACTCTATGAACATAGTTAGCATTGGTTTATATCTTATTGCGTTAGTATTCTACAATTATCATCTTTTACTATATTAGTTGCAATATTTCAATTATATAAAAAAAATTGTCGATTTTTACACTAAGTATAATTTAAAGTCCCAATAAATTCATATATCTTAGTTTAACCCTTTTTATTAAATAAATTATTGCCTTAATAATATAATTGACATTTATGTACATTTTATTACCTTCACATTTTATAGTTATCTTCTTAACTCATATTACGTAACATTTAATTTCAGTTAATTATAATTTATTAAATAAATAGGTAAAAAGTAACAATTGTCACCTTTTCTATATTTAATAACATTTGTAAGTTTGTTATCTACATTTGCACAAATTTTATCCAATTCAATCTATTACACATCATTACATTAATAAATCAATATTTAAATTATCTATTACTCTTTAAATCCAGTTATCAATTAATACATACCTTATTATAATTCATTTACAATCTATAACCAATTACGACTTTTAATCATTTTAATTAATTGGAATCACATTCAAAGCAATTACCGGTTACCTTAAATTAATATTACCTTAAATTAGTACCGTTATTTTTTATTCCAATCAAATTCTTATTATTAAATCATAAAATTTTATTTCTTCCAACATTAAATCACAAGACCTTATTAGATTAACTATTTTTAATTATCGAATGTTACGGTCATTACAACCACGCCACAAATAAACACTACGGGTTTTAACCTTACGATAACCAAATATTTCATACCAAAATCCTTTGATGTTATAATAGTGTCTAAGTACAAATATTTATTCAAATAGCTGAAATTGTTACATTAATTAAATTCCAACAATACTAGACTCTATAATCAAAACCGTAAAGGCATGTATTGGAGAATGGATTCCAACTGAATGACTAGGCATTGGAAAACCACCTGTCATAGTACACATCTAGAATAGCGTACCTAGGACCACGTCGGGATCACCTGCTACATAAGACCGAACTACCCCTAACCTAAATAATCCAAATAAGGTTACCCCGCGATTGGGATTAGTAACCCCACATAGCCGAATAAATGGGAGTCTAGATAGGGGTAACCTTACCTTACTTGGGTGCGACCCACTTAGCCTTGCCGCATCTCCCCTGATTTTTAGTCATTCCTGGTTGATGAGGCTAGAGGATACGATTACCTTTTAAGAAATATTCACTTAGAATGCTCATGTCCTCTAATGATAATTGTAACGACCTAGAATTTTTATTAATTAAAATTTTAATATTTAATTAATTTTAAATATTAATAAGTGAAATTTATAAGTCGAATAAATTTTATTTCGAATAATTGGATTTAATTGGATAATTAAATCAATAATTTAATATGTTAAAATACGGAAATAATTGAAAATTGGGATAATACGATTGAAATTGATTTGTAAAATTTTATTGTATCATATTGAAGTTAGAATGATATATTAGAACTTTTAAAATTGAATTAAAAGTTAATTTGTGAAAATTGAATATTTTAATATTTAATCGACTAGTGAAAATAGCCAATTTTTGAACAGTCTCAGAATTGGACGAAACCAGTTCCATTGGATCCGTAATAGTTTGTTATTACCAGATTTCAATTTTCGTAGCAATCGGAGTTATCGTTTGATCGTGGCAACTCGAAACGCATCGAAATTATTTTAATATTAATTTGGCGAGTTATAGCCATTTTTCAAAAAGTCTCGGATTTCGACGAAACCAGTTTCATCGGATCCGTAATGTGATATTATTGTATGGTTTCAAATTTCGTGTCAATCGGATTTACCGTTTGTCCGGTGCAAGCGAAAATGCCTAGAAAATCGTTTAAATCGGTTTAATTTAAATTGAACGTTTATAGCCATAACTCGCACAGATGACCGAATTAGCTTCCGAAACCTGTTCCATTGTGTCCGGAACGCGGGGTAAACCCCAGAAACGCCGGTCATCGCGCGTAAATCGGAGTTTGGAAATTCCGGAATGAATAGTGTCGTTCGATTTCCTATAAATAGACCATACTCTCTCACAAAATAAAAAAAAATTATTAGGTTTAAAACCGTAGCCGCCGTTCATAACATTCAATGGCTGAGAATGCTTCTTCTTCCCCCTCTCTTTTCTCCAAATCCATTGACAATTAGCCAAAGTTTTCAACTAGAGAATTGTAGAGGGGAACGAGCTCGACGTATTCAACGGATATGATCGCGAATGGAGCAATATATTGGGAGATAATGGGCCGCGTTCGGCTATGGTTGCGCACGCACCACGATGGGCTACAGGTGGCCGATCTTGGTGCTGCCTAGGGCGTGGGTAGAGGTGGAGATGCTCTGCAATATGGCGCTAGCTGATCGACGTGGAGATGCTTGTAGTTGGGCGTGTGTATTAGGGTTAGGATTTGAAGTGGGTTCGGCTGTGTTGTGCGTGCGTGCGTGAGTTTGGGAAGATGGGAGGGAGGCGTTGGATCTGGTATGGACGGTGATGATTAAGTTTAGGTTAAAAATAAAAATTATGTTGTAATTAGTTTATATAAAAGTCGTGTAACTTATAAAATTCATAACTTTTTCATACGAGGTCGAAAACGCGCGAAACCAGTTGCGTTGGAATCGTATGGACGAGTACTACGCTATGGAATTGGATTGGAGTCGTTTGGAGTTAGTGAGAATTTTGGGTGTCCGTTTAATTTTATTCGAAATAAATCGCTAAAACGAAATTGAAATCAAGGTGAGAACTTCTCACTCAATCGAATCAGTTTCGATTATTTTAAATAGTTATATTTAAAATACTTGAATGCATGTTTGAATGATGATTGATATCTATTGATTGTTAAAATAGACATTATGCGCCGTTAGTAAGCGGATGTTATTTATTAAAAACATATACCGCGAATATTTCATAAACAGTGAAATTGGTATTATATATAATAGCAATATATATATATATATATATATATATATATATATATATATATATTGGCATATGTATATATTGCAGTTATTGATTTCCCGCATTTGTATAGCGGATGGGACCCCATTGCGCCGTCTATTAAGCGGATAATATTTTAAATCCCATATACCGCGATAATTTCGTACTGGAGCGGAATTGGTATTGTGCTAATGTTTTTGGATGCAGAAAAACAGGTTGGAGGGATCCAACTGGATTCCTCAACAGTATTTATTTGATTTCAGATATTTTGATATTTGATGGACTATCATATCGATATATGATGTCGTTGTAGTCATGATTGACTATTTGGTGTGTAGCATCATTGGACCAAGTTTTGGAATTTTAAAAGGATTTTTAAAGTTATTTTTGAAAGTATACATTATAAAATATTTTTGAAATTGATCCATTTTAAATAAATAAACGTTATAAATTTTTATGTTATAAAAATTATGATTTTTGGGAAATATAGTTAAAGGTTGATTTTTGAAAATATGAGGCTAATGATTTTATAAAATAGTTTAATCGGGATTTTTTGAATTTATTATAAAAGTTTAAATATAGGATTTATAAAATTTAATTATTTTATAAAACAAAATGATGAAATTATAAAGGAGTTTAAAGGCGTTTTAAATAATAATATGAATTGATTTATATAAGGGATTTATAAATTGATATTTATAAATTAAAGTATTGGAATTATAAAACGAGTTTTTATAAGTGTTAGAATGAATTGTGAATGAATTTCATAAATGAATGAAATTTATAGAATTATAAACGGTGAAGTTAGAAATGGAATTTTATAAACAGTAGGTTTATAAATTTTGTAAAGTTATTTGAAGAATAGATTTGGTTAAATAAATGAATCTTATAAGTTATAAGATTTATAAATTTGGAAAGTCTTTAAAAAAGAACGATTTTGTAAAATAATCGTTTTATAAGCATTTAACTTATAATATGAACCTTTGGTTTATAATTGAGTTATAAATTGAAATAGCTTTAATAAAGGAGATTTATAAAGGAAGTAGTTATAAAACAAATAGAAATAGAATTTATAAACGTTGTTTTATAAATTCGCAAACGACTTATTTTGATAAGTAAATTGTTATAACTTATTAATGGATTTATATTCACGTTTTAGATAGTGAATAATCCTTTAAAATAAAATGTATAGAAATGATGAAATTTATTAACGTATTATATTCACGTTTTTGAATAGTGAATAATATGTTAAAGAAAATGTTTTGAATGTGATATTTTAAATAGAATTAAAACGATCTAACGATGTTTTTAATTGTGTTCAGATTCGAAACCATAGATTTCAACATTTATTGTTAAAATAGACGTTTTCGAGAAATAGAAGGAAATGGTGGACTATAACACTGTTGTTATAGTAAATGATTTCCGAAAGGAAATGTTTTGTATAGTATTGGGATTTATATATCTATTTTAATTTCGAATCCCTATACTAGTGATTTTGGGACGTCGTAACGATGTTTTACGCCACATTCGTTTTGGCCCAAATAAATATGTTTAAGAGAATGATTTCCTTAAAGAATGAAATATGTACTTAATCTCCATTTAAGTATATTGAATATTTTCCAAGTGTTGAAAATAAATGGATTTGTGAATTACTTATTAAATAAGCATGGAAATGTTTTCCAATATAAAGTGAATGTTTTGAGAATTTATCTTTTTGAAGATAAATTGAAATGAATAATTGAAATCGTATATGCATGGATATTGTGAAATATAAATTCACTATGGAATTTATAAAAGAAAATGGAATTTGTTTAAAAATAAATATTGATTTATTTTTGAGGTATTGAAATTTTATATCTTATAAAGATATTTTTGGGAAATAAATAATTCTGGAAAATTATTTGGAATCTGGTGATGTTTCGATATCCATTGATAGTTCAATAACCGACTATCAATATTTACCTTTGAAAGGTACTTGTTGTGATTTGCTTGGATTTGAATGCCACACTTATTTTTAATTATTGCGCTCGTTATTCGGATTACCCATTCCGAATAGTGATACGACGTGATGGATAGCATTGAAGATCGATGTTGAAGGCCGGGTATTTGCGAGAGCGATGGGATGACCTGTCGATTGACTCTGCACCGAGTTGCTCCGGTATAGAGTTCTCCATATGTGATGGGGAATCCGATCAGGATTATGGATATCCGGATTGCAAGGACTTCTTTGTAAGTGCCTTCGGTTCTGTTCGAGCCCGGAACAGACTTGTATGGATTGTATGTCTGACATTACAAATTGAGATATAAAGCTGATTTCTTTCAAATATATTTCTGTTGGTGGCGGAGAATTTATTCTCTTCGCTTAACACCCTTCTCTGAGACGTACGAGCTCGGAGGTTATGTAGTTGAAGGTTTTCAGCGATATATTCCCAATTTGGTAATGTGACATGCTGAGTGTTGCTGTGAAATGATCATTGTGTTGATCATTTGTGATAGGATCATTTGTTTGAACGTTTATCTTTGTGATCATTTCTATGATCATTTGTTGACCCAAAGCATGGCTTTTGTATAAAGTATGTCTTTGTGGACGTGACTTCGTCGAGCCTCACACCCCGGAATGTTCAAAACAGGAAAGATGCGGTAAGGTTATGAGGGGTAGCTCCCTTTAGGGTATGTGCATTTCCTTCTGGAAAAGGGTGGTATCGTGGTATGGAGCCCAGATACTTACTCATGTTGAAACACTTTATTTATGATTGTGTGATGTTGATGACGAGCGCTCGGTTGAAAGGTCCCAAAGGACCGAGGGATGGCATACTCGTGTCAGTTGTTACCCAGTTAGGGGTAACCCGGCCTTGTGTTGGCAGAGATCCGGTTTGGTTCTCGGGGACGTCCTTCCAGAGGCGTTCTCATGTGGCAATGTGAAGTTCCTTGGCCTGACCATTCGTTGGAAATCCAAAGAAACAATACGAGACTTGTACGGTTTTAGTTGTATAACCTGCTATGGAATGTGGCGGTAACCTGCTATTGAACATAGTTAGCTATAGTAGGCATACGATAATGGTCGTATGTTGGCTAAGATTTATATTCTACTTTCGAAATATTTTCCTACACTATGCACTAGTAATAATATCAAATGTTTCTTTTTAATGCGTATCAAGCATCTTTGACTATCATAAGGAGAAATCTCCTCCGATTCTGCGTTTGCATGTGTGTGTGTGCGGGAGGCCTTATGGTAGTCTCATTTTTAAAAGCATTGCGAATTGACTTTAAAAATATTCCTCTATTTTGATTTTAAAGATAAATAAACTGTTTTGAGTTCTCACACCAGTCACATGACTGACTCGGAGTTTATTGTTTTCCTTCCTAAACTCTGGGTGCCCACCAATTTCCACACGGGCAGTCAAGATTTAAGGTTTATCAGGATATTCAGGAGTTGCTGGAAGCAAGCTGGATGGCATGGCGTATTATTATTTTATATAGTATTTCTTTTCCGCTGTTTGTTGTGGTTTTTTGTTGTACACTCTGATGTAATGATGTAATGTAATGTGATGTAATGTAATAACTGATATAGTTTTTTGTTTAAAGATTATTCATTTATTATTATATGTTGTTCCGCTGCGATTGTGAGATTCTGATGTTGTTCTGTTATTTTCTTTCTGTTCTTTCTATTTTCTTTTCTCTCTATTTTCTATCTTTTCTCTCTTCTTCTGTCTCTTTCTTTTTCTTAAACATTGATCATTCGTATTTCTGTTCATCTTGAGTTAATCTATGGAGATTAGTGTATATTCAAGGAGTACGGATTTGCGGGTCATCACAGGTGGTATCAGAGCATATGGTTAAGCGACAACCATGGTTCTGTTGGGTATTACTCATTAGAGATAGAGTCAGTAGTACTCTAGAATGAGTTTGAGTGTAATAATAGCTATGAGAGCGTATTTGTTAGTGAATATATAAAATTGTTTTGTATTGTGATGATTGGTTTGTTGAGTGGCATATGAACTTTCGTCAGCACGGTCTGTACAACTATGCCGAAGGGGTTTATAAACACTTGAATAGAACAATTCGACACAGTATTGTTTTAAATTAGGTAAATGTAATAATTTTACCTTGAGTATATTTTATATATAAAGGAATAATTTTTCAGAATTATTAAAGTGTATATAAGTTGATTGTTTAGATGTTTGAATAATCTAAATAAAAGAATAATTGTACAAGCAAAAGAATTATAAAAGTTGAATTATAATTAAAGTGATTTACAATTGCGAAATAAACTTATATATATAAGAAGTGAAACTATATGAATATATTTATTAATATGAGTTGTAAATAAAAATGAATTTAAAGTTAAATGAAAATTTACTTTAGAATTGGAATCTGAATTTCTTTATAAGTGGGAACTTAAGCTAAGTAAAACCAAGTGATGTTATAAAATGAAGTATAACTTAAGAGATGTTGAATGAAGTTGATATTGGTACCAAAGTAAATTAATAAAGTTAAGTGATAAATGTGAACTTGAGTTTTATAAATGAAATTCAACTTTAGAAATTGAATTGAATGAATGGATTGAATATAAATCAATTGAATGTGAATAATTGATATGAAATAATGAGTTTAATTATTAATTCATTAAAATCTAATTTTATTGGAAGTTGAATAATTGAATGAAAATCAATTTAATTAAACCATTTGAAAGTAAAGGTGTTAAACCAAATTGAATGAATATAGCAAAGGAATTTGGTTGCGTTGAATAAACATTGGTTGATATATGATTGTTAGTTGATTGTATATAATTCATTAAGTGTTAATGAAATTGGAAGCTAAAGTAATTGAAATTCAATTGGAAGTTAAGTGAATCTTGAATAGAATTGAATTTGATTTGGAAGTGAACCAACTTGAATATGAATTAGTGAATATAAACTAATTGAGAATGAATGTTAGTAAAAACATCCACTGTTAAAGAATCAAATGTGATTAAATTGAAAACCATTTCATTGAATATTAAGGAGAATATGAATGAATATTGATTTGGTTATGGATGATAGTTGGTTGATGTTTGCATTTGTTGTTTTGTCGCATTTGCTATGTTGACATATATAGTTATTATGTTGCTATATGTTGTATATTGATACTATTGTCTACATGTGTGACGCCCCACCTCTATACCCACGCTAGCCAAGAACACTACGGAGTAGTGCTGTCAACTAGCACGGAGAACAAGGCTGTTGAGGAGCGACCATCCATGTAATTGCTTATCACACGGTGGCTATAAATAATCTTCGAAAACAAACTTAGAAATAAGCATAACGCAAATCAGTCACAGACATCCATATCACAAAGGCGGAGGAAGATATGAATATATAACTAACACATGAAAGTGTACATCAGAGTAGTGGTCAAAAGATCCACAATAATACAAAAGAATAGCAACACGTGCTATACAAAAGAATACAACTATGAGTCTATATCTCAAGTGTATACAACAAAAACTACTAATCTAAACAGTTAGCCAAAAGTCAGAGTGATGAATCCCTGGGAAGAAGTCAAGCAGAAGCACCTGTAACATCTCGGTCTGACCCGAGTATTATTTAAGAAAAATAATAAACGGGTCAGTCTAGCTATAAATATCAGATGACAAAATATAACATAAAAGATATGGCATAAACATAAAATATCCATGATGACATACCACTATAAGTATGTAAATAATGATCAACAGAAGATCAATCAATAAGAGATAATCAATATCACAAGAATCTTCTCAAAGATTCGGAAAGGGCATCATACCCCAAACTTGTACTCATAACAAGTTAATGACATAAATTCTAGAAATCAATGCAAGAAGTCCAGAAATCATAGAAAAGAGAAAGAGGCCTATCACACGACGGTCCGAAGACCAAGGGGAGCTACCCCACATGTGTGAATGGAATCACACAGATTAAGGTCCAGACTAACCAAAAAGCAAAAAGGTATGTGTGAGTGGAATCACACAAGTGGTGTCTAGTCTAACCTCGCAACAAGAGACATCGCACAGTTGCTAGTCTAAAGCATCAGAATGATCGTCATGATCAACGAGAAGTGTCAATTACACTAAGCTAGTAAATATAGAAGTTTAGCTTCATGTCCCATAACCACTTGCTTAACTTAAATATTTACGAACAAACTGTAAATCTTCACTAATAAAATTGTCACAAGAGGTTCAATCGAACAAGTCCAAGAATTAACCGACGAAGTGAACGCAAGCGTTTCATACCACTTGTTTTACTAAGTCGTTTAATTAGATTTCTCATCCGAGTGAGGTAAAGGTTTGTATATACTAATAGATTGGAAAACGGTTTAAGAAAAGAGCTTTGTTATTAAAAATAGAGTTGAAATTGTTTGTTAAAAGAGTTTTGATATTTACTACTAGTATTGAAACCTTTATATTATAAAATGAAAAAACACATAAGCAATTGTAGAAACAATCAATCACAAAGATCGCATACAGAGATGTGAATAAAACCCAAGGAAATCAGCTCAATGTTTTTCAGATAAGATCCCCTACGGAGGGGGGGTCCGGGGGGTGGCAACCCCCCAAGGTGGGGGTGCGGGGGCAACGCCACCGCTTACGGGGTTCGACCTGCCCGGTCTGGTCGCGGGGGTCCAGGGGGCAGCGCCCTCGACGGGGTGCAGGGCAGCGTCCCGTCCAAAACGGTACGACCTAAGTGAAGACAAGCGGCCTACGACCTAAAGCAAAATGAGGTCTAACGACCTAAGGGTTTACGCGACCTAACACAATGGCCGAGCGACCTAACTGGAGTTAAGGGAGGCAAGCGACTTAAGGTCCAACGACCTACGACTCAAGCAAGCCGAGCGACCTAGTGTGGAGGGGTCGAGCGACTTAAGGAAGGCGAACGACCTAAGGTCTAATGACCTACGACTTAAGAGAGCCGAGCGACCTAAGGTAAATGGTCCAACGACCTAACTCGAACGACTTATCAGGAGCTTAGATCGGAGACGAGCTACGAGATAAACCAGGCCGACTTAGTGGACGAGCGACCTAAGGTAAATGGTCCAACGACCTAACTCGAACGACTTATCAGGAGCTTAGGTCGGAGACGACCTACGAGATAAACCAGGCCGACTTAGTGGACGAGCGACCTAAGGTAAATGGTCCAACGACCTAACTCGAATGACTTATAAGGAGCTTAGGTCGGAGACGACCTACGAGATAAACCAGGGCGGGCGACTTAACGTTTGCCTAGAGATTATAGGTCGGAAACAACCTAAGACTTAAGTCTTAACTCGCGAGCGACCTACGGCTTAAGGCCTAACTCGTGAGCGACCTACGACTTAAGGCTTAACTCGCGAGCGACCTAACTCCGAAGTGCCAATACTTCCAGAATGACCTAAAGCCCTGCGACCTATGGTACTAACTCGCGAGCGACCTAACGACTTAACTCGTGAGCGACCTAATTCCGAAGTGCCAATTCTTCCAGAACGACCTAAAGCCCTGCGACCTACGACCCAGTGACCTTGCGACCTATCACCGAACGAGTCAAGTGGCCATAACGAGCTAAGTGCAGGAAATTTCCAAAAATGCTAAAAATTGGAGTTTTTCGCCAATCCAATCCAAACCAAAGGCAAATGTGCATGCAAAAGTGATAGGGAATCGTTCCCAACAGTCCAATATAGTTATAGACTAGATTTGTGAGATAAAAATCTCACCTTTGCACAAATTCAATGAAGAAGGAGCTTGAAACAATAGAGAAGCAACTACAAGCTAGAATCCAATGTCTTCACTTTGATTTTGGAGTTGAATGATGGATTTAAAGTTGAAACCTAAGCTTGGAGTTTTAATTTCCTCTTCCACTCACCATTAATGCAAAAGCTTGGTTGTTAGGAAATTTATGAAGAGTGAGAAGAAGGAAGGCGGTTTGGGCTTGAGTTATAATGGCAATCTAACCCAAAGTCCAAAGCGGGAAAAGTTAGTGAAATTCTACTAACTCCAAACCTACCAATGTTTATACTTAAAAAAATTGTAAACGGCATTTCAAACTCAATGGAAGTGGTCTCGAGTCCTAAGTTGACCGTTTGCAAAAAGTAGCTTTTCGGACCAATATCCGATTAACGACAAAATATTTAAATAAAATATTTAAATATAAAATCGATAAATATGCGGGTTGTTACAGACTCCCCTCCTAAAAGAAATTATGTCCTCGCAATATATAAGACGGAAATAACAAGTAACAACCATAAAAGCATATTAACACATAAGAAATTTGAAATAGGAAGTTCACCTCAAAGAGCAGGAGTAAGCAAGTCCGGATGCATTCGCTCGATGAATTCTCTGGATTCCCAAGAGCAATCCTTAGGATTTGAGGATCATTGAACCTTCACAAGCGGAACATCTTTATTTCGAAGTCGTTTAACCTCCGAAGCTATAATTCGAATAGGATGCTGCTCATAAGTTAAATTCGGCGAAACTTCAATTTCTTCCACAACAGCAGGCTCAAGAATAGAATCGGAATCCCGAAGGCATTTCCGTAATTGAGAAACGTGAAATACATTATGCATAGCAGAAAACTGAGCCGGCAATGCAAGGCGATAAGCCATGGAACCAATACGTTCAGTGATAGGAAATGACCCAATATATCGAGGCGCTAACTTCCCCGATCGACTGAAACGTACAACACCCTTCATAGGCGAAACACGAATAAAAACAGGATCCCCAACAGAAAATTCTAATTTCCTTCTTCGATTATCGGCATAGGATTTTTGTCTACTCTGGGCTTCTTTCATCCTATGTCGAATAAGTTCTATCTTTTTCGTGGAATCACGAATAAAGTCTGGACCTAAAACCAGCTTCTCACCGGCCTCAAGCCAACAAGAAGGAGATCGGCATGGCCTTCCGTAGAGTGCCTCGAAAGGTGCCATACCAATACTAGATTGGAAGCTATTATTATAGGAAAATTCAACAAGTGAAATATGATCTTCCCAACTTCCACCAAAATCAAGCACACAAGCACGAAGAAGATCTTCAAGAGTTTGATTCACACGCTCGGTTTGTCCATCGGACTGGGGGTGATACGCGGTGCTAAAATTAAGCTTCGTTCCTAAAGCTTTTTGAAGACTCTTCCAAAATCCACTAGTAAACAATGGATCACGATCGCTAACAATAGAAGTAGGAACTCCATGCAATTTTACAATTTCCTTGACAAATAGTTTGGCCAAAAGAGGAACGGTTCGGTTAGACCGAACCGGAATAAAATGGGCGGATTTAGTAAGTCTATCAACAATCACCCATAAGCTATCATGACCCGAACGAGAACGGGGAAGGCCATCTATAAAGTCCATGGAAATTTGATCCCACTTCCAAATTGGAATTTCTAAAGGTTGCAATAACCCACCAGGCCTTTGATGTTCGGCCTTGACAAGTTGGCAAGTCATGCAACACTTAACAAAGTTAGCAATATCAGATTTCATTCCCTCCCAATAATAAAGTCGCTTCATATCAGCGTACATTTTACTACTACTGGGATGAATGGTGAATTTAGATCGATGGGAATCTTCTAAAATATCTTTACGAAGATCTCCAATATTTGGTACGATAAGTCTACCAAATTTTCGAATGCCGCCACGAGAATCAATATCAAAGTCTTTCAAACCTTCAATATCAATTTTATCCTTAACATTTTTGCCAAGAAAAGCCAATTCAGAATCTAGCCCTTGAGCTTCAAGAATGCGGTCTAAAAGAGAAGGATGAGCCTCAAGGCTACATAAAACAAGCGATGAGCATAAATCGGATACGCGCTCTCGAATCTCACAAGTGGATAAAATCTCGAGATCGTTCCATTCGGATATCATCATAGAAACAACTGCTTGTTGTTTACGGCTAAGAGCATCGGCGACACGATTACCCTTACCGGGGGTATAAAGAATATCAAGATCATAAGGTGCAAGAAACTCGAGCCAACGCTGTTGACGTAAATTAAGTTCTTTTTGAGAAAATAAATATTTCAGAGACTTATGATCCGTATAAAGAATAAATTTCTCTCCCAATAGATAATGACGCCAAATCCGAAGGGCGAAAACAATAGCCGCGAGTTCTAAATCATGTGTGGAATATCTAGTCTCGGCCGGCTTTAATTGAATAGAAGCATAAGCAATAACACGTTCTTTTTGCATAAGAACGGCACCCAAACCAACGTGACTAGCATCAGTATAAACAACAAAATCTTGATTCCCCACGGGAATAACAAGAATAGGAGCATCGGAAAGGAGTTCTTTCAATTTCTGAAAAGAGGCTTCACATTTGTTCGACCAAATGTATTTAACTCCCTTCTTAGTCAAGCTAGTAAGAGGCACGGCAATCTTAGAAAAGTCCTTAATAAAACGACGGTAATAGCCCGCCAAACCGAGAAAACTACGAATCTTTGTCACACTCTCCGGTCTCTTCCAATCTTGAATCGCTTCAATCTTTGAAGGATCCACGGAAATCCCGGATTCGGAAATAATATGACCGAGAAACTTCACACGAGATTGCCAAAAGTGGCATTTATAAAATTTTGCCTTTAATTGATTACTCCTAAGAGTTTCCAATACAATCCGAAGATGTTTCTCATGTTCCTCCTCGGTTTTTGAATACACAAGAATATCATCAATGAATATGAGAACAAACCGATCGAGGAAATCTTTGAAACTCGATTCATGAGGTCAACGAAATAAGCTGGAGCATTCGTTAACCCAAATGGCATAACAAGCCATTCATAAGATCCATATCGAGTACGGAATGATGTCAAAGGAATGCTATCCTCGGCGATACGAAGCTGATGGAAACCGGTAGCCAAGTCCAATTGTGAAAAGACCTTAGCACCACTAAGCTGATCGAATAGATCATCAATCCGAGGTAAAGGATATTTATTTTTAATAGTCAGATCGTTAAGCTTACGATAGTCAACGCAAAGCCTAAGCGTACCGTCGGATTTCTTCACGAAAATAGCCGAAGCTCCCCAAGGTGAGGAACTAGAGCGAATAAATTGCTTCGTCTCCAATTCGGATAATTGTTTACGCATCTCCTCATTTTCCTTATTGGACATGCGATAAGGAGGACGAGTAATAGGTTGAGCTCCAGAAACAAGATTAATTCTGAACTCAATTGCTCGTTTAGGCGGTAAACCTAAAACGGGCTCAAATATGTCGAAAAATTCACGAACAACGTGAATACGAGAAATAATATCATCTTCATCATCATCGTCATCACGAGGATTTAAAGAATATAAAGATGCCACCAAACAGGATTCTGAATCTTTAAGATTAACAGAAATCTGTTTAACATACAGTGGATGTCGGAGATGAATAGTCCGCTCAGGACATAGGATATGGGCTTGATAACAGTTAAGCCAATCCATTCCCAAAATTATTCCAAAGCCTAAGTAACGCATGACATGCAAATCGGCTAGGAAAGAAAAATCACATAAAATAATCTCCACATCTCTACAAAGCAAACTAAGAGTTGCGGATCCACCAACAGGATTCGCAATTTTTAAAGAAGTCATCAATGCAGTAACACTTAAGGAAAAAGTGTCTACCAGTTCCTTTGATATAAAAGAATGGGATGCACCCGTATCAAAGAGAACTCTAATAGGTTGATCATGAAATAAAATAATACCATCAAGAATGGAATGAGAAATACCTTGGCCACGAGATGTGTTGCCAGGGGCTTGAGCCACATTCAACTTTCCTTCCTTCTTGCCTTTACGCTTGAGGCATTGATGTATGTAATGATCCGGGCTCTTACAATAGCAACAAGATTTGGGCTTAGAGCACTTATTCGCATAATGATCCCCAGACCCACAGTTGAAGCAACTCGCACCACTAGGAGAAGGAGACTTTGCCGCAGGGGTTGCCTGCTTACCCTTTTTGTTGGGATAAGGACCCTTGAATTTGCTTGGCCTCTTCTGGTTGTTGAAGTTTGGTTTAGCGCCTTCCACTTCAGCATCACTCTCTCTATCAGCCTCTTCAAGACGAAGAGCGATATCGACAAGTTGATCAAATGCGACTTCTAGTTTCAGGAGTAGTGGCTTCTTAAGATTCTTATTTAAGCCATAAACGAACCTCTGGTTCTTCTTCAATGGGGTGTTGATGTATTCAACCCCATATTTGGAAAGCGACTCGAAGGCTGCGACGTAATCAGTCACGGAGGATTGACCTTGAACAAGGTCTATAAAACGTCGAGCCAAGGTTACTTTCCCAGCTTCTGGTACAAACTTTAACTCGAAGCGTCCCTGAAATTGCTCCCAGGTGAGATCCGCTTCATTAATTTCTGAAGTAAGGAGTTCGTACCAGTCCAATGCTCTCTCCTGGAGCATGCTGGAAGCCACCTGAACGCGGTGGAGATCGATAAGGTTCATGCGAGAAAAGATTCGATCGCATGATTTTAACCAAGCCTGGACCTCGATGATATTTTCCGAACCTTTGAAGGGCTTCCCACCCAAGTTAGTGTAATCGCTGCACAAGCGTGCAAATCCCGACTTTGGGTGAGTAGGTTCCGGGTTAGCTCCAGCTGCTTGAGCATTAGTTACTAAATCAAGAAGCTGTTGAGCAGTCATAAAAACTCCATCCGGGGGAGCAGCACCAGATGATCCAGTTCTGGGACGGCCTGGTCTAGACATTCTCTTCCTTTAAGAAAGAAAGAAGAGAAGGAAGAAGGTTATTCACCAATGAACATCAAGCAATCTTGATAGATAAAACAAGGAATCATAAAGGAAATAGGATGAATCGGTACGAAGACTCGAATTAATCCTATGGTATGACTCCTAAGATAGACCTAGGACGATGATCCTTTGTAAGTTATTCTACATTGTTCCGAAGTTTGGCTCTGATACCAAGCTGTGACGCCCCACCTCTATACCCACGCTAGCCAAGAACACTACGGAGTAGTGCTGTCAACTAGCACGGAGAATAAGGCTGTTGAGGAGCGACCATCCATGTAATTTCCTATCACACGGTGGCTATAAATAATCTTCGGAAACAAACGTAGAAATAAGCATAATGCAAATCAGTCACAGACATCCATATCACAAAGGCGGAAGAAGATATGAATATATAACTAACACATGAAAGTGTACATCAAAGTAGTGGTCAAAAGATCCACAATAATACTAAAGAATACCAACACGTGCTATACAAAAGAATACAACTATGAGTCTATATCTCAAGTGTATACAACAAAAACTGCTAATCTAAACAGTTAGCCAAAAGTCAGAGTGATGAATCCCTGGGAAGAAGTCAAGCAGAAGCACCTGTAACATCTCGGTTTGACCCGAGTATTATTTAAGAAAAATAATAAACGGCTCAGTCTAGCTATAAATATCAGATGACAAGATATAACATAAAAGATATGGCATAAACATAAAATATCCATGATGACATACCACTATAAGTATGTAAATAATGATCAACAGAAGATCAATCAATAAGAGATAATCAATATCACAAGAATCTTCTCAAAGATTCGGAAAGGGCATCATACCCCAAACTTGTACTCATAACAAGTTAATGACATAAATTCTAGAAATCAATGCAAGAAGTCCAGAAATCATAGAAAAGAGAAAGAGGCCTATCACATGACGGTCCGAAGACCAAGGGGAGCTACCCCACATGTGTGAATGGAATCACACAGATTAAGGTCCAGACTAACCAAAAAGCAAAAAGGTATGTGTGAGTGGAATCACACAAGTGGTGTCTAGTCTAACCTCGCAACAAGAGACATCGCACAGTTGCTAGTCTAAAGCATCAGAATGATCGTCATGATCAACGAGAAGTGTCAATTACACTAAGCTAGTAAATATAGAAGTTTAGCTTCATGTCCCATAACCACTTGCTTAACTTAAATATTTACGAACAAACTGTAAATCTTCACTAATAAAATTGTCACAAGAGGTTCAATCGAACAAGTCCAAGAATTAACCGACGAAGTGAACGCAAGCGTTTCATACCACTTGTTTTACTAAGTCGTTTAATTAGATTTCTCATCCGAGTGAGGTAAAGTTTGTATATACTAATAGATTGGAAAACGGTTTAAGAAAAGAGCTTTGTTATTAAAAATAGAGTTGAAATTGTTTGTTAAAAGAGTTTTGATATTTACTACTAGTATTGAAACCTTTATATTATAAAATGACAAAACACAGAAGCAATTGTAGAAACAATCAATCACAAAGATCGCATACAGAGATGTGAATAAAACCCAAGGAAATCAGCTCAATGTTTTTCAGATAAGATCCCCTACGGAGGGGGGTCCGGGTGGGGTGGCAACCCCCCAAGGTGGGGGTGCGGGGGCAACGCCACCGCTTACGGGGTTCGACCTGCCCGGTCTGGTCGCGGGGGTCCAGGGGGCAGCGCCCCGTCCAAAACGGTACGACCTAAGTGAAGACAAGCGGCCTACGACCTAAAGCAAAATGAGGTCTAACGACCTAAGGGTTCGCGCGACCTAACACAATGGCCGAGCGACCTAACTGGAGTTAAGGGAGGCAAGCGACTTAAGGTCCAACGACCTACGACTCAAGCAAGCCGAGCGACCTAGTATGGAGGGGTCGAGCGACTTAAGGAAGGCGAACGACCTAAGGTCTAATGACCTACGACTTAACAGAGTCGAGCGACCTAAGGTAAATGGTCCAACGACCTAACTCGAACGACTTATCAGGAGCTTAGGTCGGAGACGACCTACGAGATAAACCAGGCCGACTTAGTGGACGAGCGACCTAAGGTAAATGGTCCAACGACCTAACTCGAACGACTTATCAGGAGCTTAGGTCGGAGACGACCTACGAGATAAACCAGGCCGACTTAGTGGACGAGCGACCTAAGGTAAATGGTCCAACGACCTAACTCGAACGACCTATCAGGAGCTTAGGTCGGAGACGACCTACGAGATAAACCAGGGCGAGCGACTTAACGTTTTCCTAGAGATTATAGGTCGGAAACGACCTAAGACTTAAGGCTTAACTCGCCAGCGACCTACGGCTTAAGGCCTAACTGGTGAGCGACCTACGACTTAAGGCCTAAATCGTGAGCGACCTACGACTTAAGGCTTAACTCGCGAGCGACCTAACTCCGAAGTGCCAATACTTCCAGAATGACCTAAAGCCCTGCGACCTATGGTACTAACTCGCGAGCGACCTAACGACTTAACTCGTGAGCGACCTAATTCCGAAGTGCCAATTCTTCCAGAACGACCTAAAGCCCTGCGACCTACGACCCAGTGACCTTGCGACCTATCACCGAACGAGTCAAGTGGCCAGAACGAGCTAAGTGCAGGAAATTTCCAAAAATGCTAAAAATTGGAGTTTTTCGCCAATCCAATCCAAACCAAAGGCAAATGTGCATGCAAAAGTGATAGGGAATCATTCCCAACAGTCAAATGTAGTTATAGACTAGATTTGTGAGATAAAAATCTCACCTTTGCACAAATTCAATGAAGAAGGAGATTGAAACAATGGAGAAGCAACTACAAGCTAGAATCCAATGTCTTCACTTTGATTTTGGAGTTGAATGATGGATTTAAAGTTGAAACCCAAGCTTGGAGTTTTAATTTCCTCTTCCACTCACCATTAATGCAAAAGCTTGGTTGTTTGGAAATTTATGAAGAGTGAGAAGAAGGAAGGGGGTTTGGGCTTGAGTTATAATGGCAATCTAACCCAAAGTCCAAAGCGGGAAAAGTTAGTGAAATTCTACTAACTCCAAACCTACCAATGTTTATACTTAAAAAATTGTAAACGGCATTTCGAACTCAATGGAAGTGGTCTCGAGTCCTAATTTGACCGTTTGCAAAAAGTAGCTTTTCGGACCAATATCCGATTAACGACAAAATATTTAAATAAAATATTTAAATATAAAATCGATAAATATGCGGGTTGTTACAACATGCATGTTCTCATGTTGTTTGTTGAGTGTTTAGTAGGTGCGGATCGCGTTTGCTTCGCATTTGGAGCTCGCTTTCGCGCTATATTAGCCGTATATGCTCGCTCATAAAATATAAGGTACATATCTCGGATTACATACCGTACTTTTATACTTTTTTCCCTGCGGGATGCCTCATTACTTGATGAGACGTATATTTGTGATATATATACTATCATTTTTTTTGGATCGAGCCGCGCAAAGGAGACTATGGCGAATTTTTCCGGAAATTTAAGGCGTTAGAAAAAATTTGAGAAAATTGGAAAATTTTGAAAACTTAGACTTTGATTTGGAATTGAAAGTTAAACAATAGTAGTTTGTTTTTAAAAAGATAACTAAGTATGATTTGAAAACTTAGCAAAGTTATTGTAAGAAATTTAACTATGGATTTTTGAAAAGTTCATAGATTCTGTAACTTTTCTTACTTGGTAATTTCGAGGACAAAATTCTTTTAAGGGGGGGAAGTATGTAAGGACCCAGAATTTTTATTAATTAAAATTTTAATATTTAATTAATTTTAAATATTAATAAGTGAAATTTATAAGTCGAATAAATTTTATTTCGAATAATTGGATTTAATTGGATAATTAAATCAATAATTTAATATGTTAAAATACGGAAATAATTGAAAATTGGGTTAAGTACGATTGAAATTGATTTGTAAAATTTTATTGTATCATATTGAAGTTAGAATTATATTTTAGAACTTTTAAAATTGAATTAAAAGTTAATTTGTGAAAATTGAATATTTTAATATTTAATCGACTAGTGAAAATAGCCAATTTTTGAACAGTCTCAGAATTGGACAAAACTAATTACATTGGATCCGTAATAGTTTGTTATAACCGGATTTCAATTTTCGTAGCAATCGGAGTTATCGTTTGATCGTGGCAGCTCGAAACGCATCAAATTATTTTAATATTAATTTGGCGAGTTAAAATAGCCATTTTTCAAAAAGTCTCGAATTTCGACGAAACTAGTTTCATCGGATCCGTAATGTGATATTTTTGTATGGTTTAAAATTTCGTGTCAATCGGATTTACCGTTTGTCCGGTGCAAGCGAAAACGCCTAGAAAATCGTTTAAATCTGTTTAATTTAAATTGAACGTTTATAGCCATAACTCGCACAGATGACCGAATTAGCTTCCGAAACCTGTTCCATTGTGTCCGGAACGCGGGGTAAACCCCAGAAATGCCGGTCACCGCGCGTAAATCAGAGTTTGAAAATTCCGAAATGAATAGTGTCGTTCGATTTCCTATAAATAGACCATACTCTCTCACAAAATAAAAAAATATATTATTAGGTTTAAAACCCTAGCCGCCGTTCATAACATTCAACGGCTGAGAATGCTTCTTCTTCCCCCTCTCTTTTCTCCAAATCCATTGACAATTAGCCAAAGTTTTCAACTAGAGCATTGTAGAGGGGAACAAGCTCGACGTATTCAACGGATATGATCGCGAATGGAGCAATATATTGGGAGATAATGGGCCGCGTTCGGCTATGGTTGCGCACCCAATACGATGGGCTACATGTGGCCGAGCTTGGTGCTACCTAGGGCGTGGGTAGAGGTGGAGATGCTCTGCAATATTGCGTTAGCTGATCGACGTGGAGATGCTTGTAGTTGGGCGCGTGTATTAGGGTTAGGATTTGAAGTGGGTTCGGCTGTGTTGTGCGTGCATGCGTGAGTTTGGGAAGATGGGAGGGAGGCGTTGGATCTGGTATGGACGGTGATGATTAAGTTTAGGTTAAAAATAAAAAATATGTTGTAATTAGTTTATATAAAAGTCGTGTAACTTATAAAATTCATAACTTTTTCATACGAGGTCGAAAACGCGCGAAACCAGTTGCGTTGGAATCGTATGGACGAGTACTACGCTATGGAATTGGATTGGAGTCGTTTGGAGTTAGTGAGAATTTTGGGTAAAATTAAACGTCCGTTTAATTTTATTCGAAATAAATCGCTAAAACGAAATTGAAATCAAGGTGAGAACTTCTCACTCAATCGAATCAGTTTCGATTTTTATTTTAAATAGTTATATTTAAAATACTTGAATGCATGTTTGAATGATGATTGATATCTATTGATTGTTAAAATAGACATTATGCGCCGTTAGTAAGCGGATGTTATTTATTAAAAACATATACCGCGAATATTTCATAAACAGTGAAATTGGTATTATATATAATAGCAATATATATATATTGGCATATGTATATATTGCAGTTATTGATTTCCCGCATTTTTATAGCGGATGAGACCCCATTGCGCCGTCTATTAAGCGGATAATATTTTAAATCCCATATACCGCGATAATTTCGTACTGGAGCGGAATTGGTATTGTGCTAATGTTTTTGGATGCAGGAAAACAGGTTGGAGGGATCCAACTGGATTCCTCAACAGTATTTATTTGATTTCAGATATTTTGATATTTGATCGACTATCATATCGATATATGATGTCGTTGTAGTCGTGATTGACTATTTGGTGTGTAGCATCATTGGACCAAGTTTTGGAATTTTAAAAGGATTTTTAAAGTGATTTTTGAAAGTATACATTATAAAATATTTTTGAAATTGATCCATTTTAAATAAATAAACGTTATAAATTTTTATGTTATAAAAATTATGATTTTTGAGAAATATAGTTAAAGGTTGATTTTTGAAAATATGAGTCTAATGATTTTATAAAATAGTTTAATCGGGATTTTTTGAATTTATTATAAAAGTTTAAATATAGGATTTATAAAATTTAATTATTTTATAAAACAAAATGATGAAATTATAAAGGAGTTTAAAGACGTTTTAAAATAATAATATGAATTGATTTATATAAGGGATTTATAAATTGATATTTATAAATTAAAGTATTGGAATTATAAAACGAGTTTTTATAAGTGTTAGAATGAATTGTGAATGAATTTCATAAATGAATGAAATTTATAGAATTATAAACGGTGAAGTTAGAAATGGAATTTTATAAACAGTAGGTTTATAAAATTTGTAAAGTTATTTGAAGAATAGATTTGGTTAAATAAATGAATCTTATAAGTTATAAGATTTATAAATTTGGAAAGTCTTTAAAAAAGAACGATTTTGTAAAATAATCGTTTTATAAGCATTTAACTTATAATATGAACCTTTGGTTTATAATTGAGTTATAAATTGAAATAACTTTAATAAAGGAGATTTATAAAGGAAGTAGTTATAAAACAAATAGAAATAGAATTTATAAACGTTGTTTTATAAATTCGCAAATGAGTTATTTTGATAAGTAAATTGTTATAACTTATTAATGGAGTTATATTCACGTTTTAGATAGTGAATAATCCTTTATAATAAAATGTATATAAATGATGAAATTTGTTAACGTAGTATATTCACGTTTTTGAATAGTGAATAATATGTTAAAGAAAATGTTTTGAATGTGATATTTTAAATAGAATTAAAACGATCTAACGATGTTTTTAATTGTGTTGAGATTCGAAACCATAGATTTCAACATTTATTGTTAAAATAGACGTTTTCGAGAAATAGAAGGAAATGGTGGACTATAAAACTGTTGTTATAGTAAATGATTTCCGAAAGGAAATGTTTTGTATAGTATTGGGATTTATATATCTATTTTAATTTCGAATCCCTATACTAGTGATTTTGGGACGTCGTAACGATGTTTTACGCAACATTCGTTTTGGCCCAAATAAATATGTTTAAGAGAATGATTTCCTTAAAGAATGAAATATGTACTTAATCTCCATTTAAGTATATTGAATATTTTCCAAGTGTTGAAAATAAATGGATTTTTGAATTACTTATTAAATAAGTATGGAAATGTTTTCCAATATAAAGTGAATGTTTTGAGAATTTATCTTTTTGAAGATAAATTGAAATGAATAATTGAAATCGTATATGCATGGATATTGTGAAATATAAATTCACTATGGAATTTATAAAAGAAAATGGAATTTGTTTAAAAATAAATATTGATTTATTTTTGAGGTATTGAAATTTTAAATCTTATAAAGATATTTTTGGGAAATAAATAATTCTGGAAAATTATTTGGAATCTGGTGATGTTTCGATATCCATTGATAGTTCAATAACCGACTATCAATATTTACCTTTGAAAGGTATTTGTTGTGATTTACTTGGATTTGAATGCCACACTTATTTTTAAATTTTTGCGCTCGTTATTCGGATTACCCATTCCAAATAGTGATACGACGTAATGGGTAGCAATGAAGATCGGTGTTGAAGACCGGGTATTTGCGAGAGCGATGGGATGACCTGTCGATTTACTCTGCACCGAGTTGCTCCGGTATAGAGTTCTCCATATGTGATGGGGAATCCGATCAGGATTGTGGATATCCGGATTGCAAGGACTTCTTCGTAAGTGCCTTCGCTTCTGTTCGAGCCCGGAACAGACTTGTATGGATTGTATGTCTGACATTACAAATCGAGATATAAAGCTGATTTCTTTCAAATATATTTCTGTTGGTGGCGGAGAATTTATTCTCTTAGCTTAACACCCTTCTTTGAGACGTACGAGCTCATAGGTTATGTAGTTGAAGGTTTTCAGCGATATATTCCCAATTTGGTAATGTGACATGCTGAGTGTTGCTGTGAAATGGTCATTGTGTTGATCATTTGTGATAGGATCATTTGTTTGATCGTTTATCTTTGTGATCATTTCTATGATCATTTGTTGACCCAAAGCATGGCTTTTGTATAAAGTATGTCTTTGTGGACGTGACTTCGTCGAGCCTCACACCCGGGAATGTTCAAAACAGGAAAGATGCGGCAAGGTTATGAGGGGTAGCTCTCTTTAGGGTATGTGCATTTCCTTCTGGAAAAGGGTGGTATCATGGTATGGAGCCCAGATACTTACTCATGTTGAAACACTTTATTTATGATTGTGTGATGTTGATGACGAGCGCTCGGTTGAAAGGTCCCAAAGGACCCGGGGATGGCATACTCGTGTCAGTTGTTACCCAGTTAGGGGTAACCCGGCCTTGTGTTGGCAGAGATCCGGTTTGGTTCTCGGGGACGTCCTTCCAGAGGCGTTCTCATGTGGCAATGGGAAGTTCCTTGGCCTGACCATTCGTTGGAAATCCAAAGAAACAATACGAGACTTGTACGGTTTTAGTTGTATAACCTGCTATGGAATGTGGCGGTAACCTGCTATTGAACATAGTTAGCTATAGTAGGCATACGATAATGGTCGTATGTTGGCTAAGATTTATATTCTACTTTCGAAATATTTTCCTACACTATGCACTAGTAATAATATCAAATGTTTCTTTTTAATGCGTATCAAGCATCTTTGACTATCATAAGGAGAAATCTCCTCCGATTCTGCGTTTGCATGTGTGTGTGTGCGGGAGGCCTTATGGTAGTCTCATTTTTAAAAGCATTGCGAATTGACTTTAAAAATATTCCTCTATTTTGGTGTTAGAGATAAATAAACTGTTTTGAGTTCTCACACCAGTCACATGACTGACTCGGAGTTTATTGTTTTCCTTCCTAAACTCTGGGTGCCCATCAATTTCCACACGGGCAGTCAAGAGTTAAGGTTTATTAGGATATTCAGGAGTTGCTGGAAGCAAGCTGGATGGCATGGCGTATTATTAGTTTATATAGTATTTCTTTTCCGCTGTTTGTTGTGGTTTGTTGTTGTACACTCTGATGTAATGATGTAATGTAATGTGATGTAATGTAATGACGATATAGTTCTTTGTTTAAAGATTATTCATTTATTATTATATGTTGTTCCGCTGCGATTGTGAGATTCTGATGTTGTTCTGTTGTTTTCTTTCTGTTCTTTCTATTTTCTTTTCTCTCTATTTTCTATCTTTTCTCTCTTCTTCTGTCTCTTTCTTTTTCTTAAACATTGATAATTCGTATTTCTGTTCATCTTGAGTTAATCTATGGAGATTAGTGTATATTCAAGGAGTACGGATTTGCGGGTCATCATAATAATATACTGATAGCATTCATCCATACAAGTCCTTTTCTGGTCCGAATAGAACCGAAGGCACTATTCCTATTGCATCCATTTTGGAATCACCTTTAGGATTAGTAGCGATTAGCCCTTGCACTTCACTGCTCCATCTTCGGCTACATGCTCTTATCTTTATTACGAAAATGTACTCGTTGGATCGAAGTGGTTTTTGGATCACAAATCTGATCCCAGTCCCTTCAAAACAATGTTCGATATTCCTGATAAACTCAACCACGGTTCTTTAGAAAATAAGTTGACGAAAATAAGATCAGAGATCACCTCCTAACCGTTAGTGGACGGATTTTCTTAAAAATGTCCTAGAAGAACGAAACGAGTTTATACGTACATTATAACAACTCGAATGGTAATTATACTGCAACGACCCATAATTTTCGATGATTTAAATTTGTTAATTTAATAACTAAATTTGGAAGAAATAAAATTTTGTAATTTCTTATTGAAATAATAAATAGGATGAAAGGTAACTATGTTAATTTAAGTCAATTATTAACAATTTTAATTAAACTCCAATCAATGGAAATAACGTAAATTCTATACTTGGTTATAAAATAAAATATAAGAAAAAATGTAAAATTTAATTATTGTATGAAATAGATAGTTAAAGGTAATTGAATAAAATCAGTATTACATAAGAGTTATAACATTTTCTTGTGAATAATGAATTCATAAGTGTAATTAAAAGTTACGGTAACGATTATTATAAGTTACATGTTTATTTCGTCTATTAAATTCAAATGGAACACCAATTAGAATTAAATGAACTGTAATGTTACATTAATAAGATTAAGACAAAACTGAAATTGTGAATGTAACAAATTGAATAGAAATGCTAATTTTATGCACAAGGCAACAATTGATTAATAAAAGAACGAAACTAAGATAAATAAATTTATCGGGATATAAATTTCAATAAATTTGTGAAAATTGACAAAATTTCAACAAAATGGAAATATAATAGTTAATACGAACTAAAGATGGAAATTCGAGTATCCTACTGAAATATAAAACAAATGTTAACTATTATTGGATTTATAATTGGTTAAATATAAAGGTTGAAATCGAATTAAAGCAATTTATTGAAATTAAATTATAATAAATAGATTTAATTACAGTGAAATTGAACACTTTAATTAATGTAATAGGTAATCAAAAATGATGAAATTATTAGTCAATAATTATTGAATTGAAAAAGTGATTTAATTATTATAATATTATTTATTTTAACTAACCGAAATATAGCAATTTTGGCCACTGATTCAGATTTCGACGGAACCAGTTTTATCGGATCCATAACGGTGAATTGTTATAAGATTTAAAGTTTCATAGAGATTGGACTTGTCGTTTGTCGTACGGGCCCAAAATGCTTAGAAATCAACTTAATTGAAACCAATTTAAATCAATTTGAAGTAAGCTGATTTCAACATAACTTATTCATACGATGGAATTATGACTTGAAACATATTCTACTGAATTTAGAATTAATGAAAACATCTATTTTGATATATGGAATGACCCATTTTCGTTCCAGAGACAGAACGGGCTTTTCGGGTCATTTATCGTTTAATGTGCAAATCAAATCTTGTACATCCATTCTATTTTCATCTTTGTCTATAAATAGCACTTTATAAACCCTAGCCACTCCTCTTTTTCATTTGTCTGTACATACAAATTCTCTCTGCATTCTTCTTCTCAATGGCACACAAACCAAACAAAGTCTAATTTCAATTGTAAATTAAAATCAAATCAAAAATTCATTCTCCTCCAACCCAAACAAATTTTATATCGAATTGAAGCACTCGACGAGTGTAATCTTCTGCAACAATTTTTTTTTGATTTAGATCCTCATTTGGACAGAAATCACCAATTTATTTTCGACCTTCTATTGTTGGGTTTGTCGTTCAACTACAGATCTTCGTTTCTGTGACGTTTAGAGGCCGCTGCAGCGTAGAGCATGACATATGGAGTCGACCCATATGGTTAGTCATCAAAATTGTCGCCTCGATTCACCTGAAATTGGCCATGAACGCCGACAGCCAGGTGCGTTCGAGATGGGCCTGGGGTCGTCACACGTCTCATCGAGGCAGGAGGTTGGTTAGCCTAGGGAGCGGAGCTCGACGGTGAGTTCTGATCGAGTAGAACGTAGGTGAGGTGGCATCGAATTCGGTTATTAGCGGCGGCTAGGGCATGTCCAGATCGGGCGATGATGAAGCTATCGCATTTAGGCTGCTGTCGCCCACGTGGGGGTAAAACATTTTATTTTATTCTATTTAAATTTTGAAAAAAATTTGATCGTTCTAATTTGCATAACTTTTTCATAGAAGGCCCGTTTCATACGCGGTTTTCTCCACTAGGATCATATTGAAATTTTGGACATTTTGATGCTTATTTGGATGAATTCCGAGGCTATTTGGATTTTGGGTTAAAATTAGATTTTTAATTCGATTTAAATTCAAAGGTGAGTGTTTTAACCCACTCACAACTTCTAAAATTTCTTATGTTAGTTAAATTAAATTTATGATGTGATTGGAAATTTATTTATGGCTGCTTGGTATATTTTAAATCATCATCTCAGTTAATTTGAACTTATTTGAATTAAATCGTTATTTAATTTATTATTGAATTTAAATTTCTAGTTAAATACCTATTATTGATTATCAATTATATATTGATGTTTGTTGATTGATTTGGGTAATGATTGTAATGGATGCCTGATTTGTGATTGGATGAATGGATGATGTATTTTATGTCGTTATAAATAGCAAGTTCACTATGGGTTGAAATGATACATACCTGAATGATCTATAGATTAGGGAAAAATCATTATGGGTCAAAATGATAGACTCGAGCGATTTTATGGATTTTTATTAAATTCGGGATTGCGGTTTTAAATGACATATAACCGTAAGTTTTAAATTGCGGATTGAAGTGATAAATATTCTAGGATAGAGAATTATATACGGGCACTGGATTTGTTAAATTAAATGATTTTAAAATATTTAATTTTTGAATTTAGTTAAATGATATTTTGAAATAAGAATTCGATTTATATAAATTGAATTTTTATTGAAATTTAAGTTTATGTTGAAATTTGAATTGGTTTAAAGGAATTATTTAAAGAAATTAAATTGAAAGTTTAAAGTTGAATTTGGAGTATAAGAATTTTTTTTGAAATTGAGTTATTAAAATTGTTCGAAATATAACTTTGAAATATATTGAAATTGGAATAATTTAAATTGATATTTCAAACAGAGATTTGGAAGTGATATTGAGAATTCGAATTGGAAAATTTGAAATTGGGTTTTGGATATTGAAATGGTCCAAATGTGTTGGATTGAAATAAACAGTTTAAAATTGATATAAATTTTAGATTTATATTTTTAGTAAAAACTATTTAAAAAATATATAATTTTAAAGACTTTAATTATTAATATTTTCAAAATTTTAAACTAATTAACCCATTTTAACTTATTTTAAATGTAATTAGTCCAATTTAAAGCTATTTAATCTACTTTAATTATATTTAGTCTATCTCAAATCTATTTAACTATCTTAAATCAATTTAACAGTATCTTTAAATCTATAAATAAACAATTTTAGAGTATTTTAACTAATTATAACTATTTTATCTATTCATAATTATTTAAACCATTTTTTAAATTTCCAGACTAAGTAAAGTAGAAGTGTTTATATTCAATTTATGGATTTGAAAGAGAATACAGTTAAATGATCTGATAACTTAAGTTGGGATTTACAAGTTATGATTTATTTGAATATGATGATTTTGAAGAAAAGATTTAACCTATTTCAAGAATATGATTTTTGGAAGAAATTATGATTTTGAAAATGATATGATTTGAAAGTGAATATGGCTTGAAGTGGAAATGATTTCGAAAGAGATATGATTTGAAATTGAATATGATATTTTAATATAAATTGTGAAGTGACTTTTGAAAATGTAAAAGAACCATCTGATGTGCAATAAGCATTTAGTTGTTAAAGTGACAGGGATCAGATATTGTCATACTCTCTGCCAATACTGAAAACCACTTTAACAACTGTGTACGTAGTGGAGATTCCAGAAATGAAGTAGGATGGTTTGATGAATGATTTCTGTATAAGGTATGACGTGGCCCTGACTACCACGAGTCAGTATAGATGTGACTTAAATAGGATCAATCAACGGGTCAACTGAGGTCATTCCTCCGATTGAGTATGTTCCTTCGATACTATATTTTGAATTGTGATTTATTTGGTGGCCACCCTTGATTTTGATTTGGGAGTGTGTTCTGAGGTGGGCGGTAGTAGCTGTTATGCGTTACCACCAGCCTGGAAGTGTAATTGGTATATCTACCCTGGCATTGCCTAGTTGTGCGGTGTTCACATGCCCTAGCGCGCCTTCTACGAGTTTGTTTTGTACCATACCTGTGGAGTGTCCTCTAATGATGGCCAGTACGGGGGAGATTATGGTACTGTATAGACTATGGGAATATATAAAATGTGTTAAGGGGGATGCGAGTAACACCTTAATGCAATTTTAATAGTTTATCTTACATTAGACATTATTATAATAGCATATATTACTACATAGTAGATAGTTTAACGGATCCTTAGGAGATGTAGAAGCCGAACAACTCTTAAGTTATTGCACTCACATTAGACACTAGATAGGAGATATCAAACACCGTAAACATCTCTAATGCCGTTGCATTCATATTTACCATTGTTTTAACTTACACAAGATATTTAGTTCTGACTCGAGTGTTTTGTCTTTTCAATTCGTTGGGTCAGCCTGAGCATTTCAGGATTTGAAGAACTTATTTCTGGAGGACGAAGACGGAGATTTGTATTACTACTATTTACTGTGTTTATTCCAATGCATTCATACTATTCCTCTGCATCATTTATTTATCTCTGATATGTGTAACTCTAATTTTATGTTGTATAAGTATAATCAAATGTTTTGCAAATAATTCATGAACTATTATTTGATTTTTATATTTTTTCATTGCGCTACGAGATTCTGTGATTGTTTTATTTCTTTCTCTTTCTTATGTACCCCATAACAATCTGCACTTTTGAATGGTTTGAGTTTGACATGTGTGTCTGCTTGAACATCCAAAAAGGAAGGTCGTTACAGTTGGTATCAGAGCTTTGATTTAGTGATAACTTTAGCTTTGTGGGGTCTGACTCTTTAGAACACGGTAGTAATACCCAGAAATGAGTCGCTGAGTGTGTGTGTGTGTGTGTGTATGAGAAAGCGTATTTGTTAATGTTATGAAAGGTTTTATATTGTGTTTATTTATTATATTTATTATCTATAAATTCTAGTTGATACATGGGTCGCCATGGCATTGATAGGGATTTCTAAACACTCGATAGGACTCACGGACATAATATTGTTTTGAAATATATGTGAATGAAATAATTTCGCCTATTGTATATTTTTTTCTATAAAATAAATTTTTTATAAATGATATATTTGGTTGTAATATGTTGTTTATTAGGAATTAAAACTCTTATAAATATTGATTAGAAAATCAGATTTACAAGTAAAGCAAATATAAATTGGAAATTTTGAACTTAAATTCTGGAATTTTTGAAAATTTCTTCAAATGATTTTGGAATATAATATAATATTATTTAGAGGTATTTTATGTTATAAATATTTCAATATGATTTGGAAGAATTGTTTTAAAGAAATTTTGAAAAGAAATAAGTTCTGTACTCCCCTCTCTATCGTTGGAAAATAATTTCGATGATGAGTGTACGCGCCATCGACATTCATTTTTGAGTTTCAAAGTGGGAAGGCCATTGCAGTAGTTTTACTGTAGATTTAATTTGATAAACAAATATTAATTTCAAAATTTTTAAATATAATTGGATATATAAGCTATAAGTATATACATTTATCTATTATTTTTAAAACCATTTGAAATTGAACCCGATATTTAGTTCTTAAGTTTCTGTTAATTAATAGTTTCAATTATTGAAATAAAAATGGAATTTAACCAATTAATAATTGGAACTTCTAAAATGAAATAAGAAACTGAATGCTAGGTTATAAATGAAATTACAAGAAAAAAATTAAATTTGTAACCTATAAAACAAAGGTTATGTTTATTGAACATCAAGTTAATTAAAAGAAATGAGATAGATTTGTGTAACTTTCAATTGCATTCTTAAAAGCATATATAGATAACTTACCAAATATTAATAGTTGTAATGTTTAATTAGAAAATGTAATGGAAGATTTTACAAGTAAAACTTGAAGTAATGAAAGTGTTCAATGAAATTCTTTTATAAATAAGAACTTTGGTATTTTAGTTGTTATAAATTTAAATTATAATTGAAATGCAACTATAAAATGTTATAAAAAGGTAAGCATTTTGAATAAATGATTATAAATTTGAGAAAATGTTTGGAGTTATTTGAAATTAAAATAAGTGGAAAAAATGAATATTATAGGTAGATGATGATAAACTCTAGTTAGTGATGGAAGCCATTTATGATTAATATGAATACTATATAAAATTAAATGATTATAACTTCAGAAATGGTTAAAATGATTTAGAAAATGGATTTGATATTCAATGACATTAAATAAGAGAATGAATGTAAATTAAAAAGGGAAGAAACTTAAGTATGAACTTATGCACTAATGAATATTAATGTCTAATTGAAATCAAGTATATAAATTTATTAATGTGAACTAAATTGTAATAAAATGGATGAGATACTTGAAAAATTAATTCAGTGATTATTATGAACAAATGAATGGAAATAACATATGTAAGAAATGAATGTAAAGAAACAAAAAGACATTTGCATTATGTGAATAAACGGAAATGAACTTTGTAAGTAATGAACAAAAGTAAATGAAAATAAGCACTAAATGAATGAATGTGAATTCATTTACAAAGAAATCTATACAGTACTTTAAGAATTAGTTAGCATATGTTTAAAATCTTATGTATGAGTAACACATGCTAGAAAATGTAAACAATATGTGTAAACAAATGAATGTGAATGAATGAAATGGTCATTGTATGAATGAAACAGAAGAAAAGGTAAAAATATGAAATGAAATTAATGAGAATGAACCTGAGTAATGTTTGGAATTTTTTGTTTATTTTGGTTTATGGATTGCTTGGGCAAGAATACTTTAAGTTGTTTAGGATATATGAATAATTTATTGAGTTTTATCTAAGACTGTTGAGTAAATGGTATACTTAATAGTTATTTGTCGTCCTATGTGTCACGACCCGAACTCGATGTCCAACAAACAACATCAAATTCGTTTCGCGGGAGCTTGCAACACCATTAAATGATAAATAACGCAGCGGAAATAAAAGATGATATCACCGATATAACATGAATACTATATCCGATACATCAATTTGATACAATGATAATCATCAACATCAGATAATATACAAAACAAAATACAGCGGAACACGATACAATATGAAATAAGTCTTCTCAGAATATAATACTGCAACTCTGATCCAAAAAGATTCAAAGACAAAGCTCCAAACTCCTAGCTCGATTCACCATCAAGATTCCACCAAGCAAGTCTCGTCTTTATCTAAAGAAAACCGAACTAGCTCCAGATAATCCACTGAACCTAACTATCTGAAAACCAAACTCTAGACTGCCCGTGTAGAAAAATTTTGAGCACCCAGAGTTTAGGAAATAAACAATAAACTCTGGATCAGTCATGGGACTGGTGTGAGCAACAAAAACAGTTTATCTTTTTAAAACATTCAACAAAAGATTTTCAAAGTCAAATCGCAATGCTTTTTAAAAATGAGACTACCATAAGGCCTCCCGCACACACACACAATGCAAACGCAGAATCGGAGGAGATTTCTCCTTATGATAGTCAAAGATGCTTGATACGCATTTAAAAGAACATTTGATATTATTACTAGTGCATAGTGTAGAAAAAATTCATTTCGAAAATAAAGATATAAATCTTAGCCGACATAGACATTTCGAACTATGCCTACTATAGCTACCATCCAAACAGTGGGGCGCCACCATAAGTGAATGATAGGTTCTACAACTAATACCGTACAAGGTACGTATTTGAAGAATGGATTTCCAACAAATGGTCAGGCCAAGGAACTTCCTATTGCCACATGGAAACGCCTCTGGAAGGACGCCCCGAGAACCACCGTTCTCTGCTAAACAAAGCCGGGAATCCCTTTTCCCAAGGAATATTACAAACCCTCAGATATGCCACCCCCGGTCCTTTAGGACCTTTAAACGAGAGCGCTCTCTAACCAACATCACACCATAATAATAAGTGTTTCAACATGAGTAAGTATCTGGGCTCCATACCATGATACTACCCTTTTCCAGAAGGAATGGTCATACCCTAGGGAAGTTATCCCTGAAAACCTTGCCGCGCAATTCCTGTTTCGACCATTACCAGTTTGTGAGGCTCGACGAAGTCACGTCCACAAAAACATACTTTATACAAAAGCCATGCTTTGGGTCAACAAATGATCATAGAAATGATCACCAAGATAGACGATCACACAAATGATCCTATCACAAATAATCAACACAATGATCATTTCACAGCAACACTCAGCATGTCACATTACCAAATTGGGAATATATTGCTGATAACCTTCAACTACATAACCTCTAAGCTCGTACGTCTCAGAGAAGGGTGTTAAGCTGAAAGAATAAATTCTCCGCCACCAACAGAAATATATTTGAAAGAAATCGGCTTTATATCTCAATTTGTAATGTCAGACATACTATCCATACAAGTCTGTTCCGGGCTCGAACAGAACCGAAGGCACTTACAAAGAAGTCCTTGCAATCCGGATATCCACAATCCTGATCGGATTCCCCATCACATATGGAGAACTCTATACCGGAGCAACTCGGTGCAGAGTCAATCGACAGATCATCCTATCGCTCTCGCAAATACCCGGTCTTCAACACCGGTCTTCAAATGCTATCCATAACGATATATCACATATTCGGAATGGGTTATACGACCCAAAGGTCCTTTCCCGGTTAACCCGAATAGTGAGCGCAACATTTAAAACATATGGATATGGGATTTCAATTAAGTCACAACTTAATAATTCCAAACTTTCTTTCAAATGGTTTAAACCAATTTCCATTTCAAATCTTTTAAACAAAAAGATTTATTTCACAAAGTTTACTTAGTTTCACAAGGATTCATTTACGGGTTTCAAAACAATTTCCATTTGAATTGGATTAATTCATTTAAATCTTTAAATCAAAGATTTATCTCATAGCTTTCAAAAATTGTTTCCAAAGATTCATTCATAACTTGGAAAATCATTTTCGATTCAAACTTGAAATCTCTTTAATATTAATTGGAAGTTCAATACTCATATGAAAGCTTTTTATCACTCAGAAACAATAGTTTTATTTTGGAAAAACCCCGATTCCATTTATACAAGTTATAATCTTTGGTTTAATTCAAATTTCCAAATCAACGCTTAAAAATGGTTTAAACCCTCATAATTTTGTAAAACCCTTTTTAAATCATAAATACTGAATATAGAATTCAATTTCAGATTTCTTTTGAATTTCAATCTAAATCCGATTATTTAAATTCCAAATCTTTATTAGTTATTCAAAAATAACTTTTATTCTTAAAACAGCTTTTCAAAAGCTTTTCCACATTAAAACTTAATTTATTTCCAAAAATATTTGAATTAAAAATTCAAATTCAAACTTATTTAAAAATCTGTGACTTAACCGATTTCCACGTGAAATCCATATTTGTGTGTGTATAAGTGCGGTCCAAGGATTTTACACAATAGTGCACAACAGTCATCACAAATATATCAATATCGATAAGCGGTATAACCAATAACGCTTATCTTCCTTTACAGTTTCACAGATAAAATAAATTTATCAATCGCGAAGATTCATCATTACAATTCGATGTGGGTTTCGGATAACCAACTGGAATCCGAATCCCTGTTGCATCGAAATTCAAATGTCATATACAGGTCAAGGGTTTACAGAATAAAATTACCAATCATAATCCAGCACAGAGTAATTCACATCTCACAATATCAAAACAGAAATATCAATTCATTTTACAACAAATCAAATATCTGACATACACAGTCTATAAGAAATCATCTCTAATTCTTATTGAAATTGATTCAATTTAAAAACAACTACTTGAGAATTAATTATTTAACCTTGTTTAATTAATCATTAGTTATCAATTAATTTCTTATTTCATTCCAAATTTGTTAATTAACCAATAAATTCTTAATCAATCATTAAGTTTTAATCACTTAATTCCTTTATTCACTCTATAAATTTAATTTCTTCATAATCGATTTATTTAACCTTGATTAACTATTCTTTAACCATAAATTAATAACTTTAATTATTAATTTATTTGCCATTAACTACTTAGTTAATCAATTATTAGTTCTTAATTACTAAATTTATTACTTTAAATCATTAAGTAAAAATCTAAATTATAAATCAATGATCACTTAAATTTGTTTTAAAATAGTTTATTTGGTTTACTATTACAACTTTACAGCCATGGAAGAAAACCCGAGCCATCTCCCCAAATTTCTCGAGTGTAACTCGAGTGCTCCCCTTATCTTCCCCGAGACTTCTCCCTGTCCCCATGTTTCTTCTTCTTCCTTTCTTTTTTTTTCTTTTTTTTTAGCTTGGTTTAAATTTAAACTGGTATACAGGAACACGCACCTAGGCCCCTAAACCTAACTCGAAGCAAACCCAACATTTACCCGAGTATCAACTCGAGTAACTTCGCTTCCTTCCCAACCCAACTGTGCACGGAGACCTGGTGCACATGCCCCCATCGCCGGCAACGCTTCGGCGTCTGCGACCACCCCCAGCAAGTCGACTTTGACTTCCACAATCCATCGAGCCTCCCAGAATCAAAAATTATCATGAATTCGAAAATCTAGCCTATGGGTTCGACTAGAAAAAAAACTGGGTTGCTAAAACCCGCTTCGAACCACCTTCTCTGGCCACCTGCGAACACGCCATCTTGCTCGAAGCCTCTCTGATACCCAATGATTCGAATCCCCCTAGTGCGACCGCCCCAAATGCTTCGCCGACGTCGCGACGATCTCATCTTCTCCCTTGACCCAAAACAGACCTTAAACCCTAAACTCGTCTCTACACAATAATTTATGCAATCGATAATTTCTTTCCATTTTTCCTGGATTCTACGAAGATCAAATAAGCTTCAGACAAAATTTCAACATTTTAAAATCGTTTGATCACTGGGAATTTGTTAAAAAGCATTTTTAGTTCAACTAGGAACTGCTCTCTCATCACACATCTAAAAATTTCGATTGAAGCTTTAAAAATCCTAATTTTGATTAAGAAATCAGTTTGTAAACTTGAATCGATAATCCAAGATGTTTGAAAATGTCACTTGTACTAACTTTGTACCGTTCTTGAGTTTTTTTCCAGAGCAGATCAACTTTATTTAACATGAATTAAATTTTAAAATCTACTTTATACTCAACCAAACATATTTTGTTTTTATGCTTTGTCCTAACAATCAATAGATTAAGCTGTAATGATTTTTGAATTATCCCACAGTTTTAAAATCCATATACAGAGGTATATCCAGATAACAGTATGCAGGCTTCATCTCACAAATATTCAGTGTAATGCATATATTTTTCAAGACAAACCAAATCTCTAATATTCATCAGGCAACTAGATTAAACTTAGGTTAATTTAAAATATGAAGTTACTCACATTAACTTGAAGAACAGAGGTGGTTTAAAACTGGAAATGACATGCACAAATAAGGGACAGCAAAGCATTTACAGTAACTCAAAGCATCTATAACATAACCCATAGATTTCAGCTTCAACAATTTAAAAATCAGATTGAGGGGTTTGCTCACAATTGAAAGGGAAGATGATAGAGAACTCTTTGTGTTGAAACTGCAGTATTTTTCTTGAATCCTGTTTTCAAGTTTGAAAACAAGGTGATGTTTATGTTGCTGGGTTTCTTTGGATGAACAAAATAACACAAATGAATGTGTATTAATACACAGGAGGATGTTGTTCAAGGTAGGGGAGGCATGTTGCATTAAATGCAAAGGTATGTTGCATTTATTGTTTTGCAATTCAGTTTGTACTTGTTTTACTTTGGTTACTTTGTTCATTTCCTTGCTTCTTGGCTGATATGTTGCTTACTTTATTTTTATTTTATTTTCTCAGCTGAAGTGATCTTGCATTGAATGCTCAGGTCCTTATTCCTCAGCCTACATGCTTGCCTACTTATGCTATGTATTTTTTTTTTTTAGCTTTATTGGTTTGTTTTGTTTATGTTTGATAGATTTTGATTTTACTCTATAACATTCATTTTTAAAAGTTGTTTTAGTTATGTTTGTTACTTGTATTGTATTACTTTGTATTGCATACTTAAGTTTTTTTTTAATATCTTTCTTTCTTTTTCAAGTGTTCACACTTATGTTTGGTCTTACACTTTAACTTTATAATATTACTTATAATATAAATAAGTTTCCATTTAAATTTGTTATTAGATTTCATTTTACGTGTTAGTTCATTTTTTATTTATCCTATATATATTTGTATTTTATTTTATAGATGTACATTGATTTTAAAACACAACGTAAATTGTTTGTTAAGTTTTACTTTGTTTAGTTTATTTATTTTTACTTTTATATTTTTATAGTTTACATAACCAAAATTTTAAGGTATTTATTTTATACATATATTTTATTTTAAAAACTTTATTTAAAATTCAATCCAATGTATTCGCTTTGATTTTTCAAATCAAATTCAAAAACAAATAAGTAAATACATCTTATTTAATTTGAAAAATTCAACCAAATCCATAATTCAATCTAAAATTAAATTAAATTATAAATTTAAATTCGTCTTTGAAAATCAGGATCGTTACAGACTTCCCCCCTTAAAAAGAATTTTGTCCTCGAAATTCGCCAAGGAGATAACAAAGATAGATGAAAGATAGAGAAATATCTTTCCAGATCAAACTGGATATCAATTCTGCATTTGGCTTACCAAATCAGAATTATTAACAATAGATGCGAGAACAAACTCAATTAAGTACGAAACAATTGGGTTATTTGATCTACGAAGTATACAGAGGCATTGGTTAGATCGAAGGGATAACTAACCATTCGTAGAATATATCGAAACCCAATGAAATAGATAGAAATAGATTCGATTACGATTTCAGATTCAAGATTTAATTCATTTACGATTTGCTGAAAAATGAAACTAAGGGTAGTTCTAGTGTCGAACAAAATTCGAACAATTTAATCGTAAACGAGAAGATTACCTTATAAAATTCATTTCCTCAATCAGATGTTGAGGTTGAAGAATCATCTCTAATTGCATACACTTTCTTTACTAAAGTTTGCTTCTTGGCTGGACAATTGTTAATCCTATGTCCCGGCTTGCGGCATTTATAACATCCAGTAGATTCCTGATCTGGCCTCATAAATGGCTCTCTCATTCCTGGCTTCCAATCATTCTTGCATTTATTCGAGTAGTGGCCTTTCTCCAAACAATTGAGACAAGTAACATCCTTCTTTTTCTTCGGTATACTCTTCTTTCCTTTATTTTCCCTCGATTTCTTTCCACCAAACTTCCTTTTTCTCCAATTCAGATTACTTGCATCTACATTCTCCTCCGGATCTTTTTGCTTTTCCAGAGTATCGTATCTATAGCCCATATCAATTAATTCAGAAAAAGATTCCTTGACGTGAGTAGTCATTCTTTCCTGAAACTCCTTGTTCATTCCCCTAATAAACTTTTCATTCTTCTTTAACGGTGTATTCACCAATTCTGGACCGAATCGAGATAATTCAATAAATTTGTTCAAGTATTCTTCAAACGATAAATTCCCTTGCTCTAAATCCATAAACTCCTGATACACTCTAGAGATACCAGCATACAGCATATATCGCTGCTCAAACACTTCCTTGAAATGACTCCAAGTAAATTCATCTGTCGACTCATCCACGGTAACAGTTTCCCACAAAACTAAAGCCTCTTCCTGGAGTTGCCATGAAGCTATCAATCGCATCTGATCATTTTCTAATTTTAATCCCTTGAAAATCTTTTCACACGATCGAATCCAGGCTTGTGCTTCGATAACGGTTTCTTTGCCTGTGAATGGCTTTCCACCAAGTCTAGAAAACTTTTGATATAAATCGGCCAAATTCAATTGAGATTGAATAGAAATATCTGTCGTTGCAGGGTTTTGACCAGCTAAAGTAGTACTTTCCTGTCTCCTATTTCGTCCTCTTCTTTCACTCATTCTTACTATTTGTAAATAGTAAGAAATCCGATTTAGGCATTCAGACGAAAAACTTTAGAGAATAACAACAGATAAAGAGAATAGATTAAGAAATTTGTATTTTTGGTTCCACAGGTTGTACTCATTCTAGGGTATACTTCACCCTATCTCTAATGAGCCATCTAATGTGTTACACTCCGTAGCTAAAGTTCTTACTCAACCTTCAGCTCTGATACCAATCTGTCACGACCCGAACTCGATGTCCAACAAACAACATCAAATTCGTTTCGCGGGAGCTTGCAACACCATTAAATGATAAATAACACAGCGGAAATAAAAGATGATATCACCGATATAACATGAATACTATATCCGATACATCAATTTGATACAATGATAATCATCAACATCAGATAATATACAAAACAAAATACAGCGGAACACGATACAATATGAAATAAGTCTTCTCAGAATATAATACTGCAACTCTGATCCAAAAAGCTTCAAAGACAAAGCTCCAAACTCCTAGCTCGATTCACCATAAAGATTCCACCAAGCAAGTCTCGTCTTTATCTAAAGAAAACCGAACTAGCTCCAGATAATCCACTGAACCTAACTATCTGAAAACCAAACTCTAGACTGCCCGTGTAGAAAAATTTTGAGCACCCAGAGTTTAGGAAATAAACAATAAACTCTGGATCAGTCATGGGACTGGTGTGAGCAACAAAAACAGTTTATCTTTTTAAAACATTCAACAAAAGATTTTCAAAGTCAAATCGCAATGCTTTTTAAAAATGAGACTACCATAAGGCCTCCCGCACACACACACAATGCAAACGCAGAATCGGAGGAGATTTCTCCTTATGATAGTCAAAGATGCTTGATACGCATTTAAAAGAACATTTGATATTATTACTAGTGCATAGTGTAGAAAAAATTCATTTCGAAAATAAAGATATAAATCTTAGCCGACATAGACATTTCGAACTATGCCTACTATAGCTACCATCCAAACAGTGGGGCGCCACCATAAGTGAATGATAGGTTATACAACTAATACCGTACAAGGTACGTATTTGAAGAATGGATTTCCAACAAATGGTCAGGCCAAGGAACTTCCCATTGCCACATGGAAACACCTCTGGAAGGACGCCCCGAGAACCACCGTTCTCTGCTAAACAAAGCCGGGGATCCCTTTTCCCAAGGAATATTACAAACCCTCAGATATGCCACCCCCGGTCCTTTGGGACCTTTAAACGAGAGCGCTCTCTAACCAACATCACACCATAATAATAAGTGTTTCAACATGAGTAAGTATCTGGGCTCCATACCATGATACTACCCTTTTCCAGAAGGAATGGTCATACCCTAGGGAAGTTGTCCCTGAAAACCTTGCCGCACAATTCCTGTTTCGACCATTACCGGTTTGTGAGGCTCGACGAAGTCACGTCCACAAAAACATACTTTATACAAAAGCCATGCTTTGGGTCAACAAATGATCATAGAAATGATCACCAAGATAGACGATCACACAAATGATCCTATCACAAATAATCAACACAATGATCATTTCACAGCAACACTCAGCATGTCACATTACCAAATTGGGAATATATTGCTGATAACCTTCAACTACATAACCTCTGAGCTCGTACGTCTCAGAGAAGGGTGTTAAGCTAAAAGAATAAATTCTCCGCCACCAATAGAAATATATTTGAAAGAAATCGGCTTTATATCTTAATTTGTAATGTCAGACATACTATCCATACAAGTCTGTTCCGGGCTCGAATAGAACCGAAGGCACTTACAAAGAAGTCCTTGCAATCCGGATATCCACAATCCTGATCGGATTCCCCATCACATATGGAGAACTCTATACCGGAGCAACTCGGTGCAGAGTCAATCGACAGGTCATCCTATCGCTCTCGCAAATACCCGGTCTTCAACACCGGTCTTCAAATGCTATCCATAACGATATATCACATATTCGGAATGGGTTATACGACCCAAAGGTCCTTTCCCGGTTAACCCGAATAGTGAGCGCAACATTTAAAACATATGGATATGGGATTTCAATTAAGTCACAACTTAATAATTCCAAACTTTCTTTCAAATGGTTTAAACCAATTTCCATTTCAAATCTTTTAAACAAAAAGATTTATTTCACAAAGTTTACTTAGTTTCACAAGGATTCATTTACGGGTTTCAAAACAATTTCCATTTGAATTGGATTAATTCATTTAAATCTTTAAATCAAAGATTTATCTCATAGCTTTCAAAAATTGTTTCCAAAGATTCATTCATAACTTGGAAAATCATTTTCGATTCAAACTTGAAATCTCTTTAATATTAATTGGAAGTTCAATACTCATATGAAAGCTTTTTATCACTCAGAAACAATAGTTTTATTTTGGAAAAACCCCGATTCCATTTATACAAGTTATAATCTTTGGTTTAATTCAAATTTCCAAATCAACGCTTAAAAATGGTTTAAACCCTCATAATTTTGTAAAACCCTTTTTAAATCATAAATACTGAATATAGAATTCAATTTCAGATTTCTTTTGAATTTCAATCTAAATCCGATTATTTAAATTCCAAATCTTTATTAGTTATTCAAAAATAACTTTTATTCTTAAAACAGCTTTTCAAAAGCTTTTCCACATTAAAACTTAATTTATTTCCAAAAATATTTGAATTAAAAATTCAAATTCAAACTTATTTAAAAATCTGTGACTTAACCGATTTCCACGTGAAATCCATATTTGTGTGTGTATAAGTGCGGTCCAAGGATTTTACACAATAGTGCACAACAGTCATCACAAATATATCAATATCGATAAGCGGTATAACCAATAACGCTTATCTTCCTTTACAGTTTCACAGATAAAATAAATTTATCAATCGCGAAGATTCATCATTACAATTCGATGTGGGTTTCGGATAACCAACTGGAATCCGAATCCCTGTTGCATCGAAATTCAAATGTCATATACAGGTCAAGGGTTTACAGAATAAAATTACCAATCATAATCCAGCACAGAGTAATTCACATCTCACAATATCAAAACAGAAATATCAATTCATTTTACAACAAATCAAATATCTGACATACACAGTCTATAAGAAATCATCTCTAATTCTTATTGAAATTGATTCAATTTAAAAACAACTACTTGAGAATTAATTATTTAACCTTGTTTAATTAATCATTAGTTATCAATTAATTTCTTATTTCATTCCAAATTTGTTAATTAACCAATAAATTCTTAATCAATCATTAAGTTTTAATCACTTAATTCCTTTATTCACTCTATAAATTTAATTTCTTCATAATCGATTTATTTAACCTTGATTAACTATTCTTTAACCATAAATTAATAACTTTAATTATTAATTTATTTGCCATTAACTACTTAGTTAATCAATTATTAGTTCTTAATTACTAAATTTATTACTTTAAATCATTAAGTAAAAATCTAAATTATAAATCAATGATCACTTAAATTTGTTTTAAAATAGTTTATTTGGTTTACTATTACAACTTTACAGCCATGGAAGAAAACCCGAGCCATCTCCCCAAATTTCTCGAGTGTAACTCGAGTGCTCCCCTTATCTTCCCCGAGACTTCTCCCTGTCCCCATGTTTCTTCTTCTTCCTTTCTTTCTTTTTCTTTTTTTTTAGCTTGGTTTAAATTTAAACTGGTATACAGGAACACGCACCTAGGCCCCTAAACCTAACTCGAAGCAAACCCAACATTTACCCGAGTATCAACTCGAGTAACTTCGCTTCCTTCCCAACCCAACTGTGCACGGAGACCTGGTGCACATGCCCCCATCGCCGGCAACGCTTCGGCGTCTGCGACCACCCCCAGCAAGTCGACTTTGACTTCCACAATCCATCGAGCCTCCCAGAATCAAAAATTATCATGAATTCGAAAATCTAGCCTATGGGTTCGACTAGAAAAAAAACTGGGTTGCTAAAACCCGCTTCGAACCACCTTCTCTGGCCACCTGCGAACACGCCATCTTGCTCGAAGCCTCTCTGATACCCAATGATTCGAATCCCCCTAGTGCGACCGCCCCAAATGCTTCGCCGACGTCGCGACGATCTCATCTTCTCCCTTGACCCAAAACAGACCTTAAACCCTAAACTCGTCTCTACACAATAATTTATGCAATCGATAATTTCTTTCCATTTTTCCTGGATTCTACGAAGATCAAATAAGCTTCAGACAAAATTTCAACATTTTAAAATCGTTTGATCACTGGGAATTTGTTAAAAAGCATTTTTAGTTCAACTAGGAACTGCTCTCTCATCACACATCTAAAAATTTCGATTGAAGCTTTAAAAATCCTAATTTTGATTAAGAAATCAGTTTGTAAACTTGAATCGATAATCCAAGATGTTTGAAAATGTCACTTGTACTAACTTTGTACCGTTCTTGAGTTTTTTTCCAGAGCAGATCAACTTTATTTAACATGAATTAAATTTTAAAATCTACTTTATACTCAACCAAACATATTTTGTTTTTATGCTTTGTCCTAACAATCAATAGATTAAGCTGTAATGATTTTTGAATTATCCCACAGTTTTAAAATCCATATACAGAGGTATATCCAGATAACAGTATGCAGGCTTCATCTCACAAATATTCAGTGCAATGCATATATTTTTCAAGACAAACCAAATCTCTAATATTCATCAGGCAACTAGATTAAACTTAGGTTAATTTAAAATATGAAGTTACTCACATTAACTTGAAGAACAGAGGTGGTTTAAAACTGGAAATGACATGCACAAATAAGGGACAGCAAAGCATTTACAGTAACTCAAAGCATCTATAACATAACCCATAGATTTCAGCTTCAACAATTTAAAAATCAGATTGAGGGGTTTGCTCACAATTGAAAGGGAAGATGATAGAGAACTCTTTGTGTTGAAACTGCAGTATTTTTCTTGAATCCTGTTTTCAAGTTTGAAAACAAGGTGATGTTTATGTTGCTGGGTTTCTTTGGATGAACAAAATAACACAAATGAATGTGTATTAATACACAGGAGGATGTTGTTCAAGGTAGGGGAGGCATGTTGCATTAAATGCAAAGGTATGTTGCATTTATTGTTTTGCAATTCAGTTTGTACTTGTTTTACTTTGGTTACTTTGTTCATTTCCTTGCTTCTTGGCTGATATGTTGCTTACTTTATTTTTATTTTATTTTCTCAGCTGAAGTGATCTTGCATTGAATGCTCAGGTCCTTATTCCTCAGCCTACATGCTTGCCTACTTATGCTATGTATTTTTTTTTTTTTAGCTTTATTGGTTTGTTTTGTTTATGTTTGATAGATTTTGATTTTACTCTATAACATTCATTTTTAAAAGTTGTTTTAGTTATGTTTGTTACTTGTATTGTATTACTTTGTATTGCATACTTAAGTTTTTTTTTAATATCTTTCTTTCTTTTTCAAGTGTTCACACTTATGTTTGGTCTTACACTTTAACTTTATAATATTACTTATAATATAAATAAGTTTCCATTTAAATTTGTTATTAGATTTCATTTTACGTGTTAGTTCATTTTTTATTTATCCTATATATATTTGTATTTTATTTTATAGATGTACATTGATTTTAAAACACAACGTAAATTGTTTGTTAAGTTTTACTTTGTTTAGTTTATTTATTTTTACTTTTATATTTTTATAGTTTACATAACCAAAATTTTAAGGTATTTATTTTATACATATATTTTATTTTAAAAACTTTATTTAAAATTCAATCCAATGTATTCGCTTTGATTTTTCAAATCAAATTCAAAAACAAATAAGTAAATACATCTTATTTAATTTGAAAAATTCAACCAAATCCATAATTCAATCTAAAATTAAATTAAATTATAAATTTAAATTCGTCTTTGAAAATCAGGATCGTTACAGACTTCCCCCCTTAAAAAGAATTTTGTCCTCGAAATTCGCCAAGGAGATAACAAAGATAGATGAAAGATAGAGAAATATCTTTCCAGATCAAACTGGATATCAATTCTGCATTTGGCTTACCAAATCAGAATTATTAACAATAGATGCGAGAACAAACTCAATTAAGTACGAAACAATTGGGTTATTTGATCTACGAAGTATACAGAGGCATTGGTTAGATCGAAGGGATAACTAACCATTCGTAGAATATATCGAAACCCAATGAAATAGATAGAAATAGATTCGATTACGATTTCAGATTCAAGATTTAATTCATTTACGATTTGCTGAAAAATGAAACTAAGGGTAGTTCTAGTGTCGAACAAAATTCGAACAATTTAATCGTAAACGAGAAGATTACCTTATAAAATTCATTTCCTCAATCAGATGTTGAGGTTGAAGAATCATCTCTAATTGCATACACTTTCTTTACTAAAGTTTGCTTCTTGGCTGGACAATTGTTAATCCTATGTCCCGGCTTGCGGCATTTATAACATCCAGTAGATTCCTGATCTGGCCTCATAAATGGCTCTCTCATTCCTGGCTTCCAATCATTCTTGCATTTATTCGAGTAGTGGCCTTTCTCCAAACAATTGAGACAAGTAACATCCTTCTTTTTCTTCGGTATACTCTTCTTTCCTTTATTTTCCCTCGATTTCTTTCCACCAAACTTCCTTTTTCTCCAATTCAGATTACTTGCATCTACATTCTCCTCCGGATCTTTTTGCTTTTCCAGAGTATCGTATCTATAGCCCATATCAATTAATTCAGAAAAAGATTCCTTGACGTGAGTAGTCATTCTTTCCTGAAACTCCTTGTTCATTCCCCTAATAAACTTTTCATTCTTCTTTAACGGTGTATTCACCAATTCTGCACCGAATCGAGATAATTCAATAAATTTGTTCAAGTATTCTTCAAACGATAAATTCCCTTGCTCTAAATCCATAAACTCCTGACACACTCTAGAGATACCAGCATACAGCATATATCGCTGCTCAAACACTTCCTTGAAATGACTCCAAGTAAATTCATCTGTCGACTCATCCACGGTAACAGTTTCCCACAAAACTAAAGCCTCTTCCTGGAGTTGCCATGAAGCTATCAATCGCATCTGATCATTTTCTAATTTTAATCCCTTGAAAATCTTTTCACACGATCGAATCCAGGCTTGTGCTTCGATAACGGTTTCTTTGCCTGTGAATGGCTTTCCACCAAGTCTAGAAAACTTTTGATATAAATCGGCCAAATTCAATTGAGATTGAATAGAAATATCTGTCGTTGCAGGGTTTTGACCAGCTAAAGTAGTACTTTCCTATCTCCTATTTCGTCCTCTTCTTTCACTCATTCTTACTATTTGTAAATAGTAAGAAATCCGATTTAGGCATTCAGACGAAAAACTTTAGAGAATAACAACAGATAAAGAGAATAGATTAAGAAATTTGTATTTTTGGTTCCACAGGTTGTACTCATTCTAGGGTATACTTCACCCTATCTCTAATGAGCCATCTAATGTGTTACACTCCGTAGCTAAAGTTCTTACTCAACCTTCAGCTCTGATACCAATCTGTCACGACCCGAACTCGATGTCCAACAAACAACATCAAATTCGTTTCGCGGGAGCTTGCAACACCATTAAATGATAAATAACACAGCGGAAATAAAAGATGATATCACCGATATAACATGAATACTATATCCGATACATCAATTTGATACAATGATAATCATCAACATCAGATAATATACAAAACAAAATACAGCGGAACACGATACAATATGAAATAAGTCTTCTCAGAATATAATACTGCAACTCTGATCCAAAAAGCTTCAAAGACAAAGCTCCAAACTCCTAGCTCGATTCACCATAAAGATTCCACCAAGCAAGTCTCGTCTTTATCTAAAGAAAATCGAACTAGCTCCAGATAATCCACTGAACCTAACTATCTGAAAACCAAACTCTAGACTGCCCGTGTAGAAAAATTTTGAGCACCCAGAGTTTAGGAAATAAACAATAAACTCTGGATCAGTCATGGGACTGGTGTGAGCAATAAAAACAGTTTATCTTTTTAAAACATTCAACAAAAGATTTTCAAAGTCAAATCGCAATGCTTTTTAAAAATGAGACTACCATAAGGCCTCCCGCACACACACACAATGCAAACGCAGAATCGGAGGAGATTTCTCCTTATGATAGTCAAAGATGCTTGATACGCATTTAAAAGAACATTTGATATTATTACTAGTGCATAGTGTAGAAAAAATTCATTTCGAAAATAAAGATATAAATCTTAGCCGACATAGACATTTCGAACTATGCCTACTATAGCTACCATCCAAACAGTGGGGCGCCACCATAAGTGAATGATAGGTTATACAACTAATACCGTACAAGGTACGTATTTGAAGAATGGATTTCCAACAAATGGTCAGGCCAAGGAACTTCCCATTGCCACATGGAAACGCCTCTGGAAGGACGCCCCGAGAACCACCGTTCTCTGCTAAACAAAGCCGGGGATCCCTTTTCCCAAGGAATATTACAAACCCTCAGATATGCCACCCCCGGTCCTTTGGGACCTTTAAACGAGAGCGCTCTCTAACCAACATCACACCATAATAATAAGTGTTTCAACATGAGTAAGTATCTGGGCTCCATACCATGATACTACCCTTTTCCAGAAGGAATGGTCATACCCTAGGGAAGTTGTCCCTGAAAACCTTGCCGCACAATTCCTGTTTCGACCATTACCGGTTTGTGAGGCTCGACGAAGTCACGTCCACAAAAACATACTTTATACAAAAGCCATGCTTTGGGTCAACAAATGATCATAGAAATGATCACCAAGATAGACGATCACACAAATGATCCTATCACAAATAATCAACACAATGATCATTTCACAGCAACACTCAGCATGTCACATTACCAAATTGGGAATATATTGCTGATAACCTTCAACTACATAACCTCTGAGCTCGTACGTCTCAGAGAAGGGTGTTAAGCTAAAAGAATAAATTCTCCGCCACCAATAGAAATATATTTGAAAGAAATCGGCTTTATATCTCAATTTGTAATGTCAGACATACTATCCATACAAGTCTGTTCCGGGCTCGAATAGAACCGAAGGCACTTACAAAGAAGTCCTTGCAATCCGGATATCCACAATCCTGATCGGATTCCCCATCACATATGGAGAACTCTATACCGGAGCAACTCGGTGCAGAGTCAATCGACAGGTCATCCTATCGCTCTCGCAAATACCCGGTCTTCAACACCGGTCTTCAAATGCTATCCATAACGATATATCACATATTCGGAATGGGTTATACGACCCAAAGGTCCTTTCCCGGTTAACCCGAATAGTGAGCGCAACATTTAAAACATATGGATATGGGATTTCAATTAAGTCACAACTTAATAATTCCAAACTTTCTTTCAAATGGTTTAAACCAATTTCCATTTCAAATCTTTTAAACAAAAAGATTTATTTCACAAAGTTTACTTAGTTTCACAAGGATTCATTTACGGGTTTCAAAACAATTTCCATTTGAATTGGATTAATTCATTTAAATCTTTAAATCAAAGATTTATCTCATAGCTTTCAAAAATTGTTTCCAAAGATTCATTCATAACTTGGAAAATCATTTTCGATTCAAACTTGAAATCTCTTTAATATTAATTGGAAGTTCATTACTCATATGAAAGCTTTTTATCACTCAGAAACAATAGTTTTATTTTGGAAAAACCCCGATTCCATTTATACAAGTTATAATCTTTGGTTTAATTCAAATTTCCAAATCAACGCTTAAAAATGGTTTAAACCCTCATAATTTTGTAAAACCCTTTTTAAATCATAAATACTGAATATAGAATTCAATTTCAGATTTCTTTTGAATTTCAATCTAAATCTGATTATTTAAATTCCAAATCTTTATTAGTTATTCAAAAATAACTTTTATTCTTAAAACAGCTTTTCAAAAGCTTTTCCACATTAAAACTTAATTTATTTCCAAAAATATTTGAATTAAAAATTCAAATTCAAACTTATTTAAAAATCTGTGACTTAACCGATTTCCACGTGAAATCCATATTTGTGTGTGTATAAGTGCGGTCCAAGGATTTTACACAATAGTGCACAATAGTCATCACAAATATATCAATATCGATAAGCGGTATAACTAATAACGCTTATCTTCCTTTACAGTTTCACAGATAAAATAAATTTATCAATCGCGAAGATTCATCATTACAATTCGATGTGGGTTTCAGATAACCAACTGGAATCCGAATCCCTGTCGCATCGAAATTCAAATGTCATATACAGGTCAAGGGTTTACAGAATAAAATTACCAATCATAATCCAGCACAGAGTTATTCACATCTCACAATATCAAAACAGAAATATCAATTCATTTTACAACAAATCAAATATCTGACATACACAGTCTATAAGAAATCATCTCTAATTCTTATTGAAATTGATTCAATTTAAAAACAACTACTTGAGAATTAATTATTTAACCTTGTTTAATTAATCATTAGTTATCAATTAATTTCTTATTTCATTTCAAATTTGTTAATTAACCAATAAATTCTTAATCAATCATTAAGTTTTAATCACTTAATTCCTTTATTCACTCTATAAATTTAATTTCTTCATAATCGATTTATTTAACCTTGATTAACTATTCTTTAACCATAAATTAATAACTTTAATTATTAATTTATTTGCCATTAACTACTTAGTTAATCAATTATTAGTTCTTAATTACTAAATTTATTACTTTAAATCATTAAGTAAAAATCTAAATTATAAATCAATGATCACTTAAATTTGTTTTAAAATAGTTTATTTGGTTTACTATTACAACTTTACAGCCATGGAAGAAAACCCGAGCCATCTCCCCAAATTTCTCGAGTGTAACTCGAGTGCTCCCCTTATCTTCCCCGAGACTTCTCCCTGTCCCCATGTTTCTTCTTCTTCCTTTCTTTTTTTTTCTTTTTTCTTTAGCTTGGTTTAAATTTAAACTGGTATACAGGAACACGCACCTAGGCCCCTAAACCTAACTCGAAGCAAACCCAACATTTACCCGAGTATCAACTCGAGTAACTTCGCTTCCTTCCCAACCCAACTGTGCACGGAGACCTGGTGCACATGCCCCCATCGTTGGCAACGCTTCGGCGTCTGCGACCACCCCCAGCAAGTCGACTTTGACTTCCACAATCCATCGTGCCACCCAGAATCAAAAATTATCATGAATTCGAAAATCTAGCCTATGGGTTCGACTAGAAAAAAAACTGGGTTGCTAAAACCCGCTTCGAACCACCTTCTCTGGCCACCTGCGAACACGCCATCTTGCTCGAAGCCTCTCTGATACCCAATGATTCGAATCCCCCTAGTGCGACCGCCCCAAATGCTTCGCCGACGTCGCGACGATCTCATCTTCTCCCATGACCCAAAACAGACCTTAAACCCTAAACTCGTCTCTACACAATAATTTATGCAATCGATAATTTTCTTTCCATTTTTCCTGGATTCTACGAAGATCAAACAAGCTTCAGACAAAATTTCAACATTTTAAAATCGTTTGATCACTGGGAATTTGTTAAAAAGCATTTTTAGTTCAACTAGGAACTGCTCTCTCATCACACATCTAAAAATTTCGATTGAAGCTTTAAAAATCCTAATTTTGATTAAGAAATCAGTTTGTAAACTTGAATCGATAATCCAAGATGTTTGAAAATGTCACTTGTACTAACTTTGTACCGTTCTTGAGTTTTTTTCCAGAGCAGATCAACTTTATTTAACATGAATTAAATTTTAAAATCTACTTTATACTCAACCAAACTATTTTGTTTATATGCTTTGTCCTAACAATCAATAGATTAAGCTGTAATGATTTTTGAATTATCCCACAGTTTTAAAATCCATATACAGAGGTATATCCAGATAACAGTATGCAGGCTTCATCTCACAAATATTCAGTGCAATGCATATATTTTTCAAGACAAACCAAATCTCTAATATTCATCAGGCAACTAGATTAAACTTAGGTTAATTTAAAATATGAAGTTACTCACATTAACTTGAAGAATAGAGGTGGTTTAAAACTGGAAATGACATGCACAAATACGGGACAGCAAAGCATTTACAGTAACTCAAAGCATCTATAACATAACCCATAGATTTCAGCTTCAACAATTTAAAAATCAGATTGAGGGGTTAGCTCACAATTGAAAGGGAAGATGACAGAGAACTCTTTGTGTTGAAACTGCAGTATTTTTCTTGAATCCTGTTTTCAAGTTTGAAAACAAGGTGATGTTTATGTTGCTGGGTTTCTTTGGATGAACAAAATAACACAAATGAATGTGTATTAATACACAGGAGGATGTTGTTCAAGGTAGGGGAGGCATGTTGCATTAAATGCAAAGGTATGTTGCATTTATTGTTTTGCAATTCAGTTTGTACTTGTTTTACTTTGGTTACTTTGTTCATTTCCTTGCTTCTTGGCTGATATGTTGCTTACTTTATTTTTATTTTATTTTCTCGGCTGAAGTGATCTTGCATTGAATGCTCAGGTCCTTATTCCTCAGCCTACATGCTTGCCTACTTATGCTATGTATTTTTTTTTTTTAGCTTTATTGGTTTGTTTTGTTTATGTTTGATAGATTTTGATTTTACTCTATAACATTCATTTTTAAAAGTTGTTTTAGTTATGTTTGTTACTTGTATTGTATTACTTTGTATTGCATACTTAAGTTTTTTTTTAATATCTTTCTTTCTTTTTCAAGTGTTCACACTTATGTTTGGTCTTACACTTTAACTTTATAATATTGCTTATAATATAAATAAGTTTCCATTTAAATTTATTATTAGATTTCATTTTATGTGTTAGTTCATTTTTTATTTATCCTATATATATTTGTATTTTATTTTATAGATGTACATTGATTTTAAAACACAACGTAAATTGTTTGTTAAGTTTTACTTTGTTTAGTTTATTTATTTTTACTTTTATATTTTTATAGTTTACATAACCAAAATTTTAAGGTATTTATTTTATACATATATTTTATTTTAAAAACTTTATTTAAAATTCAATCCAATGTATTCGCTTTGATTTTTCAAATCAAATTCAAAAACAAATAAGTAAATACATCTTATTTAATTTGAAAAATTCAACCAAATCCATAATTCAATCTAAAATTAAATTAAATTATAAATTTAAATTCGTCTTTAAAAATCAGGATCGTTACACTATGTGATTGAAAATGTCTTAACATGAACAAACTATTTGTTTTGCTTTATATGGATGGATGGTTGATTACATTGATTTCATGTGATGGTCGTATGCTTTGTGGCAAGTGATTATTGTTTTGCATTGGTTTGTTTGTTAGTGGTTGAAACAACGCTAAATACCTTATCTTATATAATTAGTAACCCTTTTGTATAAGTGAAATACAAGTTATGGAAGCAATTGCTACTGCTTTTGTTTTCATAAAATAAGCATTATTTTCCCGACAAATAGGTACGTTCTCGGATTACGGTTTTTCTAGTGATATTTTATATTTTTCCCATTGTTAGGACATATTATTTTGAAATATATGATAAATATTGATTATTTTGATATTATTATTTCTCCCGAGCCTCTCAGTGAAAATGAGACTCTGCGGAATTTTTTTGAAAATATCGGACTTAGAAAATTTTGTGAAATGTTTCCAAACTTTATTTATTTGAGTATAAAAGGATTTAATTGTTATAAATTGATATATTTTATTTAAATTATGTAATTTTGTAAATTTATTTATTATAAAATTAATATTTTGAATAAGGTATATTGATTTTCAAATTCCTTCTTTTCCCTTCTTTTCCTTCTCGAGGACGAAAAGTTTTGAGTGGGGGAGAGTGTAACGACCTGCAATTTTCGATGATTCAAATTTGTTAATTTAATAAGATTTTGGTAATTAAATTTCGAAGAAATAAAAATTTGTAGTTTGTTAATTGAAATAATAAATAGGATGAAAGGTAACCATGTTAATTTTAGTCAATTATTAACAATTTTGATGAAACTCCAATCAACGGAAATAATGTTAATGTTATATTTTGTTATAAAATTGAATTTAAGAAACAAATGTAAATATTTAATTATCTTATGAAATACATGGTTAATGGTAATTGAATAAAATCAGTATTATGTAAGAATTGTAAAATTTGCTTATGAATAATGAATTCATAAGTGTAATTAAAAGTTGTGGCAACGATTGTTATAAGTTAGGTGTTTATTTGGTTTATTAAATTCAAATGGGAAATCAATTATAATTAAATGAACTTTCATGTTACATTAGTAAGATTAAGACAATAACTGAAATTGTGAATGCAACAAATTGAATAGAAATGCTAATTTTAGCATAAGGTAACAATTGATTAACAAAAGAATGAAACCAAGATAAATAAATTTATTGGGATTTAAATTTGAATAAATGAGTGAAATTGACAAAATTTCAATAAAATGGAAATATAATAGTTAATACGAACTAAAGATGGAAATTGGAGTATCCTAATGAAATGTAAAACAAATGTTAACTATTATCAGATTTATAATTGGTTGAATATAAAGGTTGAAATCGAGTTAAAGCAATTTATTGAAATTAAATTATAATAAATGGGATTTAATTACAGTGAAATTGAACACTGTAATTAATGTAATAACCAACATTTAATTTTCATATAATCCTGCATTAAGTCATTGTAAATGTCTAGGTAATCAAAAATGATGAAATTGTTAGTTAATAAATATTGAATCGAGAAGTGATTTAATTAATATAACATTAATTTATTTAATTAACTGAAATATAGCCATTTTGGCCAGTGACTCGGATTTTGATGAAATTAGTTTCATCCGATCTGTAACGTTGAATTATTGTAGGATTTCATGTTTCGTAGCGATCGGACTTGTCGTTTGATCGTATGGCTCGAAACACTTAGAAATCAACTTAATTGAAATCAAATGAAATCAATTCGAAGTAAGCTGATTTCAACATAACTTCTTCATACGATGGAATTAGGAACTGAAACCTATTCCATTGAATTTAAAATTATCTAAAACATCTATTTTGATATATGGAATGACCCATTTTCCTTCCGGAGACAAAACGGGCTTTTCGGGCCATTTATCATTCAACGTGTAAATCAAATCTTGTCCATCCATTCTATTTTCATCTTTGTCTACAAATAGTCTGTTATAAACCCTAGCCACTCCTCATTATCATTTGTTTATACGTACAAATTCTCTCTGGCTTCTTCTTCTTAATGGTAGACAAACAAAACAAACTCCCGTTTGAATTGCAAGTTGAAATCAAATAAAAAATTCAAACTCCTCCAACCTAAACAAATTTTATATCGAATTGAAGCTCTCAACGAGTGTAATCTTCTGCAATAATTCGTTTTTTGATTCAGATCCTTATTTGTCCATAAATTACCAATTTATTTTCGACCGTCCGTTGTTGAATTTGTCATTCAAAGGCAGATCTTCATTTCCGTGATGATTAGAGGACGCTGGAGCATAGAGCACGACGTATGGAGTCGATCCATATGGTTAGTCATCGAAATTGTCGCCTCGATTTTCCTGAAATTGGCCTTGAACGCCGCCAGCCACGTGCGTTCGAGATAAGGACTGGGGTCGTCGCACGTCTCGTCGAGGCTGTGGGTTGTTCGGCCTGGGGATTGGAGCTCGACGACGAGTTCTGATCGAGTTGAACGCAGGCGTGGCGCCGGCGTATTTAGGTTATTAGCGGCGGCTAGGGCATGTCCAGATCGAGCGATGATGAAGCTACCGCATTTAGGCTGCTGTCGCCCGTGTTAGGGTAAAACAATTTATTTTATTCTGTTTTAGTTTAAAAAATTTCCGTTCGTTCTAATCTGTATAACGTTTTCATAGGAGGTCCATTTCACATGCGGTTTTCTTCGCTAGGATCGTATCGAAATTATGGACATTTTGAAGCTGGTTTGGACGAATTCTGAGGCTGTTTGGATTTTGGGTTTAAATTTGATTTAAATTCGATTTAAATTCATAGGTGAGTGTTTTAACCCACTCACGACTTCTAAAATTTCTTATGGTTGCTAAATTAAATTTATGATGTGATTGGAAATTTATTTATGGCTGGTATATTTCAAATCGCCATCTCAGTTAATTTGAATCTGTGATGACTCTCCTTTCGTTCCACAGAAGACTCATCATCAACAAGGAAAGAAATAGGTAGAAATAGAAAAGATAGAAAGAAAGAATAATAATATCAGAATCTCACAGCGGAAACAGAACAAAATATAATATTTAACATAACCATTCCATAGTCTTATACATTAGAGTACACAAAGTAATACAAAGGGAAGATGAGAGTTTATGTAGGGTTAATTTTGATTTACCAAAATACAATAGTCAAAAGGGATTCAAACATAGTGGGTAGATAGATATATACTTACGCCAGGCTCCTGCTCTAAGCTATCTAAAATTCGTCTAGCAAGATCTGATCACCTGGCTACTCATAAAAATTTGCGTACCCAAGAGTTTAAAAAAATAGAATAAACTCCGGGTCTGTCATGGGTCTGGTGTGAGTAAACGGTTAAAGTTGTTTAACTTTTAAAATCATTTGAAATAAAAGCATCACATAAGACTTCCCACACATAAACATGGGTAAGTTTTTACCTTACACTTACCAAATCATTTGATAGGAAATCTAGTGATATTATAATAGGGTCTAGGGTTTTCAAATAAACCAGAATATAGCCGAAATTGTTACATTTATTAAATTCCAGCATGCATGGGTATACAATCAAATCCGAGGACACTTATTGGAGACTGAATTCCATACAATGGCAGGGCTACCGGGGTACCACCCGTCACAGTACATGGTCTAGATCAACGTATCGAGGATCCATCCTCAATCCGCTGCAACGTAGGCCAGAACCATCCCTTACTGGACAGTCTCGAACAAGACAACCCCGTAGTTGTTGCCTACAACTGCCCACACAGCCGAAATAAAAAGGGACATCTAGACAGGGGTAAATCTCATCCTACTTGGGTGCTACCCACTTAACCTTGCCGCAACTCCCCTGTTTTAGCCATTCCCGGTTGATGAGGCTTGAGGCTATGATTACCTTTACAAGAACACATCTTGGAATGCTCATCGTCCTCCATTGACGATGGTCTGATAGCATTCATCCATACAAGTTCGTTCCAGGTTCGAATGAAACCAAAGGCATTATTTCGTTACATAATTTTTGGAACCACTCTCAGAATTAACGACAATAACCCTTGCATTCTCCATCTCGATCTTCACTTGAGATTCACAACCTAACGTTTAACTTGGACTAATGTGCTTTTCGGGAAATCAAACTTGATATCCGATCACGGTCTCATCGAAATCCAAATGTGTCTTAAAGGTCAAGTTGTTTAAGTTTAAACAATTCAATTCAATTTTAAACATTGAATCCACACAACATTTATCACAGATAAATAACATACATATATCACATATATATCCAATATCACATCACAGAATATCACAGATTATCATCCAATAAATATCAATCAATCCAGACATCCTACTTAAAACAATCATACATAAGTAAGAACTTTTAATCCCTATAATAATTAATTTAATTATTTTAAATTAAATTAATTACTTATGAATTAATAACCCTGCTTAATTAATCACTAACAAATTACAATCATTAATTAATTAATCATTCCTTGATTACTTTCAAAATCAATTAATTAATCTTAATTAAAGATTAATTATCCTTTAACTATTAATTAATAAACCTTAATTATTAATTAGTAAAACTTAATTACAAATTAATCAATCCTTAATTATTAGTTAATTAATGTCTAATTATTAATTAAGTAATCTCTAATTATTAATCAATTAAACCCTAATTATAATTTAACTAATCATTACTTAAAATTTTAATTACTCCTTAATTACTTAATTAATTAACCTCTAAGTATAAATTAATTAATCTTAATTACTTAAATAGTTAATTATTTAATTATTTAATCTCTAATTAATTATAACCTTTAATTATAAATTAATTAGTCCTTAATTACTTAAGTAGTTAATTATTAATTATTAATTAATTAATCCCTAATTAATTATAACCTTAAATTATAAATTAATTAATCCTTAATCATTAAGTAAATTAAACTAATTAATTACTCTTAATTGCCTTATTTAATTAATTAGTTGTTAATTAGTATAATCTTAATTAACTTTAAGATAAAACTTTATCTTTATTAATGACCTAATTATTTTTACATGATTTAAATACATTTTTAAACATTCTACTTTTTTTTAAATTAAACTTTTAAATTTAATTTTAAGATTAGAAATAACTTACAGATTAACTTAACAAATTTTAAGTAAAATAATTACAAATCTTCTAAATCAAATGTTTTAAGAAAACATTTATTTTACATAAAAGTTTAAAATTAAATTCAATTCAAATTAAATTAAAAAAAACTTGTTTTATAAAACTTTTAAAATCTGCATTTTAAAACTACTTCGGGTTCTACCTGAGATTTATTCGTGTCTAGACTCGAGTTTCTTCAACTTCTTTCATTTTTTCAAAAACTTTGCTAATTTTTTCTTTTAAAACTTGAAAACAAGCTTCCACTCACGAACTACACGAAGATGAGCCCGAGCCTCCAGCCGATTTTCTTAAGCTTCCCTTCGAGTCATGCTACCACTCAAAAACCTGACATAACAGATAAGCCGTGCACATGAACCATCAATCGCCAGAGCTCCAACCATCGTCGATGCTTCAAACATATCGACGATCACCTCATTACCAAATCCCGATCACCCAAACTCCAAAACAAACCCACAATCAGAAACGAACAACTCAGTGGAACCTGGAAGAAGAAACCCCAACCAACCTCGTCCCATACAGACGATGCCGACCATCAGAGGTCAAACATCTCCGGCCACACACTCACCGATCATCCACGCTGCCATACCCCTGGTCCGATGTAACTCCAACAACCCGAGAGGCCGCCACAATCAAGTTTCCAGACTCGAGCACTTTGGGTTCATAAACCCTAGTTCACCCAAATGCAAATGCCACGATGAACATTACCCCCTACTAATATTTTTCCTGACTTCGACGAACCCCAAGCTCGCTCCAGCCAAGACCCCGACCCCCCAACTACTGCCGATCACCAGAAAACACTCACAACCCATTTTCTGGTTAACTTAAAATTTCTCACAGGATTATCAATTAATAATCAAGATTTTCATTCTAAAAATTGTATTTTACAAAGAGGATTTAAGTTATATAATTGGATCAATAGATTATAATACTTGATTTTAACATGAATTTAAAATTTCTTCTGTACTATCATGACTTCATAAAAATTTCAAACTATTCTGCTTGAATACAATTTTAAACTATAATTTATGTTTAAACAATCGTATTGTGTTTGAATTTCAAAGCCTAATAATGATTAGAAAAAGAGATTTGAATTTTTGACTTGTTTTTAAACTCTGTACTATGGAAACAGAGGAGAACATGCACATCACATGCACAGATCAACATACATACATACATACAAATATACATATATATATATATATACATACAGAGATTCACATTTATATATACACATGCAAAGCACAATATCATCCAAGAATCACATGCACAGACTTAGTTTTACTTAAGCCTTTAGAAAATTTGTTTACTCACCTGTTTAGAGAGTTGAAGCAGATGTAAAAAACTAGAAACCTTTTGATAAAAATTCTTGAAACTTTGAATTGCTGGAAATCTTGATTTTCAAAATTGAATTAAAGCTGTTGCCTCGATTTCTTTTAACAGTAAAATACTTAATGTTGAAATGATCAAGCTCCTTAAAACTGAATTGATGTAGCCTTAAAATCTGAGAAGATTGCTTGCTTAGCTGATTTGAAGTTGCAGATTGCTGATTTGAGATTAACTGGCTAGAGAGATTTGTCTTTTGTTTGGTATAGGAATTGATTTCAGGTTTGAAAAATTTATAGGCTTGAGAAAAATGTTTGAGTTGTCTAGTGAATTTTTTTCTACAGGTTTTCTTTCTTAAGTTTCTTTTTTTTGAAATGAGAATATAAAAAGGAATAGAAAGGGAAGGTGAGAGTTTATATAGGGTTAATTTTGATTTACCAAAAATTAAAGGAAATAAAATGAAAAATGTGTCACTTGTTAATTTACTTAACATTTGTCAATTTTATCACTTAATTACATTACACATGTTACTATCATACTCTAATCTATTAACATTGGTAATTAAGTAATTTTAATTGTTTTTAAATGTAAATAAAGCTTTTAAAATTAATTTCCTAATTTTTAAATGCATATTTTAATTTATATAAATAAATTTCCTTAAAAAAAGTAATATAAAATAATTTATGTTCTAAATAAAGTCAAATAAAATACATTTTAAAACCAAAGTGTAATTTAAGATATATATCTATCTTTTGAATTTCAATTCAAATATCCAAATTCAAATCAAATTTCAAATTCAATTTAAAAAATCAATTTGAAACATATATATTTAAACAAACACAAATTCAATTTGTATATAATAATTCTATTTAATACACACACACACAACACATTATTATTATTGGTTTAAAATAACAATTTTATCAATTTCAAATAATTTATAAGGGAGATTATCACATTTAAATTTTCTTGAAATTTCCGAGATATCACATTCCTCCCCCCTAAAAGAATTTCGTCCCCGAAACTTAAACAAAAGATAATCCAAAAGCTTTCATTTTATTTCAACAATTTCAAGCATACATATTAGCCATACACTATCAACCAATAAACAATTTCATCCAAACAACAAATTCATTCAATAAACATCACTAACTATCCGGACACAATTCCAGATAGGTTTCCTAAAACTATACAGAGTTTCCCAGGTACAGTCTCTGGGATCCTCACTTCACTGGACCTTGACTAGCTTCATTATCTTGCTCCTGAGTTGCATCTCATCTTGATCAACGATCTAAAAAGGATGCCTGACAACAGATAAGTCCGGCTCAATCTCTAAGTCTTCTTGCACAGCTGGCTCCACAATAAGAGATGGATCATACACGTATTTTCTCAGATGAGATATGTGAAAAACATTGTGAATTCCAGCCATCCGGATTGGCAACTCAATCCTGTAGGCCTCAGCACCAATCCTTTCGAGCACTCGGAATGGACCAATATACCTTGGAGCAAGTTTTCCCGTCTTCCCAAATCTTATCGCTCCTTTAAACTTTGACAAAGACTAAATCTCCAATTTCAAATTCCAATTGTCTTCGTCGCTTGTCTGCATATTTCCTGGCGATCCTACATTGCTCTCATTCTCTTCTTAATAAGCTCAACTTTCGCAGATGCCTCACGGATCAAATCTGGTCAAAGAAGGAGACGATCTCATGACTCTACACAACAGGATGGGGATCTACAAGGTCATCCATACAGAGCTTCATAGGGTTCCATCTTGTTACTTGCCTAGTAACTGTTATTCTACGAGAATTCCACTAAATGTAGATGGTCCTCCCAAGATCCACCAAAATCCAATTCACATGCCCTCAGCATGCCCTCTAGAATTCGGTTTAGCCTTTCCGTCTGCCCGTCAGTCTGGGGATGATATGCTATACTCAAACTCAAACTTGTACCCATGGCTGATTGCAAAGCCTCCTAGAACTTGCCGGTGAGGATAGGATCACGATAACTTACTATGCTAACTTACACACCATGCAATCTGACAATCTCCCTTAAGAAAATCTCTGCCAAAGAAGCTGTAGTGTGGGTTGCCTTAATTGGAATAAAATGGGTGCTCTTGGTTAGACAGTCCACGATTACCCATATTCCTTTGTTTCCCTTCTTGGTCCTTGGCAAACCGTCGATGAAATCCATAGAAATAATTTCCCACTTCCACTTAGGGACTTCCAAAGACTGCAATGATCCGGCTGTCCTCTGTTGATCTCCCTTCACCTACTGGCAGATCGCACACCTATTGATGAATCAAGCAATATCTTTCTTCATACTCGCCACCAGAAGACTCTTCTCATATCCTTATACATTTTAGAGATCCTCGGGTGAATACTCAATCTGGAGCGATGACACTCAGATAAAACTTCTTGCTTCAACCCATCCACATTCGACACACAGAGACGACCATTAATTCTCAAAGTTCCTTGATCGTCAATCTCGAAATCGAAATATTGTCCCTCCTTGGCTCCTTGAATAATTTTCTTTAAAGTCTTATCCTCTATTTGCTTGCTTATGATTCTTTCCTGGAGAAAGGAGCAACTTCCAAAAGAGACCGAACTGCATTCCTACTGAGGCATCCGCCACAACGTTCACGTTCCATGGAGTATACAGGATATCCAAATCATACGATACCAAAAACTCAACCCATCGCTGCTGCCTCAGATTAAGATCCTTTTGAGAGAAAAGGCACTTCAACGGTTTGTGATCCGTGAATAGCTCGAACTTCTCTCCCAAAAGGTTGTGCCACCAGATCTTCAAAGAAAAGACGATGGCTGACAACTCCAAATCGTGCATAGCGTAGTTCCTTTTATGTGGCTTCAATTGCCGACTCGCATACGCAATTGCTCTTCCATTCTACATCAGAACTACACCCAGCCCAACTATACAAGCATCTGTATAAGCCTCAAACTTACACTTCCCATCTGCAATGGCCAACACAGGAGCACTTGTCAGCTTTGCTTTCAGATTCTAGAAAGCTTCCTCACATTCAAGGGTCTACTTGAACTTAGCTCCTTTCCTTGTCAACTTAGTTAGGTGCGAAAAGATCTTGGAATAATCCTTGATAAACTTCCTATAGTACCCTGCTAATCCTAGAAAACTGTGAAATTCATTTGGTGTATGCGGCTGCTTCCACTCCAGAATGGTTGCTATCTTAGCTGGATCTATAGAAATGCCCTCTCCAGAAACAATGTGCCCCAAAAATTTAACTTTCGATTTCCAAAAATGGCATTTAGAAAACTTTGCCTTCGGAACATGCCTTCTCAGAGTCTCTAATACTATTCCCAAATGCTGCTTGTTCTCCACTTCAAACTTAGAGTAGACTTGAATATCATCAATGAACATAAGAACAAACTTATTCAACACATCTCGAAAAACTCGGTTCACCAGGTCAACAAAGTAAGCATGAGCGTTGGTCAGCCCGAAAGGCATAACTAACCATTCATAGAAACAACTGGGCCTCCTATAAATAGTTAAGGGGATACTGTCCTCAACTACCCTAAACTGATGGAAACCCGATGCTAAATCTAGTTGGGAGAAAACAGAAGCTCGATGTAGCTGATCAAAGAGATCATCTATACGAGGAAAAGGATATTTATTTCAGATGGTTGCTTTGTTCAATTTTTGATAATCAACACAGAACCTTAGAGACCCATCCGACTTGGTGACGAACACTGCAGTAGAACCCTAATAAGAAAAATCGGGCCTAATCAATCCCTTTCCAACTGATCCTGATTCTGCTTCACTAGCTCCTCCCTCTCTCTACGAGCTATCCTGCTGCTTGGTTGAATTACTGGTACTTCTCCTAGAACCAAATCAATGCGAAACTCTATCTCCTGATGCGGAGGTAAATACTTGACTTCCTCGAATACATCTGGAAAATCTTGGACCACTTCGATATCTCCAATCTCCTCTTGAGAAGTCTCAACTCCATGTAAAAGACTACTCAAGTGAACCATAGAATTATCGCACATCACTTTCGCAATCCTACCCAGATCAGTTTCCAACGAAACTGTTCTTTGTTCACACATCAAGACAGCTTTATACCTATCAAGCCAATCCATTCCCAATATAACATCAAAACCCTTAAAGTCCAACACATAAGGGTCACATGAAAAACTATAGGAAAGATAGGAAATTCTCAAATCCTTTCAGATCATATCTAACTTGGTTATTGCTCCTATAGGAATAGATACAAGAATGGGCAGTCTACGGTACTAGGGGTGAGATGAGACTTCTCTACTGATTCCAAAGAGATAAAACTAAGAGAGGCACCCGAATCAAACAGTACTTTAATATACTTTCCATCTAAAAGTAATGTACCTTCCAGTACTCCTTTGCCCTTAGAAGAAGTTGATGGTGCAACCTCCAAAGCAAACACCTTGTTCTGTGGAGCCTTTTGAAGTAGCGGGCAAGCTCTTACCATATGGCCCAGCTGGTGACAATTGAAGCATAATGATTTCTGAACCATTGCTGATCCTGGTCCATTTTGACACGGCTGCTGCTACTGCTGCTGAGTTCTACCGTAGGGGCACTGATTAGCCAAATGCCCAACTTGCTGACAATTATAACATTTCCGAGGTCTGTTGTTGCCACCTGGTTTCTTCTTATTCCACTTCTTCCAATTTGGATTGAACTTTCTCTTATTAAGGTTGGAAGAATTCCCTCCTGATGCTGCTACAGGTGCCACTGGTTTCTTATTCAACAACTCCTCATATCTCAATGCCATATCACTCAACTCTACAAAAGATCCCTTCAAAAGCGCTATCATCTTTTCATGAAATTCTGGCCTTATTCCTTGCATAAACATTTCATTCTTTTTGAGGGGAGTGTCTATGAGTCCTAGACCATGGTGAGATAGTTCATTAAATTTGTTCTCATATTCTGCTATAGTCATGCTTCCCTGCTTCAAATCCAAAAAATCTCTATATAAACAGGTCTTTCCAGCTATTAGCATGAACTGCTCTTTAAACAATTCTTTAAGTCTACTCCAAGAAATGTCGTCTTTTGAGATATTTACGGTAACCACATCCCACCAAGCTGCAGCATCCTCTTGCAGTTGCCATGATGCCATTACTCTTTTCTGTTTGTTGGACGAATCCAAACTCTTAAAGATGCCCTCGCATGAGCGTAGGCAAGCCTGAACCTCAATTATAGTCTCTGATCTTTTAAATGGTCTGCCTCCAAGGTTGATGAAGTCCTTGCATAAAGCGGCAAAACTAACTCAAGACGGTGGTGGATTCACAGCCTCGTTAGCTATCTGACCTCTTCCATCATTGGCTGATGCGCTTCCTACCACTCTGCCTCTTCGTCCTCTTGAACTCGTTTTGGCTACCTGGACAGGTAACCCAATCAATTTAGATAGGTATACGGTTATATAAAAATTACAAATACGCACTCTCAAGATAGACACTACCCCAGAGCCTAGGTATTTCTCAACATATGCTCTGATACCAACTATGACGACCCACCTTTCTTTCCACAAAAAGACGCATCATCAATAAGGAAAGAAATAGGTAGAAATAGAAAAGATAGAAAGAAAGAATAACAATATCAGAATCTCACAGCGGAAAAGGAACAAAATATAATATTTCACATAACCATTACATAGTCTTATACATCAAAGTAGACATAGATACAACCTCATTATACTAGACAGTTATAAAGACATGTCTGTCCATTACAACCAAAATACAACAGTCAAAAGGGATTCAAACACAGCGGGTAGATAGATATATAGTTACGCTAGGCTCCTGCGCCAAGTTATCCAAAATTTGTCTAGCAAGACCTGATCACTTGGCTACTCATAAAAATTTGAGTATCTAAGGGTTTAAGAAAACAGAATAAACTCCGGGCCTGACATGGATCTGATGTGAGTAAATGGTTAAAGTTGTTTAACTTTTAAAATCATTTGGAACAAAAGTATCACATAAGACTTACCACACATAAACATAGGTAAGTTTTTACCTTATGCTAACCAAATCATTTGATAAGAAATCCAATGATATTATAATAAGGTCTAGGGTTTTCAAATAAACTATTATGTAATCAAAATTGTCACATTTATTAAATACCAGCATACATAGGTATACAATCAAATTCGAGGGCACTTATTGGAGACTGGATTCCACACAATGGCAGGGCTACTAGGGTACCTCCCGTCATAGTACATGGTCTAGATCACCGTACAGAGGATCCACCCTAAATCCCCTGCAACACAAGGCCGGAACCATCCCTTACTGGACAGTCCTAAACAAGACAACCCTGCAGTTGTGGCTAGCAACTGCCGACATAGTGAAATAAAAAGGGACCTCTAGACAGGGGTAAATCTCGTCCTACTTGGGTGCTACGCACTTAACCTTGCTGCACCTACCCTGTTTTAAACATTCCTGATTGATGAGGCTTGAGGCTATAATTACCTTTACAAGAACACATCTTGGAATGCTCATCGTCCTCTATTGACGATGGTCTGATAACATTCATCCATACAAGTTCATTCCGGGTTCTAACGAAACCGAAGGCATTATTTTGTTACACTCATTTTTGGAATATCATAGTTAACGGCAATAACCCATGCATTCTCGATCTTCACTTGAGATTCATGACCTAACGTTTAACTTGGATCGATGTGGTATTCAGAAAATAAAACTTGATATCCGATCCCAGACTCATCGAAATCCAAACGTATCTTAAAGGTCAAGTTGTTTAATTTAAACAATTCAATTCAATTTTAAACATTGAACCCACACAGCATGTATCACAGATAAATAACATACATCTATCACAGATGTATCCAATACCACATCATAGAATATCATAGATTATCATCCAATAGATATCAATCAATTTAGACATTCTACTCAAAACATTCATCCATAAGCAAGAACTTTTAATCCATATTATAATTAATTTAATTATTTTAAATTAAATTAATTACTTATGAATTAATCATTTAATCCTGCTTAAGCAATGATTAATTAATTACAATCATTAATTAATTAATCATTCCTTAATTACTTTTAAAATAAATTAATTAATCTTAATTAAAGATTAATTATCCTTTAACTATTAATTAATAAACCTTAATTATTAATTAATAAAACTTAATTACAAATTAATCAATCCTTAATTATCAATTGATAATTAATCTAATTATTAATTAACTAATCTTTAATTATTAATTAATTAATCCCTAATTATAATTTAATTAATCATTAATTTAAATTTTAATCGCTCCTTAATTACTTAACTAATTAACCTCTAATTATAAATTAATTAATCTTAATTACTTAATTAGTTAATTATTCAATTAATTAACCTCTAATTAATTATATCCTTTAATTATAAACTAATTAATCCTTAATTACTTAATTAGTTAATTCTTACTTATAACTAATTAATCTCTAATTAATTATAACCTTAAATTATAAATTAATTAATCCTTAATCATTAATTAAATTAAACTAATTAATTACTCTTAATTACCTTATTTAATTAATTAGTCATTAATTATTATAATCTTAATTAACTTTAAGATAAAACTTTATCTTTATTAATGACCTAATTACTTTTACATAATTTAAATAAATTTTTAAACATTCCACTTTTTTAAATTAAACTTTTAAATTTGATCTTACGATTAGAAATAACTTACAAATTAACTTAACAAATTTCAAGTAAAATAATTGCAAATCTTCTAAATCAAATATTTTAAGATAACATTTATTTTACATGAAAGTTTAAAATTAGATTCAATTTAAATTAAGTCAAAAAAAGTTGTTTTATAAAACTTTTAAAATTTACATTTTAAAACTACTTCGGGTTCTACCTGAGATTTACTTGAGTCTAGACTCGAGTTTCTTCAACTTCTTTCATTTTTTCAAAAAAACTTGGCTAAATTTTTTTAAACCATGAAAACAAGCTTGCACTCACGAACTACACGAAGACGAGCCCAAGCGTCTAGCCGATTTTCTCGAGCTTCCCTTCGAGTCACGCTACCGCTCAAGAACCTGACACAACAGATATGCCATGCACATGCACCATCAACCGCCAGAACTCTGGCCACCGTCGACACTTCAAACGTATCTACGATCACCTCACTACCAAATCCCTATCACCCAAACTCCAAAATAAACCCATGATCGGAAACGAACAACTCAGTGGAACCTGGAACAAGAAACTCCGACCAAACTCGTCTTGTACAGACGACGCCGACCATCAGAAGTCAAACAACTCCAGCCACGCACTCACTGATCATCCACGCTGCCACCCCTTGGTCTGGTGCAACTCGAACAAACCGAGACGCCGCCGCGATCAAGTTTCCAAACTCGACCACTTTGGGTTCATAAACCCTAGTTCACCCAAATGCAAATGCCACGACGAACATTGCCCCGTCCTGATATTTTTCTCGACTTCTACGAACCCCAGGCACGCTCCAGCCAAGACCCCGACCCCCTCAGCTACTTCCGATCACCAGAAAACACTCACAACCCATTTTTTGGTTAACCTAAAATTTCTCATAGGATTCCCAATTAAAAATCAAGATTTTCGTTCTAAAAATTGTATTTTAAAAAGAGGATTTGAGTTATATAATGGGATCAATAGATTATGATACTTGATTTTAATATGCCTTTAAAATTTCTTCTATACTATCATGATTTCAAAAAAATTTCAAACCTATTTTGCTTGAGTACAGTTTTAAACTATAATTTATGTTTAAACAATAATATTGTGTTTGAATTTCAAAGCCTAATAATGATCAAAAAAAGAAATTTGAATTTTTGACTTGTTTTTAAACTCTGTACTTTGGAAACAGAGGAGAACAGGCACACCACATGCACGGATCAACATACATACATACATACATATATACGCATACACACACAGAGAGATTCACATTTATATATACATATGCAAAGAACAATATCATCCAAGAATCACATGCCCAGATTTAGTTTTACTTAAGCCTTTAGGAAATGTGTTTACTCACCTGTCAGAGAGTTGAAGAGATGCTTAAAACTGGAAAGCTTTCGATAAAAATGCTTGAAACTTTGAATTGCTGGAAATCTTGATTTTAAAAATTGAATTAAAGTTGATACCTTGATTTCTTTTAACTGAAAAATACTTGATGTTGAAATGATCAAGCACTTTAAAACTGAACTGATGTAGCCTTAAAATCTAAGAAGATTGCTTTCTTAGTTGATTGGAAGTTGCAGATTTCTGATTTGAGATTACCTGGCTAGAAAGATTTGTCTTTTGTTTGGTATAGGAATTAATTTCAGGTTCGAAAAATTTACAGGCTTGAGAAAAATGTTTGAATTATCTAGTGAATTTTTTTTACAGGTTTTGTTTCTTAAGTTTCTTTGTTTTGAAATGAGAATAGAAAAAGGAATAGAAAGGGAAGATTAGATTTTATATAGGGTTAATTTTGATTTACTAAAAATTAAAGGAAATAAAATGAAAAATGTGACAATTGTTAATTTACTTAACATTTGTCAATTTCATCACTTAATTACATTACACATGTTACTATCATACTCTAATCTATTAACACTTGTTATTAATTAATCTTATTTTTAAATGTAAATAAAGCCTTTAAAATTAATTTCCTAATTTATAAATACATATTTTAATTTATATAAATAAATTTCTTTAAAAAGAAAATAATATAAAACAATTTATATTCTAAATAAAATCAAATAAAATACATTTTAAAACCAAAGTATAATTTAATATATATATATATATATATCTTTTGAATTTCAATTTAAGTATCCAAATTCAAATCAAATTTCAAATTCAATTAAAAAAATCAATTTCAAACATATATACATATATATATTTAAGCAAACACAAATTCAATTTGTATATAATAATTCTATTTAAAATCTATATATATACACAACACATTATTATTATTGATTTAAAATAACAATTTTATCAATTTTGAATAATTTATAAAGGAGATTATCACAATTAAATTTGCTTGAAATTTTTGGGATATCACAGAATTTATTTGAATTTAATCGATGTTTAATTTATTAACGAATTTAAATTTCCAGTTAAATACCTGTTGTTGATTATCAATTATCTATTGATGTTTGTTGATTGATTTGGGTGATGATTGTGATGGAAGCTTGATTTTTGATATTGGATGAATGGATGTTGTATTTTACATTGTTATAAACTGTAAGTTCACCATGGGTTGAAATGATACATACCCGAATGATATATAAATTAGGGAAAAATCGTTATGGTTTGAAATGTAAACTCAAGCGATTTTATGGATTTTTATTAAATTCGGGGTTGCGGTTTTAAATGATATATAACCTAAATTTTAAATTGCAGATTGAAATGATAAATGTTCGTATCACTTGACCCTAGGGTAGAGAATTATATACGGACACTGGATTGGTTAAATTAAATGATTTTAAAATCTTTAATTTTTGAATTTAGTTAAATGATATTTTGAAATAAGAATTCGATTTATTATAAATTGAATTTTTATTAAAATTGAAGTTTAGGTTGAAATTTGAATTTGTTAAAAGGAATTGCTTAAAGAAATTAAATTGAAAGTTTAAAATTGAATTTGGAGTATAAGTAAAGTTTGTCAAAATTGAGTTATTAAAAATTGTTCGAAATATAACTTTGAAATATACTAAAATTGGTATAATTTAAATTGATATTTCAAATAGGGTTTTGGAAGCAATATTGTATTTAATATTGTATTGAGAATTTGAATTGGAAAATTTGAAATTGTGTTTTGGATGTTGAAATGGTCCAAATGTGTTGGATTGAAATAAATAGTTTAAAATTGATATAAATTTTAGATTCCTATTTTTAACATAAACTGTTTTAAAAATATATTACTTTAAAGACTTTAGTTATTAATATTTTCAAACTTTTAAACTAATTAACCCATTTTGACTTATTTTAAATCTAATTAATCCAATTTAAAGCTATTTAATCTATTTAATTATATTTAATTTATCTTAAATCTATTTAGCATCTTAAATCAATTTAACAGTATCTATAAATCTATATCTATAATATTTTAACTATTTATAATTATTTAAACTATTTTCTAAATTTCCAGACTAAGTAAAGTATAAGTGTTTATATTCAATTTATTGATTTGAAAGAGAAGATGGTTAAATGATGTTATAACTTTAGTTGGGATTCAAAGGTTAAAATTTATTTGAATATGGTGATTTTGAAGAAAGATTTAACCTATTTGGGAATATGCTTTTTGGAAGAAATTATGATTTTGGAAACGATATGATTTGAAAGTGAATATGGTTTGAAGTGGGTACGATTTCTTAAGAGGTATGATTTGAAATTGAATATGATATTTTAATATAAAATATGAATTGACTTTTGGAAATGTAAAAGAACCATCTGGTGTGTAATAAGCGTTTGGTTGTTAAAGAGACCGAGATCAGATATTGTCGTACTCTCTACCAATACCAAAACCACTTTAACAACTGTGTACGCGGCGGAGATTCCAGAAATGAAGTAGGATAGTTTGGTGATGATTCTGTATAAGGTATGATGTGACCCTGACTCCCGTGAATCAGCATAAATGTGACTAAAATAGGATCAATCGACGGGCCAAGTGAGGTCATTCCTCCGATACTATATTCTGACTTTGTGATTTATTTGGTGGCCACCCTTAATTTTTATTTGGGTGTGTTTTCCAAGGTGGGCGGTAGTAGCTGCTATGCGTTACCACCAACTCGGAAGTGTAATTGGTATACCTACCCTGTCATTGCCTAGTTGTGCCATGTTCACATGCCCTAGCACGCCTTCTATGAGTTTGTTTTGTACTGTACCTATGGAGTGCCCTCTAATGACGCCCAGCATGGGGAAGATTACAGTTTTGTATAGACTATGGGAATATATAAAATCTGTTAAGAGGGATATAGGTAACGCCTTAACGCTACTTTAATAGTTTATCTTACATTAGACATTATTACAATAGCGTATATTACTACATAGTAGATAGTTTAGCGGATCCTTAGGAGATGTAGATCCCGAACATCTCTTAAGTTACTACACTCATGCTAGACACTAGATAGGAGATGTCAAACCCCGTAAACATCTCCGACACCATTGCACTCGTATTTACCGTTATTTTTTAACTTACATAAGATCTTTTAGTTCTGACTCGAGTGTTTTGTCTTTTCAATTCACTCGGGTCAGCCTGAGCATTTCAGGTTTGAAGACCTTATCTCTGGAGGACGAAGACGAAGGTTTGTATTTCTATTAGTTACTATGTTTATTCCACTTCACTCAAACTGTTTCGTTGCATCATTTATTTATCTTTGATATGTGTACTCTGATTCTATGTTGTATAAGATAATCAAAAGATTTTTAAACAGCTTCATGAATTGTTATTTGATTTTTATATTTTTTCATTCCGCTGCGAGATTCTATAATTGTTTTATTTCTTTCTCTTTCTTCTTTACCCCATAATAATCTTCCCTTTTGAATGGCTCGAGATCAGCATGTGTGTCTGCTTTAACGTCCAAAAAGGCAGGTCGTTACATGTACCATATAATTCCCATGCTTCTTCTAGGTATTCCCAAAGTTATATTAGGTCCAGATTTGATAGTCGATTATTTAACTATCAAATAAACAATCAATTCAACTAACACTTCATTTTACACTTTAAAACATTAGATCTCTTTTTAATTTAAATACATTAATCTCTTTATCTAAATTATACATGCTTATCTAATCGAATTTAGTAAAATTTAAAAAAACTATCTTTCAAAAATGTTTGAAAACCTTCTTAAAATAATGTGGAAAGTACCATTGCAGTATCAAACCATGGATCATGGCTTAATGGTTACGTCTCTATTCCAGGGAAATTCAAGACTTAGCTGTAGGCACTCACTACCTCTGATTTCGCCTCACGTCTATACCATTACTTTCCGAAAAACTTATTAAATAATTAACTCAAAATAATGCTTATAAAGTTATAAAATAAGTTTCATGTTTTCCATATAAATATACTTATATAAAAAGTTATTATACAAAACTATATTAATATTTAATAATTATCCTTTAAAACAATAATGTTGACCAATGCTTAAATAATAATAAATCTTTAATAATCATTATAAAGTAAGTAATTAATAATAAAATATTCTTTAAACAATTTAAAATAATTAAACAACTAATTTTCTAGAATATTTTAACACTTTTAAAATCACCTGGTTAATAACTAAAAATCCTTTATATATTTTTGTTTCTAAAAACTCTGTTCACCATAATCCGGAATAACTATATTACAATTTCAAAACCATTTACTTTAGCCAATAGATTTACCCAAAACTCTATATAGACATTTTACTTCGAAATTCCCATTTACAATTCTTTACCAAATTAAACCATATTTTTATTGGTATTTAAAAAAACCAAAAACCCAGGTTAACTGCCGTAACATCCAATCAATTTAAATCACATAATAACCTATCACAGATTATTCAACAAAAACATGTATCACTATATGCAATTAAATTCAATATTTTTGAGAAATCCAGTTGGATCTCTCCAACCTGTTTTCCTGCATCCTTGGATGTTAGCACAACTTAAAAATACCAATTCCACTTTGAGGTGGAATATCGTGGTATATAGGGTCATCCGCAATTATGCGGGGCGCATAAGGTCTCATCCGCTATATAAATGATGAAATATCAATCACTCCAATATATATACTAATATATGTAATATCACATCCAACCGATAAAAACGCATCAATTTAACCAATCAATCATTTATTAATTTTAACTATTTAAAATTAACCACTAGCAGTCCAAAATTGAGTGGGATTAACTCACCTTGAGTTTTTACGTTGCCAAATGTTCCAATTTTAAATTAAATCAAACATGTTCGATTTGACCTAAAATTTTCACTAGCTCCAAATGACTCCAGATCTGTTCCGCTGCGTAGTGTTCGTCGCTGCGATTCGACGCCGCTTGTTTCGTCTAATTCTAACAACGTATGAATGGGATTTGCAGTTTTAAAGTTTGTATATGTAAATTAATATAAATAATTTTCTTTATTTTTTTTATTTTATAACAACGGATCTAAGATCGGCCGTACATATCAAAATAGGAGATAAAAGACACACTTTTTCCTTCCTTCCCTCTACATTTATATGTACATGACTAGGGTTTTAAACCCATCGTCGCCGTTCATATATCATCGACGCATCCTCCATGCTCCACTAGTCCATGATCAGAGGCCACCAAAATGTGCGCCTAAGCGAGCTCCACTCACGCCTAGCACCTGGCCAAGCTCGGCTGCCCTAGTGCTTCTCACAACCCCATTTGAACGTCATATGCTTGAACGCAAACTTCCACCCCGTCGATCCACTTCACTCGATCATGACCGTTGGATGGAGAGATGTCGATGAGCTCTACACTTTTTTAGTTGGGAATTTTTGATAAAAGTCGATGGATTTGGTGGAATTCGAGGAGGAAAGTCATTCATTTTCAGCCATTAATACATACTATGGAGGCTACGAACGATTTCACAGTTTAACATGCAAATATATGATTTTTATTTGATGATAATAAACATATATATATATATATTCAACTAAATGTATTTGTTAATGTACTAATTTATCTTTCACATGATTAAATAGATATTTGCTGAATAAAATAAATAACACAGAATTTAAATTCAAACAAATATTTTATTCAAACAAATATTTTATTACAATTTTAAATCGTACAAATTTGTGCTGTCACACACGCACACACATACACACACACACAAAAGTTTCAATTGCTGTAAGGACCCAGATTTCTGGCCATCGAATATTGGGAGATTAACCGATTTTAATTATTGAAATGTTGGATTTTATTAGTCGAATAAACAAATTTTCTAATACGTAAATACTTTAATCTTCTAATTGATTTAAAAACTATATTAAATATTCGATTATAAAATCTCTGGATATGATAAATCTCATAGCAAATGTATGCAAACTCCACCATTTAAAATTTAATATAAGATATCACTAAATATATATGTATATATGAAAATATACGCAAGCTTTATGGTGTTTGGAAACACATATATAAGTATACAAATATACAAGCATATGAATGTACGCTTATATGAAATAATATACATAAAAAGTTTGTATAGATGTGAATATATATACATATAATGACAAGATATACATAAGCAATGTATATTAAATTATGTATAAGTATAAATGTGTGAATGATATGCAAGTAGATAAATGTGTAAACATATTGGTGAATGTAACTACGTATGTATATAAACATAAGAAACATGTAGGAGATAAAGGTATACGTACATATATGAAAAGATATGTATAAGCAAAGGGGAATATTGAAATAAATGCACGTCATTTCAAGCTTACGAAACATATAATCAATGTCAAAAAGAAAAATCATGTCAAGCATGAAAGAAGGATATCAAATCAAGTCTATCAAATAAAATAAATGAAAAAAAGAAAGAAAGAAAATATATATAGGATAAGGAACCAAGCCTGTACAAGCTTCGGCCTGATTTCCCCATTCCCAATGCGTGCGTGCGTGTGTCTATATATATATATATATATATATATATATATATATATATATATATATATATATATATATAGACACACACCACTAGCCTTTGTTTCATTTTCTCACTCAAATTACTAAAGTAAAAAAGAAAAGGGCAAACAAAGATCTGTCATTAAACAAAACAAAGAAGAATACATAGACACACACACATATACATACATAAGATAGTAAAAGGAAGCATGAACTAAGCAAAGGGAAAACAAAACCACGCTCTATTCAAAGAAGAAAAACCATGAGTAAAAACTAAATTCTCTTTTACATTAAAATCTATGCTTGGATATGGAAGTAGCAGTTTTCTTGATAAGAATGTTTACAGAGAAATACATACATATATATATATATATATATATATGTATGTATGTATGCATATATATCAATAGTTATAACCAGAACCTATATAATACTTTTACCCTATTCTGTATGTTTGAAGAATGACATCCTAAACTTCAAAAATTTCCTACCTCTTGATCAAATCAGATTTAGGATATGATGTTAGAAGAAATTTTTTTGTTCTCGATTGTATTTTTTTTTGAAAAGACTTAGTGGGATATTATCAGGTATAAATGTGAAAAATATAATTTATAGATAGCTAACCCAATTTGCCAAAAATTCGAACATCATGACTGAGCGATTGGATCATATAACCTAGTTCTAGTCTAAAATCATGAACTTTAAACCTTGTCTAGCGATTTTAGTTTTGTGTTAAGGGAGGAAAGACGAGTTGAAAGGAGATTGGGAATTGGGAAATTCCGACGATCTAGGCTATTTCGTGACAAGGGGTTCGGTGAGGAGAAGCATGGGGAAGTGGCACAAACAGGTAAAATGGTGTTGTATTTTTCTAGGTGACACGGTGGCGTATCGAGGCAATTTTAGGGTTTGAGTGGGTTTCACTAATGGTTTTGGTCTCATGGAAATGGCCAGAAGAGGAGGAAGATTGTGGGGTTCGGTCCAGGGGAAAGTGGTAGAGGACGAGGCGGTGCATCTCTCGGTGAAGTTTGGGGGTGATCGGTGATGGCATTGGGCAAGATGCAGGGTTGCAATGCGTTGGGTTGTTTCAGTTCTTGGGTGAAAGTGTTCAAATTTCGAACGAGGTCTTTGCCGAAGGTTCTAGGTGATGGTCATGGTGTGGAGGCCGAGTATGACGTGTGAGGTCGGATGGGGGTGTCGGCGTCAACCAGAGTACGTTTGCACATGCACAAATATGTGCACGATAGCTTGAGCACAGAGAAGGGAGGAAGAGAAAGGGAACAGAGGAAAAAGCAAAAGAAAGAAGAGGGGGAGAAGAGTGGTGGGCCAGGTTGTGCCAAGAAGAAAATGAAAAAATAATAGATAAAAGAAAAGATAAGGGTAAAGGAAAAGGAAAGAAAGAAAGAGAAAAGGCAGGGAAAATAAATAAAGAAAAGTTAAAGAAAAGGAAAAGTAAAATAAAATGAAGGGAAAAGTAAAATAAAAGATAAATAAAAAGGAAAGGAAAATGAAAAAATATATATAAGAGAAAAGAAAAGAGAAGAAAATGGAATTGATATATATATATATATATATGTATATATATATATATATATGTATGTATGTATGTATGTATATGTATATATTGTATGAAAATCTGTGTCTTCTTATTAGAAATTTATTTAAATCCGTAAATTTAAAGAAACGATCTTTAAAGAAAATGGGTAATTGATCATATTATTATTTTATTATTCGACTCAGGATTTTATAAATTAACAATGTTAGATATCAAAAGGGAGTGTTAAATTTTAAATTAACTAGTTTTGTATAATCTCTTTAATTTGTAAAAAATTTGGGTTAAAATAATAAATGTACTCGGTTAATTAAAGTTATTGAAATTCAGATGTGGATGATTTGACATTGTTATAGATCGTTAATTTGGTTAATTATCTATACCTTGGCTTTATTCTTTTTGATATGTACTCTTGGATATGAATTGTTTATTTTAAGCAATTTACTCTTTACATTTATTAATGGGATTCAAAGAGATTGAGATCGAGTATCAGCGTTATCCGAAAGCAATTTGATTTAATAACCACTACAAATCTATATGGGTTTGATTTTAGAACCTAATAGGCTGGAATCAAATAAATTAATTGAATTTGATTACTTAAAATAAGCAACTATAATATCAATGGATTTCTGGGAAAGTTTTTTGGTTAAATCAGATAAAACTAGAAGTGTTGCATGAGGTAACTTGGTTCCAAATTAAGTTTTATAACTTTAGTATTACAAATTTAGTTGGTTTTACTCACACCGGTTTCCAGCCTGACTCGGTGTTACTTTATTGTAATGCTCGGGTTAGACCGAGTATTACATTATTTCAAGTTATGACGCTCTAGAGCTCAGGAAAAGAGCTAGAAGGCAGAGACGTATTGATTAGATTCCACTGTGTATTATGGACTGTAAAGACAGTAGTAGAGGACAAGTTATCATAACTGTCCAGATTTGTTGTCTCTGATATTGTATGTATGTTGACAGTTACAGCTTTTCTTTGCATAAATGTTGTTATTTTATATTATATTTTGTTCCACTGCGATTATGAGATTCTGTGCTGTTTTTCCTGTTTCTTATTCTACCTCTTTTTCTTCTAAACCCTAACAGTCTGGTATTTCCGACACTCGATTGCTTGATACTCTATACAGTTAACGTATTAGTGTCGATTTTTAAGGTTGAAAATCTTTTAGGCCGTTACACTTGGTATCAGAGCTGAAGGTTAATTGAGAACCTTGGCTCTGATGGGGATTACTCATTAGAAATAGGGTCAACAGTACCCCAGAATGGGTTGAGAGTATTATATGAGGGCGTACTTGTTATTTTTCTTATATAATGATTTTAAAAACAGTTTTAAACAACTGATTTTTATATAAGTTTATATTTTGATATATAAAGCAATAATTTTTCCAATTGTTAAGGAAATTGGTTGTTGTTATAAAAGTTAAATAAGGTTATAAGACTTAAGTGGTAAAACATATATAACCAAATACAAATTTGGTAAGGAGTAATTTTATGCATAAGTTAGGTTAAAAATGGATTCAAACCTGAATTTAAATCTTCGAAAATTTAAAAGAATTTTCAAAGTATTTGAAATAAGTTACCCTGATTATATCTTTCAGTAAGTTATGATGAAGTATATGGTCTGTATGATTTATAGATATGATAATTTTCATAGACTAGGTATTGTGTCTTAATAAAAGATGTTTATTTCAGAATAAACAAGGATAAGGCAAAGTGAAATGTTTAAGGAAGTGAAATCTTATAAGCATGATTACAAATGTGGCTTATAAAATTAAAATGGATTTAAATTGTGAAGTTTTAAATTCAAGCCTCAGAGAAATTTTGAAATTGTTTCTAAGTGAATAAGTAGGAAATAAATAATATCTTATTATATTTTTGAACATAGAAATCTCGTTTAAAACAGGAGTGTCTGAAGATGAAATTGTCTAGAATTAAAAATCCAGAATGGTTTAAAATTGGAAGTATGACTTAGTATGTAAATGGGATAAATATGTATATATGGGTGGATATATATGATTTCGAAGTCGATTTGAAATGAATGCTGGATGTTTGAATTCTCGAGTTCCCTTAAGAATGTGAAGCATAACCCTAAGAGAAATAAGTTTTAAAGTTATAAGTGGAAGGTGATATTGATAAGAAATTTAAATTTGGAATGGAAAATTTAAATTTAGTGAAGTTTGAATGGATTAAAGAATAAAGTTCTAACTTAGGGCAAGTTAAATAAATTTTGAACCTGTAACCTGAAATTGGAAAGTTTGAAGACGAAATTAAGATTTAACTTACGAAAGTTAAATGGAATTAATGGAAAACGGAAAAGGTATAGGTTTGATAAGGGGTGCAAAAGAAGTCATAAATACATGAATGATTCAAAAATGATTTTTAAAAATATAAACGGGTTTTGAATTCTAGAAATTGGTATTGAATGCTATTGATTGATGTTTTAGATAATATGAAGGTATATTTACTTTGACATATCAAGCTATTATCTTATTTGTCATTGACAGTATACATAAAACCGTAGATTAGATTATTTTGAATGAATAAATAAGTGGATTGATTTTGAAACTAAATAGAAGTAAACTTTATCCTGAAATTTATTTAAATAATTTTGATTCTTAGAAATAAAATTTAATTTATGGAAATGGAATTATTTTGAACTAAAATTTGAAATGTTAAAATGAACCTGTCAACCAGAATTGTTTAACAATTGGATTTCAATGTTTGAACTTAAAATTTGGTAACAAATTGAATTCTAGAAAAATTGATTTGTTCTAAAAAGATTTGAACTCTCACTCGAACCTTGAAATAAGTTTAAACAGAGGTAATTTAATAAATATTTTGAAATTTCGGCTTAGAATTTAAATTATTTTAAAGACTTGGGTGGTTAAATTAAACAATAAGGGTTACTATGATTTAAGTGATTAAAATGACATTTTTAAAAAACGGACCTAAATTTATATAAATCGAGATGGTCTAAAATTTGAGAATGGAATTGGAATTGATTCAAAATTGAAGTTGAATTGAATTGATTGGAATTGAAATCGAAGTTGAATTAGTTCGAAGTCGAATTGGGAATTGATTTAAATTGGAATAGGAATCGAAATTAATTCGAATTGGAATCTGGATTGAATCAATTTAATTGGAAGTGGAGATTGAAATGGATTTGAATTGGGGATTGGAACTTGAACCAGTTTGACTCTGAAACTATTTTCAAATAAATTGTTTTGATATAAACTGTCTTAAATCTATTTTTCCAAACTGTAAACCTTTCTTTTTTAAAACTCGAACTATCTTATTTTACTATTTAACTATCTAACTATTTTACAACTATCTAACTATTTTATAGCCATTTAACTATTATTAACTATTCAAGCTATTTTCTAAATTCAAACTAGTCAGAGAGGAAATTATTTATATTTAAATCATGGATTTAAACACCAGTTGAGGTGAAATTGAAACTAGATCCCAAATGGAACTTAAAGTAATTCTGAATTGGAACCAAGTCGGATATTAAAGCAAAAATGGTTTTGGAAGAAAAAGAGTATATTTTTAAGTAAATATGATGATTCAGAATAAAGAGTGAATAGTCACTATATATAGGAACTCACTTTATAAGAAGTAACTACTGTTATAAATGACTTTGGAAAAGGAAATTGAACTTGGTAAAAATTTGATTGGCAATAACGAGATCATATATTAGTTATATATTTAAACTTCCTTGTTGAATTTATAACCAGAAGAACTGACCTTTGAAAGATATTTGAAATATAAAGTGGAATTTATATACATGTGTAGTGATCTGGAAATTATTCAAGTTGAAAGAATAATCTTGTATACATAAGAATGATTTTGTGAGAATGAAATTGAAAGGGTTTTGGAACTCTTTGATTTTAAAGGCTTTTGGTTTGGCAAAAAGCAAATTTTTGGAATTTGGAATGCCAAGTTTGAGAACTATCGATTTTGAGATATCGATTTTGAAGTTTTTATGTGATACATATAAAGAGTATGATTTTAAAGGTACTATATGTGTATAGTATGAAATGTTTTGAGAATGCTATGGGGAAAAAGGCGCTCCCATTTATAGTTGAAACTTATAGTAGAAGATCCACGTGGTGGTTTTGCCTTGAGCCCTAAGGGGGGTTCTGAATTTTGATTTTAGAGGATGTCCAGACAAAACTGTAGTTCCTGTGGATTGTGGGTTGGGTAGCGAAATTCGAGGGTGCTGATGCCTACAAATACATTAGGATTATGTTGTGATGGAAACATAACTCCGGTGAAACTGCGATCTACTGTGTTTCCATAGCGTAAGTCGAGGGCAGTGATTGCCCTAAATCTACGCTTGATTTCGCTGGGAGAGCGATGTAACATCGGTTGATTGCGATCTACGTTCTTCCATAGCAAAAGTCGTATGGCGCTGAGTGCCTACAGGCTACATTGGGAGTCGACTGGTGTAGTCCGCAATCTATGTATTGATGTTTCATTTAGCAGCGTGATTCGACGGTGCTGATGCCTACAGTAACATGGGTTTTGCTATGATAACAACGTATCCCTAGATGTAGCTGCGATCTGTTGCAGTACCAATGGAGAATGCGAGGGGTGCGGACGCCTACAGTTTTCGATGGATTTAGCTGGGATGGTGACGTAATCATCGTGCTAACTGCGATCCATGGAAGGGGGTGATGATTTCCATAGTATTCTCAAAAAAGTTTTTTAAGTATTTTCACTGGGTGTCAAAAAGAAGGTCTACTAAGTACTTATAGATTTTCAATCCTCTGCCTGGTCAACATATGACTGAATTTCTACGAGAACAAGGATGGACTTGTTTAGAAATCAAGTTGTAAAAATTATTTTTATATAAAGCTAGTTTAGTAGTATTATGTAATTTTTAAAAGTGTTTTAAGTTGTATAATTAAAAGAGTAAGGAGTTAAGATGTTAAAAGAAGGATTTAACTAAAAATAAACATTAAGTTTTAAATTTTTGCTTCATTCCTTTTCGAGGACGAAAAGTTCGAAGGGGGAAGGAGTGTAATGACCCAGATTTGTAGAGAAATACATGTATATATACATATGGATATATATCAAATGTTATAACCAGAACCTGTATAATACTTTTACCTTGTTTTGCATTTTAAGAAATGACACCCCTGATATCAAAAATTTCCTACCTCTTGATCAAATCAGATTTACGATATGATGTTAGAAGTAAAATTGTTTCTTCTCGATTGTATTTTGTTTCAAAAATGACTTGGTGGGATATTATCATATATAAACATGAAAAATATAATTCACGGATAGTTAACCCAACTTTGCTAAAATACGAACCCCATGACTGAGCGATTGGATCATATGACCTAGTTTGCTGTTTAAAATCATGAATTTTAAACCTTGTTTGATGATTTTTAATTTTATGTTAAGGGAGGAAAGCCATGTTGAATGGAAATTGGGAGTTTAGGAAATTCCGACCATCTAGACTATTTCGTGACATGCGGTTCGGTGAGGAGGAGCGTGGGGAAGTGGCACAACCAGGAAAAATAGCGTTGTATTTTTCTGTGCAGCACGGTGGAGTGTCGATGCGATTTTATGGTTTGAGTGGGTTTCGCTGAGGGGTCAATCTCACGGAAATGGCCAGGAGAGGTGGAAGAGTGTGGGGTGCGGTCCAGGGGGAAGTGGTAGAGGACGAGGCGGTGCGTCTCTAGGTGTGTAACAACCCTGCTTTTGGTGATTACCTATAAATACTAAATTATAACAGAAGTTATAATATAATATTGTGAATTAAAATAAATTGAAAATTTAAATTATTTATATTAAACAATAATGAATTTTGAAAATAAAATATGGAAATAAAATTTTGGAAAAACTTTATCATGTTTATTTGTGAGAATAATGAGTAGAAAATTACCTTATTTGATGAAAATGCAATAATTGTATTAACTATTTCCAATTACCTCTTTAAAAATTTTTAAAAAGAAGTTTGAGATTTTTAAAGGTTGTTTATTTAAATAAAAAGATGGAAATTGGTTAAAAAAATGAGTTTAATTATAAATTTGAGTTTAAAACGGTTTAAAATATATTTTTTAAGTGAGAAAAGTATTTTTATGAAATTTTAGAAGTTAAAAATAGAGTTTTATTCATTTATTTAAGTAAATTGTGTATTATTGAGAAGTAAAGGATTTTAATAATAATATTGTTTTAAAAAGTAAAAATTAATCTTTTCATATAGTGCAAAATAATTTATTTCATGTGTATGTCAATTTATATGTTTGTTTGGTTGAAAACTTGAAAGAAAATGCATTGTTTTATTATAACATTGTGTATATAATTGTTTAGTGTAAATTTATTATCATAAATTAATTAATTCTTTCCTTGTGGGGTCCAAAGCGCATTTATTTGCAGCCTGAAGTGAGAAATATTATCTCTTTTCCTATACGTACAAACACTATTATTCTTCTTCTGTAAACAACAGAAAAGGGTAAAGAAGAAAGAAACTTACCCCTCTTTCAATCTAGAGCCTTAAATCTCCATTACTTCAAATAAAAAATTGTTACTTTATCTGATTAAAGAGTATTACAACAGGTAATCAATTCAAAAACTATAATTATTTCATCAAATCAAAATCTTTGAGAAGTGATTATCTGATTAGAGTGAATCTCTTGTTTGCATGTCTGGTTATTGAGTTTACAAGTTTTAAAGCCCTTACATATTCAAAGCTTGCTTCTTTCAGCATAAATCCATAGTTTATCTTCTCTAATCAAAGGTGAGTTTATTAACTCGCATTTGTAGCTAAATCTTGACTATAATTGCAAAGATGAGGAAGAAATCGTTTACTGTACCTATGCCTAATACTTACTTTGGATGATTGCTGAAATATAATAGGAATACGCTGAAGTAAAACAACAATAACTTTCATGTTTCTTATCCGTTTGTGGTCAATCTTTTTTTGTTAGAAAATAGATTCAATAAGAAACAGTTTTTATTTCGGTTACTTTGCGATATTTTGCAATTTTATTAACCTGAAATAGGATTGGAAATAAAAGTACAATTCTGTCTTTAACTAAATTTCCTGAGTTTGAATCCGAAATTGATTTAGCCATATCTTTTTCGTTTTTAATCAGAATTTGATAATTTTAAAATTTCCTGAAACCTTACTTTATATATGACAACTTTCATGTTGAACATATTTTCAACTTTTGAGCATAGATCAATCGAAATTCTATCACAAACTGCTAGCTCTGTCACTTTGATAATTGCACTATTGATCAAAATCATGTTGCAAACTCTCAGCTTTGTCACTTTGATAATTACGTTATCCAAACTAAACACAGTTAGTAAATTGAGTATATCCTTGTTTTTTGTCGGATTTGGATGAGTTTTGAAGTTTCGGAAAGCATATTTTATGCGTGACAACTTTTATGTTGAACATATGTGCATATTTGGAGCAGAGTTTGATCGAAATCCTGTTGCAAACTCTCAGCTCTGTCACTTTGATAATTACATTATCTAAACTAAATATAGTTAGTAACTTAGACGTATCTTTCTCCTTTCTTTTCGGATTTAGATAATTCTTGATGTTTTAGAAAATTTAGATTATTTTATAAACCTTTCTTGTTTTGAGTTTTCTAAAATTTCAAAGTAAGCTTGGTCGAAACTAGATTTGTTTGTCGTTGTCTCGAGAGCAAAACGACAGCAATAAATCATTGACTTGAGAATTGTAGTAGCTTATTATTGCTCTCATTCTTGTTCTATTTTGATGTTGTTTTTGAGATGTTTTCAGAGGTATGATACCAATCAATATGATAGTTATATTTGGAGAATTCGAAATTCAAATTTAAATAGAATTTGAATTGGTTTTGGGTTAAATTTAAATTGAATTCGTATTGAATTCAAGTTATCGGTCTTGTGTTATCTTTCTTGTTTTTCATTGTTTTCGTGCACAATTTTCACTAAACCATTTTTGAAGTGATTTTTTTGAAATAAGTGGACATTTTAAGTTATTATTATATAGTTTTAAAATTATTTTTTTATTATAAAATCTATTTATTACCTATAATAAAGGAATTTCAAATATTGGTTTTGTTAATCTTTTCGGGAAATAGTTTTAAAAGTTTGTTTTCTCTAGTAAACTAATTTACATATATAACATACACTTTTGCACTATTCGAACGTATGAGAAAGAGAATTAAACGATTTAGTAAAACAAGTGGTATGGGACATGTGCGTTTACTATTTCGGCTAATTACGGACTTGTACGATCGAAGCCGTTTGAGATTATTGATTCTGAGATGTTCTGCCATTTTATGGTGTATTTTGAGTTTTATAATTCCTATTTATTGGAATTATTTAAAATGGCCAAGGTTTGGCAAGTATTATGGTTTGAGATCTCCTATGCAGGAGTATGGTCGATGAGAACCATCATGATGTTTTATTTACTTGCCGATGATATAAGGCAAGTCTTGAGTATATGATTTCATATTTTGAGATTTATGGTTTATGAGGAACCATCACGATGTTTTCACTTATCGATGAGATGAGACAAGTTAAGATGCCATTTAATATTTGTCGATAAGATGAGAAGAGCACCACTTGCCAATGAGATGAGGTGAGATATGATTTTTTGAGTTTTATGATGTTCCTAGTGTGGCATCGACTAATGGCTAGTAAACCGCTAAGTGCGAACGAGTGGTATGGGACACATGTTAACACTTTTCGGATTCCTATCCGTGTGTTTGTGACACATTCATGATGTTTACCTAACAGAACTACTTTGAGAGGTGTTAGCGGCCTTGTCGTAAGGACGAACTGCTAAGGGAGGTGTTAGCGACCTTGTTAGGACTGACAAAATAGCTTGGAGAGGTGTCGGCGACTTGTCATGAGGACGAACTGCTTAGGGAGGTGTAGCGACCTTGCTAGGGCTGACAAAATGGCTTGGAGAGGTGTCAACGACCTTGTCATGAGAACGAACTACTTTGGGAGGTGTTAGCGACCATGTCTGAGGCTTCGGTCGTCTGAGTTTAGCACGTGCAGCATAGCTTCGGCATTGCAATTGGGAACTTGGCCAATTTGGGTTTTCTAGGTTTTTTTGTTTTAATGTGATTTCACCATTTTAAGATGTTTTATTACATCAATAGCCTAGTGCTATATAAGATGTTTTATATTTGGTGATTTCATTTATGATATCTTTAACTCTTATTGAATTTCTTGCGTAATGAGTTTGGATGATTTCATGATTTTATAGGATATTCTGTGTTTTACCATTCTAGCGAGTTGAGATTGAGATATATATACATTTATACCAATGAGATGAGGTATAATTGAACTTGGAGATTCTTCTATATTTGAGTTTTGGATCACCCTATTTGATAATGTTTTGTATTTGCCATTTTGGCGAGAGTTTGTATTAATATTTGTCCTTTTGAAGAGATATGGTTCATGGAAACCATGTAGACATTTTGGAATGTTGCTGATGATATGAGGCAAATGTTTATATTATTTGAGTATATTATTGAATTTACCTTTTTGAGGTCTTTGCATACTTAAGTGACATTAGTTCACTTAAGTAATGGGTTGTATTCTTTTTGTTGCATTTTCTCATTCGAAAAGAATTATCACCTTGTGTTTTATGCTTCATATTATCGTCTATCCTCATTAACTGATTGTTTTAGCTAGACTGACCCGTGTACTTTGTACTCGGGTCAGACCGAGTTGTTTCAGGTTAGCTATCAGTTACGGGACTTAGCTTCGATGCATCTGCTTGGAATCAGCCTAGCACTTTTTTGTATTGTATATTTCTTTCCGCTTGACTCTGATATGTATTTGATTAGATGTATATAGTGTGGTCTCTGTACCACTTTTGTGTATAAGTTTGTATCATACTAGGATGTATCTATGTATATGTATTTATATATATGATGATTATTGTTTTGTAATGTGATATGCATTATGTTATTGTATTTTGTTCTGATGGATCCATTAGCCACCTATCGTTTTGTATTAAGAATTTATTGGATATGTAGATTCACTTGAAATAGAAAAAAAGTATAAAGCATTTATCGACGTATGCAGTAGATGTTTAAGACAAAATTATAGATGGTCGCTCCTAACCAGCCCTATTCTCCACATTAGCAGAAAGAATTATCCAGGAATTCTCTTTATTAATGTGGGTTTTGGGGTGGGGCATCACAGCTTGGTATCAGAGCCAGGTTCAGAACAAAGTATGATAAACACAGAACAGAAACACATATCACGGCACATCTAAGCGTAATACAAGTGTTACGAATTCCTTAATCATCGTGTCCTTTGCCTTATCGTGCCTTTTGTAGTAGGTAATTTGGGATATGTCTAGGAATATGTTTTATTTCGTAATATTCCCAAATTTAATTAATGACATCTTATCTTAGGAGATAATCCTCTTTGGATACTTAATTTCAGACATAATTGTGAGACTACTTAACTCGAAGTAATGATATTTTGTTAGTGTTCTTCTTCTCATTCGAAAGGATATCTTAACCTTACTATTATATCTTGTTGATCTCCTTTTAATCCACTAAGTGGTGTTAGGGTCATTCCTCAGCTTGATCCTATACCAATTTTTCATGAGCTACGAGTTGCGGGGGATATCATTACTCTTACCGCATTCCACACTCGTTATACGTCTTGTGAGTGGCTTGTTATAATGTTCAGAATAATGAACACTCAAGTCTTTTCCATCAATCTTGAGGATCGAGTATTCTGGGAACATCTCGATGAACTCTATTTGTGTTCCTTGATTTTGAGAATAAGTAATAAATCGTGTTTTCAAATTTTTCAAAAATTGAAGATAGGTTTCTAAGAGAAATTGGATTTTGTTTTTGGGAAAAACAAAGAATATTTTGAGTATTATATATGAGGTATTTCTTTTTAAAGAAAATGAATTTTTGTGTTGGGTTGTCTGTCCAGTGCTTTAAGAATTCTAGTCGATGCGTTTGGCCAATGTTATCGATAGGAATTTCCTAAACGCTTTGATGAGACAGTCAGACATGGTATATTGAGTTTTAATAAGTAAAGTATGAAAATAATTAATATGATGGTGTATTAATTTTATTTTAAATGTTTAATAAAGCCCTTGAACCATAGTGAGTGTTGGATGAGTGGCGAGGCAGTTTTGATCGCTCGATCAACTCTGCAGCCAATCAGTGAGGTCATTCACTATAAATCGATGGCGAGGAAATACCCTTAAATTATTTAAAATTTATGAAATTTAATATGGCCATTTGTGTAAGTAAAGTGAATAATTCTAATTAAGGAGATGTCATAATTAGAAGAAAATATCATTTGATGCTTTCATTAATAAAATGATGTATCTAAGGTAAAAGAATACTTTGGTTTGAAAATTAAAATATTAATTGAATATTTTAGTACAAGTAATTAATGATGACTATAAAAATTTATTTTGATGGATAATTAATAATCATCTCTTGATAATGGAAGAAATTAATTATCTCTTCCAAAATGAGTTTTCATAATTAATTATTTTAAAGCTAGATTTTGGAAAGTAATGAAAATATTTCCACTTAATAAAATATTTTATGATAATTACATAAGGTTGATAATAATTTTATATATCTTAGCTTTTCAGGGAAAAATAAGATCATTTAATAAATGATTTAGAAGAAAAAAGCTTGCTTGAAAATGTAGTTTGAAATTAAAACGGTTCGGGAGAATTTCAAATTTTAAATTGATTTTAAAAGCTGAAAATTTCATTTTAAAAAAAGTGTCGTACTAAAACAGCGATAACTTTAGATTATTACTCAAAATGAGCTTGGTCTTTTTGCAAATGAAAGAACTTTTAGTAATCTATAAAGTTTCTTTTTACCACTTTTAATAATTTTGCCTTTTACTTGGACTAAAATGGGTTTGAAAGTGGATAGGCAGTTCTGCCCTATTGCAAAATTCTCTAAGACTTAAGCTGAAAGTAAATTTAGCATAACTTTCAAACCGTAAATCCGATTTTTATGATCTTTATATTATTGTATATCATATACTGAGTAGAACAACTTTTGTTTTGTAAAGTTCTTCAGATTTTGTTGTTTGCTGAGTCAAAACAGACCTTCTTTACAGCAAGTCTGAAATGAAATTGGTTTATTTCTTCTTAATAGTTAAGTGTATCAATTCTTATTTATGAGCATGAACTAATATCATCTATTCAAGTTAAATACAAGGCAAAAGAGGATAGTTGGACTATATTTTGAGCAAAAGGAATATACATAAGTTTGTGCAAACTCGCTAAAAAAATTGCTAAAAAGGAAGGTATGTTTCTGGATTAATTTTAAGGTGTTAAATGATGATATGTACATTGTGCTTCCGACCTAATGGTGATGTATATTATATAATTCATTTTTTTAATATTGTATGCGGCCCTCCGTACAAAGGAGACTCAGCCGATTTTTCCGAAAAGTTCTAACACTTAGAAAATTTGAGAAACAAATTGAAAAAAAAATGTTATAAACTAGAGTATACCTACGGATGAATTAGAGAATAAACAACTTAAACTTTATTTACTCTAATGAAGAGTAATGAATTTAAATTTAATATATGAGTAAGAAGTATTGAAATTTTTTTATTTTCCCTCCACGATGGTTTTCAGCTTGTTTTTGAAATTTTAATGGCGTCCTCATCGTCATCTTTCTCTTCTTCTTCTTTCTCCTTTGATTCTGCCTCTTTTCCTCTTCTTTCTTCCCTATCATCCTCAACATCTGCATCTATTCTTTCCTCTTCTAATCTTTCTGCATCTACTGCTTATCAATCAAATCCAGTGGTATCTTCCAATAGCAATGATTCTTGTTCTTTGAATTCAAACTGGTCGTCTCTTTTCAAATCTTTACCTTGTAATGCAGGGTCGTATAAACCTATACATTTTGATATTTCGCGAGACAAATCTTCTACTGATTTACCAGATCTTGTTAAGGAGGAAGGATTAAAATACTGGAATAATCATTTAGTCGGTTTCTTTCTCGATGGTACGCTTTCTTTCTTGTCTGTTGTGAATTTCCTTAAAAGATATTGGAAACTTAAAGGTGAAGTTGAATTTAAATGGATGGGTTTAATTTTTACTTCAAATTTTCCAATCAAGAAGATAAGGACCATATTCTTAACTCAGATCCTATCTTTATTAGAGGTAGGATGTTCATAATTACAAAATGGGATCCATCTATTGGTTTATCTCAAGCTCAGGTTAAGAAAGTGCCAGTGTGGATACATTTTCATAGGATTCCAATTATTTTGTGGACGTTAGTTGGTATCAATTTGTTGGCATGTCACATTGGTAGATTAATATGTTTTGATAGTAGCACTGAGAAGTTGCAAAGATTTAAGTATGCAAAAGCATTGGTGGAGATTTCGCCAGATTCTGAATTACCTGACACTATTCATGTACCACAGCTAGGAAAGAATTGTCCTGATGTTCAATTATCTTATGATTGGAGGCCTAAAATTTGCACTCATTGTAGAATTTTTGGACATGATACTGCAACTTGTGAATTTGTTAATAAGGCCAATGTTACTAATGTTAATATAGTGCATGATTTGGGTGAGAATGAAGTTAGGACTCAAACTGGTCATGATGTTAATTCTATTGATCGAAGCTGGAAAATTGTTAATAAAAGAAATAAAGGGGTATGGAAGAGGAAAGACTCAGTGGTTAAGGAAAATATTCAATCAAAAGTTGACTCTATGAGTAGTATGGAAGTTGGCAAGGCAATAGACAATGAAATTCATATTGTAAATAGTTCTTGCCCTTCAGTTACTACTAACTCATTTTCTGTTTTATCAAACTCTTCTATTGATATGGTCAGTGTTGGTGTATCTGATTCTTTATGTTATGCAAGTCTTTCTATTTCATCTTTATCAATTGAAAATCCTTCCAATCCTTTATCTGATTCTGTTGCTAAGGTTGTCTCAGCTGTTTCTTCTAATATTTCAAATTATGTTTCAACTTCATGTAGTTCTCATTTCAGTTCTAAATCACCATCCACAAATGTTCCTAATTCTTCTCCATATTTGCATTTGTCACCACCTAATAATATTTTACTTCCACCTCCTCCTGGGACAAGTGAGTGTGCAGTTGTTATGAAGAATACCGGTAGTACTAGTAATGTGGATACTGTTGACCTTAATAAAGGAAAGGAATATAAGCCTCATGAGGTTCAACCTTTATCTTCATCCAAAAATAGTTCTCATCCAAGGCATACTAGGAAAAATCCTTCACCATTGTTTCCTCCTCTTCCTAATAAATGAATAACATTGCTTTTTGGAATATTAGGTGGGCTAACTTACCCTCTAAACAATTAGAAATTAAGAATCTTATTGAAACTAAAAATATTCATTTGATGTGTGTTTCTGAAACTAAGCTTGACATTCACTCAACTATTAAGGTTATTCGTTTGATTGCTCCATCTTGTTTACATGATAACAACTTTGTTGAATCTAATTATGGCAGACGGCTCACTCTTTGGAATCCACATTTTTTTAAAACTTTCCAGAATTAGTGCCTCTGATCAATATATTCATTACAATTGTATTCATTTACCTTCCAATACAAACTTCCATCTTACTTCTGTGTATGCTCAAAACTCATCATCTTTAAGACAGGTTTTTTTGGACTATCTTCCATCTTTAAATTCATCTTCTATTCCTTGGCTTATTGGTGGTGATTTTAATTGTATGTTTGCTAGTAATCAAAAAATTGGTGGCTGTCCATTATCTCTTAAGGATATCTCTCCACTAAACAGTGCTTTAATTCAATCAAATCTTATCTCTGTTAAATATTTTGGTTCTGATTTTACTTGGTCTAATAGTAATAGGAGTGGTAATCCAACTTTATGTAAGCTTGGTCATATTTTCATAAATCTTCCTTTCCTTCATATTTGGTCAAAATCTTTCTATCACATTGTTCAGCCTTCTTTATCTGATCATTGCCCATTAATTTTTCATTGGGGAGTTGATGATCTTTGTGAAGGGAAACACACTTTTAAATTTTTTAATTTTTGGACTAAGCAGGTGGATTTTTAAGATATTTTAAAGCAGGTTTGGAGTATGCAATTTGGCAAGGATCCTCTTACAAATATTATTCTCAAGATGAAAGCTCTTAAATTTCAACTAAGGAGTTGGTCTTCAGCAATTTTTGGTAAGGATTCAAAACTCTCTTCTCAGATTAGGAATCAGCTGACTAGGATACAGGAAGAACTGAGTGCTAGACCATTTGATACTATTTTACTTCATATTGAACTGCAATTAAAGAATTCTCTTGAACAAGTTATTCAAAAGGAAGTGTCTTCACTCAAGAAGAAAATTCATTTGAGAATGGAAAAAGAGGCTGATAGGAATACTAAATATTTTCATAATTACCTAAAAGTTAAAAGGAATCGTGAATGCATTTTCAGATAAAGGATATGTTTGGAAATTTGGTGGAAACTTTGGATGGAATTAATGAAGCTTTTGTGAAGTATTTTAAATCTATCTTAGCTCCAAACAATTTTTTCATTCCTGATATAAAACCTCTCTATGATATTACTCTTCTAACCTTAACTACCTCTCAATCCAATTGTCTGATTTGTGCTATTTCTAATAATGAAATTGAAGCTGCAGTCTTTAGTTTGGATAGTGATAGTTGTGGAGGTCCAGATGGTTTTAATGCACATTTTATTCAACAGAGTTGGAAGATAATTGGGTATGGCATTATTGAGGCTATTCAATATTTTTTTCTTAATAACAAACTCCCTGTTGGACTTGCTGCCACTGCTATTGCTCTTATACCCAAGATTGTCAATCCATCTTCTGTTGCTGATTTTAGACCAATTTCGTGTTGTTATATCATTTATAAAATCATTTCAAAGGTTTTAGCTAATAGATTACAATCAGTCTTGCCATCTATCATCTCCAACAATCAGGCTGCTTATATTAATGGTAGATCAATAAGTGATAATATTCTCTTGACTCAAGAATTATTCTATGGTTATGAAAGGAAAAATATTTCACCAAGGTGCATGTTAAAAAAAAATTGAGAATTTTAAATCTTGAAGATAATGGGTTGGAAAACTTTAATAATATTTGATTAATAAGAGAGAGTTTAAAAATCTATTCCTTGTGTTTATCTTACTCTCGTGTTATTTTCTAACGATGTGCATTTATGCGGTTGTTTAAGTCTGGTGGCCATTAAAGAAACCACCTTTTGATTGAACTATCTTGCCTCTATTGTCTCTATCTAGTATCGGTGTGGTCCCTTCCGTAGTGTCATATGGAAAGGACATATCGATAATCATCTTGTTAATTGGAGTTCGGGAGTTGTGCAAATCTCGACTCTACTTGAGGAGCTTATAAGAAATCAATCTCATTTGATTGATCCTTGGGTAGCATCTTGTTGTGTTTTCATTAGAAGGTAGACGCCTTCGAAATCTTGTATATTGCTCGAAAAAATCAATGGTTTGCTAGTCCCGATGTTAGCATTATGGAAACCATAGAATTAATCGAGCGAGTCTTATCTTGGTTTTCTGTCGTCTTATTTTGAAAGTGTGAAAAATTCTTTTAGACTCGAGCTAGTGCATTCTTCCTTTGAAAAAATAGACGAATACAAACTCTTCTCTAGAAATTGCGAGGACGTAATTTTATTAATGGGGAGAGTCTATAACAACCCTGCTTTTGGTGATTACCTATAAATATTAAATTATAACAGAAGTTATAATATAATATTGTGAATTAAAATAAACTGAAGATTTAAATTGTTTATATTAAACAATAATGAATTTTGAAAATAAAATGTGGAAATAAAATTTTGGAAAACTTTATCATGTTTATTTGTGAGAATAATGAGTAGAAAATAACCTTATTTGATAAAAATGCAATAATTGTATTAACTATTGCCAACTACCTCTTTTAATAATTTTTAAAAAGAAGTAAGAGATTTTTAAAGGTTGTTTATTTAAATAAAAAGATGGAAATTGGTTAAAAAATGAGTTTAATTATAAATTTGAGTTTAAAAGGTTTAAAATATATTTTGTAAGTGAGAAAAGTATTTTTATGGAATTTTAGAAGTTAAAAATAGAGTTTTATTCATTTATTCAAGTAAATTGTGTATTATTGTGAAGTAAAGGATTTTAATAATAATAATGTTTTAAAAAATAAAAATTAATCTTTTCATTTAGTGCAAAATAATTTATTTCATGTGTATGTCAATTTACATATTTGTTTGGTTGAAAGCTTGAAAGAAAATGCATTGTTTTATTATAACATTGTGTATATAATTGTTTAGTGTAAATTTATTATCATGAACTAATTAATCCTTTCCTTGTTGGGTCCAAAGCCCATTTATTTGCAACCTTAAGTGAGAAATATTATCTCTTTTACTATACATACAAACACTATTATTCTTCTTCTGTAAACAATAGAAAAGGGTAAAGAAGAAAGAAACTTACCCCTCTTTCAATCTAGAGCCTTAAATCTCCATTTCTTCAAATCAAAAATTATTACTTTATCTGATTAAAGAGTATTACAACAGGTAATCAATTCAAAAACTATAATTATTTCATCAAATCAAAATCTTTGAGAAGTGATTATCTGATTATAGTGAATCTCTTGTTTGCATGTCTGGTTATTGAGTTCTACAAGTTTTGAAGCCCTTACATATTCAAAACTTGCTTCTTTCAGCATAAATCCGAAGTTTATCTTCTCTAATCAAAGGTGAGTTTATTAACTCACATTTCTAGCAAAATCTTGACTATAATTGCAAAGATGAGGAAGAAATTGTTTACTGTACCTATGCCTAATACTTACTTTGGATGATTGCTGAAATATAATAGGAATACGCTGAAGTAAAACAACAATAAATTTCATGTTTATTATCCGTTTGTGGTCAATCTTTTTTTGTTAGAAAATATATTCGATAAGAAACAGTTTTTATTTTGGTTACTTTGCGATATTTTGCAATTTTTTAACCTGAAATATGATTGAAAATAAGAGTACAATTCTGTCTTTAACTAAATTTCCTGAGTTTGAATCCGAAATTGATTTAGCCATATCTTTTACGTTTTTAATCAGAAGGATAATTTTTAAAGTTCCTGAAAGCTTACTTTATATATGAAAACATTCAAGTTGAACATATTTGCAAATTTTGAGCATAGATCGATCGAAATTCTATCACAAATTGCTAACTCTGTCACTTTGATAATTGCACTATTGAAACTAAACAGAGTTAGTAAATTAGGCATATCTTCCTTGTTTCTTGTCGAATTTGGATGACTTTTATAGTTCCAGAAAGCTTATTTTATGTTTCTTGTTGAACAAATTTACATATTTTGAGCATAGGTTGATCAAAATCATGTTGCAAACTCTCAGCTCTGTCACTTTGATAATTACGTTATCCAAACTAAACACAGTTAGTAAATTGAGTATATCTTCCTTGTTTTTTGTCGGATTTGGATGATTATTGAAGTTTCGGAAAGCATATTTTATGTGGGACAACTTTCATGTTGAACATATCTGCATATTTGGAGCAGAGTTTGATCTAAATCCTGTTGTAAACTCTCAGCTCTGTCACTTTGATAATTACATTATCTAAACTAAATATAGTTAGTAACTTAGACGTATCTTTCTCCTTTCTTGTCGGATTTAGATAATTCTTGATGTTTTAGAAAACTTAGATTATTTTATAAACCTTTCTTGTTTTGAGTTTTCTAAAATTTCAAAGTTAGCTTGGTCGAAACTAGATTTGTTTGTTGTTGTCCCGAGAGCAAAACGACAGCAATAAATCATTGACCTGAGAATTGTTGTAGCTTATTTTTGCTCTCATTCTTGTTCTATTTTGTTGTTTTTGAGATGTTTTGAGGGGTATGATACCTATCAATATGATAGTAATATTTGGAGAATTTGAAATTCAAATTTAAATAGAATTTGAATTGGTTTTGGGTTAAATTTAAATTGAATTCGTATTGAATTCAAGTTATCGGTCTTGTGTTATCTTTCTTGTTTTTCATTATTTTCGAGCACAATTTTCACTAAACCATTTTTGAGGTGATTTTTTTTGAAATAAGTGGACACTTCAAGTTATTATTATGTAGTTTTTAAATTATTTTTTTATTATAAAATCTATTTATTACCTATAATAAAGGAATTTCAAATATTGGTTTTGTTAATCTTTTCGGGAAATAGTTTTAAGAGCTTGTTTTCTCTAGTAAACTAATTTAAATATAAAACATACACTTTTACACTATTCGAACGTATGAGAAAGAGAATTAAACGATTTAGTAAAACATGTGGTATGGGACATGTGCGTTTACTATTTCGGTTAATTATGGACTTGTATGATCGAAGCCCTTTGAGATTATTGATTCAAAGATGTTCTGCCATTTTATGGTGCATTTTGAGCTTTATAATTCCTATTTATTGGAATTATTTAAAATGGCCAATATTTGGCAAGTATTATGGTTTTAGATCTCCTATGTAGGAGTATGGTCGATGAGAACCATCACGATGTTTTATTTACTTGCCGATGATATAAGGCAAATCTTGAGTATATGATTTCATATTTTGAGATTTATGGTTTATGAGGAACCATCACAATGTTTTCACTTATCGATGAGATGAGACAAGTTAAGATGCCATTTAATATTTGTCGATGAGATGAGACGAGTATGGTGTCTCCTTACCACTTGCCAATGAGATGAGGTGAGATATGATTTTATGAGTTTTATGATGTTCCTAGTGTGGCATCGACTAGCGGCTAGTAAACCGCTAAGTGCGAACGAGTGGTATAGGACACACATTAACACTTTTCGGATTCCTGTCCGTGAGTTTGTGACACATTCATGATGTTTATCTAACAGAACTGATTTGAGAGGTGTTAGCGGCCTTGTCATAAGGACGAACTGCTTACGAAGGTATCAGCGACCTTGTTAGGACTGACAAAATTGCTTGGAGAGGTGTCAGCGACCTTGTCATGAGGATGAACTGCTTAGGGAGGTGTTAGCGACCTTGTTAGGGCTGACAAAATGGCTTGGAGAGGTATCGACGACATTGTCATGAGAACGAACTTCTTTGGGAGGTGTTAGCGACCTTGTCTGAGGCTTCGGCCGTCTAAGTTTAGCACGTGCAGCATAGCTTTGGCATTGCAATCGGGAACTTGGCCAATTTGGGTTTTCTAGGTTTTTTTGTTTTAATGTGATTTCACCATTTTAAGATGTTTTATTACATCAATAGCCTAGTGCTATATAAGATGTTTTATATTTGGTGATTTCATTTATGATGTCTTTAACTCTTATTGAGTTTCTTGAGTAATGAGTTTGGATGATTTCATGATTTTATAGGATGTTCTGGGTTTTGCCATTCTGGCGAGTTGAGATTGAGATATATATACATTTATACCAATGAGATGAGGTATAATTGAATTTGAAGATTCTTTTATATTTGATTTTTGGATCATCCTATCTGAGAATGTTTTATGTTTGCCATCTTGGCGAGATTTTGTATTAATGTTTCTCCTTTTGAGGAGATATGGTTCATGGAAACCATGTAGACATTTTGGAATGTCGCTGATGATATGAGGCCAATGTTTATATTATTTGAGTATATTATTGAATTTACCTTTTTGAGGTCTTTGCATACTTGAGTGACATTAGTTCACTTAAGTCATGGATTGTATTCTTTTTGTTGCATTTTCTCATTCAAAAAGAATTATCACCTTGTGTTTTATGCTTCATATTATCGTCTATCCTCATTAACTGATTGTTTTAGCTAGACTGACCCTTGAATTTTGTACTCGGGTCAGACCGAGTTGTTTCAGGTTAGCTATCAGCTATGGGTCTTAGCTTCGATGCATATGCTTGGAATCAGCCTAGCACTTTTGTGTATTTTATATTTCTTTCCGCTTGACTCTGATATGTATTTGATTAGATATATATAGTGTGGTCTCTAGTGTGGTCTCTGTACCACTTTTGTGTATAAGTTTGTATCATACTAGGAGGTATCTATGTATATGTATTTATATATATATATATATGATGATTATTGTTCAGTGATGTGATATGCATTATGTTATTGTATTTTGTTCTGATAGATCCATTAGCCACCTATAGTTTTGTATTAAGCATTTATTGGATATGTCGATTCACTTGAAATAGAAATAAAAAGTATAAAGCATTTATCGACGTATGCAATAGATGTTTAAAATTAAATTATAGATGATCGCTTCTAACTAGCCCTATTCTCCAAATTAGCAGATAGAATTATCCAGGAATTCTCTTTGTTAATGTGGGTCTTGGGGTGTGGCATCACAAGTTGAAGTTTGGGCGTGATCAGTGGGGGCAATGGGCGAGACGAGGGGTTGCTATGGGTTGGGTTGTTTCATTTTTTGGGTGAAAGTGTTCGAATTTCGAACGAGATCTTTGCCGAGGGTTCCAGGTGATGGTCATGGTGTGGAGGCCGAGTACACGTGAGGTCAGATGGGGATGATCGACATCAACCAGAGTACGTGTGCACACGTACGTGCATGGTATCTTGAGCACAGAGAAGGGAGGAATAAAAAGGGAACAAAGGAGAAAAGGAAAAGAAATAAGAGGGGTAGAAGAGTGGCGGGCCGAGTTGGGCCAAGAAGAAAGTGAAAAAATAATAAATAAAAGAAAAGATAAGGGTGAAGAAAAAAGAGAGAAAGAAAGAGAAAAGGTAGGGAAAAAAATAAGAAAAATAAATAAAGAAAAGGAAAAGTAAAATAAAAGATAAGTAAAAAGGAAAAGGAAATGCAAAAATATATACAAAAGAAAAGAAAAGAGGACAAAACAGAATTGAAATATGTGTGCGTGTATGTGTGTGTGTGTGTGTATTAAAATCTGTGTCTTCTTATTGGAAATTTATTTAAATCCATAAATTTAAAGAAATGGTATTTATAAGAAAATGGGTAATTGACCATATTACTATTTTATTATTTGACTCAGGATTTTTATAAATTAACAATGTTAGATATCAAAAGGGAACGTTAAATTTTAAATTAACTAGAATTGTGTAATCTCTTTAATTTGCAAGAAATTTGGGTCAAAATAATAAATGTACACAGTTAATTAAAGTTATTGAAACTCGGATGTGGATGATTTGATATCGTTATAGATCGTTAATTTGGTTAACCACCTATACCTTGGCTTTATTCTTTTTAATAGGTACTCTCAGATTATTCTTGTCTGTGCCAATAGATGGTCAGAAAAATTAAAGTAATTGGATGAAAATATTAACACGTTTTATTCGAGATAAAAGATCTTTAATAATTCCCATATTCGATATTGTCACCTAAATAATGAATTGTTTATTTTAAGCAATTTACCCTTTAAATTTATTAATGGGATTCGAAGAGACCGAGATTGGATATCGGCGTTATCCGAAACCACTTCGATTTAGTAACCACTACAAATCTTTACGGATTTGATTTTAGAACCTAATAGGCTAGAATCGAATAAATTAATTGAATTTGATTACTTAAAATAAGCAACTATAATATCAATGGATTTTTGGGGAAGTTTTTTGGTTCAATCAGATAAAATTTGAAGTGTTGTATGAGTTACCTTGGTTCCAAATGAAGTTTTATAAATTTAATATTACAAATTTAGTTGGTTTTTCTCACGCTGGTTTCCAGCCTGACTCGGGTGTTACTTTATTGTAATGCTCAGGTCAAACCATGTATATAGAATTTTAGATTAGGATGCTTTGGAGCTTAGGAGATGAGCGGGATAGCAGAGACGTATTGATTAGATTCCGCTGTGTATTATGGACTGTATAAACAGTAGTAGAGGATAAGTTATTATAACTATCCAGATTTGTTGTACTCTAATATCTTGTATGTATGTTGATCGATATAGCTTTTATTTGTATTAATGTTATTCTTTTATATTATATTTTGTTACGATTGTGAGATTTTGTGCTATTGTTCATGTTTCTTATTCTACCTCTTTTTCTTCAAAACCCTAACAGTCTGGTTTTCGGCACTCGATTCCTCAGCACTCTATACAGTGAACGTACTAGTGTCGATTTTTGAGGTCCAAAATCTTTCAGGCCGTTACAATTACAATACAATTTGTCACTATACAATAATCATTTACATTTGCACCTCACTACATATCACTCGTTCACTCATATTTATCTTCAACTCCAGCCCAGATTAAATCCAACATCTGAATTATCTACAAAGAAAACACTAACGCGGTAAAATTGAAAAAAAATATTTCTGCAGTGTAAATTAAAATGTATTTTAAAAATATTATTTTCCTCGGTTATTTGGGTTGTTTGTCATCATTTAATTTTGAATTCATCATACACGAACAACTTGTGACATGCATAGTGTATCACTATACATGCCACAAGGCCGTGCACACCGATATACACTTGATAAAATTACAGGGACAGGTGAGCACAAGGTCAAACCCAATCAAAAGCCGGATTCAACTCAAGTGTAATACAAATAAAGTCACGAAACGAGCATATGGTCAAACCCTAGCTATAAGCTGGATTCAACACATGTGCAGTCCAAAAATACAAGTACAATAAAATGGTCAAAATGACTAAAATGGCAATTGGTAACAAGTTAATCAAGTACACAAATGAATGGAAACAACATCGAAATTTAGTGTCAACCAAGACTGCATCAAGAAACAAATACCAGAGCTAGCTCAATGAACCAGCCAAGTACACATGAACTACACATGTAACAAGAACTAGTACTGTAACCAAACTGAACTGGCACAGGCATCTCAAGCTAGCATATCAGACTGCAACAATGCTTAAAGCGAAAAAACAAAGAACACTTGAAGAATTAGACTGCAACAAAATAACAGTGACTCATGGAAATGCAAACACACATGTACACATATATAGGCAGTGCACATGTATACCAGACCAGACACCTAACAAGAACAAAATGTCATACAACAAATACAATGCATCAGTGCACGTGAGCTACCTATACCAGACAACAAAGAGACAAGGTTATGACTTCAAGTACAAATGCACATCAAACACAACACCAGAAGATAAAACAATGTATTAACACTTCAGCCATGCATACAACTCAACAGTAAGTACAACAATATATATATATATATATATATTATGTATGTATGTATGTATGTATGTATGTAAGTATGTATATGTATATATAGAGAGAGAACTCAAGTCCAAAATCACATTCGAATGAAGACTACAATGAAATCGGGCCAAAGGATCAAGTGAAGTATACAAGTATGCAATGATAGGATGAAAAAGCATTCAAGCATTAGGTTGAAAACATTATAGGCATAAACACATAAGAAATACATATATGCAGCAGTTCATATGTCATAGGAAAGTCAAGTTTAAATACAAGAAAAGAATCGAACTTCTTTCTGACATTATCAAATATACACATGAAATCAAGTTTGCAGTTTCAAACCAAGTCAAAGACAACTACAGTTTAAATCGAAGTCCAGATTATCAAAAATTCCAAAATGGCCGAGTATCGAAATGCTACAGTATATTTAACAGTTTTAACAAAATCAATGTCAAGTTCAAATGCCAGAAACTCAAAGCCGTGATATTCAAGAAATCAAAGAATACGATGAACAAGTTAGAAAAACGAACGAAGTCAACAGAAATCAAGCTGTAGTAGCCAAGAAAGTGAACATGTTAGAACCAAACAAGCCGTGATACTCAAGAAACCGTAATATTCAAATCGAACAAGTCTAAATAAATCACCAACATTCAAGCTAGATACAACGGTCGAACAAAATATTAGACGAACGAAAATTTTGATCATACAAACCCTATTTAACCCAAATTATCATCGGCCTAAATTATCATTCGAGTTCAATAACAATAGAGAAGAATAAATCATACAACCTGAATCATAGCCGAGCATAATCGAAATCAAAAAGTAATGTCACTTATAAAATTTTCAACCAAGTATATACGCTCGACGAATCAAAGGAGCCGAAGTAGAATAAAGCAGCCATCAATCCAGACCTCAATTGAAGCTAAAGAACAAGCGACGACTTCAAATCGCAACACCCTAAATTATAAAGAGGAACGAACGAAGAAACGAAAGGAATTGGCCAACATATTTACTCAGAGGAAAAAGTGGAAAAGGGGCTGGCTTTTTTAATGATAATTTTATTAGGCCGACTTATAATATTTAATTTGGGCTATAGTTTGAAAATTAGGGTTTTGTGTTATTTTTAAATTTTGTATTTCTCTTTAATATTTGTAAATTCTAGTCGTGTGACTAGGGGATGAATTACGATGGTGTAGTTCGAGAATTTGCAACTGAATGGCTGAGTTGTGGTAGGGTTTTGAGCGTAGAGTTAGCTTAGTTGATAGCGGGTGTCGCGATTTTATGTGTGTAAGCGTCTAACTACTTAATTTCTAGTAGAAACCTTGGGGGCAGCACGTAGGCAGGGTTTTGCCGAAGTAGGGTAAATCTGTGTGTTCTATAATCTGTTTTTATTCTGCAATTATCTGTGCTGCTATTAGTCTGCTATATCTGTGTTGAAATTATTTTATATACTTTCGTATTATATTTTTGTAATTAATAGTTTCACCCTATTCACCCCCCCTCTAGGGTGAAATCGATCCTACAAGTAGTATCAGATCTAGGAAAAAAGCTATTTTTGTTTTTAAAATTTTGATTTTTCAAAAACCAAATTTTGTTTTAAAATTTTGAATTTTTAAAATGGCTTCTTTTAATAGTGGTTTTGCAGAGGGTTAGTACATAGTTGGACTACCAATGTTCAATGGTGAATATGCTTATTGGAAAAATAGACTGAATTTTTTTCTAAAAACCATTGATGCTTGGAATATTATTGAGATAGGTTATAGAGCACCAACTATAGTGGTAAATAATCAGGAAATAGTTAGACTAATGGATCAATGGCCAGATCTAGAAAATAGACTACATAATGCAAATGTTAAAGCTATGAATTATATTATTTGTTCATTGGATCAAACTGAATTTAATCGTGCCTTACATTATCTAACTGCAGAGGAAATATGGCACACACTCGAAGTGACTCACGAAGGAACATCTCAAGTCAAAGAATCTCACCTTGCCGTGTTGAATAGCGAATATTAGAATTTCACAATGGCTAAGGAAGAAAATGTCAAAGATATGTAAGGACAACTTTCCAATATCGTATACAAATCAAAAGATCTTGAAAAATCATACATAGAGTTGGAAATAGTACGAAATATCCTCAGAGTCCTTCCATGGAATTTTGAAACCAAAGTCACTGCCATTCAAGGATCAAAAGATTTGGAAAATCAAAGTTGAAGAACTCATCGGAAATCTCACTACTTATGAGCTAGAAATGAAATTCAAGGAAAAGCGCGATGGAGGTAATATAAGTGATGATGATAATAAAAGTACTAGCAGTGAGAGTGAAAAAGTAGATCTGTGCCTTCGAGGTGATATAACTGATAGCGATGATGATGATGATGAGCCAAACGAGGTATCAAAACTCACTCACTTAGAATTACTTATATATTTCCACGAAGTAAATGGCTGTTTTGGATGACTTAGGGAGAAATACGCTAAAATCGAATCAAAAGAGATACTAAGCAAGAGCCCTAAGTGTGATAAATTTCCAACATTCGAAGAAGAAATTAAAAAAATCAAAAATTAAAATTAAATCGCTTGAAAATGAAATTCTAATTTTGCAAGAAAGTGAAAATACGAGAAGAAAAAATTCAATTAAAAAGTGCACAAAATTATTAAATGAAAATGAATCTCTTAAAACACAAGTCCAATAACTGTCTATGACTTTAGGAAAATTTTCAAAAAGTGAAAGATCATTGAATATGCTATTAGGGAAACAAACAGTCGATATTTATAGACAAGGACTTGGGTATACTCACTTTGAACATGTTAGAAAAGAAATTAATCAAGGCAATTCAAAGTGCACGATTTGTGGAAAAACTGGACACAATCACAATACTTGCTGCTATACACCCAAACAAGTGAAAATCGTTCCAATTTGGGTTCCAAAAGGAACGAATATAAAATTCCTTAAAGTTAAACAAATCTGGGTGGAACATATGCAAATAGTCTTGGGTCTACATTAACATATTTTTCAAATCTTTTGCCACTAACAACCATGGACCTATAAAATCAAATAAGTCGTAGAAAACTTTTCTCGTGTATGTGTGGTGGCAGACTAAGGAACAAAAACAGTGTTTTCTCGATTCTGGCTGTTCCAAAAACATAATGCACGACAAATAAAAGTTCCTTAGCCTAGTATAAAGGCGGTAGAATCACCGTGGGCAATAACGAAAAATTATTGGCAAAGGTAAAATAGGTAAAGGTATCTTGAACGATATATGTGATAATCTACACCATAATCTGTCAGCCAGTTATGTGAAAAAATAATGAATGTTGATTTTGATTCTGACTTATGAAAATTACTGACTTTAATTATTCAAAATTATTGGCAAATTATATTTTTTACGCCAAGAACACTATAAGTACCTCAAGAGTCTTTGAATTATTTCACATAATTTATTTTTTAATAATGATGGCGTTTTATTGATTGATGATAATACATTTGAATATTTTACTGCCGACTCTATATTCATGGTTTTCTTATTGGCACAGATTCAATCCAAAAGAATTTCATTTAAAAGGTGTAAAAAGGATTTCAAGAAAATTTTGCAACTCCACAAGATGGTCGATAACATCCAAATAATAATAATCTTGAGTCAAAGAGAAAATCGGATGCAGATAACACTGGTAATATAGTTGATGGAAAATTACTATTTGATGGAAAATTACTAGTGGAACGTGATTTATGTTGAGACATTCATTAGCTGCATAACATTTTTCAAAGAAAATATCTGCATATGTTTCATCTCAAATAATTTTCAATTAGCAGACATTTTTCTTTTCTAAAACCTCGTCCAGAAAATCATTTTTGTTGACCATGTTCGAATTAGTCAATTTGGAAAATTTGATTTTAGGATTACTTTTGGATTTGATTTTAAATGACTACATTAACTAATCTAACTCCCTACTGATTATCAAAAAAAAAAAGTGATTGAAAAAGTAATGAGCGTTGATATTAATTATATAAACTTGAGATAGTATAATTAGTAAATTACTTTAGAAATTTAAACAAGAGTTATAAAAGCTTTTTCTTGGTAAAAATTCCATGATCATTTCTATTTCAATCATATTTCTATCAACCATCACTCATCAAAATCCAATATAGTATGTCAATATGTGGTATTTTTAATGGGAAATAATTTTTTTTCATTTTATTATATTTTTAGCAATAAAAATATCCAAAGTATTCACTATCATTTAAAAGTCCTTACGGTTATGCATGGGTGAATTATTGAAATTTTTGATTATGTACTTCCATGCTCATTTAAAAGTCCTCACGGTTGTGCATGTATGGAACGCATATCGAAACTGATTGATTAAATAGACAAGTTGATACCAATCCCATTTAAAAGTACTCACGGTTATACATGGTTAGAAGATACTTGAATTCATTTATCTTTCTCTTAAATTTTTTTTGAAATGCTACTAATCTCATTTAAAAGTCCTAAATGCTATGCATGGTTAGTATATATTCAAATTCTTGATATAAATATACCACGAATAGACGCAGCTATATGATTTTTCATCATCCCTATCATTCTAAAGTGGAATATGCGCCTAACAGAGTATTTTTTATTTTTGTTTGATTTTCATTGAAATTTAATATTTACACCGATTGAGTATTAATGTTGTGTTAATGTCTTTCACTTTGTCCCTTATTTTCCTAAAACTATTACTCTTTCGCTGATAACAAAAGGGAAAAAGAAAGGTTAAGATTTTGGCAAATAAAGGTCAATTATTTTTTCTATTTGCATCTAGGTTCATTTGCATATTCTTATTTATTCTCATTCATATATGAAGGGGAGATTTATTGTAGAGAGGGAGCATTCAAATAGGGGAGCAAATTGACTGATCAAATACATTTAATAAATTCAAAATCTTAAACATATATTTATTATCATCAAAAGGGGAGATTGTTGAATATGCAAGTATATGATTTTTGTTTGATGATAATAAACATATATATACATTCAATTAAATGTATTTGTTAATGTACTATTTTATCTTTCACACAATTGAATAAATATTTGCTGAATAAAATAAATAACACGGAACTTAAATTCAAATAGATATTCTATTCAAACAAATATTTTATTACAATTTTAAATAGTACGAGTTTGTACTCTCACTATATATATAAACATAAGTTTCAGTTCCAATACAATTTTTCACTGTACAATAATCAATTACATTTGCACCTCACTACATATCACTCGTTCACTCATATTTATCTTCAACTCTAGTCCAGATTGAATCTAGCATTTGAATTATCAACAAAGAAAACACTAACGCAGTAAAATTGAAAAAGAAATATTTTTGTAGTGTAAAATAAAATGTATTTGAAAATATTATTTGCCTCAGTGATTTGGGTTGTTTGTTAAAATTTAATTTTGAATTCATCATACATAACAACTTGTGACATGCACAGTGTATTACTGTACATGCCACAAGTTCGTGCACACTGATATACACTTGATAAAATTATAGAGACAGATGAGCACAAGGTCAAACCTAATTAAAACTGAGTTCAACTCAAGTGCAATACAAATAAAGTCACGGCACGAGCAAAAGATCAAACTCGAGCTATAAGATGGATTCAACATAGGTGCGTTCCAAAAATACTAGTACAATAAAATGGTCAAAATGACTAAAATGGCAATTGGGAACAAGTTAATCAAGTACACAAATGAATGGAAACAACATCGAAATTGAGTGTCAACCAAGACTGCATCAAGAAACAAATACCAGAGCTAGCTCAATGAACCAGCTAAGTACACATGAACTACACATGTAACAAGAACTAGTACTGTAAAAAAACTGAACCAGCATAAGCAACTTAAGCTAGCATATCAGACTGCAACAATGCTCGAAGAGGAAAAACAAAGAACACTTGAAAAATCAGACTGCAATAATATAACAGTGACTTATGGAAATGCAAACACATATGTACACATATATAGGCAGGGCACATGTGTACCAGACCAGGCACCAAACAAGAATAAAGTGTCATACAACAAATACAATGTACCAGTGCACGTGAGCAACCTATACCAGACTAGAAGTAGACAAGTTAACGACTTCAAGTATAGATGCACATCAGACACAACACCAGAAGACAAAACAATGTATAAAGACTTCAGGCATGCATACAACCCAACAGTAAGTGCAACAAGATATATATATATATATATATATATATATATATATATATATATAGAGAGAGAGAGAGAGAGAGAGAGAGTGAGAGAGCGCTCAAGTCCAAAATCACGTTCGAGTGAAGACTACAATGAAATCAAGCAAGAGGATCAAGTGAAGTATACAAGTATGCAGTGATAGGATGAAAAATGCATTCAAGCATCAGGTTGAAAACGTTACAGGCATGAACACACAAGAAATACATATATGCAGAAGTTCATATGTCGCAAGAAAATCAAGTTTAAATAGCAGAAAAGAATCTAACTTCTATCTGACTTTATCAAATATACACATGAAATCAAGTTTGCAGTTTCAAACCAAGTCAAAATAAGTTCAAATCAAAATTGCCGAAGTCCAGATTATCTAAAATTCCAAAATGGCTGAGTTTCAAAAATGCTACAGTATATTTAACAGTTTTAACAAAGTCAATGTCAAGTTCAAATGCTAGAAACTCAAAGCCGCGATATTCACGAAATCAAAGAATACGATGAAAAAGTCAAAATGAACGAAGTCAATAGAAAATCAAGCCATGGTAGCCAAGAAAATGAACAATTCAGAACCAAAAAAGCCGTGATAATAAAGCAACAGTAATATACGAAATGAACAAGTCTAAAGAAATCACCAATATTTAACCTAGATCGAACGGCCGAGCAAAATATCAGACGAACGAAAATTTTGGGCAATAAACCCAATTTAGCCCAAATTATCATCGGCATAAATTATTATTCGAGTTCAAGTAAAAAAAAAGAATAATAAATCATACAACTCGAATCATAGCCGAGCATAATTAAAATCAAAAAAGGAATATCATTTACAAATTTTCCAACCAAGTATATACGCTAGACAAATTGAAGGAGCCAAAGTAGAACAAAGCAGCCATCATGCCAGATCTCAATTGAAGCTAAAGAACAAGTGGCGACTTCAACTCGCAAAATCCTAAATTAGAAAGAGGAACGAACAAAGAAATAATAAGAATCTGCGAACATTTCTACTCATAGGTAAAAGTGAAAAGGGGCAGGCTTTTTAGTGATAATTTTATTGGGCCAACTTATAATATTTAATTTAGGCTATAGTTTAAAAATTAGGGTTTTGTGTTATTTTTAAATTGTTTTTTAAATTTTTTATTTCTCTTTAACATTTGTAAATTCTATTCTTGTGACTAGTGGACGAACTATGGTGGTGTAGTTCGAGAATTCACAACTCAATAGCCGAGTTATTGCAGGGTTTTGAACGTAGAGTTGGGTTAGTCGATAGCGGGTGTCACGAGTTTATATGTGTAAGCATCCGACTACTTAATTTCTAGTAGAATCCTTGGAGGCAGCACGTAGGCAGGGTTTTGCCAAACCTAGGTAAATTCGTGTATTCTATTTTCTTCTTTTATTCTGCTATTATCTGTGCTGCTATTATTCTGCTATATCTGTGTTGAAATTATTTTATACACTTCCACATTAAATTTTTATAATTAATAGTATTAACCCTATTTAACCCCCTCTAGAGTGAAATCGATCCTACATTCACTAGGGTTTACTACAGGACAGTGTATATATATACGTATACAACATTAATGTATTAATATATTTTAATTTTTACAAGCTTTTTAAAACGCACTACAAACGAAATGTGCCGCCCAAAATTTATAGTGTTTTACCCCTATTCCGAATACAATGGAACAGGTTTTGAGGCCTTATTCAATCGTATGTGGAAGATAGCTTTTTAAATTGATTTTAAATTTTCGATACTTATTGCAATGCGTTTCTGTCTCGTACGACCAACCTATAAATCCAAATGCTACGAAATTTGAAAATCGATAATAATACACTATTACGAATCCAATGAAACTGATTTCGTAGAACTCTGAGATTGTGTCATGGAAGGCTATTTTAACTCATCAATTGAATCGGACGATTTTCAAAATCGTCGAAATCATTCAAAATTTCAATTTAAAAACTCACCACCTAATTATAATTCAAGTGGAATTTATATTCATATTATAAATCATTATGATTTTTTTAATCAAAATATGATTATTTACAGTATCAAATTTTCACTATTTATTTAATATATAAATTTCCAATTTTTAAACTTATCGACTTTAATTCCATTCACAAGTCCAATTTTATAATTCTAATCCAAATAGAATTTAAATCAATTTTAGAAATCATTTTCCAACCCCATTTATTCTCAAATTCCCGTATTATCCAAATTCCCAATTATTAATTTTTATTATTTATCAAATCAAATTTATCGCTATATTAGAAATTATAAACCATATCATTGATTCTTCCATGTTCAAAATCAATTTATAATTCAAATTCAACATTTAAAATAAATTAAATGTTCAAAACTAACGATCAAAATTCCGTGTCGTTACATCCTTCTAGTGGCTTTAGTTGGGTCCAAGATAAAGCATTGGAAGTTAAACATTATTTATTAAAGAATTCATCTCCTCGGTTGTATGAGGCTAGTATCATATTCAGTTATAGTAAACTCGAAGCCAAAATCTTTAGTCATAGTACTATTATTAACAATAAATATTATTACTGAAGCAAAAACTTTGTTCATGGGCTAACTTAGTTAAATAAGGACGATACTTGAATTTTGACCAAAATCAAATTCTATAAATCTTAAAGTGATATAGTATTGACAAAGTGTGTAAATAATCGCTGCTAAAAGGTACCAATTAGGAAAATGTAAAATCGGATTTATCCAAAAAGATTCGTAAGCGGTGAATTCAGCCAAATGTTACACCACCAGCCAAGGTGACATGTGAATGTTAATATTTGAATTGTTCGCTAATAATCGCTGATTGAATTCGCACCTTTGAGTCTCATAACAACATTTGTGAATTCTCTTGAAAACTGCATAATTTAATTGGTTTATAAAATGTTATACATTAATTTAATTAATTAATGTTTAAGAAATATTAATTATTATTTTTTTAATTATTTGGGTGTTGGAAGTAATTATTCAGATGTACATATAAAGATTACATATGCATGTATTAATTTACGATATCGGTATGTATTTAAATGGGGTTTAGATATAGTTAATCACTTAACAGCCTTTTTGAAAAATTTGTCCATGTAAGTTTTCATGCTTAGACGGCCAAGTAAAGGAAAGGAGGTGATTTAGCTTAACTGAAATCTGATTAGGAATTAAAAGAGGAAGGTTTTAAATAAAGAATAGGAAAAGTTTTAATTCTTCCATTAAAATAAATTCTTCTCATTTATTCTCTCATTTAGTTCCTTATCACTCTTCCTCCCTCACCCATGGCTGAAATTCCTTTGCTAATTTTCTAAAAATTATCAACTCCAAGTCAAATCAAAGCATCAAATAAAATAGAGAGCTGCGTGGCTTAACCATCTCTTGCAAAGGTTGGGTGCAGATTCATGGATCTAAGGAGGGAATTCCAAATCATAGTGTAACTTATTAGCTAGATCTAGAAGTTTTATTCTAATTTTAATTTTTTTTCTTAGATATAATATGTTTATCGTAATTTTATATCTATGTACCATTCTCTCATCTTGATTTAAAATTATTTATGCAATATAAATATTTGTTGAATTATTTAATTTGTTTTCAATCTGAAAAATTTTAAAAACTTTTATATATGATTAAATCATTGTTTTTATTATGGATCTATGTTTTAAAATTACGTATGTTAATATCGTAACATGTTATTTAATTTACGCTTTATTTCAAAAGATTGTTGACATTTTAATTAATTTTTTGTGCAATTTTCATGTTATAATATTTTAACTACTTAATAATAAAAATTAAAAATTATTTTGTGTTGAAACTTTATTTATATGAATATATGTATTTCGTTAATTAATTTAAGCATTCATATATTTGCAAATACATCGAAAAAGTGTCTCATAATGTGACTTTTTGTTTTTGAATCAATTGAAAATTTTTGGATCAATCATACATGCATACATACATACATAAATACATACATACATATATCTCTGTGTGTATGTATAAACATTTATATTTATACTTCATATTTTTATGGCAAGGTTTAGAAATATTTAAAAGAAATTTATTGAACAATTTAAAATTGAGCCGATAATATATGCATATAAATAGCGAAAATATACATGATAATTATAAATCTCAATATCTACACACACACACACACACACACATATAAATATATATATTGACCAAGTTATTAGTTGTTGGTTTTTCATCTTGGTTGTATCATATCACCTCTTGCGTGCTAATTAGATGTTGTGTCAATTAATATTTGCTAAAAAGGAAAGGTGGAAGAAATCTATGTTGCACCTTTCATTTCTTTCTTTTTTACATCTTATATGATTACATCTACATCCAATTTCGTGTTTGTGGTCATCCTTTAAAGATTAACAATTACACTTGCTTTATGTTTCATATGTTTTTCGCATAATTTGTAATATGAATATATTTGATATCTTCATACATTTTCAAATCCACACTTAGTTAACGTTGATTCAATTAATCATGAACAAGATAATATTAATAAAATATGATTTTATTAAAACAAATAGATTGGATTTACTGAAACCCCTTTAGACTCCATAAGCACACTATGATCCAAACAAGATTTTTTCTGAAATTCACACAATTTTCGAATTGTAGACTAGCCCGATTCCTTTACATGGTAGATATAAACCCCCTACATCTACACGTGTATATACTTGACCATGCTTATTTATGTTATTATACACCTAACACATATGTGTTATCACATTTATGCTTATATATATATTAATATATTCAAATTCATACATTTAATATGATTAACTAATATAAATTAATTAGATGAAATAGAAAAATTACTACTAAAATATGATTTTATAAAAAAACAAGGTTGGATCTAGTATTGAACATCAGATTTCATAGGTCCATTAAGATCCAGGGAATTATTTTTGAAATTTACACATTTCAGCCCCTAATAACAGGCCAAAACCAACAATTGTATCAAAACCCTAATGGTCTATGTGGTCTAGTTAGTCAACATTTAGAGACAACCAACTAAACCTACTTACCCATAGGTGTTTTCAAAAGTAGTACTTAGGCTGTTGAATAATCAAATATTCTCCCCTTCTTGGCTGTAGGTCTGGCCCAATATATGGAGTAAGTCCAAAAGGATAGCCTAGATATAAGACCCAGAGTTATTTGGACCTCGGGATAGTTTATAAAATAGTTTAAAAATATAAAATATATTTTAAATTAAAATGTTAAAATTAAAATATAAAATGAAAGCTAATAAAATAAATTTAATATTTTCAAAAAAAATTTAAAAATAAAATATATATTTCGAAATGTTGTTAGTTTTCAATTAATTTGATAATCGAATAAATAAATAATTAAAAGTTAATTAATTAAAATAAACATATATGTTGATATATGTGTGCGTATATATAAGTTACAAATTTTATAGTTGAACATATATTAATATATATAATAGTTTGATAAATAAAAATAAATTTTTTTGATTTATTAAGAGTACTTAATTAAAATGTTTTAGTTAAATAAATAATTTACTAGATAAATAGTTAATTAAATGTTAATTAATTTAAATTTTATAATGAATTATTCATCTTAAACTATTTAACATGAATAAAATAAATTTAAAAAAATTTAATTAAGAAGTTAATTAAACTAATTAAATATGATATAATTAATAAAAATAAAATTTACTAAATATGATTTACCTAATAAAACTAAAATTAATTATATATAATTTTAAAGTTTATTTAATAAATATGATTTACTTAATAAAGTTCAAACTTAACTAAATACCTTATTAAATAACATGCATAATAATATTATATAATTAAATTAAATTATAAATAGTTATAAATGAATTAAGCTTATATATGATAATAAAATATGTATAAACATAAGTGGAATTGCAAAAATCCAAAACAAAATTTTAGAATTATCATATATGTATGATGCATATACTATGATTTCAAATGTGTGACACTTGAATTACGAAAGTATTTCACAAGAAATACATCAATCTTTAAATCGATATCACTCAATGTGTACATAAATACATATATTAAAGATTGTGAATCCTTAATATGTATTTTCCCTTTATCATTTATATATTGATAGATCATTTCAATACGCATAAGTTATTTAGCAAACTCAAGGTAAAACTATTATATTTAGTACTATTAATACATTGCTTATAAGAGGTAAGATACATGCACGTATTTGTTGGGAAAACTCAAGGTACATGCATTATACTTATGCCTTTAAAAAATGATTACTAAGAGTGAATAATCTCTCTTGATTTGTTGTGCAAACTCAAGGCCAAGGTCTAGATTAGGGTATAGACCACGATTAGGAGTTGTATGTGATATAATTGATAAAGAATTATCCATCACTTACGAATCTATGATTTGTGCTCAAGTTCAGAATCCCAAGGAAAATGAGTCCTAACACTTATTAGAGAACTAAAAAGGTTTTTATATATTTCTCCTAGGGTTTTGAAAATAATAAAAATCTAATGTGAGCCATATTAGAAAAATGAAATGAACATATTTAACATTTCTAATACTATAAAAAATATATGCTATACAAGTTAAATTATCAACCACAACAAATAATCTAATTGTTAAAATTGTTTATCAATTGAAATATACTCATGAACTAAATTAAGTTCGATAAAGAAATTTATGATATACTTAACCATGAATCTTTTGGCATGTTGTCGCTTCAAGATCCATGTGAGAGCCAAATAATACAACTACTAGATACATTCATACCACTTAAGTAGTCATTTTTCCAAGATTTATATTGTCTTTTGTGAGTTTTATACTTTAAAGTAATACAAGAATATGGATACTTGGTCCATAATATCACTTATAAAGGTTGTATAATGATTAACTGTGTTCATATTCATGATATATGAAACCTCGATGAAACTAGTTCATTCAAAATGGATAAGAAATCCATAGTGCAAGATTATGTGTTCAATATGATTGAATACAATAAGAATGTTAATGTGTTGAAAACAGCAAAAAGACCAAGGACTAAGGACCGACCAAAAAATTTGATCATTAAATCTCAGTTTCGATCGGTTTTCTTAAGTGAAACCTATTCAATGTCCTTAAAATGTTAAGGATGTCCTAATGCAGTTTTATAAAGAGTTCGATGTGGTCTTATAGTAAGAGGTTCCATTAGATTGTTTGACCAATTGAAAGAAAAATGCATGTTCGAGAGTGAATGTAATATGGGCAAAGTCGAGATGAAGATAGCGAATGGTCACCTTTGCTTCATGAAAAGATATCAAAAATGATAATTTTTCAAAATATTAGTAGATGATTAATAAGGAATAAGAAATGTAATTTCTATTCAAAATGTATTTTCATATAGGTAATTATTTTCTATGATAGTTATTTCTTTGAGTTTAGAATATTTGATCTAAAACTCTCGGTTGTAAACAACTTATAGCAAAGACAAAATCCCAAAATGAGGGGTTGAATGGAGCTTCACATTTCGGATGATGTCCCCACTAGTTTAGGTAAATATCTAACGCATTCCCATACAGGAGAGGTTATTTATGGAGGAGAAACTATACGTTTTTGGGATCTCCATTCTCCCTGGTTAGAACCTCTTTAGGGTACCAATGGTTTGGACTTGAGTAGGTATTGTAATAACAAAAGTAGTGGGAGATACCATATATCACTCATTAGTGGACACATCAAGTTGTGTAAGATTGTCCTTATGTATATACCAAGTATTATTTATGGCATGAAGCCGCCACCCTATCGCCACCTTTGGATAGGTTTCGCCGCCGACTCCAACAACTTTGCGCCAATCGAACAATGCCATCGAGTAGCCCTCCTCTGGCCGCACCGATGGCCGAGAATTCGACCACTCAGGCCCCCCGTGGCTGCTGCGTCGCCGCTCGCCTCATGGCGATTTCAGACGAACCCCACGAACTTCTGACCATCATGAACCCACCGATGCAAAGCTCTGGTCCTCCTCTATGCAATGCAAAACCCCGATCGCTTCCAGGACGCAGATCCACCGTACAAATCCAACGACCATGTAACAACCCTAGATTTTTGTATATTATTTAAATTGGACTTTCTTTTATTTTTAAATTATTTCAAATTTGTTTTATCTCAAACATTTCATTTTTAAATATATATGATGATCATTAAATGATTTATAGTTCAAACCAGTATAATTTGAATATTTAACTATAAAGTGGATTTCTGGTCAAGCTGTTCAAACTATGACTTTTAAACTTCAAGTTTAAATTATTAAAAATATTAAATTTTATATTTTATTATGAAAATTGATGTAATAACTAGAACACTGCTTTCGTTTCGTTGAAAACGGAGTTGAACTGTAAAAGTTATGTACATTTCAATTTTGAGTGTAATTTTATTTATTAAACAATTTTGTCTATTATAAATTATTAAAAAAAATTCTTTGTCATATTTATTTTAATATGTTATTTTACGTATATTTTTGTATTATAATAATTTTTAAAATGAAGTAAATAATTTTTCAAAGTCAATGGTGATTTATTTGTAATTTCTGGACACTATTTTGGATTTTTAAGCAATTTCTTTAAATCTTTTTCTATTTTCTTTAAATTAATATTTTTTTATGTGTTAATATGTTATTTTAGGTATATTATGTCTTTTAAATGTTTTTAAAGTGATGTTTGAATTTTTCCAAAGCTATTGAATCTATTTCCAAATTTTAAAGCCTAGTTTCCATTTTTCTGCTATTTTCTTTATTTAAATTATATTTAAATTTAAAATTTATATATTTATTTTGTGAATGTACTTTTATTTTATATTATTATTTATTTTTAAAAATATATTACAAACTCATATGAATTTTCTACAAATTTATTTCATTTAATTTCAAATTTTCTAGACTAGTTTACTATTTTTAGATATTTTCCTTATTTTAACTTTATATAATTAATAAATATTATATATATTTTTATATTTTGATAAATTTTCGAAATTTTATCTGGGATTATTATTTTTTCCAGAAATATCAAGTTACATAAACAAAATTAAGGAAATTTGAAAGGTTTTAAAAGCTTTTGAAACGTAAGTCGTTTCTTTTACCGTTTCCTCATTTACTCTTTGACCGTTTTTTTTTTCCTCTTTTAGCCGTGAATTCCTCCTTCATTTTTCACGTGGATCTCATATCCATTTCTCATCTAAAAAAAAGAAAAATATGGCCATGGCTTGAAGGAGTTGAGGTAAAAATTATATTCTTCTTCCTTTGTTTTTCTACTTTTCTATTTTGAATTTTGTACTTGTTCACACCTTCATAGCTTGGCTCGTCCTCAACCAGATCTGACCTGACCTCTACCACCCCTTTCCTCTGACCATCACCCATCCTACTACCTCTCCATTTCAGGTCGAGACCATCCATGGCAAGGACCACCACAAAATCCACCAAAAACCATCACCTATTGCACTAGCCTAGCCTAGCTTATCATCTCCTCCTTCTACCACTATTAGCCGCCACTATCTCCACCACCACCACCTTTGACCTGACCTCCACCCTCTGCCACATCACCCACCACCACCTGCACAATTGGTTGGGCCCACCTAGCCTCTGGCCGAACCAAACAAGAGCAACAAATGATGTATGTTGCATAGTTTTAGCCCTGTACACCTTATTTTATGCACCTAGACTAAACCCACCTTCAAACCCATGTGTAGGCCGACCCTTACACACCCAAACCTGTCCCAATTCCCTGAGTTAGCTGAGCCTAATCACTGCCTAACTGAAGTAAATGAGGTTGAGAACAAGTGCAATTCATTCGATGTTGTTTTGGGCTTTGAATTCTAAAGTTATTTGATGTTTAAATCGTGTTGAAACTTACATATATTTGTATTGTTTTATGTAAATGTTTGAACAAGTCAAATTGCTTTGGCTCTCCATTCTCAAGTCATATCCATGTCATCATGCCTTCATTGTGTTGCATTGTGTGCTTTGGTGGATATCTCCAGCTTTGAACTTGTGAGTTATTCTCACCAGACAATATGTACATATATAACTAGTAAATTGACCCCTTTTGAATCTGTAAAAGGCATTATCATGTTACGCCTGCTATATTATGATTTTATGATGTTCACCCATGCTTAAACACCTGTTACAACATCTGTTACTGTTATATTATGTTGTTCTGCTATTTTATCAGTTTATCACACTGCTAGTTCCCTTTTGATTAGAATAACTATGGGTTGAAATGATGCATACCCGAACGAACTTTAGAATAGGGAAAATCGTTATGGGCTGAAATGATAGGCCTAAACGATTTTCAACTTATTTTATTTATTTGGGACTGCGGGTTTAAAATGATAAAACCTGGATTTTTTCTTTGTAAATTACGGGTTGAAATGATACATTACCCGTATCACTTTACCTAGCGTAGAAAATTATATACAGGCCCGTAGTTAAAATATGTTTTTCTAAAAATTTTAAAATATTTTAGAAATTTAATTATTATAATATTTTGATTTAAAATTAAATAAAAATATAATTTTTATAAAGTATTGTTGATTTTCTGGAAATCGTAAGTTAAATAAATTATGGAAAAGTTAGAAAATCTGAATGTAAGTTATTTTGGAAATTTTGATTTAATTTTTAATGGAATTTAAATTAACTTTAAAATATGATAAATTTATGATATATTGAATTTTTAATTTAATTTAAAATGATTTGTATAACATATTAATGATTTTTGAATAAAGTTAATATGTTAATGAGTGAATATTGAGTTGAATTTGGAAATATAACTTAAATTGGAATTTATGAATTTGGTTTAAAAGTGAAATTTTAAGTTAAGTTAAATAAAATGGAATAAAGTTATATTTGAAAATTTAAACTTAAATGTTAAGTTGAAATTTAATGTAATGAATTTAAATTTGAATGTTGAAATTTAATAAGTGAATTATTAATAAATATTGATTTTTGGAAGGAAACTTAACTTTATAAAATCATGAATTTAAGGAAAATTAAATGATGCTTATAAATGTGAAAATGTATGATTTTATAAGTTAAAAATGATTTAAATAAAAATATAAGTGTTTGTAAATTCTATTGAATGTTTGAAGTTAATTAACAGCATTTTAATACTGTCTTTTGTTAAATTTAATTGTTTTTGAATGTAACTTTCTGTAGCATTTTCTAAATGCTGCGAAACTTGAATTTTCATTGTTTTAATAAATTTAAGTGCATAAATGAACATTGAAAAGTTTAAACTTTTAGCATTTAATAATTTAATTATTAAATGTAATAACTTCATTTTTATGATTTAATAATGAAGTAATTTGTTTTGAAATATAACTATTTGATATATTAAAATGATTGAAATGTGGTTACGAAAGATATGATATTTTGATATATTAAAATGATTGAAATGTGGTTTCAAAAAGATATGATATTTTGATATATTAAAATGATTTGAAATGAAGTTTTGAAAGATATGATATTTTGATATTAAATGATTTGAAAAATGGAGTTTTGAAAGATATAATATTTTGATATTAAAATGATTTGAAAGAAGTTCTGAAGGATATGATATTTTGGAAATGAAGCTTTGAAAGGTTATGATATTTTGATATATTAAAGTGATTTGAAAGGAAGTTTTGAAAGGATATGATAATTTAATATATTGAAATGGTTAGAAATGACTTGATATTTATTTTGATACATATTTGAATTGAAAGATATGGTATGATGATATATTGAAATGGTTTGGAAATGATTTAATCTTTATTTTGATAAAGATTTGGGTCGAAATGATATTTTATTTTGAAGTATATAATATTGTTTTAAAGTTATAACTAAGGGTTATAATAACGATTGGTTGTTAAAGAGACCGGGATCAGATATTGTCTTATAGCTGGCCAATACCCGAAACCACTTTAACAACTGTGTATGCGGTGGAGATTCCAGAATGAAGTAGGATGGTGGCAGCGTTCTCGAGGTATATTACGTGGACCCAACTCCCGTGAGTTGGCATATATGACTAAAACAGGAGCTATACCGGGCTACACAAAGGGTCGCACCCTTTCATCGAGCATGCTCCATCGGAAACCATTCTATTACTTTTGTGATTCGATATGCAGCGCCACTTTGATTCGGGGGTATTGTTTGAGGTGGGCGGAAGCTGCTGGCTTGCCGTCACCACTGGTCCGGGAGTGCAAACGGTGTATCCACCCTGGCATTGCCTCGCGTGCCGTGTCATATCCTTATATCGAGCCCACTACGATTTTGGTTTTTAAGATCCGACCGCGTTAAGGTTCACCATCCCCTTAACGATATTTTCTATATGATTATACTTTACTGATTAGACACTACTGTATATAGCGTATATTACTACATAGTAAATAGTTTAACGGATCCTTAGAGGATGGGCGGTCCTAAGCATCTTCTAAGTTACTTGTACCTTTACTACAGTTCACTTGAGTTGGTTTACATTGTATAAGTATGTATGTCCTGACTCGAGTGTTTGTATTTTTATTTACGCTCGAGTCAACCTGAGTTATTCACAGATTTGGAATTCCACTTTCTGGAGATTGGAATCGCTGGAGATTATCTACTTGTCAAGTTTTATCTTTTCAGCCTGTTGGTCCTTTCCAGCTATTGTATTAGTAGATAACTATGTATTGAGACTTCTCTTGTACTTCGTTTCTTCTGTTGTGTCTTATGTAACTCTGATATATTTATATAGTACCTTCATGAACTACTATCTCTTTTACTTCCGCTGCATTATTATTACTCTGTGTCTGTGATCTGTGATTTTTATTTACTGTATATTCTGAGGTTTGCCAAATTTTTATTTACAACGCGGTATTTTGATCAATTCAATTCTGGCATGAGTGTCTACCTGTACACTTATAATGGATGCGAATGGTTGAAAATATCGAGTCGTTACAGACCACATACGAGTGGCCGAAACTAAATCATAGATTTCTAGCCAAACGATGATTAGATTCGAGAAGTGAATCATTTCAGTGGGTTACGCTAGTCGAGAGCTTCGAAATAATATATAATATGATATATTTTTGTGAAGTTTGATTTTGAAACTGAATATGAAGTAGAATTAGGGTTTTGAGATTGAATTTATTTCCACCGTTGAAAAGAAAGAGATAAGCAGAAGTTGATATACGTACATAATAAGAAAAATAACTGCTAGGTTTAGGAAATAACTATTTATATTAACAAAGCCCGATAAGAAAATGAACACATATCGAATTGATTTGAAACGACAATAACGACCCGAAAAGCCCTTTCTGCTTTTGGAACGAAAGTAGGTCGTTCCATATATTCAAATAAATGATTTTGATATTTTTAAACTCAGTGGAACATGTTTCATGACCTAATTCCATCATATGAAGAAGTTAGCTTTAAAATCAGTTTACTTCAATTGAGTTCAACTAAATTGATTTTTACGTGGTTCAAGCCCGCATGATCAAACGACAAGTCTGATCGCTATGAAACTTGAATCATACAGTAATTCATTGTTACAGATCCGATGAAACTAGTTTCGTCGAAATCCGAGACAGTGGCCAAAATGAATATTTTCACGTTAATTAAATAAATTAATATTAAATTAATAAAATCACTTTTAGTTCAAATTTAATAGCTTTTTATCATTTTTGATTACTTAGATATTTGCAATAATTTAAAACAAATTTACATGTCAATTAAATGTTAATTATTTTACTAGTTACAGTGTTTAATTTCAACTGAAAATAAAATCCAATTAATTATATTTAAATTCCAATAAAATGATTTAATTTGACTTCAATCCTTTTTTATTCAATCAATCATTCTCTAAGGACATAAAGTTAACATTGGTTTATATCTTATTACATTAATATTCTCCAATTTCATCTTAATTTCCATTAACGTAATATTTAATTACATTTAATTTCAATTGATTTCCAATTTAATTCAATGGCTTAAATAAATAGGTAATGTATCACAATGGTTACCTTTTAATAAATTTAAATCACATTTTGTGGTTTTATTATTTACAAATATATGTTATAGATACTTACACAACACTGATTTCATCCAATTACAATTTATTGCATATTTCTCGCCAATTAATATAACATTTAAATTATTTCCTTATTTAAAGTCTATAAGCAATTATAACTTTTAGTCGTTGTAATTTATTAGAATTACATTTAAAGTAGTTATCAGTTACCTTGGATTAATACTATTAAATTTCATTCTATTCATTTATTACATTAAATTTACATTATTAAACTTAATTCTAATTAGTTTTATCGTTCATACGTCATAAATTTTGCTCCCTTCCAACATTAAGTTATAAAATCTTCTTAAACTCAATATTTTAATTATTGAAAACTACGGGTTGTTATACTCTCCCCCACTTAAAACTTTTCGTCCTCAAAAAGGAAAAAGAAGGGAATAGAGGGAATTAGTATATCTTATTCAAAATATTAAATTTGTAAAAATTAATTTGCATAGCTAAATAATTTAAATAAAATATGAATTTATAAACAATTAAACCCTTATATTTTCAAGTTAATAAAAGTTTGAAAAACGTTTTCGCAAAAAAAAATTGAGTCCAAAATTCATAATTTTTTTGGGTAGAGTCTCCTTTATACGGAGAGGTCTAGGAGAAATAACAATATCAATAATAACAATGTATATCATATATTTTAAAATAAAATATCCCAAACCACGGGAGAAACAATATAATATCGCTATAAAACCGTAATCCGAGAACGTACCTATTTGTCGGGAAAACAATGCGTAATTTATGAAACCAAAAGCGATGGCAATTGCTTCCATAAACCTGTATTTTACTTATGTAATCCAAAAGAGTAAATATTAAGTAAAAGAGAAATATTTAAGTTTTTTAAACTAATAAAAACAAAATAATCACAACGTAACAATAATCAATCGCAAACAAACAGTACAAACTTCATTTTCAACAAAGAAACAATCATCCATCTATAGCAACCAAAACAAATGGTTTGTTCGGGTTCAGAAATTTGTTATCGTGTAAAACGATAAATAAACTGCTAAGTATACCATACACTCAACCATCTTAGATAAAACTCAATAGATTATTTTCAAATTTTTATATAGTTAGATTTCCTAATCATTCCATAAACCAATACAAACAAAATTTCAAATGTCGATTAAGTTTATTCTTATAAATCTCATTTCATATTTTTTATTGTTTTTCAATTTCATATAATGTTTATTTAATTAATTTACATTCATCACTTATTAAATTTATTTCTCATTCATACATAAAATTCTATTTCTATTTCTTTGCATCCATTTACTAACATAATCACTTATTCCATTCAATTATTAAAAAAAAATCAATAAATTCATTATTTAAGTGTTACTGTTTTTTCAGTTTACTTCACATTTATTACTTACTTTGATATCCTTTTTACATCGATATTCGTGTGTGAAGCAAATCATACTATTTTTTCCTCTTTTTTTCACATTTATTTCTTTTATATATAACGAGTATGGTGGCACGTCCATTGGACATGTGAAAAGAAGAAAGTGATCAAATTTTCTCCTTGCTACAATTATGGTATTGTGAGAGATTATTGTAAAGTTTTTGCTAATTGTGGAAAAAAAGAGGAAATGATATGTCAACCAAACAAAAGGTGGTGTAAGAAAGAAAATGGATAAAACTGATGATGATAAGCCCGATTAAGTTACATCAAACTTTGAATTATCTATGACATTTTCGGTTTAGTTAATAAGAAATTAATCAAGGCATATTAGTTTTAACATAAATAATGACTAAAATTGTCCTTCGGATAAAGAAAACACATGCATAAGCAATTTATTACTTAATTTTTTTTTTACAAGAGGGATGTCAAAACCTAAGTACAGTAAATAAGATAATAAAAAGTATATAAAACCCGGTCTGCTTACCACATCTCTATAAAGAATTGTGCATAGTATAGTTATAGTACATTCACATGGATAACAACAACACTAAAGAACTGGATAAATTAGCTTTTTATTTAGACTATAACACTTCAAATTCAATTGATATACAAAATTTCATCTCCTTTCAAATTTAAAGTCGTTGCAGTCTCTATTTATCTCAACCATTTGTGAATATCCTTAAGCATCACTAGTGATAGCTATCCAATCACACCAACTCTCTCTTTCTAAATTTGAAGAAGGCCCACTATGCACCGTGGATCCAAACACTTGATGCATTGATATCTATAATTCATGTAGAACTTTGGTTGCTCATTATCAAGTACAAAGCTAAGTAGCATAGAGTACAGAGCTGAATAGCATAGAGGAATTGCTTAGAAAAGGAAGTAAATATATTTTTTAGAGTAGTTATAATATGAAAATGTTTAGAATGATTCTAGGAAGCAATTGTGTAATTATTATGCATAATCGGTTTTCAAAGGGTAAAGTTGTGTGAGAGAACTGATCAAAGTATATATATAGTGTGTTAGTAAAATTTGAACTTATAGTTGCAATACTGATTGAATAGAGTTTACAGATATGTATGGGTCATTGGCATGGGGTACTCTATGCCACTTATAGCATGAAAAAGGAATGTGCTGAGATGAAATGACTTAGCGTAGAGCCTGCACAAACAGAACTAAAACAACTTGTTATGGAGCCTACACAAACAAAACTAAAGAAAGAACTAGGATATGCAAAGGATTAGCCATGAGGAGTTTGAGATGATGTATGCAAAGTATATTTTGGAGAACTTGTCTCTATTCTAAGCAAAAAAATCTCTTAAATTTATCCTATTAATTCAACAATTACAAACTATTGAATATGGATCACACAAATGGTGTCATATATAGTTGCATTAAATATAAAAAATCGTGCCATAAGTATACTTAATATATGTTGATACATTTTCTATATGTGCACCCCTGGAATAACTATTCTTTAAGATGGAAAACGATTGCTTCACTTGAAGTCTATGATTATTTATCTGATAATTATGTGGTAGAAGAGTAACATTTGGCAATAAGAATACTATGATCAAATTATGATAATTGAAGGAAATAAAAAAAATATTGAAACAAAATATATAATATAAGTTACCTGGAATGGCTCTCTGTCTTGCTTGCAATCTAGTAAGAATTTTAGTATCCAAATGAGTAGGATAAATGATAAATATAGAAGAAATCACTGTAGTATTAGCAAAGTGAGTATAAATGACCTTAATAATATACACACAAAGTGTAATAAATATAAACTTCTTTTTCATCTTTAGTTTTAACTATGTAATAAATATAAACAGTGTAATAATTACACTCCTTTGTTGTTGTATTTGTAAATATATAATTAATTTATGTTGTTGTGTTGAATTTCAAATCTACATTGTTTGTATTTGTAGATATATGATCAAAAATTAAGGTAGATCAAACTGAAATTTGTAAACACCTACAAAATTGGATATATAAAAACCTATAAAATTAGATATGAATAGCAATAAATGTTCATAAATGAAAATATCTTTCAGTGATTAAAAGTAATCAAATGAACCTTACATTCTTAATGGTGCTAATACACCACTTAAACAAAATTAATAGGTTAAGGAAATTATTAAAACAAAAGTACACCATAACTATCTGGTTTATGATCATACATATGGTCACCTATGATCGAATCACAAATGCAGAAAACATTGCTGAAACATATTTTGTACTTCAACAATTTTCACTAATTTAGGAAACATAAATTATGGATTAGGCAAGCCTTTTATTTTAGTGCTTATAAATAACTTCAAAAGTTCATATACTATATTATATTGTACTATATTATATTATACTTATAGCTCAATCTTCTTAAAAGAGTTATTTCTATTTGAAAGGAATTGTAAAGCTTCAAGTCCTATTATTGTGTTAAGACCATGATTAAAAATATCTGATTACAACTAAAAACTATGCTTGAAACCAAACCTTGCTAGGGTAGCAGTAAAGACTATAATGGAAGCAGCTGCGATGTCACATGAAAATAATGGAAACATCAGAAGCATCCTAAGAACATGTAGAGACATTTTGTTTGCTAAGGTCTATGCTGAGAAATGTCATTGGTATCGATCAAGAGCCTAAATATAGGAAATTTAGTAAATAGTAATGAATAATTGGAGAAGAAGACCACCAAGTCATAGTTTCACTGACTACCTATTTAATAACCTTTGATAACTTTCTACAATTTTCAGTATATGTAACCACGTCTCAATTATTTTATTGCTTTATCTAACATTTCTTATTAATACTATATATTTTGCATAATCTAAATGGTCTTTATGCATCAATGAAATCTTCGATTTAGGTTGCAAATGATAATCACATCAAGTAAACAATCAAAAACAGACAAAGGTCATGATACCGTATTAAATTCATGTGGTTAGTAGTAGCAAAATGAACTTACAACCCATAGAAAATGGATTGAAATTGAGTTTCAAATTTAATTACATGTTGAAATTTTAGGGCACACCATTTGGTTCTTTAATTTCTGATAAAAATAGTAAGGTTTATCTCATGTTTTATTCATGTTTGAAAGAGTATTCAAATGGTTGGGGAGTTAGTAAATGCTGCAGGCATTGCCAGTTCATGCACTAGTACTAACCTAAAGATATCAAATACAACTTCGGTGTATCAAAATTTTTTATTGAGAATGAAATGGTTCCTTATGCATGTAAAATGATATGTTTAAATTGAAAGATGCCTTATATGAATAGAGAAGTATTTTGGGCACTGAATCCTTGTTAAGGTACTGTCTAAAATAGTTCTATGGATTTTAGCAAAGTGTTTTTACATAAACATCACAATAGAATACCAATTTTGATTAAAATTAGTGGATCTATCTATAAAATATTGAATAAATGGAAGGAATAAAAACCATATTTTAGCAATATATATCAAAATACTCATTAACTCAAATAATTATACGTGACTGAAAATAGCGACCTTCCTGAATTTGTGAATTACCTACGGATTGAGACCAAGTGTGAAATTTTTTTCAGCTAATTACCAAGAAGTTGATAGCGGTAGCCAGTTTATCTCGCTTACTATACTTAGCTGCAATCAAATTGCAAAAACTGAAAGGTTAACATTAGCGAATGGTTCATATAATTGGAAGTAGCGATTAATCTATAAACAAAAAAAAGTAGGCATACCTGCTTCCGAGATAGGAAACAAAAATTAAGGATGTGCAGATGGGATGGAAATCAATATGCTCACGATTTATGGAAGATAAACATGAAGGAGTGGAGGTGTAAGATAAGTAGTTAGCCACTATTTGAAAATGTGGATGGAACAGAAATTTGACTAAAGTTTTTGAAAAACGTACATCTTTAGTTAGTCTTTAACATAATTTATATTTTTGAATCAACGTACAAAGTATTACGATAAAAAATGCATTGTATAAAAAACAGAGACTACCAACAATGCAAGTAATCATGTTTATATGTAATGCATCTTGCAAATAATCGCAAATCATATGATAAAAACTAACCAATGATTATGATAATTAAAACACATCAATATATTTTGAAAATGTTATTTAATCAACTATTTTTTAAACTCATTTTAATGACTGAAACATCCACTTTGAACATTTCGAAATCTATTTATTAACTAACTGATGTTTTAATACAACGTATGAGTAATCAAGTTTGGAATATGCTCAGTGGTTCTTGAGCAATGCTCAAATGATAATTTAGTGGCTTGAAGAGCTATGAGTGGCTGAGACAACAATGAAAAAAAGTAGCACAACTCTTTCGTTTTTTATAAGCAATGTAGATAAATATTCTCAGCAGTTTAAAGAAAAATTCAAACGATGATTTCTAATGAAACTAATACAATTAAAGTATAAAACTTTGTTACAATACAACACTAACTGACCCCAAGTCTTATCTACAACCGATATAATACGATTTGAATTCGATGATAAGAAATGCGAATTTATTCATTTTATTCACGATGACATAACCCTTTTCTAAATAGCTAACTCCACAGTAATATAATAATTATCATACCTATCACATTGATTATTTACTTTGCACGTCTTAACCTGCACGTATAAACGATCCTCTCAATAGTGTAGCCTAGTAACATGTCCATTCGATTAGATTTCATCCATTGCATCTCACTTAAGGATTGTACTCTCTTTACATTTCTTCCTACCCTTGATCTCCACTTATTTATTAAAATCACTATCAAGGTTTGTATAGATATGATATAGTAATTTCAAAGGAAAAAATATTTTTCTTTTTTCAGCCTTAGGTCATAATTTATGGAAAATAGAAACAACAACAATGCTAAATAACATACATGTTAAGTTACTTATAAGCTACATATCTTAGTTTGGTGTATTAACAGTTTGAAATTTTATGCATCTTGCTTCATATTGGGTAATATAAACCAACCGCTAAAGAATAATAATCAAAATAAGTATTTGTAATTTCCATAAACACATTAAATGCATCAAAAAAAGAACAAATAATGAAACTTGGCATTAATAGGAAGTTCGCTTATAGATCCAGGTCTTGGTCGCATGTTCAACAAAATTGATCATGATTAAAAAACATATCATATATTCTATTAAAAAAAGATACAATGATCACATAAATAATCACATAAATCAACTTCTAAAAAAGAGCCTTTTAAAATAAATTTGGATCTAACCTTCATATGTGTCTTGCCACAAACAAAAGATAAAGAACCAAGGTCAAATCGGCGGATCAACCTGCATGCTTTTAAACCAACATTTATGTAAATATGTTAGTTGAATAGTGATATATGCAACACCATAGGATTTTGGGTCTACTTCACAGTTACCCACTAATCCACCTTTCGCACATAGGCCTGTTTTGAACAGTAATAGGAATATATGTGTAGACTTTCTACAGTTAAGTTTCGTTTATGTCAAGCTAATGCAAATAAACTGCATCACTAATGTAAGAAAGTATTCAACTGTAAATGAACAACACATTGGCAGTTTTTCAATATCCTGACTAATTTACATGCTTTTAGTATTGCTTTTATTTCATTCATCAGATGCAGTTGAGTTATCAAAAGACAAAGATTACATGAGCAATCATGCATGATATATGAAACTGATCGAAAATAGAACCCAATTCATGGCCTAAAGTTGACAAATATTTATGTTGTTTTACTGTTTTGACAAATAAGTTTGTTTTCACTGTGAAAACATAATGTTTGAAATCTCGGAGGAAAAAAAATCAAAAACAAAAAAAAATCAATCAAATCAAAATAAATTAGACCCAACATATCTAGTACCTTCATCAATATCACTTGAATCATCCAACCATCAAGTGAATTACAAATACTAATTTCTCATTTCATCAAACTAAGTGCAATATCTACAGCGTATGGGTAAGGCTGAACAATGACGCCAACCACTACGTAAAAACAAACAAACAAAGCAATTTGCAAAAATGAGACATGGTAATAAAAAAGAAGATTACTAAATCATGTAGTGAAGTACTTGAACCTCTTACAATGAAGAATGGTTGCAACTGCAATTGTTCAGCCATCCTCTATGGAAATGCCATTTGAATCATGCAATGAAATTATAGACCAAGGTCCAAATGGCTAGTGGTAAATTTATTAGCATTAATAGTAAGTAAGTTGCAGATCATGTATTAGAAAACCAAACTAACTAACAAATTCTAAAACTATTTAACTCGACGGTACTTACATAAGAATAAGATCCAAGTTCAATGTTCTTGATATGTTTGTAGAAAGCAAATGAATATGGGGATTGTCATGTTCATATGTCCATAGAAAACTCCACTGCATTTCAGAAAAACTAAACATTCCCTCAAATAGTAGAACCTTGCATGAGAAACATAATTTCGACCCAAGCTACACTACCATTTAAAAGTTATTAGACCTAGATTCCAAAGAGCATAGTATGGAAAGAGATAATCAACCACAATGGAACTGGGCTTCTGTTTGATATATAGATTTTTTTTTGTGAAGTGGCTTCTATTTTTATAGTAAAATTTAGCATAAGTTATGTAACTCTCTCACAATCGAACCCAATAATTTATGTAATAAAACTTCAAATTAATGCAATATAAATGTAACTAAATTTAAAACTAATCACGCAAGAATAAAAACACTAAAAAGTAATCTATGAACGGAGAAACCCCCCAAAAAAAAAGTTGAAAATTCATAACTGAAAGCAAACAATCCAAAATTTATACAAATCTGAAGCCACGTTCTTTGACTACTGCAAATTAATTTGGATTCCAATGATCAAGACTGACGGAAGAAGAGAAATTTGTGGTTCATTTGAAAGTGGGGTTTCTGTTTACAATAAATGGATGCGAATGGATGAGAACGTGGAAATGTGAGTTGGCTTCCACTACTTTTTTAATGACGTAAATAGCCTTACAAAACTATGTGGAATATTTTCACAAGAAGGTTATTGTAGGGAACTTGCAAAAGCCTTCACTTTGACCCTTTGACCAAGGGTTTTGCTTTATAGTATAAGATAAAATATTCACTTTTACTATTCATGTTTACTTTATATATGACTTCAACCATTACTTAAGTTTATAATAATTTACTTTCAGTGTTCACTTTTTACTATTCAAACTGATTATAAATAGCTTAAAATGTTAACTTAAGTTTATTATCTTTTTTCTTACATTATTCACTTTTCTATTACATTTGATTAGTAACATTTAAAACTATTAACCTAAGTTCATAACAATTTATAATACCAGAATTCTTATTTATAAAAGTAATTCCATTGAACGCTTTCATTATTTAAGTTTCACTTGTATAATATTCTATTACATATCCCTATTTAAATTACAACTTTTTACATTTTGGTAAGTTATATATATGTCTTTTAGAGTGTAATGGAATGTTACACAAGTTCATCTTATTCATTTGGAAAACAAAATGTTCAATAGTTATCATTTCTCATTTTTCATATCCCTTTGATTTACAGTTTACAAAATTTCAATTTCTTATAATTTCATTAATCACTTAGAATCTAGTTTCTAACTACACATATTAAAAGTTTCCAATTATTAAAACAGTCAAGATTTCATTTCATCTCTACTACTAATAAAGAAAATTGGTTGAACTAATTTACTCGGTGTCTTTTTGAAATTCCAAAAATGCCCTTGCTTTCCGTTTATATGTTTGCACTTAAACAAAATATCAACGTATACAAGCATGGGTCCATACTAGTTATAATAATTGAAATTTCCAATTTGTAGAAAACTTAAGAACTAAATACCAAGTTCTTTTTCAATTATTTTAAAATAATATATATATATATCTTTTATATATATATATATATCAAATCACATTTGGAAACTAAAATTAAGATTTATTTATCAAAACAAATGTATGGTAAACTACTACAGCGGTCTTTCCACTTATAAACTTGAAAATGAATGTTGATGATGCATGCACTCATCATCGAAATTATTTTCCAGCAATAGAGTAGGGAGTACAGAACTTATTTCCTTCCAAAAATCCTTTATTCTTTCAAATCATATTGAAATATCTATTAGAAAATACTTCCAAATATTACTGCTATTATATTCCAAAATCTTTTGAAGGCAGTTTCAATATTCTAGAACTTACGTTCTCAAATTTTCAATTCATGTTTACTTTATTTGTAAATTCTATTTTAAAACCAATATTTATAAATTCCACTTTCTAATAAACAATTATGTCACATCTAATCATATTATTCTTTTACATAAAAAATATAATACTAGGTAAAATTATTTAATTTACTTATATTTCAAAACAATATTGTGTCGGTCTGCCCTATTTAGTGTTTAGAAATCTCTGTCGGTGCCATAGCATCACATGTGCTGACTGGAATTTATAAATACTAACAGAACAAATTAACGCAATACTAAAACCTTTTATAACACTAACAAATATTCTCTCTCATATATATACACTCAATGACTCATTCTAGGGTATTACTACGTATCTTTAATGAGTCAGCCCCCACAAAGCTAACGTTATCACTAAACCTTAGCTTTAATACTAAATGTAACGACCCACCTTTTTGGTTGGTTTAAATCGACAATAAACCACACATGTTAAACTCAAATATTCAAAAGGGAGGATTGTTATGGGATAAATAATAAAAAAAATAGAGAAAGAAAAAAAAAAAGAATCTCACTACGAAAAGATAAAATATAATAATCAAATAAACAGTTCACGAAGTTGTTTTACAAATAACATTTGATTACACTTGTAAAATACAAAATCAGAGTTACATATAACAGGAGTAAATAAATAAATGCAGCGAATTAAATGTAATAAATAATGATAATATTTAATCTTCATGTTTCTCCTCCAAAAAACAGTCTTCGACAAACTGAAAAGCTTAGACTGACCTGAGTGAATTGAAAAGACAAAATACTCGAGTCAAAACTAAAAGATCTTTTGTAAGTTAAATCAATTGTCAATGAATATGAGTGTAACGACGTCGAAGATGTTTACGGGATTTGACATCTCATGTCCAGTGTCAAACGCGAGTGCAATAACTTAAGAGATGTTTGCGGTTCCATCTCCTAGGGATCCATTAAACTACCTACGTACATATTACAGTACGCTATTATAATAGTGTCTATGGTAAAGTATTAGAATAGCATTAAGGCATTGCCCATATCTCCCTTAACACATTATATAATGTTGTAGTCTATACAGTATTATAAACTCCACCGTAAACTGGTTGGCTATCAGGGAGCACTCTATGGGTATGACACAAAACAAACTCATAGAAGGTACGATACGGCATGTGAACACGATATTCGAGGCAATGCTAGGGTAGGGTTCTACCATTTGCACTCCACGACTGGTGGTAACACATAGCAGCCACTACCGCCCACCTCGGGACAGACTCCCAAAATCAAAATCAAGGGGTGGCCACCAAATCAATCACATAGTCATCATATGTTATCGAAGAAATATGCCCAATCGGAGGAATGACCTCACGTGGCCCGATATAGCTCATGTTTTAGTGACATCTAAGTTGATTCATGGGAGTCAAGGCTATGTAAATACCTCATACAGAATCGTTCGCCAAACCATCTTACTTCATTCTGGAATCTCCACCACGTACACAGTTGTTAATGTGGTTTTCGGTATTGGTAGAGATTATGACAATATCCGATCCCGAACTCTTTAACAACCAAATGCTTATTTCACACCGGATGGTTCCTTTACATCTTGAAAGTCAATTCATAATTAATATCAAAATATCATACTTGATTTCAAATTATATTAATCCTATTCACTTTAAAAACCATATTCGCTTTCAAAATCATTGTAACGACCCGTTAAATTTGATGATATTAAATGAGTTAATTTAATATGATTTCTAATCTAATTTAGAATGAAATAAAGGTCTTAAGATTTTATTTGGGTAAATGTAGGAATTAGATATAGTAACTGTAATTTAAGGTTAACAATTTAAATGTTTATATGGAAATAGATTTAAATAACGTAAATTGGCGTTTGTGGTTATAAGTTATAATTTGTTGATTTAATTGGGTTGTGAAATTTATTCTGGAAAAATATAAATCGGAAATAGTATTAATGAAATAATAACTGAATTGAATTGCAACTATATTAATGAAAGTAAATTTTATTTAGTGGATGTCAACATTGAATAAATTTGTTTAAAATAAAAAGATTTAAATGCATGTTGGATAGAATATATAATTGTTGGATTAAGTGGTAAGTAATTAGAATTTAATTCTATAAATTTGGAACTGAATGTATGTAAATAAATTTTGTAGGAATAAGTTAATTAACAATCTATTTGTGCATACCCGATTTAATTGAAATAACAGAAGGACAAGAACTTGATTTGCCTAGGTATGTATATATTGATAAACTATAACTAAGTAGGAAGTTTGGTAGTAAATAGGAAATAAGATGACAAAGGCAACTAGTAAATTAATAAATGAATTCATAATAATAAGTAGTAATTAATGCATAAATATATTTGGCATTTGGGATAATTACCAAGTTTTACCCATTCATCTAATTTATTTAATTGAATCTAAATCTATGGAAACATTTTTGTTATTAATGGTTGTAAGTGATTTTGAATGTAAAAGGGTAACAATTATTTAGGTTAACCATTCATTGAGTATATTAAGTTAAGGATGGAAATAGATTGAAATAAATCTAAATTTATTTATTTTGTTTTGTTAATATGTTCTAGTTAATAAAAGGGAATTTATAAGAAATGAAGCCTGCACTAATAAAGTATATTATAATTCAAATGTTATTTATACACATAAAATGTCTATTTACTGTATAGAAAGAGTCTAAATCAATAAATGAATTTATTGAGGTTCCAATTTATAATTTATAACATTTAATGTAGACTCAATTAATTAATTGACTTAAATTGTGTTGTTAGCGTAGGGTTGTTTTGTAATTGAAATAGTTAATTCTATAAGATGAAGTTAATGCTAATTTTATTTATAATTGGACCTTTTGTTGATATAGATTTTAGAAAGCAGGATTTATAAATTTATTTGAGTGTCAAATTCAACAATTGCATTTATTGCATAATTAGATGGAATTTAACGGTTAAATATTACGTTATTGAAATTAAATGGACTGTGAGGATAATAATGTGAAATCATGGACCAATGTTAGTGGCATCCTTGTTTTGTAAAAGGTGAGAATATAAAAGTTGAAATCTAATAAATGGGTTTTGAGAATTTAATTTATAAATTCCTAAATATAAGGAAGTGGAGAAATTAACACTGCAATTGATAGACTTATCAAATTTTAATTCATGTCTAAACTTGTTAAATCATTGAAATTGATTGAGAATTATATAAGCGATAAAATTTGGCCAATTTTAGAATTTAGATATAAAATTGGATTTTTATAATTTATTTTAATTTATTTAATTATTATAAAGATAGCCATTTTGGCCACGGACTCGGATTTCGACGAAACCAGTTTCATCGGATCCGTATCGGTGAATTATTGTAGGGTTTCAAGTTTCGTATCGATCGGACTTGTCGTTTGATCGTACGAACGCGAAACGCCTTGAAATCGAGTTAATTGAAATCAATTTGAAAACTTTGTTTTCAGCATAACTTCTTCATACGATCGAATTTGGACGTGAAACTTTTTCCATCACGTTCAGAATATTTTAAAATACCTATTTGGATATATGGGTTTAATAAATTTCGTTCCGGGGTCAGAATGGGCTTTTTGGGCCAACTACCGTTTAGCACGTTCGTAATTCATGCCCACCTAGCCTGCTACAATTTGTCTATATATATGTTGTGATAAACCCTAGCCTCCATCTTCTATCATTTGTCTGTACGTTCATTGTATTCATCTCTTCTCTTCCTCAATGGTTGCAGAACCTAGATCTATCTGCAGTTCAAAATCAAAATTCAAAATTCCCAGAAAAATTCGAGAAAAATATATGTCATAGTTCACGAGATACGTATTTTGCTGGTGTGATTCGTTTTTCGATTCGGGTCTCAGTTTTTCCAGAAAACCCTTGTTTATCCACGGCCGTTCATCATCATCGCAAAAAAATTCGTCGGATGGCGAATCCCTTTCTGGGTATTGTAGAGTGGACCGAGGGGGATGCATCTATGCAGTTTATCTGGTGAATCGACGGTTGGATTAGCTTGGAGATTCGAATTAGGGTTTCAAGGAGTGGTGGCGCATGGCGTTTCTGGTGGCGTGGGGGGTGCCGCTGGGTGCGCCTCGGCTAGGCGTGAAGAATGGAGGTGGTCGGCGTTAGGTAGGAGGCCGGTGGCGGTTGCAAAACGTGGTCAAAGGTGCGAGTCAACATTCTGCTATGGGTTCGATTTTATGATGCTTGCGTTCGAACGGGGGGGGGGGGGGGGGGGAAGATAATTGCCTGGACGTGAAAGTTTCACAGATGACGTGGCAAACCTTAGTAAGTGATGTTTATTTTGTTTTATTTAACTTTGAATTTTTGAACGTTTATCGCTATAACTTTCTCATACTTAGTCCGATTCACGCGAGATTTTTTTTGTTTGGATCGTAATTAAATTCCAGATCTGTTGACACGGGTTTGGACTAATTCAGAGACCGTCGAATTTTTGGGTTTAAATTGAATTTAAATTCAATTTAAATTCAAAAGGTGAGTGTTTTAACCCACTCACAACTTCTAAAAGTTTTTATGTTTGTTAAATTTACTTTAGATATGAGTATAGATTTATTTATAACTGTTTGGCATGTTTTGTTCATCATATTTGCTAAATTGCGTTATTTAATTTAACTGTTAATTTATTTTATTTATTGCATATTAATTGACAGTTAGAATTTATTTATTTGCATAGGAACTTCTAGTAAACAGTTATAAAATTTATTACTAAATATAAACTGTTAGTTTAATAGTTGATTAAATTTATTTTTGAATATAACCGCCAGTTATTACATGATATATATTATCAGATATATATTGATATTGAATTATTATTGGATGATGACTGTGATTTGGATGATGGATGATGTTGATGAATGGATGTTTTATTTTATATCATTAAACTGCAAGTTATCATGCATTTTTCGTTTCATTCGGGATTGTGGTTTGAAATGATATACAACCGCAAAATTTTATTTTTAAATTGCGGATCGAAATGATAAATATCTGTATCACTTGACCATAGGATAGAAAATTTTATACAGGCACCGTGGTCTATATATAAAATTTTTAAAGTAATTTCTATGGTTTGGATGGGATACGATTTATAAGAATTTTTGATTTTGATATTTTATAAATATTATTCTTCTATATATGTAACATATGAAGTAAAAAATTTTGAATTTAAGCCTATGTATAAATCTGTTAAATTAAATGGAAAATTTGAGAAAATGGAATTTGATAATATATAAATTTTTGTTTAAGTTTGGAAATTTTTAAAGGTATGATATTTATAACTGTATTTTTCAAGATAAATTTAAAATGAATATTCTAGTATAATTAAATTGAAGAAAATATTTAATTGCTAGAAATTGGAGTTTTATTTATGGATTTTTATGTGAATATTCAAGACTAAATAATAGAACATTTAATTTGTTGAAAGAATAAATTCCAACTTTAGTTTTGAAATATTAATACTCCAAATGGATATATATATAGAAATTCAAGTGGTTTTGCAACTTGAAAGTGATATTTAAATTTATGGTTTAGACTTTAAATAAAGAAATATATTTGTAAAGCCATGGAAATTATTTTTCTTTACAAAGTAACTTTAAAGTTAAACCATTTATTTACATTCGTTGAATATCCGAACCATTCAAGTTTTAGAAGCTATGGTTTTAAAATTTTAAATTTCGAAATATTATGCTTTGAAAGTATATTTCAAATATTTGGTTTCCAGATATTTTAAATTTTAAACCAGTATGATTTTGGAAAAGAATTATATTTGAGATAAAATGATATCATATTGTTTGGGTTTAAATTGATATCGTATTCATAGTTTTGAAATGGAAAATTTTATTCTGGTTTTAAAGTATAAACTATTTTTAAATGACCGCGGTGTTATAATAACGATGGGTTGGCAAAGAGACCGGGATCGGATATGGACATACTCTCTGTCGATACCGAAAACCACTTTGACTAACCGTGTACGCGGTGGAGATTCCAGAATGAAGTAGGTGGTGGCGACGTTTCCTGTAAGGTAAATACGTGGACCCGACTCCCGTGAGTTGGCATAAGGTGGCTAAAACAGGAGTGATTCTCGGGCCAATGAGGTCATACCTCTGATCGGACGCTCCTCTTCGATATTATACTTTGACTTTGGATTGATTCAGTGGCAACTTCTATTTTTGATTTTGGGGGAGTTTGTTCGAGGTGGGCGGTAACTGCGGCTACGCGTTTCTACCAGCCCGGATAGCAATTGGTATATCTACCCTGGCATTGCCTAGTTGTGCCGTGTCACCTACCATACCGAGCCTTTACTACGAGTTTTGTTTTGTACGATACCTTATGGAGTGCCCTCTGACGACGCCCAGTACGGGGGAGATTACGGTACTGTGTAGACTATGGGAATATATTCTGTGTTAAGGGCTATATGGGTAACCCCTTAACGCTATTAAAAAGTAAGTTTATTTTACAATTAGACACTATTATAATAGCGCAATATACTACATAGTAAATAGTTTAACGGATCCTTAGGAGATGTAAATCCCGAGCATGTCTTGAGTTACTGCACTCATATTTACTCCTGTTGATTTAACTCACATAAGATCTTTTAGTTCTGACTCGAGTGTTTTGTCTTTTCAATTCGCTCGGGTCAGTCCGAGCGTTTCAGGATTTGAGGATTTAGCTCTGGAGGACGAAGACGAAGATTTGTATTACTAGTATCTACTATATTATTCCACTACACCATTTAATTCCGCTGCATTGATAGTATTGGTATGGGTAACTCTGATTCATTGTACAAGTAAAATAAAATATTTTGTAAAACAGTTTCATGAACTGTATATTTGATTATTATATTTTATCCTTCCGCTGTGAGATTCTGTTTTGTTTTATTTCTTCTCCGTTTTTCTTATTTACCCCATAACAATCCGCCCTTCCGTATGGTTTGAATCGACATGTGTGTCGGTTTAAAGCGTGCGAAAAGGCGGGACGTTACAGTTGGTATCAGAGCTTTAGTTTAGCGATAAACCTTAGCTTTGTGGGGTTTGACTCTTTGTTAATAGGGTAGTAATACCCTATGGGAGTCGCTGAGTGTATATATATGAGAGAGCGTATTTGTTAGTGTTATAAAAAGATTTTAATACTGTGTTAATCTGTTCCGTTTTGTATTTATACATTCTGGTTGATGCATACGACGCTATGTCATCAATAGGGATTTCTAAACACTTAATAGGACAGACCGACATAATATCTGTTTTAATATAGGTGAATGAAATAATTTTGCCTATTTTATTTTCTATATATAAAATAAATTTTTCCAAAAAGATATATTTTGTTGCAATAGATTGGTTGTTAGGAATAAAATTTATATATAATAGGTAAAATAAGATTGAAATTAAAATCAATGGAAATTGAAAATTTTAGGACTTAAGTCCGGGATTTTGAAAAATTGCTTTCAAAGGATTTTGAAAAATAATAATTTTGTTTATAAGTATTTTCCAATATAAATATTTCATTATAATTCGGAAAAATTGTTTTAAAGAAGATTTTGAAGAAAAAGTTTTGTACTTTCCTCTTTGTCGCTGGAAAATAATTTCGATGATGGCGGCCGCATCATCGACTTTCATTTTCGAGTTTCGAAGGGGGAAGGCCACTGTAGTTGTTATGCTGCAGATCCATTTTTGAAAAAAAAAATTTAAATTGCTTTAAATATAATTAGAGGTATATAAGTTATAAGAATAATTTATTTATTATTTTAAAATAAATCAAAATTTTACCCGGTATTTAATTATTAATTTCCATTAATTAATTGTTTCGATTATTGTAGTGAAATGAAGGGTTAGTAATAAATAATTGGAACCCTTAATTGAAGTAAAAATTTAATATAATAGATAGATAAGAAAAAAGGTAAATAAGTGTTGTAAACCTTAGAAATTGAATTAATGAAATTCTTTATTGATAAGAATTGATGCTATAAAGTTGTAAATGTAAGTTTAATTAAAATGTTAATATAATTAAAACAATAGAATGGAAGCATTAAAAAAATTAAAGGTAAGCTGAAATTGTAAAACTTATGGAACAATGAATTAATAATAGTTTCAATTACTGTAATGAATTGGAACGTAGCTAATTAATAAATTTCACTCGCTGTAGGAAATAAGAGATTTTATGATAGGTTATAAATGGTATTAAATGAAATTTGAAATTTGTAACCTACGAAATATTGAACATTTAATTAATCATAGGTAAATAGAAAACTTGTATAACTTCCAAATTTCACCCTTATATAACATATATATAACTTACCAAACATTTAAAAGTTGAAATGTTAATAAGTGATGTAATAGAAATTTGTACAAGTAAAAGTAGGTAGTGAAGTATTCAATAAATTTGCTATTATAAATGAGAATTTAATGCTGTAAACTTAAGTTATAAATTGAAATCTTACTAAAATTAAAGATAAGTATTATTAATAGGTGATTTTAAACTTAAGTAAATAAAATGTGATTCTTTAATAAATAAAGATTGATGTGTAGGGTTATTAACTTAAGTATGATTTAAATATTACTAGTTTAATATAATAGAAAGTAGGTAATATAAATAAATGACTGTAAACCTTAGCTAAAGAATTAATAAAAATACTTACTTATAAGAATGGATGTTATAAAGTTATGAATTAAGTGAAATTAAAAAGGGTTGCCATAATTAAATATAATATAAATGTAAGCATTTAATAAATGATTGAAATTGAGAAGTGTATTAAATATAATACAAATAAAAGAAATCTGCATGACCTGAATAAACAATTGTAAGTAATAAGTGAAAATAAATGAAAATAAAAGATAAACTGTTATATGAATGAAAAGGGCAAACAGCTAGTGTAGGAGGTAAAAAATTTATATAAGTTAATTTGATTTATTGGTTTAAATCGACATTGTTTGCCTATGGTTGGTCGGGTAAGGAAATTTGAAGTAGTTGGATGAATAAATAATCTATTCTGTCCCATCTAACACTGTTGAGTAAATGATGCACTGGATAGTTATTTTTCATTCCGTACCATTTCAAGTTTTGAACCCGAACAACTATTTGCTTGTTTGATCGAATGGTTGTTTTGTTGTATATGCTGTTTGTTGAAATTTATGATTGTATATTTAGTGTTGTTAGTAGTTGAAACCATGAAAATATTTCGCTTTGTATAAATTGTTAAACCTTTGGATGTTTATAAGTGAAATGCAGGTTATGGAAGCAATTGCTACTGCTTTTGGTTCCATAATAATAAGCGTAATATGCCCGAAAAATAGGTACGTTTCGGATTACGATTTATAACGCTATTTATATATTTTTCCCGTACCGGGATATATTATTTTGAATATTATATATGATATTTTGTTATATGTAATATTATATTTTCTTTTGAATCTCTCCGTACAAAGGAGACTTTGCCAAAATTTTCTGTAAATTTTGGACTTAGAATTTTGTTGAAAATGTTTTCCAAACTTTAATTATTTAAGTATCAAAGGATATAATGATTATAAAATGGGTATATTTATATAAAGTAATAAATTTAGTAAACTATTGTTTATAAGTTAATATTTGAAATAAGATGTACTGTTTTTTAAATTCTTCCTTCTCCCTTCTTTTTCCTTTTCGGGGACGAAAAGTTTTGAGTGGGGGAGAGTGTAACGACCCGTTAAATTTGATGATATTAAATGAGTTAATTTAATATGATTTCTAATCTAATTTAGAATGAAATAAAGGTCTTAAGATTTTATTTGGGTAAATGTAGGAATTAGATATAGTAACTGTAATTTAAGGTTTACAATTTAAATGTTTATATGGCAATAGATTTAAATAACGTAAATTGGCGTTTGTGGTTATAAGTTATAATTTGTTGATTTAATTGGGTTGTGAAATTTATTCTGGAAAAATATAAATCGGAATTAGTATTAATGAAATAATAACTGAATTGAATTGCAACTATATAAATGAAAGTAAATTTTATTTAGTAGATGTCAACATTGAATAAATTCATTCAAAATAAAAAGATTTAAATGCATGTTGGATAGAATATATAATTGTTGGATTAAGTGGTAAGTAATTAGAATTTAATTCTATAAAATTTGGAACTGAATATATGTAAATAAATTTTGTAGGAATAAGTTAATTAACAATCTATTTGTGCATACCCGATTTAATTGAAATAACAGAAGGACAAGAACTTGATTTGCCTAGGTATGTATATATTGATAAACTATAACTAAGTAGGAAGTTTGGTAGTAAATTGGAAATAAGATGACAAAGGCAACTAGTAAATTAATAAATGAATTCATAATAATAAGTAGTAATTAATGCATAAATATATTTAGCATTTGGGATAATTACCAAGTTTTACCCATTCATCTAATTTATTTAATTAAATCTAAATCTATGGCAACATTTTTGTTATTAATGGTTGTAAGTGATTTTGAATGTAAAAGGGTAACGATTATTTAGGTTAACCATTCATTGAGTATATTAAGTTAAGGATGGAAATAGATTGAAATAAATCTAAATTTATTTATTTTGTTTTGTTAATATGTTCTAGTTAATAAAAGGGAATTTATAAGAAATGAAGCCTGCGCTAATAAAGTGTATTATAATTCAAATGTTATTTATACACATAAAATGTCTATTTACTATATAGAAATAGTCTAAATCAATAAACGAATTTATTGAGGTTCCAATTTATAATTTATAACATTTAATGTAGACTCAATTAATTAATTGATTTAAATTGTGCTGTTAGCGTAGGGTTGTTTTGTAATTGAAATAGTTAATTCTATAAGATGAAGTTAATGCTAATTTTATTTATAATTGGACCTTTTGTTGATATAGATTTTAGAAAGCAGGATTAATAAATTTATTTGAGTATCAAATTCAACAATTGCATTTATTGCATAATAAAATGGAATTTAACGGTTAAATATTACGTTATTGAAATTAAATGGACCGTGAGGATAATAATGTGAAATCATGGACAAATGTTAGTGGCATCCTTGTTTTGATAAAAGGTGAGAATATAAAAGTTGAAATCTAATAAATGGGTTTTGAGAATTTAATTTATAAATTCCTAAATATAAGGAAGTGGAGAAATTAACACTGCAATTGATAGACTTATCAACTTTTAATTCATGTCTAAACTTGCTAAATCATTGAAATTGATTGAGAATTATATAAGCGATAAAATTTGGCCAATTTTAGAATTTAGATATAAAATTGGATTTTTATAATTTATTTAATTATTATAAAAATAGCCATTTTGGCCATGGACTCGGATTTCGACGAAACTAGTTTCATCGGATCCGTATCGGTGAATTATTGTAGGGTTTCAAGTTTCGTATCGATCGGACTTGTCGTTTGATCGTACGAACGCGAAACGCCTTGAAATCGAGTTAATTGAAATCAATTTGAAATCGATTTGAAAACTTTGTTTTCAGCATAACTTCTTCATACGATCAAATTTGGACGTGAAACTTTTTCCATCACGTTCAGAATATTTTAAAATACCTATTTGGATATATGGGTTTAATAAATTTCGTTCCGGGGTCAGAACGGGCTTTTTGGGCCAACTACCGTTTAGCACGTTCGTAATTCGTGCCCACCTAACCTACTACAATTTGTCTATATATATGCTATGATAAACCCTAGCCTCTATCTTCTATCATTTGTCTATACGTTTATTGTCTTCATCTCTTCTCTTCCTCAATGGTTGCAGAACATAGATCTATCTCAGTTCAAAATCAAAAGTCAAAATTCAAAATTCCTAGAAAAATTCGAGAAAAATATATGTCATAGTTCACGAGATACGTATTTTGCTGGTGTGATTCGTTTTTCGATTTGGGTCTCAGTTTTTCCAGAAAACCCTTGTTTATCCACGGCCGTTCATCACCATCGCAAAAAAATTCGTCGGATGGCGAAGCCCTTTCTGGGTATTGTAGAGTGGACCGAGGGGGATGCATCTATGCAGTTTATCTGGTGAATCGACGGTTGGATTAGCTTGGAGATTCGAATTAGGGTTTCAAGGAGTGGCGGAGCATGGCATTTCTGGTGGCGTGGGGGGTGCCGCTGGGTGCGCCTCGGCTAGGCGTGAAGAATGGAGGTGGTCGGCGTTAGGTAGGAGGCCGGTGACGGTTGCAAAACGTGGTCAAAGGGGCGAGTCAACGTCCTGGTATGGGTTCGATTTTATGATGCTTTTGTTCGAACGGGGGAGGGGGGGGGGGAAGATAGTTGCCTGGACGTGAATATTTCACAGATGACGTGGCAAACATTAGTAAGTGATGTTTATTTTGTTTTATTTAATTTTGAATTTTTGAACGTTTATCACTATAACTTTCTCATACGTAGTCCGATTCACGCGAGATTTTTTTTGTTTGGATCGTAATTAAATTCCAGATCTGTTGACGCTAGTTTGGACCAATTCGGAGACTGTCGAATTTTTGGGTTTAAATTGAATTTAAATTCAATTTAAATTCAAAAGGTGAGTGTTTTAACCCACTCACAACTTCTAAAAGTTTTTATGTTTGTTAAATTTACTTTAGATATGAGTAGAGATTTATTTATAACTGTTTGGCATGTTTTATTCATCATATTTGCTAAATCGCATTATTTAATTTAACTGTTAATTTATTTTATTTATTGCATATTAAGTGACAGTTAAAATTTATTTATTTGCATAGGAACTGCTAGTAAACAGTTATAAAATTTATTACTAAATATAAACTGTTAGTTTAATAGTTGATTAAATTTATTTTTGAATATAACCGCCAGTTATTACCTGATATATATTATCAGATATATATTGATATTGAATTATTATTGGATGATGATTGTGATTTGGATGATGGATGATGTTGATGAATGGATGTTTTATTTTATATCATTAAACTGCAAGTTATCATGCATTTTTCGTTTCATTCGGGATTGTGGTTTGAAATGATATACAACCGCAAAATTTTATTTTTAAATTGCGGATTGAAATGATAAATATCTGTATCACTTGACCATAGGATAGAAAATTTTATACAGGCACCGTGGTTTATATATAAAATATTTTTAAAGTAATTTCTATGGTTTGGATGGGATACGATTTATAAGAATTTTTGATTTTGATATTTTATAAATATTATTCTTCTATATATATACATATGAAGTAAAAAAATTTGAATTTAAGCCTATATATAAATCTGTTAAATTAAATGGAAAATTTGAGAAAATGGAATTTGATAATATATAAATTTTTGTTTAAGTTTGGAAATTTTTAAAGGTATGATATTTATAACTGGATTTTTCAAGATAAATTTAAAATGAATATTCTAGTATAATTAAATTGAAGAAAATATTTAATTGCTAGAAATTGGAGTTTTATTTATGGATTTTTATGTGAATATTCAAGACTAAATAATAGAACATTTAATTTGTTGAAAGAATAAATTCCAACTTTAGTTTTGAAATATTAATACTCCAAATGGATATATATATATATATAGAAATTGAAGTGGTTTTGCAACTTGAAAGTGATATTTAAATTTATGGTTTAGACTTTAAATAAAGAAATATATTTGTAAAGCCATGGAAATTATTTTTCTTTACAAAGTAACTTTAAAGTTAAACCATTTATTTTACATTCGTTAAATATCCAAACCATTCATGTGACGCCCCACCTCTATACCCACGCTAGCCAAGAACACTCCGGAGTAGTGCTGTCAACTAGCACGGAGAATAAGGCTGTTGAGGAGCGACCATCCATGTAATTGCTTATCACACGGTGGCTATAAATAATCTTCGGAAATAAACATAGAAATAATCATATCACAAATCAGTCACAGATATCCATATCACAAAGGCGGAAGAAGATATGAATATATAACTAACACATGAAAGTGTACATCAGAGTAGTGGTCAGTAAGATCCACGATAATACAAAAGAATAGCAACACATGCTATACAAAAGAATACAACTATGAGTCTATCTCTCAAGTGTATACAACAAAAACTGCTAATCTAAACAGTTAGCCAAAAGTCAGAGTGATGAATCCCTGGGAAGAAGTCAAGCAGAAGCACCTGTAACATCTCGGTCTGACCCGAGTATTATTTAAGAAAATAATAAACGGATCAGTCTAGCTATAAATATCAGATGACATGATATAACATAAAAGATATGGCATAAACATAAACATCCATAATGACATACCACTATAAGTATGTAAATAATGATCAACAGAAGATCAATCAATAAGAGATAATCAATATCACAAGAATCTTCTCAAAGATTCGGAAAGGACATCATACCCCAAACTTGTACTCATAACAAGTCAATGACATAAATTCTAGAAATCAATGCAAGAAGTCCAGAAATCATAGAAAAGAGAAAGTGGCCTATCACATGACGGTCCGAAGACCATGGGAAGCTACCCCGCATGTGTGAATGGAATCACACAGATTGAGGTCAAGACTAACCAAAAAGCAGAAAGGTATGTGTGAATGGAATCACACAAGTGGTGTCTAGTCTAACCTTGCAATGAAAGAGACATCGCGCAATTGCTAGTCTAATTCATAAAGCGATCATCAAGATCAACGAGAAGTGTCAATTACACTAAGCTAGTAAATATAGAAGTTTAGCTTCATGTCCCATAACCACTTGCTTAACTTAAATATTTACGAACAAACTGTAAATCTTCACTAATAAAATTGTCACAAGAGGTTCAATCGAACAAGTCCAAGAATTAACCGACGAAGTGAACGCAAGCGTTTCATACCACTTGTTTTACTAAGTCGTTTAATTAGATTTCTCATCCGAGTGAGGTAAAGGCTTGTATATACTAATAGATTGGAAAATGGTTTAAGAAAAAAGCTTTGTTATTAAAAATAGAGTTTAAATTGTTTGTTAAAAGAGTTTTGATATTTACTACTAGTATTGAAACCTTTATATTTTAAAGTGACAAAACACAGAAGCAATTGTAGAAACAATCAGTCACAAAAATCGCATACGGAGATGTGAATAAAATCCAAGGAAATCAGCTCAATGTTTTTCAGATAAGATCCCCTACGGAGGGGGGGTCCAGGGGGGGTGGCAACCCCCCAAGGTGGGGGTGCGGGGGCAACGCCACCGCTTACGGGGTTCGACCTATAGGTTCACGCGACCTAGGTGGAATGCGACCTACGAGATAGGCAAGTGGAACGACCTAAAGATGAATGGGTCGAACGACCTAACGTGAGCACAGGTGAAGCGACCTATCGGTCCAACGACCTAAGGAAAAAAGGCAACCTGGGTCTAACGACCTAACTGCTCACGACCTAAGGGTCTAAAGGCCATGCGACCTAGAGGAAAATAAGGTTAAGCGACCTAAGTGGGTTCGCGACCTAACGACAAAAAGGGGCGAACGACCTAATAGGTGCGCGACTTAAAGCCATCGCGACCTAACGACCTAACAAGGTCATACGATCAAGTGGTTTCCAATGACCTAATGGTGCAACGACCTAAGGCCAAACGACTTAAGGGTTCCAGAGGAGAGCGACCTAAAGGAGGCGCGACCTAAAAGAGGCGCGACCTAAAGGAGACACGACCTAAAAGAGGCGCGAGCTAAAGGAGACACGACCTAAAAGAGGCGCGAGCTAAAGGAGACGCGACCTAAAAGAGGCACGACCTAAAGGAGACGCGACCTAAAAGAGGCGCGACCTAACTCAAACAAGCATTTTGATGACCCAGAGTCATGCCGAGCGACCTAGACCCAAACGACCCACGACCTAGCGACCTTGCGACCTATGACCTAACTCCGAGGTGAAGATTCAAGGCAGTGCGACTTAGCGCGATAACACGCGACCGACCTAAGGGTTAGGTCGCGAGCGACCTAACTCCGAACACCAAAAATGGCCAGAACGACCTAAGTGTAGAAAATTCACCAAAACGCTAAAAATTGGAGTTTTTCGCCAATCCAATCCAAACAAAATGCTAATGTGCATGCAAAAGTGATAGGGAATCATTCCCAACAGTCCAATATAGTTATAGACTAGATTTGTGAGATAAAAATCTCACCTTTGCACCAAATATCAATGAAAATGAAGTTTTAAGCAAGCAAGGATCAATCCTTATTCTATCTAAGCACAAGAAGCTTGAATCCAATGTCTTCTTCTTGAATTTGGAGTAGAAAGCTGGATTGCAATTGAATTTGAGTTTTGGAATTTTAATTTCCCATTCCCTCCACCATTAATGCCAAAGCTTGATTAGTTAGGAAATTTATGAAGAGTGAGGAGAAGAGGGTTGGAACTTGGGCTTAATAGGCTAAACTAACCCAAAGTCCAAAGCGGGAAAAGTTAGTGAAATTTCACTAACTCCAAACCTATCGATGTTTATACTTAAAAAGTTGTAAACGACATTTCGAACTCAATGGAAGTGGTCTCGAGTCCTAATTTGACCGTTTGCAAAAAGTAGCTTTTTGGACCAAAATCCGATTAACGAGTTAATATTTAAATTAAATATATAAATACAAACTCGATAAATATGCGGGTTGTTACAATTCAAGTTTTAGAAGCTATGGTTTTAAAATTTTAAATTTCGAAATATTATGCTTTGAAAGTATATTTCAAATATTTGGTTTCCAGATATTTTAAATTTTAAACCAGTATGATTTTGGAAAAGAATTATATTTGAGATAAAATGATATCATATTGTTTGGGTTTAAATTGATATCGTATTCATAGTTTTGAAATGGAAAATTTTATTCTGGTTTTAAAGTATAAACTATTTTTAAATGACCGCGGTGTTATAATAACGATGGGTTGGCAAAGAGACCGGGATCGGATATGGACATACTCTCTGTCGATACCGAAAACCACTTTGACTAACCGTGTACGCGGTGGAGATTCCAGAATGAAGTAGGTGGTGGCGACGTTTCCTGTAAGGTAAATACGTGGACCCGACTCCCGTGAGTTGGCATAAGGTGGCTAAAACAGGAGTGATTCTCGGGCCAATGAGGTCATACCTCTGATTGACGCTCCTCTTCGATATTATACTTTGACTTTGGATTGATTCTGTGGCCACTTCTATTTTTGATTTTGGGGGAGTTTGTTCGAGGTGGGCGGTAACTGCGGCTACGCGTTTCCACCAGCCCGGATAGCAATTGGTATATCTACCCTGGCATTGCCTAGTTGTGCTGTGTCACCTACCATACCGAGCCTTTACTACGAGTTTTGTTTTGTACCATACCTATGGAGTGCCCTCTGACGATGCCCAGTACGGGGGAGATTACGGTACTGTATAGACTATGGGAATATATTCTGTGTTAAGGGCTATATGGGTAACCCCTTAACGCTATTAAAAAGTAAGTTTATTTTACAATTAGACACTATTATAATAGCGCAATATACTACATAGTAAATAGTTTAACGGATCCTTAGGAGATGTAAATCCCGAGCATCTCTTGAGTTACTGCACTCATATTTACTCCTGTTGATTTAACTCGCATAAGATCTTTTAGTTCTGACTCGAGTGTTTTGTCTTTTCAATTCGCTCGGGTCAGTCCGAGCGTTTCAGGATTTGAGGATTTAGCTCTGGAGGACGAAGACGAAGATTTGTATTACTAGTATCTACTATATTATTCCACTACACCATTTAATTCCGCTGCCTTGATAGTATTGGTATGGGTAACTCTGATATTCATTGTACAAGTAAAATAAAATATTTTGTAAAACAGTTTCTTGAACTGTATATTTGATTATTATATTTTATCCTTCCACTGTGAGATTCTGTTTTGTTTTATTTCTTCTCTGTTTTTCTTATTTACCCCATAACAATCCGCCCTTCCGTATGGTTTGAATCGACATGTATGTCGGTTTAAAGCATGCGAAAAGGCGGGACGTTACAATCATATTCACTTTCAAAATCATATTCACTTTTGAAATTATTGATAAGATAGGTTAATTAAATCCTCATTCCAAAATCATCATATTTATTCAAATATGTCATTTCACAAAAGGGTATCAGTTTCAAATCCCAACTTAGGTTGTATCATCATCAAGGATTTAAATATAAATACTTCAACTTTACACAGTCTGAAATTTTGGAAATGGTTAGGTAGTCATAAATAGTTTTAATAATTTTTAGAAATAGTTTAAAACACACTAAAATAGTTTAAATGATTTAAAATAGATTAAAATAGTTTAAATAGTTTAAATTGATTTAAATTAGATTAAGTAGATTCAATATAGAGTAAATAGATTTAGATTAAATAGTTTAAATAGTAAAAATAGTTTAAATCGATTTAAATTAGATTAAATAGATTTAATATAGATTAATTACATTTAAAATAGATTAAATAAATTTAAAATAAATTAAATAAATTAAATAAATTAAAATAAATTTAAAATAATTAAGATAGATTTAAAATAAATTAAAATAGATTTAAAAAATTAAATGGATTTGAAATAAATTAAATGGTTAATTTGATTAAATAGTTTAAAATAGTTTAAAAATATATTAAAATAGTTAATAGTTTGAAAACCGTAATAATCAAGATTTTTAGAATAATATATCTTTACTCAGTTTATATTAAAGTGAATTAATATCAAACTAGTCTATTTTCTTCATTTCAACACATCTGGACCACGTCCAGCTTTCAAATTTCAATTTAAGTCCATTAAACAATTCATTTATACCTATTCCAATTTCACATTTAAAACTCAGGTTTTCAACAATATTTCAATTAATATAAATTAAATTTTGTTTCAAAATATCATTTAACCGATTCAGAAATTATGGATTTAAAATCATTAAATTTAACCAATCCGGTTTCCGTATATAATTTTCTACATTATGATTTAGTGATACGGATATTTATCATTTCAATCCGCAATTATTTTATACTCACGTATATATATCATTTCAACCCGCAATCCCGAATTTAATTATAAATCCATGAAATCGCTTGAGTCTATCATTTCAACTCATAACAATTACCCCTAATCTATCAGATTGTTCGGGTATGTATCATTTAAACCCATAGGTAACTTGCAGTGCCACAATAATATAAAATATAACATCCAGACATCCAGTGTCAACAATTAGACATCCATCAAAACCATCATCCAAAACAATCAATAAACATTAAAAGCTAACTCATTATCAATAACAAGTATAAACTGACAAATTAAAATTCAATATTAAATTAAATGACAATAATAATCAATAAAAATCAGATTTAACAAGCATGATGATTTATACCAAACACAAACCAACCAATTTCTAATCACATCATAAAGTTAATTAGCCAACATAAGATAATTTAGTAATTGTGAGTGGGTTAAAACACTCTTTGATTTCAAATTGATTTAAATCCAAATAAATGCCCAAAATCTAGTAGTCTCGGAATTCGATCAAACTAGTTTCAAAATGTCCGTAATTTCGACACGATCGTAGTGGAAAAAACCGCGCGTAAATTTGATCTCGTTAGTAAAAGTTATACATATTAGAAGGTAAACAGTATATAAAATAAAATAAAAATTAAATTAACAAAAGGATTGTCCATCTCAACACTTATATCGTTCACGCGATACTTTGGAACCCTAACCCTTGTTCAACCTAATCGCCTGAAGCCACCATCCCATCACCACCTTTGACCAGATTTCACTGCCGACTCCAACACCTTGGCTCTGATCGAACAGTGCCATCAAGTAGTCCTCCTCTGGCTGCACCTATGGCTGAATTTGACGACTCCAGCCCCCCCCCCCCCCCCCCCCCCCCGTGGCTGCTGCGCCGCCGCTCGCCTCACGGCAATTTCAAATGAACCACACAACGTTCTGACCATGACGAACTCACTGATGCAAAGCCGTGGCCCTCCTCTACGCGATGCAAAACCCCGATCGCTTCTAGGACGCAGATCCACCGGAAAATCCAATGACCACATACGAATGGTCGAAACTAAATCGTAGATTTCTAGCCAAATGATAATTCAATTTGAGAAACGAACCATTTTAGAGAGTTATACTCGTCGAGAGCTTCGAATCAGCATATAATATGATATAGTTTTGAGAAGTTTGGTTTTGAAACTGAATTTGAAATTGAATTAGGTTTTGAGATTGAATTTGTTTCTGCCATTGAAAAGAAAGAGGTAGACAAAAGTTGATGGACGTACAGAATAATAAAAATAAATGCTAGGGTTTGGGAAACCAGACTATTTATATTAACAAAGCTCGATAAGAAAATGGACACGTATCGAATTCATTTGAACGACAATAATGACCCGAAAAGCCCGTTTTGCTTTCGGAATGAAAGCAGGTTATCCCATATATCAATACAGATGTTTTTGTTATTTTTGAACCCAATGGAACAGGTTTCAAGTCCTAATTCCATCGTACGAAGAACTTAGCATTAAAATCAGCTTATTTCAATTGAATTCCATTGAATTGATTTCTATGCGTTTCAAGCCCGCATGATCAAATGACAAGTCCGATCACTACGAAACTTGAAGTCCTATAATAATTCACCGTTACGGATCCAATGAAACTGGTTTCGTCGAAATCTGAGACAATGGACAAAATGGCTATTTTCACGTTAATTAATTAAATGAATATTAAATTAATTAAATCATGTAACGATCTCGAATTTTTACTACGTTTAAATTGCTAATTAACTTAATTTTTGAATAAAATTTATGAAATTAGTTGGTAAATTGATTAAGATTATAAAATACATCTATGTAATTCATTTGATATGTATTAAATTTCAAAACATTTTCTTTTACATAATGTGTATTGATACAAACAATAAACTCCAGAGTATTAAAATAAATATGTATTTAATATGTATAGAGAAATACAAGGCGATAAATATTAAGCTAAACAAATAAATAAAATGACTATGTAAAATAAACAAATTTGTTAAATTTAAACAACATGTTAATATGTAAAATAGAAAGTAAACATATTAATTAAAGATCTAGATCTAACAACATATTACATATAGGACTTTATTCATATCACAAGATACAAAATACATTCAAAAATGTATAGTGTGAAACATAACAAACCCTAAATATATATATATATATATATATATATATATATATATATATATATATATATATATATATAAATTTCTTGCAAAGGAAGGCAGCAAAATGTATTCAAGTATTCAACTAAGTATGAGAATGAAGGAAAGAAAAGATAGATATGAAAGTGTATAAAGAGAAGACAAATGTATTTAATGCTAGTATCTTTAGCCACCACAATATCATCTTAGTAAACATAGAAGTCAACTCGAGGTGTTTAAATATCATTTCCGTGTTTACAAAATCTGTAACAACCCGCATATTTATTGGTTGTATATTTAAATATTTTATTTAAATATTTCATCGTTCGTCGGATTTTAGTCCGAAAACCTACTTTTAGCAAACAGTCGACTCGAGACCCTTTCCATTGAGTTCAAAATGTCGTTTGCAAGAATTTTGAGTATAAGCTTCGATATGTTTGGAGTAAGTTGAATTTTGCTACCTTTTCACTTAGGGCTTTGGGTTGGGTTCAGCCCACTAGCCAACTTAATACTTTAAACTGAACCACTTCTCTTCATTCACTCCCTCTTCCTCTACTTTTCAGTTCTAAAAAGATTAATGGTGAGTGAAATGGGAAATTAAAACTCCAAACCCTAGTTTCCATTTACAAATCAAGTTCTAGCTCCAAATCAATAGAAGAAGCTTTGGTAAGCCTCCTCTCTTCTTCTCCAACTCCATCTCCATTCAATTTCAGAAAATTCCAAAACCTAACTTTGGGAATGTTTCTCTTTTAAGCTTAGATTCAAGCTTCTTGTGTCGAGATTGAAGTGTGGTTGATCTTCCCTTTGCTTTCAAGCTTCTTCTTTATTGTTTTTGTGAAAAGGTGAGATTTTTATCTCACATCTTAGTCTATAACTATCTTCGATTGTTAGGTATGAATTCCTAACGCTTATTCTTGTACAATTTCTTTTGATTTAGATTAGTTTGGTGAATATTACAATTTTTGGTGCTTTGGGTTCAATTCTTAAAAAATCATAGCTTTGATGTCTTGATCATGTTTTTGGTGATGAACCGAAGAGCTCTATGGCCGGGTAGTCGATTGGCGTAAACCCTTAGTGCCGTTGCTCGACCGATAGTAATTGGAAAAGGATTGGCATTTATAGGTAGGCATGGGAGTGCTGGCAACAGGCTCCGGTCGACCGAGCACAGGGTCCGGTCGACCGACCTGCTACCCGAGCACTTCCTGCCTCTAGTTTGGAAATGCAGGTTACAGGCTCCGATCGACCGAGCTCAGGGTCCGGTCGACCGACCTGCTAGCCCGTGCACTTCCATCTTTGGTTCGGTCAGCCGACTCTGGGAGTCCGGTTGACAGACCTGCTCCTATTTGCCAATTTTGCCTATATTGCCTATTTTGTTGAATTTCTAACTTTATTCGATTCGTGTTGTTTCCCTTTTGTCGTTATCATTTACTATCGACTTTGATGACATTTTCCTTGGGAATTTTCGAAATATCCATTTTGATGGATTTGATATCGATTTCTTTGGATGTTATTCACGTCTTCGAATGTGAATTTTTATGTTTGATTGTTTCTACAATCACTTCTATAATTTGTCACCTTAAAATATAAAGGTTTTCAATACTAGTAATAAATATCAAAACCCTTTCATTAAAATGATTTCAACACTATTTTATTACAAAGCTTGTTTTCTCAAACCATTCTCCAATCTATTAGTATATACAAACCTTTACCTCACTCGTATGAGAAATCTAATTAAACGGCTTAGTAAAATGAGTGGTATGAAACGCTTGCGTTTACTTCGTCGGTTAATTCTTGCACTTGTTCGATTGAATCTCTTGTGACAATTTTCTAGTGGAGATCTACAATTTGTTCGCAAATATTTAAGGTAATGCTAGTGGTTATGGGACATGAAGCTAAACTCATATATTTACTAGCTTATAGTAATTGACACTTGTTGATGATCTTGATGATCATTTTATGGTTTAGACTAGCAATGTGCGATGTCTCTTTGTCCACATGGAGGACTGTACATCATTTTTGTTGAGCTTCGTCTCATTTCTTTGTGAGCTAGCGACCCATGTACTTTTATTGTGTTTCGATTCATGTGACGTACCGTTTGTACTACATCGATGTCCCGGCTTTTCGATTCATTAGACGTACTGTATGTACTGCATCGATGTCCCGAATTGTTTTGTGTTTCGATTCATGTGATGTACCGTTTGTACTACATCGATGTCTCGACTTTTCGATTCATTGGACGTACCATATGTACTTCGTCGATGTCCCGAATTGTTTTGTGTTTCGATTCATGTGATGTATCGTTTGTACTACATCGATGTCTCGGCTTTTCGATTCATTGGGCGTACCATTTGTACTGCGTCGATGTTTCGAATTGTTTTGTGTTTCGATTCATTGGATGTACCGTTTGTACTACATCGATGTCTCGGCTTTTCGATTCATTGGATGTACCGTTTGTACTGCGTCGATGTTCCGAATTGTTTGTGATACACGTGTTGGTGAGTTTTCATGCTCCCGTTTGTGATAGGCCTTTCCCCCTTTTTGTGATTTATGGATTTCTAATTGATGGTTTCTGGAATTTATGTTTCACCAACTTTTACGATTGGCATTGATATGTATGTCATTTTTTGTGGCTTGGTGAATCAAATAAGGAATATGACATTCTTTTTGATGTTATGAGATTCTTGAGATATTGTATGACTTTTGTGGATTTTCTAATGTATACTTGTCGTAGTATGACATTTTTGGTAAACATACATTTTTTTTATTATATCTCTTATTATATCTCATTTTAACTGATAATTATAGCTAGACTGGTCTGTTTTTATTTTCTTCTTAAATAATACTCGGGTCAGACTAAGATTTTACAGGTGCTTCTGCTTGACTCCTTATCGGACCATCATCTGATCTTTTGGCTAACTACTTTAGTTTAGTAGTTTTTGTTGTATACAATTGAGATATATACTCTTGATGTATACATATTTTTGTCTAGCACTTGTATCTATTCCTTTGTGATGTTGTGGATCTTATTTGACCACTACTTTGATGAACACTTTCATGTGTTATATATATTCATGTCTATTTCCTCCTTTGTGATATGAATTAGCTGTGACTGATTTGTGTTATGTTTATTTTTATATTTGTTTCCAAAGACATTATAGCCACTGTGTGGTAGCTTTGAGTTTGTGTCGGTATGTAGGATTTCCTCTTGAAAAGAATGCAAGTCATATTTTATCTGGCATATCGGTACTCGCACAAAGCAATTATACAGATGGTCACTCTTCAACAGCCTTATTCTCCGTGCTAGTTGACGGCATTACACCATAGTGTCCTTGGCTAGCGTGGGTATAGAGGTGGGGCGTCATAGCTTGGTACCAAAGCCAAACTTCATAACAATGTAGAATAATCTAGCAAAGATCATCGTCCTAAGTCTTTCTTAGGAGTCGTGCTTTAGGATTTAATTCGAGTCTTCATACCGATTCATCCTATTTTCTTTATAATTCCTTGTTTTATCTATCAAGATTGCTTGATATTTATTTTGAGAATAAATTTTCTTCTTCTTCTTTCTTAAAGAAGAGAAATGGTTAGATCAAATCGTCCCAGTGCCGGACAATCCAGTGCTACTCCCCAGGATGGAGTATTCATGTCTGCTCAGCAGCTTCTTGATCTTGTAAAGAACGCTCAAGCAGTCGGACCCATTCCCAAGCCTACTCATCCTAGATCTGGTTTTGCACGCTTATGCAGAGACTATACCGATTTGGGTGGAAGGCCATTCAAAGGATCCGAGAGTGTTATAGAAATCCAAGCTTGGCTCAAATCATGCGATCGTATCTTTTCTCGCATGAACCTCATTGATCTACATCGAGTCCAATTGGCTTCTAGCATGCTCCAAGAAATAGCGTTAGATTGGTATGAGCTTTTGGTTTCTGAAATCATTGAAGCGGATCTTACTTGGGAGCAATTTCGGGAAAGATTCGAATTGAAATTTGTGCCGGAGGCTGAAGAAGTGACTTTGGCCCGGCGTTTTATTGACCTTGTTCAAGGTGAATCTTCTGTGATGGACTACGTCGCATCTTTCGAATCTCTCTCTAAGTATGGGGTCGAGTATTAACAACCCATTGGAGAAAAATCAAAGATTTGTCTATGGCTTGAATTAGAATCTTAAGAAGCCATTACTCCTGAAACTTGAGGTTTCATTTGATCAGCTTATTGATATCGTTCTTCGTCTTGAAGAGGCCGATAGAGAGAGTAATGTCGAAGTTGTGGTTTCCAAACAGAACTTCAACGACAACATAAAGAGGCCTATCAAATTCAAAGGCCCCACCCCCAACAAGAAAGGGAAGCAACAAACTCCGGTAGTAAAGACTCCTACCTCTAGTCGTGGACAATGCTACAATTGTGGATCCATGGACCACTAAGCAAGGGAGTGTCTGAAACCCCTTTTATGTTGCTATTGTAAAAATTCAGGTCATCTTTTATCTTCATGTCCTAAGCTTCCAAGCAAGAGAGAAGGAAAGCTACAAGCCCCTAGCAACTCTTCTCTTGGTCAAGGTATTTTACATTCAATCCTTGATGCTATTGTTTTATTTCATGATCTTCCTATTTGAGTTCTTTTTGATATGGGTTCATCTCAATATTTTATATTAAAAGAACTTGTCGGTTCTTTTTCTTTGAATATTTTTGGCTTGATGACTTCTTTGAGAATTGCGAATCCGGATGGTAGATCCGCAACACTCAATTTGCTTTTTATTGATGTCGAAATTATTTTATGTGATTTTTCTTTCCTATCCGATTTTTACTTAGGCTTCGGAATTGATTTTTGGAAAGGATGGGCTAAATTATTATGAAGCCGTGTCCTTTGTCCCATATGGACTATTCATCTTCGACATCTCAATCTGTTAAGCAGATTTCTATTTTTCCTTTATGATTTCGATCCCAATTTGATGGCATCATTTTATTCTTTAAGCTCACATGTTGAGTAAAGTGTTATTTCTCTCATTTGGGTGGTTGGGAATTTTATGGTATCTTTGAGCTTGTCTTAGGATTATCTCCTAAGCAATCTTTTGAGTGGTATTAAGGTCTTTTTAGTTCGACCTTGCCACCGATTTTCATTTGCTACGAGTTGCGGGGGTTAGCGTTCTATTTACCGCATTCCGCACTCATTATGATATTTATGAATAACTTATTATGTCATTCAGTTGGTCCATCTTATTTCATCCATTTCATAAATCGAGTATTCTATGATCTCGATGACTCCATCCTTGTATATATTGATTCTGGATGAAAATAGCAATTTAAAATTTTTACAAATCTTTGTCATAAAGATTTATTTATAAGTATAATTGGATTTTGTTCTTAAAACGAGCAAAGAATATTCTCAAAACTTTTTAAGAGACTTATTTATCCTATAAAATATGATTTTGTGATTGTATTGCCCATTTAGTATTTTAAGAGTTCTGGTCGATGTGCTTGATCAACGTTATCGATAGGAATCTCCTAAACGCTTTGATGAGACAATCAGACACGATATATTTACTTGTAAAATGTAAATTTTTCTAGAAAGATTTTGATATTGAGATAATTGTAACTTTGAAAGTTTTAGATTTTTGGGAAAGAAGATTATTTGAAAGAATTCTTTTTCGATACTCTTATTCTTGTGTTTTCCAAAGTGAACCAAGACTTTATCTTTTGTACCAATGCTAATCGTATTGGGTTGGATGCCATTCTCTTCCAAAAGAAAACGTTCTACCACTTGTGCTTCTAAGTCATAAAAGTTATCGAGACTAGGTATGACACTCATGATCTAGGGCTCGCGGTTGTTGTTTTCGCTTTTAGAGTTTGGCATCATCATTTTTTGGGGGAGAAATTTGTTCTCCACCTCGATCATAAATCTTTGGAATATTTATTTTCTCATAAGGAACTTCATTTGACTCGAGTTCCTGGCATCTTATGGTCTTGATAATCTTTTATTCCCGGAGGGGAAATCGTGTTGCCAATGCGTTTAGTCGTAAGCAACAAGTGGTTGATTCTTTGATGATGTCTGAATGGAATTATTTTTTTACCAAGTTCATCGGACGTTTTGATATACTTCGTTTTATTGAGCTTTATCTCGTTCCTTTTATGGACTAGTGTCCTATGTTCTTTTATGGTGTTCGGTTCATTGGACATACCGTTTTTGTACTGCGTCGATGTTCCGAATTATTTGAGCTTCGGTTCATTAGACGTACAGTTTTTGTATTGCATCGATGTTCCGAATTATTTGAGCTTTGGTTCATCTGGAGTACCGTCATTGTACTACGCCGTTGTTCCAAATTATTCAAGTTTCTAGTTTATCGGGCGTACCGTTTTTATACTACGTCGTTGCACCGGCTCAATTTTGTGTTATTCATGACGTTTTCTCACGTCTTTCTACTACGGAAATGCCATAAGGATTCTGGATTTTATTCTTGTGCCCGGTGTTATTAAGGAAATTGAAGTTTCGCCAGATTTGACTTATGAGCAACATTCCATTCGCATCATTGCTTCGGAGGTTGAGCGCCTTCGGAATAGAGATGTTATTCTTGTGAAAGTTCATTGGTTCTCAGATCCTAATGATTTCTCTTGGGATTCCTCTGAATTCATCGAGCGATCCCGTTCAGGCTTACTCTTTCATGCTCTTTATGGTGAACTTCTTATTTCAAAATTTCTTTTGTGTTGATATGCTTTTATGGTTGTTACTATTTATTTTCTTCTTAAGTACCGCGAGGACGTAATTTCTTTAAGGAGGGGAGTTTGTAACAACCCGCATATTTATCGATTGTATATTTAAATATTTTATTTAAATATTTCATCGTCCGTCGGATTTTAGTCCGAAAACCTACTTTTAGCAAACATTCGAGTTGGGACTCAAGACCTCTTCCATTGAGTTCAAAATGCCGTTTGCAACCTTTTTGAGTATAAGCTTCGATATGTTTGGAGTAAGTTGAATTTTGCTACCTTTTCACTTAGGGCTTTGGGTTGGGTTCAGCCCACTAGCCAACTTAATACCCTAAACTGAACCACTCCTCTTCATTCACTCCCTCTTCCTCTACTTTTCAGTTCTAAAGAGATTAATGGTGAGTGTAATGGGAAATTAAAACTCCAAACCCTAGTTTCCATTTACAAATCAAGTTCTAGCTCCAAATCAATAGAAGAAGCTTTGGTAAGCCTCCTCTTCTTCTTCTCCAACTTTATCTCCATTCAATTTCACAAAATTCCTAAACCTAACTTTGGGAATGTTTCTCTTTTAAGCTTAGATTCAAGCTTCTTGTGTTGAGATTGAAGTGTGGTTGATCTTCCCTTTGCTTTCAAGCTTCTTCTTCATTGTTTTTGTGAAAAGGTGAGATTTTTATCTCACATCTTAGTGTATAACTATCTTCGATTGTTAGGTATGAATTCCTAACGCTTATTCTTGTACAATTGCTTTTGGTTTGGATTGATTTGGTGAATATTCCAATTTTTGGTGTTTTGGGTTCAATTCTTTAAAAATCATAGCTTTGATGTTTTGATCATGTTTTTGATGATGAACCGAAGAGCTTCTATGGCCGGGTAGTCGATTGGCGTAAACCCTTAGTGTCGTTGCTCGACCGATCGTAATTGGGAAGGGATTGGCATTTATTAGATAGGCATGGGAGTGCTGGCAACAGGCTTCGGTCGACAGAGCACAGGGTCCGGTCGACCGACCTGCTACCCAAGCACTTCCTGCCTCTGGTTTGGAAATGCAGGTTACAAGCTCCGGTCGACCGAGCTCAGGGTCCGGTCGACGACCTGCTACCCCATGCACTTCCATCTTTGGTTCGGTCAACCGACTCTGGGAGTCCGATTGTCCGACCTGCTCCTATTTGCCAATTTTGCCTATATTGCCTATTTTTTTGAATTTCTAACTTTAATCGATTTTTGTTTCCCTTTTGTTGTTATCATTTATTATCGATTTTGATGACATTTTCTTTGGGAATTTTCAAAATATCCATTTTGATTTATTTGATATCGATTTCTTTGGATTTTATTCACGTCTCCGAATGTGAAATTTTTATGTTTGATTGTTTCTACAATCACTTCTATAATTTGACACTTTAAAATATAAAGGTTTTCTATACTAGTCGTAAATATCAAAACCCTTTCATTAAAATGATTTCAACACTATTTTATTACAAAGCTCGTTTTCTCAAACCGTTCTCCAATCTATTAGTATATACAAACCTTTGCCTCACTCGTATGAGAAATCTAATTAAACGGCTTAGTAAAATGAGTGGTATGAAAAGCTTGTGTTTACTTCGTCGGTTAATTCTTGGACTTGTTCGATTGAATCTCTTGTGACAATTTTCTAGTGGAAATCTACAATTTGTTCGCAAATATTTAAGTTAAGCTAGTGGTTATGGGACATGAAGATAAACTCATATATTTACTAGCTTATTGTAATTGACACTTGTTGATGATCTTGATGATCATTTTATGGTTTAGACTAGCAATGTGCGATGTCTCTTTGTCCACATGGAGGACTGTACTTCATTTTTGTTGAGCTTCGTCTCATTTCTTTATGGGCTAGCGACCCATGTACTTTTATTGTGTTTCGATTCATGTGATGTACCGTTTGTACTACATCGATGTCTCGGCTTTTCGATTCATTGGACGTACCGTATGTACTGCGTCGATGTCCCGAATTGTTTTATGTTTCAATTCATGTGATGTACCATTTGTACTGCATCGATTTCTCGGCTTTTCGATTCATTGGACGTACCGTATGTACTGCGTCGATGTCCTGAATTGTTTTGTGTTTCGATGCATGTCTTGTACCGTTTTTACTACATTGATGTCTCGGCTTTTCGATTCATTGGGCGTACCATTTCTACTGCGTCGATGTTTCGAATTGTTTTGTGTTTCGATTCATTGGATGTATCGTTTGTACTAAATCGATGTCTCGGCTTTTCGATTCATTGGACGTACCGTTTGTACTGCGCCGATGTTCCGAGTTATTTGTGATACACGTGTTGGTGAGTTTTCATGCTCCCGTTTGTGATAGGCCTTTCCCCCTTTTTGTGATTTCTGGATTTCTAATTGATGATTTCTGGAATTTATGTTTCGCCAACTTTTACAATTGGCATTGATATGTATGTCATTTTTTGTGGCTTGGTGAATCAAATAAAGAATATGACATTCTTTTTGATGTTATGAGATTCTTGAGATATTGTATGACTTTTGTGGATTTTCTAATGTATACTTGTCGTAGTATGACATTTTTGGTTACCATACGTCTTTTTATTATATCTCTTATTATATCTTATTTTAACTTATAATTATAGCTAGACTGATCCGTTTATTATTTTCTTCTTAAATAATACTCGGGTCAGACTGAGATTTTACAGGTGCTTCTGCTTAACTCCTTATAGGACCATCATCTGATCTTTTGGCTAACTACTTTAGTTTAGTAGTTTTTGTTGTATACAATTGTGATATATACTCCTTGATGTATACATTTTTTTGTCTAGCACTTGTATCTATTCCTTTGTGATGTTGTGGATCTTATTTGACCACTACTCTGATGAACACTTTCGTGTGTTATATATATTCATGTCTATTTCTGCCTTTATGATATGAATTGTCTGTGACTGATTTGTGTTATGTTTATTTCTATATTTGTTTCCGAAGACATTATAGCCACTGTGTAGTAGCTTTGAGTTTGTGTCGGTATGTCGGATTTCCTCTTGAAAAGAATGCAAGTTATATTTTATCTAGCATACCTATACTCCCACAAAGAAATTACACAGATGGTCGCTCCTCAACGGCCTTATTCTCCGTGCTAGTTGACGGCATTACACCATAGTGTCCTTGGCTAGCGTGGGTATAGAGGTGGGTCGTCACAAAATCTCTGGCCGAAGACAGATAAAGAGTATAATCTCTGATCCTATTCTACAAAAAATATAATCACTTGTACAAAAATATAACATCACCCTGTATCGTACAATAAAAATGTGTACCCTGTAAGCTTCATTTCTTACATATCAAGCTTCCTCAATTTAGTTTCGTCCATCAAAGCTGAGAATTTTTTTGGTAGTAAATAACACCTCAAACTTAAACAAAACAAAACTTCAAGTTCAAACACAAACAAATCAAACCAGAAGATCAAGTGAAGGACTTTAGTTAGCTGTTTCACAAGCCTATGTCAAATATTGAAGATGCTCTGCTTATCTCTGGAAACAAGCTGAGTAAATACCAACTTTAAACTCTAAGTTTAATTTAGAATAGATAAGATGATTTACTAATGATGGTGTATTGTATGTGTTCATTTTGAGTATGAACTTATGTTTGTATTCAGGTTGTTCTTGAGTATATGGTTCTGCTCTGTTACTTGTTACAATATTGTAATATTATTCAAACTAAATTTGTATTTTCTTCAAAATCATTGTCAAGCTTTAATTTTCAACACAACGAGATGCTTAAATTTCAATCCAGATTATAAAAACTATTTTAAAATGGACAGAGGAATTTTCTTCTGGAAAATTTTAATTTACAGGTAACAAGTATATATTTTGGAAAAATTAGATTGTTATAAATTATATATTCAAGTTCATAAATTGAATCTTCAATGCAAAATAGGATTTTTAAAGCAAGAATGAACTTTTAGTTTAGAAATGAAGGAGTGGTTTACAAATGAACAAAAATCACCTTTATTCAAATTTCGGTTGATTTAATAAATTGTTGATGTTGAAATTTGTGGTGAAGTTAGTATGATGATCCACGAATATAGGAAAAATTCCAAAAAAAATTCGAATGCAAGTAATTTTTGGACGAATCGAAAATAGGGTTTAGGGTTCTAGTTTTATGGGGTCTGTATTTTTGATGATTTCATAGCCATGGATTAACCGAGCTTCACTAAATTTTAGGAGAAGGTAGAGGATGATGTGACCATAGTATGGCCAGAGCCGCATCGTCAACAATGGTCAAAGTTGGGTGGTCGTGGCGAATTCCTATTGACGCGTTCGAGTTGTTGTTCATTCGAACGAGCATTTTTCGAGTTTGAGTGTATCGAGTTGAATTGGGATTTGTTTTTGTTTGTGAAGTCGTGATGTGGTTTGCTGGGGGCGTCGTGGGTCGCCGAAGTGGTGACGAACCACCGTGCATGTGCACGGTGGCGCGTGAATGTGTCAGCAGATTCGAAGATTAGGTCGTCTCGAGTGACACTCGAGAATTTGGGAAGCTTGCTTCGGGTTTCACAGTAGCACGCTAGTATGTTTTATGTCTGCAGTTATATTTTTAACTTAACTTAAAAAAAAGCATGGGAGACGATGAAGCACGAGCAGAAGAAAGAAGGGGCGCGGGTAGAAGTTGGGGGAAACTCGAGCCTTACTCAAGTAATCAGACGTTTGCCTCGGGTCTTGTTCTAAGGGATATTAGCCTAATCACTCTCAAGTTTAAATGTTAGGCAAGTCTAATATTTATAAAATAAATAATGTTAGCAAGTTGTAAGTTAGGACTTGGATTAAAATTTATTTAAAGAGAATTGCAAACGTAAGAGGGTAAGAATGTAATTAATTTATACTTGTGATTAAATAAATAATTTAGGATTAAATGAATTCGTAATTAAATTTTGGTATCAAAAATCTTATGTTTAAATCAAGTTGAACATAAAAATTTAATTAACCATTTTAAAGTTAATTAATTAACAAATAAATAGTAATTTACTAATTAAATAATTAATTAAGGATTAAACGATTAAGTTAATTAATAATTAATTAAGTAATTAGTTATAATCAAATGGGTAATTATGTTTTATAAATCAATAATTAAGGTTATTAATTAATAATTAAGTGAGTAATTAAGAAGAAATTAATAAATTTAAAAAGATGATTAATTAAAGAACAATTGAATAATCGGTTAATTATTTAAAAAAAATCAAGGTTGATTAATTTAATTAATAAATGATTAAAGAACAATTAATCAAATGCTTTGAAATCAATTAATATTAATTAACCATGATCGATGACCCATCTGATTTAAATTAATCAGAATAATTAATTGAGTTCACTTATAGATGTTTGAATTCTATTGATTGTTGAACTGTTTGATAATTCTGATATGCTATGCTTTGTGCTATTTCAGTGTGATCTGTGATGAATGTAATTTATTTATTTATAATGCATTCATATTTTCCATCTGTGAATCTGTGTACATAGATAAGCGTTATTGGAATATACCGCTTATCGATATTGTTGTGATTGCCATTTGTAATGACTAAATGTCGTTGCACTATTGTGTTGAACCCCTGGACCACACTTATACACACACTAATATAGATTGCATGTGGAATTGGGTTAAGTCATAGATATTTGAAATTTTAAAATAGTTTTGAATTTGAATTTTTGAATTCAAATAATTTTGGAAACGGATTGGGTTTAAAGTGAAAGGTCTTTTGGAAACAAGTGTTTTAAAAATGTAAATTATTTTGAATAACTTAATAAAGGTTTGAAATTTGAATAATGTGATTTAAATTGGAATTCAACATCCGAAACTGAATCCTATATTGGTATTTATGTTTCAAAAAGAATTATACAAGTTTATACGGGTTTTAAACCATTTTTAAAGTGTTGTTTTGGGAATTTGAATTAACCCCAAAGATTTTAACTTGTATAAATAAAAATCGGATTTTCCAAAATGAAAACAGTTTTTTTTCAAACAATAAAAGCTTTCGTATGAGTTATGAACTTCCAATTTATATTAATGGGATTCCAAGTTGAGTTGAAATAGTTTTTCAAATTATGGAAGAATCTTTGGAAACGAGTTTTTAAAGCTATAAGTCAAATCTTTGATTTAAAGATTTAAATAAATTAGTCCAATTGAAATGGAAATTGTTTTGAAATCCGTGAATGGATCTTTGCGAACTGTGTGAACTTTGTGAAACAAATCTTTTTGTTTGAAAGATTTGAAATGATAATTGGTTTAAACTATTTGAAAGAAAGTTTGGAATCATTAACTTGTGACTTAATTGAAATCCCATATCCATATGTTTTAAATATTGCGCTCATTATTCGGTTTAACCGGGAGAGGACTTTGTGTCATATAACCCATTCCGAATAATGATACGTCATTACGGATAGTATTTGAAGACCGGTGGTGAAGACCGAGTATTTGGGAGAATGATAGGATAACCTATCGATTGTCTCTGCACTGAGTAGCTACGGTATAGAGATTTCCTAAGTGATGGGAAGTCCGATCGGGATTGTGAATACCCGAATTGCAAGGGCTTCTTCGGAAGTGCCTTCGGTTCTGTTAAAACCCGGGACAGACTTGTATGGTTGTATGTCTCACACTACACTTTGAGATATAAAGCTGATTTCTTTCAAATACATATCTGTTGGTGATGGAGGATTTATTCTCTTAGCTTAACACCCTTCTCTGAGACGTACGAGCTCAAAGGTTATGTAGTTGAGGTTATCAGCGATATACTCTCAATTTGGTAGTGTGGCATGCTAAGTGCTGTTGTGTGTTGATTATCATTTTTTGATCATTTGTGATCAAAGCATGGATTTGTGAAAAGCGTAGCTTTGTGGACGAGACCTCGTCGAGCCTCACAACCCGGTAATTGTCGAAACAGGAATCGTGGCAGCAAGGTTTCAGGGGTAGCTCCCATAGGGTATGACCATTCCTTCTGGAAAAGGGTAGTATCATGGTATGGAGCACAGGTACTTACTCATGTGGACACCGTAGTATATTTATTACTATGTGATGTTCGTTGGAGGGCCCTCGGATAAAGGTCCCAAAGGACCGAGGGTGGCATATCTTAGGTTTTATTCCCCGAGAAGGGGGTAGTCCGCCTTGTGTATCAGAGAGCTGGGTAAGTTCTCAGGGACGTCCCTCCAGAGGTGTTCCATTTTATTTGGGAAGTTCCTTTGCCCGACCGTTTGTTGGAAAATCCAAACAAAACAATACGCACCCTGTACGCTTTTAATTGTATAACCTGCCATGGAATGTGGGAGTAACCTGATATTGAACGTGGTAGCTATAGTAGGCATACGATGAAATGTGGTATGCTGGCTAAGATTAATATTATACTTTCGAAAGTTTTTCCACTATGCACTAATAATAATTATAATATCAAGTGGTTTTCGCATATCAAGCATTTTTGACTATCATTGGGAGAAATCTCCTCCAATTCTACGTTTTCATGGTGTGTGTGGCGGGAGGCCTTATGGTATTTTCATTTTCCAAAAAGCATTGTGGTTTCCAATGTTTTAAATGCTTTTGTTTGTTTTAAAAGATAAAAGCTGTTTTCGTTGCTCACACCAGTCTCATGACTGACCTGGAGTTTATTGTTCCTTTCCTAAACTCTGGGTGCCCACTATTTTCCATATGGGCAGTCTCGGGTTGCGGTTTTCAAATAGTCAGGTTAGTAGATTATCCGAAGTGAGTCCAGTCTTTGGATGTGGATGACACTTGCTTATCTAGGTGTTGAATTTAATAACCTTCGAAGCCTTTTGGATTTGTGGATTGCATTTTCTACACTTCAGCTTCCACGACTGACTATCGTGGTGCAACTTGATGGTGGTTCGAGCTAGTTTTGGATTGGAGATGGATTATTCAGAGTTGGCATTGAAGATATTCTTTTCTGCTGCTATTCCTTGTGTCACTGATAGTATAGATATTCAGTTGTATCATTCTATTGTATCATCATTGTACCTGAATATTGTATTAGATGTTGTATATAATATTATTCATCTTCTTCCGTTGTGTTGTACTTAATGGTGTTATAAGCTCCGACGAACCAGATTGGACGTTTGAATCTACGACATTTGAATATGAGTGTCGTATTCGATGTCGATTTTCGAAGGTCGAGTCAGGATCGTTTCATTTGGTATTAGAGAAGACGGTTGAAACTTTAGCTCAGGAGTATAACACATTAAGTAACTCATCAGAGATAAGGTGAAGTATACCCTAGAATGAGTATATCCCTAAGATATCCGTTCGAATGCGTCAGTAAATTCTCTTGCTATCCATTGATAGTGAGTATGAGTGCAAGAAGAGGACGAGATAGGGGACAGGGAAGCACCATTATAAATGGTCAATACCCTGCAATAGCGGAAACAATCTTTCTCTCTTAATTCCCTTTGACTCGATTTCAATTCTTTGATTGGTTTTGTGGCAGCTCGAAGGAGAAGCTTTGGTGTGATGGTGACTCTTACGAATCGTGTAGATAAGTTTCTATTTCGTATTCTCTTCGTTAAATTTTTATTAGTTTTTCGTTCTTAACTTCAGTGAATTCGGAATTCTATTTGAAATAAATTGGTAAATTAAATATAAAGTTGAATATGAACATTTGTATTGATAAAACGATTTCGATTAAAACCAAATTTGAAATTCTATTGTAATTTCTTGTGAATATCAAAGTCCGAAGAGGGACAAGTTATATATACCCCAAAGTATAAATATTCCGACTTGAGTTTGGAATCCATATCTAGTGTTTGGAAGTTATGGAAGATTAAATCCATTTATCTTTTGTTTGGGTCTCGATATATTTTACGAACGGTTAGTCATCCCTTCAGACTAACCAATGCTCCTGCATATTTCGTAGATCTGGATAACCCGAGTATCTTGTGAACAAAATTAAAAGGATTCATTCTCATATCTATAATTGATATTCTGATTTGGTAAGCCAAATGCAGAATAGATGTTCAGTTGATTTGATGAAACATTCTTCATCTATTTTCGTTATCTTCTTGGCAAATTTCGAGGACGAAATTTACCAAGGGGGAATCTGTAACGATCTCGAATTTTTACCAAGTTTAAATTGCTAATTAATTTAATTTTTGAATAAAATTTGTGAAATTAATTGGTCAATTGATTAAAATTATAAAATACATCTATGTAATTCATTTGATATGTATTAAATTTCAAAACATTTTCTTTTACATAATGTGTATTGATACAAACAATAAGCTCCAAAGTATTAAAATAAATATGTATAGAGAAATACAACGCGATAAATATTAAGTTAAATAAATAAATAAAATGAACTATGTAAAATAAGCAAATTTGTTAAATTTAAACAACATGTTAATATGTAAAATAGAAAGTAAACCTATTAATTAAAGATCTAGATCTAACAACATATTACATATAGGACATTGTTCATATCACAAGAAACAAAATACATTCAAAAATGTATAGTGTGAAACATAACAAAATATAAACATATATATATAAATGTCTTGCAAAGGAAAGTAGCAAAATGTATTCAAGTATTCAACTAAGTATAAGACTAAAGAAAATAAAAGATAGATATGAAAGTCTATAAAGAGAAGACAAATGTATTTAATGCTAGTATCTTTAGCCACCACAATATCATCTCAACAAACATAGAAGTCAACTCGAGGTGTTTAAATATCATTTCTGTGTTTACAAAATCTCTGGCCGAAGATAGATAAAGTGTATAATCTATGATCCTATTGTACAAAAAAATATAATGTACGATAAAAATGTGTACCCTATAAGCTTCATTTCTTGTATATCAAGCTTCCTCAATTCAGTTTCGTCCATCAGAGCTGAGAATTTTTTTTTTGTAGTAAATAACATCTCAAACTTAAACAAAACAAAACTTCAAGTTTAAACACAAACAAATCAAACCAGAGGATCAAGTGAAGGACTTTAGCTAGCTGTTTCACAAGCCTGTGTCAAATATTGAGGCTCTGTTTATCTCTGGAAACAAGGAGATTAAATACCAACTTTAAACTCTAAGTTTAATTTAAAATAGTTAAGATGGTTCACTAATGATGGTGTGTTGTGTGTGTTCATTTTGAGTATGGACTTGTGTTTGTATTTAGGTTGTTCTTGAGTATATGGTTCTGCTATGTTACTTGTTACAGTATTGTAATATTATTCAAACTAAATTTGTATTTTCTTCAAAATAATTGTCAAGCTTTAATTTTCAACACAACGAGATGCTTAAATTTCAATCCAGATTATAAAAAACTGTTTTAAAATGGATAGAGGAATTTACTTCTGGAAAATTTTAATTTACAGGTAACAAGTATCTATTTTAGAAAAATTAGATTGTTATAAATTATATATTCAAGTTCATAACTTGAATCTTCAATGCAAAATAGGATTTTTAAAGCAAGAACGAAAATTTTTAGTTTAGAAATGAAGGAGCAGTTTACAGATGAACAAAAATCACCTTTTTTCAAATTTCGGTTGATTTAATAAATTGTTGGTGTTGAAATTTGTGGTGAAGTTAGTATGATGATCCACGAACATAGGAAAAATTCTAGAAATTTTTTCGAATGCAAGTAATTTTTGGATGAATCGAAAATAGGGTTTAGGGTTCTTGTTTTATGGGGTCGGTATTTTTGATGATTTCGTATCCATGGATTAACCGAGCTTCACGAAATTTTAGGAGAAGGTAGAGGATGATGTGACCGTGGTATGGCCGGAGCCGCATCATCAACGATGTTCAAAGTTGGGTGGTCATGGAGAATTCCCATTGACGCGTTCGAGTTGTTGTTCATTCGGACGAGCATTTTTCGATTTCGAGTGTATTGAGTTGAATTAGGGTTTGTTTTCGTTTATGAAGTCGTGATGTGGTTTGCTGAGGGCGTCGTGGGTCGCCGAAGTGGTGACGAACCACCGTTCACGTGCACGGTGGCGCGTAAGTGTGTCAGCAGATTCGAAGGTTAGGTCGTCTCGAGTGACACTCAAGAATTTGGGAAGCTTGCTTCGGGTTTCACAGTAGCACGCGAGTATGTTTTATATCTACAGTTATATTTTTAACTAAACTTAAAAAAAAGAAAGCGTGGGAGAAGATGAAGCACGAGTAGAAGAAAGAAGGGATGCGGGTAGAAGTCGGGGGAAACTCGAGCCTCACTCGAGTTATTAGACGTTTGCCTCGGGTCCTGTTCTAAGGGATATTAGCCTAATCACTCTCAAGTTTAAATGTTAGGCAACTCTAATATTTATAAAATAAATAATGTTAGCAAGTTGTAAGTTAGGACTTGGATTAAAATTTATTAAAGAGATTTGCAAACGTAAGAGGGTAAGAATGTAATTAATTTATACTTGTGATTAAATAAATAATTTAGAATTAAATGAATTTGTAATTAAATTTTGGTATCAAAAACCTTATGTTTAAGTCAAATTGAGCATAAGAATTTAATTAACCATTTTAAAGTTAATTAATTAACAAATAAATAGTAATTAACTAGTTAAATAATTAATTAAGGATTAAACGATTAAGTTAATTAATAATTAATGATTAATTAAGTAATTAGTTCTAATCAAACGGGTAATTAAGTTTTATAAATCAATAATTAAGGTTATTAATTAATAATTAAGAATTGATTAATTAAGTGAGTAATTGAGAAGAAATTAATAAATTTAAAAAGATGATTAATTAAAGAATAATTAAATAATTAAAGGTTAATTATTTAGAAAAATTCAAGGTTGATTAATTTAATTAATAAATGATTAAAGAACAATTAATCAAATGCTTTGAAATCAATTTATATTAATTAACCATGATTGATGACCCATCTGATTTAAATTAATCAGATAATTAATTGGGTCCACTTATAGATGTTTGAATTCTATTGATTGTTGAACTGTTTGATATTTCTGATCTGCTATGCTTTGTGCTATGAGTTGTTTCAGTGTGTGATCTGCGATGAACGTAATTTATTTATTTATAATGCATCATATTTTGCATCTGTGAATCTGTGTATATAGATAATCGTTATTGGAATATACCACTTATCGATATTATTGTGATTGCAATCTGTAATGACTAAATGTTGTTGCACTATTGTGTTGAACCCCCTGGACCACACTTATACACACACCAATATGGATTGCACGTGGAGTTGGGTTAAGTCACAGATATTTGAATTTTTAAAATAGTTTTGAATTTGAATTTTTGAATTCAAATAGTTTTGGAAACGGATTTGGTTTAAAGTGAAAGGGATTTTGAAACAAGTGTTTTAAAAATATAAGTTATTTTGAATAATTTAATAAAGGTTTGAAATTTGAATAATTTGATTTAAATTGGAATTCAACATCCAAAATTGAATCCTATATTGGTATTTATGCTTTAAAAAGAATTATACAAGTTTATACGGGTTTTAAACCATTTTTAAAGTGTTGTTTTGGGAATTTGAATTAAACCCAAAGATGTTAACTTGTATAAATAAAAATCAGATTTTCTGGAATGAAAACAGTTTGTTTTCAAACAATAAAGCTTTCATATGAGTTATGAACTTTCAATTTATATTAAAGGGATTCCAAGTTGAGTTGAAATAGTTTTCCAAATTAGGAAGAATCTTTGGAAATGAGTTTTTAAGGCTATAAGTCAAATCTTTGATTTAAAGATTTAAATAAATTAGTCCAATTGAAACGGAAATTGTTTTGAAATCTGTGAATGGATCTTTGTGAACTAGGTGAACTTTGTGAAAAAAACTTTTTGTTTAAAAGATTTGAAATGGTAATTGGTTTAAAACATTTGAAAGAAAGTTTGGAATCATTAAGTTGTGACTTAATTGAAATCCCATATCCATATTTTTTAAATATTGCACTCATTATTCTGTTTAGCCGGGAGAGGACTTTGTGTCATATAACCCATTCCGAATATGATACGTCGTTATGGATAGCATTTGAAGACCGGTGGTGAAGACCGGGTATCTGCGAGAATGAAAGGATAACCTATCGATTGTCTCTGCACTGAGTAGCTACGGTATAGAGATCTCCTAAGTGATGGGAAGTCCGATCGGGATTGTGAATACCCAGATTGCAAGGGCTTCTTTGGAAGTGCCTTCGGTTCTGCTCGAACCTGGGATAGACTTGTATGGTTGTATGTCTAACACTACACTTTAAGATATAAAGCAGATTTCTTTCAAATATATATCTATTGGTGGAGGAGGATTTATTCTCTTAGCTTAGCACCCTTCTCTGAGACGTACGAGCTCACAGGTTATGTAGTTGAGGTTATCAGTGATATACTCTCAATTTGGTAGTGTGGCATGCTAAGTGCTGCTGTGTGTTGATGATCATTTGTGATCAAAGCATGGCTTTGTGAAAAGCGTAGCTTTGTGGACGAGACCTCGTCGAGCCTCACAACCCGGTAATGGTCGAAACAGGAATCGTGACAGCAAGATTTCAGGGGTAGCTCCCTTAGGGTATGACCATTCCTTCTGGAAAAGGGTAGTATAATGGTATGGAGCACAGGTACTTACTCATGTGGACACCGTAGTATATTTATACTGTGTGATGTTGTTAGAGGGCCCTCGAATAAAGGTTCCAAAGGACCGGGGTGGCATATCTTAGGTTTTATTCCCTGGGAAGGGGGTAGCCGGCCTTGTGTAGCAGAGAGCTGGGTAAGTTCTCGCGGGCGTCCCTCCAGAGGTGTTCCATTTTATTTGGGAAGTTCCTTTGCCCGACCATTTGTTGGAAAATCGAAACAAAACAATACGCGCCCTGTACGGTTTTAGTTGTATAACCTGCCATGGAATGTGGTAGTAACCTGCAATTGAACATGGTAGCTATAGTAGGCATACGACGAAATGTGGTATGCCGGCTAAGATTAATATTATACTTTCGAAAGGTTTTCCACCATGCACTAATAATAATAATAATAATATCAAATGGTTTTCGCGTATCAAGCATTTTTCACTATTATAAGGAGGAATCTCCTCCAATTCTGCGTTTGCATGGTGTGTGTGGCGGGAGGCCTTATGGTAGTTTCATTTTCCGGAATGCATTGCGGTTTCCAATGTTTTAAATGCTTTTGGTTGTTTTAAAAGATAAAAGTTATTTCCGTTGCTCACACCAGGCCCATGACCGACCTGGAGTTTATTGTTCCTTTCCTAAACTCTGGGTGCCCATTATTTTCCACACGAGCAGTCTAGAGTTGGGTTTTTCAGATAGTCACGTTAGTAGATTATCTGGAGTGAGTCTAGTCTTTGGATGTGGATGACACTTGCTTATCTAGGTGTTGAATTTGATAAACTTCGAAGCCTTTTGGATTTGTGGATCGCATTTTCTACACTTCAGCTTCCACGACTGACCTTGCTTATCGTAGTGCAACTTGATGGTGGTTCAAGCTAGTTTTGGATTGGAGATGGATTTTTCGGAGTTGGCATTGAAGATATTCTTTTCCGCTGCTATTCCTTGTATCTCTGATAGTATAGATATTCAGTTGTATCATTCTATTGTATCATCATTGTATCCGAATGTTGTATCAGATGTTGTATATGATATTATTCATCTTCTTCCACTGTGTTGTACTTAATGGTGTTATAAGCTCCGGCGAACCAGATTGGACGTTTGAATCAGCGGCATTTGAATATGAGTGTCGTATTCGATGTCGATTTTCGAAGGTCGAGTCAGGATCGTTTCAAATCACCTTTTAGTTTCAAATTTAATAACTAACAATTTTTATCATTTTTGATTACTTAGACATTTACAATAATTTAAAACAAATTAACATGTCAATTCAATGTTAATTATTTTACTAGTTACAGTGTTTAATTTCAATTGAAAATAAAATCCAATTAATTATATTTTAATTCCAATAAATTGATTTAATTTGACTTCAGTCCTTTTTTATTCAATCAATCATTACTCTAAGGACATAATTAACATTGGTTTATATCTTATTATATTAATATTCTCCAATTTCATCTTAATTTCCATTAACGTGATATTTAATTACATTTAATTTCAATTGATTACCAATTTAATTTAATAGCTTAAATAAATAGGTAACATATCACAATGGTTACCTTCTACTAAATTTAAATCACATTTATGGTTTTAATATTTACAAACATTTGTTATAAATACTTACACTGATTTCATCAAATTTCAATTTATTGCATATTTCTCACCAATTAATATGACATTTAAATTATTTCCTTATTTACAATCTATAACCAATTATAACTTTAATCATTACAATTTATTATAATTACGATTAATGTAGTTATCAATTACCTTGAATTAATACTATTACATTTCATTATAGTCATTTATTACATTAAATTTACATTATTAAACTTAATTCTAGTTAGTTTTATTATTCATACAACATAAATTTTATTCCCTTCCAACATTAAGTTACAAAATCTTCTAAAATTCAATATTTTAGTTATCGAAAATTACGGGCCATTACATGGAGCAACAATGGCATCAGAGCCCAATAATATATGCAGTCTAAATTAGTCATATGAGGGCTAACTAGTTATGTTTGCCCACTTAGTATGGTGTTTAGGAAGATAATGTGTAGGACTGGAATTTGGTAATCAAATACCCTGTCCTACCTGGATACCGGCCTGGCTTGAAAAGTGAAGTGAGCCCAAATGTTCCCCCTAATAGAAAAGATCCAATTTAAATTAGGGTTTGGGCTAATTTTTCAAAAAAAATTTGAAAACTAAAGTAGAGATTTTAAAATTAAAAGTGAAATTTAAAATGAAACAAGTTTTGTGAAGCCCCACCTCTATACTCACGCTAGCCAAGGACACTACGGAATAATGCCGTCAACTAGCACGAAGAATAAGGCTATTGAGGAGCAACCATCCGTGTAATTACTTTGTGCGAGCACCGATATGTCAAATAGTATAACATGCATTTCATTTCAAGAGGAAATCCGACATACCGATACAAACTCAAAGCTACTACACAGTGGCTATATGATCTTCGCAAAACAAATATAGAAATAAGCATAACACAAATCAGTCACAAATAGCCATACCACAAAGGGAGAAACAAATATGAATATAACACATAGAAGTGTACATCAAAGTAGTGGTCAAATAAGATCCACAATGTCACAAAAGAATAGGTACAAGTGCTAGACAAAAGAATAAGTATACATCAAGGAGTCTCTATCTCAAATGTATAACAAAAACTACTAAACTAGAGTAGTTAGTCAAAAGTCAGATGATGTTCCCAGAAGAGGAGTCAAGCAGAAGCACTTGTAACATCTCGGTCTGACCCGAGTATTATTTAATAACAAAATAATAAACGGATCATTCAAGCTATAAATATTAGATAAAATGAGATAAAAGAAGAGATATGACAAAAATGTATGATAACAATAATGCCATATTATGAAAAATATATATTAGACAACAAAAAAATCATACAATATCTCAAAGATCTTAAAGCACTAAAAAAGAATATCATATTCTTTATTTTATTCACCAAACCCCAAATATTGAAAAATATATCAATGTCAATCACAAAAATTGGTGAATCACAAATTCTAGAAATCATCAACTAGAAATCTAGAAATCACAAAAGGGGGGAGGCCTATCACAAAACGGGAGCATGAAAACTCAACAACACGTGCATCACAAACGGGACGCTATTCCATGGTTGCTAACCATAGAGCCGGTGCAACGACGTATTACAATATCGGTACATCCGAGAAACCTAAAATTCAAATAATTTGGAACAACAACATAGTACAATGGTACGCCGGATGAACCTGATAAGCCGGACAATGACGTAGTACAACGGTACGTCTAGTGAACGTAGCTCCATAAAAGAGTATGGGTCGCTAGCCCACAAAAATGAGTCGAAACTCCAAAGAACCAATAGGTCGTTAACCTATAAAAGAAATGAGACGAAACTCAATAAAACGAGGTACAATCCCCCATGTGGACAAATAAACATAGCATATCGCTAGTCTAAATCACAAAATGTTCATATTGATCAATAAAAAGTGTGACTTACACTAAGCTAGTAAATAAATGAGTTTAGCTTCATGTTCCATAACTACTGGCTTAGCTTAAATATTTACGAACAAATTATAGATCTCCACTCTAAAGTTGTCACAAGAGTTTCAATCGAACAAGTCCAAAAATTAACCAACAAAGTAAACGCAAGCATTCCACTAGTTTTAGTAAGCCATTTAATTAGATTTCTCAAATGAATGAGGTAAAGGTTTGTGTATACTAATAGATTGGAAAACGGTTTTATAAACAAGCTTTGTATTAAAAATAGAGTTGAAATCATATTTGAGAAAGAATTTGAATATTTACTATTAGTATAGAAACCTTTGTGATTTAAAGTGACAAGTCACAAAATTGATTGTAAAAACAATCAATCACCAAAATTCACATTCGAAGACGTGAATTAAATCTAAAAAAATCGATACCAAATCCATCAAAATGGATATTCCCCAAAAGTCCCGAAAAAGAAGTTATCAAAGTCAACAAAGGTGATAACAACAAATTGGAGAAACAAAAGTCGATTAAAAGTGGGAAATTCAAACACAAAAGGCAAAATGGGCAGAGACATCAGATTCAGTCGACTGGACCAAGGTGGTCAGTCGACTGGCACAAATCCTAGAAACTTTCTGTTTCCAGGTTCACTCGACTGAACCAAAGTGGTAAGTTGACTAAAACATGCTTGGAAGCTTTCCGTTTCTAGGATTAGTCGATTGACCCAGATTGGTTAGTCGACTGATACTGGCCCAGGAAAATTCCTGGGTACTGGTTCAGTCGAATGACCTTCTAGTTCAGTCGACCGATCTAGAATTCCAGTATTCTCAACCTAGCCTCTAAGGGGAAAAATCCCAAACAACTTGCGATTGGCCGTGCGATGGACGCTCGCGGTTTACGCGAATCGACAACCCATCCCTATAGACGCTTCGATACGCCACCAAAAGCATGATCAAACATCAAAGCTAAGATTTATAAAGATTTAACTTCAAAACACCAAAAAATGGAATATTCGTAAACCCAATTCAATCTAAAGCAAATGGACAAGAAATAGATGTTAGGAATCACTACCTAACAACTATCAAAGATATAGACATAGATGTGAGTTCAAAAACTCACCTTTAAACCCAAAAACAATGAAGGAGAAGCTTGAAAGCAAAGGAAGATCAACTACTCTTTAACTTCAACTCTAGAAACTCCAATCTAAGTCTAGAAGCAATAATTTCCCAAATTAGGTTATAGGAAATTTCTGAAATTGAAGAGAGATTGAGATGGAGAAGAAGAAGGAGATGCTTATTTAAGCTTCTCTTTGGTTTTGGAGCTAAAACTTGGATTTGCAAATGAAGCTAGGGCTTAGGAATTCCTAATCGCTTTACTCACCTCCCATTTTTGCTTAAAGCTTGAAGTGTTAGGAAATGAGAATGAATGAAGAGAAGAGGGGGTGGAGTTAGGATATAAAATGAGTTGGGTTAGTGGGCTGAAACCCAAACCCAAAGCCCTAAATGAATATGTCAAAATTCAAGCTAACTCCAAACATATCAAATTTTATACTCAAAAAGGTCGCAAATGTCATTTTTAACTCAATGGAAGAGGTCTCGAGTCCTAATTACTGTTTGCAAAAAGTAGTATTTCGGACTGAAATCCGACTAACGATGCTATACTTAAATAAAATATTTAAATATACAATCGTAAAATATGCGGGCTGTTAAAGACTCCCCTCCTTAAAGAAACTGCGTCCTCGCAATATTTAAGAAGAAAATAAAAAGTAGCAACCATAAAAGCATATCAACACAAAAGAAATTTGAAATAAGAATTCACCTCAAAGAGCACAAGAGAGTAAGTCTGGATGTGTTCGCTCGATGAATTCTCTAGATTCCCAAGAACAATCCTTATGATTTGAGGACCATTGAAATTTCAAAAGAGGTGCATCTTTATTTCGAAGCCATTTTACCTTCGAAGCAATAATACGAATATGATGTTGCTCATAAGTCAAATTATGCGAAACTTCAGTTTCTTCCACGACACCAGGCTCAAGAATAGAATCGGAATCTCGAACGCATTTCCGTAATTGAGAGACATGGAATATGTCATGTATAGCAGAAAACTAAGCCGGTAATAAAAGTCGATATGCCACGGAACCAATACGTTCGGTGATGGGAAATGGACTAATATAACGAGGTACTAACTTTCCCGATCGACTAAAATGCACAATACCCTTCATTTGTGAAACATGAATGAACATAAAATCTCCCAAAGAAAATTCTAATTTCCTCCTTCGGTTACCGACGTAGGATTTTTGCCTACTTTGAGCTTCTTTCATCCTATGACGAATAAGGTTAATCTTTTCTGTGGAATCTCGAATAAAATCTGGACCTAAAACCAGCTTCTCACCGGCCTCAAGCCAACAAGAAGGAGATCGGCATGGCCTTCCGTAGAGTGCCTCGAAAGGTGCCATACCAATACCAGATTGGAATCTATTATTATAGGAAAACTCAACAAGAGAAATATGATCTTCCCAACTTCCACCAAAATAAAGAACACATGCACGACGAAGATCTTCAAGTGTTTGATTCACATTCTCGGTTTGTCCATCGGACTAATGATGGTAAGCGGTGCTAAAATTAAGCACGTTCCTAAAGCTTTTTAAAGACTCTTCCAAAATCCACTAGTAAATAATGGATCACGATCGCTAACAATGGAAGTAGGAACTCTATGCAATTTAACAATTTTTTTAATAAAGAGCTTGGCCAAAAGAGGTACGGCCCGATTGGACTGAATGGGAATAAAATGGGTAGATTTTGTAAGTCTATCAACTATCACCAATAGGCTACCATGACCGAACGAGAATGGGGAAGGCCTTAATAAAGTCCATGGAAATTTTGTCCCACTTCCAAATTGGAATGTCCATAAGTTTCAATAACCCACAGGGCCTTTGATGCGCGGCCTTAATGAGTTGGCAAGTCATGCAACGCTTAATAAAGTTAGCAATATCGTATTTCATTCCGCCCAATAATAAAGTCGCTTCATATCCGCATACATTTTACTGCTACTGGGATGAATGGTGAATATAGAACGATGAGAATCTTCGAAAATGTCCTTACGAAGATTACTAATATCTGGCACGATAAGTCTACTAAATTTTCGAATACCGCCACGAGCATCAATATCAAAGTTTTGCAAATCTTTAATACCGATTTTATCCCTGCAACTTTGGCCAAGAAGGACCAATTCAGGATCTAGCTTTTGAGCTTCAAGAACGCGGTTTAAAAGAGAAGAATGTGCCTTGAGGCTACACAAAACAAGAGATGAACATGAATCGGATTCACGATCTCGAATCTCACAAGTGGACAAGGTCTCGAGATCATTCCATCCAGATATCATCATGGAAACAACCGTTTGCTGCTTACACTAAGGGCATCGACAACACGATTTTCCTTTTCAGAAGTTAAAGAATATCAAGATCATAAGATGTAAGGAACTCGAGCCAATGTTGTTGATGCAAATTAAGTTTCTTTTGAGAAAATAAATACTTCAAAGGTTTATGATTGGTGTAGAGGACAAATTTTTCTCCCAAAAGATAATGACGCCAAATTTGAAGGGAAAACAATAGTCGCGAGCTCTAAATCATGAGTGGCATATCTAGTCTCAGCTGGCTTTAATTGCCTAGAAGCATGAGCAATAACGCGTTCCTTTGCATGAGAATGGCTCCCAAACCAACACGACTAGCATCGGCATAAACAATACAATATTGGTTTCCCTCGGGAATCATAAGAATCGGAGCATCGGAAAGGAGTTCTTTTAATTTCTAAAAAGAAGCTTCACATTTTTTTGACCAAATGTATTTTACTCCCTTTTTTGTCAAACTAGTAAGAGGCACAGAAATTTTTAAAAAGTCTTTTATCAAACGACGGTGATAGTCCACCAATCCAAGAAAGCTATGGATTTCCATCGCACTCTCCAGTCTCTTCAATTTTTGAATCACTTCGATCTTTGAAGGATCCATGGAATTCCAAATTCGAAAATAATGTGACCGAGAAACTTCACACGAGATTGCCAAAAGTGGCATTTAGAAAAAATTTCTTTCAATTGATTGCTCCTAAGAGTTTCCAACACAATCCGAATATGCTTTTCATGCTTTTTCACGGTTTTAGAATAAACAAGAATATCATCTATAAAGATGAGAAAAATCGATCGAGGAAGTGTTTGAAAACTCGATTCATAAGATCAACGAAATAATCTGGATCATTTGTTAAACTAAATGGCATAACATGCCATTCATAAGATCCATAACGTGTACGGAATGATGTCAAAGGAATGTTATCCTCTGCAATACGAAGCTGATGAAAGCCGGTTGCTAAGTCTAACTGTGAAAAGACTCTAGCACCATTAAGTTGATTAAACCGATCATTAATCCGAGTTAAAGGATATATATTCTTAATGGTAAGATCATTAAGCTTGTGGTAGTCAACACAAAGCCTAAGTGTACCAACAGATTTCTTCACAAAAATAGCTGAAGCTCCCCAAGGAGAGGAACTAGAACGAATAAATTACTTCACTTCCAATTCGGATAATTGCTTATGCATCTCCTCGTTTTCCTTATTAGACATACGATAAGGAGGACGAGTGATAGATAGAGCTCCAGGGATTAGATTAATTCTGAACTCAATTGCTCGCTTAGGTGGTAATCCTAAAACGGGCTCAAATATATCGGAAAATTCACGGAACAACATGAATGAGAGAAATGACATCTTCCTCATCATCATTATCGTCATCATGAGGGTTTAGTGAATATAAGGATGCTGCCAAATGGGAATCCGAATCTTTAAGAACAATAAAAATCTGCTTAACAGATTCAGGATGTCGAAGATGAATAGTCCGCTCAGGATATAGGATATGGGCTTCATAACAGTTAAGCCAATCCATTTCCAAAATCATTCTGAAGCCTAAGTAACGCATGACATGCAAATCGGCTCAGAAAGAAAAATCACATAAAATAATCTTGACATCTTTACAAAGTCAACTGAGTGTTGCGGATCCACCAGATTCACAATTCTCAAAGAAGTCATCAAAGCCATAACACTTAAAGAAAAAGCATCAACAAGTTCTTTTGATATAAAAGAACGGGATGCACCCGTATCAAAAAGAAATCGAATAGGATGATCATGAAACATATAATGCCATCAAGAATAGATTGAGAAATACCTTGACCACGAGAAGTGTTACTAGAGGCTTGCACCACATTTAGATTTCCCTCCTTGCTTTGAAGTATGGGACACGAAGATCTATAATGGCCCGAACTTTTGCAATAGCGACATGTAAGGGGCTTTGAACACTTATTTGCATAATGGTCCTTAGAACCATAATTGTAGCATTCTTCATGGCTAGAAGTAGGAGTCTTTGCTACATGTTTCACTTTCTATTTGGGATAAGGCCCCTTGAACTTATTAGGCCTCTTCTTGTTGTTGTTGAAGGTTGGTTTGACACTCATAACTTCAACATCATCTTCTTTATCTGCCTCTTCGAGTCGAAGAGCGATATCAACAAGCTGATCGAAATAAACTTCTAATTTTAGAAGCAATGGAGTTTTGAGATTTTTATTCAAGCCATAGAAAAACCTCTGGTTTTTCTTCAATGGGGTATTAACGTATTCGACCCCATATTTAGAGAGTGATTCAAAAGATGTGATATAATCTGCCACAGAAGATTCACCTTGAACAATGTCAATAAAATGACGGGCCAAAGCCACTTTTCAGCTTTTCGTACAAACTTCAATTCAAATCTTTCCCGGAATTGCTCCCAAGTAAGATCCGCTTCAATAATTTCAGAAACCAGAAGCTCGTACCAATCTAATGCTCTTTCTTGGAGCATACAAGAAGCCACTTGGACACGATGCAAATCAATAAGATCCATGCGAGAAAAGATGCGATTACATGTTCTAAGCCAAGCTTGGACTTCGATAATGCCCTCGGAACCCTTGAACGGCTTTCCATCCAAATTTGTATAATCGCTACACATGCATGCATATCCGGATTTTGGGTGTGTAGGCTCTGGAATGGGTCCGACAGCTTGAGCATTCTTTACAAGATCTATGTGACGACCCGAAATTTTCTAGCAATATCAATTTAATAATCTGCATTAAATATTAAATTGATTTGATAATAAAATCTGAATTGATACTTTTCTTTTAATAAATATCTAACTGGTAAATTTAATCTGTTAAAAATTAATTGTTTGTTTTCTATTTATATATGTATATATTTGTATACATTGTAAATAGATGAGATTTGTTTTAAAGTTTAACTAATAAATTATGTTTAAATACTAGTATATATTTTAGTGAATTAGAAATTATGTTTTATTTAATATAAACATTTCAAAGCTAAATAAATAAATAGTTTGAATACTTATTTTAACTTAAGTTTAAATTTAATTTATTAACAAAATATTTGTTCTCTTTTCTTTTAGTAGAGTTTGATTTAAAATATGAATTTAAAAATATAGATGAGTTATATATATAATTTTGTAAATCAATACATTAACATACATTAATAAAATATGTAGCTTATAATAAAAAGATAATTTATTCTATTTATCATTTCAAATTGATCATGTGTTTTATAATATAAAATGAAATGTATAAATAAAAAAATACAAGATACAAGATAAATTGGAAAAGAGATATAAGTTAGTACATTAAATTAAAATAACATAACAACATTCATATGCATTTTAAAATATAACAGGACAACAATAACACTAGAAACAAAAGAATTTTCAGATTTGTAAACCAACAGAAGCAAACTGCAGTATATGTTTAAAGCACCAAAACAAATGTATCAGATTGTACAAAGGGAAATAGATAATATCTAGAAGCAAATGATAGTAATATAACAACTGTATATAATGTAAAGCATCAAGACAAACAAATATCTCTGTTTTGTTGTACAAACATCATGATGTTATAAACTGCAAATGTAAGTATATATTAACTTACCTCATATCAGTTTAAATATTATCTGGAAAGCAAGATATAAAAATATAAAATATGCAGGCCAATGAGCAAATATAAGTGTGCAGGCCAAATTGTATGAACAAAGTAAATGATAGTAACAAATCAAAGTGTGCAGGCTGAAATAAAACAAAATAGAGTATATATGTGTGATAGGCATGAACCAGAAGTAAAGGACGGTAACAAAATATACAACTGTATATGTGAAGCCTGTAAGTAGTTTCATAGGCAAATAAAATATGTATGTATGCAAGGCAAGAGAAATCTCTAAACAAAGTAAAAGAAAATATCTTAGTACAAAAGAAGATAAGTATGAAACATTAAGTACATTAGCATTAATTGCTTTCATCTCAGCACAAAGCTGGAGTCAATTCGAAATGTTAAAAATATCATCTCAGCCTCCATTTGAAAGAAAAATCTCTGCATCAAAACAGATAAACTTATACCCAGTAAACCCCTCCCCTGTGTATAATATACCTCTTTTCATTTCTAATTCGTTCATCACAACAATTGCAAACTTGTAATAAATTAAAGTCTGCAACTTTTCTTTCAAAAGTTTAACTAAGAACTTGTAAAACTCAAACCTGTCATATTTTGTTTTCACACTGGAAATCAAGTATCTTCCCTACATCAATTGGCTAAGGGGTTTGTAGTGCAGACTGCCTAGTTTCAGAGCATTTCAACTTTAAGTAATCAAGACTTAAAAGTATTTGCAAGTTCCAGGATTTCGTCCAAAAACCTGTTCTCTGTTTATTCCCAAGTGAGTAACTTTTTTTTTTTTTTAAATACTTAGTAATCTGGTTGCTTGATGAAGTATGAAATAAATATGTTGTTGATCATAAAGTAAATTTTAAACTTGAATTCAAGTTAGATAAGGAAGAACTGTTTAACTGTGAGTAACTTTTTTTTTTTTAAAATACTTAGTAATCTGGTTGCTTGATGAAGTATGAAATAAATATGTTGTTGATCATAAAGTAAATTTTAAACTTGAATTCAAGTTAGATAAGGAAGAACTGTTTAACTGCGAGTAACTCTTTTTTTTAAAGTTTAAGTAACTTTTAATTTGTTGATTGTGAAAAACTTCTGAGATGAAATATGCTTTGTTTATATATATAGGGTTGATAAATTTGGAGTTTATAAATGTTTGTTAATATGCTTCTGTTGTATTCAGGTAACTCTTAGTTCAGAAAATTAAAGGTTGATCAAAATGCAAATCTATTCGTCTAATCTTTGTTAGAGTTAGAGATCTGAATAATTTAAGTTTGTTAATTCATGAGTTTAAGTTTAGAATTACACTTAAAGCAATATAATCTTGAGTTTTACCTGGAACAAAATCTAACTTGCAGTGATGCATATACTTGTTCTCTGTTACTCCCTGTAAAACAAAATTTTGCTATTAAACCTTGTTTACTTCATCCCTGATTTATGCTTGCGCTTCAATTTCAAGCAAATGATGTTTGTATCATCTCAAACTAAGTCTAAGCATTTATTTAAGATAAAACAACTTAAAATTTTCATCTGGAACACAATTTATTTTGAGCAAAATTCCTGCTCATAACCTAGTTGTAGTAGCCGAAGTATTGGGTTCTGTTCGACGCCATCAGGCGATCGAGTGCCGTGAAACTTTATGAGGGGGTAGCTCAGTCTTTGATGCGTTCATGGCCGGAGTTTCTTGTCGCCACGTGGTCAGGGTTGGGGAAGAGCGGCGCTGACAGGTTTGAGGGGAGGTGAGGTTCTGTTGTTTCCAGGTTCTGTAATTTGTTTCCATTCGCGCGTGCCTGGTGAGAAACTCGAAGCAGCTCGTATATTTTCTCGGGGAGGTCTCGCGTATAACTCGAAGCAAACACAGGGGGGGCTCGGTAGTGGTATTTGTTCTGTATTTTTTTTTTTTGTACAACCTGAAACTGTTTAACAGTTTCAACTGTTTTTAAAACTTTGTTTTAAAATTTAAAATCAAAGTTAAAATCTAGATTTAAATCAGAATTTAACTGTGAATTCCAGTCAGTTTTGAAAATAAGTTGGGTATAAATAAATTTCAAAACTTAAATTATTTTAAAAAATTTAAAAGTGCCAAATGTTTAAGGTTATTCAAAGGGGAGTTAAATTCAAAAATAAATTATAAATGGTTGAAGAGAGTACTCAGCCAAGTTAACACCAAGGGGATCAGGACTTAGTTATGAAAAGCTAAATTTGGAAACTAAAATAAAGTTTTATAATTTAAATTTATTCAAATGAGTTTTAATTGTAATTAAATCATGTGAGTGGGCAAAGGGGTTTTAAAATAAATTAGTTATAGAATTTTATTAATGATACATTGGATTTTAATTAGAGAGTAAATTAAAATAAATGTTTTAAACATATTGGAAGTGAAAATATAATCAAAGATGAGAATGGTTTGCCTTAATTCATGAAGTTTTAGAATTTGTGTGCATCAGCCTTTAAGTTAATTAGGTAGAATAATTAATAATAGATATTAATTAAACTAGTAATTATAGTATAAAAGTAGTAATTAAAGTTAATTAATGAATTAATTAACTAATGTGTGATTTAGAACTATAGATTAGATTTTTAAATGGTTAATTAACTTATAATTAATAATAATTAATATAAGTTGATAATTAAATAATTATTAATGAAGTTCATTAACCAGATTATGTTATAATTAATTAATATGGTTGATTTTGTAATAAATTAATTAGATTAATTAATTTAATAGTTTAAATGAAATTATTTATTGAAAAGTAATTAAGAAATTAATTACTTATTAATTATGTAAATTGATTCGAGTTAATTAATTTAGTTTAATTAACTGATAATTTGGAATTGAATTACTTAGAGAAGTAATTGAAGGATAATTACGGGATGTAATTAATTGGGTGATGTTATTAATGGAAGTAATTGAAATATAATTACTTAAAATTAATCAGGGGATTAATTTAGAGTGTTATTGAGAAGTAATTAATATTGAATGATTAATTACTGTTTGTTATTAATCAAGAGGATTAATATTTATGATTTGAAGATGTGTATTCTTAATATAAATTAACAAATGAAGATGTAATTAGAAATCATTAATTAATAATTAATGATGATATTGATTTATTTGAGAATAATAAATCAACAAGATAATTAGAAAGGTAATAAATCTATATAAATGTAATTAATTAATGGATTTATTCAAGATTTACTTTTGTAAATAAATTAAGGAAATTACTGGAATGTTGCAAAAGATATTTAAAGCAAAGATGATTAATTTGAATATATATATAAGTAATGGATAATAAGATTAAATTAAGAAATCATTTAATGATTTGATATATGTGAATATAAGTGTAATTAATGGAGCATAATTACTCAGAATAGTAATTGGATGATAATTACTTGATGAGATTCATTCAAGATGATTTGTAAATGAAGTAATGTGAGTAATTTCTTTTATAGTTAATCAAAGGATTTATTTATGGGAATAATTAATCATGGAATGATTAATTTGTTAATAAGTAATTAAGGATAGTTAATTACTGGTTTGTTATTAATCAAGGGGTGATTAATAATTGTGTTTAAATAAAGATTAATTGAAGTAATTTAATATAAATTGAAGATCATTAATTACTATAATTAATGATGTAATTAAGAATTGTTTAATTAAGGAATAATTAATGGGAAAGTAATTAAATGTTAAATTGCTATGAACGATTTATAATAATTCATTTTAATTAAACAAAGACTAAATTATTCTTGTAATTAGAGAATGATTTAGTAATTTGATTTATAATCAATTATTGATTATGAGAGCGGGATTTATGGAATGAGTAATTAATTTAATTTATTTTAAATTAATTAAAATTGGAAGTAGTTAATTTAATTCATTTTAAATAACTATAGCTTATGATTCATAAATCATTGCTTATGGATGATATGGATATTTCACTGATTGATTGTAATCTCAGGAATGAGATGGGTAATGTCTATGTGATATGGATGTATGTTTTAAGTATGAAAATGTTTAATTATCTGTTTGGATGATAATATTAATTATCTGTTTATGATGATGATGTATTATCTATTATGAGATGTGAATTGTCTATCTGTGCATATTGATGATATTGAATTCACTGTTAAGACTAAATAGACAACTTGGCCTTAAAAGACACGCTTTGGATTTCGATGAGACCGGGATCGGGTTTTCCGCATTAGGAATATCCGAAAACCACATCGTTTCCAAATTACGATAGGTCGTGAATCTGAAGTGAAGATGAAGGTTCAGAATGCAAGGGTTATCGTCGTTAACTCTGAGGGTGATTCCAAAATGAGTGTAACGAGATAATGCCTTCGGTTTCGTTCGAACCCGGAACGAACTTGTATGGATTGAATGCTTTCAACACATCGTCAGGCGGACGATGAGCATTTTAAGAAATATGTCCTATAAAGGTAATCGTAACCTCAAGCCTCATCAACCGGGAATGGCTAAAACAGGGGAGGTGCAGCAAGGTTAGGTGGGTCATGCCCAAGCAGGACAAGGATATTCCCCTGTCTAGATGTCCCTTTTTATTCGGCTTAGTGGGCGGTTGGTCTGCAGCCAACTGCGGGGTGTATCTTGTTCGGGACTGTTCAGTAAGGAATGGTTCCGGCCTTGTGTTGCAGGGGATGAAGGGAGTAATCCTCGGTACGGTGATCTAGGCCCCGTACTGTGACGGGCGGTACCCCAGTAGCCCTGCCATTGTATGGAATTCAAAATCCAATAAGTGCCCACGGTTTTGATTGTATTACCCACTTTTGTGGCTAGTAGCTGGAATTTAATAGATGTAACAATTTCGGCTATTTTCTATTTACTTGAAAACCCTAGACCTATTATAATATCACAGAATTTCCTATAAAATGTTTTGGTTAGCGTAAGGTAAAAACTTTTCCATGTTTATGTGTGGGAAGTCTTACGTGATACCTTTTGTTTTCAAAGGATTTTTCAAAATTAAGCAACTTTAACCTGTTACTCATACCAGACCCATGTCTGACCCGAAGTTTATTTTTGTTTTTCATAAACTCTCGGGTACCCAAATTTTTACGGGTAGCCAAGGGATTCAGGTTTAGCTTTGACGTATTCTGGAGGAGCAATGGAGCAGGAGGCTTCAGCGATTTAGATATATTTAGTTCCGTTGTGTGGTATCTCTGTGATGTATTGTGTATTGTGTTGTATAACTAGACAGGTGTTTATAACTGTCTAGTATGTGATGTATTATCTGTATAGCTCTGATTAATGTATATATTATGTAAATACTTATGTGATTAATATATTTTATTCGTTCCGCTGTGAGATTCTGATGTTGTTGTTCTTTCTTCTCTATCTTTTCTATTTTCTCACCTCTTTCTTTCTTATTAACGATGCTACTTCCTGGGAGTAGGAAGTGGGGTCGTTACAATCTAGAAGATATTGGGCAGACATAAATACTCCATCCTGAGGAATAGCATTGGATTGACCAGCACTAGGATGGCCTGGTCTAACCGTTTCTCTTCTTTAAGAAAGAATGAGAGAAGGAGAAAAAGGTTATTCTCCAAATGAATATCAAACAATCTTGATTGATAAAGCAAGGCATCATAAAAGAAAATAGGATAAAATGGTACGAAGACTCAAATTAAATCCTAAAGCACGACTCCTAAGAAGGACTTAGGACAATGATCCTTGCCAGATTATTCTACAGTGTTCCGAAATTTGGCTCTGATACCAAGCTGTGACGCCCCACCTCTATACTCACGCTAGCCAAGGACACTACGGAGTAATGCCGTCAACTAGCATGAAGAATAAGGCTGTCGAGGAGCGACCATCCGTGTAATTACTTTGTGTGAGCACCGATATGTCAAATAGTATAACATGCATTTCATTTCAAGAGGAAATCCGACATACCAATACAAACTCAAAGCTACTACACAGTGGCTATATGATCTTCGCAAAACAAATATAGAAATAATCATAACAGAACTCAATCGCAGATATCTATATCACAAAGCGAAAACATATATGAATATAACACATAGAAGTGTACATCAGCGTAGTGGTCGAATAAGGTCCACAATATCACAAAAGAATAGGTACAAGTGCTAGACAAAAGAATAAGTATACATCAAGGAGTCTCTGTCTCAAATGTATAACAACAAAAACTACTAAACTAGAGTAGTTAGTCAAAAGCCAGATAATGTTCTCAGAAGAGGAGTCAAGCAGAAGCACGTGTAACATCTCGGTCTGACCCGAGTATTATTTAATAAGAAAAAAATAAACGGACCAGTCTAGCCATAAATCAGATAAAATGAGATAGAAGAAGAGATATGACAAAAACGTATGATAACAATAATGCCATACTATGAAAAATATACATTAGACAACACAAATATCTCAAAGATCTCAAAGCACTAAAAAAGAATATCATATTCTTTATTTTATTTACCAAACCCCAAATATTGACAAATATATCAATGCTAATCATAAAAATTAGTGAATCACAAATTCTACAAATCATCAACTAGAAATCTAGAAACCACAAAAGGGGGACGCCTATCACAAAACAGGAGCATGAAAACTCACCAACACGCGTATCACAAACGGGATGCTATCCCATGGTCGCTTACCATAGAGTCGGTACAACAACGTAGTACAATATCGGCACGCCCGAGGAACCTGAAGTTCAAATAATTCGGAACAACGACGTAGTACAATGGTTCACCCAGTGAACTTGATAAGCCGGACAACGACGTAGTACAATGGTACGTCCGATGAACCGAACTCCATAAAAGAGCATAGGTCGCTAGCCCACAAAAATGAGTCGAAACTCCAAAGAACCAATAGGTCGTTAACCTATAAAAGAAACGAGACGAAATTCAATTAAATGGGGTACAGTCCCCTACGTGGGCAAAGAGACATAGCATATCGCTAGTCTAAATCACAAAATGATCATATTGATCAATAAAAAGTGTGAATTACACTAAGCTAGTAAATAAATGAGTTTTGCTTCATGTCCCATAACCACTAGCTTAGCTTAAATATTTATGAAAAAATTATAGATATCAACTCGAAGGTTGTCACAAGAGTTTCAATCGAACAAGTCCAAAAATTAACCGACGAAGTAAACGCAAGCATTTCATACCACTAGTTTTACTAAGCCATTTAATTAGATTTCTCAAACGAATGAGGTATAGGTTTGTGTATACTAATAGTTTGGAAAATGGTTTTATAAATAAGCTTTATATTAAAAATAGAGTTGAAATCATATTTGAGAAAGATTTTGAATATTTACTATTAGTATAGAAACCTTTGTAATTTAAAGTGATAAGTTACAAAATTGATTGTAAAAACAGCCAATCACCAAAATTCACATTTGAAGATATGAATTAAATCCAAAGAAATCGATACCAAATCCATCAAAATGGATATTCCCCAAAAGTCCCGTAAAAGAAGTTATCAAAGTCAAAAAAGCGATAATAACAAATTGGAGAAACAAGAAATGATTAAAGGTGGGAAATTCAAACACAAAAGCCAGAATGGGCAGAGACAGCAGATTCAGTCGACTGGACCAGGGTGGTCAGTCGACTGACACAAATCCTAAAAACTTTCTGTTTTCAGGTTCAGTCGACTGAACCAAAGTAGTCAGTCGATTAGAACATGCCTGGAAACTTTTGATTTCCAGGATCATTCGACTGATACTGGCCCAGGAAAATTCCTGGGTTCTCGTTCAGTCGACTAACCTTTTAGTTAAGACGACGAAACTGGAAATTCCAGTATTCTCAGCCTAGCCACCAAAGGGAAAAATCCCAAACAACTTGCGAACGGTCGAGTGATGGGCGCTAGGGGTTTATGCCAATCGGCAACCCACCAGCCCTGTAGACTCTTCGATACGCCACCAAAAGCATGATCAAACATCAAAGTTAAGATTTTTAAAGATTTAACTTAAAAACACCAAAAATTGGAATATTCATAAAACCAATTCAATCCGAAGCAAATGGACAAGAAATAGATGTTAGGAATCACTACCTAACAACAATCAAAGATATAGAGATAGATGTGAGTGCAAAAACTCACCTTTAAAACCAAAAAAATGAAGGAGAAGCTTGAAAGCAAAGGAAAATCAACTACTCTTTAACTTCAACTCTAGAAACTCCAATCTAAGTATAGAAGCAATAATTTTCCAAATTAGGTTATAGGAAATTTCAGAAATTGGAGGGAGATTGGGATGGAGAAGAACAAGGAGATGCTTACCTAAGCTTCTCTTTGATTTTGAAGCTAAAATTTGCATTTGCAAATGAAGCTAGGGCTTAGGAATTCCTAATCTCTTTTCTCTCCCCTAATTTTTTCTTAAAACTTGAAGTGTTAGGAAATGAGAATGAATGAAGAGGAGAGGGGGTGGAGCTAGGGTCTTATGTTAAGTTATTGGGCTGAAACCCAAACCCAAAGCCCTAAGTGAAAATGTCAAAATTCAAGCTAACTCTAAACATATCAATATTTATATTCAAAAAGGTCGCAAACTTCATTTTGAACTCAATGGAAGAGATCTCGAGTCCTAATTCGACTGTTTGCAAAAAGTAGCATTTCGGACTAAAATCCGACTAACGATGCTATACTTGAATAAAATATTTAAATATACAATCGTAAAATATGCGGGTTATTACAAGTTTATTATAGAAGCTATATATAAGTTTTCAAAACGTTTGATTAAAAGTTTAAATTTAAAATTTCAACATTAAATTTGAAAACCAATTTATTAAAAAGTTTATTAAAAGAAATTAATTAAATAAGTTAGCTAAATAATAGAAATACACATATGTGTGTGTGTATGCATGTATTGTATATTATGATATATGTTATATTATCTTAAAATGTTTAAGTTAGTATAAATATACATGTATATATATATATAAGAAAATCTGCTTTCTGGTAAACAGTTCGTGGGTTCGACTTTCGTCTGCCCTACTCCCAATTTCAAGGCACGTAGGTGAGTCCCCATAAAACAGAAAAACTGGTTTTGGCCATCAAATCTTTGTGCTGGGCTAGATAACCTCCCTCCTGTTCGTGGTCGGACCAAGCATTGGAGGGTTGCTCTCATCCCTTCGATTTCATCAGGGCTCTGGGTTGAGTTTTTAAAAATAAGAAGACTTTCAAAATTAACGTAATTTAATTAAAAGTGTTTAATTAAATAAATTAATTAAAGGTTATGTAACAACCCAAAATTCTGGCTACTTGATTTTAAATATTTAATTAATTTGAAATATTTAAAATTATTAGATTTTGGAATTTTATAACTTATAATTCAAATATAGGGAATGGTTAAATATTTGAATTGTGAAATTAAATGTTAATTTAATGGAGTTAATAATTTTATTTAACTCCTTTTAATTAATAAATAAAACTAGTGAATTCAATTTGAAAATTTAATTACAAATATAAATTGATTCAATAAAATCGATAATTATATATAAAACCAATGTTTATAACTATGAAATAGTCATTCTGGGGCACCGTCTCGGATTTGGAAGAAATCAGTTTTATTGGATCTATAACAGTAAGTTATTATATACCGTCGAAATCACGGCAATCAGACGTATTGTTTGGTCGTGCAAGATCAAAACACATTGAAATTGTTTCAAAAATCTATATAATAATTGGGTTTAAAAAGCTATCTTCTGCATATGATCAAATTAGGGCTCGGGACAAGTTCTATTGCATTTGGAATAGAGGTTTAACATATAGAATGCCAAGAGGCACGTCTCATTTGGAGTTCGACATTTTTGGGTATGTTATACCGGAATATTTTGTTAAATAAAATAACATATATGCATGTTTTTCAACTCCCTACCCAATCAACATCAACAATACCCATGCCTATACCCCTCTCCTTGTTATATGACTCACTCTAAATTAGAGCAGAGGCTTCCTTCTTTAGTTTCAATAATTCAAAATCAAACTAAAATTCTATACCCAATGTAAAATCATGAAACTTGTTCTAAAGGTCCATATGGCGATTAGCTTCGATCAGACTGTAACGACCCAGGATTTTGGATATTTGAAATTCGAATATTTAATTGATTTTAAAGATTTAAAATTTATTTCTAACTTGAATTTCAAATAGAACCATTTATTGGAAAAATTAATTATACTAGTTTATGGCTTATAAAATTTATACTGATAATAATGAAGACAATAAAAGTTTTATAACTGAATTTAAAAGTGATTTGTTCGATTTTAAAAATATATCGTTTAAATTGACATTAAAAAATAGCCTACAGGGGCACAGTTTCAGAATTTGACGAAACTAGTTCCACTGGATCCTTAATAGTGTATTATTATCGAATTTCAAATTTCATAGCATCTGGAATTATCGTTTGGTCGTACGGTATATAAATGCGCTGAAATTTATAATTAGAATTCAATATAATAACTTAGTCTAAAAAGCTATGTCACATCCGTCCTTTTTGTACGCTTTAAATCGACGATAAACCACACACGTCAGACTCAAACCATACAGAAGGGCGGATTGTTATTGGGGTGAATAAGAAAAAGGGAGGAAAAAGAAAACAAAACAGAATCTTGCAGCGGAACGACAAAATATACTAATCAAATAACAGTTCATGAAGCTGTTTGCAAAACATTTGAATATACTTATACAATATAGAATCAGAGTTACACATACTAGAAAATAATAAATAACAATGCAGCAGAATAGTATGAATGTAGTGGAATATAATAAATAATAGTGATAATACAATCTTCATCTTCGTCCTCTAGAAATAGGGTCTTCAAATCCTGAAATGCTCAGGCTGACCCGAGCGAATTGAAAATACAGAACACTCGAGTCGAAACTAAAAGATCTTATGTAAGTTAAATCAATAGTAAATAAAATGAGTGGAACGACATCAGATATGTTTACGGGATTTGACATCTCCTATCCAGTGTCTAACGTGAGTGTAGTAACTTAAGAGATGCTTGGGATTCACATCTCCTAAGGATCTGTTAAACTATTTACTATGTAGTAATATTTCGCTGTTATAGTAATGTCTATAGTAAAATAAACTTACTTTTAAATAGCGTTATGTGAGCAACCCTCCCATATTTGCCATAGTATTTGAATGGCTCAATTTAGTTTATGCTAAATCCAGGGTTACTTACTTTCAAGACCAATTTGTCTTACAAAATTTTTTCTTATTTTTATTTTTTTTCCTTTTGATTCTTCCCAAGATCCCATCTGATCAAGATAGAAATATTGATATACTACTTATAATGTTATTTGTATATATATATGGACATACAAATCATTTTAACTCTAGTATCAAAGTTTTCAAGTGAAGAATAATCCAATTTATTAAAACTCAAACTAATGAGTTAGCCACAGTACAAAGTGTTGTGGAATACCTTCCCCATTTGAATCTTGTGCAGATTTACTAACAAATTCTTGTTTGCTTATGTTTATGTCCAACAGTTGAATATTTGATAAAACATGAAAATTTACCTATGACATTTTAAGCTTTTGCAATTTTATTTCTTAAATTTACAAAGCAGAAGATTGTGCATGCTTCTGTGCATCTGTGTGCACATAAACACGTACAACTACCATTTACTATTTATGTATTTGTGGGTGGGCTAGCTTGATTAAGTTAGACCCCTATACAGTCTTGCTATAATCTCCTAGCTTTGCTTATTAATTTAAACATCAAACTCGTGTAAATCTGGGTTCATACTTTTCTATGTTTTCAAATTTCCTACCTATGTGTTTATTCTCATTTCATAGTATTTACAGTTAATTTGTAAAGAAGTTTTAATCTCTAAAACAATCTATTACATGTGTATACATTGCTTGTTACACATGAGTTTTAATTATGCTATCTGTTACAGTACTCAATTCCTGAAATTACATGCTTACGGATTATAACATGAAGCTAAATACTCTTATCTTTTTCCACTGAGAATGGTTCAATAACATAGTAGACTTTAAATCATTCATACATCATAATCAAAGTTCCAGCACAATTCAAATATTATTACAGAGAAGTCTTTCAGTTAAAAATAAAACATAAAGAGGCATGCTGCTACAAAATCATAGTTTAGTTAATTAGCAAATTCTTCTTAGCATCACACATCTGCATCTCACCACTTAGCTTCCTCTTTCCCTACAGACATCTCCTGACCTGCTCCATAATGCATATGAAGCACCCATTTGATGCAAGCAACAAACAGGTCAGATTGAAGTCTGGTGTAAGTAAAATCACTTGATAATTCATAAAGACAAATGAAATATGTTCCATTTTTACCTTTTCGTTTTTCAGAGGTACAGTGTTTAACCTAAGTTTATCAAATCAATTTCTCATGTTCAAATTACAAAATGTTGTGCCAGTGGTAGGTGTCGTATACTCTAAACATCATGTGTGCATTCTTAGTCTAACTTATCATCAGAAACTTTAGTCCATAAAAAAAATATAAATCATAATAGCCATCATACAACTCACACAAGCATGCACAATCATGCACATACAGTATTCATGGTATTCAGCTAAAATATCAATCCTTAGTTTACATACTTCTAGCCATTTACCCTTGCATGTATGCTCATTTCATGTTATTTTAGGGTCCAGTATTATGTTCATGGTTGCACTGGTGCACACTACCTGGAACTACAGCCGAATTCCCAGTGCACTATAAGCTATTTGGGCATAAACATGCCATGTGTAAACTCACACCCCAACCTTGATGCAAGCCAACCACTGTGTCATGCCCACTTCCCTCATACCCAACCTAATAAAGGTGACCCACATCCTTAATTTGATTATTAAGTTTTTCCTTTGACTCCAAGTTGTTTATGCAGTGTCAATCCCCAAAATTGTTGTACACATAAATAGTGCATGCTATCAGATCTCATACAACAACCAATCATTCATCCATTCATGTATTCAACAACTAATCAGTGGTACTTGTATACACTTCAATACGGTTTCACACAGAAACATATCCTTGGCTAAAGCATAGATTAAATCATTTTCAAAGAGTGAAATGCCACTGTGGTTCTCCAGCAATATGGTTCTCACAGCCAATCCACACATTAAAGTGTGTTTACTTGTTACTCAACCCTATTTCCAGAGAACACTTAATGATGGATTAAGGCTCAACATATGAAAATCTCATTGCACCCTAACCATTTCTTTCAGTTGCAAGACATAAGCCAGAGAACCTCTTTCTCTTACTGCCTTACACCCTACTTCTCTTATTAATCCTTGCTTTAACTAAAGATATTCCTCAAATTCATAAACATTTAAAAATCAATTATTATTCCATCACTAAACTATCAAGTATAAACAAGCATAGGTTAAGTGACAGCAAAGCAATGCAAATCACACAAACTTAGAAACAACAGAAAATTATTATACTAAGAATGCATACTAAACATTAAACAAAAATCAAAATAAACTAAAGAGTACATGCCTGCCTTTAATACGTCTTAATGCCTTGCCAAGTGAGGGTTTACTCACCAAAGTTCTCCTTCCCAAGTCTTGGTTCAGGTCTGCCATGGATTTTCTAAACCGCTGCCTGTTTTTTTTTTATATTTTGTTTTCTGGTTTCAAACATGCAGCCGTAGGAGATGGTGATTTGTATATAGGGGAGCTGCTAGGGTTTTAAGGTCAGTTAAGTAATTTGTTTTCACTAGAAATCCCATCACCAGTCCTGGCTTCACCTAACAATCCACCCTCTCCACTTTCCTTTCCCACCATTTCATCTTTTCTTTTGTCTTGGCTATTTTTGGCAAATTCCTTCACAAACACTATATGCATGACTTTGGCCTGGACATGGTTTTTGTCTTTTCTAGTCTTAAACAAATATGTACGTGTCGACCAAATATTGTGTATGTCTTATGCTCATGTATCTTTACCCACACATGCTGCTATGCTTATGCTTAATCTGTAGAGATTAGGGCTAAAACTGCCTAAGTTGCTTATGCATGGTAATTAGGCTAATGTGCACATACTAACAGGTCATGCACTTATTTACTTTGCATTTATCTAAAGGGCCTTTAACTTCCGAAATTGCCTTTCTCATATAGGGTACTGGATCAGTGTGCGCATGCACAAGAGCATGCACACTCACTCACACACAAGTATTTCCAGAAAAATTGTACTTTTAACTAAATGTTTTTTTTATAAAATATTTAAATTTTTATATGCTCGCTTAAACTATCGGCTGTCACATACAGCCCTCCTTTAAGAAATTGTGTCCCATAATTTAACACCTCTTTCTGTGTTAGTCATGTGTCAAAACCAAACATGCACACACATTCTTTATTCAACCAAAACATACGTGAAGCAAACACATTCAACACCGAACACTATATTTAACTAAGTAAATACAAGCATAAATAATAAATTACCTTTACTCTAATTGCCAGTTGCAAATAGTTGAGGCTACTGGACTTTTATCTTGTCCTCAACCTCCCATGTGCAATCATTAGAATCTAGGCTCCACTGCACCTTTACCAATTTGATAATTTTGTTCCTCAATTTCTTAACTTCTTTAGCTACAATGCCCACTAGTTTCTTCTCATACGGCAAGTCTTGTCTGACTTCTACCTAGTTTGGTGATAGAATCACTGAAGCTTCATAATGTACACATTTTCTCAATTGTGATACATGAAATACATTATGTATCCCACTCATTTCTTCTGGCAACTAAAACTTGTAAGCCATCTTCCCTGCTCTTGCAATGATTTCATATAGCCCTATATATCTTGGGGTTAGCTTCCCTGCCTTGCCAAATCTCAACACCTTCCTCATAGGTAAGACTTTCAAGTTTGCATAATCTCCTGTTTTAAATTCAAGCAGCTTCCTTCTCCTATCTGCATATGATTTCATTCTGTCTTGTGCTGCCTTCATTCTTTGTCTAATCAGTGTGATCTTAGCACTTGTCTCTTTCACATGGTCTGGTCCTAATATCACTTTATCACCTACCTCTAACCATCAAGCAGGTGACAAACAAGGCCTCCCATATGGAGCTTCATAGGGCGCTATCCCCATACTACTCTGGTAGCTATTGTTGTAAGAAAATTTTGCTAGATGAAGGTAGTCTTCCCAATTACCACCATGATCAAGTACACAGGCTCTAAGTAAATCCTCCAAGAACTTATTAACCACTTATGTTTGGCCTTCACTTTAGGGATGGTAGGCTGTACTCAAGCACAACTCAACCCCCATTGCCTGTTGAAAGCTACTCTAGAATTTTGATGTGAATATAGTGTCTCTATCACTAATGATAGTCGTAGAAACTCCATGTAGTTTCACTATTTCCTTTATGAAAATTTGTGCCGGTTTTGATGCATTCCTATCACTCCTCACTGGTATGAAATGTGATGACTTAGTCAATCTATCTACCACCACCCAAATACTGTCATTACCTCTCTTTGATCTTGGCAAGCCATCAATGAAATCCATTGATGTGCTTTCCCATTTCCACCTTCGAATTTCCAGGGGTTGCAACAATCCACTGGGTTTTTGGTACTCAGCCTTAACTTGTTGGCAAGTCATACATTTTTCCACATATTCACCGACACATCTTTTCATCCCTCTCCACCAATAGCTCCTATTTAGATCATGACACATTTTAGTACCACCTGGATGTATGGTGTACTTAGACTTGTGAAGAACATCCATGATCTTTCTTTGCAATGCTTCTGTGTTAGGCACACACAGTCTTCCCATGTACCTTAAAAATCCTTTTTCATCCAGTTCAAATTTGTCAAGTTTTGAACCATTTCTTATAATTCCTTTTTCTCTCTCAGGAATTCATCCATATCTTGTGATTGGTTCACTTCTTCCACCAAATCTGATTTTATTGTGATGAGGCTGAGGTTGCCATATTGCTCCATGTCCTCGCCTAACTTCATAGTTTGCTCTCCCATGTTTTCCATTTCTACGTCAGTCAGTATTGATAACATTTTAAACTCCTCTACCATCAGTGTGGCCAACTTGGCATGTTTCCTGCTCAATGCATCTACCACTCTATTTGCCTTCCCTGGTGTGTATATAATGTCCAAATCATAGGCAGCAAGGAATTCCAGCCACCTATGTTGTCTCATGTTTAAGTCTTTTTGAGAAAATAGATATTTCAAAGCTTTGTGGTCAGTATGAAGCTCAAATTTTGCTCCTTATAGGTAGTGTCTCCAAAGTTTCAATGCATACACCACAGCTGCCAATTCCAACTCATGTGTTGCATACTTGGTCTCACTTGGTTTCAGTTGCCTTGATGCATAGGCTATCACCCTACCCACCTGCATAAGGACAACTCATATACCTGACCCACATGCATCAGTGTATACTACCAGATTGTCATTGCCTTCTGGAATTTTCAGCACTGGTGCTTCCACGAATGCCTTCTTCAACTGATTGTATACCCCTTCACATTTCTCAGTCTATAGGAAAGGCTGGTTTTTTCCTTGTTAGCTTAGCTAACGGGGTTGCTATTTTAGCAAAGTCCTTTATAAATCTTCTATAGTATCCATCCATGCCCATGAGACCTTATTTTAGTAATACTGCTTGGTCTTTTCCATGCTTGTGCTGCCATGACCTTGCTAGGATCCACTGAAATTCCTTCTTGAGAAATTATGTGGCTTAAGAATTTTATTTCATTCTTCTAGAAAGAAAACATTGCAAACTTGGCTTTAAGGCCTTGTTGCCTTAGTCTACTTAGTACCATGTGCAAATGTTTCTCATGTTCATTAGCTGACTTAGAGTATATTAATATATCATCAATGAAGATTAGTAAAAATTTATGTAAATAATCTCTAAAAATCCTATTCATCAAATCCACAAAATAGGATGGTGCATTAGTCAACCCAAATGGTATTACTAAGTATTCATAAAAGACATACCTAGTAGTAAAAATGTATGCTTGATACTTTCTTCTTCCACTTTCATTTGATGGAAACCAGATGCTAAGTCAAGCCTGGAAAATACCTTAGCACCATTCAATTGATCAAATAGATCATCAATTCTAAGTTGAGGATATTTGTTTTTGATGGTGACTGAATTTAACTCCCTATAATCTATGCACATTCTCAAGGAACCATCATGCTTCTTAACAAATACTACTGGTGATCTCGAATTTGAACTGCTATGCCTAATGAAGCCTTTTTGTTCTAATTCCTCTAATTGTTTCTTCAACTCAATCAGTTCTTTAGGACCCATTCTGTTTGGTTTTTTAATGACAGGACTCACTCCTGGTTTTAGTTTCATTTGAAATTCTACTGGTCCTTTATAAGGAATGCCATTCACTTCACCAAACACATCAGTGTATTGGTTAACTATGGGTATCTCCTCTAGGCTTAATTGAACCTCACCACTGTTCAAGTTGAACATTCTACCCATACCCCTATCTTTGGCTGTCTCATACATAACCAAAACTCTTTTACCATCAGGAAGTTGTAGTGAGATTGTGGAGTTTTCTAAGTTGATGATAGCACAAAAACTTTTTAACCAATCCTCTCCCAGTATAATATCTAACTTCGGGTAATTCAACACATATAATTTTGAAATAAAGGTGTGACCACCCATGCATAATTCAACTTGTATGCATTTCATGTTTGTAATGCAGGAACTACCCATGGGACTATTAACATGTAATGGCTTATCAACAAGAACACATGTTAACCCTAGTTTCTGAATTATGTCACATGAAATAAAAGAGTGTATAGCTCCTGTGTCATAGACAACTGATATGGGTATGTTTTTAATAAATAGTGTACCTTCCACTTGGCTAGGTGCTTCTATTGCCTTGCCCTTTTCTTCACGTACACACACCCTTGCCATCTCTGGACACTGCCTCTTCATGTGCCCTTATTTATCATAGTTTTAGCACCTAAGAATAGATGACTTGGGTGCTTGGCATTTTTTCTTTATGTGGCCTTCCTTCCCACAGTTGTAACATATCACTTTGGGTTTCTTGTTATTAGAGCTTGCCACCTTACTTCCTTCTTTGATCTTTTCTTCTCCCTTCTTCTTCTCATATGGGTGTGCTCTATTCCTCCCTTTCTTATTATTCTTAAAATTCTTGAACTTCTCTCTGGCATTATCATGCTGCTCAAAGGACAATGTCAAGTCCATAACTTGGTCAAAGGTTCTGTCTTTGTATGGCAACATGGCTCTACTCAATCCAGCATTTAATCCTTGAATGTAGCTAGCATTCCTTAAAATTTCATCTAGAATCAGTACTGCCCCATACTTGGAAAACCCTTCAAATTTCTGACTGAATTCAGTGACACTCATGGATCCTTGCCTCAACTTGATGAACTCCTCAAGCAATGAAGCTTTCGCTGAGGCTGGGACAAATCTGGCTTCTAACATTTCTTTGAACCGGTTCCATGTGATCTCTTGCTCTTGCCTGCCTGCAATGATCACTTCCCACCAACCCAAAGCAATGCCTTTCAGTTGTCTCGAAGCTATTTGCCTCCTTATCTTGTCATTAACTTACATATCTGCAAAGATCCTCTCCACTGTTCTTAACCATGTCTGAACATCCAAGACACTTTCTGTGCCATCAAAGCTATTGCCTCCTAGGTATGTATATGTTTTAAGCAATTTGGATAGCTCCTCATGTGGATTACCTACCCTTGGTGCCATTCCCTCCCTCATTACTCTAACAAAATCTTGCATGTTAATCACTGAAGGACCAATGGCCATTCCAGTTGCTTGTTCAGTACTATTAGAGGATTGATCATTCTCCCTTTCTTCAACAGCCTGGGAATTGAACCTAACTGCTCTGGATCTCTATTGAATATTTCTAACGTGGTTAGTTCTAATTCTTATTCACTACTTCACTTTTAACACTAACAGTGAACTCATACATTCATAATAAGTAAAACAACCAATGCAAACAAGCAAGCAAGCAAACAAGCAAACAATACAAACAATGCACATAGATTCAATCCAGTATTTGTATTGTCTAGGTATTTAATGACATAGCTCTGATACCAACTGTGAGCAACCCTCCCATATTTGCCATAGTATTTGAATGGTTCAATTTAGTTTACGCTAAATCCAGGTTACTTACTTTCAGGACCAATTTGTCTTACAAATTTTTTTCTTATTTTTATTTTTTTCTTCTTTTGATTCTTCCCAAAATCCCATCTGATCAATATAGAAATATTGATATACTACTTGTAATGTTATTTGTATATATATATATATATATATATGGACATACAAATCATTTTAATTCTAGTATTAGAGTTTTCAGGTGAAGAATAATCCAATTTATTAAAACTCAAACTGATGAGTTAGCCACAGTACAAAGTGTTGTGAAAAACCTTCCCCATTTGAATCTTGTGCAGATTTACTAACAAATTCTTGTTTTCTTATGTTTGTGTCCAATAGTTGTATATTTGATAAAACACGAAAATTTACCCATGACATTTTAAGTTTTTGCAATTTTATTTCTTAAATTTACAAAGCGGAAGGTTGTGCATGCTTCTGTGCATTTGTGTGCTTGTAAACATGTAAACATGTACAAATGCCATTTACTATTTCTGTATTTGTGGGTGGACTAGCATGATTAAGTTAGACCCCTATACTGTCTTGCTATAATCTCCTAGCTTTGCTCATTCATTTAAACATCAAACTCATGTAAATCTGGGTTCATACTTTTCTATGTTTTCAAATTTCCTGCCTATGTGTTTATTCTCACTTCATAGTATTTACATTTAATTTGTAAAGAAGTTTTAATCTCTAAAACAATCTATTACATGTGTATACATTGCTTGTTACACATGAGTTTTAATTATGCTATCAGTTATAGTACTCAATTCCTGAAATTACATGCTTACAAATTATAACATGAAGCTAAATACTTTTATCATTTTCCGCTAGGAATGGTCCAATAACATAGTAGACTTTAAATCATTCATACATCACAATCAGAGTTCCAGCATAATTCAAATATTATTACAGAGAAGCCTTTTCAGCTAAAAATAAAACATAAAGAGGCACGCTGCTACAAAATCATAGTTTAGTTAATTAGCAAATTCTTCTTAGCATCACACATCTGCATCTCACTACTTAGCTTCCTCTTTCCCTGCAGACATCTCCTGACCTGCTCCATAATGCATATGAAGCACCCATTTGATGCAAGCAACAAGAAGGTTAGACTAAAGTCTGGTTTAAGTAAAATCACTTGATAATGCATAAAGACTAATGAAATATGTTCAATTTTTACCTTTTTTTTCCAGAGGTTTAGTGTTTTACCCAAGTTTATCAAATCACTTTCTCATGTTCAAATTACAAAGTGTTGTGCCAGTGGTAGGTGTTGTATACTGTAAACATCATGTGTGCATTCTTAGTCTAACTTATCATCAGAAACTTTAGTCCAGAAAAAAAATATCATAACAGCCAACATACAACTCATACAAGCATGCACAATCATGCACATACAGTATTCATGGTATTGAGCTAAAATATCAATCCTTAATTTACATACTTCTAGCCTATTTACCCTTGCATGTATGTTCATTTCATGTTATTTAGGGTCCAATATTATATTTATGGTTGCACTGGTGCACACTGCCTGGAGCTACAGCCAAATTCCCAATGCACTATAAGCTATTTTGGCATAAACATGCCATGTGCAAACTCACACCCCAACCTTGATGCAAGCCAACAACTGTGTCATACCCACTTCCCTCTTACCCAAAATTGATAGAGGTGACCCACATCCTTAATTTGATAATTAAGTTTTTCCTTTGACTCCAAGTTGTTTATGCAGTGTCAATCCCCAAAATTGTTGTCACATAAATAGTGTATGCTATCAGATCTCATACAACAGCCAATCATTCATCCATTCATGTATTCAACAACTAATCAGTGGTACTTGTATACACTTCAATTCAGTTTCACACAGAAACATATCCTTGGCTAAAGCATAGATTAAATCATTTTCAAAGAGTGAAATGCTACTGTGGTTCTCTAGCAATATGGTTCTCACAGTCAATCCACACATTAAAGTGTGTTTACTTGTTACTCAACCCTATTTCAACAGAACACTTAATGATGGATTAAGGCTCAACATATGAAAATCTCATTGCACCCTAACCATTTCTTTCAGTTGCAAGACATAAGCTAGAGAACCTCTTTCTCTTACTGCCTTACACCCTACTTCTCTTATTAATCCTTGCTTTAACTAAAGATATTCCTCAAGTTCATAAACATTTAAAAATCAGTTATTATTCCATCACTAAATTATCATGTATAAGCAAGCATAGGTTAAGTGACAGCAAAGAATGCAAATCACACAAACATAGAAACAACAGAAAATTATTATACTAAAAATGCATACTAACCATTAAACAGAAATCAAAATAAACTAAAGAGTACATGCCTTCCTTTCATACGTCTTAATGCCTTGCCAAGTGAGGGTTTACTCACCAAAGTTCTACTTCCCAAGTCTTGGTTCAGGCCCGCCATGGATTTTCTAAACTGCTGCCTATTTTTTTTATATTTTGTTTTCTGGTTTCAAAATGCAGCCATAGGAGATGGTGATTTGTATATAGGGGAGTTGCTAGGGTTTTAAGGTTAGTTAAGTATTTTGTTTTCACCAGAAATCCCTTCACCAGTCCTGGCTTCACCTAACAATCCGCCCTCTCCACTTTCCTTTCCCACCATTTCATTTTTCCCTTGTCTTGGCTATTTTTAACAAATTCCTTCACACACACTATATGCATGACTTTGGCCTGGACATGGTTTTGTCTTTTCTGGTCTTAAACAAATATGTGTGTGTCAACCAAATATTGTGTATGTCTTATGCTCATGTATTTTTACCCGCACATGCCACTATGCTCATGCTTAATCTGTAGAGATTAGGGCTAAAACTGTCTAAGTGACTTATGCATGGTAATTAAGCTAATGTGCACATACTAACAGGTCATGCACTTATTTACTTTTCATTTATCTACAGGGCCTTTAACTTCCTAAATTGGCTCATATAGGGTACTGGATCAGTGTGCACATGCACAAGAGCATGCACACGCACTCACACACAAGTATTTCCAGAAAAATTGTGTTTTTGACTAAGTGTTTTTTTATAAAATATTTAAATTTTTATATGCTTGCTTAAACTATGGGTTGTCACACGTTAAGGCTTTACATTTTCCACCTTAATGCTTAATAGTCCCACTAGTCCATCCAGTATCATAGTCCCGCCTGATCGGGAAGCCACCAAAGGATACTCCACGGGCCATGGTAGAAAACCAAACTTGTACAAGGCGCGCTAGGGTAGGTGACATGGCACACAAGGCAATGCCAGGGTAGATATACCAATTATACATCCGGGCTGGTGGTAACGCGTAGCAACTACCACCGCTCACCTCAAGACGTACCCCCGAAAATCAAAAATCAAAAGTGGCCACCAAATCAATCCAAAGTTAGAATATAATATCGAAGGAGTGTGTCCGATAAGAGGTTCTACCTCCTTGGCCCGAGAATCGCTCCTGTTTTAGCAGCCTTATGCCAACTCACGAGAGTCGGGTCCATGTATATACCTTAATAGAACGTCGCTACCATTCTACTTCATTCTGGATTCTCCACCGTGTACACGGTTGTTAAAGTGCTTTTCGGTATCGATAAAGAGTATGCCCATATCCGATCCCGGTCTCTTTAATAACCAACCGTTATTATAACACTGAGGTCATTTTCAAAATAGTTTATGCTTTAAAACCAAATATCATTACCCCTTTCAAAAACCAAATCAATACGATATGATTTTCATTTCAAATATATCCACTTTTAAAATCATAACACTTTCAAAGTTATAGCATTTCAAAATCAAAACACTTGAATATAACACTTTCAAATTATAATACCTTGAAACTCATAACTTTGAAACATAGATTCCACCCCTTGAATGGCTTAAATATTTAAAATACTTTATATAATAAAATGGCTTCTTCAATTTCGCAAATCAAATCCAACACAACTCGAATTTCTACATTTTTATTTAACCAAATCCCAAATCATAAATTTCAATTCAATTCAGTTTCCAAATAAACTATTCCCAATTTATTGATTTCAAAACAGATTTGATCCTCAGAATAAACCATTTCAAATTTAACATATTTCAAACTTTAAGTATTCAACAATTTCAAAACTAACTTTCATAATTACGATTCAACAATTAAATTTCCTATTATTTAGCGTCGAAATATTTTACTTAATAAATCCATTATCATTTAAATAAAACTCAAATTTCAAGTAACTAAATATTTCCTTCAATTTATGTATACTTGAACTATTCGTTTAACTCACCTTAAACAAGATCAAGTTATAAATCATATCCTTTAAAAATCACAAATTCCATAAGTTTCAAATCAGTTTCATTTAGTAAACTTCTACATTTAATACAATTTCAAATCAATTTCAAATCTATCTTCTCAGCCTTAATTTTTATTAAAAATCATTATAAACTCTATATAAAATATAATTTATATAAATACTTTTTATAAAATCAATCTTTATTTTTAAACTTGTTTTATACCAACGAAATTTATACATAGCTAAAAATCAAGAATTTAACTATATATATGAAGTAACATTTATATAATATCTGAAATCAATATTTCTATAAAACCATATATTTCTTTACAAAACCATAGAAATCATTTCAAAATATTTTTATATACAGACCACGGTGTCTGTATATAATTTTCTATCCTATGGTCAAGTGATACAGATATTTATCATTTCAACCCGCAATTTAAAATATAAACATGGTTATATATCATTTCAAACCACAATCCCGAATGAAATAAAAATCCATAACAACTTGCAGTTTATAACAGTATAAAATACAACATCCATTCATCCAATATCAATCATCAAACACTTATCACAATCATCATCCAATTCAATCAATAACATCAATATAGGATAGAAAATAAATAACAGGTATTTACTGGCAGTTTATATTCAAAAATAAATTAAATAACTATTTTATCCAAATAAATTCAGATAAAATGAGATGATGATTTAAATATGCCAAACAGTCACAAATAAATTTCTAATCACATTATAAATCAATTTAACAAACATAAGAAATTTTAGAAGTTATGAGTGGTTAAAACACTCACCTTTTGAATTTAAATTGAATTTAAATCCAATTTAAACCCAAAATTTGAATGATCTCATAATCCATCCAAACCTGTGTCAAAAGGTTTGGAATTTTGATACGAACCTAGCGGTGAAAACCACACGTAAAACGGACTTCGTATGCACAAGTTATGATAATTAGAACGATTCAAAATTAAATTTTAAACAAAACAGAGCACACCAGATGGCCACGTCACCTGCTTCTAGAACGCGCATGCGACCTGCTTTCTTTCCAGACCACCTCCGTTCGAACCCAATACTCCACCATTTGATTGAAGCTTTGACCGCCCTGCATGGCACCTACTCGCCGTCGAATGACTCGCCACGCCACCACTAGACTCGCACACCTCATCCGACCATCCCTATGTCACGCTACCCCCATATGTTGTCGCCGCCACCTTTGCTCCAATCGTAATCCAATTTTTGAGCCACATCCAACCGTTGATTCGACGAACGAATTTCACCGATGCACTACGCTCCGTGCCCTCTACAGCATGATATGGTCGATTCGACGATATGTTGAAGTTGATCATCGCGTTATGAACGGCCGAGAATTGATCATCAATTTCTGGACAAACTGAGCTCCAAATCAGAAAATGAATTTTAAATCTGAGATTCGCTCGTCATGTGCTTCAGATCGATATATAATTTGATATGTATTGAGGAGTTTGAATTTTTGAGGTTGAATTTTGTATTTAAACTGGGTTGTGAATTTTAGGGTTTGTCTGCCATTGAGGAGCAACAGAAATTTATATACGCACATAATGAGAAATATAAAGGCTGCTAGGGTTTATAACTGGATATATATGTTGAGTCACAAGTTTTATGAAAGTTTTGATTTCTGACAAATAACTAAAGGCGATCGACAAAACAAGGTCATTAGAGCTACATATGGTACTCTAGATTGTAGATTGATTATTTGATATTATATTAGTGATAAACTTGTTAAAATCTATCCTCAAATAATCATGCATTTTCAAGAAAATTAATATATATATGATTAGAATGTAGTTACACATTCAGTGTGCAACTTTACAGGGACCGGTCGACCGGTCACAATATATGCGGCCGACCGTTCCTGCATAATTTGCACACTAAACGTGCACACATGCACATAACGTATATATATTTGAATTCCTGTCTACTGGTCACTTTCTAACCTGTCGACCGTTTTTAAACAGAAAGCAATTTTTCCAAAAGACACTTCTCTTATCCAAAGGTTGCATCTCTTACCTTTCACCAAAGATCATATCTCTTAATGGAAACTACTCACAAAGAGTTATAACCATTCTTATCTATATAAACTCATTTAATTCGTTGATTAAAACAACATGATTTTATATGCTTTTTAATCTAATCTCTGATCTTACTTTCTACATACTCCTGTATTCTAAAAGCTCTCGATTATTTATTGAATCATTGAAACTATTTCATATCTTTTGATTCAATAAGTAATATACTTTCCTTAATCTTTTCAAAACATCATTCGCGTACTTTGAGGATAAGATTATAGGAAGGGTGTACTACTAGTGACAAATCCGTGTTTTCAAGAGCACAAGTTGTCAACGACAATTGTATTTGTTCTTTTGTTGAAGTCCTCTGTGTTGTAAGAGGCAAGTGTTGAAGTCCTCAGTGTATTAGAGGCGTGAAATCCCGTTCGGTTGCTCGGGTGTTGTAAACCTGTTCCTCCGGGTGAAGCGAGGTTGTTAATAGTGAAAATCCAGATAGAAGTCTGGGACTGGACGTAGGACGGTGCTCCGAACCAGTATAAAAATCTCTAGTGTGATTTTTCTATTTTTTATTTACTATGCTATTATCATCTATTTCCACATTTATATTGTAGTCCATATTACACGATCCGTGTGTACTATATTAGCACATATAATTGTATACACACCGCACTTTCATTTGGTATCAGAGCACGGTCATCATATAACCGTAACACAGTTATTTGATATATTATAGTAATATGGCAAATAACGTAAGTACTAGCACTCAAAACACCACTTACACGGAGGGTCAATCGACACAAAGACCTCCATTTTTCAATGGTCTTAACTATAGTTATTGGGCAACACGTATGTCATTCTTTATGCAATCAAATAGCTATGATGCTTGGAATGCCACTCAAAGAGAAATAGTGAATCCAACAACTGATTATTCAGAATGGACTGCAGCTGAGAAAACGGCAGCAGCCATAAATGCAAGAGCAATAAATATGTTGTTCTGTGCATTAGATCAAAATGAATATAACCGTGTTAGTATCTGCACTACTGCATATCAAATTTGGCAAACACTAAAAATCACTCATGAAGGTACTAACAAGGTTAAACAAGCCAAAATAGCCATGCTGAAAAGTCAATTTCAAAATTTCAAAATGAAACCAAATGAGACAATAAATGACATGTATTCACGGTTTCAAACTATTCACCATGCACTTATTGGCTTAGGACAAAAGTATTCTGATTTCGATGTTGTTTCAACAGTCCTACATTCTCTGACTAGTGAATGGGAAGGAAAAGTATTAGCAATTGAAGAAGCTAATGACCTTTCCGTCATGAAGCCAAATGAATTGATAGGAAATTTAATGTCCTATGAAGCAAATTTGCAGGCTAGAAAAGAACAGAAAGAAGAAAAGAAAAATGTAGCATTTCATGTTGAGAAAGATGAAAATGAATCAGATTCTGAAGACGAAGATTTGGCATTCATTGCGAAAGGATTCAAAAAATTCCTAAAATATCGAAAAGCCAGTCGTTACAATAAAAGGAAACCTGGATCAAACAAACCATCTTCATCTGCTATAGAATGTTTCAACTGCCACAAAAAGGGACACATGCAGAAGGATTGTCCAGAACAAAAGAAGAAGTCAGAAAATGAGAAATTCAAATATAAGAAGGACAAATCTAAGAAACGAGCTTTCTCAGTAACATGGGATGATTCAGAGTCATCTTCATCAGAAAGTGAAAGTGATTCAGAGAATGAACAAGCTAATGTTTGTTTTATGGCAACAGAAGATGAGGTACAAATTCCTACATTTGATGAATTACTTGATATTAATGCTGAATTGATAGTCAAATATAAAGACATAAAACGTCAATTAAAAGTAGTCAAAGAAGATTTAAGTAGAGCAGAGTTTGAACGAGATATGTTAAAAGATGAGAAGAAAATATTAGAAGAGGAACTTGAAAATATTCAAGAATCATCATCTAATATTGACTCTCAAATATCTCTTTTGAGTCAAGAAATAGAAGCTCAAAAAGAGAAAAATAATGCTCTCACTACTGAAAATCATGAGCTTAAAGCAAAAGTCAAAATTCTAGACCTAGAAAAAGCTAGCTTACAAACAAAGTTTGATGACATTACTCAAAATGTTTCTAACTTTAACAAAGGTCGAGAAAATTTGACAAAAATCATTGAAAGTTCACAATCTATTTTAGACAAACAAGGATTGGGATATAACAAACAAGAAACCAAGAAACATCTTGGAAATCAAAGGAAGAAGAAAGTACAAAAAACTGAAGCTAAGAAAAATCTTAGTTTATTATATTCCAAACCAAAACCAGTTGTGAAATTTCAAAAGAAAAATGTCAAGACTATCTAAATATGGGTTCCTAAAACAAATAACAATTTGATTAGGAACAAATACATTCAGCAATTCATAAATACTGTGCATTTTAATAAAAATTATATATATAAAGGGGATACCGGACCCATATGGGTTTGGACTCCTAAGACCTAACTCTTAGGACCCTATAAAAAGTGGGTACAATGGACTTAATTCTATTTTTTGCAGGTCCCACTTAAGAAAAGAGGAAAGCGGATATTGGACAGTGGTTGCTCAAAGCACATGACGGGATACAAGAGTTTATTAACAAATATTACATATTCAGATGGTGGCTCCGTCACTTTTGGAGACAATTCAAAAGGCTATATCATCGGCAAAGGCGATGTGAGCAATTGCGGTACATCTAACTTACCACTTATTACTAATGTCATGCTAGTTAAAAATTTAAAACACAATTTGCTTAGTATTAGTCAGTTATGTGACAAGGGTTTTATAATTTCATTTTCAAATAATAAGTGTAGTATTTTAGATAAAGATCATAATTTGGTTTTCGAAGGTTATAGAGATAGAAATATATATATTCTGAATATGAATATTAATCATAACTCAGATATGTGTCTTGTGGCTAATGACAATGATCCATGGCTATGGCACAAACGCTTCTGTCATATAAACTTCAGAACTATTGACAAGCTAGCCAAAAACAATCTAGTTAGAGGACTACCCAAAATGAGTTTTAAAGTTAACAACATGTGTGATGCATGTCAATTAGGAAAATTGACCAAATCATCTTTTAAATCCAAGAAAGTCATATCAACATTACAACCACTTGAGTTACTACACATGGATTTATTTGGACCTACTAGGGTTCAATCAATAAATCACAGTCAATATGTGCTTGTAATTGTTGATGATTTCTCTCGTTATACATGGACAATTTTCTTAAAAAATAAAAGTGACACTTTCGATCATTTCAAATCTTTCGTCAAAAGAATTCAAAAATCAAAAGGGATTAAAGTTAAAAATATAAGAAGTGATCATGGCGGAGAGTTTGAAAATAATGAATTTGAACATTTTTGTACAAAGAAAGGTATATATCATAATTTTTCGTTTCCCAGAACTCCACAACAGAACGGAGTTGTAGAACTGAATAACCGAACTTTACAAGAATGTGCAAGAACATTATTGAATGGAACCACCTTACCAAAACATTTTTGGGCAGAAGCTGTGGCAACTGCCTGTTATGTTTGAAATCGTGTATCCATAAGACCTCTTACCAAGAATACTCCTTATGAATTATTTAACAAAAGGAAGCCTAAAATCTCATACTTCAAAGTTTTTGGTTCCAAGTGCTTTATTTTAAATACGAAAGACCAGCTTGGCAAATTCGATCCAAAAGCCGATGAAGGAATATTTGTCGGTTATTCAGAACAAAGTAAGGCCTATCGGATATTTAATAAACGAACCAAAACTATTGAAGAATCACTTCATGTCTCTTTTGATGAAATCTATCAACACCCTCACACTATATCAGATGATGACGAATCAATAGTCACTGACAATCAAATCATCACAAATATTGATTCTGACTCGGAAATAATTATTGAGAATATTCCTCAAATATGTGAGTTACAATCACCACCAAGAATATTAAGAGACCATCCGGCTCAAAATATAATCGGTGAAATAACATCACATGTCAGAACAAGGAGTCAACTCAATCAAATGGGTCATGTCGCTTTTCTCTCAAATATCGAACCTAAGAATCCAAAAGAAGCTGCTACAGATGATTACTGGATCATTGCCATGCAGGAAGAACTAAATCAGTTTGAGCGCAATGACGTTTGGGAACTTGTTCCAAGACCAACTGATCAGTCAGTAATTGGTACTAAATGGGTCTATAAAAATAAGGCCGACGAACAAGGAAATATCACCAAAAATAAAGCAAGATTAGTAGCACAAGGATATAATCAGGAAGAAGGTATCGATTATGAAGAAACTTTTGCACCAGTTGCTCGACTAGAAGCTACTAGAATCCTATTATCTTTTGCTTGTCACCATAATTTCAAACTTTATCAGATGGATGTCAAAAGTGCTTTTCTCAATGGATTTATCAAAGAGAATGTCTATGTCGAACAACCTCCTTTGTTCGTACATGAAAAATATCCTGACCATGTGTTCAAACTTAAGAAAGCTTTGTATGGTTTAAAACAAGCACCTCGTGCTTGGTATGAACGACTACGTAGCTATCTTATTAACTCAGGATTTCAAATAGGCAAAGTCGATCAAACTTTGTTTATTAAACATTCTCGAAAAGATATTCTAGTTATCCAGATATATGTAGACGATATCATCTTTGGTTCAACAAACGATAAACTTTGCAAAGAATTTGCAAGTATTATGACCAAAGAATTCGAAATGTCTCATATGGGAGAACTATCTTATTTTATTGGACTTCAAATAAAGCAACTTTCAAACGGTATTTTTATCAATCAAGAAAAATACTGTGAAAACCTTATCAAACGCTTCGGATTAGAAAATACATCTGGTAAACCAACTCCTATGAGTACAACTACACATCTTGAAAAAGATGAAAGTGGTAAGAATGTTGACCAGAAATTATATCGAAGCATGATTGGTTCTCTTCTTTATCTTACAGCTAGTCGTCCGGATATAATAATGAGTGTTTGTTTATGTGCTCGTTTTCAAGCCGATCCAAAGGAATCACATCTACGAGCAGTGAAACGTATAATTCGTTATCTTAATAATACCAAAGATTTTGGTCTTTTTTATCCAAAAGAATGTCCATTTGAATTAGTATCATATAGTGATGCTGATTTCGGTGGCTCACGAACGGATAGAAAAAGTACAAGTGGTACGTGCCATTTTATTGGAAAATCACTTGTCTCCTGGTTCAGTAAGAAACAGAATTGTGTTTCACTATCAACATGTGAAGCTGAATATATATCAGCAGCTCTCGCTTGTACTCAAGTACTATATATGCAGCAAACACTTCAAGATTTTGATATTCATTTATCAAATTCTATTATATACTGTGATAACACCAGTGCTATAAATCTCTCTAAAAATCCAGTAAATCACTCTAGAACCAAACACATTGATATCCGTCATCATTTCCTTCGAGATAATATTGACAAAGGAAATATATGTCTTGAATATGTCCATACTGACAATCAATTAGCGGACATTTTTACTAAGCCTCTGCTCGAATCTAATTCTATTAGATTACGAAGAGAGCTTGGTTTAATTTCAAGAAAGAATCTTGACTAAGTAATTTCTAAAGAACGTCTTCTTTTTAGTTATTCTTTAACCATAACTTTTGCATAAACTTTTTTTTTACATTAAATATAAGCCACTGCTTGATTTAATGGTTAATTCTCTTTACTCATTTTTTCATTCTTTTCTTTTAGTGATCGTCCTTTCCTTTCTTATTTTATAATTTCAGTTTTAAAAGGAGAGCTATTTTTAGAGTTAAAATAAAATTTCTGCTTATGCTTTCTTGGTTAAAATTTTCCATTAACTCACATCCATAGGTTTATACATAAGAAACTTGTATATAAGCTTGCAAAAATTTCATATTTTGTTCATCTTTTTTTTCTAACCATAATATTCTATACAACATTCCCTATGGCTCACATTTGTGATAAATGTGCTCAAGAATCATACATTTCTATTACGAGTTCTGAGTCGGAGGAATATTATTCTCCTACAACACCAAAACAAAAACCAAGTTGTCATCATCAATGCTCTTGTATGTCTGATAAAACTCCAAATTCAAAACGAGTGAAGAGGACACTGTTCTATTCTCCTCGTACCAAAGCACAAATCGATGAAATACACCACTACCAGAAACATCAGATAGACCTTCAGAGACAGCTCCATTATGGGCAAAGTCAACTTTATCACGAGCAACAACGGACATCGGCACGATTATCCGTTTTAGAAAAGTTGGCAACATTTTTCTGCGGTTCCAACAAGCATGATGTGCATGAACCAATGCCGTCTAGGCCATCAACATCTAAAAGTCCTAACTCGTGGGATCGGAACTATGAGAAGAATGAAGGAGCTCAGAAACAATGGAGTCCATGGTCAAAACGTATTGAAGGAAACAACGATAATTCTAATGACGAACCTTCTCATTAGATTTATATATAGTTATTATATCTTTATCTATCACTTGTGTAATAACGGTTATATTTTGTATTAAGAATGAAATATAATATATATAGGTTGATATATTATAAAAACTTGCAAAATAACATGTTATTACTCAGCAGTCCAGAACCGGTCGACCGCCCCATATATAGCCGGTCGACCGTTTGCTCCCTGGTTGAAAACGGTCGACCGGCCATATTTCATAGGTCGACCGGTTGACGTATTTTCAGTTTTTTTATATATATCTATGCGTCATTTTCTTTCAACCCTCCTTCTCTTTTGCCTCAAGCTGTTATTTTTTCCCAAAATCAAAAACCCTAGTTTCCTATTTTCAATTCCCAAATCTCAAATCTTCCAACAATGGCTCCTCCTCAAAAGAAATCTAAGAAAGGAACAACCTCTGAAACTTCATCTCTGAGCATCTCCGCCAAAAAGTGGCTTCAAAGTCCAATTGCTGTAACAAGATGGAATCAGATGACAAATTACAAGTTTCATCCAGGCTCTTTCATCAAATTTGATGATTTCACGGCTTATGGAGTTCGAAGGTTAGCCAATAATTCCAACATTACTCCATTGATAGATTTTTTAGAAAATAATGTGGAGATAAATCATTTGATGATCAAATTGTTTTACGCCAACATGAATCTCGATGAATATCAACCTGATAATCCAAACGGAGTCATCTGGTCTGTGGTCTGTGGCAAGCAAATTTTTCTTACTCATGCTAGAATTGCCTCTATACTTGGTATACCAAATCGAGGCGATGAGTTTTCATCTACCTTCTGCGAAGTCTTCACTCGAAATAGTACCAGTCATCAGTTCATAGAAGACAATAGTGATGGCACAAAGTCTATTGGACTTCGACCGACAGCCAGACTACTTCATCGTGTTTTGATGCATTCTCTTTTTCCTAGACTTGGAAATTATGATGCAGTATATAAAGAAAACTTCAAAGCACTCTATGCTATTTATGGTGAAATCCAAATCAATTGGGTACACATGCTTTTTGATGAAATTCTCAAGGTAAATAACTCTACACGGCCTCATTTCTTCTACAATGAATATATCATGCGACTTTTGTTAGCTTGTGGGGTAAATCCTCCTGATTCTGCAACCTCAAAACCAAAATGCATTGATTCAATAACCATCAAACGAATGAAGCTTCCTCCACCTTATCTTGAGATTATGTCTTTTGAAGAGTGGCAACAAAGAGGACCAAGAAAACAAAGAGCAACTTCCTCTCGTCCTCGTTCCGATGAAGTGAAACTATTAAAATCAAAATCATCCACAAAAGAATCACTTGAAACAATTGCGCGTAACCAATTTTTGCTTGAATCACGTCTCAAGCGCATGGACTCTAAAATTGATAAGCGCTTCAATAAGGTCAAGTCATTCTTTGGTATGCTATGGGATGCTATATCATGTTCCACATCCACCTCTGTTCAAGCACAAGACCCAGGAAAACGTCCTGCTGCTCCTGTTTTCACCTGGACATCATCTGACGAGTCTACTGGTATGAGTGGTCATGGACATGGAGAAGCATCTAGAGGGAACAATGATGAGGAAGAAGAAGAAGATGATGATGATGACGACGACGATGATGATGATGAAGAGGAGATACGATCTGCTTCATCTTAGATTCTATTATAGTTTAGCACTTTAAAAACATTCATCGACACTTGTACTAAATAGTGTCGTTATTCTTATTTTTCGTTTGACATTATGATCTGTAGTATACTCTGTTATGTTTTTGATGTGTTAATGATTTATTTTGCTATGCATATCATATTCATTCTACTATTCTAGTATCTGTTACTCCTTTTTGTCGATGACAAAGGGGGAGAAAGGGCTAACAATTGTTTGCAGGAACATACATATATAAGAATTCAAAGAGAGAGATCACATACTCAGGGGGAGATTCAGATTTGCAGATATATATTGTCATCAATCAAAAAGGGGGAGAATGTTGAGTCACAAGTTTTATGAAAGTTTTGATTTCTGACAAATAACTAAAGGCGATCGACAAAACAAGGTCATTAGAGCTACATATGGTACTCTAGATTGTAGATTGATTATTTGATATTATATTAGTGATAAACTTGTTAAAATCTATCCTCAAATAATCATGCATTTTCAAGAAAATTAATATATATATGATTAGAATGTAGTTGCACATTCAGTGTGCAACTTTACAGGGACCGGTCGACCGGTCACAATATATGCGGTCGACCGTTCCTGCATAATTTGCACACTGAACGTGCACACATGCACATAACGTATATATATTTGAATTCCTGTCTACTGGTCACTTTCTAACCTGTCGACCGTTTTTAAACAGAAAGCAATTTTTCCAAAAGACACTTCTCTTATCCAAAGGTTGCATCTCTTGCCTTTCACCAAAGATCATATCTCTTAATGGCAACTACTCACAAAGAGTTATAACCATTCTTATCTATATAAACTCATTTAATTCATTGATTAAAACAACATGATTTCATATGCTTTTTAATCTAATCTCTGATCTTACTTTCTACATACTCCTATATTCTAAAAGCTCTCGATTATTTATTGAATCATTGAAACTATTTCATATCTTTTGATTCAATAAGTAATATACTTTCCTTAATCTTTTCAAAACATCATTCGCGTACTTTGAGGATAAGATTATAGGAAGGGTGTACTACTAGTGACAAATCCGTGTTTTCAAGAGCACAAGTTGTCAACAACAATTGTATTTGTTCTTTTGTTGAAGTCCTCTGTGTTGTAAGAGGCAAGTGTTGAAGTCCTCAGTGTATTAGAGGCGTGAAATCCCATTCGGTTGCTCGGGTGTTGTAAACCTGTTCCTCCGGGTGAAGCGAGGTTGTTAATAGTGAAAATCCAGATAGAAGTCTGGGACTGGACGTAGGACGGTGCTCCGAACCAGTATAAAAATCTCTGGTGTGATTTTTCTATTTTTTATTTACTATGCTATTATCATCTATTTCCACACTTATATTGTAGTCCATATTACACGATCCGTGTGTACTATATTAGCACATATAATTGTATACACACCGCACTTTCAATATATAGGTAGGGCTGAGAAATAGAGGAACGGATACGATAGGTTTGGACCGTTGAATGATAAATGGTCCGAAAAGTCCGTTCTGACTCCGGAACGAAAATGGGTCAACCCATATATCAAAATAGATGTTTTTGAATATTTTAAAATCGATGGAATAGGTTTCATGTCCAAATTCCATCGTATGAAGAAGTTATGCAAAATTCAGTTTATTTCAAATTTGATTTCAATTGATTTCAATTTAATTGATTTCTGGACAATTCGAGTTCGTACGATCAAACAACAAGTCTGATCGTTACGAAACTTGAAATCCTATAATAATTCACTGTTACGGATCCATGAAACTAGTTTCGTCAAAATCCGAGTCAGTGGCCAAAATGGCTATTTTTACATTAATTAAATAAATTAAAAATTAATTAATTAAATCAATTTTCAATTTCAATTCTATAATTGACAATTTTTATCGTTTTTAAATTTCTTAATCATTTACACTAATTTCAATAAATTTAGGTATCAATTTAGCATTGATTAATTTATCAATTTCAGTGTTAACCTTAATTTCACTAAATTCAGGAATTATAAATTTAATTTCCAATAATTCCATTAAGTTTACTTTTCATTCTATTATTCAATCCATTGTTGTCAAAATGGATGAAATTAACATTGGATTCATGATCCATTACATTAATATTCTCAAATTCTATCTAAATTTCAATTAACGTAATATTTAGATATTTAATTTCATTTAATTACAATTAATCCAATTATTACAGTTCACATCCCAATAAATTGATAAATCTTTATTTCCAATCCTCCAATTCAATAAATTATCCTATTATGAATAAAATTAACATTATTTTCAATTATTTCTTAATTTACACTAACGTAACATTGAATTAAGATTCATTGCAATCGATTACAAATTATGATTTAATGGACCAAATAAATGATTACCTTATAATAATTGTTATCATTAACTCTCAATCACATTTTTATAAGTTTATCATTTCCAAACCAATGTTATAATTTCTTACTAAACATTGATTTTATTCAATTACCATTCAATATATATTAATTCATAAATAAATTCAATATTTACGTTTGTATTCTTATATTCAATTCATAGCCTAGTATAACACTTACACTATTTCATTTATTGTAATTTCATTCAATCTATCAATAATTAGCTTTAATTACCATTGTTTCATTTCATTGTAGTATTTATTACATTATTGCATTACGACATTCTATTTCTTTCCATATTAAATATTAAGATTCACTAAATTAACAAATTTAATTATCGAAAATTTACAGGTCGTTACACTCTCCCCCACTCAAAACTTTTCGTCCCCGAAAAGGAAAAAGAACGGAAAAAAAGAATTGAGTAAACAATACATCTTATTCAAAAATATTAACTTTATAAATAATAACTTTGCAAAATTAATTAATTTTAAATAAAATATACCAACTTATAACCATTAAATCTTTTTATACTCAAATTAATAATGTTTGGAAAGCATTTTTCAAAAAATTTCTAAGTCCAAAATTTACGGAAAATTCCGGCAGAGTCTCCTTTGTACGGAGAGGCTCGGAAGAAAATATAATATCAAATATAACAATATATATCACAATATCTCAAAATAATATCTCTCAACAACGGCAAAAACAATATAATAACGCTATAAAACCGTAATTCGAGAATGTACTTATTTGTCGGGCAAACAACATTTAATTATGAAACCAAAAGCAGTAGCAATTGCTTCCATAACCTGCATTTCACTTATATAATCTAAAAGAGTTAATAATTATGTAGAATGAAATATTAATTTAGTTTCAACGACTAGAAAACCAATCAATGTCAAACAACAATAGTCACTTGCTACCACAGCATACAATCATCATACAGAATCAACACAATTCAATTATCCATCCATATCAAACAAAACTATAAGTTATTCGGGTTCAAAAACTTTAAATTGTATAGAATGAACAATAATCTATTAAGCGCACCATTTACTCAACAATCTTAAATGAAACTAAATAGATTATTCATACATCCAAACAATTTTGAAGTATCCTTGCCAAACAACCATAAACCAAGCAAACAACAACTTCAAACAACAGATCGAGTTCATTTTATTAGTTTCATTTCATACATTTATTGGTTTGTTTCCTTTTTATTCGTACGATGATTTACCTTTTTAATTTACATTTATGTCTTGCAAATTTCATTTCCATCCATTGATTCAGTGTTTATCTCACTTCTTTCATTCATTATTTACTAACTTCATTTCATTTATTAATAATATTCATGTTCAATTCAGTGGTTATTTCTTTCATTTTTATTTATTACTTAAAATTATTCATTTTCATTTATTCAGGTGACGTTGGTTCTTTTTATTGCATTATATTCATTTATTCATTCATTAGATAATTTTACTTGTATAATTTCCATTACTTTTTCTTATTAAACATTACAACTTTTAATATTTGGTAAGTTATATATATGTTTTAAGAATGTAGTTGAAAGTTATACAAGTTTTCCTCATTTCTTTTAAATTAATTTGATGTTCAAAAATCATATATTTTGTTTTTGTAGGTTATAAATTTCAAGTTTCTTGAAATTTCATTTATAGCCTAGCATTTACTATATTACTTTAATTAGAGGTTCCAATTATTAATTAGTTACATTCCATTTAACTACACTAATTGAAACTAATAATTAATGAAAACTTAAGAAGTAGATACTAGATTAAATTTCAAATCATTTTAAAATAACAATAGATGTATACACTTGCAATTTATATATCCAATTATATTTAAAACAATTTGAAATTTATGTTTGTTAAATCTGTAGTAAAACTACTACAATGGCCTTCCCACTTAGAAACTCGAAAATGAATGTCATGATGCATGCACTCATCACCGAAATTATTTTCCAGCGACAGAGGGGAGTATAGAACTTATTTGTTTCCAAAATTTCTTTAAAATAATTCTTTTAATTTTTATTGAAATATTTATATCAGAAAATACTTATAAACAGTATTATTATATTCCAAAATTCTTTGAAAGAAATTTCCAAAATCCCGAAACTTCAAGTTCTAAAATTTCCAATTTACTCTTATTTATTTTACTTTTCAAATCCTACCTTAAACTCATATTTATAAATTACACAACCTAACAACCAATATATTACAACCAAATATATATCATTTAATAAAAATTTATTTTATATATAGAAAATATAATAGGCAAAATTATTTCATTCACCTATATTCAAAACAAATATTGCGTTGGTCTGTCCTATTAAGTGTTTAGAAATCCCTGTTGATGTCATAGCGTCCTATGCACCAATCATAATTTATAAATACAAAATAGAAAAAATTACCACAATATTAAAACCTTTTTATAACACTAACAAATACGCTCTCATGTATATATATACACACACACACACTCAACGACTCATCGTAGGGTATTACTACCCTATTAGTAAAGAGTCAGACCCCACAAAGCTAAGGTTTAACCCTAAACCAAAGCTCTGATAAACCACACACGTCAGACTCAAACCATACAGAAGTGTGGATTGATATTGGGGTGAATTAGAAAAAGGGAGAAAGAAAGAAAACAAAACAGAATCTTGCAGCGGAACGACAAAATATACTAATCAAATAATAGTTCATGAAGCTATTTGCAAAACATTTGATTATACTAATACAATATAGAATCATAGTTACACATACCAGAGAATAATAAATAACAATGCAGCGGAATAATATGAATGTAGTGGAATATAATAAATAATAGTGATAATACAGTCTTCGTCTTCGTCCTCCAGAAATAAGGTCTTCAAATCCTGAAATGCTCAGGCTGACCCGAGCGAATTGAAAATACAAAACACTCGAGTCAGAACTAAAAGATCTTATGTAAGTTAAATCAACAGTAAATAAAATGAGTAGAACGGTGCTAGAGATATTTACGGGATTTGACATCTCCAATCCAGTGTCTAATGTGAGTATAGTAACTTAAGAGATGCTTGAGATTCACATCTCCTAAGGATCCGTTAAACTATTTACTATGTATTAATATTTCACCGTTATAATCAAGTCTATAGTAAAATAAACTTACTTTTGAATAGTGTTAAGGCTTTACATTTTCCACCTTAACATGTAATAGTCCCAGTAGTCCATCCAGTATCATATTCCCTCCTGATCGGGAAGCCACCAAAGGATACTCCACGGGCTACGGGAGAAAACCAAACTCGTACAAGGCGCGCTAGGGTAGGTGACACTGTGATATCCCGGAAATTTTGACAATAACAATTTAATAATATATGTCAAAATTTAATTGATTTGACCATATTGTTAATAATAAATCTGAATTAAATTTAATAATCTTCTTTAAAATAAATATTTAAACTGATAATCTATCTTTAAAGGCTAATAAATTATTTTATATTTGTAATGTATACATATCTGTATATATTGTAAATAGATAATCTTTGTTTTAAGTTTAATAAAAATAAAAGCATGATTTCTAATTCTAATATTTTTGGTAAATTGGAAATTTGATTTAATATTGAATAAATAATCATACGACTTTAAAATACTCAAGATATAAACTTAATTGTTTAAAATTAATTTTAGTTGAAGTTTAAATTTAGATAATAGGTTTGTTTGTCTTAAATATGACTTGATAAAATAAGTCTTTCAAAAATGTTTGAAATAAAATAAACCTTATAAATATTTAACATAAGTATAAAAATAAATAATAAGTAAATTAAGTATTTAATAGTTAAAGTTTAAAAACAAAAGAGAAATAAAAATAAGCATAGAACTAAATACTTAAGTTAAAATCATAACAAATAACTAAAACAACTTCATATATGCACATAAGCACAATCAAGCAAGAACAAACTAAGTAAAGGAAATATTTGTAACCTGTAAAATAAATAAGCAAAGACTAAAACAACTTTATATTTGTACATGAAGTATAAAAATGAACCTGGCAAGTAAAACATGTATGTACCTGTAAAATAAATAGGTAGAAATAAAACAAAGTATATATGTACATAGGATATAAGGCAAGCTAGGCATGTGAAAAATAATAATGTGTAGCATGTAAGATTTTATGTAAGTACAAGTAAAAAGATACAAACTAGGCTTGTAATATTTGTTGCCTGCAAAATAACATACAAGGAAAGTACAAGTAAGAAAAGAAAATAAATCATAAAATGGAAAAGTAATATGTATGAAACCTGAAATAGTATGCCAGGAAAAATATAAACAAAGTCAAAATAAAAAGATCTCCACACACAAACTAGACAAGCAAAAGAAGAAACATCTACATATACAAAATGGGTAAACATGAAACATAAAGTACTTTTGCATTTAATAATAGCACACCATTTGGTATACTAGAGATGTATACAAATCATTTCAGCCGAAGTGTATAACTCAATTCAGCCTCAAAAATGAAATATCTAGCCTGATAAAACAAAATAAAGAAAAGCTTGCACCAGTAAAAGCCTACACCCTTTACAAACTTATCTTTCTATATATATATATACATGTTCTTATTTCGGTTTGTTCTCAAAACTTAGCAAACCAAAAAAGCAAGAAAAAGTAAGCTTTCTTTTTTTAACAAACTTGAACAACTTCAACAATCAAAGGCAAGAGGATTTCAGTTTTCAATCCCTGTCTTCATTCTTCAAAACTGGTTTCAAACAAGAAGGCTCTACCATATTTTAAATACTGTGAGTAACATCACTTTTAAAAACTTAAAGTAAAAGTTGGTTGCTTGCTAGTGCGTGAAGGTGATATGTATTGCATAAATGAAACCTGATGTGAATATTATTTTTGTGTATGCTGTGTTTATTTACTCTTCCCTGTTCTGTTAACTTTTCCAGGCTCAAATTTCCAATAAAACACATTATCACTTAATCTAGTTTTTGTTAGGATTCAACTTACAAATCAAAGATGTTTGATTGAACATGAATAAATGTTTAAAAGTTTAAGTAAGCCACAAATGAAGCTTGTAGCCTCTGGTAATATAGTAAACATCTGGGCATGTCAAATAAATCAAAAACTCAAACCTTTTAAAATGTAAATCCAGTATTACAAATTGAATATTAAAATCAAAATTTTATTTTTAAAACAAAAACTATAAATTTTAGTCAAGGGGTTAAAGTGCAATTCTGGTTTGAACATATTATGGAAATTCGTGATTCTCTGGTGATCCTCGGGTTGGTAGAGTTTGGGATCTCGTCTGGTGATGGAGGGATGAGTGTAGATGCTCGGAAAAATAGGGGTTGGTGATAAAATTCAACAGGGAGGTTGCGGTTGTAGGTTTTGTTTTAGAACCCTAATTTTGTCTGTGTTTGATGAATTAATCACCACGGCTCGTATGGACGATCGAGTGTTTCGGGGCATCTGGAGATGGTAGCTTGGACGTGGATAAGGTCATAGCCGGAGTTGTAGCGTTTACGTTGGCCGAAGGATCGAAGGTGAGGCGATGACAGGTTTCCAGTGGGTGATGCTTTTGTATTTTCAGGTTTGGGTCGAGGTCTCGTTTTTGATTTTTGTGAGTGGAAGTTCGATTTAAGGGTTGAGATGGGTTGCTGAGTTGTCCTCTGAAAGGGTACGATCACCGTTGGCGACCAATGAAGGCAGGAGCCACCGTGCATATGCACGGTGTTCATGAATGGGAGCTGTGTTTTCAGAAGTAGAGACTCGAGTGGTACGCGAGTTGCTGAGGGTTTTTACTCAAGCATGACCGTATTTGACTCGAAGTAAAATGTAGGGGCCTGGGTAAGTAGTAACAGGTTTTAAAAACCTGTAAGGTTTATAATTTCTTTAAACCTGGGTTTTAAAATGAGAAATTGATATTGAAAATAGGTATTTAAATCAAAGATAAGTTTAGATTCAAAAGAAGTTTGAATCTCAGTTTAAGGTAAAATAAAGTTTTAAAATTTTAAATTATTTGAAACCACTTTTAAAAATGGGATTGTTGCTCGAGTTTCACTCGAGTGATTCGAGTGTTGGACTCGAAGAAATTTGGGGGTTTGCTCGAAGAAGATTTTGTTTATCTCGGGTATTTTAGTTACAGGGTTTAGAACCTGTAAGTTTTATAAAAAATTTAAAACTGGGTTTTTAAATGAAAAATAGATGTTTAAACAAAGTTTAAATCAAGTTAAGTTTGGTCCCAAAAGTAGTTTGAATCTCAGTTTTTAAATAAATGAAGTTTTTTTAATTTAATTTTTTAAACGAATTTGAATGATAAAGTGAATTTTTAAATTTGATTTGAATTCAAAATGGAATCGTGTTTAAATTCTTTTAATCTTCTATTTTAAGATAATTATTCTTTAAGTTGTAAAATAAAAAGGAGTTTGGAATTGTTAAGATTAATTTGATTTCACTTTAAATCTTAAATTTAAAATGAAATTTAAAATTAAATGTAAATTAGTTTGTTTTAAATACCTTATTAATGATAAATGGATCATTAAATAGAAAAAGATTTTAAAGACTTATGGATTTGCAATTATTAAGTTAACTAAATGGATGATTAATGACTTGAATTAATTAGCTTAGAAATTAAGAGTTTAAATTTATTTAAATAAGAGATAAGTTAATTAATTTAAGGTAAATCAGTTGGTAGTTAAGAATCATTGATTAAATAAGGTTTAATTTTTAATTAATGATTAGCAATCAATTAATGAATTAATTATGGATTAACTAATGAGTCATTAATATTAATAAAAATGTAATAGATAATAAGTTTTAGTTAATTACTTTAGGAAAAGTAATTAAAGAATTTTAAATAGTTAATGAAGGTGATTAACTAAGATTATGAAATAATCAATTAATGGGATTAATTTTAACAGTTAATTAAATTATTATTTAAAATAAGCAATTGTGGATTGTTAAGCATAATTACTAAATGAAAGTAATTAATTAATTACTTATTGTAATTAATTCAGTTTCATATGGATTGTTTAAGTTAATTAATTAAGTTTAATTAATTTAAATAATCATATGATGATGAGATAAGTATAATTACTTAGGGAAGTAATTAATGATAATTACTGGATGTAATTAACCGAGGGTGATTTAATAGTGAAAGTAATTGGAATATAATTACTTTGCATAATGAATCAAGGGATTAGTTGAAAGCAAAATAATTAAGGAGTAATTAATTTATTTGATGGAGTAATTAAAGGAAGTTAATTAATGAATGATATTAATCAGGGGTGATTAATAACTGTGATTTAATTGAGATTAATTACTTAAAGTAATTGATTTAGAAGGGTAATTAATTAAGATGGATTAGAAATCGTTAGTTAATATAAGTAATGATGTAATTAAAGGATTGATCAATTAAGATCAATTAACCAATAATAAGTAATTAAAGAGAAATTAATTAGTGTAATTGAAGATTTAAGTAAACTAATTATAGTTACTCAATTTAGTAAGTAATTAGAGGTTAATTTCTGTTTTTAGTCAAGGTTAATTAATTTGAAAATAAATTAAAGATTAATTACTTGGGTGTAACTAAAGTTAATTAATCAAGAGTGATTAATTAAATTGAATAATTGGATGATGATAAATTAATTGATGGACAATTAATTATAGATATATAAGCAAGATTTAAAATGGTGAAGTAATTAATTTAATTTACTTTTAATTAATTAGAGATGATATAATTAATTTAATTCATTTTAAATTAATTATAGCTGATGTGATGGCTTATGTATGGATGGATGGTATTGTTTACCTTGAATGGTTTAAGATCTCAGATATGAGAAATTGATGCTATGTGATATGGATGCTTTGATTTAAATATGATGATAATATGGATTATCTGTATCTGTTTATGTTGATGTTGATTATCTATTATGATACGGTGAATTATCTATCTGTGTGTATATGGATAATTGAACAAAATTGTTTTAAACTTTAAACAACTTGGCCTTAAAAGACACGTTTTGGATTTCGATGAGACCGGGATCGGGTTTTCCATATTTGGAAGTCCTAAAACCACATCGATCCAAATTAAACGTTAGGTCTTGAATTCTCAAGTGAAGATTCAGAGTGCAAGGGTTATCATCGTTAACTCTGAGGGTGATTCCAAAATGAGTGTAACGAGATAATGCCTTCGGTTTCGTTCGAACCCGGAACGAACTTGTATGGATTGAATGCTTTCAGAACATCGTCAGGTGGGCGATGAACATTCTAAGAAATGTGTTCTCTAAAGGTAATCGTAGCATCAAGCCTCATCAACCGGGAATGGCTAAAACAGGGGAGGTGCAGCAAGGTTAGGTGGGTCATGCCCAAGAAGGACAAGATTTTCCCCTGTCTAGATGTCCCTTTTTATTCGGCTGTGTGGACAGTTGTGAGCTCCAACTGTCGGGGTTGTCTTGTTTGGGACTGTTCAGTAAGGAATGGTTCCGGCCTTGTGTTGCAGGGGAGCGGGCGTACTCCTCGGTACGTTGATCTAGGCCACGTACTGTGACGGGCGGTACCCCGGTAGCCCTGCCATTGTATGGAATCCACAATCCAATAAGTGCCAACGGTTTTGATTGTATTACCCACTTTTGTGGCTAGTAGCTGGAATTTAATAATGTAACAATTTCGGCTATTTTCTATTTACTTGAAAATCCTAGACCTATTATAATATCACAGAATTTCCTATTAAATGATTTGGTTAATGTAAGGTAAAAACTTACCATATTTATTCGTGAGAAGTCTTACGTGATACCCTTGTTTTCAAATGTTTTTCAAAGTTAAGGAACTTTAATCTGTTACTCATACTAGACCCATGTCTGACCCGGAGTTTATTTTTGTTTTTCATAAACTCTCGGGTACCCAAATTTTTACAGGTAGCCAAGGGATTCAGGTTAGATTGGATGATTTCTAAAGGAGCAATGGAGCAGGAGGCTTCGACGTTATAGATATATATAGTATTCCGCTGTGTTGGTATCTCTGTATTGTATTGAATATTGACTTGTATGACTAGACTGGTATTTATATCTATCTAGTATGTGTTGTATGATCTGTATAACTCTGATCTATGTAAAATTATGTAATAATTATATGATCTATTATATTTTGTTCCATTCCGCTGTGAGATTCTGATGTTGTTGTTCTTTCTTCTCTATCTTTTCTATTTTCTCATCCCTTTCTTTCTTCAAGATGAACCGGATTTCTGGGGTCAGAAATTCGGGTCGTCACAGTTGGTATCAGAGCGCTAGGTTGAGTGAATACCTAGGTTCTTGAGTGATTTCTATCTTGAGAGAGCATATTTGTAATTTTGTAATATATATATATATTTATTTCTACCTATCTGTAGGGTTACCTGTTCGGGTTTTCCAATATAAGTTATAAAGGTGGATAGGGTAGTGGTGTGTGTAACACGACTACCCATGGTTGGAGTTTGAATATTTGAGGTTGGAAGTATATTTGTCAAGACTGTAGACCTAATACCATCTCGAGTAAGCTTTGCAGTGATAAAGATTTCATTGAACTCTGAAGGAAATCTGTTAAGGTTCGGAGTTCACTTTTGAATGTAAGTTTGGATGAGCTAGAGTTTGGACCTATCGGTTTGACATGAGCAAGTCCGGATATCTTACCTCAGGATGTAGTAGCTGTGTGATGAGACACAGTGACTATGGAAGTCTCCGAAGATGTTTCTTTGGAATCAGTTAAGGAAGTGTATCTGCTTCGGTGTTAGGGGTTGAGTTAAGTAGAATATTTCTATTGGTTTGAGGTCCGAGTTTCTCGAAGAGCTTGGGATAGGAAGTCTTGGCAATTGGTGTGTTGGCAAGGAAGTTTTTGACTTCTGCATCAGCAGTGGAGTTCAGAAACAGCAGTGTGGTTCCGTTTCTTTGATGGATTGGCTAATTAAGTGTAGGTTGTTTTGTTTGGTAAAGAGAGAACAGTTTTCTTTGGTCATGGGCTAGATTGATCGCAAAAGTGACTTGCGATTGTTTGAGTTCTCTTGGGTTATCTGATTTTTCTGGATGTGAGTTTTGTCCATGTCTGGAGATTAAGATTGGTATCGATTGGATTCCAGAAGTGGTGCCGATGGTTCAGCTCAGTAGTAGGATGATTTCTTGGAGAAGGAGTTTGGTGAAGCAACTCGGGTTTTGGAGGAACTTCTGAGTTTCTTTTAAAGGATCCGTTGAACCATAGTTCTATTGATGTGTTGTCCAGTTTGTCCTTGGAATAATCATCAGCATTTTCACCTGCTCTAATTAGAGTTGCGCAGTGGAAGCATGGTGGCAACTGTTTTAGTTGGAAATAACTGGAAATTTTTCAGTATCTTAAGACCTGATTGGAATGCATCTGTATTATCTTTTCATATGAGAAGAAGTAAGATCAGTCTCTTGATTTTGGAATTGAGTTTGTGTTCTGAGTTTTGGTCGATCTTGGAAAGATCATTATATTGGATTGTCTTTGGTTCAGTTTGTTTCTAAGGACATCGGCAAGTGTTGAGCTGATCAGTAAGGATGTAGGCAGCCCAGGATCGTCCGAAGTGTTTTGTGGATAAGAGACGAAGGAATTTGGATTCCGTAATCGGAGATTTGATTTTGGATAAGTGTTTGGTCTTCAGAATTGATTTGTCAGTTTGGATAATGGGACTTCGGTGTGTTTCATGTATCTCTGAGAGAGTACGTGTATGAGCTATCTTTGATTATAGAACCAGCAGTTCAGGGAATTTCGGTTGTTGAGTCAGACTTGAGTTTGGTCTAATATTTTGATTTGTTTTTTAAATCCAGAGAGTAGAAACTTAGTAGCTTAGTAATATTGATTGTTTGGATTCTTTAAAGAGAGTATCCCAATATTTATACTTGGGGAAACTCGAGAAAATTCTAATTAGAATTTTATCTGGACAATTAGATTTATAGATTGGATGAATTGGTTGCTATGATTGCTAGCATATGATTGATATCTGCCTGTGTTTAAAAACTAAATCTGTAATTAGATTATTAAATAACCTTTGTTTTAAATTTCGAGGACGAAATTTTTTTAAGGGGGGAGGAATGTGATATCCCGAAAATTTAGACAATAACAATTTAATAATCTATGTCAAAATTTAATTGATTTGACCACATTGTTAATAATAAATCTGAATTAAATTTAATAATCTTCTTTAAAATAAATATTTAAACTGATAATCTATCTTTAAAGGCTAATAAATTATTTTATATTTGTAATGTATACATATCTGTATATATTGTAAATAGATAATCTTTGCTTTAAGTTTAATAAAAATAAAAGCATGATTTCTAATTCTGATATTTTTGGTAAATTGGAAATTTGATTTAATATTGAATAAATAATCATATGACTTTAAAATACTCAAGATAAAAACTTAATTGTTTAAAATTAATTTTAGTTGAAGTTTAAATTTAGATAAAAGGTTTGTTTGTCTTAAATATGACTTGATAAAATAAGTCTTTCAAAAATGTTTGAAATAAAATAAACTTTATAAATATTTAACATAAGCATAAAAATAAATAATAAGTAAATTAAGTATTTAATAGTTAAAGTTTAAAAACAAAAGAGAAATAAAAATAAGCATAGAACTAAATACTTAAGTTAAAATCATAACAAATAACTAAAACAACTTCATATATGTACATAAGCACAATCAAGCAAGAACAAACTAAGTAAAGGAAATATTTGTAACCTGTAAAATAAATAAGCAAAGACTAAAACAACTTTATATTTGTACATGAAGTATAAAAATGAACCTAGCAAGTAAAACATGTATGTACCTGTAAAATAAATAGGTAGAAATAAAACAAAGTATATATTTACAAAGGATATAAGGCAAGCTAGGCTTGTGAAAATTAATAATGTGTAGCCTGTAAGATTTTATGCAAGTACAAGTAAAAAGATACAAACCAGGCTTGTAATATTTGTTGCCTGAAAAATAACGTACAAGGAAAGTACAAGTAAGAAAAGAAAATAAATCATAAAATGGCAAAGTAACATGTATGAAACCTGAAATAGTATGCCAGGAAAAATATAAACAAAGTCAAAATAAAAAGATCTCCATACACAAACCAGACAAGCAAAAGAAGAAACATATACATATACAAAATGGGTAAACATGAAACATAAAGTACTTTGGCGTTTAATATTAGCACACCATTTGGTCTACTAGAGATGTATACAAATCATTTCAGCCGAAGTGTATAACTCAATTCAGCCTCAAAAATGAAATATCTGGCCTCATAAAACAAAATAAAGAAAAGCTTGCACCAGTAAAAGCCTACACCCTTTACAAACTTATCTTTCTATATATATATATACATGTTCTTATTTCGGTTTGTTCTCAAAACTTAGCAAACCAAAAAAGCAAGAAAAAGTAAGCTTTCTTTTTTTAACAAACTTGAACAACTTCAACAATCAAAGGCAAGAGGATTTCAGTTTTCAATCCCTGTCTTCATTCTTCAAAACTAGTTTCAAACAAGAAGGCTCTGCCATCTTTTAAATACTGTGAGTAACATCACTTTTAAAAACTTAAAGTAAAAGTTGGTTGCTTGCTAGTGCGTGAAGGTGATATGTAGTGCATAAATGAAACCTGATGTGAATATTATTTTTGTGTATGCTGTGTTTATTTACTCTTCCCTGTTCTGTTAACTTTTCCAGGCTCAAATTTCCAATAAAACACATTATCACTTAATCTAGTTTTTGTTAGGATTCAACTTACAAATCAAAGATGTTTGATTGAACATGAATAAATGTTTAAAAGTTTAAGTAAGCTACAAATGAAGCTTGTAGCCTCTGGTAATATAATAAACATCTGGGCATGTTAAATAAATCAAAAACTCAAACCTTTTAAAATGTAAATCCAGTATTATAAATTGAATATTAAAATAAAAATTTGATTTTTAAAACAAAAACTATAAATTTTAGTAAAGGGGTTAAAGTGCAATTCTGGTTTGAACATATTATGGAAATTCGTGATTCTCTGGTGATCCTCGGGTTGGTAGAGTTTGGGATCTCGTCTGGTGATGGAGGGATGAATGTAGATGCTCGGAAAAATAGGGGTTGGTGATAAAATTCAATAGGGAGGTTGCAGTTGTAAGTTTTGTTTTAGAACCCTAATTTTGTCTGTGTTTGATGAATTAATCACCACGGCTCGTATGGACGATCGAGTGTTTCGGGGCTTCTGGTGATGGTAGCTTAGACGTGGATAAGGTCGTAGCCGGAGTTGCAGCATTTACGGTGGCCGGAGGATCGAAGGTGAGGCGATGACAGGTTTCCAGTGGGTGATGCTTTTGTATTTTCAGGTTTGGGTCGAGGTCTCGTTTTTTATTTTTGTGAGTGGAAGTTCGATTTAAGGGTTGAGATGGGTTGTTGAGTTGTCCTCTGACAGGGTGCGATCACCGTTGGTGATCAATGAAGGCTGGAGCCACTGTGCATATGCACGGTGTTCATGAATGGGAGCTGTGTTTTCAGGAGTGGAGACTCGAGTGGTACGCTAGTTGCTGAGGGTTTTTGCTCGAGCATGACCGTATTTGACTCGAAGTAAAATGTAGGGGCCTGGGTAAGTTAGTAACAGGTTTTAAAAACCTGTAAGGTTTAAAATTTCTTTAAACTTGGGTTTAAAATGAGAAATAGATATTGATAATAGGTATTTAAATCAAAGATAAGTTTGGATTCAAAAGAAGTTTGAACCTCAGTTTAAGGTAAGATAAAGTTTTAAATTATTTGAAACCACTTTTAAAAAGGGGATTGTTGCTCGAGTTTCACTCGAGTGATTTGAATGTTGGACTCGAAGAAATTTGGGGTTTTGCTCGAAGAAGTTTTTGTTTATCTCGGGTGTTTTAGTTACAGGGTTTAGAACCTGTAAGTTTTATAAAAATTTTAAAACTAGGTTTTTAATTAAAAATAGATATTTAAACAAAGTTTAAATCAAGTTAAGTTTAGTTTCAAAAGTAATTTGAATCTCAGTTTTTAAATAAATGAAGTTTTTTTTAATTTAAATTTGTTTTAAACAAATTTGAATGATAAAGTGAATTTTTAAATTTGATTTGAATTCAAAATGGAATCGTGTTTAAATTCTTTTAATCTTCTATTTTAAGATAATTATTCTTTAAGTTGTAAAATAAAAAGGAGTTTGGAATTGTTAAGATTAATTTGATTTCATTTTAAATCTTAAATTTAAAATGAAATTTAAAAGTAAATGTAAATTAATTTGTTTTAAATACCTTATTAATGATAAATTGATCATTAAATAGAAAAAGATTTTAAAGACTTATGGATTTGCAATTATTAAGTTAACTAAATGGATGATTAATGACTTGAATTAATTAACTTAGAAATTAAGAGTTTAAATTTATTTAAATAAGAGATAAGTTAATTAATTTAAGGTAAATCAATTGGTAGTTAAGAATCATTGATTAAATAAGGTTTAATTTTTAATTAATGATTAGCAATCAATTAATGAATTAATTATGGATTAACTAATGAGTCATTAATATTAATAAAAATGTAATAGATAATAAGTTTTAGTTAATTACTTTAGGAAAAGTAATTAAAGAATTTTAAATTGTTAATGAAGGTCATTAACTAAGATTATGAAATAATCAATTAATGGGATTAATTTTAACAATTAATTAAATTATTATTTAAAATAAGCAATTGTGGATTGTTAAGCATAATTACTAAATGGAAGTAATTAAGGAATTAATTACTCATTGTAATTAATTCAGTTTCATATGGATTGTTTAAGTTAATTAATTAAGTTTAATTAATTTAAATAATCATACGATGATGAGATAAGTATAATTACTTAGGGAAGTAATTAACGATAATTACTGGATGTAATTAACCGAGGGTGATTTAATAGGGAAAGTAATTGGAATATAATTACTTTGCATAATGAATCAAGGGATTAATTGAAAGCAAAATAATTAAGGAGTAATTAATTTATTTGATGGAGTAATTAAAGGAAGTTAATTACTGAATGGTATTAATCAGGGGTGATTAATAACTATGATTTAATTGAGATTAATTACTTAAAATAATTGATTTAGAAGGCTAATTAATTAAGATGGATTAGAAATCATTAATTAATATAAGTAATGATGTAATTAAAGGATTGATCAATTAAGATCAATTAACCAATAATAAGTAATTAAAGAGAAATTAATTAGTGTAATTGAAGATTTTAAGTAAACTAATTATAGTTAATCAATTTAGTAAGTAATTAGAGGTTAATTTCTGTTTTTAGTCAAGGTTAATTAATTTGTGAAAATAAATTAAAGTTTAATTACTTGGGTGTAACTAAACTTAATTAATCAAGAGTGATTAATTAAATTGAATAATTGGATGATGATAAATTAATTGATGGACAATTAATTATAGATATATAAGCAAGATTTCAAATGGTGAAGTAATTAATTTAATTTACTTTTAATTAATTAGAGATGATATAATTAATTTAATTCATTTTAAATTAATTATAGCTGAGGTGATTGCTTATGTATGGATGGATGGTATTGTTTACCTTGAATGGTTTAAGATCTCAGATATGAGAAATTGATGCTATGTGATATGGATGCTTTGATTTAAATATGATGATAATATGGATTATCTGTTTATGTTGATGTTGATTATCTATTATGATATGGTGAATTATCTATCTGTGTGTATGGATAATTGAACAGAATTGTTTTAAACTTTAAACAACTTGGCCTTAAAAGACACGTTTCGGATTTCGATGAGACCGGGATCGGGTTTTCCATATTTGGAAGTCCGAAAACCACATCGATCCAATTTAAACGTTAGGTCGTGAATTCTCAAGTGAAGATTCAGAGTGCAAGGGTTATCGTCGTTAACTCTGAGGGTGATTCCAAAATGAGTGTAACGAGATAATGCCTTTGGTTTCGTTCGAACCCGGAATGAACTTGTATGGATTGAATGCTTTCAGAACATCGTCAGGTGGGCGATGAGCATTCTAAGAAATGTGTTCTCTAAAGGTAATCGTAGCCTCAAGCCTCATCAACCTGGTATGGCTAAAATAGGGGAGGTGCAGCAAGGTTAGGTGGGTCATGCCCAAGCAGGACAAGATTTTCCCCTGTCTAGATGTCCCTTTTTATTCGGCTGTGTGGACAGTTGTGAGCTCCAACTATCGAGGTTGTCTTGTTCGAGACTGTTCAGTAAGCAATGGTTCCAGCCTTGTGTTGCAGGGGAGCGGGCGTACTCCTCGGTACGTTGATCTAGGCCACGTGCTGTGACGGACGGTACCCCAGTAGCCCTGCCATTGTATGGAATCCACAATCCAATAAGTGCCAACGGTTTTGATTGTATTGCCCACTTTTGTGGCTAGTAGCTGGAATTTAATAATGTAACAATTTCGGCTATTTTCTATTTACTTGAAAATCCTAGACCTATTATAATATCACAGAATTTCCTACTAAATGATTTGGTTAGCGTAAGGTAAAACTTACCATATTTATTTGTGGGAAGTCTTACGTGATACCCTTGTTTTCAAATGTTTTTCAAAGTTAAGCAACTTTAACCTGTTACTCATACCAGACCCATGTCTGACCCGGAGTTTATTTTTGTTTTTCATAAACTCTCGAGTACCCAAATTTTTACGGGTAGCCAAGGGATTCAGGTTAGATTGGACGATTTCTGAAGGAGCAATGGAGCAGGAGGCTTCGGCGTTGTAGATGTATATAGTATTCCGCTGTGTTGGTATCTCTGTATTGTATTGAATATTGACTTGTATAACTAGACAGGTATTTATAACTATCTAGAATGTGTTGTATGATCTGTATAACTCTGATCTATGTAAAATTATGTAATAATTATGTGATCTATTATATTTTGTTCCATTCCGCTGTGAGATTCTGATGTTGTTGTTCTTTCTTCTCTATCTTTTCTATTTTCTCATCCCTTTCTTTCTTCAAGATGAACCGGATTTCTGGGGTCAGAAATTCGGGTCATCACAAACACGGCACACAAGGAAATGCCAAAGTAGATATACCAATTATGCATCCAGGCTGGTGGTAACGCGTAGCAGCTACTACCGCCGACCTCGCGCCACACCCCCAAAAATCAAAAATCAAAAGTGGCCACCAAATCAATCCAAAGTAAGAATATAATATCGAAGAAGTATGTCTGATAAGATGGGTTACCTCCTTGGCCCGAGAATCGCTCATGTTTTAGCCACATTATGCCAGCTCACGGGAGTCGGGTCCACGTATATACCTTAATAGAACGTCGCCACCATCCTACTTCAGTCTGGAATCTCCACCACATACACGGTTGTTAAAGTGGTTTTCGGTATCGACAGAGAGTATGCTCATATCCGATCCCGGTCTCTTTAACAACCAACCGCTATTATAACACCGCAGTCATTTTCAAAATAGTTTATACTTCAGAACCAAATATCATTGCCCCTTCAAGAAATCAAATCAATACGATATCATTTTCATTTCAAATATATCCTTTCCTAAAATCATAACACTTTCAAAGATATAACATTTCAAAATCAAAACACTTGAATATAACACTTTCAAATTATAATACCTGGAAACTCATAACTTTGAAACATAGCTTCCACCCCTTGAATGGTTTAAATGTTTAAAATACTTTATATAATAAAATAGCTTCTTTAATTGCACAAATCAAATCCAACACAACTCGAATTTCTACATTTTTATTTAACTAAATCCCAAACCAAAAATTTCAATTCATTTCAGTTTCCAAATAAACTATTCCAAATTTATTGATTTCAAAACAGATTTGATCCGCAGAATAAACCATTTCAAATTCAATATATTTCAAACTTTAAGTATTCAACAATTTCAATACTAAGTTTGGTAAATACGATTCAATGATTAAATTTTCTATTATTTAGTTTCAAAATATTTTACTTAATAAATCCGTTATCATTTAAATAAAACTCAAATTTCAAGTAATTAAATATTTCCTTCAATTTATTTATACTTGAACTATTCATTTAATTCACCTTAAGCAAGATCAAGTTATAAATCATATCTTTAAGAATCTCAAATTCCATAAGTTCCAAATCGGTTTCATTTAATAAACTTCTACATTTAATACAATTTCAAATCAATTTCAAATCTATCTTCTCAGCCTTAGTTTTATTAAAAAATCATTATAAACTCTATATAAACTATAATTTATATAAATACTTAACCATGTTACACTTTTAATAAAATCAATCTTTATTTTTAAACTTGTTTTATACCAAACAAATTTATACATAGCTAAAAATCAAGAATTTAACTATATATATAAAGTAACATTTATGTAATATCAGGAATCAATATTTCTATAAAACCATATATTTCTTTACAAAACCATAGAAATCATTTCAAAATATTTTTATATATAGACCACGGTGTGATACAATTTTGTATCCTATTGTCAAGTGATATGGATATTTATCATTTCAATCCATAGTTTAAAATATAAACACGGTTATATATAATTTCAAACTGCAATCTCAAATGAAATAAAAATCCATAACAACTTGCAGATAAAATACAACGTCCATTATTCCAATATCAATCATCAAACATTTATCATAATCATCAACCAATTTAGTCGATAACATCAATATAGAACAGAAAATAAATAACAGGTATTTTCTGGCCGTTTATATTCAAAAATAAATTAAATAACTATTTTATCCAAAAAATTCATACAAACTGAGATGATGATTCGAAATATGACAAACAGTCATAAACAAATTTCTAATCACATCATAAATGAATTTAACGAACATAAGAAATTTTAGAAGTTGTGAGTGGGTTAAAACACTCACCTTTTAAATTTAAGTTGAATTTAAATCCAATTTAAATCCAAAATTTGAATGGTCTCATAATCCATCCAAACTAACGTCAAGAGATCCGGAATTTCGATATGAACCTAGAGAAAAAAGCGCGTAAAACGAACCTCGTATGCACAAGTTATTATAATCAGAACGATTCAAAATTAAATTTAAAAAAAAAAAAAAAGAGCACACCAGATGGCCACGTCACCTGCTTTTAGAACGCGCACGCGACTCGCTTTCTTCCCAGACCACCTTCGTTCGAACCCAATACTCCACCGTTTGACCGAAGCTTTGACTGCCCTGCATGGCACTCCCTCGCCACCGCCACCACTAGACTCGCGCATCTCACCCGACTATCTCCATGTCACGCGGCCCCCATATGTTTCGCCTCGCCTTTTCTCCAACCCTAATCCAATTTTCGAGCCTCATCCAACGTTGATTCGATGAACGAATTTCACCGATGCACTACACTTCGTGCCCTCTACAATACAGTATGGTCGATTCGACGATCTGTTGAAGTTGATCGTCGCATGATGAACGGACGAGAATTGATCATCAATTTCTAGACAAACAGAGCTTCAAATCGAAAAAAGAATTTCAAATCTGAGATGCGCTCGTCGAGAGCTTCAGATTGATATATAATTTGATATGTATTGAGGAGTTTGAATTTCTGAGGTTGAATTTTGTATTGAAACTGGGTTGTGAATTTTAGGGTTTGTTTGCCATTGAGAAAGAGGAGCAACAGAAATTTTTGGACACATAGAATGAGAAATAGAAAGGCTGTTAGGGTTTATAACTGGATATGTATAGGTAGGGCTGAGAAATAGAGAAATGAATATGATAGGTTTGGACCGTTGAACGATAAATGGCCCGAAAAGCCCGTTTTGACTCCAGAATGAAATTGGGCCAACCCATATATCAAAATAGATGTTTTTGAATATTTTAAAATCGATGGAAAAGGTTTCAAGTCCAAATTCCATCGTATGAAGAAGTTATGCAAAATTCAGTTTATTTCAAATTGATTTCAATTGATTTTAATTTAATGGATTTCTTCGTGTTTCGAGTCCGTACGATCAAATGACAAGTCTTATCGTTATGATCCTATATTAATTCAATGTTACGGATCCGATGAAACTAGTTTCGTCGAAATCCTAGTCAGTGGCCAAAATGGCTATTTTTACATTAATTAAATAAATTAAAAATTAATTAATTAAATCAATTTTTCAATTTCAATTCTATAGTTGACATTTTTTATCGTTTTTAAATTTCTTAAACATTTACACTAATTTAAATAAATTTAGTTTTCAATTTAGAACTAATTAATTTATCAATTTCAATGTTAACCTAAATTTCACTAAATTCAAAAATTATAAATTTAATTTCCAATAATTCCATTAAATTTACTTTTCATTCTATTATTCAATCCATTGTTATCAAAATGGATGAAATTAACATTGGATTCTTGATCCATTACATTAATATTCTCAAATTCCATCTTAATTTCAATTAACACAATATTTAGATATTTAATTTCATTTAATTGCAATTAATCCAATTATTATAGTTCACATGCCAATAAATTGATAAATCTTTATTTCCAATCCTCTAATTCAACAAATTGTCCTATTATGAATAAAATTAACATTATTTCCAATTATTTCCTTAATTTACACTAACATAACATTGAATTGAGATTCATTGCAATTGATTACAAATTTATTATAATATAATAATTCTTTTATTCAAATTATAGCCTAGTATAACACTTACACTATTTCATTTATTGTAATTTCATTCAGTCTTTCAATAATTAGCTTTAATTACCATTGTTTCATTTCATTGTAGTATTTATTACATTATTGCATTAAGACTTTCTATTTCTTTCCATATTAAATAACAAGATTCATTAAATTAACAAATTTAGTTATCAAAAATTTACGAGTGGTTACAAGCTATCTTTTCCATACGATCGAATTAGGACTCGAAACCTTTTTGCGTTCGGAATAGGGGTATAACATTATAAACGTCTAGCAGCATGCTTCAATAGGAGGTCATGATTTTAAGTTTCGAAATCGAGATGATTTGAAAATTTTAAATAATATTTATAAAATTGATCTAACAAGATGTTCACATCAAACCTTTTCCACCTTTCCTCAAATGGCTGTACCTGCCGTGTAATATAAGTTTTCCTTTTTAAAATCACATCTCCCTCTCCATCTTTTAAACAGCCGAACATTCTCTAGGAAAGAAAATAAAAATAGTTTGCTTTGAAAATTCATATCGAATTGAATGCTTAATGTTAAATCCTACAAAAAGTTTTAAAATTCACATTTTGGCGTAAGCATTCCCCTAGTATAATCGAAGTAGAGTGCGATCATGGTTGAGGGTGCACGAATTTGCCATTCGAACTAGGGTTGGCAGTTTATCGAGTTTTGGCCTTCGGTTCGAGCAACGGGGGGTGGATTCGAATCTCTGGTGGCGAGGCACACGTGTGGCCGTAGTTTGGAGGCACACGGCGGAGTAAGGATGATCGCGACAAAGCATAGTCGCGTAAGGAGTCTGATGGTCTCTTTTTGGTAGGGTCGCTCGGAGGGGAAAATGGTGGGCCGAGTTGGTGGAGATTGTCGAGTGAAATTCAATGGCAGGGTCAATTCGGAGGATAGCTGATCGGAAAGGGGTGCATGATACACGACCGTGATATTCGTCTCGTGTATAGGTATTTAGAATAGGGGAAGGGACAATGGCATAAGAGTAATTAGTTTGATCTTTTTATTATTTTATATTATTTTATTTAAAAGATATCAATAACTTGTAAAATAAATTACTCCTCCATACGAAATCAAATTTACCCACGGATTTTAACATTAGGATCATTTGTACATCAGCAATAATATGAAATTGAATTGGAGTCGATTAGAGCTTATGAAATTTTCAGACAATTTAAAACGCGTCCGGATTCAAGAAAAAGGGAACGCGAAAGCTTAGGAAATAAGTGAGTTAATTCTCACTCAACTTTGGATTTCCGTGATAAATTGTAAATAGTTAAAATTAATTATTGATCGATTGTTGAATTAATGAATATTTATCAGTTGAATGTGATGTTATATATAGTAGTATATATATTGGAGTGATTGATATCCTCCCCCCACACACACATATATATGTATATATATGAGACCCTATGCCCCCGCCTAACAGGGGATGACCTTATATACCGCGATATCCCCCTTGAAGTAAGATTGATATTTTTATATTGTATTAATATATATGGATGCAGGAAATACGTTCGAGGGATCCAACTAGATTCCTCAAAAATGTTGAAGTTATTTTCATATTCTGTGGTATGATTTATTTAAATAATTTGTGATAGATTATATTGGAGATTGGATTTATTGGATGCTATGGTATTGCTGGATATATTTTGGCATTTTAAAATATCAAAAATATGAATATTGAATTTTCAAAGGAAAATAAAAAAGGGAAATTGAAAGTCAAATATTTATAATGAAATTTGGATTTATTAAAGGAAGTGAATTTGGAAAAATAAATAGCCTGATTTTAAAATTTGTACTTAATAATTTCGGAATATGGAAAAATAGAGATTTTAGAATATTGTAGATTAAAGAATTTTTAAATAATAAAACTTCAGCAATATTTATTAAGTGCAAAAGGATTATTTTAGAAATCGAGATTTTAAATAGTTTAAAAAAATAAAAAGGAAATTTAGAAATAAAATATGAAATTAATATACTAGATTTTAAATAAGATATTACACATGAAATGGAATTGAATCAAAATTTAGTTGGTTTTGGAATATAGTTGGGTTATTTAAAAATTAACTTAAAAATGGAATTTAATTTGGGGATTGATTTAAAATCGATTAAGTTTTGCAAAACCATTATAAAATAAGAAATGAGACGATGGAATTTGTAAATGAGGTTTATAAATAAAGTGAAGTAATTATCAGTGGATAATTTAGAATTATGAACTCACAGTGGGAATTTATAAGGAGATGGGCAAATTGTTTTAAAAATAAATAGTAGTTTTATTTTTAGAAATGTGAAAAAGGAATTTACAGAATTAGAACATAAATCAGCTGGAAATAAATCGAGAGGGATCTATAAAATAATTAGACTGGCTATATTGGAGTTGAAATATATTTTTTGGAGAAGTTAAGTTTATTTTAAAAGAAATATTTTAAAGTATGAACTAGAAATTTAGAAGTGTTTAAAAGACTGTTTTAGAAAAGTTTATTATCTAAAAATTTTTAAATTGTTAAAGTAAATATTAATTAAGTTGGTTATGGTAGTTAATTATTATTAAAGGTTTAATCAACATTATTGGCTTAAAGGGATAATTATTCAATATTAATATTTATATAATAGCTTTTATTTAAAAAGTAGTTTTGTCTAAAGTTAACTTGGAAAATTATTATAGAAATTTCGTAAGTATTATTTTGAAAATTATTAAATAAATTTTTCGGGAAGCAATGGTATACTCGTATGGCATAAATCAGAGGCAGTGAGTGCCTGCAGTTAAGTATTTGACTTCTCTAGGATAGAGACGTAACCATTGAGCTGTGATATATGGTTTCATACCTCAGTAGCACTTTCCAAATTATTTTAAAAGTTTTCCAAATATCTTTGAAAAAACAGCTTTGGTGAATTTGCTTAACTCGATAAGATAAGTACATATTTTAGATAAATAGTTTGATTTATTAAAATTAAATTAAAAAGAGATTTGGAGTTTTTCAATGGAAAGTGAAGTATTTGGTTGAATTGCTTATTTTATTTGATAGTTGAATAACCAACTATCAAATCTGGACCCAAATATTACTTTGGAAATATTTAGAAGAAACATGGGAATTATGTGGTACAATTATCGCTCGAGGTGCTATACTGTACGTATAAATTCATTTTGCTCTTCTAGGATGTCGATAAGGAAATTCGTCCACTAACGGCTAGGAGATGATCTCTGATTTTATTTTATTTTGTTTTTTTTCAAAGAACCGAGGTTGAGTTTACCAAGAAAATCGAACGTTATTTGGAAGAGACGGGGATCGGATAAGTTATCCGAAAACCACTTCGATCCTGATGGAGCAGTGAAGTGTAAGGGCTAATCGCTACTAATCTTGAGGGTGATTCCAAAATGGATGTAGTAGGAATAGTGTCTTCGGTTCCATACGTACCGGAACGGACTTGTATGGATGAATTATATTAATACATTGTCATTGGAGGACAATGAGCATTCTAAGTGAAAATCCCTACAAGGTAATCATAGCCTTTAGCCTCATCAACCGGGAATGACTAAAAAGCAAGGAGAGTGTAGCAAGGCTAAGTGGGTAGCACCCAATTATGGTATGTTTATCACCTTTCTAGATAACCTCGGGTATTATTACTATGGTATATGGAAAGAGCTCAAAAGAGGGTGTGAACACCCTGGGTGATAGCATATTCGGTCTATCCAGGTGAGGGATAGTACGGTCTTGTGTGGCAGGGGATCTCAACGTGGTCCTCGGTACAGTGTTTCTAGATATGTACTGTGATAGGTGTCACCCAAGTACCTAGTCATTCAGATGGAATCCGTTCTCCGATAAGTGCCATACGATTTTTATTTTGCCTAACTATGCTGAAAAGTGATATGCAAGCATTTCAGCTATTTGAATAAGTACTTGCACTTAGACACTATTATAATATCACATGATTTTGATATAAAATGTTTTGATTATCGTAAGGTAAAAACTCATCGTGTATATTTTTGGCATGGTCTTACAAGATACCTTTGATTTTCAACATATTATTAACTTTAATAATTCAAATTGAGTGTGTTTTCTCACGCTGGTTTTCCAGACTAATTTATATGTTAGTTATTATAATGCTCAGGTTAGACCGAGCATTATAGATTCAGGATAGGATGCTAAGGAGCTTAAATGACGAGCTTGATGGCGAAGACGTATTTTCCGCATCTGATTTATATTTGGTTGTGTATTGTAGGTTGTATATTCAGCTTTTGTGCGGATAAGTTATTATAGCTGTCCAGTTTTGTGCTATTGACTTGTGTTGTACTCCGATGACGTAAAGTATAAAAACAGTTATAGTTCTTTGTATAAAGACCAGTTTTTATCTAACATATATTGTTCCAATGGGATTGTGAGATTCTGTGTTGTCATTGTTATTTTCCTCTTCTACCTCTTTCTTCGTTACCCTAACGATCTGGTATTTTCGGCATTCGGTTGCACGGTATGTTATATAATGGAAGTATTAACGTCGATTTTCGAAGGTTGAAAATCTCGGTCATGACATTAAGTATTAGAGATGAAGGTTAAGCGAGAATCTTGGCTCTGGTGGGGATTACTCATTCGAGGTAGGGTCAGGAGCATCTTAGAATGAGTTTGAGTGTATTAATATATATGAGCATGTATTTGTTAGTGAACATAATTTTTTTATATTGTGTTGATTGGTTTGTTGAGTGGCTTACGGATTCTGGTCAATATGAGTAATTAATGTTATTGATAGACATCTCTAAGACTTGAAAAGAGCATTTCGACATGGTATTGTTTTAAAGTAGGGTAAATGAAATAATTTTATCCAAATTATTTTTGTATATAAAAGGAATATTTTTTGTAAATATTATAGTTATATATGGTTGCTAGTTGTTAGGAAATGATAATATTAGACTACTATCATTTGTTGTTGTGATAATTGAATAAAAGTTCATATTATAAACCAAAAGCAAGAAATTAATTAATATAACAAAATGTGATTTTGTAACTATGTGTGATTTATAATTTGAAATGGAATGAAATTTTAGAGGAATATTTAAATATAAATTTAGAAAGAGATTCCAAAGTTGGAAATTTGGAAATTTAAATCCTGTGGATTTGAAAATGATTTTCGAAGTCTTGGAAATAAAGGTGATATTATTTGGAAAAATATTTAGGATAAAAATATTTAAAATGGTTTTCAAAAGAGATAAAAGAACTAAACTCACTTCGGTTGTTGGAAAATAATTTTGGTGATGACTACAGCATCATCGATGTTCATTTTCGAATTTCCAATGGAGGAATTGCTACCTGAATGTTTTGAATTGAAGTTTTAGTTTGGTAAAACTGATTTTCACTGGGTGTTGAAAACGGGTCTACCAAGTATTTATAGATTTTCAGTCCTACGCTTGATCAAAGTATGACTAAATTTTTGTGAGAACAGACTTGTTAAGACATTGGGTTATCAAAAAGTATTTTTATCCAAACTAGTTTTGTAATACCATGTAATTTAAAATGTTTGTATCTTAAAAATTGTAAGGAGATAAAATGTTTAAAGATGAGTAATTTAATAACATACATCGAAATTCAAATTCTTGCTCCGTTCCTTTCTGAGGACGAAAAGTTCTAAAGGGAAAGGAATGTTACGACCCGGATTTTTAGCCATCGAATATTGGGTAATTAACTGATTTTGATCTTTGAAATATAAATTTTTCTTAATCGAATAAATAAATTTTCTGATATTTAAAATATATAAATATATATAAATTTATTAAAAACTATATTAATTATTTTATCATGTCTGGATATTACAAATATTATAGAAATGTGTATATAAACTCCACCATTTAAACTTAAGATAAAATATCTATTAATGTATATATATAAAAATATATACAAGCTTTATGATTATCATATATATATAATTCTAGATATATATGGTTATAAAAATATAGTATATGAAAATAAATAAATATATAAATAAATAAATATATAAATATATACACACACATAGGTGAATGTATAAACTCCAAAATGGCAATTTCAAACTTATGAATATATATATATATGGGTATATGTCTATAAATTGTAGTGCATATGGGAATGTATATATATATATACACATCTATATATGTGAAAACATGAGTTTGTCAAAGGTATGTGAATATATATGGTAATATAAGTAAATGTACATGTACGTATGTTACATAAATTAGTAAATAGGTAAATATATATGTTAAAATGAAATAGTGTATATGTAAATAAGTATAATCTATATATATATATATATGATGTATACATAGGGCTGTCAATGGGTCGGGTCGGGTCGGGTTTGGGTCGGGTCAAGTCGGGTTCGCGTTGATTTTAAATGGGTTGGGTCAACCCGTTTATTAAACGGGTCGAAAACGCTCAACCCGAACCCGGCCCGTTTATAAACGGGTTGACCCGACCCAACCCGTGTAACCCGATTATAAATGGGTCGGGTCGGGTCGGGTCGTAAATGGGTCAGGTCAACCCGTATAAGGTGTAAACGGGTCGGGTCAACCCGTATAAGGTATAATTGGGTCGTAAATGGGTCGGAACGGGTCGTAAACGGGTCGGGTCAACCCGTATAACCCGTATAAGGTACAAACAGGTCATAAACGGGTCGGAGCGGGTCGTTAACGGGTCAGCTTAACCTATATACTGTATAAACGGGTTGTTAACGGGTCAGTTTCGGGTTGGCGGGTCAACCCGAAACCCACCCGTTTATAAACGGGTCAAATTCGGGTTGACCCGAAAATGACCCGCCAATTAAATGGGTCGGGTTAACCTGCTAATTTCCGTGTGGGTTTCGGGTCGTGTTTCGGGTCGTGTAGGAAATTGACAGCCCTATGTATACATATGTATGCAAGGAGACAGCATCATGGCAGGCATTTAATTCAAGCATACAAGGTTTCATTTGAAGCATATAAAATGGCAAATCAACATGAAAAATCAAATCAACCTTATATTTAAATCAAGTCAACAATTTATCAAAATCAAATCAACTAATTTTAAAAATAAATTAGAAAATAAAAGATGAAAAAAAGAAAAAAGGGTACTGTGCTTGTGTAATAAGCTTCAGCCTGTTTCCCTCTCATCCATATATATACACACCTGGCAGTCTTTATGTTTAACATGCTAAAAAGGGAAAAAATATAAGAAGAAGAAGAATGTTTCCATTAAAGAACAAAGATCAATGACAGACAAAAGCTTGTAGCTGGAATGTAGAAAAAGAGCAGCAGCTGTTCATCTTGGGGAAAACAGTGAGTAAAACTACTTTACATTATTACAGGTTATTATTACATATCTATATGACCGTGTTTCGAATGAATTATTAATATGTACTGAATGTCTATATGATTGCTATGTGTATACATATATGTAAATGTGTCCAAAGAATACTGTACATCAAAGAAATATTGTACTTCTTTCAGGATGCTTCTCTACTCATATTTCTTGGCAAAACGGTTATAGTTTTAACTTTAAAAATCAAGACTTCATTAACCATCGAGTTTTAAGACATGATATCAAAATCAAAATCTTCTATTTTTGAGTATAGAACAATTTAAAATTGTCTCAATGGATTTCATGAAGTCAAGGAAAAGAAAAACCCTTTTTACAACAAGAGATAAAAGCATGGCCAAAATTTAACTTACATAGTTAATTATTTGGATTACATAATCGATCGTTGTTGAAATTTTTGATTTTTGGGGATGGATATGGGATTATTAGTTGTGTAGGGACAGAAATATGGGAAGTTGAATGGAATTGGGCATTTGGTCGAATTCCGGTGATTGGGTCAATGTCGTTGTTGGAGTTTTGGCGAGTAGGAGGCTTAAAGATTGGAGAACCCACGAAAAATGGCAATTGATTTCATTATTTGATAGTTGCTCTGGTAGAGGGATTGTAGGGTTTAGTGGCAGTTTAGGGTGCGTATGAGTTTCGAGGCAATGGCAGAGGGAAGGGAGAGAACGAGGGGTGTGGTCTATCGGCAATAGGCAGCGATGGGTGTGGTGAAGCTTGTGGCAAGTTTTAGCAATGGATGGGGGATGTGGTGGCTGCGCCAAGGCATTCGAAGAGAAGGAGTTTGCTCCAGGTTTGATGAATCGTCGTTTTTTGTCGAACAATGGTGAGTTCGCATTTCTAGGTACTTGATCGTGTGGGATGATCATGGTTGGCATGTGAGGCGGTTTGGTGGTGAGAGCGGTCGGTTGGAATTCGTGGCACGGCTGAGTGGGAAAGAAATAAAAGGGAAGAAAAGAGGAAGGAAATGAAATGGGGAAAAAAGAGAGGAAAGGGAAGGAGGAGAAAAACGGGTCGGGGGGAAATGGGCCGAAGGGGAAAAAAGAAAAGGAAAAAGGAAGGGAAAAGGGAAAAAAGAAGGAAAAAAAGAAAGAAAGAAGAAAAGGAAAAGGAAAAAGGGAAAGAGAAAAGAGAGAAAAAAAGGAAAAAGAAATTGGAAGTTTTTAGGTTAATAACCCTTTAAAATATTTTTCTTTTTCATTTAAATCAAGTAGTTAAGGAATTTGTATTCTAGCCCTCTCATCTAGCTTTATAAACTTGAATTTATATCGTTTAATTAATAAGGGGCTAAATTAATTATCCAAATTAAGGTGAGTGGATGAACAGGTTCCTAATGGGTTTTAATCTTTAGTAAATTAATAAATTAGATACTAAATAAAGTGTTTAATTTAATTAAATAAAAATAAATTTGCCCATACTTTCTTTAATTTATACTAATTTTGGATTAACAATGTAAATGGATTCGGTTAATTATAATTAATTAAATCCTAATGTGTAAGTTGTTTTGATATTGGATATTGATTGTTAAATTAGTAAAAATATGTATTTTGGCCTAATCCAAATGGATATTTATTTCAATTATTCTTGTCTGTGCCATCAAGTGGTCAGACGAGTTATAGTAGTTAGATTAAAATGATGATACCTTTTTATTTGAAATGAACCTCTATAATAAATTCTCATATGTAAATGTAGTCACCCCAAATATAAATTGTTTTATTTAAGACAAATTTATCTTTCAAATTTATCGCTTAGATTCGAAGAGACCGAAATCGGTTATCGGGGTTATCCGGAACCATTCGATGATAACTACGAACCTTCATGGGTTGATTTTAGTTAATATGCTAAAATTGGATTAATTATACAAATTCAACTATTTTAAATAAGTAATTGTACTTAGGCATTATTATAGTATCGATGGATTTCTGAAAAAGCGTTTTGGTTATTATCGGATAAAATTCATCGTGTTGTATGACTTACCTTGGTTTTCAAAAGATTTTATAACTTAAGTATTTCAAATTAAGTGTATTTTACTCACACTGGTTTCCAGCCTGACTTGAGTGTTACTTTATTGTAATGCTCAGATCAGACCGAGCATTACAAATCTTCAGGTTAGGATACTTTTTTGGAGCTCAGGAGGCGAGCTAGATGGCAGAGCCATATTGCACATATTTGACGATATTCCACTGTGTATTGTAGACTGTATATTCAGCATTAGGGACAATTTATTATAACTATCCAATTTTATTGTTGATAGTTGTACTCTGACAACTTCTATGTATATTAGCAGTTACAGCTTTCCTTTGTATAAAATGCTATTATTGTATATAATATTTCGTTCCCCTACGAATGTGCCGTGCTGTTTTTCTGCTCTTCTTCTATCTTTTTCTTCTTAATCCTTAACAGCCTGGTATTTCCGGCACTCGATTTCTTGGCACTCTATACAGTGAACGTATTAATGTTGATTTTCGAGGGTCGAAAGTCACCCGACCGTGACATTTTGGTAACTCGTACCATACGGCGAGTTTTTATCTGATTATAACCAAAACACATTCAATAGAAATCCATCGATATTATAATAATTTCTAAGTATAGTTACTTATTTAAAATAGTTGAATTTGTTAAATTAATCCAATTCCAACACACTAAACTCTAAAATCAAACCCGTAAGTGTTCGTAGTGGTTTTCAAATCGAAATGGTTCCGAATAACACTGATATCTGATCCCTGTCTCTTCGAATCAAGCAATAAAATTTTAAAAGGTAAATTCAATTTATATTCAGAGTGTCAATATTCGCAAACGGGAGTTTACTACATATTTTTCAAATTAAAATGTATCAACATTTTATTTCAACCTTTTTATTTTGCTTGGCTAATTAATGGCATAGATAAGAGCAATTAAATAAATCGAAGGAATTAAAACCAAGTATAGATCATTAACCAAAATTAACGACTAACATCTCATATTGTAACAATTCAAATCAGAATTCAATCAACTTACATTAAGCTGGATCTAGTTATATTTTTAATCCAAATTTACTTATAGTTTAAGAAATTATAAACAATCTATTGTTAGTTAAATAAAAATAACTAATCAAATTGATAACTGATTTTACCAATCAACATAAGATTCTAAACAATTAAGAAAACCTAATTATTTTCTAAACAATTAAGAAAACCTAATTATTTTCTAATCAACATAGGATTTAATCAAGTAAGCTTTAATTAATAACTCACTTACTATTATAAAATAATTTAATTTGTATTACAGGAAATTAGTGACATCAATCATAATAAATATTTGGTGATAGGATTCAAATACCGAAACTTATCATATCGGTTGGATTTAAAGAGAATAAATATATAGGTTATTAGATAACTAATTTACAAATCCTATTTCCCTTTCTTTTCCTTTATTTTTTCCTGGCCCAAACAAGATTAAACCGGCCCAAAGAAAAAGACAAATCCTCCTTCTTCCTTTTCTCTCTGCTTCTTCTCTTCCTTCCTTCTCTTCCTTTCTTCATAGTGCAAACGACATATGCAAGCAGGTGTGCACATGCACACTAGGTCCTGATGACGCCGCTCGCCCTTGATCATCCTCCCCTGCCTCCTATGACCCTACAACCTCACCTAGCCACCTAAAATGCACGACCATCCTCAGTGAAAATTTTTGAACATCCACCATCGTAAAAATACTGGAACGCGACCACCCATCATGTAACGACCTGCCTTTTTGGACGTTTTAAGAAGACACACATGTTAGACTCAAACCACTCAAAAGTGCAGATTGTTATGGGGTAAATGAGAAAAGTGAAAGAAATACACAATACTGAATCTCGTAGTGGAATGACAAAATATAATAATCAAAGAACAGTTCATGAAGCTATTTTATAAATACATTTGATTATTGTTTTACAACACAAAGAATCAGAGTTACATAAAATAAGAATAAATAAATAAATAAATGCAGTGGAATAACATGATGTAGTGGAATAAATATAATAAATAATAATAGTACAAATATTCGTCTTCGTCCTTCAGAAATAAGATCTTCAACCCTGAAATGCTCAGGCTGACCCGAGCGAATTGAAGAAAAACAAAACACTCGCGTCAGAACTAAAAGTTCTTATGTAATTTAAATCAACGGTAAACATGAGTGTGATGGCGTCAAAGATGTTTATGGGGTTTGCATCTCTTATCCAGTGTCTATCGTAGGTGCAGTAATTTAAGAGATGTTCGGGATTCATATCTCCTAACGATCCGGTAAACTATCTACTACGTAGTACAGTACACTATTATAATATGTCTACAATAAAGTGAAAGTATTAAAATAGCGTTAAGGCGTTACGCATATCCCTTTAACACATTTTACATATTTCCATAGTCTATACAGTACCGTATACTCCTCCATAAACTGGAGGTTTACCCAGAGGGCACTCCATAGGTATGGTACAAAACAAACTCTTAGAAGGCGTTCTAGGGCATGTGAACAAGGCACTCGAGGCAATGAGAGGGTAGATTTACCAATTGTGGATCCAGAGTAGTGGTAAAGCATAGCAACTACTACCGCCCACCTCAGAACACACTCCCAAATCAAAATCAAAGGGTGGCCACAAAATCAATCACAAAGCAACAGATATGGTATCAAAGAAATTTGTTCGATAGGAGGAATGACCTCACTTGGCCCGACATGGCTCCTGTTTTAGTCACACTAAGCCGACTTACGGGAGTTAGGGTCTCCTAATATCTCATACAGAATTCGTTCACCAAACGATCCTACTTCATTTTTGGAATCTCCACCACGTACGCAGTCGTTAAAGTGGTTTTTGGTGTTGGCAGAAAGTACGACAATATCTGATCCAGGTCTCTTTAACAACCAATCGCTGATTACACACTGGATGGTTCCTTTACATTTCAAAAAAAAATCAATTTCGTAGTTGATATCAAAATATCATATTCAATTCAAACCATATCACTTTCGAAATTTTATTCACCTTCAAAATCTCATCACATTTGAAATCATCATTTCCAAAATCATATTTTCTTTCGAAAATCATATTTCCAAAATAGGGTGAACCTCATTTCAAAACCATCATATTCAAATAAATATGGCATTTAAATCCCAACTTGGGTTATAAGACCATTTAACCGTATTCTCTTCTAAACCAATAAATTTGAACATAAACACTTCCACTTTACTTAGTCTGAAAATTTAGAAAATAGTTTAAATAGTCATAGATAGTTAAAATAAATTTTTAAATAGTTAAGATACTCTGAAATAGTTTAATATAGATTAAAAATATTTAAGATAGTTAAATACATTTAAAATAGATTAAATATAATTAAAATAGATCAAGTGGCTTTAAAATAACGATTAGATTTAAAATAAATTAAATGGTTTAATTAGTTTAAAATGAATTAAATGGTTTAATTAGTTTAAAATAAATTAAATTGGTTTAAAAGAGATTAAAATAATTCCTATATAAATATAGGTTAAAATAGTTTAATAATTTGAAAATCATAATAATTACAAAATTTAAAATAATATATTTTTTAAAATAATTTATATTAAAATATGAATTTCGAATTTATATCAATTTAACTATTTATTTTATTTCAACACATCCGGACCATTTCAAATTTCCAAATCAAAAATCCCAATTTCAAATCTTCTAGTTCAAATTCTTGATAAACTATTAATTTTATATTGATTTCAATCTGTGTTCGAAATATCAATTTAAGCTACTCCAATTTCTACACTTTCAAAGTTATATTTCAAACGACTTTAATAACTCAATTCTGATAAGTTTCATTTACATTTCAAATTGCTTTAAATTTTCAAATTTAATGTCTTATAGCAATTCCTTTGAACCAATTCCAGTTACAACATAAAACTTGAATTCGATGATAATTCAATTTATATAAATCAAATATTATTCCAAAATATCATTTACCCCAATAAAAAAATTTTATGGATTTAAAAAAAATCATTTTATTTAACCAATCCGGTGTCCGTATATAATTCTCTACCGTAGGGTTAAGTGATACAGATATTTATCACTTCAATCCGCAATTAATTTTAATTTACGAATATATATATCATTTCAATCCGCAATCCCGAGTTAATATTAAAAATCCATAAAATCGCTCGAGTCTAACCCATAACGATTTTTCCCTAATCTATAGATCGTTCGAGTATGTATCTTATCAACCCATAGGGAACTTGTAGTTATAACAATATAAAATACAACATCTGGTCATCCAATATCAACAATCAAACTTCATCACAATCATCATCCAAATCAATCAATAAAAAAAATAGATAACTGGTAATAAATAACATGTATTGAATTGACAATTTGAATTCAATATTAAATTAAATGATGATTAAATGCAAAGGTCAAATTTAACTAGAATAACAATTCAAATATACCAAACATCGATCAATAAATTGCTAATCACATCATAAATTTAATTTAACTAACATAAGAAATTTTAGAAGTTACGAGTGGGTTAAAACACTCACCTTCGATTTCAAATCAAATTAAAATCCAAAATTAGGGCCCAAAATCAAACAGTCTCAGAATTCGGCCAAAACAGCGTCAAAATGTTTGGAATTCCGATATGATCCTAGCAAAACAAACCACGTCCAAATGCGATTCCGTAAGCAAAAGTTACAACGATTAGACGATTTGAATTGAAATTTAAATAAACAAAATAGAAAATGAAATAAGATAACTAAACTCAAACGTCAACCACGTTCTTCGTTCCAAACCCCAACATTCATGCACGCAATATTCACAAAGCAGCCACAAACCCAAAACTTTGACCACCTCGCGCACGCCAGCGCCAGGCCTGACCCAGATCAGCCTTCACCACCGACTCCCCCACCCGACGCCGCACATAACCACCCAGTGAAGCTGCCTTCGGCTTCCCCATGTGACAACGCCACTGCCGATGCCTATAGCCAAAATCTGGTGAACCTTGGTCATGATGGGATGAACGAAAGCCACCACAACGACCTGCTCTTCCCCTTCTTCCCAACGGCGCCTCTCGATCATCGATCGGGCGACGATCCACCATTAGATCATCAAAACCCTAAAACGAACGGCCAAGGTTCATCCTCAATTTCGGGACAAATAATGATTCGATGACGAAAATGAATTGCAGATCTGGGTTATGTCCATCGAGAGCTTCGCAAATCGAATATAATATGTTAAGATTTGGAGAAGTTTGATTTTGGATTTGAATTTTGAAATAGGATTGTAGTGTTTGTAATTTGGCTTTTGTTTCTGCCATTGGAAAACAAATAGGCAGATAGAATTATATGTATAGTGATGAGGAATCAGAAACAATTAGGGTACCTAATAGGCTATTATAGGCAGATCAAAAATAGAAATGAATGGACTAGATTGCATTAGAAAGTTGATTGATAAACGACACCAAAAGTCTGTTTCGTTCCCAAAACGGAAATGAGTCACCTATATATCAAAATTGATGTTTTCAATATTTTTAAACTCAATGGAACATGCTTTAAAATCAGTTTAATTCAAATTGATTTCAATAAAATTTAATTGAATTGATTTCCACGCATTTCAAGTCCGTACGGTCAAACGACAAGCCCGATCACTACGAAACTTGAGACCTTGCAATAATTCACCATTACAGATCCGATGTAACTGGTTTCGTCGAAATCTAAGACAGTGGCCAAAATAGCTATTTTTACGTTAATTAAACAAATTAATATTAAATTAATTAATCACTTTTAATTCAATATTTATAAACTAACAAATTTTCATCCTTCTTGATTTACTTAGACATTTAAAATAATTTAAAATAATTTAAAACAAGTTTACATACAATTTCAGTATTCGTCATTACCCAAATTACAGTGTTCAGTTCCCACTTGTAAATAAATTCCAATTAATTATAATTAATTCCAATAATTTGATTCAATTCGATTTCAATCTTTTATTAAAATCATTATTACTCCATAGACATATTTAATATTGTTATATATTTTATCACATTAATATTCTCCAATTTCCACCCTTTTATATGTAATAGTTATTATATTTCCCTTATAATGAATTTCTGTCAATTATATTATACTTTGGAATCTCAATAAATTAAATTTGTCTTGTTTGACTCTTTTTATTACATTAGTTATTGTCATGTAAATAAAATTAACATTTCCATATATTTTATTATATTCAAATTAGCGGTTATCGTATTAACTTAGATTAATGTTCATTTATTTACATTTAATTATAATTGATTCCAATTTAATTTAGCTGACTAAATAAATAGGTAATATATAATAGTTTGTCGCCATTAACTTTTGGTCACATTAATAAGTTTATTATTTGCGGCCAAATGTTATAATTACTTACCTAACACTGACTTTATTCAATTATCATTAATTATATATTATTTCATCACTTGATTCAATATTCACATTTGTTTTCTTATATTCACCTATAGTCAAGTATAACCTTTAAAATTTTTCAATTGATTGGAATTTCATTCAAATCGTTAATAATTAACTTAAATCAACATTATTATATTTCATTCTAGTTATTATCTCGTTAATAAATTACAAATTTTTATTTCTCTCTATATTAAATCACAAAATCTTGTTAAATTCACTATTTTTAATTATCGAAAATTACAGGTCGTTACACTTCGCCTTGGCCAATCACCTACGGCCACCATTCCCAACCAAAAAACCGCCTCTAGCATCGCCTTTTCCACCTCTACACGTTCCCCCAGGTGCGCAACCCTCGTCCACCCCCTTTCCTCGTCATCTCCTTAGACAGTAACCACACAATAACCTATCTCGAACCCTAAATCTACCTCGAGCAAACAAATGACCAAATAGAAAAATCATATGCCATTTTTCTAGAGTTTCCCATCCATAGATGCTCCTCCACGCCGAATCTCATGACACAAAATCAAGCAGGACGATGAAATTTGATCAAAACCCCAATTCTATTCAATCACATATTTCTCATCCCACACCCCACTAGAAATTCTCAAACCAAGCTTAAAATTCACATTTTCCCACAACAATCACAACTATATAATCCATTGATTAAATCATGACATTCGAATTTTAACCAAACCTAAGGTACTTATTGTGGAATATGCTTTCCTTTCTCTGTACTTAATGAAATGGACTGAAACAAATTTTAGTATATTCTATACCCAAAGACTAATAATTTTTGTTTTGGGATCATATTTTAAAATAAATTAGATAATGAGATTTTGACTTTCAAAGTCAAACTGTTTTCACCAAAACAAGGAATGGAGGCCAATTTCCAGAGGAAGTCCAGTTCTTCTGATGCTCAGGTGAACACATCTATGTATAAGCACACATACAAACAACACATAACAAAACTATGTATACTTTTCAGATTAAAGATCTATTCATGTTCATAGCTATGAAAGGAGAACTGGTTAACAAAAATAATTTTTTTTTTACTCACTGTTTTCTTTAAAGATGAACATTGTCTTTTGTTTTGTTGGAGCTTGAATTCTGTCTTCTACAAGTTTAATGGCAGCCTTCTTTTGTTTGATACACACACACACACACACACACACACACACACATATATATACCTGTGTGTGTGTATTATAAAATATGAATATGAACAAGCATATGCTCAGCCATATATACACACACACACATATACATACATACATACATACATACATACATACATACATACATACATACATATATATATATATATATGGGAATGAGGTATACAGAGCAAGCTAAAAAGTAGAAGCCGATAACTGTGCAAGCTTCTTTACATGTTTCTTTTATCATTTCCTTTTAGCTGATTTGATTTTTTTTCTAAGTGATTTGATTTCCTTAATTTAAGTAATTTAATTTCCTTATTGACTTGATTTAAATATAAAGTTGATTTTGATTTCTCATGTGACTTGAATTGATATGCATTTGTCAACATGTTCCCTTGTGTGTGTATATACATAATTCATATATATATATATATATATATATATATTTACTTATCTACATATATATTATTTTATATTAACATATATACTTATCTATTTACTAATTTATGTAACATATGTGCATATATATTTACTCATGTTACCATATATGTTCACATGCCTTTTTATACACTCATGTTTCATATATATATATATGTATATATATACATTCCCATATGAACCAATTTTATAGACATATACCTATATATATATATATTCATAAGTTTGAAATTACCATTTTGGAATTTATACATTCACGTGTATATATGTATCTATATACTTATTTTCATATACTATGTTTTTATAACCATGTATATCTAGAATTATATATATTTTAATCATCATAAAGCTTGTATATATTTATGCATATGCATTTATGGATATTTTATCTTAAGTTTTAATGGTGGAGTTTATATACATATTTCGGTAAAATTTATCACATCCAGAGATTTATAATTCAATGTTTAATATTTTTTTAATAAATATATAAATTTAGATACTTTAATTTTCAAAAAATTTATCTATTTGAGTTACAAAAATTTATACCTCAATAATTAAAATCGGTTAATTACCCAATAAAAAACATCAGAAAATCTAGGTTTTCACATTCCTCCACTTTAGATTTTTCAAGTATTACATGTCGAGCAATCGAATGCCGAAAATACCATATCGTTAGGGAAAAAAGAAATTACAACACAGAATCTCACAATCATAGCGGAAAATATATAATAGATAACAACTGATCTTTATACAAAAAGAACTATAACTGTTTTTATACATTACATCATCAGAGTACAACACAAATCAATAGCACAATACTGGACAGTTATATACAGCATAACATAGACAACGGAATAAAATCAAATATGTATAATATGTCTTCGTCGTCCAGCTCTCCTCCTGAGCTCCATAGCATCCTATCCTGAATATTTAATACTCGGTCTGACCCGAGCATTATAATAAAGTAACACCCGAGTCAGTCTGAAAAACCAGCATGAGTAAAGCACATAAAATTTGAATTATTAAAGTTTTCAAAACCCTTTGAAAATCAAAGTATCTCGTAAGACCACGCCACAAATAAACATGATGGGATTTTACCTCATAATAACCAAAACATTTCATATGAAATTCGTAGTGTCTAAGTACAAATACTTATTCAAATAGCTGAAATGCTTGCATCTCACGTTTCAACATAGCTAGGCACAATCAAAACCGTATGACACTTATTGGAGAATGTATTCCGTACGAATGACAAGGTACTGGAGTATCACTTGTCACAGTACATGTCTAGAAACACAGTACCAAGGACCACGTCGGGATCCCGTGCTACACAAGACCTGACTATCCCCAACCTGGATAGACCGAATATGCTATCACTCCAAGCGTTCCCACCTTTTTCGAGCTCCTTCCATAAATAATATCTGAGGCGATCTAGAAAGGTGATAGACATACCCTAATTGGGTGCTACCTACTTAGCCTTGCTGCATCCCCCTGTTTTTTTGGTCATTTCCGGTTGATGAGCCTAGAAGCTACTATTACCTTTTTAGAAATATTCACTTAGAATGCTCATTGTCCTCCAATGACAATGAACTGATAGCATTTGTGACGCCCCACCTCTATACCCACGCTAGCCAAGAACACTACGGTGTAGTGCTGTCAACTAGCACGGAGAATAAGGCTGTTGAGGAGCGGCCATCAATAGTTGGCCTTACACTAGTATTGGTTATCTCGATAGGAGTGATATATAATTTTTCATCTCTGATTTATTTTCTCCCATCGACATACCCCAATTCCAGTATAAAACGAACTACGATGGTTCGTAATAGTTTAGAACAGTAAATATAAAATAACAACACAGATAATATAAATGCGGAACACAGATGAAACAGAAAATCTCATATACATATATAATAACTGATGTCAGTTACAATACATTTACACGGTACATGTGATACAACTACAACAGTCGACTCAGGAAGTTACATATACAAGTACATTAACGTATTTAATATACATGAACACATATCTTCCAATACAATTTTACAGACTACTACAAATAACGACGACTACTCCAAAAGATATGAAAGAACTTCATAGCTCTAGCAGCAACCCAAAGCAGAATATCTACAACCTGAAATACTCGGTCTGACCCGAGTATTAAATTCAAAAGAAAATAATACTCGGGTCAGTCTAATTCAAACTCAGTTATTAGTGCACAGAAGCAATAATAATTAAATAATGAATAGACGACAGTAATTAAACCAAATCAGTATGCAATTCATAATATTGAATTGAAACGAACAAAACAGTTCAAAACATTTAAATATCAGTTAAAATATTAAGTCGAGTAGGGCTGCAGTACACGCACGCGTGCACTGCCTCGCCACTACGGAATATGGAATACGCAAAAAGATCCATAAGTCAAAACAAATAGAATATTTTAAAAGCCGCACCATGTAGCTGCAGTTCACGCTTGCGTGCACTGCCTTGCCACTATAGTGATGTCGTGCCCAAAAACTCAATACCGTGTGGCTGCAGTTCACGCTTGCGTGCACTGCCTTGCCACTACAGTGATGATGTACCCAATGAATACCAACAGCAATCAAAACTGCAGAGGTCAAGTCTGGACGACATAAATGCGAACCCAAATGTACACAATGGACATACACTACTGGTTGCACATGGATAAAATGAAACAGAGATGCAACTTAGAGCTGCAGACATATAAACCAACCAAGGTGACATCATACACAAGGTTATAAATGTACGTATGCACAGCATAGCACACATGCGTAAGAAAAGGAAGTAGTACCCATATTCATGCAAACAATAGATAAAGGGCACCTATAACAACTACATGGAACTGGAGACTGCAACTTATATAGGAAATGTACATAAATAATCAACATGTTTCACTATGATCTAGTTTGCATACTTACTAATTCTTTTAGTTAGTGACCTGGGTAAAACTTGCCCACCTTATCATATATGAGACAGAGGAGGGATTCATGCATAATAATACGAACTGGTCACATTTTAATATAAGCATTAGGAATTTTATACATGGAAGTGTACAATGCTGCAAAAGACACAAGCAGATTGTACAGGAATCAATTAAGACCTGAACAAGTGGAAATGCTCGGCTCTAATAGAGTATAGATTAGTGCAACTGTCTCGAACAATAAGTGAACATCAAGCACAGGAATGCACCAGAGCTGTGACAAGATCAAGTGAACCAAGACAGCTCACATGTGATATAGTGAACTAACCAGATTCGAATATCAATACCATAGCCTTAACAGTGGTGCAACAAAACCTAAACAAGTAAACTGCTCATATACACTAATCAGTGTTAACAGACTTGATTATTAGCCAGTAAGAAATGCATCAGAAGAAACATGGCACACATTGATATGCCTTTATGTTTTGGACAACAAAAATGAATATATAGAAAATATTTTCAATGCAATGGTTCTATCAAAATATGTTACATGATGATCAAACTCAATGCAAGCAACCTGAATGGTCACAGGCATGAATACACAAATACCTATATGCAATTGTGAAACATCACTACGCACAGGCAGTGGTAAAAACTCCAAGTGACTATGTCAGGCTAAGTCAAAACAACAATGCAAGACAGTGATTGAATGGCCACAAACCAAACATATAAACAATGCCAAGCTCGAATATCAGAAACCCAAGCTATGACATACAAAGATCAAAGAATTCACAAAGTCAACTGCCGGGTGAACCAAAGTAGGTCGAAGTAACCAAAATTCACAAAACCAAAACTTCCAGATAATCATAGTAGCCGTGGCAATTGAACAGAGTAAATATCAAGCCGCAGTTCAAAACACATCGGTAAAACAAAAGGCAACAGCAAAGCATTTTAGCAAAAATCAAAGTGGCCGATGTCAACTAAAAATCAACACCATGATGACCAAGGCAAAAAGAGCGAACAAACCAGAAACTAAAACTATGAAACTAGTAATCACAATATGTACGAATTCAAATAAATTCCAGAAATCATCATAATCATTCAACCAGAAATCAAGTGGCCGAGATAAATCAATAGACGAGTACTAATGATTTTTTATACGAACTCGAGTGAGAATTAGAAGACGTGAGTGTATAAAATCACTCACATATACGAATTTACACAGTCAATAACCCAATATCGAAACAAAGATGACCACGAAAACAAAAACGAACGAAATCTCATATTTTGAGTGAATTAGATGTGAAAAAGTCTCACCTAGTCGACGAATTGAGGCCAAGCACACCGCAGCAGCCATTAATTGATGAAGCCCTAATTTTTGCCGATGAAGGACGAACAATACGAGGCCGCCATTATCTCCTTTTTGATGGTATTAGGTTTTCGAACGAAAAAAAATAAAGAAAAGGGGACGGGTTCGAAAATGAAAAGAGAAAATGGGGAAGGGTCGAACGACATTCAAAAATAAATGGCCGGTAATCACAAATTTCAAAGCTCACAACACATAACAAATTTTATTTTATTTTATTTTTAAGAATTTCTTTTAACAATTTATAAATCAATTTAAAAATTAAAAATTTAAAACTTCAAAAGGAAATTTGCAATAATATTAATCATTTAAGTCGATTATAAATCGATGCGAAATACCGGGTTGTTACAGACTCCCCTCCTTAAAGAAATTGCGTCCTCGCAATCTTAAGGAATATATGGACAAAAGGTAACAACCAAAAGAGCATATCATCACAAGATGAAGAAATTCGAAATATGAAGTTCACCATAAAGAGCATGATAGAGAAAGCCTGATCGTGATTGCTCGATGAATTCTCTGGATTCCAAAGTGAAATTCATAGGATTTGAGAACCAATAAACTTTCACGAGAAAACATCTTTATTTCGAAGGTGCCGAACCCCCGAAACATTGATGTGAATAGAATGTTGCTCAACGTCAAATCTGGTGAAACTTCAATTTCTTCAATAATACCGGGCTCAAGAATAAAGATCGGAAATCCCAAAGGCATTTCCGTAATTGGAAGACGTGGAAAACGTCATGAATAGCAGAAAATTGAGCCGGTACACTGGCGTAGTACAATATAAACGCCAAAGAAATCTTTTAATTTCATAAAGGAAATTCACAAATTATCAACAAAATCTAATTATCAATAGATAATTCAGAGATCTCAAATCACAAATATTCGATTATCAAAAACGATAATCAAATCAACAAGTATTCGATTATCAAAATCGAAAATCAATCTTAAATCACAAATATTTAATTATCACAAACGACAATTAAATCTCAAATATCTAATTATCAATAGATAATTAGAAACAATAAATATCTGATTATCAAAAACGATAAATCAGAAATCACGAAAATTGGTGAAGCACAAATTCTAGAATCCTCACAAGAAATCCAGAAAACACAAGCTAAGAGTATGAGAACTCGAACGCGAGTATGAAAACTCGAACCGGAGTATGAAAACTCGAACGCGAGTATGAAAACTCGAACCGGAGTATGAAAACTCGAACAGAGTATGAAAACTCAAACGGAGTATGAAAACTCAAACGGAGTATGAAAACTCGAACAGAGTATGAAAACTCAAACGGAGTATGAAAACTCGAACAGAGTATGAAAACTCAAACGGAGTATGAAAACTCGAACAGAGTATGAAAACTCAAACGGAGTATGAAAACTCGAACGCGAGTATGAAAACTCGAACCGAGTATGAAAACTCAAACGGAGTATGAAAACTCGAACAGAGTATGAAAACTCAAACGGAGTATGAAAACTCGAACAGAGTATGAAAACTCAAACGGAGTATGAAAACTCGAACAGAGTATGAAAACTCAAACGGAGTATGAAAACTCGAACAGAGTATGAAAACTCAAACGGAGTATGAAAACTCGAACAGAGTATGAAAACTCAAACGGAGTATGAAAACTCGAACGCGAGTATGAAAACTCGAACCGAGTATGAAAACTCAAACGGAGTATGGAAACTCACCAACACGCGAGCATGAAAATTCATCAACACATGTAACGCATAACGAGAACGGGAGCACGAAAACTCACCTACATGCGAGCATGAAAACTCACCAACACGTGCAATGCAAAGCGAGAACGGGAGCACAGAATCTCACCTACACGTGAGCATGAAAATCACCAACACGGGCAACGCAAAGCGAGAACGGGAGCACGGAATCTCACCTACACGCGAGCATGAAAAATCATCAACACGTGCAACGCAAAGCGAGAACGGGAGCACGGAATCTCACCTACCCGCGAGCATGAAAAATCATCAACACGTGCAACGCATAACGAGACGCTATCTCATGGTTGCAAGCCATTAATTTTGACACACGAATGGCCCGAAGACCGTGGGGCGCTACCCCACATGTGTGAGTCGAAATCACACAGATTGAGGTCCAGACTAACCAAAAAATCAAAAGAGGTATGTGTGAGTGGAATCACACAAGTGGTGTCTAGTCTAACCTCACAATCAAAAGAAAAGTATGTGTGAATGAAATCACACAAGTGGTGTCTAGACAATCCTCAAAGCCCAAGAGATACGTGTGAGACGAAATCACACCGATGAGGCCTAGTCTAACCGTAAAAATGATCGTCATGATCAACGAGAAGTGTCAATTAAACTAAGTCAGTAAATGTAAAAGTTTAGCATCATGTCCCATAACCACTTACTTAACTTAAATATTTACGAACAAACTGTAAATCTTCACTAATAAAATTTGTCACTAGAGGTTCAATCGAACAAGTCCAACAATTAACCGACGAAGTAAACGCAAGCGTTTCATACCACTTGTTTTACTAAGCCGTTTAATTAGATTTCTCATACGAGTGAAATAAAGATTTGTATATACTAATAGATTGAAAAACAGTTTCAAAAACGAGTTTGGTATTGAAAATAGAGTTGAAAACATTTTGATAAAAGAGTTTTTGATATTTACTACCAGTATTGAAACCTTTATATTTTTAAAGTGACAAATCACAAAAATGATTGTAGAAACAATCAATCACAAGAATTCACATACGAAAACGTGAATAGAATCCAAAGAAATCGATACCGGATTCATCGAAAGGTATGTTCACAAAAATCCCGAAGAAAAGGTCATCAAAGTTGCTAATAAATGATAGCAACAAATCGGGAAATAATCAAGAATCGATTAAATTCGAAAACCAAATCAATTCACTAAGATTCACATTCGAAGACGTGAATAAAATACAAAGAATTCGATTCCAAATCCATCAAAGTAGGAATACCCAAAATTCCTGAAATAGAAGTTATCAAAGTCGACAAAGGTGATAACAACTAACCGGAAAAGAAGAACCGATCAACAATTGGAAAAACAAAGCAGAACGAGTATAAATGCTTGAATGACTTTAGCAAAAGTAAAAGTCAAGTCAACGTCGATATCGACAAGGCAAAGACCAAGACAATTTCTTTTATACCAAAGAAATTTTAAAACTATCAGAGAGAGGCACATGAAAACCAACAAACCATGGATAAACAGACAGAGTCGACAATTGGAATGCAATTTGTCTCAAAGATTGATACCCAAAACCCAATTGTATGGAAACTGCATTAAGTACACGAATCAGAGATAAGAATGCATATATATAGCAGTTCGAATAAACAATGCGAGTTCAAATCGAAATGGGTACTAGTTGCAGCAATATGCAACTTGGTAGAGCATATATACACTGATACTTAGAAGTGTAAACTCAAGTGAGCAAGTGCGATAGAGAATAGCAGCAATGCTCACGAATAAGCGTTAGGAATTCATTCCTAACAATCAAAGATGATCTTAAGACAAAGATGTGAAATAAAACATCGACAAATAGTTGTAACACATGTACTATCTAAGTTATGTTTTATATTTGTTCTAAACCCCAGGCTCTGATACCAAGCTGTGACGCCCCACCTCTATACCCACGCTAGCCAAGAACACTACGGTGTAGTGCTGTCAACTAGCACGGAGAATAAGGCTGTTGAGGAGCGGCCATCAATAGTTGGCCTTACACTAGTATTGGTTATCTCGATAGGAGTGATATATAATTTTTCATCTCTGATTTATTTTCTCCCATCGACATACCCCAATTCCAGTATAAAACGAACTACGATGGTTCGTAATAGTTTAGAACAGTAAATATAAAATAACAACACAGATAATATAAATGCGGAACACAGATGAAACAGAAAATCTCATATACATATATAATAACTGATGTCAGTTACAATACATTTACACGGTACATGTGATACAACTACAACAGTCGACTCAGGAAGTTACATATACAAGTACATTAACGTATTTAATATACATGAACACATATCTTCCAATACAATTTTACAGACTACTACAAATAACGACGACTACTCCAAAAGATATGAAAGAACTTCATAGCTCTAGCAGCAACCCAAAGCAGAATATCTACAACCTGAAATACTCGGTCTGACCCGAGTATTAAATTCAAAAGAAAATAATACTCGGGTCAGTCTAATTCAAACTCAGTTATTAGTGCACAGAAGCAATAATAATTAAATAATGAATAGACGACAGTAATTAAACCAAATCAGTATGCAATTCATAATATTGAATTGAAACGAACAAAACAGTTCAAAACATTTAAATATCAGTTAAAATATTAAGTCGAGTAGGGCTGCAGTACACGCACGCGTGCACTGCCTCGCCACTACGGAATATGGAATACGCAAAAAGATCCATAAGTCAAAACAAATAGAATATTTTAAAAGCCGCACCGTGTGGATGCAGTTCACGCTTGCGTGCACTGCCTTGCCACTATAGTGATGTCGTGCCCAAAAACTCAATACCGTGTGGCTGCAGTTCACGCTTGCGTGCACTGCCTTGCCACTACAGTGATGATGTACCCAATGAATACCAACAGCAATCAAAACTGCAGAGGTCAAGTCTGGACGACATAAATGCGAACCCAAATGTACACAATGGACATACACTACTGGTTGCACATGGATAAAATGAAACAGAGATGCAACTTAGAGCTGCAGACATATAAACCAACCAAGGTGACATCATACACAAGGTTATAAATGTACGTATGCACAGCATAGCACACATGCGTAAGAAAAGGAAGTAGTACCCATATTCATGCAAACAATAGATAAAGGGCACCTATAACAACTACATGGAACTGGAGACTGCAACTTATATAGGAAATGTACATAAATAATCAACATGTTTCACTATGATCTAGTTTGCATACTTACTAATTCTTTTAGTTAGTGACCTGGGTAAAACTTGCCCACCTTATCATATATGAGACAGAGGAGGGATTCATGCATAATAATACGAACTGGTCACATTTTAATATAAGCATTAGGAATTTTATACATGGAAGTGTACAATGCTGCAAAAGACACAAGCAGATTGTACAGGAATCAATTAAGACCTGAACAAGTGGAAATGCTCGGCTCTAATAGAGTATAGATTAGTGCAACTGTCTCGAACAATAAGTGAACATCAAGCACAGGAATGCACCAGAGCTGTGACAAGATCAAGTGAACCAAGACAGCTCACATGTGATATAGTGAACTAACCAGATTCGAATATCAATACCATAGCCTTAACAGTGGTGCAACAGAACCTAAACAAGTAAACTGCTCATATACACTCATCAGTGTTAACAGACTTGATTATTAGCCAGTAAGAAATGCATCAGAAGAAACATGGCACACATTGATATGCCTTTATGTTTTGGACAACAAAAATGAATATATAGAAAATATTTTCAATGCAATGGTTCTATCAAAATATGTTACATGATGATCAAACTCAATGCAAGCAACCTGAATGGTCACAGGCATGAATACACAAATACCTATATGCAATTGTGAAACATCACTACGCACAGGCAGTGGTAAAAACTCCAAGTGACTATGTCAGGCTAAGTCAAAACAACAATGCAAGACAGTGATTGAATGGCCACAAACCAAACATATAAACAATGCCAAGCTCGAATATCAGAAACCCAAGCTATGACATACAAAGATCAAAGAATTCACAAAGTCAACTGCCGGGTGAACCAAAGTAGGTCGAAGTAACCAAAATTCACAAAACCAAAACTTCCAGATAATCATAGTAGCCGTGGCAATTGAACAGAGTAAATATCAAGCCGCAGTTCAAAACACATCGGTAAAACAAAAGGCAACAGCAAAGCATTTTAGCAAAAATCAAAGTGGCCGATGTCAACTAAAAATCAACACCATGATGACCAAGGCAAAAAGAGCGAACAAACCAGAAACTAAAACTATGAAACTAGTAATCACAATATGTACGAATTCAAATAAATTCCAGAAATCATCATAATCATTCAACCAGAAATCAAGTGGCCGAGATAAATCAATAGACGAGTACTAATGATTTTTTATACGAACTCGAGTGAGAATTAGAAGACGTGAGTGTATAAAATCACTCACATATACGAATTTACACAGTCAATAACCCAATATCGAAACAAAGATGACCACGAAAACAAAAACGAACGAAATCTCATATTTTGAGTGAATTAGATGTGAGAAAGTCTCACCTAGTCGACGAATTGAGGCCAAGCACACCGCAGCAGCCATTAATTGATGAAGCCCTAATTTTTGCCGATGAAGGACGAACAATACGAGGCCGCCATTATCTCCTTTTTGATGGTATTAGGTTTTCGAACGAAAAAAAATAAAGAAAAGGGGACGGGTTCGAAAATGAAAAGAGAAAATGGGGAAGGGTCGAACGACATTCAAAAATAAATGGCCGGTAATCACAAATTTCAAAGCTCACAACACATAACAAATTTTATTTTATTTTATTTTTAAGAATTTCTTTTAACAATTTATAAATCAATTTAAAAATTAAAAATTTAAAACTTCAAAAGGAAATTTGCAATAATATTAATCATTTAAGTCGATTATAAATCGATGCGAAATACCGGGTTGTTACAGCATTCATGCATACAAGTCCGTTCCCGGTCTGAATAGAAACGAATGCACTATTCCTACTACATCCATTTTGGAATCACCCTCAGGATTAGTAGCGATTAGTCCTTGCACTTCACCGCTCCATCTTCGACTCCATACTCTTGTTTCCACATCGAAAACATACATATTGGATCGAAGTGGTTTTTGGATAACTTATCTGATCCCGGTCTCTTCGAAACAACGTCGATATTTCCTGGTAAGCTCAAACCCGGTTCTCTAGGAAATAAATAGACAAAAATATGATCGGAAATCTCCTCATAACCGTTGGTGGACAGATTTCCTTATCAACATCCTAGAAGAAAGGAACGATTTTATACGTACAGCATAACACCTGGAACGGTGAAGTATCATATATATCCCATATTTCTTCTAGATATTTCCAAAGTTATATTTTGGGTCTAGATTTGATAATCGATTATTTAACTATCAAATCAACAATCATTCAACCAAATATTACATTTCCACTGAAAAACATCAAGTCTTATTTAATTTAGATTTTAATAAATTAAATCTCTTTATCCAAAAATATACACTTATCTTATTGAATTAGCATATTCACAAATTATCTCTCCTAAAAATATTTGTAAACTCTTTTTAGATTAATATGGAAAGTACTACTGCGGTATCAAACCATGGGTTTACAATTCAATTGTACATCTCTATCCTAGAGAAATACAAGACTTAACGACAAGCACTCACTGCCTCTGATTTCGCCATGCGAGTATACCAATACTCCCAGAAAACTTTATTTAATTTTTTTAAAATAATAATTTTGAAATTTGTATAAATATTTTCCAAGTTAATTTTAGACATAACTACTTTTTAATAAAATTTATTATATAAAATCTTAACATTTAATAATTATCCTTTTAAAATAATAATACTTCTTAAAGCTTTAGTAATAATTAACGACTATAACTAACTTAATTAACATACTTTAACACTTTTTAAATAGTAAATTTTTTGAAAAATTCTTATAAATGCTTTTAAATTTTCTAATTAATACTTAAAAATCTTCCGTTTTAAAATAACTTAATTTCTCAGAAAAGTATACGTTTTCAACTCCAATATAGCCAGTTTAATTGTTATAAATCCATCTAGATTTACTTCCAGTTTGATTTACGTTCTAATTCTGTAAGTTCCATTTTCCTACCTTCCTAAAAATAAAGCTACCATTTGTTTTCAAAACTATTTACCCATCTTCTTATAAATTCCCACCGCGAATTTATAATTTCAAATTATCCACCGATAATTTACTTTACTTTATTTGTAAACCTCATTTATAAATTCCATAGTCTCCTTTTTTGCTTTTAAAACGTTTTGCACAACACTTGCTTGATTTTTAATCAATTATCTAAATTAAATTCCATTTCAAAATTAATTTCTTAGTAACCCAAATATATTCCAAAACCCAATAATTTCATATTTTCTTCCTTTTTATGATTAAAAATCAGGTTTAAAACCGGGACATCAATTTCATATTTTATTTTCAAAATTCACCTTTAATTCTTTCTAAACTATTTAAATCTTAAATTTAAAAATATATTCTTTTATACTTGAAACAATATTGCTTAAGTTCTTATTTAAAAACGCTTTAATTCACATTTATTCAAAAATATGTATTTTTCCATATCCCGGGATTGTAAATAGGATTTTAAAATCAATTTTTTTTTCCAAATTCATTACTTTTTAATTTATCCAACTTTATTATAAATATTTTACTTTAAAATTCCCATTTTTATTTTCCTTTAAAAATTAAATATTCATATTTTTTATATTTAAAAATTCCAAGAATCTATCCAACAATACCATAACATCTAATAAATTCAATTTGCAATATAATCTATCACAAAATTTTCAAAAATAGTCATATAACCGAATATGGAAATAATTTCAACATTTTTGAGGAATCCAGTTGGATCCCTCTAACTTGTTTTCCCTGCATCCATAGACGTTAATATAATATAAAAAATACCATTCCCATTTCGGGGGGATAACACGGTATATATGGTCATCCGCTATTATGCGAGGTGCATAAGGTCTTATCCGCTACATATATGTCGGAATATCATTCAATTCAATAGGTATATGTGTGTATATATATAATACCACATTCATCTGATAAATATTTCTCAATTCAACAATCAAACAATAATTGATTTTGACTATCAAAATTAAATCGTAGAAATCCAAAGTTGAGTGAGATTTAACTCACCATGATTTTTATTTGCCAATATCCAGATTTTGAAAAATCAAAAATCCCAACTGACTTCAAAATTCCCAAATCAATTTTATTAAGAAGCTCTTGTCATTACGATCGCGGTGCTATTTGTTTTTTTGATTTCACGTATGCACAAGTTATAAATTTTTAAGCATTCATATGATTTAAAATAACTAGGTAACATAATTATTGTAATTAATACAAACCAATAGCCTTCTTCCTTCTCACTTGCGTAACTTACTAACTCATAGCGACGATCAACATTATCTACCATCGCGAACCACCCAGTCATCAATGATTCCACTCCACCACCGTTTGCACATCCAAACTCACCGACGAACGTCCTTCCCTATCCTTGCCCCAAAGGCAGCACTGCCACCCCTTTTGTTCCCAGAACGACTCATGACACACGAGTTCGAATGCGACCAAGCTACAGTCGCACTCCCAATGCATCACTGGCCCCTTTCTCCTTCGTCCACACGCATCATCACAAGGCCAACGGAACCATCGCCATCCATTATCTCGGCTTAAATCACCTAGAATCGATAGCCCTAAAACGCTCGCCAAGCCTCTTCCCCATATGCGACTACGGCTGCTATTCTTCCCCCCTTCGATTTGCTATTGCTTCCCCCTATCCAAACGCGATTTGATCACGCGAGTGGTCCCTCTTTTTAAAAAAACTACACGTCTTCGAATTGTAAAGATGAAGAAGGGAGAACTCTCGACTTGTACATAAGGAAGTAGGAGAACTACTGTGCGATTTTTAAACTAGCCATGTTATTCGTTTTGTTGTCTTTTTTTTACTATTTAAAAAAAACTATGAAATATTGCGTAGGATTTAAATTAGGGATAGAGGGGGAACAAGATGCGATGTTGGCGTGTACAAGGAAGGCTACAGTCTTTTGATAGGAAGGGGAAAATGTTCCGATGTAAATATAAAAGTCAATCAATATAAATATATATTTATTTAAATTTAAATCGTCTCGATTTCGTAACTTAAAATCTCGACCTCCTATCGAGACGTGCCGCTGGGCATTCATAATGTTATACCCCCATTTCAAATGCGATGGAAAATGTTTTGAGTCCTAATTTCATCATATGGAGAAGATAGCTTTTTGGACCCAATTATTATACTGAATTTTCGATGTAAATTTCAACGCGTTTATATGCCGTACGTCCAAATAACAACTCCAAACACTATGAAATTTGAAATTCGATAATAATATACTATTATAAATCTAATTGAACTGGTTTCGTTGAATTCTGAGACTATGCCCCGGAAGGATATTTTTAAATGTCAATTTAAATGATATATTTTTGAAAGTGAACAAATCACTTTGAAAACTTTTATTATCTTCAGTAGTATTAATATAAATTTTATAAGCCTTTAAATTATTTTTAACAAGCTTAAAACTCAAGATTCAATATCTTACCCAATTTTCGATTATTTAAATTCAATAATTTAATTTATCTAATAAATGGTTATATTTGAAATTCAAGTTAAGGATTAAATCAACAAAATATTCTAATTTCAAATATCCAAAATTCTGGGTCATTACATTTGGTATCATCCTTCTTACCTACCAATTCAATCATTTTTATTAAAGTTATCAAATTATTTCAAAATCAAAGGTATCTCGTAAGACCACGCCACAAATAAATACGACGGGTTTTTACCTTATGATAACCAAAACATTCCATATCAAAAACATCTGATATTATAATAGTGTCTAAGTGCAAATACTTATTCAAATAGCTAAAATGCAAGCTCAAGTTCCAGCATAGTTGGGCACAATCAAAACCGTACGACGCTGAGAATGGATTCCATCTGAATGACTAGGTACTGGTGTACCACCTATCACAGTACATGTCTAGAAACAGTGTATCGAGGACCATGTCGGGATCCCCAGCTACGCAAGACCGGACTATCCCTGACCTGGATAGACCGAATATTTTATCACCTCGGGTGTTCCTACATTTTATCGAGCTCCTTCTATAAATAATATCATAGGGTATCTAGAAGGGTGATAGACATATCCTACTTGGATGCTATCCACTTAGCCTTGTTGCATCCCCCTACTCTTCAGTCATTCCGGTTAATGAGGCTAGAGGCAATGATTACCTTTTCAAGGAAATTTTGACTTAGAATGCTCATTGTCCTCTAATGACAATGTAATGGTAGCATTCATCCATAAAAGTTCGTTCCGGGTCCGAACGGAACCGAAGGCACTACTCCTACTGCATCCATTTTGGAATTACCCATAGGATTAGTAGCAATTAGCCCTTGCACTTCACTGCTCCATTTTCGACTCCATGCTCTTGTCTTCATTTCAAAAACGTGTTCGTTGGATCGAAGTGGTTAATAACGTTCGCTATTTTCGGTAAACTCAACCCTGATTCTTAAGAAAATAAAATGACGGAAATAAGACCGGAGATCACCTCCTAACCGTTAGTGGACGTGTTTCTTCACCGACGTCCTAAAAGAACGGAACGAGTTTTTACGTAAAGTATAGCATCTCGAATGGTAACTATACAATATAACTTCCATGCTCCTTCTAAATATTTCCAAAGTTATATTTAGGTCTAGGTTTGATAGTCGGTTATATAACAATCAAATATATAATCAATACAACCAAATTCTTCATTTCCACTGAAAAACTCCAAGTCTTATTTAATTCAAATTTTAAATCAATTAAACCTCTTTATCCAAAATTATGTGCTTATTTTATCAAATTTAGTATATTCACAAAGTATTTTTCAAAAAATATTAGAAAACCCCTTTAAAATAGTATGGAAAGTACCATTGCGATATCAAACCATGGATCACAACTCAATGGCTACGTCTCTATCCCAGAGAAATCCTAAACTTAACTACAGGCACTCACTGCCTCCGATTTTCACCGCGCGAGTATACCATTATTCTCCGAAAACCATATCTAAAAATTTTCAAAATAATACTTATGAAATCTATATAATAATTTTCCAATTTAACTTTAGACAAAACTACTTTTTAAACAAAAGTTATTAAAAAAATATTAATATTAAATAATTTATTCCTTTGAAATAATAATATTGATTACTTCCAAATAATAATTAATTTAATATAAATTAACTTAATTCATAATTTAAAATATACTTATTACCCGACACTTTGGCTCGGCTTCATGGCAATAGTCGTAGAGCCTATGGTCGAGCCTGGATGGGAATTGAGCTAAGAATGGTTCGGTATGTGTAACATTCCCGAATTTTAGCCAAGTTTAATTTGATAATTAACTTAATTTTTGAAATTAAATTGTGAATTAAATTGGTATTTTCCAGGTTAAATGGGTATTTGTTCGTTTATTAATATAAATGTATATAAGAATGATTTTTAAATAGAATTTCTAATTGGAAATTCAGAAATAAATATTTTGAATAATATATTTATTTTTAAATTTTATTGTGGATTAATTTGATAATGTGGGAATAAAACTATATATATATATATATATATATATATATATATAAGATTTTTAAATAAAGGACTTGATTTGGAAGTCTAAATATCTTATAAATAAATTATAATTTGGAATTTGAATTTGAAATTCAAATACATATATGTTGAAAATAAAGATTTAGGAAGTAAATAAATTATGATTGGAATAAAAATTATACTTATGAAAAGATATTTGTTTACTCATTTATAAAAACAAATTGATTATATATTAATTTTTTAATTTGAAATTTAAAAATAAAAGTTTTGAATATATATTAGATTTGGAAATTCTATAATTTAATAATAGAAAAAAAAACTTGTTTTGTATATGATAATTGATAATTTTATTTTGGAATTGATATGAATAAATTAAAAAAAGCTATTTTAAAAAAAAGTTAAAATTAAATATATACATATTACATAATTTGTAATAACACAAGGTTTAAAATAAAGTTAATAAATTGAGTTAAGTTAAGTGTTTAAATATAAATAGGACTGTTTTAACAAGTGTAAGTGTTTTAAAAATATATTAAGATATTTGTGACATTATTACATAAGTAAAATGTGACGACCCGCCTTTCTATCCCTAGAAAGACATATCATCTTGAAGAAAGAAAGGGATAGAAAAGAGAAAAGATAGAGAAGATAGAAGAAACAACATCAGAATCTCAACAGCGGAACGAATAAATTATATTAATCATATAAGTATTACATAATATACAATCAGAGTTACATAGATAATACATCACATACTAGACAGTTATAAACACCTGTCTAGTTATTACATCTCAATACAACTCAGAGAAAATAACACAGAGAAACCAACATAGCGGAACACTATATATATATATCTACAACGCGGAAGCCTTCTGCTCTATTGCTCCTCCAGAATTCGTCAAAGCTAACCTGAATCCCTTGGCTACTCGTAAAAATTTGAGTACCCAAGAGTTTAGGAAAACGGAAATAAACTCTGGGTCAGACATGGGTCTGGTGTGAGTAACGGGTTAAAGTTGCTTAACTTTGGAAAACCTTAGAAAATAAAAGGTATCACGTAAGACTTCCCACACATAAACATGGGTAAGTTTTTACCTTACGCTAACCAAAACATTTTATAAGAAATCCAGTGATATTATAATAGGGTCTAGTGTTTTCAATTAAAATACAGAAATAGCTGGAATGCTCACATCTCATGTTCCAACATAGTTGTGCACAACTAATACGTATGACACTTATTGGAGATTGGATTCCATACGATGGCAGGGCTATTGGGGTACCGTCCGTCACAGTACGTGGCCTAGATCACCGTACCGAGGATCACTCCCGACCCCCTGCAACACAAAGCCGGAACCATCCCTTACTGGACAGTCCCAAACAAGATAACCCCGGCAGTTGGATCTCAAAACTTCCCACAGCCGAAATAAAAAGGGACCTCTAGACGGGGAAAATCTCGTCCTACTTGGGTATGACCCACTTAGCCTTGCCGCACATCCCTTGTTTTAGCCATTCCCAGTTGATGAGACTTGAGGCTACGATTACCTTTAGAGAACACATCTCTTAGAATGCTCATTGCCCACTTGACGATGTTCTGAAAGCATTCAATCCATACAAGTTCGTTCCGGGTTCGAACGAAACCGAAGGCATTATCTCGTTACACTCATTTTGGAATCACCCTCAGAGTTAACGATGATAACTCTTGCACTCTGAATCTTCATCTTCGCTTCAAATTCACGACCTATTGTAATTTGGATCGATGTGGTTTTCGCATGTCCAAATATGGAAACCCGACCCCGATCTCATCGAAATCCAAAACGCCATCTTTTAAGGCTAAGTTGTTTTAAAGTTTAAAACAATTCAATTCAATTATCTATATGCACAGAGATAGATAATTCACAATATCACAATAGATAATTTACATTGTCATCATCAATAGATAATTCATATTATCACCACAAACAGATAATCCATATTATCATCATACTTCAACCAAAGCATCCATATCACACAACATCACTCATCTCATATTTGAGATCTCAAACCACTCAAGGTAAAAAATATCATCCATCCATACATAAGCAATCACATCAGCTATACTTAATTTACAATTAATTAAATTAATTACTTCATCTCTAATTAATTTAAAGTAAATTAAATTAATTACTTCACCATTGTAAATCTTGCTTATATAACTATTAATCAATTACCAATTAATTAATAAATCATTCACTAATTATTCATTTCAATTAATCACCCTTGACTAATTAACCTTTAATTATACTCAGGTAATTATCCTTTAATTAATTTCACAAATTAATCATCCTTAACCAAAGACAGTAATTAACCTTTAATTACTTCATAAATTAATTAACTATAGTTATTTACATTAATCTTTAATCACACTAACTAGTTACTCTTTAATCACTTATTACTGATTAATTAATCTTAATTGATCAACCCTTAATTACATCATTAATTATATTTATTGATGAATTCGAATTACGTTTTAATTAATTATCCAATTTAAATTAATTACCTTAAGTAATTAATCTTCAATTAAACCACATTTATTAATCACCCCTGGTTAATACCGTTTAGTAATTAACTACCCTTAATTACTCCATCAAATAAATTAGTTACTCCTTAATTAATTCTCTTTAAATTAATCCCTTGATTAATTTCACAAAGTAATTTAGACTTAAATTACTTTCATTATTAAATCATCCTCGGTTAATTACATCCAGTAATTACCATTAATTACTTCCCTAAGTAATTATACTTATCACATCATCGAATGGTTATTTAAATTAATTAAACTAAATTAATTAACTTAAACAATTCACATTAAACTTAATTAATTACAATGAGTAATTAATTCCTTAATTTACTTCCATTAAGTAATTATACTTAAACAATTCACAATTTTATCTTAAATTAATTAATCTAATTAATTAATAAAATTAACCACATTAATTCATTATTGAATAATCCTAGTTAATGACCATCATTAAGTATTAACTATTCTTTAATTACTTTTCTAAAGTAATTAACTAAGATTAATCATTATTAATTACAATTTAATTAATCTTTAATAACCCATTAATTAATCCATAATTATTTAATTAATTAAGTGTCAACTTTAACTTAATTATTCCTTAATTAATTACTAATCATTAATTTAAATTCAATCTTATTTAATTGATGATCCTTAATTACCAATTAATTTATCCTAAATTAATTAGCTTAAACCTTAATTAACTAATTTAAACTTTTAATTACTAAATTAATTAATCCAAATCATTAATTAATTAAATTAGTTAATTTTTCATTTTTACTATTCTATTAATTTAATGAATTACAAATCATTAAATTCTGATTAATTTTTAAGATAAAACTTTATTCATATTTATGATTTAATTATCATTAATAAAGTATTTAAAAACAATTTACTTTTAAATTTACTTTAAATTTCATTTTAAATTTAAGATTTAAAATGAATACCAATTTAACCTTAAGATTTAAAAACCAATTTTAAAACCTTTAAAATCACATGTTAAAGAAGTATTTATCTTATAAAAGAAATTTTAAAAGAATTTTTAAAACCAAATTCATCTTAAATTCAAATCATATTTAAAATATGCTTTAATCATGCAAAGTTGTTTAAAACAATTTAAAATTAAAAAAAACTTTCTTTTATTTCAAAACTAAGATTCAAATTTAGATTTGAATCATATTTAAACTTTTGATTTAAAACTTCACTTACATTTTAAACCTTCATTAAAATTCAAATCATTTAAACATTTAAGATTGCTAAAAAATTTAAATTTTAAAAACTTTATTTTATTTCAAACTAAGGTTCAAACTAACTTGAATCAGATTAAACTGGGATTTAAAACTTGTTTTAAATCCTGCTTTACTATTTTAAAATCTAATTTTAAATTTTGTAAAAAAAATACTATAGGTATGAAACCTGTAACATACACATATGACTCGAGCCACCTCAATCTGCTTTGAGTCCAAAACTAAAAGTCTTCGAGTAAATCATCAATTTACTCGAGAAAAACCCGAGACCACTACTCTGCCCACCAAACCTGGAAACATAAAAAGGATCACCATCTCAAAACCTGGAACATCGAATCTCCGACCACCTGAAGGTCTACAACTCCGGCTACACCTTCTTTAATGTCCAAGCTTCCATCACCAACAATCCTATTACACTCGATCAACCAAAGAGGCAATGCCGATCAAAAATACCCAACCCAACAGAACTAGGGTTATGGCCTTCCTCGATCAACCACCTCCACCACGTTGACGTGCTCCACTATCAGACATTTTCCCACTACTCTCCGATCACTCCTCCACCTTCAGGAAGAGACCCGACCTCCACATTCAAGTAAATCACCAGAAAATCACAAATTCCCATTTCCAGTTCATACCAGAACTGCTCTCCCATCCTTTTACTAAAAATTATGATTTCCTTCTTGAAAATCATGTTATAAGCTAACGATTCAACTTATGATCCTGAATTTATAAAGTAGAATGTTTGGGTTTTTCTCTTATTTAAGTTTGCTCTGTTGTTTTGATTTTCCAAAGCAATATACAAAATTATTTTAACTTAAATAAATTTAAACTCTAATCTAGGATGAATCAAATAATTTTTGTTTGTATTCTAAGTCGTAAAAGTTATCAGATCAAGGGATAATAATTTTTGAATCAAAACTCAAGCTTGGAAACTAAAAACAGTATAGTCATAGAGACTACAACATATACACAACCATTCATCCATATATACACAGAAAAATACATATACACAAAGCATACTTATTCCAGATTTTAACCATGCAACCAGATACTTAAATTTTTAAAATAATGTTACCCACCGTTTTGAGTAGATGAAAAAAGCACCCCTTAGCTTTGAAAACAGTTTTGAAATTTTAAAAATGGAAAATGCTTTGCTTTGATTTGAAAACCTTAAACTTGAGTTGCTGGAGCTTTAAAACTGATTTTTTAAAAAGAACTACATGCATGTTGGCTTTGATCTTCCTTTAAACCTTCCTGTTTTTGTTTAGTTGAATGATGTTTAAGTTTGTATAATGGAAACGCTTTTTTTCCTCTGGTTTGCTATGTTGAATGAAAAAAGCATTGCATATATATAAAGAAGACAGGTTTGTATAGGGTAGGCTTTTCTGGAACAAGCTTTTCCTTAGGGTCAGAGATATTCCTTTATTTCTTCCTTTCTTTAGCCAGACGACACTTAGCTGAAATGATTTTATAGATATTCGAATGAACTAGTTTTTGTGCTGAGATGATGGTATTAAATGCCAGGTTCCCTATCTTGTTTACAACCTTACTACTATTTGATTTTTTTTATTTGAAAGTGCATTCATGTATATATTTTATCTTGTTCCATATCTTCATACTTATCCCATTTTTATGTGTACAATCTTGTATACATTTTTTTTTTGTCTTTTGTCTTATTTCTTTTCCTATACATATATTTCACTAGTGTATATATATTTCTAGAATTATCGTATGTGTTTTATTTTATATTTTACATAACCATCAATTTATTGTATATATTTACTTCTATTTTAAACTTAAACTACCAAATACTTCATTTACTTATTATTTATTTTTATACTTATGTTAATATCATAGTTTCTTATATTTATGTATTTATACTTATGTTTATAACATATATTTGTTTTATACTTATGTTTAATATTTATAAGATTTATTTTATTTTAACCATTATTCTCTAGATTACACCATAAATATATATTTAGATCAAAAGCTAATAAGGTAGATCTTTGCTTTAATTTAATGTGAATAAGACAGATTTTAATTTAAATATTGTTGAAAGACTTTATTTTAAATTTTCAAACCATAGTTTCTTCCAATATATATATATATATATATATATATATATATATATATATATATTTGAAATAACAATTTCTATTTATATTAAAATCCATTTGTAAAGAAATTACATTATTAACATTGTTAAAAGATAACTCATTATTAAATTAAAATAATTTATAAAAGAAATTATCTCTTTATAAATAAATTACTTATTTTATCAAGCTATATTTAAAAAGAACAAAAAACCTTTTGTTTAAATTTAAACTTAAGCTAGAACCATTTTAAACAATTAAACTTTTATCTTTAGTATCTTAAAGCCGTATGTTTATTTATTTAATAGCTTAATATTGAATTAAATCAAATTTCCAAATTACCAAAAATATTACAATTAGAAAACATGCCTTTATTTATGAAATTTAAAACAAAGCTTATCTATTTACAATATATACAAATATATATACATTATAAATAGAAAACAATTTAATTAGCTTTTAAAAGATAAAATCACCCATTTAAATATTTATTTAAGAAGGTTATTAAATCAATTCAAATTTATTATTAACAATATTATCAAATCTATTTAATTTTAACATAGATTATTAAATTGATATTGCCAAAATTCTACGATATCACAGTAAATGACAAGTGTTAACAATAATTAACAAGCGGCTTCATTAAAAACATACAAAATAAATGTAAAGAATAACCAGGCTGATTTTCTCTTCACTTCTTAAATTTGAAATTAAATCAAACTTCAGACACAAATCAACAAAAGCAAAATCATCTCATACTAATCAGAAAAGGAAAATGAAAAGGAAATCTGAAACAAAATAAAATACAGATCAAAGCCATGAAGAAGAGAATAATAAAGCAATCAACTCAAAGGCAAGTAAACTTGAATCAAAAAAATTCAAAAGCCAGAGCAAAGTGGAATCAGGCATTCAGTTCAACATCAGACGAGTTCAGCATTTCCAGAAAAAAATACAATGCAGTTTCAAATTCCAGGCTCTGTTCATCATGACAAGCATTGTTCTCTGCTTCCAAATTACAGGTAAGTAAACCTTTACCATAAAAATAGTTTAAAATTTCTGTGATTTGATTTGTTGTATAAGATGAAAATCTGTAGAAAGTAATAGTATGCAAGATTACTTGAAGGTTAGGATGTAAATGTATGTACAAACAATTAAATTGTCTGGAATATACCTGTGCCTGTATATATTAGTCCTATTGTTCTTCACTGGCTTAAGAACAGCTTTTCAAAATTCATATCTCTCATAGATTTGATTTCAAGTTTGAATTCCTAAATGAAAACTGTCCCTAATTGTAATTTCAAGATTTTATATTTTGTAATTAATCCAAATTTGGGAAAATTCAGTGAAGAATCAAATTGGGTTAAAAATCAAACATCTTGATTTAATAATTGGAACACATAACAGATTTGTTATTGTAATCATGAATTTAGGTATAACAATCATGTTTTTTAGGTTTATATAAGTCGAGATTTTTTAGATGAACTTTTTTTGCGTTCACGTCAATTTTCGATGAATGTTGGAGGATGGGTTGTCGAGCCCATTCCCGGAGGAGGCTGGAAGTCGGGGGAACCGGGGAAAATATTGGTGGATTTTTCTGGTCGTAGTGGTGGACTATCGGTGGCGAAGTAGGGTTTTGTAAGGTGTTTGGGCTATCGATGTTCTCGGGGAATGGCGAAGTCTAGGATGGTTCGGAGGGTTCGCGACGGGGGGATAGTTACTGGAAGTCGAGGCGAGTCTGGGGCGTGAATGGCGGAATTCCTCGTGGTCGACATCAACGTTGATTGGTAATTTTCTGATGGTGGTTGTTTCCTGTAAATGGGATGATGGGTTCGATTTTGATTCAAGGACGAAATTGTCATTCTGGGTGGCCGTGTGTGTTAGTGAGTTGGTGGTCGACTTATGGGGGATTTTGTCGTTGACTGTAGGTGATCAGAGCCACTGTGCATGTGCACGGTGCGCGTTTGGAGTCTGATGAAGTATGGGCTTTGGGGAAGAACGTTTCGACTCGGGTCGAACTCGATGAAATCGCATGTTCGTCTCAGGTCATTCGAAATTGGGTTTTTGTTTCCAGATTTTAAACTTTAGACTTGAACAAGTTTTTGAAGAGGAAAAAAATGGTTTTTCTCGGGTATGTACACGAGTAGGCTTCGGGTTGAACCCGAAGCAACTTGTTAAAACGGTTTTTTTAAAATGTTTTTAAAAAAACATGATTTTGAAATTTAAATTATTTGGTTTAAAAACTCTTATACATCTCTTTTATAATATAAATAATTTTCTTTAACATTTGATTTAAAAGGATTTTAAATTGTTTGAAATTTTGTTAAATTTAAATTTGTAATCATTTTAAAAACTTAAATTGGAAATGAAATTTGAAAGTAAATCTAAAGTACAAGATTTCAAAGGTTTTTGTAAATGATAATTAAGTCATTGATAAGGTAGTACTTTATCTTAAGTTAATTAAGATTTAATGATTTGAGATCATTAAATTAATAAGGTAAATAGATAATAATTAATTGCTCTAATTAATTAATAATTATGGATTAATAAATAAGTGATTAAGGTTGGTAAGTTAATTAATTAAGGTTAATTAATTAGTGATTAAGAATCATTAATTAGATAAGTAAAGATTATTAACTAATGATTAGAAATTTATTAATCAAGTAATTAAAGAACTAATTAAGCACTTAATCAATTAAGTAATTAGAGATGAATTAATTGGTTACTAAAAAATTAATTAATTTGTAATTAATAATGATTAATTAAAGCATAATTACTTAGGGAAGTAATTAAAAGATGGTTAATGAGTATAAATCATTAACTAGGGATTATGGTGATTAATCTAAGATAATTAAATTAATTAATTAAGGATAATCATTTGTGGAATTAGTTGAGTATAATTAATTAATATAATTACTTTTAAGTAATTATTGGGTAATTACTGGATGTAATTAATTAAACGATAATTAATTAATGGAAGTAGTTTTGGGTTTAGTTACTTTGTGTACTTAATAAAAATAATAATTACCTAGTGGAAGTAATTTAGAATTAAATACTTCATGTAATTAATTTAAAAATTAATTAATAAAATTTATTTAGAAGTTAATTAAGTAATGTAATTAATTAAAGGTAATTAATTACTGCATATGATTAATCAAGGATTAATGAATGTGATTAATTAAAGATTAATTATTAAATGTGATTAATTAAAAGAATAATTAACTGAATAAATAATTAAGGGATAATTACTTAAATATAATTAAAGAATTGATCAACGAAGATTTGTTAAGGTAGATAATTAGATATAATTAGTTAATTAATGTTAAGTGAGCAGAATTAAGGTAATCCAAGTAAATAAAAAAAATAGTAATTAATTTAATTAGAGATTAGTTAAATTAATTAAGAATTCATCAATCTTACTTACAGATGTTTTGAATTCTATTGATTGTTGAATTATTTGATATTCCTCATATGTTATGCTTTATGCTATATGGTGTGATCTGTGATGAATGTAATTTATTTATCTGTGATAAATTTACATTGTATATCTATGAATGGAGATAAGTGTTATTGGATTATACCGCTTATCGATATTGATGTGCTTGAATCTGTGATGATCGATGATGTTGCACTATTGTGTAAAACCCCTGGACTACACCATACACACACAAATATGGATTGCACGAGGAATGCGGTTAAGTCATTGATATTTTGAATTTATATATTATTTTCAAAAGTTGAATTTTGAATCCAAATGGTTTAGAGAATGGAATTGGGTTAAATATGAAAAGTTTTGGAAAAGAAGTTTTAAAAGATAAAAGTTATTTTTGAATAACTTGATAAAGTTTTGAAATTTAAATAATTTGATTTAAATTTGAATTCAAGACTTGAAATTGAATTCTATGTTTGGAAATTATGGTTTAAAAAGGTTATACAAGTTATAAATGTGTTTATATGGGTTTTAATACCATTTTAAAAGTATTATTTTAAGGATTTGAATTTAATCCAAGTTTTATACTTAAAGGGCTTTAACTTGTGCAAATGTAATCGGATTTTTTCAAAACAAAAGGGATTGTTTTCAAATAATAATAGCTTCATATAAAGAAAGCATTTACAATTTATGTTGAAAAGATTTCAAGTTTGAAATAGAATTGTTTTGGAAGCTATGACTAAATCTTTGTGAAAGATTGTTGAACTTTGTTTTGAAATTAAAGAGGATCTAAAACGTGTATCTTTTGCATAAAAGATTTGAAATGGAAATTGTTTTGAAAGCCATGAATTGAATCTTTGATTTAAAGATTGGATGAGTTAATATAATTTGAAAGGGAAATTGGTTAGAAACGCTATGAATAATCTTTGTGGAAGATGGATGAACTTTATGAAGTAAAATCTTTTTGTTTAAAGATTTGAAAGTGGTAATTTGTTGAAACCATCTAAAAGAAAGGTTTTGGGTAATAAGTTGTGACTTAACTGAGATCCCAATATCCATATGTTTTAAAAAATTGCGCTCATTATTCGGTTTAGCGAGGAGAGGAACTTTTTGTCATATAACCCATTACGAATAATGATACGACGATATGGATAGCATTTTGAAGACCGCTGATGAAGACCGGATATTTTCGAAAGCGAAAGGATAACCCGTCGAATGTCTCTGCACCGACTTGTCCCCGATATAGAGATTTGATCACCCTTTTTGATGGGGAGTCTGGACATGATTAGGGATTATCAGGATTGTATGGGCTTTTTTTGAAGTGCCTTCGGTTCTATTCTAACGTGGAACATACTTGTCTGGATGCGTGTCTGACATTACACTTTCAGATGTAAAGTTGGTTTCTATCAAATACATTTCTGTTTGGTGGCAGAGAATTTATTCTCTTATCTTAACACCCTTCTGTGAGACGTACGAGCTTAGAGGTTATGTAGTTAATGGTTACTAGTAATACATTCCCAATTTGGTAGTGTGGCATGTTAAGTATTGCTGCGTGTTGCTGATCATTTGTTGATCAAAGCATGGCTTTGTGAAAAGTGTAGCTTTGTGGACGAGACCTTGTCGGACCTCACACCCCGGAAATGTTCGAAACAGGAAAGATGTGGCAAGGTTATGAGGGTCACGCCCTTTAGGGTATGTCATTTCCTTCTGGAAAAGTGTGGTATCATGGTATGGAGCCCAGATATTTAACCTATGTGGTTACTGAAAATTTGTTATTTTGTGGTTGTTGCTTGGTGGTTGAGGATCCTCAGATAATGGTCATAAACAACCGGGGGATGGCATACTCGTGTAGTAGTTACCTAGTTAGAGAGGTAATCCGACCTCATGTTGGCAGAGAGCTGGTCAAGTTCTCAGGACGTCCCTTCAGAGGCGTGCCCATGTGGAAATAGGAAGTTCCTTAGCCTGACCATTTGCTGGAAATCCAAAGAAACAATATGAGCCCTTTACGATTGCAATTATATAACCTACCACCTCAGGTGGTAGATATAGTTAGCATAATATAATGGTACCTATGCTGGTTAAGATTTATATTATACTTTCAAAAGGTTTTCTGCACGATGCACTAATAATAATATCAAAAGGTTTTCCGCCTATCAAGCATGTTTGACTATCATAAGGAGAAATCACCTTCAATTCTGCATTTGCATGGCATGTGCGGCGGGAGGCCTTATGGTAGTTTCATTTTCTAAAAGCATTGCGGATTTCTTTTAAACTCTTTTGTTTTTCTTTTAAAGATAAACTGTTTTTGTTTGCTCATATCAGTCCCATGACTGACCTGGAGTTTATTGTTCCATTTCTAAACTCTGAGTGCCCATAATTTTCCACACGGGCAGCCTAGAGTCAGGTTTAGTAGATTATCTAGAGCTAGTTCAGTCTTTGCATTCTGATGACTGACCTTGCTTAAGTCCGACTTGATTGGGAGTTCGAGCTATTTCTGGATTGGTGCTTTGGAGATGGAGATTGCTGATATTGGAGTTCCTTCTTTGGAGTTCAAGTTTATGTTATTACTCCACTGCTGGTATTGTATCTCCCGCTGTGATTTGTAGTATCACATCTCTGATATTTTTGGATCTGTTGTATCTTGTTGTAACAGATATTATATCATTATTGTATCGAATGTTGTATATCAATGATATTATTCATTTTCTTCTGCTATGTTGTTTTACTTAATGTGTTATAAGCTCCGGCATGAATCGAATTTCAATTGTTGAATCTACGGAATTCAAGTACAAGTGAAGTATGGATGTCAATTTTCGAACGTTGAAATTCAGGTCATGACATTTTGGTACCAGAGATGAAGGTTGGGTAAGAACTTTAGCTCAAGAGTATAACACATTAGGTGACTCATTAGATATAGGGTTATAAATGCCCTAGAATGAGTATATCCCTAAGATATCCGTCTGTATGCCTCAGTAAATTCTCTTACTATCCACTGATAGTGAGTATGAGCGCAAGAAGAGGACGAGATATGGGACAGGGAAATACCATTAAAATGGTTAATACCAGCAACAACAAGGAAACAACTTCTCTATCAATCTCTTTGATCATCATTCGATTCTACTTCTTTGATTGCTTCGTGGCAGCTCGAAGAAGAAGCTTTGGTGCGATGGTGGCCCTATGTAACTAAATCTTTTATTAACCTTAATAAATTTGAAAATTTAATTAGGATAAATTGGTAAATAAGAATATGAAGATGAATTGGGTTGTATCAATAAAACGATTTCAATTAGAAGAAGATTTAAAATTCTGTTAAAATTTCATATGAAAGATTAAAGTCCGGAGAGGGACAAGATAATGTGTACTTTGGGATATTCCAACCTGGATTGAGTTTCCATTGTTTTTTCCACTGGGTCTATATATATTCTACGAGTGGTTAGTTATCCATCGAACTAACCGAGGTCCCTGCTTATTTCGAAGATCAGGTGACCTAAGTATCTTGTGAAATATGAGATGAGTTCGTTCTTATAATTATTGTTGATATTCTGATTTGGTAAGCCAAATGAAGAATAAATATTTCAGTTTGATCTAGTAAAACATTCTCTATCTGTTTTCTTTGTTGTCTCCCTAGCAAATTTCGGGAACGAAATTTTTTTTAAGGGGGAATCTGTAACATTCCTGAATTTTAGCCAGGTTTAATTTGATAATTAATTTAATTTTTGAAATTAAATTGTGAATTAAATTGGTATTTTCCAAGTTAAATAGGTAATTATTTGTTTATTAATACAAATGTATATAAGAATGATTTTTAAATAGAATTTCTATTTGGAAATTCAGAAATAAATATTTTGAATAATATATTTATTTTTAAATTCTTATTGTGGATTAATTTAAAAATGTAGCAATAAAAATATATATAAGATTTTTAAATAAAGGACTTGATTTGGAAATCTAAATATTTTATAAATAAATTATAATTTGGAATTTGAATTGGAATTCAAATACATATATGTTGAAAATAAAGATTTGGGAAATAAATAAATTATGATTGGAATAAAATTTATACTTATGAAAATATATTTGTTTACTCATTAAAAATACAAACTGATTTTATATTAATTTTTGAATTTGAAATTTAAAAATAAAAGTTTTGAATATATATTGGATTTGGAAAATCTATAATTTAATAATAGAAAAAAAACTTGTTTCGCATATGATAATTTGAAAATTTTATTTTGAAATTGATATGAATAAATTTACAAAAGCTATTTAAAAAAAGTTAAAATTAAATATATACAGATTACATAATTTTTAATAACACAAGGTTTAAAATAAAATTTATAAATTGAGTTAAGTTAAGGTTTTAAATATAAATAGGACTGATTTAACAAGTGTAAGTGTTTCGAAAATATATTAAGACATTTCTGACATTATTACATAAGTAAATGACAAGTGTTAACACCAATTAACAAGTGGCTTCATTAAAAACATATAAAATAAATGTAAAGAATAACCAGGCTGATTTTCTCTTCACTTCTCAAATCTGAAAGTAAATCAATCTTCAGACTCAAATCAACAAAAGCGAAATCATGTCAAGCTAATCCAAAATCAGAAAAGGAAATCTGAAACAAAATAAAATTATAGATCAAAGCCAGGAAGAAGAAAAATAATAAAGCAATCAACTCAAAGGCAAGCAAACTTGAATCAAAAAAATTCAAAAGCCTGAGAAAAGTGGAATCAGGCATTCAGTTCAACATCAGATAAGTCCAGCATTTCCAGAAAAGAAAAAACACAAAGCAGTTTCAAATTCCAGGCTCTGTTCATCATGATAGGCTTTGTTCTCTGCTTCCAAACTACAGGTGAGTAAACCTTTACCATAAAAATAGTTTAAAATTTCCATGATTTGATTTGTTGCATGAGATGAAAATCTGCAGAAAATAATAGTATACAAGATTACTTGAAGGTTGGGTTGTAAATGTATGTACAAACAATTAAATTGGCTGGAATATACCTATGCATGTATATATTAGTCCTGTTGTTCTTCACTGGCTTAAGAACAGCTTTTCAAAATTCATATCTTCTCATAGATTTGATTTCCAGTCTGAATTCCTAAATGAAAACTGTCCCTAACTGTATAATATCAATTCTAAAAATAATTTTAGTATTTTATATTTTGTAATTAGTTCAAATTTGGGAATATTCAGTGAAGAATCAAATTGTGTTAAAAATCAAACATCTTGATTTAATAATTGGAACCCATAGCAAGATTTGTTATTATAAATCATGAATTTAGGTATAACAATCACGATATTCAGGTTTATATAAGTCAAGATTTTTTGGGACGAACTGTTCTTGCGTTCTCGTCAATTTTCGACGAACGCTGGAGGATTGGTCATCGAGCTCATTTCTGGAGGAGGCTGGAAGTCGACGGAACCCGGGAAAATATTGGTGGATTTTTCTGGTGGTCGTGGTGGACTATCGGAGGCGAAGTAGGGTTTTGAGAGGTGTTTGGGCTGTCGATGTTCTCGGGGTAATGGCGAAGTCTAGGATGGTTCGGAGGCGTTCGCGGTGTGGGGATAGTTATTGGAAGTCGAGGCGAGTCTGCGGCGTGAATGGCGGAATTCCTCGTGGTCGAGATCAACGTTGATGGGTGATTTTCTGATGGTGGTTGTCTCCTGTAAATGGGATGATGGGTTCGATTTTGATTCAAGGACGAAATCGTCTTTCTGGGCGACCGTGTGTGTCAGTGAGGTGGTGGTCGACTTATGGTGGATTTCGTCGTTGACCGTAGGTGGTCAGAGCCACCGTGCATGTGCACGGTGCACGTTTGGAGTCTGATGAAGTATGGGCTTTGGGGAAGAACGTTTCGACTTAGGTCGAACACTATTGATTTGCGTGTTTGTCTCGGGTTGTTCGAAATTTGGTTTTTGTTTCCAGATTTTAAACTTTAGACTTGAACAAATTTTTGAAGAGAAAAAAATGGTTTTTCTTGGGTATGTACTCGAGTAGGCTTCGGGTTGAACTCGAAGCAGCTCGTTAAAACAGTTTTTTTTTAAAAAGCTTTTTAAAAAAACAAGATTTAGAAATTTAAATAATTTGGTTTAAAAACTCTTATAAATCTCTTTTATAAGATAAATAATTTTCTTTAACATTTGATTTAAATGATTTTTAAATTGTTTGAAATTTTGTTAAAGTTAAATTTGTAATCATTTTAAAAACTTAAATTTGAAATGAAATTTGAAAGTAAATTTAAAGTAAAAGATTTCAAAGGCTTTTGTAAATGATTATTAAGTCATTGATAAGATAGTACTTTATCTTAAGTTAATTAAGGTTTAATGATTTGAGATTCATTAAATTAATAAGGTAATTTAAAAATAACTAATTACTCTAATTATTAATAATTATGGATTAATAAATAAGTGTTTAAGGGTGGTAAGTTAATTAATTAAGGTTAATTAATTGGTAATTAAGAATCATTAATTAGATAAGTTAAGATTATTAATTAATGATTAGAAATTAATTAATCAAGTAATTAAAGGATTAATTAAGCACTTAATCATTAAAATAATTAGAGATGAATTAATTGGTTATTAAAAAGTTAATTAATTTTAAATTAATAATGATTAACTAAAGCATAATTACTTAGGGAACTAATTAAAAGATGGTTAATAAGTATAAACCATTAACTAGGGATTATGAAATGATTAATTAATGTGATTAATTTAAAATAATTAGATTAATTAATTAAGGATAATAATTTGTGGAATTGGTTAAGTATAATTACTTAATTTAATTTATAAAATGCAATTACTTAGTGAAGTAATTATTGGGTAATTACTGGATGTAATTAATTAAAGGATAATTAATTAATGGAAGTAGTTTTGGGTTTAATTACTTTGTGTAATTAATAAAAAAAGATAATTACCTAGTGGAAGTAATTAAGAATTAATTACTTAGTGTAATTAATTTAAAAATTAATTAATTAAACTTGTTAAGGAGTTAATCAAGTAATGTAATTAATTAATTAATTAATTACCGCATGTGATTAATCAAGGATTAATGAATGTGATTAACTAAAGATTAATTATTAAATTTGATTAACTAAAAGAATAATTAATTGAATAAATAATTAAGGGATAATTACTTAAATATAATTAAAGAATAATTAATCAAGGAAGATTTGTTAAGGTAGATAATTAGAGATAATTAATTAATGTTAAGTGAGTAGGATTAAGGTAATCCAAGTAAATAAAAAATAGTAATTAATTTAATTAGAGGTTAATTAAAGTAATTAAGAATTGATTAATCTTACTTATGGATGTTTGAATTCTATTGATTGTTGAATTGTTTGATATTCCCGGTATGTTATGCTTTGTGCTTTGAATTGTTTTGGTGTGATCCGTGATGAATGTAGTTCATTTATCTGTGATGAATTTACATTGTTTATCTATGAATTTATGAATGGAGATAAGCGTTATTGGATTATACCGCTTATTTTTATTGATGTGCTTGAATCTGTGCTGATCGATGATGTTGCACTAGGGTGTAAAACCCCTGGACTAGACCATACACACACAAATATCGATTGCACGAAGAAATCGGTTAAGTCACAGATATTTTGAATCTAAATATTATTTTCAAAAGTTGAATTTTGAATCCAGATGGTTTGGAAAATGGAATTGGGTTACATATGAAATGTTTTGGAAAAGAAGTTTTAAAAGATAAAAGTTATTTTTGAATAACTTGAATAAAGTTTTAAAATTTAAATAATTTGATTTGAATTTGAATTCAAGACATGAAATTGAATTCTATGTTTGGAAATTATGGTTTAAAAAGGTTATACAAGTTATAAATGTGTTTATATGGGTTTTAAAACCATTTTAAAAGTATTATTTTGGGGATTTGAATTTGACCCAATTTTTATACTTAAAGTGCTTTAACTTGTGCAAATGTAATCGGATTTTTCCGAAACAAAAGGGATTGTTTTCAAATAATAATAGCTTCATATAAAGAAAGGATTCGCAATTTATGTTGAAAAGATTTCAAGTTTTAAATAGAATTATTTTGGAAGCTATGAGTAAATCTTTGTCAAATATTGTTGAACTTTGTTTTGAAATTAAAAAGGATCTAAAAGGTGTATCTTTTGCATAAAAGATTTGAAATGGAAATGGTTTTGAAAGCAATGAATTGAATCTTTGATTTAAAGATTGGATGAGCTAATTCAATTTGAAAGGGAAATTGGTTAGAAAGGCAATGAATTAATCTTTGTGGAAGATGAATGAACTTTGTGAAGTAAAATCTTTTTGTTTAAAGATTTGAAAATGGTAATTTGTTGAAACCATTTAAAAGAAAGGTTTTGGGTAATAAGTTGTGATTTAACTGAGATCCCAATGTCTATATGTTTTAAAAAATTGCGCTCATTATTCGGTTCAGCCGGGAGAGGACCTTTGTGTCATATAACCCATTCCGAATAATGATACGACGATATCGATAGCATTTGAAGACCGGTGGTGAAGACCGGATATTTTCGAAAGCGAAAGGATAACCCGTCGAATGTCTTTGCGCCGGCTAGTCCTTGGTATAGAGATTTGATCACCCTTTGTGATGGGGAGTCTGGACGTGATTAAGGATTATCCGGATTGCAAGGGCCTCTTTTGAAGTGCCTTCGGTTCTGTTCGAACCCATAACAGACTTGTATGGATGTGTGTCTAACATTACACTTTGAGATGTAAAGCCGGTTTCTATCAAATACATTTTTGTTTGGTGGTGGAGAACTTATTCTCTTAGCTTAACAGCCTTCTTTGAGACGTACGAGCCCATAGGTTTTGTAGTTAATGGTTACAAGCGATACATTCCCTATTTGGTAGTGTGGCACGCTGAGTGCTGCTGAGTGTTGTTGATCATTTGTTGATCAAAGCATGGCTTGCTTTGTGGATGAGACCTCGTCGGACCTCACACACCAAACATGGTTGAAACTGGAAAGATGCGACAAGGTTATGAGGGTCGTTCCCTATAGGATATGTCATTTCCTTCTGAAAAAGGGTGGTATCATGGTATGGAGCCTAGATATTTAACCTATGTGGTTACTACAAATTTGTTATTTTGTGGTTGTTGCTTTGCGGTTGAGGGACCTCGGATAAAGGTCGCAAACGACCGGAGGATGGCATACTCGTGTAGTAGTTACCTTGTTACAGAGGTAACCCGGCCTTGTGTTGGCAGAAAGCTGGTTAAGTTCTAGGGACGTCCCTCCAAAGGTGTACCCATGTGGCAAAACAAAGTTCATTAGCCTGACCATTTGCTGGAATCCAAAGAAACAATACGAGTCCTTTACGATTGCATTGTATAACCTGCCACCTCAGATGGTAGCTATAGCTGGCATAATATAATGCTACCTATGCTGGTTAAGATTTATATTATACTTTCGAAAGGTTTTCTGCACCGTGCACTAATAATAATATCAAAAGAGTTTCTGCGTATCAAGAATGTTTGACTATCATAAGGAGATATCTCCTCTAATTCTGCGTTTGCATGCTATGTGCGGCGGGAGGCCTTATGATAGTTTCATTTTCTAAAAAGCATTACGGATTTCTTTTAAACTCTTTTTTTTTTCTTTTAAAGATAAACTGTTTTTGTTTGCTCATACCAGTCCCATGACTGACCTGGAGTTTATTGTTCCCTTTTTAAACTCTGGGTGCCCACAATTTTCCACATGGGCAGCCTAGAGTCAGGTTTAGTGGATTATCTAGAGCTAGTTCAGTCTTTGAATTCTGATGACTGACCTTGCTTAAGTCCTACTTGATTGGAATTTCGAGCTATTTCTGGATTGGTGCTTTGGAGATGGAGTTGCTGATATTGGAGTTCCTTCTTTGGAGTTCAAGTTTATGTTATTGTTCCGCTGCTGGTATTGTGTATCTCCCGCTATGATCTGTAATATCATATCTCTGATATTTTTGGATCTGTTGTACCTTGTTGTAACAGATATTATGTCATTGTTGTATCGAATGTTGTATATCAATGATATTATTCATTTTCTTCTGCTGTGTTGTTCTACTTAATGTGTTACAAGCTCTGACACGAATCGGATTTCAATTGTTGAATCTACGGTATTCGAGTACAAGTGAAGTATGGGTGTCGATTTTCGAATGCCGAAATTCAGATCATGACAGTATGTTAGATGCTGACCGGCATGACTGTAAGGCAAAAGAACACAAGGTGGATTGACGTTGGAATGTAAATGTGGCGGTCCATCCAAGAATAGTTAAGAAAAGGTTGTTCGTTCAAGGCGGTTCGGCCGCTCATCGCTCGGCCTTGAAGTAGTGTTCATCACTCGTCTAATCTAAGCAAGATAAAGTGAAGTTTGGGGCCAGTCGCTCGGTGCGGACGAGGTTGATCTTGATGTTCCAGCTAATCATGGTTCGGCCTAAATGGATCAACAGATCTCGTTCGCCCGAGGGAGGGAAGATGTGTGTCGCCTGGTCCGGTGGGGTGGCGAATGTCGCCCGGTCAAAAGAAAAATAATGGAAAGGACTCAACGTATATCACTCGGTCAGGAATGGAAACCAAAGTGGACCGTTCTTGGCTTCCAAGGGGAGATCGCTCGACAACCTTTGTTCGACCATCGCTCAGCTACCTTCATTCGAACGATGTCACTCAGCAACCACCATTCGGTAAGCCTAGTCCAGTATAGCTATTTCGAAACAAGATGAGGGATTTGACTTATTCATGGAGGTCAACGTCAAAGTGAGGGGGTTCAGAATTGCTTCACTTCAAGTTCCATCGCGAGTTAGCCCTAGTCCTCTAAGAGATTGCTTCGAGTCAATCGCACGGTGACCACCGTTCGACCATCCTGGATCGGCATTTGCCGATCGGTGTATCTCGCTTGGTGTGCTTGGTTCGGTATACAGAGGTTGTCTACTATGCGTCGAGTTACCTTGTCTTTAGGCATGTGCAGGGAGTCCAACCTATCTTTGTTTATAAATAGAGGGGCATGGGCGCGTAGTCTAAAGGGACCTTTTATCGAGAACACGGGAGACTCTGCCATTTTCAAGAATCCTTTCTTTTCCTGGTTGGGTATGGATTGTATCTGTATTCAATTATTTAAAGAAGTAATAAAGATTACGATCAAAGTGGACGTAGGCTGTTACGCCGAACCACTATAATTCTGGTGTTCTCGTTTTTTACCGTTCTAACTACATTCTATTGTGATAGTCCTCTATTTTAATTTACCTTCTTCATTAATCTCTCTACACAATCCTACTTAAGGTTGTTAGTGACCAATTTTGGTGCTAACATTTTGGTGCTTTCACTAAGAACTGCATTCTCAAGCTGTTAGGATCTACTTTACCGCTACTGGATTGAAGAAATCATCCAAAGAAGATCCAAGTTCATTCACAAGAAGTTCATAGATTCTATTCAGAGTTCCTACCAATAACTCTATAATGGGAAGACCGCGTACCAGATCAGCCTCTCACAATGCAGATGTCAGTGAGAGCGCTAGTGTCCACTAAGAAGGACCCAACAATCAACAAGCTAATCCAGATGCAGGGATCGCTACCACCCTACACCAAACAGAAGTGTCACCAGAATGGAATTCAACGAGCTGATGAGAGAACTCGTGGAAAGTAGGAGACTGCTTCATGTGCAAATTCAAGTGAACGCCATCCTCATGACTCAGCTTACTCAACAACAGCATCAAGATGCTGGAGGAAGTCCCGTTGCGTACTCCCCGTCCGACAGCTCAGCTTCATCTGATGAACCACCCAGGCGTAGATGCCGTAGAACTGAAACAACGCAAACAGGTGCAAATGAACGATCCACCAGGGAAGGTCCAGGCTTCCTACCTAGAGCCATGGCCCCTCATTTACAGTAGGATAATTGCACTCGTGTTTGAACATGAAACTAAGGATCTGGCTCACGAGTGGAAGCTGGATGACCGGTTCACCAAGGTCATAATGAAGCAGGTCCCCAGGACGCGCATTTGGTAGATTGCCAACCGGGGATACACCAACCGGAATAGTGCTACAGGACAGATTCCACCTTGCCACCTTCCATACAAACCCCAAATCTATCAGCTAAGGTCAGACAGCAAATCAGGCAAAACTAAGGCTTATCTAACGATGATTGGGGCATATCTAGGAGTCATACTCCATTCACAGATGCTATCCTACAGGATGGGTACCTAGAAAGTTTGATATGCCGACTATTCCGGCCTGCAAAGGGAAGACTGATCCCCGACAGCATGTAATGAGATATGAGTGGATGAAGGAACCCATTAACTATTGATAAAGTGGTCATAATTTCTTTAATTTGTAATTAATTTGGATAAAAGTATAAATGGGTTTGGGAAAGTAATGTTAATAAAATCCTAATGTGTAAATTGTTTTGATATTTGCTATTGATCGTAAGATTAGTAAAAATCTATATCTTGGCATATTTCTATTGGACATTTTTTTTCAAATTATTCTTGTCTATGCCATCAAATGGTCAGGTGAGTTAAAATAGTTAGATTAAAACGATGATACGTTTTATTTGAAACAAAAGTCTGAAATATATTCCCATATTTAAATATTGTCACCTAAATAATAAATTGTTTATTTTAAACAATTTACCTTTTTAGATTTATTACTTGGATTCGAAGAGACCAGAATCGGATATCTGTATTATCCAGAACCGCTTCAATCTAATAATCACTATGAACCTTAACAGGATTATTTTAGAGTTTAATATGCTGGAATTGGATTAATTTCACAAATTCAACTTTTTTAAATAAGTAACTATACTTTGACATCATATAATATAGATGGATCTATGTAAAGGTGTTTTGGTTATAATAAGATAAAAACTCGTCGTATTTGTACAAGTTACCTTTGTTTTCAAAAGATTTTATAACTTAAGTATTTCAAATTAAGTGTGTTTTACTCACGCTGGTTTCCAGCCTGACTCAGGTGTTACTTTATTGTAATGCTTAGGTCAGACCGAGTATTACAGTTTTCAGGATATGACGCTTTGGAGCTCAGGAGACGAGATGGATGGTAGAGACATATTTTATGTATTTTACTATATTCCATTATGCACTATAGGCCGTATATTCAATATTCAAGGACAAGTTATTATAACTATCCAGATTTGTATATCGATGATTGTACTCTGATAACTTGCATATATATAAATAGTTACAGCTTTTCATTGTATGTCAATGATTGTGAGATTTTATGTTTTATTCTAGTTTCTTCTTCTATCTCCATTTCTTCTTAAACCATAACAACCTGGTATCTCCAGCACTCGATTTCTCGGACTCTATACAGTGGATGTTTATTGTTGTCTAACATTTTTGGATGTAGGGAAAATAGGTTGGAGGGATCCAATTGGATTCCTCAAATATATTAATATTTTTCATACATACATACATACATACATACATGCATACATACATATATATATAATGCTGGATTATTGTGTGTTGTAAAATTTAAATGTTAAAATGGCATGGAAATAAATTTTAGATATACTAAATACATAAATATTTTTTGGATTTTTTAAGGAATTGAAAGGATATTTTTGAAATAAAAAATGTATATCAAAAATCGTGTTATTTAAACAAGATTGGGTTGAATATGAAATGGTAAATTTTTGATCATATTAAATAATGAGGAAAAATAATTTAAATGGACAATTTAAAATAAATTATATAAAGAACTTTTTAAAAGACTGGATTTTAAAATAATATTCGAAAATATAGAAAGAAATTGAAATCGATATTAATAATAGATTGGTTAAGTAAAATGATTTATAAGAAACTGAATTATAAAATTGGAACTTTATAAATGAGATTATTTTAGTGGAACTCAAAAGGAGTTATAAATTTTTTTTATAAATGAAGTTGTAAATAAAGTAAAGTGATATCGGATGATAAATTTGGAATATAAATGTAAGGAAAGAATTTATATCGGAATATGGAATTAGAGTGGGGTAAAGATAGTGGATACCATTTTAATGTGAAGATGGTTAAGGAGACCTAAATGTGAGTGATGTGATGGAAATCGAGAGTTTTAAATTCTTAGTATTTAATTTAATAAAATCCTAATTTTTTTTCTTAAAACCTATTTTAAATAATTATTTGAATATGACTTAAAAATGAAATATTATTATTTTCTTTAAAATACCTATATATATATATAGGTCTGAAATGTTTTAAAATTTATCTGTAAACCTTCTCGTAAGCCTGAAAAATGGGCTATTCAGTGAATATAATTTGTAATAAAATTCTTAAGTGGAATTGGGAAGAAAAGTTAGAAAATTCCGAAGTAGTTAAATAAAAGTAGACTTTGAAAAATGAAATAGAATTCGTTAAAAAAGGTTGAAGAGAAATTGGGATTATAAGCAAGTATAATTGGTTTTGAAAATATTAAGCGAATTTATAGAATTTGTTGTAAACTAGTCAAGGAGTTTACAATTAAAATTGTAAATGATTTCTAGAAAATAAAAAGGAAATGTTCGGCGAAAATAAAAGGAATTTGGAAACTACTTTCAAAATGTCGAAGCATAGGAAGAAATCTCTTGTAAAGATATTTTGAAATAAATTTTGGATAGAATAATTTGTATTTTTCGTTGGGAATTCCTCGGAATAAATCGTCGCATTTTCCTTCGCTTCTTTATGAAAGATATCCAATCAATCAGAATGGAGGTTAAAGAGGGTCATTTTCCTCATCATATTCTTTATATGGAAATCAGAGGCCAAGGAACCATCCCCTTGACTCGTAATGATGAGAATATGATTCCACGAGAAATTGAACAAAAAGCTGCCGAATTGGCCTATTTCCTATGCGTACCAATTGAAGGTTTTTGAATTTTCATCAAAAGGAACAAATTTGTTCGGATTTATCCAATTGAGATATTCGGATAATACAAAATCCTTTGTTAACTATTATTTTCGTTCATGTTATTATATGTGAAGTTTGAATTTGTTCAAAAACATGGTTGGACATATACTATAATGGACAAACAAACCAATTGAAACTTTCTTATAGCAATGATCCACGATATTTGTCTCATCCACCTAGTAACATCTATTAAATATTGTCTAAGTTTAAAAACACTTAACATACCATGCTTATATATTTTTTAAGCGCTCTTCAAATTGTTTATAGGGTTCATAGTTGTGATTTTCTTTCTAAATTTTATTGTTTGATAAAAGGCCTAATGATTATTTATGGAGGTGTATTGATAGTTAAATAACCGACTTTTAATTTTGGCCAAATTCGTTAATCGTTTCGAAGAGACCTGGATCAGACCTAGTTATCCAAAAACAACTTCGATCCAGTTTGGATGTTGCGAATAAATACCGTGAAGATGATGAAGATGGTGATTCGATTTGTCCAGACCTAGAAAAACTTGTATGGACGAATGCCATCAAAACATCGTCATTGGAAGACGATGAACATTCTAGGTAAAATTGTTCTTGAAAGGAAACGCTTAGCCTCGAGCCTCATCAACTAGGAATGACTAAAATAGGGGAGATTCGGCAAGGCTAACTAGGTCGCACCCAGGTAGGGTACGTTATCACCTTTGTGGATGTCCTCAGAAAACCTATCATTTATGGATATGGTTGTGTATGGTAGGAGCACTCGGTGTAAGGATGAGGAGCGCTCGGTGTAAGGGTGGGAACACCCGGGGTGATAACATATTTGGTTTATCCAGGTAAGGGGTAGGCCGATCTTGTGTAGCAGGGGATCGTAGCATGGCCCTAGGTACATTGTTCTAGAGGTGTGATGTGATGGACGGTACCCCAGTGGCACAATCATTCGATGGGATCCGTTCTCCAATAAGCACCACACGGTTTTGACTATGCCCAACTATGCTGAAACGTGTGATGCAAGCATTTCAGCTATTCTCTATTTACTTTATGTAGACACTATTATAATATTTGATTATTTTGATAAAAATCATTTTAATTATTGTAAGGTAAAAGCCGTCGTGTTTATGTGTGACGTGGTCTTACGAGATACCTTTGTTTTCAAAGGATTTTGAAAAGTTAATAATTCAAATTGAGTGTTTTTCTCACACTGGTTTTCCAAACTGACCCGGGTGTTATTTTATTCTAATACTTGAATCAGACAACGTATTACAGATTCAAGTTAAAGTGCTATGGAACTCAAGAGATGAGCTAGATGATTTCAGACATATATCGCGTACTTGGCTATTTCCGCTGTGTGTGTGGACAATTTATTATAACCGTCCAGATTTAATGTAATGATTTTGTGCTCTAATGATTGTAAGTATTAAACAGTTAGAGATTCTTTGTATAAAAATCTGTTATCATATATTATAATTTGTTCCACTGCGATTGTGAGATTCTGTGTTCTTTTTCTTCTACCTTTTTCTTCTTCACCCTTATTGAACTGGTATTTCCAGCACTGGTTGCTCGACATAAAATACAGTGGACGTATTGATTTCGATTTTCAAGGGTCGAAAATCCTCGTTTTAAAACCATATGACGCTTACTAGAGAATGGATTTCATCCGAATGACTAGACACTGGGGTACCACCTGTCACAGTACATGCCTAGAAACACTGTACCGAGGATCACGCCAGGATCTCTTGCTATACAAGATCGGACTATCCCCAACCTAGATAGATGGAATGTGCTATCACCCAGGTGTTCCCACCCTCTTTCGAGGTCCTTCCATATAGCGTAGTAATAATATCCGAGGTTATCTAGAAAGGTGATAAACATACCCTAATTGGATGCTACCCACTTAGCCTTACTGCATCCCCCTGCTTTTCAGTCATTCCGGGTTGATGAGGCTAGAGGCTACGATTACCATTTAGGGATTTTCACTTAGAATGCTCATTGTCCCCCAATGACAGTGTACTGATAGCATTCATCAATACAAGTCAGTTCCCGATCCGGATGGAACTGAGAGCACTACTCCTACTACATCCATTTTGGAATCACCCTCAGGATTAGTAGCGATTAGCCCTTGCACTTCACTGCTCCATCTTCGACTCCATTCTCTTGTATTCATTTCAAAACATACTCATTGGATCGAAGTGGTTTTTCGGATAACTTATCTGATCCCGTTCTCTTCGAAACGACTTTTGATATTTCCTGGCAAACTCAACTCTGGTTCTTTAGGAAACAAATAGATGAATAGAAGATCGGTGATCACCTACTAACCATTGGTGGACGGATTCCCTTATAACGTCCTAGAAGAACGAAATGAGTTTATACGTACAGTATAGCACCTCGAATGGTAACTGTACCATATAATTCTCGTGCTTCTTCTAGATATTTCCAAAGTTATATTTAGGTCCAGATTTGATAGTCGATTATTTAACTATCAAACAAACAATAAATTCAACCGAACACTTCATTTCACTGAAAAACACCAAGTCTTGTTTAACTTAAATTTTGAATAAATTAAATCACTTTATCAAAGGTCAAGTACTTATCTTATCGAATTCAGTCTATTCAAAAATTATCTTTTTCAAAAATATTTGAAACCCTTTATAAAATAAACGTGGAAAGTGTCACTGTGGGATCAAATCATGGATCATAACTCAATGTTTACGTCCTTATCCTAAAGAAATTCAAAACTTAACTGCAAGCACCACTGCCTCCGATTTACGCCACGCGAGTATACCCTACTCTCCGGAAACTTCATTTAAAAAATTTCAAAATAATACTTATTGAGATTCCTATAATAAATTTTTTCCAAGTTAACTTTAAAAAAATACTTTTTAATAAAAGCTATTATATAATATATTAATATTGTATAGATTATCCCTTTTAAAATAAAAATATTGATTTATTCTTAAATAATAAATTGGCCTTCTATGAACTTACTTAATCAAATATTTAAAAATACTTAAACCATTTTTAATCAACTAAATAATTGGATCGATGTCGTCTTTCTATACAGTGTACGGATCGTCACTCGTCTTTCCAAAGAAGTGTGACTCTAGCTCAACGACCAGGCGATTTTCGACCCCCAAAAATCGACACTAATACGTCCACTGTATAGTGCCGAGCAATCGAGTGCCGAAAATATCATGTTGTTAGGGTTTAAGAAGGAAAAAAGATAAAGGAAGAAATGGAAACAGCACAGAATCTCACAATCGCAGCGGAATAAAATATAATATACCATAACAATATTTTATACAAAGGGAAGTTGTGACTGTTAATACACATTCAAGTTATCAGAGTATAATCATCAACAGTAAATCTGGACAATTGTAATAACTTGTCCTCAAATGCTGACTGTACAACCTATAATACACAGCGGAATATAGTTAAATACGTGTAATACATCTCTGTCATCCAGCTCGTCTCCTGAGCTCTAAAGCGTCCCTACCTGAGAACTGTAATACTCGTTCTGACCCGAGCATTACAATAAAGTACCACCCGAGTCAGGTTGAAAACCAGCGTGAGTAAGCCCACTTAAATTGAAATATTTAAGTCATGAAAATCTTTTGAAACAAAGAGAGCTCGTCAACACGACGAGTTTTTATCTCCTTATAACCAAAAACACTTTTCAGAAGTCCATCGACATTTTTAACAATGTCTAGTTACGTATTAATTATTTAAATGATCAAATTTATTAAATTTGTCCAATTCCAGCATATTAACTTTACAATTCAATAACCATAAATGTTCATAGTGATTATCAAATCGAAGTGGTTCCGGATAATGCTGATATCCGGTAGCAGTCTCTTCGAATCCAATCAATAAATTTAAAAAGAGTAAATTGTTTAAAATAAATAATTTATATTTTAGGTGATAATATTCACATATGGGAATTTATTTCAAATGCTTGTCTCTGATAAAACGCATCATCATTTTTTTCTAACTATTTTAATCGGTCTGACTATTTAATGGCACAAACAAATATAATTTAAATAAACATCCAATAGAGTTAGACCAAGATATAGATCATTAATTAATTTAACGACCAGTAACCAATATCAAAACAATTTACACATCAAGATTTAATTTACCTTGATTAACCGTATCCATTTATATTTAAATCCAAATTAATTACAAACTAAAGAGATTATAAAAGAATTTATTTTTAGTTAATTAAAATTTAACACCCTATTTACTACCTAAATTTGTTAATTTATATAAGTTCTTAAGTCAAATAGTAATACAATTAATTATCCATTTTTAATTATAAAATATCGTTAAACTTTAAATCACGGGAAACCCACAATACCAATTTATAATGCCGGTTAATAGGATTGAGGAGTAAAAATCTTCATGTGGGGTTGCGTTTTAAAATGAAAATAAAATACAAGTTTAAATAACTTAATTTATTATATAGAGAAAATATAAATTCTTTTCCTTTAGAGAAAATAAAATGAAAATATCCCTTTTTCTTTCTCCAATTTTTTCCTTTCCTTTTCCTTTTTCCTTTCTTTCTTTCTTACCTTTCTTCCCTTTCTTTCTTTCTTTCTTTTTTATCTTCTCTTTTTCTTCCTTTTCTTCCTTTTTTCTCTTGTCTTTCTCTTCCTTTTCTTTCTTTTTTCTCTTTTCTTTTTCTTTTTTTCCTTTCTCTTCCCTAGGTCCATAACCGACCTACTCTTCTTCCATTTCATCTTTCTTTCCAGTTTTCCTTTGTTCTTACTTTATCCCTCCTTCCGTTTGAACTGCCCAGACGTATACGAATGAGTGCATGTGCATGCTTATCTCTGCCATCAACTACATCGCCGACTGACCCCCCAAATCACCCTCGACCCTTCCTAACCATATTCCTCCACCTGGAACCACAAACGAGACCATCGTTCAAAAATCGAACACCCAACCCAAACCTAGAAATTCCTTGTACCTGCTAAACCACCTCACCATGCCACCTCTAGCCACCAACACCTACCAGACTTCATCCCTAACTTTGCCACAACTCCAACTTTCCCTTAGGTGTGCAGCCCCCTCCTTTTCCCTCGACACCGCCATTCCTCCCAACCAGAAACCTAGGAAACCACCCGACTAAACCCTAAAATCGCCTCTACCAGAGAAACCATCCAATAATAAAATCAACCGCTATTTTTCGTGGATTCTCCAACACCTAAGCCTCCTCCTCGCCATGATGAACCACCCCATCGATTCGATGCTGAATTTTTGCCAAAAACCAATCTCTAGTCATCTTCCATTCTCTCCCTCTACACATGATTTAAAATCACCAAACCAACTTTAAAATTCATGATTTTCATCGATGAATCCAATCATGTAAACCATTTCCTCTATTATGATGCTTGGACTTTTACCAACTAGACCCGTCCACTGTAAAATGGAATATTCTTGGCCTCTGCTAAATGAAATCGAATGAAAATAATTTTTAAATGATCTTCATTCGAAAACAAAAATTTTATTTTTGGAATCTTGTTTAAAAATTGAGTGTCTGACTCGGGTGTTATTTTATTATAATGCTTGGGTCAGACCGAGTATTACAGATTCAGGCTAAATGCTTTGGAGCTCAAGAGATAAGCTGGAGGAGTTCAGACGTGTATCACGTACTTGGTTATTTACATTGTGTAAGGACAAGTTATTATAATTGTCCATTTGATGTATTAAATTTTTGTACTCGAATAGTGGTATGTACATTAACAGTACAATTCTTGTATTTAAAAGCTATCATTATACATTATACTTTATTCTGCTACGATTGTGAGATTCTGTTTTGCTATATTCTTTCTTCTACCTTTTTCTTCTTCACTCTTAATGAACTGGTATTTCCAGCACTCGACTATTCGGTATTTATATAGTGGACGTATTGCTGTTAATTTTAAGGGTTGAAAATCCCCGACCGTTACATTTTGTATCAGAGCTCATACTAGGGTCAAAAATAGCCTTCGGAGGCACAATCTTGGATTTCGACGAAACAAGATCTATTTGATCCGTAATAGTGCATTATTAATGGATTTCAAATTTCGCAGCGTTTGGAGTTATCATTTGGCCGTACGGTATATAAACGCGCTGAAATTTATATTGAAAATTCAATATAATAATTGGGTCCAAAAGGCTATTTTCTCTATACGATCGAATTAGGACATGAAATTTTTTCCATTGCATTCGGAATAGGGGTATAACATTATGAATGCCTAGTGGCATGCCTCGATGGGAGGTCATGATTTTTAAGCTACGAATTTGAGACAATTTAAATTTTAAATTATATATATATATATATAATTGACTATTTTCACATCAGCCACTTTTCTTTTCCATCAAACCACTGTGGTTTTTTCCTCCACATGCAAGGATCACATCTTCTTTATTATAAATCATGCACACGTTCTTTTCCTTCCTATCAATTCAAATCAGAGAAATTACGCTACTGTTTCATTATAAATCACGAGCTTCCCTTGCATCTTCTTCCGTTCAAACTATTCAAAGTCACTTAGATAAAATTTCCCCCTCTTTCAATTCAAAATTGAGCATGAAATCGAATCCATATCGAAAACCCAGTTCAGATTAAAAAGAATGAAACCGAGCATCCCTTCGTTCTTAAATTTAAAAAAATGTGTTCGCGCTGCTCGCGAGACATTGGAATGTGTTGAGTTGGATCGTGTGCAGGTATGATGGGAGGTTGAACATGAGGTCGTGGCGACACCAGGGTCACATGGACCTGAACGACAGAAAGCGGCAACGGCGATGAGGGAGCACGTGGACGTGGAACTCGTGGCATTTGTTATATGGTTTTGGCAAGTCGCGATTTGATTCGCGCACATGTGGGCTAGTTGGAAGATGAGCGATATTGGGTTTAGAGTTTGCAATGGCGAGGTTGGAGGGGGTTCGTGGACTTGGAGGTCATGTACGCAGAGGAAGGTGGTGGGAGGTCGGGAATGAAGTGAGACATTGATGTATAAGACAACTTTATTTTTAATTAAATTTAATAAATATATAAACATATATATAGTTAAGGGAAAAATGTATATACACATTTTAATTTACATGTTAATTTAAAATATGTATTACGGTAATTAGGATATATACATATATACACACCATATTATGGAATTGAACATTTATAAATGGCATATTTTATTCATACAAGGTTCGATCGGAATGGAAAAAAAAAGTTGAGAATGAGTCGTAGCTAGGAATTCAAATTTAGTTGAATGCTGTTCAATTCATATTTAAAATTTGGACATTCGACTAATTAAAAATCAAGGTGAGAACTTCTCGCTCATTTAGATTACCGTTTTTAATTTAAATATTTAAATTTAAATTATTGGATGTTGATTGGACTGATAAATTTATAATTATCGGTTGAATGAATATATATGTAATGGTATATATATTAGTATTGGAGTGATATTATCGCATACACACACACACACACACACACACACACACATATATTGCAAATGAGACCCTATGCGCCCCATATAATATCGGATGACTCTATATACCGCGATATCCCCCTCGAAGTGGGATTGGTATTTTTATCATTGTCTAACATCTATGCATGCAGGAAATATACATCTATGCATGCAGGAAATATAGGTTGCAGAGATCCAACTGGATTCCTTAAATATATTAATATTTTTCATATATGTAAAATGCTAGATTATTGTGTGTTCTAAATTTTTAAATGTTATAATAGCATGGAAAGTAATTTTGGGCATATTAAATTTTAAAGAGATTGACTGAATAAGAAATAATGGATTTTTGATTGTATTAAATAATGCAAGAAAAATATTTTTAAATGGAGAATTTAAAATAAATTATCTAAAGGAATTTTTAAAGACTGGATTTAAGGTGATATTCGAAAAAAATATAGAAAGAAGTTGAAACCGATATTAAAAGTAGACTGGTATAAATAAATGGAATTCATAAGAAATTGAATTCATAAAATGGAGTTTATAAATGAGATTAATTTTAAGTGGAACTCATAAGAATTATAAAAATTTATAAACGGAGTTTAAAAATAAAAGAGAAGTGATATTGGATGATAATTTTGGAATATAAATTTATCGGGAGTATTTATATTGGAATATGGAAATAGGGTAAGAGGAAAATAGTATCTTTAAAATGAAGATGGTTAAGGAGACCGGAATAGGAGAAATGTAATGAAAATCGAAGGGGTTATAAACTGGAAATTTAATTATCCAGATTTGAAAATATAGTTTTAAATAAGTTAAGTTTTAAATTTTATAAAGGAAATATTTATTTATTAAACTATGTACTTTTAAAGTGAGTTAGTATTGAAATATTTCAGAAGTGAATTTTTAAAATACTCAATATCTATTTTAATAAAATCCTAAATGTTTAAAACTGCTTTGAAAAAAATAATGTTATAAGAAGTGTTTCCAATATTTTAAATATTATTTGAAAATGTATTAAAAAAACAAATTATTATTATTTATTTAATTTCTTATTTTTATTTGCGTATGTATATATATAAAGTTTTGAAATTGTTTTAAATTTATTTATAAACCTTCTCGGAAGCCTGAAAATGGGATTATTTAGTAAATATTGTTCATAAGAGAATTTTAAATAGAACTGGGGAGAAAAGTAAGAAAATTTCCGAAGTAATTAAATAAAAGTAGGGTTCAAAAAATGAAATATAATTCATTAAAAGAAGTAGAAGAGAAATTGGAATTATAAGCAAGTATAATTGGTTTTGAAAATATTAAGGGAATTAATTAAGGAATTCTAGAATCTATAGAATTGGTTGTAAACTAGTCAAGGAGTTTACAAATAAAATTGTAAATGATTTTGAGAAAAGAAAAAGGAAAAAAAGGAATATTTCCAAGTTTTGAATGTCAAATGAAGAGGGAAAAATATTCTAAGTATTTGGAAGGGTTGGGAATGTTCCATGAAAATAAAAGGGATTTAAGAACCATTTCCAAAATGTTGAAGTATGGGAAGTAATATCTTATAAAGATATTTGAGATAAATTTTGGAAAATTTATAACAAGGCCTGATGATTGTTTATAGATGTGTATTGATGGTTAAATAACCGACTATTGATTTTGGCCAATTTCGTTAATCGTCTCGAAGAGACCGGGATTTGATTTAATTATCCAAAAACCACTTTGACTTGGTTTGAACATTATGAATGACGAAGTTGATGAAGATAGTGATTTGGTTTGTCCAGACCCAGGACAACTTGTATGGACGAATGCTTCCAGAACATCGCCATTGGAGGACGATGAGCATTCTAAGTAAAACTGTTCTTGAAAAAAGTAATGCTTAGCCTCGAGCCTCATCAACCGGGAATGACTAAAATAGGGGAGATGCAGCAAGGCTAAGTGGGTCGCACCCAAGTAGGGTATGTTATCACCTTTCTAGATGTCCTTGGAAAGCTATTATCTATGGATATGGGTGTGCATGGAAGGAGCACTCGGTGGTAAGGGTGGGAACACCCAGGGTGATGACATATTCGGCTTATCCAGGTCAGGGGTATGCAAGTCTTGTGTAGAAGGTGATCCCGGTGTGGTTCTCGGTACATGGTTATAGAGGTGTACTATGGTAGGTGGTATCCCAGTGGCCCAGTCATTCGATGGAATCCATTCTCCAATAAGCGTCGTACGATTTTGATTGTGCCCAACTATTCTGAAACGTGAGATGCAAGCATTTCAGCTATTTTCTATTTACTTTCTATAGACACTACTATAATATCAAAGGATTTGATACAAAATCGTTTTGGTTATTGTAAGGTAAAAACCCATTGTGTTTGTTCTTACGAGATTCCTTTGTCTTCAAAGGATTTTTGAAAAGTTAATAATTCAAATTGACTGTGTTTTCTCACTCTAGTTTCCCAGACTAACTCGGGTGTTATTTTTTTATAATGCTCGGGTTAGCCCGAGTATTATAGATTCAGGTTAAATGCTATGGAGCTTAGAGATGAGCTGGAGGAGTTCAGACGTATATCACATACTTGGTTAGTTCCGCTATGTGAGGACAAATTATTATAATTGTCCATTTGTGTATTGAATTGTCGTACACTGGTAGTGGTATGTATATTAAGAGTATAGTTCTTGTATATAAAAGCAGTCATTATATATTATACTTTGTTCCATTGTGATTGTGAGATTCTATGTTGCTCTATTCTTTCTTCTACCTTTTTCTTCTTCACCACTAATGAACTAGTATTTCTGGCACTCGACTGTTCGGCATTTTATACAGTGGACGTACTGATGTCGATTTTCGAGGGTATCTCAAGTTCAAAATCCAAAGTTGTTATATTCAAATTTTCGAAACTGAGAAAAGGAAGATCGAATTTTAAATTTGGTTCCACACCCTCAAAAGAATTGAAATTCAACTCAATTGCTGTCCTTTTAACAACTTCGTTAAGATTTTCATTTACTATTTCAAAAATTGTTATTTGAAAATTGATAATTCTGATAAAAGATGGATTATCACTTGACTCATCACATATTGAAATTTGATTTTGTTTTTCACGTTGTTTCATATATGTTTCGAATAACGAACCCGTGTGATCATCGTAAATTTCGTTCGTTTTCTCAATAAAATCTAATTTGTAGTTTTAAATTGAAAATTTTCGATTTGGATTTGCTGAGAACAAAAAAATTTCAATCCTTACGTAGTCGAGATTATTCCTATTGCCAAATTCGTTTGAAAATTTATTTGCATTTTCAATTTGAATATGAAATTCATTTTGGAGTTCGAAATTGAATTGCATGGGTTATAATCGAAATCGTTTGAATTTTGAATTGAATTCAAATTTTGCAATCCTTGACTCGAGTTATTACACAAATATGAATTATACAAATCATTTATCTCTCGATTTTGTTGTGTAGAGGGTTCGAGTAAAGACGAAATCATTTTCAATGCTTTTTTAAAGATTTGAGCGTTGACCATCATTTTGAAAATTTTGTTGTTCGAAATTCGAATTATTTGCATAATAGTTTTCATTAAAATATCCACAAAAATTTGGAGTGCAATTATATGGATTATATTGATTTTCACAACTATCATAAAATTCAAGTGAATATGGAAATTCAGACATTTTCAAGAATGTTTTTGGTTTTTTTGTGTAATGGAAAAGTATTCACAAAGAATTTTTTTGGTTTTTTTATAAAGGAAAAATATTTACAAATAGAATTTATTTTTCAAAAGGGAAATTGATTTTTTTTGGCTTTTCAATTTTTTTTCCTTTTGTTTTTTGGTGAAAGGGTTTTATAGTTTTTTTTGATTTTTGAAATTTCAAAGAAAAAGGATTTAAAAATTTCAAAAAAAAGGAATATTTACAATATTTTTAGTTTGGGATTTTGATTTTTTTTTAAATATGCATGAAGTAATACAACTATATGAATGCAAGGGTCTAATTACAAATGATTTATCCCAACTTAACTCAAAATTGTATAGTCGCGCATTGTCTTAAATAAACAAGATAAGTTTTAGCCAGGTAACAGGAAGGGATTATTGGTGCACTACGAATCAGCATAGCAATGCGGCCGAAGGTTTAAGTATCTTTAGAGGAACAACCAGTATAATATTTACGAATCACCATAATATTTATAAATGGTTATTGCTCTGCCGTAGCCTAGACATCGAGAAATTAAATTGTTTAAAGAAGACAACTTTTCAAAATACAATTAAGTGTTATTGATTTCTAACTATTATTATTAATCAAAATTCTAGAATGAAATGCAAAAAAGAAATTAAACGTGAACTAACAATGCAACTACGAATGGGTTTTTATTTTTGTTTTTAAATATTTTTTTTTAAATGCAAGCAAACAACAATGCAAGACAAATAAAGACAATAGATAGGGGTTAAAATCAGCAATTTTTTTAATGCAGGAAAGCAGATATTATGGCAAGCGGTTCTTCTTCTAATCTGCTTTGGCAACCTGAAAATAAAAATAAGATATATACAAGTTCTTTTTTTTTTCTTTTCTTTTTTAAAGAAAGAGATGATCAAAACCTAACCTTAAACTAACTAAGAAAAAAAATTGAAAACAAATTGCACACTTCAACCCGGCCCAATTGAATGAAAAGAACTAAAACAAATTAAAAAAACTTCTCTACTAAAAGTAACCGAAGTAACTACAGCAAACAACAGAAATCTTAATCTTCCAAAAATCTTCATATCGAAAATTTTCGCAACCTAATTTTACAAAAATAACAATTGAATTAGTATTAGCAACTGCTTTCGTTGTGGTTCAAGGTGAAGTCAGGAATCGCATACATGGGCGTAGCGCTGTGGATGCTGTTGAAGTGGAGGTTGCTAAGTTTTAGGGTTGCTGAAGTTGTCAAATGAAGTGGTTAGGGCTCCGATTGAAGATTGAGGTGGATTTTGAGTTTGAGGAAATGGCAATTGGTGATGACTTTGAAGAGGTAGGTGGTTCGATGTTTGCTGGAGTTCCCAGGTTGGTAGTGTGTACGCGAGGAGCGATTGAGACTTTGGGTTCTTGGGGTTGGAGATGGATCGTGGTGGTTACTAGATTACTCGATTTAGGTTGTGGGCGTTACTCCGAGTCGATGTGTTGATGGCAGGCGTGAGTTTAAGGGGAAGCAGCAGTTAGCAGTTGATGGTGATGTGAGTGCTGTTTGGTATATTGGTGACGTGCAGTGTTGGATGGAGCAAGGCACTGGGTTGTCGACTGACGTTGAATGATCAGTGCAGGCCCCGACAACAAAACAAGGGAGTATCTGTGGATGATTTTCGGTAGGTGGAAGGAGACGCAGCAGTTTGGAGTTTTATTTTGTGTTTTTGTGGTGAGTTTGTTGAAGTGTAGTCAAACAATGGAAGGTGGATCAGTGATAGGGAAGGCAGAAAACGGAGATGGTGGCAGTAGTTTTGTGAGGAGTTTAAGTAATAGTGAAGTCTGTAGATGGCTGTAGATGATTTGGTTTATGATGAGCTTGGGGTTAACAAGTGGCTATGGTGCATAGTAGTGAGGAGTTGTAGTGTAGTTTTGACAAAGGAAGATGATGATAGATGTTGTTGAATGTATTGGTTTAAGTTTAAGTAGTTTTGCTGTTTTGGTCAGGTGATGAAGGAAGTTCAGTGTTTTGTTGTGGCGGAAGTTGTCACTGCTATTGGGTTGTAGATGTGTCGATGGTAAGGCAGAGTTGACAGTTGATGATACTGGAGGAGGAAGTGGGTATGATGCACTGTGAAGTTGTTTGAATGGCCGAGGAGATGTTGGCTTGTGAAGATGTTGAAATGGTGAATGGTGGAGGAAACTGTAAAACTATAGTGAATGGTCGATGTTAAGGCTGTTGTGGTATATTATCAGAGAAGTGATGCTGGGGTGTCTAATATGTCCAGTGGTGATTGCAGGAAATGTTGCCTTGTGAAGATGTGTTTGGCACAGTGAAGATGGTGATTGATGACTGGTTTCTTGCTTGTTCTCTTGGTGGTATATTTCAATGATGGTGTAGAAGTTGTTGTGAATGATGGTGAAGGTATAGTAAGAGTTTGTTGAATGGCAGCGCTGTTAGAAATGGTTGGTGGCAGAAGTTTGATGAAGTGTTAGATAGTGTTGTTGGAGGTGGAAGACAGTGCAATAAAGATGAGGTTGTAGTCCACTGTGACTGTGATGGTTTGGTTTAGTCAGCAGTGCATTGTGTGCACTGAAGCATTAAGGTGGATTGGGAAAGATTGTGCAGTAGAGTTATTTAGAAGTTAAGAGGTGGCACTATGTAGAGGAAAGTGGAGGAACACAGAATGCAAAATTGTAAATAGAAAGGGCAAATGCAAAAAGAAATTGTAAAAAAGAAAATTGTAAATGCAAAATGAAATGGAAAATATATTTCTTTTTGTTTTTTTTTTAAATTTCTATGTCGATGATTTTTTTTTTTAAGTTGAAATGCAAATGAAAATGGAAATAGAACAACCATGAACACATAAGAAAAAAATCAAACAACAAACACATAATTTCTTTTAATGCAAATACACACACAAAATAAAACACACAAAAATCGAACGAAAAATAATCCGAAGAATGAAAAACCAAAATCAAAAAAACTCCCCGACAATGGCGTCAAAAACTTGCTCGGACGGCTACAATTCTATGAACTAGAAAATAGTCGGACAAATTTTGTAATAAAATAACTACAAGCGCACGGTGTACGAATGTAGCACGTATGCGAGTACGGGTCGATCCACAGGAAATTATAAATTTTAAAATTCTATTCAATCAAATTAAACCAAAGTCAAATGATTGTTAACTGCTAAAAAATTGTAAAAACAAATTAAAACTAAAGAGAATAAAAATATGAGATTAAAAGCAATTCAGAGGCAAATTCCCTCTCATGATCACATAAATCAACATAATGAAATTATGATCTCTTTCTGGTCTTTGTGAGTTTAGTTGATGCATTTATCATAAGCATGACCTAATTGTGTTATCAATTAACACACTTAAACCATCAAACTTTAATGCACCCTCTAACGTACTTACTAACTTCAATGAAAATGTTATGAAATTAAAATTAGAATCTATTTAAACATGACTTATTAACTATTGAATTAGAAACATAACCATCAAATTTTGATTCTAAATCCACTTCCATTACCATGATCATATGTAGACGAAGAGGTAATTAGGTATTCATATGACTAAGCATAGCCTATTTGTTTTGAACAACATAAGCTATCATACTCAATATTAAACACAAAACACAAACATCCAACTTTCTATTAAGCATAAAAGAAACATAACATCAAAATGTTGCATCTACATGATTCAAGAGAGCTTCATTACCCCTAAATTATAGAGATTAGCCTCTCATTCGTGTTATCATATCAACACAAGTAGAAAGCAACATGAAATAAACAAAACAACAAGAAAAGGAAAATGAAAGCTAATGGAAAAGAAACTAATCTTATTGCATAAAATAAAATCTACACTATCAGCATGGAAAAAAAATGAACATGTAAATAAAAGGAAACACTAATTAACATTGCATAGAAAAAAAGAAAAAGAAAAATACATGAAGTAAAAATGGCTAAGTAGCCATGAAAAGAGAAAGAGAGCATTTTTTTATTTTGATTCTAAACTAAACTAAAGAGAGACTAAGGAAGAAGAGTGTTACATGAACATAACGGGTTATTTATACAAGCATGAAACTCTAATCCATAATTTGGGGAATTCCCAAACTACCTTTGAGATAGTGTGGAGGCCAAGTAATCATTAGCTTCTACTAATCATCATTTAAGTGTACATGAAGCCATTAATTTCATAAGCATGTGCATTAGCCTCTAATTTGTACATTAAGCTAGGTGGGTAGGTGGGTTCCTCCATCTTCATTCTTTTTGTATTCATTTTGTGCATCATGTGTCTTCATGAAACCACTACTTTTTGAGATCAAATTCCTGCAAAAGTATATATAAATTTCTAATTAATTTTTCTCAAAGAAATATATGCACACAGATGACAGTTTTGCCCCTAATTTGGAATTAATATGGATTTTGGTTAAGACAAGTTAAAAAACCCAATATGATCATTTATTCAATTTAATTAGATTAAATATGGTGGTAAAAATATGCATATTTATATGCACATTAGGTATAATTGTAGTGTTTGGATGATAATATTATAATCAAAACAAGATTATAAATAGTTTATATAACCAAATAGGCATTGTATAAATATGGATTATGTAGTTGAGTTAAAAACTAAGACTTGATTAAAACCGGAGTTTGGAAAATTTAATCCAGGAGATTTTTGAAATGTTTTCCAAAGCATCTTGAGATAAATAATAGTATTATTATTTTAAGATATTTGTGAATAGAAAAATGTTTTTAAATGTATTTTTGAAAGGATGTAGCACTGAAATCACTTCGGTTGCTGGAAATTAATTCCGATGATGATTACGACATCATTGGTGTTCATTTTCAAATTTCTAAGTGATGGATTGCTGTCAGGGTTGTTGTTTTAGATTGTTTTGAGGAAAAACAAGTTTTTTTCAAAATGAAACCAAAGAAAGGGCCCGCGCACGCATGAAGGATAGGGGAAGAATGAGCAAAAGGAGGTCGCGTACGCGAGTAGGCACGAGGGAACGAGAGGCGCTCGTATGGAGGAGGCTCGTCAATTGGTAGGGCGACGTCACGATGGGTGTCGCGTGATTGTCGCGATGGCATGTTCTCACGAGGAAGCTAGGGTTAGATTTGAGCTTGGGGCTTCGATATGGGAAATGGGGATGGCTCGCGTGGACTTGAGTGTGCGCTCGGTGGTGGCTTCGATTTCGACAATTATGGTGGCGTCGGGGGTGCTTCAGTGGCCGTGGAGTCACGAACTAGGGGATAGGCGATCAAAGTTGGAAATTAGAGGTTGGTCGATGGTTGTTGTGTTGGTGGTGAGGCTGGGAATGAGGGGGCATGGTCGTAGATTTTGATGGGGTTCACGATCGTTGCTCGATCAACACCATGTCGCAGGCGCTGGTGATTCGTGATGATGGAAGGAGGAGAATGAATATGCAGTAGTAGTCTGGGTTGAGGCCGAGGTTGAGCGATGAGGCATGGCTGTGACTGTTAGATGGAGGTGCGGTCGCCTGAAGGGGGTGGCGAAAGCAGAAGGCGTGAGTTTCTCTGTTGGGTTCGAGCTCGACAGCGAGGGCTTTAGGGATGCATGAGTGCACGAAGGATACTCGATCGAGTCTGTGTAAGATTTACAAATTAAACGAGTTTAAATTTTATATTAAGTTAAGTAAATCCTAGTTTAATTTATAGTAAACTCACTAATCCATATTAAATTTATACGACGTCCAACAATATATTAAAAAAGTCGAGATGGTGATGGGTTGCAAATTAAATCGAGGTGAGAAAATTCTCACTCAATTGGAATTTTCGAATTTAATTTTAAATAGTCAAAATTAAATATTGGTCGTTTGATTGAATTTAGAAATTATTATCTATTAAATGGATTATAATATTATATATATAGTAGTATAAATATTAGTAGTTGGATTGATATTCCCGCCGGTTGGAGCGGATGAGACCATATGCGTCCCACATAATAGCGGATGACCCTATATACCGCGATATCCCCCTCGAAGTGGGATTGGTTTTTATTTTATATTGTATTAACATCTGTGGATGCAGGGAAACACGTTGGAGGGATCCAACTAGATTCCTCAAATATATTGTTTATTTTTCATATATAGTAATATATGATCTGTGTAGAATAATCTACTATAGATTATTGTAATGATTTGGAATTATTGGATTCTACTATAGCACTGGCTTGAATTTTGATAATTTAAATGCTACAAATATACTTTTAAGTTTATGGAATTAAAGGGAATTTTCGATATAAAAATATTTATATTGGAATTGGGTTTATTTAAAAGAAATTGAATTAGAAAAATATATATTTGATTTTGGTTATACTTATCTATTATGACTTTTAAATGGAGATTTTAAAAATGAATTATATAAGAGAATTTATAAATGATATTCTAGAAAAATAAAAAGAGTTAAAATCGATATTAAAAATAGATTTGAAACTATAAATGGGATTATTAAGATAACGGATTTATAAATGGAATTTTATAAACGATATTGTTTTTATAAAGCAAGTAAGACTCAAGGGAGTATAAAATTTATAAACGATGTTGTAAATAAGTTAAGTGATATCAGTAGATATATTGGAAAATAAATTCGTAAGGTGAATTTATATCAAAATATGGTAAGAAAATCATAGATAGTATCTTGTAAAGTGAAAATGGTTAAGGAAAATCAAGATGGAAGTGATGTATGAAAATCGAGAGGAATTTATAAGTCGGGTTGGTTATTGAGGTTTTAAAAATATAATTTTAAGTTCTAGGAAGCTAAGTTTGTGTTTAAAAGAAAATATGATTATTTAAAACCTATAAAATTTTAAACTAGCAATGCTTCAAATACTTTGTTAAGTAGATTTCAAATATTAAGTAATTTTAATAAATTCTAAATTTTAAAATCGGCTTTGATGATTATTTGTTTAACTAAAGATGAGTTATTAATGTTATAAAAGTGTTTTCGATATTTTAAATAATTACTTAAACAAATTTTAAAAATAAATTATTAATGTTTTAAATGCTTATTATATATATATAGTTTTAAAGTAATTGAAAATTTTATTTTATAAATTCTCTCGAGATTCGAAAAAAGGGCTTATAAAGGATATGATTTTGAGGAGAGGAAATTTATTTGTGATTCCGGAGATTTTGGGAATAAGTTACGGAATAATTCTTTGAAAAATTAATATTGATAGGATTTGGGAAGGTAAGACCGATAATATTTTTCTAAGTATAGAAAATAGAAATAGGAAAATATTTCTAAGCGTTGAGGTGTTGGAAGTATCCTGTTATGGATTTATGTATTTGAAAAATAGATGTGGGGAGGAATTGATATATCTTTTAAAGATATTTTGAAAGAAAATATTTTGGGAAAAATTTATATTAAGGCCAGATGATTGCTTATCGATGTTTAATTTGATAATTAATAATCAACTATCATTATCGATCAAATTTGTTAATCGTTTCAAGGAGACCGGGATTGGATTTAATTATCTGAAAACCACTTTGATCCAGTTTAAACGTAAAGAATGAATACCGTGAAGATGATGAAGATGGTGCTTCGGTTTGTCCAGACCCAGGACAACTTGCACGGACAAATGCTATCTGAATATCGTCATTGGAGGACGATGAGCATTTATGTAAAATTTTATCTTGAAAGGTAACGCTTAGCCTCGAAGCTCATCAATCGGGAATGACTAAAACATGGGAGATGCAGCAAGGCTAAGTGGGTCGCACCCAAGTAGGGTATGTTGTCACCTTTCTATATGTCCTCGGAAAACCTATTTACTATGGATATGGTTGTGCATGGAAGGAGCGCTCAGTGGTAAGGGTGGGAACACCCGAGGTGATCACATATTCGGTCTATCCAAGTCAAGGGTAGGTCATGTGTAGAATGTGATCCCGGCGTGGTCCTCAGTACATTGTTCTAGAGGTGTACTGTGGTGGGCGGTACCCAGTGGCCCAGTCATTCGATGGAATCCATTCTCCAATAAGCGCCGTACGGATTTGCAGGCCTTTACACTTGGTATATGTTGGGTAAAGATACTTACTCGACTGCTCGGCACTCTATAATTTTTTTTTTTAAATTGATTCTTCATCTTAAATAATTGTTGTAATACATTTAGTGTCACACTTTTTCGTTGTTGGCGTGAACTGCCAAAAATGCCCATAACACCAAATCTTAATATCACTTAAAAATAGGATCTTACAATTAAATTTCTTTTACAAATTCAAAACGTTCGTATACGAATGCTATTTTATCTTAATATCACTCATAGGATCTAACAAATAAAATTCTTCTACAAATTTAAAACGTCCATCTACAAATACGATCGAAATTTAATATCACTTAAAAATAGAATCTAAGAAATAAATTATTAATTAATAATATAAATAAAAATTCAAATTTAAAATAAATAGATGTTGCAACTTAGAAATAAAATTTAAACGAACAAAAATGATTTCAATACAAAGATATAGTTAAATATTTCCATAAATCATTTTCACTTGAATGTGATAAACATATATAATTTAAAGAAAAATAATTCACGTGCGAAGCATGTGCCATTATCATGCGCGACGCATGTGACATTATTACACGTGAAGCGCATACCGTAATGCTCGTATATATAGTTTAATTGATTGACCTGTATATTGCATCAACTTTTCCCCTTCATTTCAATGTTACTGTAGATGGCCTATTCTAACATGCAATGATCACCTCTCCCTCCCTTGTAAACAACATGCATTCTTTTCCCTTTCCAAAATGAAAACCTAACCTCGTCAAAATCAAAGCAATGGTAGAAAAAGAGAAGTCTTTCCCTCATTTTTAAATTGCGAATCAACTCTAGTCCTCTCCTCAAAAAAAATAAGTTCATCAATCTTAAAAAAATAAAAAAATAAATAACAATGGACGCGAATTCTTTCATCAATCAAGAATAAAGATAAAAGAGGGAAAGCAGTTCGAAGTCAAACTTATGTCGCAAAGGAATCGAGGCAAGAGCATCAGTGGAAAAATCGATTTGAGGAGGAGGAGAGCGCAAGGTGGGAGGTCACGGTCAAGGGTTTAGGTGTACGGCAATGAGAAGCTCGATGGCGAATCTTGTTCGCAGCAGTGAAGGCGAGCGCGAGGGTGGAAGGTTGCGACGTAGGGTTGAGGCTGTGAAGATGTCGTGGGTCGTGGAATATTCAAGCTCGTTAGAAGAGGGGTGTTTCATATTGCAGCAGTAGGTAAAGGAGTAGAAAGAAGGTGACTTGATCAGCTTAGTCTGCGACGAGAAGGGTATTGATTTTTATTAATTACAACGATTATGTTAATTAATTATTTTAAACTATTCGAATGCTTAAATTTAAATGATGAAGTAGTTAATTACAAAAAAAGAAAATCATATGTTGATCCTAATTAAATTTAATTTAAATTATCTCGATATTAATAAAATTCGTAAAATTCTTATACAAGGTTTAAGTGAAAGAAACAAGTCAGATGGAAATGGTTTGCAAATAAAAATCAAAGATGAGTTAATCTCGCTGAATTTTGGATTTACATAGTTAAAATTAATTGTTGGTTGAACCCGATAATTTTTATCAATTAATATGATATTATATATATGGTAGTATATATATTAGGGTGGTTTATTTTCCCGCATATATATAGAGGATGAGACTATATACACCCCGCATAATAATGGATGACCCTGTATACCACGATATCCCCCTTGAAGTGAGATTGGTATTTTATATTTATTAACATCTATGGAAGTAGGGAAACAGGTTGGAGGGATTCAGCTGGATTCCTCAAAATGTTGAATTTGTTTTCATATTCAGTGATATGATTTATTTGAATAATCTATGACAGACTATATTGGAAATTGAATTTATTGGATGTTATGGCATTGTTGGATATATTTTAGCATTTTAAACTATCAAAAATATGAATGTTGAATTTTTTAAAGGAAAATGAAAGGGGGAATTTTAAAATAAAAATATTTAAAGTAAATTTGGATAAATTAAAAAGTAATGAATTTGAAAAAAATAAATAGTTGATTTTAAAATCCTATTTATTAATTCCGGAATATGGCAAAAATAGAGATTTTTTGAATAATCGTGAATTAAAGTGTTCTAAAAATAAGAACTTAAGGGATATTGTTTAAAGTATAAAAGAATGTATTTTAAAATTTAAGATTTAATAGTTGGAAAGATAAAAGGAAAAATTTGAAAATAAATTATGAAATTGATGTACTAGATTTAGATAAGATTTTTAAATCATAAAAAGGAAGTGAATCGAAAATTAGTGGGTTTTTGGGATAAATTTGGGTTAACTAAGAAATTAATTTAAAAATGGGAATTTAATTTGAAAATCGATTAAGTGTTGTGAAACAGTGATGAAACAGGAAATGAGATTATGGAAATTAGAAATGAAGCTTATAATATAAAGTGAAGTAAAATATCAGTGGATAATTTGAGATTACAAATTCACGGTGGGACAAAGAAGACAAATGATCTTGAACTACAACATCTGATTTATAAGGAGATGGGTAAATCGTTTAAAAATAAATAGTGGTTTATTTTTAGAAATGAAAGAAAGGAAATTTACGGGATTGGAACGTAAATTAAACTGGAGATAAGTCGAGAGGGATTTATAAATGATTAGAGTGGTATATTGAAGTTGAAAATGTATTTTTCTGAGAAGTTAAGTTATTTTAAAGAAGAAAGATTTTTAAAGTATTAATTAGAAATTTTAAAAATGTCTAAAAGAATGTTTTAGAAAAATTTATTATTTAATAATTTTAAAATTGTTAAAGTAAATATTAATTAGTTATAGTAGTCAATTAATATTAAAGGTTTAATAAGTATTATTATTTTAAAGGATAATTATTCAATATTAATATTTTTATCTAGAATTTAAAAGTATTTTTTGAGAAATTTTTTAAAATAAAGTTTTCAGAAAGTAATGGTATACTCACATGGCGTAAATCAGAGGCAGTGAGTGCTAGTGGTTAAGTCTTGGATTTCTCTGGGATAGAGATGTAACCATTGGACTGTGATCTACGGTTTGATACCGCAGTGGTACTTTCCAAATTATTTTAAAGGTTTTCCAAATATCTTTAAAAGAATAGCTCTGGTGAATTTACTTAACTCAATAAGATAAGTTTATTTTGGATAAAGAGATTTAATTTATTAAAATGAAATTAAAAAGAGATTTGGAGTTTTCAGTGGAAAATGAAGTATTTGGTTGAATTGGTTGTTTTATTTGATAGTTAAATAACCGACTATCAAATCTAGACCGAAATATAACTTCGGAAATATCTAGAAGAAACACGGAATTATATGGTACAGTTACCATTCGAGATGCTATATTGTACATATAAACTCATTTTTCTCTTCTATGACGTTGATAAGGAAATCCGCCCGCTAAGGGTTAGGAGGTGATCTCAGATCTTAGTTTCGTTTGTTATTTCCTAAAGAACCGGGGTTGAGTTTACCGCAAAATATTGAACATTGTTTCGAAGAGATCGGGATCGGATAAATTATCCAAAAACCACTTCGACCTAACGAGTATGTTTTTGAAATGAAGACAAGAGCATGAATCGAAGATGGAGCAGTGAAGTGCAAGGGCTAATCGCTACTAATCCTGAGGGTGATTCCATAATGGATGTAGTAGGAATAGTGTCTTCGGTTCCGTTGGGACCTAGAACGGACTTGTATGGATGAATGCTATCATTACATTGTCATTGAAGAACAATGAGCATTCTAATTGAATATTCTAAAAAGTTAATTGTAGCCTCTAGCCTCATCAACCGGGAATCACTAAAAAGCAGAGGAGATGCATCAAGGCTAAGTGGGTAGCACCCAATTAGGGTATGTTTATCACTTTTCTATATACACTCAGATATTATTACTAAGATTGTGGAAGAGTTTGAAAAGGTGGGAAAACTCGGGGTGATAGCATATACAGTCTATCTTGGTTAGGGATAGTCCAGTCTTGCGTGGCAGGGGATCCTGGCTGGTCCTCGGTGCAGTGTTTCTAGACATGTACTATGACAGGTGGTACTCTAGTACCTAGTTATTCAGATGGAATCCATTCTCCAAAAAGTGCCATATGGTTTTGATTGTGACCAACTATGCTGAAACGTGAGATGAAATCATTTCAGCTATTTGAATAAGTATTTGTACTTGGGCACTATTGTAATATTAGAGGATTTGATACAAAAAGTTTTGGTTATCATAAGGTAAAAACCCGTCGTGTTTATTTGTGGCATGGTCTTACGAGATACCTTTGATTTTCAAAGGATTTTGAACTTTAATAATTCAAACTGAGTGTGTTTCCTCACGCTGCTTTTCCAGGCTTACTTGGCTGTTATTTTATTACAATGCTCGGGTCAGACCGAGTATACAGATTTAGGATGGGATGCTATGGATCTCAGGAGACGAGCTGGATGGCGAAGGTGTATCTGATTTATATTCCGCTGTGTATTGTAGGCTGCATATTCAACTTTTGTGAAGACAAGTTATTGAAACCATCCAGTTTTGTGCTATTGATTTGTGTTGTACTCTACTGATGTAATATATAGAAACAGTTATAGTTCTTTGTATAAAAACCAGTTGTTATCTAATATACAATGTTCCGTTGCAATTATGAGATTCTTTGTTGTTATTTTTATTTTCTTCTTCTTCCTCTTTCTTCTTTACCCTAATGATCTGGCATTTTCGGCATTCGTTTGCTGATATGTGGTATAGTGTTCGTATTGATGTCGATTTTCGAAGGTTGAAAATCTCGTCCGTGACATTTAGTATCAGGTCCGAGCAATCAAATAGCCGAGCAATCATGATTTGGATCTTTGATGCCACGATTGAGATTTTCGACACCCGAAAATAGACATTAATACGTCCACTGTATAGAATGCCGTGCAACCAAATGCCAAAAATACCAGATCGTTAGGGAAAAGAAGGAAGAGGTAGAAGAAGAAAATAGAAACAACAACGCATAATCCTACAGTTGCAGCGCAACAATATATAACAGATAACAACTGATCTTTATACAAAAAGAACTATAATTGTTTTTGTACATTACGCCATCAGAGTCCAACACAAAATAGTAGAACAATACTTAGCAGTTATATACAACATACCATACACAGTGGAATAAAATCAAATACGTATAATACATCTTCGTCATCCTGCTCGCCTCCTGAGCTCTTAGTGAGACGACCCGAAAAATTTGAACATTTGAAATGGAATATTTAATTGATTTTAAATATTTGGAGATTAGTTTAACTTGAATTTTAATTATAAATATGAATTTGGTAATTAAATTATTGAATTTAATTTATTGAAGTTGGGTGAAAATTTCAATCTTCAATTTTAAGCTTGTTAAAAATAATTTGATGGCTTGGAAAATCTATATTGATAACACTGAAGATAATGGAAGCTTCAGAATTGAATTTGAAAGTGAATTGTTTAGTTTTGAAATTTTATTGTTGAAATCGATATTTAAAAATAGACTTTCGAGGCACAGTCTCGGATCTCGATGAAACCGGTTCCATTGGATCCATTATATTGTATTATTATCGGATTTCAGTTTTCGTAGCATTCGGAGTTGTTGTGTGGCTGTACGATAAGCAAAAGTGCAGAAAATTATATCGAAATTTCAATTTAATAACTGGAGACAATTTAAATTTAAAATTAAATTTAAATATTATATATATATATATCCCTTCAAATTTTTAGACCTCATCAAAACACTTGGCATTTGATTGGCAAGAGGTGTTACATTTTTCTACAAGCGTTCAAGAGAAGATTTCTCATGCTTAGTTTAAAAAAAAACGTAAGCATTTTTTTCCTCTTCTTTCAAATGAAAGAAAAAATACCAGAGCTTCAAAACGAAAATTAAATGGCCATGTTCTTCTGAAAACTTGAAATAAAAAATTTTCAAATAAAAAGAATAACCGATCCCCTTTGAATAAAAATGAAGAAAAACACGGCAGTTCTTTCTCTTCAATCAAGCCGAGGTTTCCCCCTTTTTCATTTATCAAACTCGAAAAAAAAGAAAACTGACGAAATCATAGCCGCTTCCCATTTCTTCCAGGCCAAGTTTGAATTCATCGTTAGGAATAAGCGTTCGCGAGCGCGAGGGTGGCGTTGGCGATGCTCGCGGCGACTGGAGGCGATTGGCTGGGTTTCGCGATGTTCGTGGATGTGTGGGTGAAGTGCGATGGGCGTCGCGGCGCGATGCGAAGGGTACGAAAATCGAAGGGAAGCTCGTTCGTGAGGCTGAGGACATGGCGTCTTCGAGTTCAAAGTCGAGGCAGTAGCAAGGATGGAATGGTTGCGTGCTTCAGATTGAGGCTGGGGTTTCCTTCGATACGGCAGTGAGGTAATTCGATTTTATTTTATAAGTATGCACAAAGATTTGAGAAATTTTATATATAAAGTTAAAAGCAGAGAAAAGAAATTTTAGCAGTGAAGATATAAAGAAAATAATAATATAATAACTTATACATATTTATACGATCTTGAAAATGTATGGATTTATTTTTGTAAATCTATATGCAGTTTAGAAGTGATATATATATATATATATATGCATTTTAAATTTACCAGTAATTTAAAATTATGTATATTAGCGAACAATTTGTTTAATAAACTGAGTAAGTTTATTTATGTTACAAAAAGGTGATTTATTTGTTCAACTTATTTATTTAATTTATTTTAGTTATCAAATTATTGTAAAAGGAAAACCTGTTTAAAGTATTTGTTTAAATAAATCATTCTCTAAAAACTTAATTATTAATTAATTTAAAATGATCAAAAATAATTTTTTAGTTAAATTATAAATGAAAATTGAATTGTTTAATTTTTGTAAATATTAATAAAAATCATATACAAGGTCAATATCTAAATGGGATCAAGCCGGATTGGAAACGGATTGCAAAATAAAAGCAAAGGTGAGAACTTCTCACGCAATTGGATACTTGATTTAATTTAAATAGTTTATTTAAATTATTGGATGTTGCTTGGATGATGTTTGTTATTTGTTGGGTTGAAATAAACCTATGCGCCATATAATAGCGGATGATATTATATTAAACCCACATACCGCGATATTCCACCTCGAAGTGGAACTAGTAATTGTTGTGCTAATGTCTGTAGATGCAGTGAAACAGTTTGGAGGAATCCAACTGGATTCCTCAAATGATTGAGTTTGTTTCAATAATTTGTGTGTTAATCTGTTTATAATCTGTGCGTGAACATATTATGATCGAAATCGTTGAAGGCCACAGTTTAGTCGAATTTACTTTTGGTATCATAGGATACCGAAAATAAATCAAATTGGATTTTTGAAATTTAGTAGAAAATTTATATTACATTAATTTTAGAAAATTGGATAAATTTAAAAGAAGGATTTTTTTTCAAATGATAATAAATTTGATGTTTGAAATAAATTTGGGAATCATTTTGAAATTTGATTTGGTGTTTTGAAAATAAATTAGAAAATCAATTGATATTGATTTGGTAAAAAATAATGAATATTTGGGAAATCGATCTAAAATTTACTTGGTGTTTAAAAATAATTTTGGAAAACCAATTTTGAAAATCGTATATCTGTGGATATTTGAAAATTTAAATCCACAATGTGAATTTTATAAAAGAAAGGGAAATTTGTTTTAAAAATAAATATTGTTTTGTTTTTATAAAATGTGGAAAGGAATTTATGGATTTGGGACGTAAATTTAAAATAAATCCAAAAAGATTTATAAGTTGATTTCAATGAACCATTTTAGAATGAAATGTGTATTTTCCCAGAAAAGCCGAAAATGTTTTCAATATAGTTTATAAATATAAATTGAAGTTATAAAGATGGTTTAAGGGAAATAATGTTTTGGAAAAAATATATTTACTTAGGTTATTTTGAAAATATTTAAAGTAAAAATATATTTTAAACTATTATGGAAGTGATTATTTAAAGTTTTAAATTGATATTTGTTTTAGAAATTGGATATTTAAATAGTTATACCCCATCTACTAATTTTATTTTAAAATTTTTTTTGGACTTGAATTTTTATATGCGATGTTAGTATAATATTTTTTTCATAACTAATATTTGAGAAAGTATTTTAAAATAGTTTTATTTTAAATATTTTCAAGTATATTTTGGACAAGTATTTTAAATTATTTTAAAATATTTGAAATCGGTAGATTTTCAGTGGAAACGAATAAATATTTGGAAATGTTTTCCGCGTAAGGAAAAATGATTTGAAATTTGTTTTCAAGGTATTAAAATGTGGAAAAGTAATTTGAAATTGATTTTCAAAGGATTGAGAGGTGAAAATTGATTTGGAATTTTTTTTCAAATGGTTGGAGCGTTAAAATTATATCTTGCAAAGATATATTGAAAAGAATAATAACTGAGGGAAAAATTATATGAATCCTAGCGATTGTTGTGAATGTTGATTGATAGTTAAATAACTGACTATCAATATTGGCCTTTAAATGGCATTTGAATTTCGATGCAACCAAGGGTCGGATTCCAAATGGATATTCGAAGACCACATCGAACCTTTGTGATTGTGATGAATCTTTTGTTTAAAAGATCAAAATGGAAATTTGTTGTGATCTGTTTGAAATCTGATTGAACACTTATTTTTAGAATAAACACTCGTTATTCGGATTAGCCGAGAGAGGACTTTGTGTCACAAAACCCATTCTGAATAATGATACGAAGAAATGGGATTGAATTTGAAGATGGTGTTGAAGACCGGGTATTTTCGAAAATGATAGGATTACCTGTCGAATGTCTCTGCACCGGGTCGCTTCGGTATAGAGATTTTTATCACTTTTTGTAATGGGGATTCCGGACATGATTAGTGAATACCTAGATTTGCAAGGGCTTCTTTTGAAGTGCCTTCAGTTTCGTTCGATCCCGGAACGAACTTGTAAGGATATGTGTCTGACGTTACACTTTGGGATGTAAAGCTGGTTACTATCAAATACATTTTTGTTAGTGGCGGAAAATTTATTCTCTTAGCTTAACACCCTTCTCTGAGACGTACGAGCTCAGAGCTTGTGTAGTTGATGGTTACTAGTGATACATTCCCAATTTGATAATGTGGCATACGAAGTGCTGCTGATCATTTATTGATCAAAGCATGACTTTGTGAAAAGTGTAACTTTGTGGACGAGACTTCGTCGGACCTCACACCTCGAAAATGGTCGAAACAGGAAAGAAGCGGCAAGGTTATGAGGGTCGCGCCCATTAGGATATGTCATTTCCTTCTGGAAAAGGGTGGTATCACGGTATAGAGCCCAAATATTTAACTTATGTGGTTGCTGCAAATCTATTACACTTTGTGGTTGTTTCTTTGTGGTTGAGGATCCTCGGATAAAGGTCGCAAATGACCAGGGGACGACATACTCATGTAGCAGTTACCTAGTTATAGAGGTAACCCGGCCTTGTGTTGGCAAAGAGCTGGTTAAGTTCTCGGGACGTTCCTCCAGAGGCATACCCATGTGGCAGTAGGAAGTTCCTCCAGAGGCATACCCATGTGGCAGTAGGAAGTTCCTTAGCCTGACCATTTGTTGGAAATCCAAAGAAACAATACGCGTCCTGTACGGTTTTAGTTGTATAACCTGCCATGGAATGTGGCGGTAACCTGCTATTGAACATGGTAGCTATAGTAGGAATAAAATAATGGTTGTATGCTGGCTAAGATTAGTATTATACTTTCGAAATGTTTTCTCCCCTATGCACCAATGATCATATTAAAAAGATTTTGTGTATTGAGATTGTTTGACTATTATAAGGAGAAATCTCCTCCAATTCTGCGTTTGCATTGTGTGTGGCGGGAGGCCTTATGGTAGTTTCGTTTTCCAAAAAGCATAGCGAATTTCTTCTTATTTTCTTTGTGAAAAATAACTATTTTTAAGATCTCACAACAGTCCCATTCTTAAAGAAGATTCAGCGCCTGAGCGAGGACGTCAAGCGCATATGCAAAAGTCTCAGACATTTGGCCGTACGCCAATAAATCGCGGCTTCTGCTACTAGTGATGTCTAAAAACTTTCCATAGTTTTGTTACTCACCTTTTTTCTGGAAGGATTTCAGAAGCCAAAAGTGCTTTCAAATAGAAGAGAAGTCAATAATATTGATGGTCTACCGTCAGTGTGCTCCTAGCTACTGACCTAGAGTTTATTGTTCACTTTCTAAACTCTGGGTGCCCATAATTTTTCACACGGTCCGCCTAGAGTCAGATTATCATTATTCTAGAGCGAAGTTAGAAAAGAGATGTTGTGGAGATCAGGAGCAAGCTGGATGGTGAGGCGTATCATTATACTATGTAGTGTCTGTTGCATTTGGGTAATTGCGAATCAAAATTTTCTTGTACACAAGTTAAAATAACTGTCAGTATTGTGTTGTGACGTTTTAAACTCTGATGATGTATGCATAAACTAATATAGTGCTTCTGTTTTAAAGATTATTCATTTATCTATTATATTTGTTCTGCTGCGAAATGTGAGATTCTGTTATTGTTTCTGTTTTTTCTTCTATCTTCTTCCTCTTTAAACCCTAACGTTCGTTTTTCCGGCATTCTACTGTGCGGCATTTGATACAGTGGACGTATTGATGTCGACTTTCGGGCGTCGAAAAAAATCGGGTCGTTACATTTTTGGTATCAGAGCATTTGGTTAAGCGACAACATTTTCTCTGTTGGGTGTTACTCATTAGAGATAGAGTCAGTAGTACTCTAAAATGAGTTTGAGTGTATTAATAGATATGAGCGCGATTTTTTAGTGAATATAAAAAAATTGTTTTATATTGTAATGATTGGTTTGTTGAGTGGTATATGGATTCTGGTTGATATAGTCCGTACAACTCTATCGATAGGAATCTCTAAACACTTGTACAGAACAATTCGCCACGATATTGTTTTAAAATAGGGTAAATGAAATAATTTTACCTGAAACTATTTTCGTATATGAAGGAAATAATTTTCCATAAATTATTATAGTAGTATATGGTTGCTTGTTTGTTAGGAACTGATAATATTGAAGTATTATCGTTATTATTAAATAAGAAATTGAAATGATAAATAAAGAACTAAGAAAATAAAATCCATATACAAATGGGAATTGTAAATGTAAATGTGATTTATAAATTTGAAATAGAATTCCAGAGAAATATATGAAGATATTTTGGAAAGGATTAGAAATTTGGAAATTTTGGAAATTAAATTCCATTGAGTTTGAAAATAAATTTCCAAAGGTTTTGGAAAATAGTTTTTAAGGGATAAAAGAACTAATCTCTTTTTGGTCGCTGGAAAATAACTTCGATGATGACTGCAGCATCATCGATGTTCATTTTCGAGTTTCCAGAAGAGGAATTGCCACCAAATTATTTTAAAAAGGATGTTGTTTGGAAAACTATTTTGATTTTGGAAGTTCAAAAGATAATTTGAATTGATTTCAAAATTGGTTTTGAAATGTTGGAAAGACTTTGGAATCTGATAAAAATAGTTATGAAATAAAATTTGTTAAGGTGGAAAATAAAATTTTGAATGAATAAATACTTTTACAATTGCAAGTAAAATGGAAGAGAAATTGAATGTTGATATTCATTTCGAATTTGTAAATAAAATGGAGAAATTTGTCAAATTGGACTAAATGAAGCAAAGTACAGAAATAAAATTAATGAATGAAGCTAATTGAAGGAATGACAAATTTAATATGGCTTGAAATGAATTGAATTCAATAATTATAAATGAAAGGTAAATTAAATTCATATGGAATTAAAAAACCCAGTTTAAATAAATAGGTTATAAACCAAAGTGGTGAATTGGATTTAAATGTAATTTAAATACAAGTAAACAAAATTAAATATATGGTGTATATAGAATATTTATTGAACTTAAGAAGTAAATGGCAAAATTCTTAAGTAAAATTTGAATTGAGGAAATATTCTAAGTTGATGATTGAGTAAAGATTAAACTGGAAGATTGTGAAATGGTAATTGAATATTATTACTAGTAGGATATATAGGTGATTTAAATGAAAAGGGAATTAGATTTTGACTTCGAAGATAAAAGTTTGAATTTCTCGAAAAGGTATGTATTTAAATTCTAGTATGAAATTTGATGATTTTCTTATCCAACCGCTGGGCCTTTTGTTTTCTTCTTGAATCTGGAGGCTCGTTGTGGCATTTTGTAGTCGTACCGAGCTAGCCGCGTAAAGAAGACGCTGGTGAAATTTTTCAAAATTTTCGAGAGTTAGAATTTTTTTGAAAATTTAAATTTAAATTTGAATTGTGAAGCAAACAATGCTGTTTGAGAACTATGAAATTTGTTGGGAAATAGTTAAAGTAATAACGACCTTTAACAAAAAGATTTGTTTTGACAAGTTGATAAAACCGTTTGGATTGGGAAAATGGTGAATGAGTTAAGGATCTTTCTTCTTAACTAGTAATTTCGGGACGAAATTCTTTAAATGGGGGAAGGATGTGACGACCTGGAAAATTTGAACATTTCAAATGGAATATTTAATTGATTTTAAATATTTGGAGATTAGTTTAACTTGAATTTTAATTATAAATATGAATTTAGTAAGTAAATTATTGATTTAATTTATTGAAGTTGGGTGAAAATTTGAATTTTCAATTTTAAGCTTGTTAAAAATAATTTGATGGCTTGGAAAATCAATATTGATAATACTGAAGATAATGGAAGCTTCGAAATTGAATTTGAAAGTGAATTGTTTAGTTTTGAAATTTTATCGTCTAAATCGATATTTAAAAATAACCTTCCGAGGCACAGTCTCGGATCTCGACGAAACCAGTTCCATTCGATCCGCGAATTTTAATTTTCGTAGCATTCGGAGTTGTTGTGTGGTCGTACGATAAGCAAACGCGCAAAAAATTATATCGAAATTTCAATTTAATAACTGCATTCAAAAAAAGCCATCTTCTCCATATAATCGAATTTGGGCTCGAAACCTTTTCCAAGGCGTTCGGAATAGGGGTATAACTTTATGAACGCCTCGTGACATGCTTCGATTAGAAGTCAAATTTTTGAGTTGCAGAATCGAGACAATTTAAATTTAAATTTAAAATTAAATTATATATATATCCCTTCAAATTTTTAGACCTCGTCAAAACACTTGGCATTTGATTGGCAACACGTGTTACATTTTTCTACAAGTGTTCAAGAGAAGATTTCTCATGCTTAATAAAAAAAGAAATGAAAGCATTTTTTTCCTCTTCGTTCAAATAAAAGGAAAAATATCAGAGCTTCAGAAGGAAAATTAAATGGTAGTGTTCTTCTGAAAACTTGAAATAAAAAAAATTCAAATAAAAATAATAATCGATCCCCTTTGAATCAAAACGAAGAAAAATACGATAGTTCTTTCTCTTCAATCAAGCCAAGTTTTCCCCTTTTTTCATTTATCAAACTCGAAAAAAAAAGAAAACAGATGAAATCATGGCCGCTTCCCATTTCTTCCAGGCCGAGTTTGAATTCATCGTCAGGAATATGCGCGAGGGTGGCGTTGGCGATGCTCGCGGCGACTGGAGGCGATTGACTCGGTTTTGCGTTGTTCGTGGATGTGTGAGTGAAGTGCAAATGGGCACGGCGGCACGATGTCGAGGGGTACGAAAATCGAAGGGAAGCTCGTTCGCGAGGCTGAGGAAATGGCGTCTTCGAGTTTGAAGTCGAGGCAGTGGCAAGGACGGAGTGGTTGTGTGCTTCAGATCGAGGCTGGGGTTTGCTTCGATACGACAATGAGGTAATTCGATTTTATTTTAAAAGTATATACACAGACTTGAGAAATTTTATATATAAAGTTGAAAGCAGAGAAAAGAAATTTTGACAGTGAAGATATAAAGAAAATAATAATATAATAACCTATACATATTTATGTGATCTAGGAAATGTATGGATTTATTTTTGTAAATCTATATGCAGTTTAGAAGTGAAATATATATATATATATATATATATATATATATATATATATATATATATATATGCATTTTAAATTTACCAGTAATTTAAAATTATGTATGTTAGTGAACAATTTTTTTAATAAACTGATTAAATTTATTTATGTTACAAAAGGTGATTTATTTGTTCAACTTATTTATTTAATTTATTTTAGTTATCAAATTATTGTAAAGAGAAAATTTGTTTGAAATTTAAGTATTTGTTTAAAATAATTCATTGGATAAAAACTTGATTATTAATTAATTTAAAATGATCAAAAAGAATTCTTTTTAGTTAAATTATAAATGAAAATTGAATTGTTCGATTTTTTCGAATATTAATAAAAATCGTATTATTGTTTATAGAAGGTCAATATCTAAATAGAATCAAGTCGGATTGGAAACGGATTGCAAAATAAAGGCAAAGGTGAGAAATTCTCACTCAATTGGATACTTGATTTAATTTAAATAGTCTATTTAAATTATTAGATGTTGCTTGGATGATGGTTGTTATTTGTTGGATTGAAATAGACCCTATGCACCGTATAATAGAGGATGATACTATATTAAACTCATATACCACGATATTCCACCTCGAAGTGGAATTGGTATTTAATTGTTGTGATGATGTCTGTGGATGCAGGGAAACAGGTTGGAAGGATCCAACTGGATTCCTTAAATGATTGAGTTTATTTCAATAATTTGTGTGTTGATCTATTTATAATCTGCGTGTGAATATATTGTGATTGAAATCCTTGAAGGCCACGGTTTAGCCGAATTTATTTTTGGTATCGTATGATACTGGAAATAAATCAAATTGGATTTTTGAAATTTAGTAGAAAATTTATAATAAATTAATTATAGAAAATTGAATAAATTTAAAAGAAGGAATTTTTTCAAAAGATAATAAATTTGATGTTTGAAATAAATTTGGGAATCAATTTGAATTTTGATTTGGTATTTTGAAACTAAATTAGAAAATCAATTTGATATTGATTGGGTAAAAAATAATGAATATTGGGGAAATCGATCTAAAATTAACTTGGTATTTAAAAATAATTTTGGAAAACCAATTTTGAAATTCGTATATCTGTGGATATTTGAAAATTTAAATCCACAATGGGAATTTTATAAAAGAAAGGGAAATTTGTTTTAAAAATAAATATTATTTTATTTTTAAAGAAGTGTGGAAACGAATTTACGGAATTGGGGCGTAAATTTAAAATAAATCCAAAAAGATTTATAAGTTGATTTGAATGAACCATTTTAGAATGAAATGTGTATTTTCCTTAAAAAACCGAGAATGTTTTCAATATAGTTTATACATATAAATTGAAGTTGTAAAGATGGTTTAAGGGAAAGAATGTTTTGGAAAAAATTATTTACTTAGGTTATTTTGAAAATATTTAAAGTAAAATTATATTTTAAACTATTATGGAAGTGATTATTTAAAGTTTTAAATTGATATTTGTTTTAGAAATGGATATTTAAATAGTTATATCCCATCAACAAATTTTATTTTAAAATTTGTTTTGGACTTGAATTTTTATATGCGATATTAGTATAATATTTTTCTCATAACTAATATTTAAGCAAGTTTTTTAAAATAGTTTTATTTTAAATATTTTCAAGTATATTTTGGATAAGTATTTTAAATTATTTGAACTTGGCAGATTTTCAATGGAAACGAATAAATATTTGGAAATGTTTTCTACGTAAGGAAAAATGATTTGAAATTTGTTTTCAAGATATTGAAATGTGGAAAAGTAATTTGAAATTGGTTTTCAAAGGATTGAAAGGTGAAAATTGATTTGGAATTTATTTTCAAATGGTTGGAGCGTTAAAATTATATCTTGCGAAGATATATTGAAAATAATAATAATTGAGGGAAAAATTATTTAAATCCTAGTGATTGTTGTGAATGTTGATTGATAGTTAAATAACCGACTATCAATATTGGCATTTAAATGGCGTTTGAATTTCGATGCGACCGGGGGTCGGATTCCAAATGGATATTCGAAAACCACATCAAGCATTTGTGATTGTGATGAATCTTTTGTTTAAAAGATCAAAATGGAAATTTGTTATGATTTGTTTGCAATCTGATTGAACACTTATTTTTAGAATAAGCGCTCGTTATTCGGATTAGCTGGGAGAGGACTTTGTGTCACAAAACCCATTCCGAATAATGATATGATGAAATGGGATTGCATTTGAAGATGGTGTTGAAGACCGGATATTTTTGAAAATGAAAGGATTACCTGTCGAATGTCTTTGCACCGGGTTGCTCCGGTATAGAGATTTTTATCACTTTTTGTGATGGGGATTCCAGACGTGATTAATGAATACCCGGATTTCAAGGGCTTCTTTTGAAGTGCCTTCGGTTCCGTTCGATCCTGGAATGGACTTGTATGGATGTGTGTCTGAAGTTACACTTTGAGATGTAAAGCTGGTTTCTATCAAATTCATTTCTGTTGGTGGCGGAGAATTTATTCTCTTAGCTTAACACCCTTATCTGAGACGTACAAGCTCAGAGGTTATGTAGTTGATGGTTACTAGTGATACATTCCCAATTTGGTAATATGGCATACGAAGTGCTACTGATCATTTATTGATCAAAGCATGACTTTGTGAAAAATGTAGCTTTGTGGACGAGACTTCGTCCGACCTCACACCTCGAAAATGGTCGAAAAAGGAAAGATGCGGTAAGGTTATGAGGGTCGTGCCCTTTAGTTTATGTCATTTCCTTCTGAAAAAGGGTGGCATCATGGTATGGAGCCCAGATATTTAAACTATGTGGTTGATGCAAATCTATTACACTTTGTGGTTGCTGCTTTGTGGTTGAGGATCCTCGGATAAATGTCGCAAACAACCGGGGGATGGCATATTCGTGTAGTAGTTACCTAGTTACAGAGCTAACCCGACCTTGTGTTGGCAAAGAGCTGGTTAAGTTCTCGGGACGTCCCTCCAGAGGCGTACCCATGTGGCAGTAGGAAGTTCCTTAGCCTGACCATTTGTTGGAAATCCAAAGAAACAATACGTGCCCTGTACGGTTTTAGTTGTATAACCTACCATGGAATGTGGCGGTAACCTGCTATTGAACATGGTAGCTATAGTAGGCATATAATAATGGTTGTATGCTGGCTAAGATTAATATTATACTTTTGAAATGTTTTCTGCGCTATGCACCAACGATAATATTAAAAAGATTTTGCGTATTAAGCATGTTTGACTATTATAAGGAGAAATCTCCTCCAATTCCGCGTTTGCATTGTGTGTGTGGCGGGAGGCCTTATGGTAGTTTCATTTTCCAAAAAGCATAGCGAATTTATTTTATTTTCTTTGTGAAAAATAACTGTTTTTAAGATCTCACACCAGTCCCATGACGGACCTGGAGTTTATTGTTCCCTTTCTAAACTCTCGTGCCCATAATTTTCCACACAGGCAGTCTAGAGTCAAGTTATCATTATTCTGGAATGAAGTCAGAAAAGAGATGCTGTGGAGATCGGGAGCAAGCTGGATGGCGAAGCGTATCATTATACTATGTAGTGTCCGTTGCGTTTGGGTAATTGCGAGTTAAATTTTTCTTGTACACAAGTTAAAATAACAGCCAGTATTGTGTTGTTTTAAACTCTGATGATGTATGGATGAACTAATATAGTGCTTTTTTTAAAGGTTGTTCATTTATCTATTATATTTGTTCTACTGCGAAATGTGAGATTCTGTTATTGTTTCTATTTCTGTTTCTTCATCTATCTTCTTCTTCTTTAAACCCTAACGGTTCGATTTTTGGGCATTCGACTGTGCGGCATTCGATACAGCGGACGTATTGATGTCGACTTTCGGGCGTCGAAAAAAATCGGGTCGTTACACCTAGCATCCTACCCTGTATCTGTAATACTCAGTCTGACCAGAACATTATAATAAAATAACATCCGAGTTAGTCGGAAAACCAGTGTGAGAAAAACACACTCAACTTGAATTATTAAAGTTTTCAAAAACCTTTGAAAATCAAAGGTATCTCGTAAGACCATGTTATAAATAAACACGAAGGGTTTTTACCTTACGATAACGAAAACATTTCATATCAAAATCATCTAATATTATAATAGTGTCTAAGTACAAGTACTTATTCAAATAGCTGAATTGTTGCATTTCACGTTTCAGCATAGTTGGACACAATCAAAACTGTACGGCTCTTATTGGGGAATGGATTCCATCAATGATTAGATACTGAGGTACCACCTATCACAGTACATGTCTAGAAACACTGTACCGAGGACCACGCTGGGATCCCTTGCCACAAAAGACAGGACTATCCCTGACCTGGATAGACTGAATATGCTATCACCCGGGTGCTCTAACCCTTTTTCGAGCTCCTTCCATAAACCATAGTAATAATATCCGAGTTTGTCTAGAAAAGTGATAAACGTGCTCTAATTGGATGCTACCTACTTAGCATTACTGCATCCCCTTGCTTTTCATTCATTCTCGGTTAATGAGGCTATGATTACCTTTTAGGGATTTTCACTTAGAATGCTCATTGTCCCCCAATGACAATGTACTGATAACATTCATCCATACAAGTCCATTTTCGGTTTAAACGGAACTGAAGCCACTACTCCTGCTACATCCATTTTGGAATCACCATTAGGATTAGTAGCTATCAGCCCTTGCACTTCACTGCTCCATTTTCGACTCCATGCTCGTGTCTTCATTTCGAAAACGTACTCATGGATCGAAGTGGTTTTTTGGATAACTTATCCGATCCCGGTCTCTTCAAAAAATTGTTCGATATTTTCATGTAAACTCTACCCTGGTTCTTTAGGAAATAAACTGACGAACATAAGATTGGAGATCGCCTCCTAACCATTGGTGGACGGATTCCCTTATAATGTCCTAGAAGAATGAAATGAGTTTATACATACAATATAGCATCTCGAACGGTAACTGTATCATATACTTCTCGTGCTTATTCTAGATATTTCCATAGTTATATTTAGGTCCAGATTTGATAGTTGGTTATTTAAATATCAAATAAACAATCAATTCAACCAAACACTTCATTTCATTGAAAACACCAAGTCTTATTTTATTTAAATTTTAAATAAATTAAATCTCTTTATCAAAGATCATGTACTTGTCTTATCGAATTCAGTTCATTCACAAGTTATCCTTTTCAAAAATATTTGAAACACTTTCTAAAATAAACATGTAAAGTATTACTGTGGTATCAAACTATGGATCACAGCTCAATGGTTACGTCGTCATCCTAGAGAAATCTAAAATTTAACTATAGACACTCACTACGTTCGATTTACGCCACGCGAGTATACCCATACTCTTCGAAAAATTTATTTTAAAATTTTCAAAATAATACTTATTGAGATTCCTATAATAATTTTTTTCTAAGTTAACTTTAAACAAAACTACTTTTTAAATAAAAGCTATTAAATAGTATATTAATATTGTATAGATTATCCCTTTTAAAATAATAATACTAGTTTTTTCTTAAATAATAAATTAACCTTCTATGAGCTAGCTTGATTAAATATTAAAAATACTTAAACCATTTTTAAACAACTAAATAACTAAGTTTCTAAAATGTTCTTCAAAACACTTTTAAATTTACTAATTAATACTTAAAAATCTTCCATTTTTAAATAAACTTAACTTCTCAATTTTTTTTTCCAACTCCCATATAGCCAGCCCAATATTAATAAAACTTCCCAATTTATTTTCAGTTTGACAACGTCCAAATTACATATATTTCCCTTTTTATAACCGTTTCAAAATACTAAAATCGATTTTAAAACGATTTTATAAATAAATTCCCTTCCATAACCCAAATATATTCAAAATCCAAATAATTTCGTATCTCATTTCCTTTCTACGATTTAAATATTATTTAAATTTAAACATCAATTTCATATTTTATTTTCAAATCTCCTTTTTATTTTCTCAAACTATTTTAAATCTCGATTATAAAGTCTTTTACACTTAACAAATCACTTAAGTTTTATTATTAAAAATCCTTTTGTTTATATTGTTCCTAAAACCCCTATTTCCCCATATTCCAAATCTCTATTTACAATATTCCAAAATTACCAAATACAAATTTTAAATCAAACTATTTATTTTTCCTAAACCCATTTCTTTTAATTTATCCAAATTTCACTTTAATTATTTTACCTTCAATTTTCCCCTTTCTTTCCTTTGAAAATTCAATATTCATGTTTATGGTATTTTAAAATACCAAAATCTATCCAGGAATACCATAGCATCTAATAAATTCAAATTCTAATACAATCTATCACAGAATATTCAAACAATCATATCACGAAATATGAAAATAATTTTCAACATTTTTGATGAATCCAGTTGGATCCTTCCAACCTGTTTCCCTGCATCTACAGAGTTTAATACAACATAAAAATATCAATCCTATTTCGAGTGGGATATCGCGGTATATAGGGTCATCCGCTTTTATGCGGGACGCATAGGGTCTCATCCATCGCAGTATATAGAGTTTCAACAACGAATACATCGTGACCAGTTCTTCATGATTTTTAGACCCGTAAGCAGGAGATGTATATTTCATAGGTATTCAAATTTTAATTTGATAAAAATATATTTGAATAAATCAAAATTATCATAGATAATTACCCTCAAACTAACTTCTTCTTCCTCGTTAAAAGCTCCCGCTACTGTAGACTAAAACGCGACTTCCTCCTTCCACCAATCTCCGACCAACAATATTGTTCTTCCTTAGGAACTCGAATCTGACTCCCATTATTGCCAGTTCGCTCTTATATCCATAGAAATCGTAACCCCAGATAATTTTTTGAGCTTGTGCTCCATTCCTGCTCACGGCCAAGCTTGGTTCAAATCGATCGAGAACCATTGCCGAACATCCCATCGCATGCGCGCATGCTTCGAAGTCAGGTTCATGCGAATCACTATCGAATCTCTACCTTTCGAAATCGACGCCACTACCCCACACTCAATTTCCTCAAATCTACAATCCAATGATGAACAAACCTGAATCTTAGTCGAAGCTCCCCTCGGTAATCAACCCTAAACATACGTTGCATCCATGAAGATGAGCCGCGACCCCATCCATGCTCTTGCGCTCGCAATCGTACTATTAATTTTCATTTTTTTTTTCATGAAAACTTTCGACTGACTTTGAACGTATATTAAGGAGTGGAAGAGGGATTGGATTTTTGAACAAGCAGTGACATTACATTTCCCCCCCGTTTTTTTCCTTCAAATTTTGTCCGGTTATTTTTTCTTTTTTCTTGTTTTGAAATGATCTGTTTGCGTGTGTTTTAAAAAGGTGACAAGGGAAGAAAAGATGTTGGCGTGCTGGTGAATATGTACAACAGAGTGAAGGGGAAAAAGGTGACGTGAATGAATTGCAGCTGAAAAGTTGATTAGAATATAAGCATATTAATTAATTTTCAAACATCTCATTAAATACCATTCAAAATCTCTAACTCCTATCGAGGCATGCCGCTAGGAGTTTATAATGTTATACCCCTATTTCGAACACAACGAAAAAGATTTGAGTCCCTATTTGATCGTCATCTGGAGAAGATAGCTTTTTGGACTTACTTATTATATTCAATTTTCGATATAAATTACGACGCATCCCGTATGGCCACAGAAAACTCCAAACACTATGAAATTTGAAATCTCATAATAATACACTATTATGGATCCAATGGAACTAGTTTCGTCGAAATCTGAGAATGTTCCTCGGAAGGAGATTATTAAATGTCAGTCTAAACGACATATTTTTAAAATTGAATAGACCTTTTTTAAATTCAACTTTAAAAGTTCTATTACCTTCAGTATTATTAATATAAATTTTACAAGCTATTATAATATTTTTAACAAGCCTAAAACTCCTGATTCAATTTTTTTTACCTATAACAACCCTGGTTTTGGAGATTACTTGTAAATATTAAATTATAACGGTAGTTATGATTTGATATTGTGAGTCAAAATAAAACTAAAAATTTTAAATTGTTCATTTGTAATAACAATGAATTTTTGAAAATAAAATGAGAAACAAAATTTGGAACTTTATTTTATTTTGTTTGAGTTAATAATGAATGGAAAATGGTTTTTATTTGAAGAAAATGCAATAATTTTATTAATATTGGTAATTACTTCTTTTAATAATTTTTAAATGAAATATTTGATTTTTTAAAGACTTTTTATTCAACAAAAACATTGAATTTGATTTAAAAATGAATTTTGGTTATAAAGTTAAGTTTAAAATGCTTTGTCATATTTTTCTAAACAAGAAAAATATTTTAGTAGAATTTTTGGAGTTAAAAATATGGAGTTATGCATTTATTAGTGTAAAATTGTATGTTTATGTAAATAAGGGTTTTAATAATAAAAATGTTTTTAAAATTAAAATTAAACTTTTATATGATGTAAAAAAAATTATTTTATTTATGTATATAAGTTTACATATATTTTTGTACAGAAACTTGAAAGAAAATGCATTGTTTTATTATTATAACATAGTATAAATATGTCATATTGATTTAGGTGAAGCTAATTAATTTACTCTCAATTTGGGTCCAAAAGCCCATTAGGCTAGAACCAGAAGATAAGAAAATGAGAAAACATTTCATGTACGTACAAAAAACTATTCTCATCTCCTTCCTCTAGCCAGTAAATAAGAGAAAGAACCCCATTTTTAATCTATGGCCTTTAATCCCCTAATTTCTTCATGGATTTGATGTTTTATTCAATTAAAAGATAATTTCAAATAGGTAATCTACTTTAAATCAGAGATAATTCATAAAATTTCAATTTTTTTGGGTTGTTTGTTAATTACTTGTTCTTCTTCTTTGCATGTGCTGTTCTAAGTTTCAACAGGTTGTTGGAGGCCTTTTTCTCCTCAAAACTTGCTTTTTTTAGCGAAAATCCAAGGGTTGATCGTCTCTAATTCAAGATGAGTTGAAAACTCACATTTTCTAGCATAGTTTCAGATTTCATTATTAGAAATCTCAATTTTATTTTTGTTGCAAGTTCATTTGTGAATCGCTGTCAGTAAATTTGGCATATCTTTTTCGTTTTAAATCGAAATTTGATTTTGTTTGCAGTTATGAAAATCTTGAAGAGAGTGGGATAACTTTCATGTTAAAAACTTTCTAAAATTTTGAGGATAGAGGGTTGAAAAGCCCAATACAAACTCGATGTCCTGTCATTGTAAAACCGTCAATTTCTATGCTTAACGTCGTTGATAATTTGAGCATATCTTTCTCATTTTTGTCCAAATTTAATGATTCTTAATGTACCGGAAAGCTTAACTTGTCTTCTATAACCTTCATATCTTGGGTTTTTTTAAAATTTGAGGTTTAAATGGTTGAAAATTCATTTTAGTGATGCTGTCCCGAAACTAAAATGACAGAAGAGATGAACTTCAAATCTAAAAATTGTTTTAGTCATAACTTTTTCATTCTTTATGGGAATTCGATAATTCTTAATGTTCTAGAAAGCTTACTTTATATAAGACAACTTTCATGTAGAAAATATTTATAAATTTTGAGCATGGGTTGATTGAAATTCTATCATAACCTCCCAGCTCTGTCACTTTAATAATTACACTATCTAAACTGAATACAGTTAGTAAATTAGGCGTATCTTTCTTGTTTCTGGTCAAATTTAGAAAACTTTTGATATTTCAGAAAGCTTAAACTATTTTCTAAAACTTTCTTGTTTTGAGTTTTGCAAAATTTTGAGGTTAAAATAGTCGAAACATTAGTTCTTTGCTGTTGCCCTATGAATAAACGACAGCGACAGTGAATTTAAAATCCAAGAATTATATTAGCCATATCTTTCACGTTTCTTATCCGAATTCAATAATTTTAGACGTTCCAAAAGTCTTAGATTTTTTACTAAAAGTTTCATGTTTTGAGTTTTCTAATATTTTGAATTTAGCTTGGTCAAAACTATGTTTGTTTGTTGCTGTCCCGAGAGCAAAACGACAGCAAATAACAATCATTGACCTGAGAATTGTATTAGCTTATTTTGCTCTCACTCTTGTTCGATTTTGATGTTGTTTTTAAGATATTTTGAGAGCTATGATGCCTATCAATATGATAGCTATATTTGAAGAATTTGAAGTTCAAATTTAGATAGAATTTGAATTGATTTTGGGTTAAATTTGAATTGAATTCGCATTGAATTCAAGTTATCAGTCTTGAATTATCTTTCTTGTTTTTTCATTATTTTCGAGCACGGTTTCCACTAAACCAATTTGAATTGATTTTTTTTAATAAATGGAAATTTAAAATTATTATTATGTAGTATTTTAAAATTATTTTTCTAATATAAAATCTATTTATTTCCTATAATAAAGGAATTTCAAATATTGGATCTATTATTCTTTTCAGGAAAAAGATTTAAAAGCTTGTTTTCTCTAGTAAGCTATTTTAAATATAAAACACACACTATTGCACTATTCGAACGTATGAGAACGAGTATTAAATGATTTAGTAAAACATGTGGTATGGGACACATGCATTTACTTTTTCGGTCAATTTCGGACTTGTACAATCGAAACTATGCGAGTTATGATTTCTGAGTTATTTAGCCAATTTATGGCAGGTTTTTGAGATTATAGTTCCTATATTTAGGAATTATCTGAGAAGGCCAATATTTGGCGAGTTATATGGTTTGAGATTTCTACTTTGAGATTTATGGTTTATGAGGAACCATCACGATGTTTTCACTTGTCGATGAGATGAGACAAGTTACGATGTCGTTTAATAATTGTCGATGAGATGAGACGAGTATGGTATCCCTTTATTACTCATCAATGAGATGAGGTGAGATATGATTTTCTAAGTTTCATGATGTCCTAGTGGAGTAGCGGATAGTAAACCGCTAAGTGCGAACGTGTGATATGGGACACACGTCAACACTTTTCGGGTTCCTATCCGCGAATTTGTGACCATTCACATTGTTTACCTAACAGAACTGCTTTGAGAGGTGTTAGCGACCTAGTCATGAGGTTGAAATGCTTTGGAGGTGTTAATGACCTTGTTAGGGTTAACAAAATGGCTTGGAGAGGTGTTAGCGACCTTGTCATGAGGATGAATTGTTTAGTGAGGTGTTAGCGACCTTGTCAAAGGATTCGCCATTTCAGCATGGCACGTGCAGCATCGCTTCGGCATGTAAACGGGATTTGGCCAATCTGGGAAATTTTTATGAGTTTTTGATTTCGATTTCACCAATTTTGAGATGATGAATTTACCTATAGCCTTGAGTTAGAGAAAGACATATATATATATATATATATATATATATATATTTGTGTGTGTGTGTTGTTTTATAGTGATTATAAACTCTTATTGAGTTTCACAAGTTTTTATTTGGAGATTATCATCGACGATTGTTTATGTTATTTGAGTGTATTATTGAGTTTACCTCTATTGAGGCCTTTGTGTACTTTAGTGGCATTGTTTCACTTAAGTCATGAGTATGTGTTCTTTTTATTACCTCTTCTCATTTGAGAAGAATTATCACCTTGTATATTATGCTTCATATTATAATCTATCCTTACTAACTAGTTGCTTTAGCTAGACTGACCCGTGTATTTTGTACTCGAGTCAGACCGAGTTATTCCAGGTTAGCCATCAGTTTTAGGACTTAGCTTTGATGCATTTGCTTGGATATCAGCCTAGCATTTTTGTGTAGCTTACATTTCTTTCCGCTTGACTCTGATATGTGTTTTCATTCGATGTATGTAGTATAGTCTCTGAATCACTTTTGTGTATCGTTTTGTATTGTACTGGGAAGTATCAGTGTATATGTATTTATATATATATATATATATATATATATATATGAAAATTACTGTTATGTGATATGATATGCATTCTGTTATTGTATTTTGTTCTGATAAATCCATTAGCCACCTATAGTTTTGTATTAAGTATTTATTGGATATGTCGATCCAGTTGAGTCGAAAAAAATAGATAGCAATTGTCGACTTATTCAATAAATATTTAAGTCAAGGCTATTGATGGCCGCTTCTAACTAGTCTTATTCTCCGCATTAGCAGATAGAATTACCTAGTAATTCTCTTTTTTAATATGGGTCTCGGGGTGGGGCATCATAGCTTGGTATTAGAGCTGAATTTAGAACAAAGTATGATAAACACAGAATAGAAACATATATTACGGAACATCTAAGTGTAATACAAGTATTATGAATCCCTTAATCATCGTGTCCTTTACCTTATCGTGTCTTTTGGAGTAGAAAATTTAGGATATGTCTAGGAATATATTTTATTCTATAATATTCCCAAATTTAATTGATGATATTTTATCTTAGGGGTAATCCAAATCGCGATTGTTTTATTCAAGTCCTCTTCAATACGAGTGCTTGATACCCATCCATATCGGAGGAGTTTGTTGATGCTTTTGGATGTTCTTGTCTTGTTCTTTAGTAAGGATTGTGAATCCTATTAAGTGGGTCCACAATATCTAGCATGATGCATGAGGATTTTGCATTATTGCTTATATCTTATCTTTTTGTGTGAATTAGCACGCCATTTTATATCTAGAATTTGGAGCGTTTGAGATGAAGTGGCTTGCCTGTTATCAAGCAACGTTCTACGGTTCGAAGAATCCTATATTAGGTATCCTAGCTCGGCCGATTCGTTGTTTCTTGTCCTTTGAAATATTCACAATGATTCTGAAGTCTCTGTGTTCAATCTTGAGTTTTGAGATGTTGATGATGTATCTCGAATTCCGGTCATTGTGACTTTGTTGATTTCTATGAGTCCGTTCCGGGTATGACACCCAATCGGGCAATCGAGTATTGTATTGATCTCCTTTCCTATTCTTAGCCTTTAGGTCATCCTTCCATGAGGGTGTCCATTAAGGAATGAGGTAATTCATTGAAACTATTTGTTATTGCCATTCTTACTCCTTGTTGCGAATAAGTAATAAATTATGTTTTCAATTTCTTTTCAAAAAAAATTTTGAAGATACATTTTTAAGTGAAATTGGATTTTTGAGAAAAACAAAGAATATTTTGAGTATTATATTTGAGGTATTTCTTTTTAAAGAAAAAGAATTTTTGTGTTGGGTTGTCCGTCTAGTGCTTTAAGAATTCTGGTCGATTCATTTGGCCAACATTATCGATAGGAATTTCCTAAATGACGTGATGAGACAATCACACATGGAAATTTGAGTTTTACTATAAATTAAGTGGAGAATAAATTAAAATGGTTTGAGAATTATTTTATTTGGATGACATATGAAGCCATGGAACCATAGCGGGTTGGATGAGTGGCGAGGTAGTTTTGACCATTTGGTCAATTCTGCAGCCAATCGATAGGGTTATTTATTACAAACCTATGACGAGGCATTGCCATTATGATAATTGAATTATGAAATGGTATATGGTTATGTTTATTATTGAAATGATGTACTTGAGATGAGATAATACTTCGTTTGAAAAGAAATTCTTTTATTGAATATTTTAAAATGAATTATACATGTTGAAGATGGAGTTTGTTTTGAGAATTTGGGTATTTGAAAATAAAGAGTCGCAAAATTTAAATTTTTTCTATCTTAAGGATTGTTGAAATAAAATTGTAAAATTCTTTTAAAAACAAGTTTGAGTTAATTATCAACTCTAATTAATTTTATGCTGATAAAAGTATGGAAATTTAATTTTGTGGGAAAAGGAAATATGAATTTGAATGGTTCATTTATTTTAAAATGCTATATTAAGAGATGCAAGGTTTAATAAATGAATAGGTCATGAGATGCAATCATTTTAAATTGTGAGAACGATTTCAAAATTAATAAGTAAATTCAGAATTTATTTTGGATGGATAATTATCTTTTGATAGAAAGATATTAGTTATCTCTTTCAAAATGAGTTTTCAAAGCTAGTTGTTTGAAATGAAAAAAAATTGTTTGTGTAAAGTGATAAAAGTGTTTCCAACTAGTGAATTGTTTCTTTTAAAAGGTGATTACACAGGCTTGATCATAATTTTATATGTCTTAGCTTTTTAGAAAAAATAAGATCATTTATTAAATTATTTAGCAAAAATCTTGTTTGAAAACATAGTTTAAAATTAAAATGGTTTGCGGAAAAATTTCAGATTTTAAATTTGTTGAAAGCTGAAATTTAAGTTAGAAAAGTGCTGTACTGAAACAATGATAACTAGAGAATTATAAATCCAAATGAGCTTAATCTTTTTTCTAAAGAAAGTGATTTCAGTAAGCTATAAAGTTTCTTTTTACCACTTTTAAATATTTTGCATTTTACTAGGTCTAAAATGAGTTTGAATGTTGATAGACAGTTCTACCATATTACAAAATTATCTAAAATTAAGCTGAAAGTAAATTTAACATAACTTTCAAACTATAAATCTGGTTTTGATGATCTTTATATTTATAGAAGTCCTATACTGAGTAGAACAAACATCATTTTATGAAGTTCTTCAGATTTTGTTGTTTGCTAGGTTAAAACAGGTCTTCTTTATAGCAGGTCTGATATAAAATTGATTTATTCCCCCTTAGTAGTTAAGTGTAGCACTTCTTATTTATGAACATGAACTAATATCATCTATTTGATTTAAATACAGGTGAAAAAGAATGATTGGGCTATATTTTGAGCCAAAAAGATTATATATAGACTATGCAAACTCGCTTTAAAATGCAAAAAAGAAAGGTATGTTTTCGGATTAAATTTTTAAGTGTTAAATGTTGATATATATTGTGTTTCCGACCTAGCGGTCGATGTATATTATATAAATCATTTTTGTAATATTGTAAATGGCCCTCCATATAAAGGAGACTCCGTCGAATTTTCCCCAAAAAAACTTTATCATCTAGAAAGAATTTCTATGGTTTTTGAGTAGTTTTTTATCTCCTAAATGAGTTATGTAAGACTTAAGTCCATAATAGTAATAAATGGGTGAGGGAGATAGCTATGTGTAAATAGCCATCGATGAAGGATGTAATTATAAGTACTTTTCAAGTCTTGTTTGCAATTATTTTGAAATTGATTATTATTGTGGAAAATATATGTATTAAAATATATTTATTAATTATATTTATTAATTAATTAGTATATTTATAATTAATCAAATCTTTAATTACTGACGCAACAAATGGCGTCTTCCTCTTCTCTCCCTCCTATCTTACCTCTGATCTCTTTCGTTCCCAGCAAGTACATCAACACTCTTGGTCGTCCATCCGCCATATTCACATCGGCAGCTAACCCCACTCAGCTGTCATCTAGACCCCCGTCGTCCTCTCCAGCCTTAAATAAGCCACCCTACAGTGAGATCTCCAAGACCAGGACTTTTGCTCAGGTGGTGGCCTCAGCACCGCGCTCTCGTCCCCTTCCCACCCTCCATACCAAGCGGAGCATCCCCTACCAACTTTCATCAATGTGCGCCGCATGGTTGATTATCTGAAATCGAAGGGCCACTTCCTTCGTTGTGCAGGTTTTCGACACGTGGCTAAAAACTGTAGGGATGCTAAGATATGCTATAAATGCGGATTTTTTAGGCATCCTCAATCTCACTGTAACGTTCAGCCCACCAATCCCATTCGTGCTCATATTGACAGCTCAGCCGTAACTCTTCCAATTCCCGCAAAAGACAAAACCAGCTCTGCGAAGTGGGTCCCAAAGTCAAATCCTGATCCAGCTCATCCAATAGCAAAACTCTCCCGCTTCCCCACACAATCTCGTCCCTCCTTTTCTTCTCCCATCAATCTGCCCTTCTCCTCCAATCAGTCTCCCAATACAAAATCAAATCCGAAAGCTTTCCGAAGAATGGACCCATCTCTCCTTCTTACAGCGACGATCATCAGCGGGGTCTGGTCAATTGATTCCCTCCATCACGTGCTCACTTCAAACTTCCAGCAACAAGACTGGCCCATATGGTTCCTGACCAATGATAGCTTCCTCCTTTCCTGCCCCTCCTTTGCTATCCGAGACCAGATCCTGCAACGTTCGACTATCAGTAAACCAGGGGCTGTTATTCATTTTCTGTCATGGTCCGAGCCAGAAAACCAAGCTCTGCCCTTGGATCCGCCGTCTTGGGCTCGGGTTTCAGGCTTCACCGAACTCTTCCGATTCAACGCGGATGCCATCTCGGAGGCGGTCAACCCAGTGGGCAGATTTTTGGAACAGGATGACTGTGATTGGGCAAATTTTGACCATCGCTTCCTATATATCAAATTGCAGTTCTATTCCGGCATTATCTCACCATCCTCCTTTGTTGCAATAGTAAACAACGTGGCATATTTACTGAATATTGAGAAATGGGAGCATGATCACCCCAACAGGAGGCCTGAGAATCATCTGCTAGGCATAGACTATGAGAGGGACTTCCAATACTTCGACCGCCACATTCCGATTGACAACTTGGATCCAGATGATAGATTCGACGTCATGAATTTCGAGCCTCTCCTTTCAACCTCCCCTCCTTTTCTGGGCCAACCCATTGACCAGTCGATTGAAGTTATTGGTCCAAGGGGCTGGGATCCTTGGCCAACCCAGGAACAAGCGTGGAACCCATATGATGACTTAGACCTAGCAAGCCACCACCTTCGGCAGTATGCGTCGCCACCCATGACCCGCCCACAACCAAGTTCCCACCACCCCGTAACCCCTCAACCTATCCACCTATCCCCTGTCCCTCAGTCTGCTGAACATAACCACGTGGAAAAGCCAGCGGAAACTCATTGGTCTCAGCCAGTCACTCCAGCGACCATCCGTCGGAGCTCCAGACTGGATAAAGCAGCATCTCTCCCCGGTAGTTTCTATAAACATGTGGTTTTCTCTTCTCTAAATAAAAATCTGAATAAGAACATGGCACGTTGTATGGGTGTGAGTTTGAGTGATGATCACTATACCTCCATGCAAGCCCTAGAATCAGAGCGTTTGTCACTATCCCAATGAAGCTATTATCTTGGAACGTAAGGGGGTTGGGGGACCCCGGTAAAAGACACTCGGTTAATCTCATCATTGCCCCCCATAAAATAAACATTCTTTTTCTGCAAGAATCCAAACTATCAGATCCTAATCCTAATCTTCTCAGACAAATTGGTGGATCATAACTCACTGGGTGGGCCCACTTGAATGCTGTGGGCTCTAGTGGAGGCATCTTGAATGCCTGGGATGAATCAGTGTGGGCCCACTGTCAAACTATATATCATCCATCGACTTTACACGTTGCCCTTCGTCATTTGCAATCTGGAACGATCTTTTTTTCTCAAACATCTATGGTCCATCTGATTCTCGCGACCGTAGTGCTCTATGGTCGAATTGTCTTAATTTCACCTCCCACGATAATGGCCCCTGGGTGGTTGGGGGAGACTTCAACACCACCAGATCCTCTGAGGAACATAACTCGGGTAACTTATCACACGACTCAGAATCCTTTAACTCTTTCATCAACGACTGCTCCTTAATAGACCCACCCATCAGCAATCGCCTATTCACCTGGTCAAATCGCAGATCTTTCCCTCGTTGGCGAAACTGGACCGCTTTCTCTTCAATCCAGCCTGGGATGATCTTTACCTGCTCTCAGTAGTCTCCAGTCTGGCCACAATCATCTCGGACCACTGCCCTCTCCTACTCGACACTGGCCGTTCCACCTGTACCATTAGACCCTTCCGCTTTGAGCGTCTTTGGCTTCTTGAGCCATCATTCGATGATTTCATCAGACTAATTTGGTCCCAGTCCCTCCCCACTCCATCGGCCACCGCTCGCTTTGTCTGTAAACTTAGATCCCTCCGTAAGATTATTAAACCTTGGGCCAAGACGGTTTGGGGTTCCCTCCGCTTGCGCATTTCTGCAATCCAGGAGGAAATTCTGGATCTTAACATCGTGGAAGAACTTGGCCCTCTTTGTGAGTCGGATAGGGCCCGCCTTTGTGACCGGGAGGCGGTCTTGGACAGACTGACACTTCAAGAGGAAATTGGCTGGAAACATTGCTCCAAGGCGAAATGCATAGACGAGGGTGATAGAAATACGGCTTTCTTTCACCTCCTTGCTAACTGCAGACGTAGATCCACTTTTATTCCAGAAATATCCCACAATGGCACGACTTTCACTGATCAGTCAGACATCTTGAACTTGTTCACCTCCTATTATCGCAACATTTTAGGTTGTGACTATCCCCCAACTCCTCCCATAGACTGGAATCTGCTCTACCGTTACCGCTCCCTCATCCCTATTGACCAATCATTCACGGAGGCCGAGATTTGGGCTGCATTGAATGAAATTTCAGACGATAAAGCCCCCGGCCCAGATGGCTTCGGCCCACTTTTCTTCAAGCATTACTGGGAAACCGTGAAGTCCGATATTATTGAGATGTGCTCGGAATTCCATGCTGACCCTTCATCCATGGCTCGCCTCAACTATGCCAACATCATACTCCTCCCCAAAACCCCTGGTGCTACTTCTCTTCCCTCATTCCGACCCATTAGTCTTCTGAACACCACTTTTAAAATCATAACCAAAGTTCTTGCCAATCGCCTTCAAACTGTCATAGCCCCTCTCATCGGAATGGAACAATCGGCATTCATCCTCGGCCGAAATATTATGGACTGCGTTGCCTCCACTCAGGAGGTCATTTCTTTCTGCCACCAATCCTCAACGCCAGGCCTCCTCCTCAAATTAGACTTCTCAAAGGCATTCGATACCGTTAACTGGCAGTTCATTTTGAAGCTCTTGGAACACAGGGGCTTCCCCTCAAAATGGTGCAGCTGGATACAAAATATCCTTTGTTCTAGCTATTCCACGATCTCGATCAATGGAGTCACTGGAGGCTTAATAAAATCAACTCGCGGTCTGCGCCAAGGTGACCCGCTCTCCCCTCTGCTCTTTGTCCTTGTTACAGATGTTTTTAACCGTATGATCAAACTTGCTACTTCCCATAACCTCTTCGAAGGCATTAAGCTCCCCAACTCAAACCTAGCCATATCCAATCTCCACTTTGCGGACGACACTATCCTCTTTGCAACCCCAAACGTCAACCACATCCATTGCCTTAAAGTAGCTCTTTACTCATTCGAACTCATTTCTGGCCTATCCATCAATTTCAGTAAAAGCTCCATCATCATGCTTGGGAACTCCAATCACCTTGGCTGCACTTTTTCCAACCTCCTCAACTGTAGCATTGCGCAATTTCCCATCTCCTACCTGGGTATCCCCCTCCGTCCAACCAAGCTTCATAAGGATGACTGGCTCCCCCTCACCACCAGAATTGAAAATAGACTTCTCTCCTGGAAAGCTCACTCTCTTTCAGCTGCAGGTCGTCTAGTTCTTGTTAAGTCGGTCTTGTCGGCCATCCCTTCTTATTGGATGTCGTTTTACAAACTCCCATCATGGGTTATCAAAAGAATTGACTCGATCAGAAGTACTTTCTCTGGAATGGTGGAAGAATTAAGAAACTTGTCAATTGGAGGACCGCCTGCTAGCAAACCAGCAATGGTGGTCTTGGAATTACTAACCTATATTGCTTCAACCTTGCGCTTCTTGCCAAATGGCTATGGCGTTTTCTCTCACCCGATTCATTCCTTTGGAAATCCTGGATCTCTTCCCTTTATTATCAATCTAACCTACACCTCGTCCTCCATTCCGATCCCAGCCTCAAACCATCCCCATTCTGGTCCGGGGTCCTTTCCACCCTTCCCAGAGTTGAATCACTCTTCCATGTAAGTATAGGCAACGGTGCTAACTGCATCTTCTGGTTGGACATCTGGCACGGTCAGCTTCCCCTTTCCTCCACCTTCCTTAACCTTTTTTCCCACTCTGACACCAGACTTGTTACCATCTCCGATTTAATTGGCCTGGGCCCTAACCTCATTATCCCACCTTCCTATTTTGATCTCTCCACCTTAGCTGAGCTTCACCAGGCTATTTCCATCCTCCGATCCGTTCACCTCTCTCAATCACCTGACAAGATTCTTTGGGCCCCTAATCCCTCAGCTGGTTTTACCGTTGCCTCTTGCTATGCGCATCTGATTAACCCGGGTCGCCTCTTCAATTTCTCCAGACTCTGGAAGAGTAAGCTCCAACCCAGAATGATATTTTTTTCAATGGTGCCTTATCCATGGCCGATTCAATACTAGATGTTTGCACAAAAAATGGACAAACACCTCCAAGTCGTATTATTTAGTTGATTATATGTAATTTTCAATGATTTTAGATGAGTATGTAAATATGAGAAAAGTAGGGGCTGAAATGTAAAAGACACACAGATTTATAGTGGTTCGGCCAGAATGTGCCTACGTCCACTTTATATGTTATTATCTTCTTTCTTTCAGGTTACAAGTACAATGCGTTGTGTACAAGTGTATGAAAGTAGTTTGAAAGTTCCTTCCTTGCTTGAGCTCTCAAACTTGTCTACCATTGTTGTACCCCTGCCCCTCTATTTATAGAATGAGGTAGGGGGCAAGGGGTCTTGGAGGTATATAGCTGTTGGTGGGCCCGGGCTGGAGCAATCTGGCCTGGCAGCGTTCTGGTTCGGCGGAGCTTCATTCGGCATGGAATTTGGAGTGGCGTTGGTCTGGTAGGGTGTGGATCGGTATTGAGTAGGGTATGTGTTGGTCCGGTCATAAGTTGGACCGGTATGGAGCAGGAGATGTTGCATTGGTTCGGTGGAGATGTGATGAGAAGGTGGTTCGGCAATAGTGTGGTCCGGTGGTGGTATTCGGCGGGGCTTGGACCGGCTATGCCGAATGGAGTGGGGGACCGAATGAGGTTGGCTCGGTAGGGGGTTGATCCGGTAGTGGAGTGGAAGTATTGGACCGGCATTGTGTGGTCCGGCGTTGAGCTGGTGCCGAATGGACATGAGAGGAGAGAGCCGAATGGACATGAGTTCATGGATGCCGAATGGACCCTGGTACAAGGAGGTACCGAATGGACATGAGCACTTGAGTGCAAGGAGATGACGCCTACTGTGCCTGTTGGTTTCGAATGTGCATGGGATATGACGCTTCACGGTCTCGTGGCCTACTGGGCGAGAATCCGCCCAACATTTGCCCCCCAAAGTGGGGCACGGGCTTGCACGTGTCGCGCTTTGTTTCCCTGTAGTGGGCGTGATTTGTAAAACGACATAAGCTGGGTGTCCATATCCTTCGGATGTCCTGCAAAGGAAATTATAGCTTCAGTGTGATTTCAAATGATGACCGTTCGAGCTCGTTATCGATGCCAGGTCCACGTTCGAGTGGTTCCCCGGATCGTTTGTCAAGGTGGTTTATCGCTAGCTCAGAGCATGCCTAGGGGTTGTTCTCGACCCCGTACATGTGTAAGTAGCTTAGCCATTTCATAATTATCAAATATCCATTTGACTGATGAGCTTAAAAAGGGATGTCAAAGTGTAAATTCTTATGACGATAGGGTTAATAGCCATTCAGAGCGTGCCTATGGACCGTTCGTGGTCGCGTGCACGTGTAAATGATTAATCCATGTTAGTGAGAGATTCACGACTTATCCATTGTTATCATATTTTTTATTTTATTAGTTAGTTCTGGAGTTCGGTACTTATCTGAGTGAAGCGCCCTGCGTGCCCCCAGTTCCTGGTCTTGGACGGTAGATAGAGGGTTCCATTCGGTTCTTGGTTGGTCCGGCTATTCTCATCCGGCTTCTGGTGGTCCGGTATCATTGGTCCGGTTGGGCGAGACATCTGGTTCGGTGGTTGTGAGTTTGCCTATATATAGAGGCCGTACCCCCCTTGTTTTTCTTTACCGAACGAGTAGAGCCGAATCACTCCATTGCCGAATCAAGTGTTTGCCGAACCAACCTTATACCGAACCAGGTATATACTTATTACCGAATACACACGTATGTCCTTGCTTCACCGAATGGGACTACTGCCTTGGAGCCGAATGAGATGAAAACCGAATGGGGTTGAAACCGAATGAACTTGGAAACCGAATGAACTTGGAAGCCGAATGAACATGGAAACCGAATGAACTTGGAAGCCGAATGAATCATGGAAACCGAATGAACTTGTGATCTGGAAGACTTCAGCTTGCGAATGAAATTCCACACTTGCACGCACTTGTTTGTTTACTTTTCTATTTTCCTTGTTCTAATATTAGGTTTTTCTTGTGCTGCAGAAAATGTCTCGCAAAGCGGAAACACGATCAGACAGAAAGAAGTCTAGAGGCACAGGAGAGCCTTCTTCTTCCTCGCCCCCAGTCCAATCAGGATCCGGGCAACACCGACCTATTCCGAAGTCTCTAGTGGACGGATGTGGTCCACAGGAACTTTTGAACTCTCCCCCTGACTTCTTCCCAAGCTCCTTAAAGGAGGAGCAACTTGACGTTATATCCCGTTCCTTTGGGATAGACAGGGCTCTTATGTTGTTACCGGGGGAAGGGGTCATGCCATATGATCCCCCTGAGGGGTACTTCGCTTATAGCCGGTACCATTGCATGTGCGGGGCTATTCCTCCAATCAACGCCTGGATACTAAGCTTCGTCACTTATCTGAAGGTGGCTCCATTCCAGCTTCAGCCCAACTCTTATGCCATTCTGGTATGCTTATATGCTATCTTCCAGAAGAGATATGGGCGCGCCCCCTCCAACCGGGAAATACGATATCTGTACAATCTGAGGGGGTACAGGAAGGGGTCCCCATATATTAGCTTGGAGTCAGCCGTTTCCTTCAAGCCTGTTTTGGATTTATACTCGAAGTATAGCATGTTCAAGAAGGAATGGTTCTTTGTCAGGGATGACTCCGTCTCTATTCGCCGATTTACCTCCGGATGTAAGTAAAAACTCTACTCATAATTCCTGTCTTGGCTGTAATTCACTCTCTTATGCGCTTTTATTTCTTGCTAGCGACAGGTGGTTTTGCGGTTGTGGAAGATGATCGCTTGGTTCGGATGGCAGCAGAAATTGAAGCTATTTCCGGGAGAGACAGATCGGCTGCTTATCTGATTAGGAATGCCAGGCTCTTGTCGTATAATTTGATCCTCCCACATCAGTCCGTAGTCAAACAGAGGGACACGGCAGAAGAGAAGGCTGCCCAGCCTAAAGGTGGGGTGACAGCGAAGGGTGGCAAGAGGAAGCCCTTTGCACAACGTCCAGTCGTAGGAGGCAAGAAGCTCAAGGAGTCCGATGGCCCTTCTCCAAGTACTTGCCCGGATGTCCCGGAGGAGGAAGGTGTAGAAGAGGAGGAAGGAGGTGAAGTTGGAGAAGGGTCGGAGGGTGGAGGAGATGGCGATGGTCAGGGTGGTAGCGGTGTTGCTGCTCTAACCTCTGAGCAGGACCTCGAACTGGATGAGGCTCTCCGTCGGGCCTTCGGGGAGTCAGAGGGGGAGTCGGAAACAGAGAAGGAAACGGAGAAGGCAGAGGAAACCGGCAAAGCTGTGGTTAGCACTGACCCATCCTCTAAGGGTTCCTCAGCTAGGGTGACCCCGGCGATGCAAGGTGAACTTTTGTCTTCTGCCGATTCCATTTTCGATAGGGACTTAGAAATTTTTTACGGTTCACTTCCGTCCTGGAATGAGATCCAGGACTTATTGCAGTATCCCACTCCTCCGCCGGGTTTGTATAACAGATGTGTCTCCTCACTTTTCTTTCTTTTTAACTTAGCACATTTTTTGAATTGCGGATTATTGTATGTTCGTAACACTTGTTCTTTATTCCAGGGGCAGGCCAGGCGGGTAAAACGTCGGATGTTCGACACCGCCTTGAACAATTTAAGTCGAGGAGAGCTTCCGCGAAACCTTCTACTGATCGCACTGGGGACGTAGTCAAGTACCGCCCTCTTCTTGGGGTCATCGAAGAGGGCATTCAGAAAAGGAAGCGGAGCCGTTCCTTATTTGAGTCTTCTTCTGCTTCGCAGCTTCCTACTCTGTCTCCCCCTACTCAGCCTCCTCGTGATACTACGGAGGAGAGCACGGAGCCCTGCCCCCCTCCTCCTCCTTCCAAGAGTTCTACTGTCATTCATATAAGGCGTCCCGATGTGCCTCGCCCCGTGCCTCGTGACCCTTTTGCCGGCCATCCTGATTTAGACCCAAGCTCTCAAGACATTTCATTTGATGAGGCCACGGGCGAGCACCTTCTTCCCCGCAACCCCATGGTAAGAGTGCTGGATGAGGCCAAGTCCCTAGATCTTGATCTGCTTACTACCCGAGTAGTTACTATGGGGGACGAGGCCAAGGCTAATATTGATCGGGTGGCCGAAGAGACTAAGAAGTTAATGGAGCATCATGCTCGATTGGTCAAGGCCGGGGAGGAGATTGGGAGTGCTAACATTCGGTTAAGGCTAAAGGTTGCCGATCAGGCCAAGCAGCTTGCCGACCAAGCCATCCAGATCTCCCAGCATGAGGAAGCTTCCCAGCGTCTGAAAGAGACCATGGAGAAGGCAAGTAGGGCGGAGTTACGGAAAATGGAGGTCACCTGCAGGGAGCGGATTAACATGGCTATTACAACGGTGGATGAGGTTCGAAATGCGGATCTCGAGCGGGTAGAGGAGTTGTCCGGGAGGCTCGAGGCTGCGGAGATGGCCCAGGCCGAGTTGAAGGAGGAGATGGAGGAGATGAGGAGGTCCCTCAAGTTGAAGGAAGAGGAAATGAGGAGATCACTCCAGGCTGACTGCTTGAGATACCAATCAGAGAGGGACGTCGCCATCACCAAGTTGCAAGCTTCCGAGGCCCGGGTGAGGGAGTTTGAGGAAAACGAGGGGATGATGGATGAGATGTTGCAGGATATGTACTTCCACACTTGGAAGGAGGGCGGCTTGTCTTGGATGGACGATTACCCTCGGGTCATGGCCAAGGTGTATCTCCAGGCTTTAGAGGAGGCCAGGGTGAATGCGGGTAAGGAAGGCGGAGAGGCTTTCAACTTGAGTGCGGTTACTGCTCAGTTCTCAAAGGAGGAGCAAGCGGCGGTGAAGGAGGGGATGCGGCTACTCGCTGCAGAGGAAGCAGGCGTGCAGTTGGATGATGAGGATCAAGCGGCGGATGCTGGTGAGTTATTCTTTTCCCTTTCTTTTCTTTTCGTGTTTTCATAACTTGATCGTTCGTTTAATGAATTCCTCTTCTGATCTGGACAGGTGGGACTTCAGATCCACATGCTGGGGGCTCCGATCCTGCGGCTAAGTAGGCTGGGGGAGTTGGTGATGGAGTGTGGATGCATCTGCCATCTTTTTGTTTCTTTTTTATCACTGTTCATGTTAGTCTTTGATATGCAACTGTAATAAAATTATTTGCAAAGAATAACTTCGTGTGATCTTATAATATAAGCTGATTTTGTCATGTTTAAATGTTGTTGCTATCTTTATGTGCTGTGTGAGAAGTATAATTATGTATATGCCTGTGATTCCACTTGTGTTTGATGTTAAGTTTTTGCTTGAAATATAATTTCACGTTTTGCAATGTCAGTGTATGAATAAGTTATAGTTACGCATTTATGTACAAGAGAAGAGAGTACCGCCCTTTATGTTTTATTCGCAGGCGGTAGCTTTGAGTGTCTTGTGTAACTGTTCACGGGTATAGCAGAGCGCCCTGCTACCCAGCACGCAGGCTTAGAGCCTCATGAGTGAATGCTTCCTATTTGGTTTCCTGTACTTTAGAGTTTGTTATACAGGATAGGAGAAAAATATTTAAATGAAATGGAAATATAGTAAAAGTAAAACTTCCAGTCACGGAAGGCCGTCGATGTGCTTAAGTTCGTGGCAAACGGGTTTTGTAGTCACTTTCCCTAGCTGTGGGTCTTGGAGACATTTGTCACCCATCTTACGCCTCCGCGGGGAGTTTTCTTTTTTACCACAGCCGCACTTAAGACACATCGGAGCCGAGATCGCGCACGGTAACTACCCGAACCGTTATGGTCCGTAATCGTGGGTATTATTCGATTTACCGTGGCCGGCTAGCGTGGGTGCCGTTGGCCGTGAACTACCCCTGGCTGGCCACACCTTATGTTGGGGCTTAAAGTAGGTTCACGGTTACCGACGAGCCGAACGCCGTAATGAGCTGCCATCGGCTATAGTCGGCCTTTATGATGACTTATAATCGGCTCATTACAGTTGGCTTTGAGGGCAGGCGCGCAATGAGTTAACCCGCAGCAGAGGGATGCTGGAGCAAAAGAGTCTCATTGGCGAGTGCATAGAATCGTGGCGTACCTGTTAGGCCTAGTCTAGATGAGGCCGCGGTGCGTCTTGAGTGGAGATGCCATAGGATTTTGTTCAACAGAAAGGGATAAAACTTAACAAGTAGCCAAGACATAAAGGAACAAGTTAAAAAGAGACAAGATTTTTTAAAGTGGTTCGGCACGAAAATGCCTACGTCCACTGGTTCTCTTTGTTAATTCACTTCATATGGGCAGTACAAGTTAAGAAAAGTATCGACGGAGGTGTCGGATGTTCCATGCCCTCTGGAACACCTCTCCGTCCACTGTTGACAAAATGTAAGCTCCGTTGTGGAGATCTTTGTGAATTACATATGGTCCGTCCCAGATGGGGTCCAGTGCCCCGGGGCGCGGAAAGATTCGCCTGAGGACAAGATCTCCTTCTTGTAAGCTGCGATGCTTGACTTTGGAATTGTATAGTGCTGCCACTTTTTGTTTGTGAGCTGCTGCTTTGAGTGCTGCATCGTTTCTCCTTTCCTCAATCAGTTCCAAAGACATGAGGAGGAGTTCTTCGTTTTCTTCTGGGTTGTAGTGGATCCTACGGTGGGAAGGCACAATAGTCTCAACTGGGAGCATTGCCTCCGATCCATATGCCAAAGAGAAAGGAGTATGTCCCGTTGATGTTCTGAAAGATGTGCGGTATGCCCATAGTGCCGTAGGAAGTTCGTCCACCCAAGCGCCTTTTGACTTTTCAAGTTTCTTCTTGATTAGGGTTTTGAGAATTTTGTTGACAGCTTCAACTTGTCCGTTTGCCTGAGGGTAAGCTACTGATGAGAAGCTTTTATGAATTCCATGCTCTTGGCACCAGTCGGCAAATTCTTCGCTGTCAAATTGGAGTCCGTTGTCTGATACGATCTTGAGGGGGACTCCATACCTGCACAGAATGTTTTTGATCAAGAAGTTAATAATTTTTGCTGAAGATATTTTATTTAAAGGTTCCACTTCCACCCATTTGGTGAAATAATCGACTGCCACTATAGCATATTTGGCTCCGCCTCGGCCCGTTGGCAGTTCGCCAATTAAGTCAATTCCCCATACAGCAAAGGGCCAAGGGCTGGTCATTTGAGTAATTTCGTTTGTGGGCAGTCGAGGGATCTTGGCGAACTTCTGACATCTGTCGCATTTCTTAACGAAGTCTAGGGTATCTTTGTTTAGTGTGGGCCAGTAATATCCATATCGGAGTATCTTTCTTGCCAAAGTCTGTCCTCCAGTGTGATCTCCGCATCCTCCCTGATGGATGTTTGTTAATATCTCCTTGGCTTCCCTTCCGGCGACGCATCTTAATAAGGGGCTAGAGAAGCCACGCCGGTAGAGGATGCCTTCTTGTATTGTGTAGTGGGGAACTTTTCTCAAGATCTTCTTGGCTTCGTCACGCCTGTCGGGTAGTATGCCATCTTGCAAATATTTCCGGATAGGAGTCATCCAGGTTCCTTCTTCGATTGCAGTTATCAGATTTACTTGTTCGAAACTTGGGGCTAGCTGCCTTGAGATTACTAGTGCTCCGGGAATGGTGCTGTCCTTCATACTAGCTTGCTTTGCAAGTTCATCTGCCTCTTGGTTTTCTTCTCGAGGAATGTGTTTGATTAGATAATGGTCCAATCGATCGAGCAGCAGTCTGGTTTTCTTTAGGTATGCTGTGAGCCGTTCTCCTCGAGTCTGGAATTCTCCTAGTACCTGGTTTACGATAAGCTGAGAATCACTATGAATACATAAGGAATTGATCCCAATTTCTAGGGCCAGTTCCAATCCCGCTATTACTGCTTCATATTCAGCATCGTTGTTAGTGGCCGTGAACTCCAATCTTAATGCATAGTACAACTTTCTTCCCCTGGGGGTGACGATCACAATACCTGCCCCCGAGCCTTGTTCGTTCGATGCTCCGTCTACAAAGAGGTTCCACTTGATGTTTTTTGCTACTTCGGATTGTTCCTTGCCTTCGTTGGTAGTGAATTCGGCAATGAAATCAGCCATGGCTTGTCCTTTGATAGCGGTGCGGGGATGGTAGGTGATATCATACTGACTTAGTTCGATGCACCATTTGAGGAGTCGCCCAGAAGTGTCAGGACGATGGAGCACTTGTCTTAGTGGTTGATCGGTTAGAACCCTGATGGAGTGAGACTGGAAGTAGTGTCGCAGTTTCCGTGACGCGATCAATAAACAATATGCTAACTTCTCAAGTTTAGGATATCTGGCTTCTGCCCCCGTAAATCTCTTGCTTACAAAGTAAACCGGACGTTGTGTGCGGTCTTCTTCTCTTACCAAGGCGGCGCTTAGAGCATGAGATGATACAGCGAGGTATAGGTATAACACTTCACCTTCATTTGGAGTTGAGAGTACTGGTGGTCTCTGAAGGTGTTCGATTAGGTTGAGGAAGGCTTTTAAGCATTCGTCGGTCCACTCGAACCTCCCTTTGTCTTTCCTGAGTGCTTCGAAGAAAGGGACACACTTGTCAGTTGCCTTGGAAATGAATCGGCTTAGGGCGGCCACCTTTCCGTTTAGGCTCTGCATTTCTTTTCGAGTGGAAGGTATCCTTATTTCTTTTAAAGCTCGGATTTGTTCAGGGTTTGCTTCGATTCCTCTGGCGTGGACGATGAATCCTAAGAATTTTCCCGATGATACTCCGAAGGAGCACTTTAGAGGATTCAGCTTCATTCCATATCGGCGAAGTACCCGAAACATATCGTCCAGATGGCTTACATGGTCGTTGGCTTTCCTGGACTTCACCAACATGTCATCCACATATACTTCCATAGTACGTCCTATCAGTTCTGCGAACATTTTGTTGACGAGGCGTTGATAGGTAGCTCCAGCATTTTTGAGTCCAAAAGGCATGACTTTGTAACAATATAATCCGCGGTCGGTGATGAAGCTAGTGTGTTCCTGATCGGGAGCGTGCATGGGGATCTGGTTATATCCGGAGTATGCATCCATAAAAGATAGGAGTTCGTGCCCAGCTGTGCTGTCCACGAGTTGGTCAATTCGGGGAAGTGGGAAGCAGTCTTTCGGGCAAGCGTCATTCAGATTGGAGAAGTCAATACATGTTCGCCACTTTCCATTGGCCTTTTTTACTAGCACTGGGTTAGCGATCCATTCTGGGTAGATGGCTTCCCGTATGAAGTCATTAGCAAGTAGATTTTTTACTTCCTCATCAAGGGCTGCTGATCGCTCTGCCCCCATGCTCCTCTTTTTCTGCTTCACTGGTACCTTGGTGGGATCGATGTTCAACATGTGGCATGCTACGTCTGGGGAGATTCCTGTCATATCGGCATGGGTCCACGCAAATACATCTAAGTTGTGGCGGAGAAAGTCAATGAGTCGATCCTTCAATTCCGTTTTCAGCTGAGATCCGATTTTTAATAGTCTACTTGAATCATGCTTATCTACAGATACGAATTCCATAGCCTCTGCAGGCTCGGCGGTAGCCTCCTCCTCTTTATCCCGGGGGTCTAGTTCATTGAAGGGATCGCTTGTGTATCGAAGAGGAGGGGCTTTCTTTAGTTGCTATGCCTCCAAGCTTTTCATGCAGAGAGTAGTCTCTGCATCTTTTCCTTTATTCTTTCTGCGGTTGTTGCGAAGCTCAGTTACATAGCAGTCTCGGGCAGCGTCTTGATCTCCTTCTACTTCTCCTATTCCGTTGTCTGTCGGGAATTTCATCTTCAGGCACCAGGGGGCTAGGACAATTTGGAAGTCAGACAAGGCTGGTCTCCCCAAGAAGGCGTTGTAAGCCGAGTGGTTCTCTATTAGCACGAACGTTTGTTTTCGCACCACGGAGCGGGGATGACTTCCTATTTCGACGAAGAGGTCAAGTTGCCCGAGGGGCATTTTTGCATCTCCAGTGAAACCGTGCAGTGGTTTGTCGCAGGGAGACACATCCTTCATTGATAACTTCATTTTGTCGAAAGCATGTTTGAACAAGATGTTTACGGAGCTTCCCGTGTCTATTAGAATCCGAAAAACTTTAGCAGGGCCGAACCAGGCAGAGATGACCATAGGATCCATATGTGGGTACTGTCTTCCTTCCAAATCGCGTCTACTGAATATGATGTCGTCGCTCTCTTTTCGTTTCGGTTGGCGTTCTTCTGTGACGGAGTTAACGTATCCTTCGGTATTTCTAAGCGACTTGCCGTACCTTTCCATCTCTGCCCAACTTCTGTCGGCAATGTGTGGTCCTCCTGAGATGGTAAGGACTACTATCTTCTCTTGACTAGAGCCACTGGTGTTGTGATTGTTGCGACTCCCTCCGCCTACTTCTGGGAGGGGTTGCTTTGAGTTCTCATTGGCAGGAGTTGGAGTCCTGTTCTGACTTTTCACATAACGTTCCAGTCTTCTTCTTCTAATGTGTTCTTCGATCAAGTCCCGAAGATGGTGGCATTCATTGGTGTCATGTCCGTGGGATTCGTGGAAGCGACAGAACTTTCCGGACTTGAGTGCGTTATCTGATTCTTTCTTGTGCGGGGGGCGCTTGTATCCGAGTTCGCCCTGAGTGGCTAGGTAGATGTTTTCGATTGTTTCATTCAAAGGAGTGTAGGAGTCAAATCTTGGCCCTGGTCGATATTGGCGCTTCTCACCCTTTCTGCCCCCAGCATTGTCTCTAGATTCATTTCTTCGAGCGTCCTTAGCTGCAGTGGGAACCTTGTCCTGAATTATCTTGCCTTGTTGCCCTGGCTGCCTCTCCGTAGCAGCGTCTTCAAGTCTCATATACTTTCCAGCTTCATGGAAGAAATCAGGCAAGGTAACTGGTTTTTCCTTAGTTAATCTTCTGGCAAACTTGGTGTCTGGATGCACACCACTACAGAGGGCCATTAGAGTGAGTTTTTCATCGGCATCTTGAACTGCTGCCGCTGCGGCGTTGAACCGTGTTAGATATTGTTGTAGCGTCTCTCCGGTTTTCTGTTTGACATTGGATAGAGAATAAGCATCCCTGGGTTGTTCCACATGGATGCGGAACTGGCTAATAAACCTTTCTTTTAACATCTCCCATGAGTTGATGGATCCTTGGGGTAGATGGCAGAACCAGGAGGTAGCTAGATCTGATAGGAATAGCGGAAAGCATTTACATAATACTCCTTCTGTTGCTCCACTCATGAGCATATGCTGGGTGTATCTCTGCAGGTGTACGATGGGGTCGGAAGTTCCTTTGTAAGGTTCCATGGTTGGCATTTTCCATTCCCGGGGAGTGATGGCAGTTTCGATATTTCGGGTAAAGGGACTGGTGACCCTAGCGCCTATTCCCCGGTCCCTTTGCTCCCGTTGGACACATTCTCTGAATAATCGTGCCATCCGCTCGTCAGAACTTGGAGCGGACAAAAATGAGCTCGGTTCTTCCCTGCGGGATCTATCTCGCCCAGATGACCTGTAGGGATGGTACAGTCTATCACCTCTAGCATTATCCAGTGGTTGTCTTTGGCTGCTTGGATGCACGCTAGGACCAGCTACAGTTGCCCCCTGCCTTGATCTTCCCCTGTGGGGTTCTGTTTCGAGCACATCCATGGGGTCAACTTCGGGCTGGGTTCTAGCTCGGCTCCGTTCAGCGGGGTTTCTATGATTAGGTGGCATGACTGGCTCAGCTACATCCGACCCTCGCCTGGTGCCTCCCCCGCTAGGTTCGGTTCCAAGGGCTTCCTCGAGTCGGAATTCGGGCTGAGTCCGGGCGCGGCCCCTATCATCGTTTTTCCTGTTGATAGCTTGTTCGAAGAGTGAAGACCTTTGTTGCCTCCGGGATCCTCCGGATTGGGATTCACCCCATGATTCAGTGTTGCGGTTGGACTCTTCAGCGTCCCTTAAGCGTGTCATGAGTTGGTCCACCAAAGTTTCTTGTTGGGATGTGAAGCGGTTAGTTACTTCAGCCACAACCCTGTCCAGATCTGCCCTAGTGATTGGTTGTTCCGTTGCGGGACCAGTTGGATTTTCCTGATTTTCATCTGGTACTGCTGTTGAAGTGGGCTGATCTGTGATTGCTGGATCTGGAAGGCTGCTAGTTGCGATGTTCTTTCCTTTGTTAACATCCCTTCTCTGTTTGGAAGGCATGATTTCTAAGCAACGAGTGATGTCGTTAGGAAAAAGGTTGAGTGGGAGAAGATGAAGTTTGAGTTCAGCTCTCAGTGAAAGCACCAAAAATGTTTGCACAAAAAATGGACAAACACCTCCAAGTCGTATTATTTAGTTGATTATATGTAATTTTCAATGATTTTAGATGAGTATGTAAATATGAGAAAAGTAGGGGCTGAAATGTAAAAGACACACAGATTTATAGTGGTTCGGCCAGAATGTGCCTACGTCCACTTTATATGTTATTATCTTCTTTCTTTCAGGTTACAAGTACAATGCGTTGTGTACAAGTGTATGAAAGTAGTTTGAAAGTTCCTTCCTTGCTTGAGCTCTCAAACTTGTCTACCATTGTTGTACCCCTGCCCCTCTATTTATAGAATGAGGTAGGGGGCAAGGGGTCTTGGAGGTATATAGCTGTTGGTGGGCCCGGGCTGGAGCAATCTGGCCTGGCAGCGTTCTGGTTCGGCGGAGCTTCATTCGGCATGGAATTTGGAGTGGCGTTGGTCTGGTAGGGTGTGGATCGGTATTGAGTAGGGTATGTGTTGGTCCGGTCATAAGTTGGACCGGTATGGAGCAGGAGATGTTGCATTGGTTCGGTGGAGATGTGATGAGAAGGTGGTTCGGCAATAGTGTGGTCCGGTGGTGGTATTCGGCGGGGCTTGGACCGGCTATGCCGAATGGAGTGGGGGACCGAATGAGGTTGGCTCGGTAGGGGGTTGATCCGGTAGTGGAGTGGAAGTATTGGACCGGCATTGTGTGGTCCGGCGTTGAGCTGGTGCCGAATGGACATGAGAGGAGAGAGCCGAATGGACATGAGTTCATGGATGCCGAATGGACCCTGGTACAAGGAGGTACCGAATGGACATGAGCACTTGAGTGCAAGGAGATGACGCCTACTGTGCCTGTTGGTTTCGAATGTGCATGGGATATGACGCTTCACGGTCTCGTGGCCTACTGGGCGAGAATCCGCCCAACACTAGAGATAGGCTATTTCGTCTCAACATTGCACCGGACCCCCATTGTGTCTTCTGTGATAATGATATCGAGAGTATACACCATCTCTTCTTTGAGTGCGATTTCCCTTTTCGGGTCTGGGCTGCAACTTCTGCACATCTCCTTGGCTATGTCCCATCAATCATCTCTTTTTTTGATTTCTGGCAATCCAACCCGCCGAATAAGCTCTTGGATCCTCTCGTGGTTATATTCAGTTGGTGTGTTTGGGTAGAGCGCAACGCACATGTATTCAATAATCCCAAATCACACTTCGAAGGTACATGCAGGCGCATCATTTATTACTACTCTTCTTTTACAGGTTATAGCTACTCAGCTCCCTTCAGGCTTAGGCTCCCGCGCCCTAATACTTCACCAACTGAATCGGCTGGCAGCACAACCGCTTCTCCTACCCGCGGGCATCATGGACGCCACCTGTAGCTCACTCCTTCACTACTTGTTGTTTATAAGCTTCTAGTATGCGCACTGTGTTCTTATTTTCATATTTCAGTTATTGCTGTCTGGTTTTATGACTGTTTTGATACTCCTTACTTTTTTTTGGCCAGCGATCAGGCGTGTTGATCGCACTATCTACATATTTTAATATTATATAACCGGCTGTGTAGTGTCGCACTACACATCCGTTTCACTCAAAAAAATATATATTTATGGATGAGTTGGAGAATAAACAACTTAAATTTTGTTTACTCTAAATAAAGAGTAATGAGTTTAAATTTAAATTTAAATAAGAGTTTTATAATTTTTCAAGTATTGAAAATTGTAATTATAATTATAATGCTCTAAGGATTTTTGATTGTAAATTAACATAAATATACATATTTTGGTTCCTTGTATTTATCTTGCCTTAGTGCAATGGTCTAATGACTTGCTGTTATGCGGTCGTCCGAGTTTGGTGGCATTTGAAGAATCACCTCTCGTCAAATTTTATTATCTCGATTATCGTCAATCTAAAATTAATGTGGCTCTTTCCGTAGTGACACACAGAAAGTCATGTCAATAATGATCTTGTTGATTGGATTCCAGGATAAATTGATGCTAAAATCCGGACTCTGTTCGAGAAGCTTTTGAGAAATCAATCTCACTCGCTCGATCTTTTGTGTAGCATTCTATTTGTATTCTTATTTCGAAGGTGAGATGCCTTCAAAATCATAATGTATTTCTCGAAGAAATTCAATGGTCTGCTAATCCCTGTAATTATACTTGGGATATCATAGAATTAATTGAGCAATTTCATCTTGGTCTTCTATCACCTTGAGTTGAGAGTGAGAAATTTTAATCTCGTGTTGGTCTACACTTCTTTTGATCGATGAAATAGATGAGTTGAATATAAATTCTTCTCTAGAAATTGCGAGGATGCAATTTTGTTAAGGATGAAAGTCTGTAACAACCATGATTTTGAAGATTACCTGTAAATATTAAATTACAATGGTAGTTATGATTTGATATTGCGAGTCAAAATAAAACTGAAAATTTTAAATTGTTCATTTGGAATAAACAATGAATTTTTGAAAATAAAATTAGAAAATAAAGTTTGGAACTTTATTTTATTTTGTTTGAGTTAATAATGAATGGAAAATGGTTTTTATTTGGAGAAAATGCAATAATTTTATTAATTATTGCTAACTACTTCTTTTAATAATTTTTAAAGGAAGTATTTGATTTTTAAAGATTGTTTATTCAAACAAAAGCATGGAATTTGATTTAAAAATGAGTTTTGGTTATAAAATTAAGTTTAAAATGCTTTGTCATATTTTTCTAAATAAGAAAATATTTTAGTAGAATTTTTGGAGTTAAAAATTTGGAGTTATGCATTTATTAGTGTAAAATTATGTATTTATGTAAAATAAGTGTTTTAATAATAAAAATGTTTTTAAAATTAAAATTAAACTTTTTGTATGATGTAAAATATTTTATTTTATTTATGTATATAAGTTTACATATATTTTTGTGTAGAAACTTGAAATAGAACGCATTGTTTTGTTATTAAAACATAGTATAAATATGTGCATATTGATTTAGGTGAAGCTAATTGATTTGCTCTTAGTTTGGGTCCAAAAGCCCATTAGGCTAGAACAAGAAGATAAGGAAACGAGAAAACATTTCCTATATGTACAGAAAACTATTCTCATCTCATTCCTCTAGCCAGTAAACAAAAGAAAGAAACCACTTTTCAATCTATGGCCTTTAATTCCCTAATTTCTTCATGGATTTGATGTTTTAATCAATTAATAGCTAATTTCAAACAGGTAAACTACTTCAAATCAGAGAGAATTCATAAAATTTCAATTTTGTTTTTGGGTTATTTGTTAATTACATGTTCTTCTTCTTTGCATGTGCTATTCTAAGTTTCAACGGGTTGTTGGATGCTTTTTTCTCCTCAAAACTTGCTTTTTTAGAGAAAATATGAGGTTTGATTATCTTTAATTCAAGGTGAGTTGAAAACTCACATTTTCTAGCATAGTTTGAGATTTCAATGTTAGAAATCTCAATTTTATTTTTGTTGCATGTTCATTTGTGAATCGTTGTCAGTAAATTAGGCATATCTTTTTCGTTTTAAATCGAAATTTGATTTTGTTTAAAGTTATGAAAAGCTTTAAGAGAGGATGATAACTTTCATCTTAAACACTTCCGAAAATTTTGAGCATAGAAGGTCGAAATACCCAATACAAACTCGCTGTCATGTCATTGTAAAACCGTCAATTTTTGTGCTTAATGTCGTTGATAATTTGAGCATATCTTTCTTATTTATTGTCCAAATTTAACGATCCTTAATGTCCGGAAAGCTTAACTTCTCTTCTATAATCTTCATATTTTTGGTTTTGTTAAATTTTGAGGTTTAAATGGTTCAAATTTCATTTTAGTGACGCTGTCCCGAGGCTAAAATGACAGTAGAGATGAACTTCAAATCTAAAAAAAAATAAGTCGTAACTTTTTCATTGTTTATCGCATTTGATAATCTTTAATGTTCTAGAAAGCTTACTTTATATAAGACAACTTTCATGTTGAACATATTTACAAATTTAGAGCACAGGTTGACTGAAATTATGTCACAAACTCCCACCTCTGTCACTTTGATAATTACACTATCTAAACTGAATACAGTTAGTAAATTAGGCGTATCTTTCTTATTTCTAGTCGGATTTAGAATGTTTTTGATGTTTTGGAAATCTTAGACTATTTTGTAAAATTACTTGTTTTGACTTTTGCAAAATTTTGAGGTTAAGATAGTCGAAACATTATTTCTTTGATGCTGCCCTGTGAATAAACGAGAGCGATAATGAATTTAAAATCTAAGAATTATATTGGCCATATCTTTCACGCTTCTTATCCGAATTCAATAATTTTAGACGTTACGAAAAGCTTAAATTTTTTTTTAAAAGTTTCATGTTTTGAGTTTTCTAATATTTTGAAATTAGCTTGGTCAAAACTATGTTTGTTTGTTACTGTCCCGAGAGCAAAACGACATCAATAACAATCATTGACCTGAGAATTGTATTAACTTATTTTGCTCTCACTCTTGTTCGATTTTGATGTTGTTTTTAAGATATTTTGAGAGCTATGATGCCTATCAATAGGATAGCTATATCCGAAGAATTTGAAGTTCAAATTTAGATAGAATTTGAATTGATTTTAGGTTAAATTTGAATTGAATTCGTATTGAATTCAAGTTATCGGTCTTGAATTATCTTTCTTGTTTTTCATTGTTTTCGAGCACAGTTTTCACTAAACCAATCTGAAGTGATTTTTTTGAAATAAATGAAAATATAAAATTATTATTATATAGTATTTTAAAATTATTTTTATAAATATAAAATCTATTTATCTCCTATAATAAAGGAATTTCAAATATTGGATCTATTATTCTTTTCGGGAAAAAGTTTTAAAAGCTTGTTTTCTCTAGTAAGCTATTTTAAATATAAAACACACACTTTTGTACTATTCGAGCATATGAGAAAGAGAATTAAACGATTTAGTGAAACACGTGATATGGGACATGTGCGTTTACTATTTCGGTTAATTCCGGACTTGTACAATCGAAACTATCTAGGTTATGATTTCTGAGTTATTTAGCCAATTTATGGCGGATTTTTGAGATTATAATTCCTATATTTAGGAATTATCTGAGAAGGCCAATATTTGGCGAGTTTTATGGTTTGAGATTTCTATTTTGAGATTTATGGTTTATGAGGAACCATCATGATGTTTTCACTTGTTGATGAGATGAGATGAGTTACGATGCCATTCAATACTTGTCGATGAGATGAGACGATTATGGTATCTCTTTATTACTCACCAATGAGACGAGATGAGATATGATTTTTTAAGTTTCATGATGTCCTAATGGACTAGCGGATAGTAAACTGCTAAGTGCGAACGTGTGGTATGAGACACATGTCAACACTTTTCGGGTTCCTATCCACGAGTTTGTGACACATTCACGTTGTTTACCTAACAGAACTGCTTTGAGAGGTTTTAGCGACCTAGTCATGAGGATGAACTGCTTTGGGAGGTGTCAACGACCTTGTTAGGGTTGACAAAATGGCTTGGAGAGGTGTTAGCGGCCTTGTTATGAGGACGAATTACTTAGGGAGGTGTTAGCGACCTTGTCAAAGGCTTCGACCGTTTGAGAATGGCACATGTAGCATCGCTTCGGCATGCAAATAGGATTTGTCCAATCTGGGAAATTTTTATGAGTTTCTGATTTCGATTTCACTAATTTTGAGATGACGAATTTACCTATAGCCTTGAGTTAGAGAAAGGCTTATATATATGTTGTTTTATGATGATTTCAATATGGGGATTATAAACTCTTATTGAGTTTCATAAGTTTTTATTTGGAGATTATCATCGACGATTGTTTATGTTATTTGAGTGTATTGTTGAGTTTACCTCTGTTGAGGCCCTTGTATACTTAAATGGCATTGTTTCACTTAAGTCATGAGTATGTGTTCTTTTTATTGCCTCTTCTCATTTGATAAGAATTATCACCTTATATCTTATGCTTCATATTATAGTGTATCCTCACTAACTAGTTGCTTTAGCTAGGCTGACCCGTGTATTTTGTACTCAGGTCAGACCGAGTTGTTCCAGGTTAGCTATCAGTTTTAGGACTTAGCTTTGATGCATTTGCTTGGATATCAGCCTAGTATTTTTGTGTAGTTTACATTTCTTTCCACATAACTCTGATATGTATTTTCATTCGATGTATATAGTATGGTCTCTGAACCACTTTTGTATATTGTTTTGTATTGCACTATGATGTATCAATGTATATGTGTGTGTGTGTATATATGACAATTACTGTTCTGTGATATGATATGCATTCTATTATTGTATTTTGTTCTGATAGATCCATTTGCCATCTATAGTTTTGTATTAAGTATTTATTGGATATGTCAATCCACTAGAGTAGAAAAAAATAGATAGAAATTGTCGACTTATTCAATAAATATTTAAGTTAAGGCTATAGATGGTCGCTCCTAACTAGCCATATTCCCCGCATTAGCAGGCAGAATTACCTAGTAATTCTCTTTTTTAGTGTGGGTCTCGGGGTGGGCGTCATATTACCCAATTTCCAATTATTAAATTTAATAATTTAATTATCCAATAAATGGTTATATTTGAAACTCAAGTTAAAAATTAACTTTTAAATATTTAAATTCAATTAAATATTCCAATTTCAAATATCCAAAATTTCAGGTCGTTACATTCCTTCCCCCTTATAAGAATTTCGTCCTAGAAATTGCTAGGTAAGAAGAATGGTCCAAAATCCGTAAACTATTCCAAAATAAAAGAGTTTAAACAATCTTCCCCAAATCAATTTGTTGAAACACACTATCACTTTTCTAGTTTCCAAATTCATCCATAGATTACAACTAATATTATCCGCTTAACCATTCAAATAATAATTCAAACCAAATTTTAAATTATCAAAATTTTCTTCAATTTTTTTCTAACTCTTTAAATTTTCAAAAAATTTCACTAGCGTCTCCTTTGTGTGGCTAGATCCAAAAAACTATAAAACTGCCTCTATGGGCTAAAATCATTAAAAGAAAACAAAAGCCAAGTGGCTCAATAAGAAAATCATCAATTTCATACGACATTTTAAATACATACCTTTTTGTCGAGCAAATTTAAATTTTACTTTCGGAATTGAAGACATCAATTTATCTTTTGCTTTTAAATATCCTACATCTCACTTACCAATAGTATCCAATCACATAATTCAAAATCATTTCATTTAGCACTTTCAAATTTCCACATTTATTCCACCAAAACTTATACGATGTACATATACCATTCGTACGCAATATCAAATCTGATCACTCGCTCAATCACACAATTTCACTTCCGAACGAGTATCGTTCACACGATTCTCTAGTGTAGACTAAGATATGGTTTCTTGATCAGAAACCATCATTCTCTTTGCATAGTTATACTATGATAGAGAACTCCAGAATCAATCAAAAATCCACTTCCAGGGTTCGCCGTCGAAAATCGAGTGAAAAATCCTAACTCGAATCTGGATCAAATTGTTATGAAAATAAGATAATATATGTACACTTACGTATTAATATCCAATTGATTCTTAGCTATATCAATTTCTTTCCATTCACATTTACTTCCTTCCCATTCAGTTATTCACAATTATCACACTCATTTAAACTTCACATTCCCTGATTTACTTAGTATATTTCCTCTATATTAATTTCACTTAAGAATTTATCCCATTAATTTTCTTAAGTAAATTTATAACCTTTTATACAAATGTTCTTATATTTAATTTCACTTCATAACTCGGTTTTATGTCCATTTCTATTCAAACTAGATTTTCAATTTAATTTGAACTTAATTTATCTTCCAACTTTAAATATTGAATTCTATCCACCATACCTAAAACCACATTTAATTCGCTAATTATTTTAAATTAGCTCCATCTACTCATTTATTTCGAAATAAATTCAACTCCAAATCCGTTTAACCTACTTATTCAATTTATTAGTTCATTTACTAATTTATTTCAAATCTCACTACATTCAATTTTAGAACTATTCTCCATTTTATCCTACTTTTGCTTATCATTTTCTTTATTTTTAATCCTAAGTTAAGTTAAATTTGTATTCCAATAATCAGGTTTCAATTCCACTTACTTACAAATTTAAATTGATTTTTCATCTAAATAAACTTTATTTTCAATAATTATTTCATTTAGTCCGCTCAAACAAATTCTCCAATTTCACTTTATTTAAATTAAATATCATTCCAATATTCAAATTTCAAAATTTTATAAGTCTTCCAAACTTATTTATATTCAATTTAAAACATTTAAATAATATTCATAGCTTTAAACAATTACTTGGTATTTCAAAAATCAATTTTGAAATCAATTACATATATATATATATCAAATTATTCTTTGAATTTCAAATCTAATTAGTTTTGCAACAAATTCTAATTCAAAACATTCAGGTAGCAACTCCTCCCTTGGAAACTCAAAAATGAAAATCGATGATGTTGCAGTCATCACCGCAATTGATTTTCAGCGACCGAAGTGAATGTGAGTTCGGTGCTTATTATCCCTTTGAAACCATTTTTGAATATTTTTATCCCAAATTTTTTCCAAATAACATCACCATTATTTCCAAGGCTTTGAAAACCATTTTCAAACCAACGAGAATTGAATTTCCAAATTTCCAACTTTGGAATCACTTTTTAAATCTATATTTAAATATACCTCTGGACTTCATTCCATTTCAAATTATAAATAACATTTATAAATTCATATTTACAAACTTTATTTTTGTTATATGAATTATTTCTTAACTTTTAGTTATAATATCGTACTTTTATTTCAATTACCGCAACAACAGATGATAATAGTTTAATATTATCATTTCCTAGCAACCAAGCAAACCATATATAACTACAATAATTTCTAAAAAGTTATTTATTTTATATATAAAAATAATTTGGTAAAATTATTTCATTTACCCCATTTTAAAACAATACCATGTCGAATTATTCTATTATAGGGTTTAGGGATCCCTATCAATAATGTTAATTTCACATATTAACCAAAATCCGTAACCAGTCAACAAACCAATCAAAACAATATAAAACGATTTTAAATTCGCTAATAAGTACACGCTCATATCTATTATACACTCAAACTCATACTAGGGTGCTATTGACCTTATCTCTAATGAGTAATCCCTATCCGAGCCAAGATTCCCACTTAACCTTCAGCTCTAGTACCAAATGTCATGACCGAGATTTTCGACACCCGAAAATCGACACCAATACGTCCACTATATAGGATGTCGAGTAACCGAATGCCATAAATACCAGATCATTGGGAAAAAGAAGGAAGAGGTAGAAGAAGAAAATAGAAACAACAACATAGAAACTCACAATTGCAGCGGAGCAATATATAATAGATAACAACTGATCTTTATACGAAAGAACTATATCAGTTTTTATACATTACATCATTTGAGTACAACCTAATTCAATAGCATAATAATGGACAATTATATACAACATACCATATATAGTGGAATAAAGTCAAATATGTATAATACATCTTCATCATACAGCTCTCCTCCTGAGCTTCGTAGCATTCTATCCTATATCAGTAATACTCGGTCGGTCCCAAGCATTGTAATAAAATAACACCCGAGTCGGTCTCGAAAACGAGCGTGAGAAAACACACTCTACTTGAACTATTAAAGTTTTCAAAATAATTTAAAAATCAAAGGTATCTCGTAAGACCATGCCACAAATAAACATGACGGGTTTTACTTTACGATAACCAAAACATTTCATATCAAAATCATTTGATATTATAATAGTGTCTAAGTATAAATACTTATTCAAATAGCTGAAATGCTTGCATCTCACGTTTCAGCATAGGTGGGCACAATCAAAACCGTATGGTGCTTATTGGAGAATGGATTCCATCTGAATGACTAGGTAATAGGGTACCACCTATCACATTACATGTCTAGAAACACTGTACCGAGGACTACGCCAGGATCCCCTGCTGCACAAGACTGGTCTATCCCTGATCTGGATAGACCGAATATGCTATCATCCCAGGTGTTCCCACCATCTTTCGAGCTCCTTCTATATACCGTAGTAATAATATCCAAGGTTATCTAGAAAGGTGATAAAAAATCCCTAATTGGATGCTACCAACTTAGCCTTGCTGCATCCCCCCTGCTTTTCAGTCATTCCCGATTGATAAGGCTAGAGGCTACGATTAGCTTTTAGGGATTTTCACTTAGAATGCTCATTGTCCTCCAATGACAATGTACTGATAGGATTCATCCATACAAGTCCATTCCCGGTCCGAACGAAACCGAAGGCACTACTCCTACTACATCCATTTTGGAATCACTCTCAGGATTAGTAGCGATTAGTCCTTGCACTTCACTGCTCCATCTTTGACTCCATGCTCTTATCTTCATTTCGAAAATTTACCCGTTGGATCGAAGTGGTTTTTCAAATAACTTATCCGATCCCGGTCTCTTTGAAACAACTTTCGGATTTCCTAGTAAACTCAACCCTGGTTCTTTAGGAAATAAATAGATGAACATAAGATCGGAGATCACCTCCTAACCTTGGTTCTTTAGAAAATAAACATTCCCTGTTTATACTTGCAGTATAGCACCTCGAACGGTAACTGTACCATACAATTCTCGTGCTTCTTCTAGATATTTCCAAAGTTATATTTTGATCTAGATTTGGTAGTCGATTATTTAACTATCAAATGAACAATCAATTCAACCAAAAACTTCATTTCACTGAAAAACACCAAGTCTTATTTAATTTAAATTTTAAATAAACTAAATCTCTTTATCAAAGGTCATGTACTTATCTCATCGAATTCAGTCTATTCACAAATTATCCTTTTCAAAAATATTTGAAACCCTTTCTAAAATAAATGTGGAAAGTACCATAGTGGTATCAAACCATGGATCACAACACAATGGTTACATCTCCATCGTAGAGAAATCTAAAACTTAACTGCAGGCACTCACTGCGTACGATTTACGCCACGCGAGTATACCCATACTCCCCAAAAACTTTGTTTACAAATTTTCAAAATAATACTTATTGAGATTCCTATAATAAATTTTTTTCCAGGTTAACTTTTAAAAAAACTACTTTTTAAATAAAAGCTTTAACATTGTATAGATTATCCCTTTTAAAATAATAATACTATTTTATTCCTAAATAATAAATTGGCTTATGAACTAACTTGATCAAATATTTAAAAAAAAACTTAAACCATTTTGAAACAACTAAATAATAAATTTTCTAAAATATTCTTGAAAACACTTTTAAATTTACTAATTAATACTTAATAGTCCTCCATTTTTAAAATAAACTTAACTTCCCAAAAAAAATTTCCAACTCCTATATAGCCAGTCCAATATTGATAAAACTTCCCAATTTATTTCCAATTTGACAACATCCAAATTCCAAAAATTCCCTTTTTATAACCGTTTCAAAATACTAAAATCGATCTTAAAATGATTTTCTGAGTTAAATTCTATTTTTAAATAAATTCCCTTGCATAACCCAAATATATTCCAAAACCCAACTAATTTCAGATCACACTTCCTTTTTATGATTTAAAATCTTATTTAAATTTGAACATCAATTTCATATTTTATTTTCAAATCTCCTTTTTATTTTCCCGAACTATTTTAAATCTCGATTATAAAATCTTCTACACTTAGCAAATCAATTAAGTTTTATTATTAAAAATCCTTTTGCTTATATTATTCCCAAAACCCCTATTTCGCCATATTCCAAAATCTCTATTTACAATATTTCGAATTACCAAATACAAATTTCAAATCAAACTATTTATTTTTTCCAAACCCATTTCTTTTAATTTATCCAAATTTCACAATAATTATTTTACCTTCAATTTCCCCTTTATTTCCTTTAAAATTCAATATTCATATTTATGGTATTTTAAAATATCAAAATCTATCTAGTAATACCATAGCATCCAATAAATTCAAATTCCAATACAGTCTATCATAGAACATTTAAATAATCATATCACCAAATATGAAAATAATTTCAACATTTTTGAGCAATCCGGTTGGATCCCTCCAAATTGTTTCCCTGCATCCACAAACGTTAATATAATATAAAAATACCAATCCCACTTCGAGAGAGATATCACGGTATATAGGGTCATCCACTATTATGCATGGTGCATAGGGTCTCATCCGCTACATATATGCGAGAATATCAATCACTCCAATACGCACACACACACTACTATATATAATAACATCCAAATGATAATAATTAACAAATTCAATAATCAACCAATAATTAATTATAACTATTTAAAATTAATGGCAACATTCCAAATTTGATTGAGATTAACTCGCCTTGATTTTTTGAAATTGTTAATTATTCCAATTCCAAAATTATTCCATCATATAGAATTTCAACTTCGAATCCATATTGACCAGTTCTTCGTGATTTTTAGCTTTTGTACATAGGAGATATATATTTTATAGTATTCGAATTTTAATTTTATAAAAGATATATTTGAATAAATCAAAATTATCACAAATAATTACCCTCAAACTAACATCTTCTTCCTCGTTAAAAGCTCCTGCTACTATTGACTAAAACGCGATGTCTTCCTTCAACCAATCTCTGGCCAACAATATTGTTCTTCCCTAGGAACTTGAATCTGTCTCCCATTATTGCCAGCTCGCTGTACATCCGTAGAAATCGAAACCTCAGATAAATTTTTGAGCTCGTGGCTCCGTTCCCTGCTCACAACCAAGCTAGGTTCAAATCGATCACGAACCATTGCCGAACATCCCATCGCTCGTGCGCGTGCTTCGAGCTCCAGTTCACAAAAATCACTGTCGAATCTCTATCTTTCCAAATCAACACGGCCACTATCCCGCACCCAATTTCCTCAAATCGACAACCCACTGATCAATAACCTTGAACCTTAGTCGAAGCTCCCCTTGGTCATCAAGCCCAAACATATGTTGCATCCAAGAAATGAGCTACGACCCCATTAATGCTCTCGTGCTCGCAATCATGCTATTAATTTTCATTTTTTTGTGAAAAGTTTCGACTGAGTTTAAATGTATTTTAAGGAGTGGAAGAGGGATTGGGTTTTTGAACAATATGTGGCATTACAATTTCTCCCCTTTTTTCTTTAAATTTTGTGCGGCTATTTTTTTCTTCTTATTTTGAAATAATCTATTGATGTGTGTTTTAAAAAGGTAAAGAGGGAAGGAAAGATGTTGGCATATTGGTGAATATGTACAGTGACTGAGTGAAGGGGAAAAAGCTGATGTGAAGGAATTGGAGCTGAAAGGTTGACTAGAATATAAGCGTATTAATTAATTTTCAAACATCTCGTTAAATGCAATTCAAACGTCCACGAACCCAAACCACTTTCATAGGAAATTTCTTAATTGTATCGATTGGATTTGCTTATTGACAGGTTCATGCATGATAGGGTGTTCTCGCTTTCTGTTTGGTGGAAAGCGACTCCTACCCTGCATGTCCCGAAGAGGTAGTATAAGGCCTTGATGGGTTGGTTTGTTAGATGCTTACAGTCGAGATGCTAGTCGTAAAAGCAAATTTGGGTTACCAATGCGTGCCATGGTAGGGTTGGGATGGTTGAAAAGCCTACCAGTTGTCACTACCGACGGTTGAAAAGCCTAGGTTGCTACACTTGGTATCAGAGCAGAAGGTTAAGCTAGAATCTTGGCTCTGGGGGGAATTACTCATAGAGATAAAGATAGGAGCACTCTAGAATGAGTTTGAGTGTAATATTAGATATGAGCGCGTATTTGTTAGTGAATGTAAAATGGTTTTGTACCATACTGATCTATCTGTGAGTGGTATATAAATCATGTTTGAGTAGTTGGACATCGCTAAATAGATAAGAGTTTCTAAACACTTGAATGCGATAAAGTGACACAGTATGGCTTGAAGCGGGTAAATGAAATAATTTTACCTAAATTATATTTTTATACAAAAGGAATAATTTCTAAAGAAATTATGCCATATTTGGAGTGTTTGGATGAAGATATTATAATCAAACAAGACTATGAAATCCGTGGTCGGTTATATATTACCAAATGGAAATTTTATAAGTATGGATTATACAATTGAATTAAAAATAAGACTTGCTTAAAACTAGACTTCGGAAGAAAAATAAAAATTAAATTCCGAAGATTTATGGAAGTGTTTTCCAAAGTATTTTGAAGTAAATAATAGTAATATTATTTTGGAAATTTATTTAAGAGAAAATAGTTTTTAATGGATTTTGGGAGTGTTATAGCACTGAACTCACTACAATCATTGGAAAATAACTCTGATGATAACGACCGCATCATCAGTATTCGTTTTAAGTTTCTAAGTGACGGATTACTACCATAATTGATTTGATTCGGATGGGTTGGGCAAATCAATTTTGTTTTGAAAATTCTAAAGGAAAATTTGTTTGGATAAAAACCAGGTTAGCTTAAATTTTTAGAAAGTGAGATTTGGGATATTGAGATTCAAAATGATTTAAAATAAATACAGGGTATTTAAATTTTTAAACCCTTATTAAAATGTTTTGGAAAAATCAGGAAATAAGTAATGAACTTATAAAATTGAGAATTGTTTTAAAGAAAAATATGGAAATTTAATTTTGAGATTAAAATTAAAAGTGAAAAGACTAAAATGGAATTTAACTTAGATTAATTTGAAGGAATGAATTAAATTCTTAAAATTTAATTGGTTGTGATTTGAATAGAATTGATGAGATAAATTAATGAAATGATGAAATAACTTAGCAAAGTCAAAAGAAATCAATAAAGGAGATGATTGGAATAAATAAAATGAATAGTAAAAATGCAATGAAGTTAATTAAATATAGGTAAGGAAGAGGAAACTTGGGTTTCAAAATGAAATTAAAACTTGTGTAAGTTAAATAAATTTAAGTGGTAAAAGAAAATGGTATGGATGAAATCTAACTTATGCTAAGTTAAATAAAGTTGAGTTGAATTTGGATTGGATTGGAAATAAAATTGAACTGAGTTAGAGACGATATTGAATGGAATTGAATGCTTACTTAAATAAAATAAAATAAATGGTGTGAAGTTTAAATTTAACATAAGATAAGTTAAATAAAAATTTAATTGGAATAAATAAATTTCAATAGCTTATAAAAATTGAAATTAATTAAATAAAAATATACTTGGGCATAAATAAATGTAGATCTTGAGTTAAAGTTGAAGTGTGAGTATATTCGAGTGGAGAAGTGATGGAAATATGGAAAATAAGTTGTGTGACTTATAAAATTGAAAATTGAAATAGATAACCCAAAATAAAAAGAGTTTGATATTTTGGAAACTAAATAAAAATATAAACTTGAATTATAAAATAAATTTGAACTCGAGTAAATTGGTTGATGTGATTTTTGAAAAAAAAGTCAGATATTGAATTATAAAGTGAAAAACTAATTAGATAATTAATTAGTTGAATGAATATGAGATGGAATTTAACTTGGCTAAGTTAAGAATAGATTGTGGATTAAAAATGGATATTGGAAATAGAATTTGGATTGTAAATATAATTCGACTAAAATGATAGCGAATAAAATGAACGAACTAATTAATTAATTAGTAAATAAACGAGAAGTTGGCTGAAATGAAATAACACTAAGTTATAAGTTTGAAATGATTGAAGTAAATAAATTAACTTGAGTTAATATTTTAATGGAAGCTTGGCAGAAATAAATTTTTGAAATGGTTATTAAATAAATTAGCATGAAATGTTTTCGAGCTAAGTAAAGTGAAAATGTAATGAAAGTGGTTATGAACGAGATGTAAGTAAATTGATTTAAATAAAGCTGAAATAGAATAGAATTGAATATAAATTGATGTGGGATCAATTTAAAATGTTTATAAGAAAAAATGGTTATTCTATTAAATGAGTGGCGTTGAATTTTCATAGAAAAAATTATTGTTCGACGTAAACGGAAGTAAATAAAATTCTATGAATTAATAGAAGTGAGATAACTGATTTTTAAATCAATTTGGAATGCATATGAGTTTGTTTGGTATACAAATAAATTGAATGCATGTAAAGCGTATTATAAGTTATTTAAATTGAATCAAATGGTATATAGATTGATTGGAAGTAATTATGGTGTTGGAACCTTTAAATTGCTTATAAATAATTGTTTAGCAATTATGTAGCTTATGTGTTTTAACCATTTAAATAAGTGAAATGTTATTTAAATTTATATTTTGGTACTTATATGTTTAAATTGAGTAAGTACAGGTACTTGGAGCTACTTTGCTTGACTTTGATTGCGCGAATTTGCAAACTAAAAATAAGCCACTTGCTTACAAATACTAAATAAGTTATGTTTTCGGATTAAATACTATGAAATTATAAAATATTGTTATATATTTGTTTTTCGATCATGTGGGTCGATGTATACATATTTATCTCTCTTGTTATATTGCAAAAGGTCCTCCGTACAAAGGAGACTACCAAAAATTTCAAAAATTTAGGGTGTTAAAGTTTTTTTTGAAAATTTTGGAAATTTTTTGTTAACGACGAATTGATTTCGAATTTATAATTAGAATAAAGGATTTTGGGATTAGAACTGAAGACTAATTGTTGTGGCTGGAACCAAAAGATTAGAAAGTGAAATATCGAGTTTTCACTAGGTGGGTATTTGGATAAATTAATAGGTTTGGAGCATTCTTCTGCCTTAGCAATTTCGAGGAAGAATTTATTTTAAGGGGAGGAATGTAATGACCCGGGTTTTTCGTTGTTTGATTTTGAATATTTAAATGATTTTAAATATTGAATTTGAATTATAGATTGAATTTGAATATGAAAATTTGGTTTTATTTATACAATAAATTCAGAATTTAGATATAGGGATTTATTGGATAATTTAATTATTTAATTTAATAATTGACTATTGGTTAAATTATTGTATCATGAGTTTTAAACTCGATAAAAATAATTTAAAGGCTTGTAAAATTTATATTTATAATAATGAAGATAATAAAAGTTTTAAAATTGAATTGAAAGGTGGTCTGTTAATTTTTCAAAAAATAGCTTGTTTAAATTGACATTTAAAAATAGCCTTCCGAGGCACAATCTTGGAATTTGACGAAATCAGTTCCATTAGATCTGTAATAATGTATTATTATTGAATTTCGAATTTCGTAGCTTTTGGAATTACCATTTGATCATACGGAATAGAAACGCATTGAAATTAGTATCGAAAATTAAATATTATAATTAGGTTCAAAAAGCTATCTTCTCATACGATCGAATTGGGACTTGAAACCTTTTCCGTTATGTTCGTAATAAGGGTATAACATTATAAATGCCAAGCGGCATGTCTCGATAGGGTTCGGGATTTTAAGTTAAGCAAACGAGATATTTTGATTTATATTAATACATACATACATACATACATATACAATCAAAATCTAATCATGTCACTGTACCTTATGAAACATGCATCCATCACGTTCAAGGCCGACAACTCCCTTTATTAAAATCGCGTATTGTCACGCCTTTTCATGTTCAAAATCAAAACCAGCGCAATTCAAAAAAAGTAAAGGCCGAAATCGACTTCGAATCGAAAATCACGGCTTATTTTTTTCCTCCTCTCCTCAATTCAAAAATCGATCTTCAAATCAAAAACAAAATGTCGAATGAGGAAGAGGCTCGTCAGAGCATCGCGATACTTGAAGGCCTGGGATGGAGCACCCGCGAGCAACTGGATGCATGGGATTCGTCATCGAGTACGACTATGGCAAGGAGGGACCACGGTGAAGGTTGCAAGTAAAATAGGGAGGGGCCTCGATGGGAGCGCGGTTCTAGGAAGTGATTGCTGCAGAGGCGACGTCATGGCCGATGATTGGTCGCAAAGTAGATTTTGTTGGTCGTTCAAAGATTTTGAGGTGGAGGCCAACACACGGCGTTTGCTGGTGATGTTTGCGGGCTGTAGAGGGCATTGTGGTGTTAGACCGGCATTGAGTTCGTCCCCTGATGCGAGTAACAATCGTGCTCAAACTGTAAGGATTTAGGTGAGTTAGATTTAAATTTTATGGTTATGTTAAATTTTAATTTAACAAAGTTAACTAACTGTAAATGATTCTAATTAATCTAAGTAATTCTGTGGAATGAGAGGTATCCCTATAATAAATTTAATTATATATTTAGTTTTTTTAATTAAGAGTTTAAAATATTGATAGCTAATCAAATTTAATGAAATTTACATACGAAGTTCAAACGAAATAGGACAAGACGAGTGTGGATGCGTAGATGAGAAATATTCAAGCAAAGATTAATTTGTAATGGTTAACAAATTCGAAAATCAAGGTGAGAAATTTTTCACTCATTTGGATTACCGTATTTAAATTTAAATGTTTAAATTTAAATTGTTGGATGCTTGATTGGTTTGTTAATTTATAATTATCTGTTGAATGATTATACATATAGTATATATATGTTACGACCCAGAAATTTTTGACGTTTGAAATCAGAATATTTAATTGATTTCAGATATTTTAAAATTTAATTTTTAGCTTGGATTTCAAACATATCTATGATTTTGGCAATTAAATTATTGAATTTAATTTATTGAAGTTGGGTGAAAGATTGAATCTTGATTTTTAAGTTTATTAAAATTATTTTAAAGGCTTATAAACTTCTTATTGATAATACAAAAGATAATAGAAGTATTGAAAATTGAATTTAGAAATGTTTTGTTAAAATTTTAAATTATATCGTTTAAATCGATATATAAAAATAGCCTTCTGAGGCACGGTCTCGGATTTCGACAAACCTGTTCCAATGGATTCGTAATAGTTTATTATTATCGGATTTCAATTTTCGCTACGTTGGAGTGATCGTTTGGCTGTACGATTGATAAACACGCTGAAATTTATATCGAAATTTAATTTAATAGCTGGGTTCAAAAAACTATTTTCTCCATAGGATCGAATTGGACTCGAAACCTTTTCCATTGCGTTCAGAATAGGGGTTTAACATTATAAACATCTGACGGCACGCCTCAATCGGAGATTGAGATTGTGGGTTGTGGATATCGAGATGATTCAAAATATGAATTTAAATTCAATATAAATAATATAATTGAACCAATGTACCAAGCATTGACACGTAAAGAAAATTGTTAAGCACGTGCTTACCTTTCTCTGTCATGTTTCACATGTGTTTTTTCAAAAGCCGTATATTTTTGTAAAAATATGTTCGAAGCAAAAGAACATTTTCTTCTATATTTTGATGCTCGCAAACGTTTATCAGAAACCTATCCTTCTTTTAATTTTTTCCAAATTCCCATTCTTCATATTCAAACCCTTCTCATTCGATTTTAAAAGCATCATTTTCGAATCGAGTATCGAATAAATGGCCGAAGCTTGTTCAATCAAATCGAAAGGGGAGATCGATTGAACGATATAAAAAAGAAGTGAATCCTAACTTGAGAACGACAGAGAGTTGCGGCGCAAGGAAGCATGAGCTCGAGTGGGTGAGTCGATCTAGGGTCCGACAAAGCAAGCGGCGGCGCGGCGTGGCATTCAGGAGAATTTAGGCTCGGCTCGAACTTGAGTTTGTTGTCGACCGATTTCTGGGGAAGGCGATGGAATTAAGTAGCCGTGCGCGAGGAGGATGCTGGAGCAGACAAGTCGTGGCAATGAGTCGCAACTCGTGTTTGTTGTTCGACAGAGGTAATAGTTATATCTTTTTGTTTTATTTAACCAATGTGTATAAATTCTAAAAATAAAATAAAATAATTTACAGTGAGTATAATCCATTCCTCTTTAATATATATACTAGGAAGAATTTTTATTTCCATTTGGATCTGGATTTAAATGAATATATTAATTTACAGTAAAGAACCTTTGTAATTTTATATAGGATTTCAGAATTATATATTAAAACAATAAATACATACATACATACATACATATATAAGGTTTTGAAAAAAAAGAGAAAAAATATATAATAAGAATTTATATAAAGATAAGATTTTTAAAACCCATATAGCATATTTTTATATATACAGTTTGAAAAATGGAAAATAGAAACAAAATGCAATTTACTAATTTATTTCAATAATTAATCTGTTTAGTTAACTTATATAATTATTTCAGTTACTAAAAGATTTTAAAAGGGAAATTAGTATAAAATTTAATTATTTGTTTAAATTAAAATTATTAGTTAAAATTTTAAATCAAAAAATAAATTTATTAAACGATAATTAATTGTTCGATTAATTCAAATATTAATCAACTGTATAATTGTTTATACAAGGCCAGGAATCGTGAAAGGAAGCTAATTTGGATGGATTGCAAAACATGAACAAATGTGAGATCTTCTCACTCAATCGAATTGATTTGTTTAATTTAAATAGTTAATTTTAAATTGATGGATGTGCTTGGATGAATTTGATAATAGATCTATTGGGCGATATTATATGTATTAGTGTGTGTGTGTATATATATATATATGTATATATATTGGAGTGATTGATTTTCCGCATTATATAGCGAATGGACCCTATGCGTCGCATAATAGCAAATGAGATGATATAACCCCATATACTGCGGTATTCCACCCTAAAGTGAAATTGGTATTTTATATTGTGCTAACATATGTGGATGCAGGGAAACAGGTTGGAGGGATCCAACTGGATTCCTCAAATGTTTGAATTTATTTCATATGTTGTGATGTGATTTATTAATAATTTGCGAATAATTATATTGGTGATTGAAATTATTAAAGGCTATGGTTTGGCCGATATATTTTTGGTATCGTAGGATACAAGAAATGTATAATTGGATTTTTTGAAAATTAAAGCAGAAAATTTTAAGTAAATTAGTTTTAGAAAATTTGATAAATAAAGAAGAAATTTGAAAAAAGGTAAAAATTGATTTTTGAAAATCCTATCGAATAAATTCTAAATATGGTGAAAAGATTTTAATAAATGAAAGTAAATGAATTTTGAGAGCTTAAGTAGTATTGTTTAAAAGTTGAAGAATCTACTTTAAAATTCGGATTTTAAAATCTAAATAAAGGTGTGAATATTGGATTAATGGTTTTTGAAATATTTTTTTTGTGAATTTGTAAAAGCTTTATTACTCAGCCCAAACAAGGTCGGCCCAACCCAAAACAACTAATATTAGTTTGAAATGTCTGCATTCATTCCAGATTTGTGAGTTTTCCTGCTCTTTTCATTATAATTCTAACATCTCATCTTATCATTTCTCTAATTGCATTCTCATTTTTGTGTTTATTTGGGAAAATATGTCTATTTCTTTCTCTCCACACATGCCATACAGAAGTAGTCATCAAAATGGAAGCAACTTTCCCCATCAGGCTTTTGGTTTTCAGCTTCTTATCAGGTAAATCGCAATGTCGCTTAAGAAGTAGTCTTGTAAATTGAAGTTCCGAACTGTCTTTGGTTTATCCCAGATTTGTCTAGTAAATGTACAGTGAAAGAAAAGATGTTTACGATTTTTTTCCTTCTGTTTACAAAATACACAAGCCGAGTCTTGTATAATCCCCCATTTTTTAAGTCTATCCATGGCTGGTAGTCTGTATAATAGAGCCTTGTAAGTTGTTTGTGACATTTTGGGGGTGCCAGCTCTATTCCATACAATTTATGCCCATTTAATTTCAATACTTCTTTCCCTAAGTTGTTCCCAAGCAGTCTTTAAGCTGAAGTCTTTGTTGTTTAGTTTCCATATCCAAGTGTCGGATAAGTTATCACTTAATGGAAACTCATTATTTCCTATTTGATTTGATTTGCTGAATAGTCAGGGGGAAAAGTCCATGATTTTCCTTGTATAATTTTTCCTAACATAAAATATCTTCCTCCATATGCATTGAAACTATCCTATCCTAGTTTGTTTATGACACATTCATTGTTCAGCCAGGGGTCGAACTAGAAACTCATGCACTCTCCATTTGCAATCCTTCTGTTTACTAAGTTTTTAAGGTCACTTCTAGATCTAAGGATTGTTTTCCATGTGCCCGATGCATTTGGATTCTCTTTTTGGATCCAAAAATTATATTTTAGATATCTACTTCTCATCCAAGCAGCCCAAAGCCCTTTCCCATTTAGAATTTTCCATGTCGATTTTGTTGCATATGCTTTTTTTAGGTCCTTGAGATTTTTGAGACCCACTCCTCCTTCATTTTTTGGTTTGCATAATTTTTTATAAGATACTTTATGAATCCCCCATCTCCAAATGAAATTAGCACAGACACTTTCAATTTTGTCAATGGAAGCACTAGGAATTTGAAATGTCTGTAACCAAAATCTAACCATAGATGTTATAACAGTATGAACCAGTTCTATCCTACCAGCAAAGGATAGCAATTTTGAGCTCCAACTTTGTAGTTTATTTCTTATTTTTGTTACTAGAGCTCCACACTCTCTATCAGTAATAACATTTCTAGATAATGGCACACCAAGATATTTGACAGGCAGACGACTCTCTTCATAATTAAGAATTGAACTGAAATGTTCTTTGTTTACGCAGTATTCATTGAAATATCACTTTGTCATTTGTTCATTTACTTTCAAACCAGCTAGGCTCTTAAGTTTTCGAAAGATTTCTTTCATACCCCTAATTGCAGTATTAATAGCTTTATAACATGTAATAAGATCATCAGCATATAGACGATGAGTTATATGAGGCTGGAATTTATAGACTGGCTGTATAATGTTATTATGAGTATATATTTCCATTTTTAGGGAAAAAAATTCCATAGCCACTGCAAATAGATATGGGGAGAGGGGGTCTCCTTGTCTCAGTCCCCTATGCCTTTTAATAAACCCTTTTGGAACTCCATTGATTAGAACTGAGTAGGTGGGGGAGTATATTCATTCTTTAATAAGATTCAATTTTTTTTCAGGGAATCCCATACTTCTAAGCATATGTATGATGAAGCTTCTATTTATTTTATCATAAGCTTTTTGCAGATCTACTTTTAAAAAAAAAATTCCAGCACCCTTCTTTTTCAAATTCCTGACCAACTCATGAGCTAGCAGAGAGTTTTCAAATAAGCTTGTCCCTTTGATAAATGCACTTTGGCATTCACTTATGCAGTCATATAGAATTGGTTTAATTCTGCTGTAAATGATTTTGCTCAAGATTTCATAGGAGACATTACAACACAAAGTAGGCCTATAATCCTGTATCTAAGCTGGTTTTTCTTTTTTTGGTATTAGACATATGAAAGTGCGATTCATTCTTTTATAATTTTTCCAGTTTCTAAAGTTTCTTGGTAAGCTAACCTCAGTTTCTCTTTCAGGTCCTTCTAGTGGGTTATATAGAATGAGAACCCAACCCATCTGGCCCTGGGCTGGAATCATGATGAATGGATTTAATAGCTTCCTCGATTTCCCTGCTTTCAATGTCTCTGGTCAGCGTATGCCTACCACTTTCAGTAACCAAACTTCTTTTTTTAATGTTAGGTAACTTTACAGGGTAGTTTCCAATAAAAAGATCAGTGAAATAATCAATTTCTTCCTTCTCCAGATTCCTCAGATTAGAAACCAATTCACCTTTGTCATCAAAAACATTATATAAATTATTATAAATCTGTCTGAGAGATATTTTTGGGTAAAAAAATGTTAAACTTTCATCGCCCTCTGTCAACCATTTTTTCTTAGCGTTTTGTTTTAGTTCCATAGCTTGAATTTGTAAAGCATTCTTGAGTTCATGTTGCACTTCAAAGAAATCTTTGTTTAACTCATCATCATAAGGGTCTATATCCAAATCAGATTAAATTTTGCCTAGGATTTCCTGAAGTTGAGAAACTGTGTTACCTTGCTTTGTTCTACATTTGTTCCATTCTTTGAGTCTCAATTTAGTGTGTTTAAGGAGCATAATTAGGATAAAAGAGTTTTTGCCCTCAAAGATATCTAACTTGGAAAAGTCAGTTGCTTTATAATAGTCTTTACATAAAGGCCAATAATTAGCATATATGAATGGCTTACCTTTCTCGATATTAAGTTAAATAAGTTCAACAAGGAGGGGGGAGTGGTCACTTGTAGAGCAAGGCAATATAGTGACTTTCATTGGCGGAAACATGTTAACAGCTTCAGAATTTGCTAAAACTCTATCCAGTTTGTAAGCTATCTTTCCAAACACTTCTCCATGTATATTTCAGTCTAATATGGGCAACTTCAGTCAATTCTACAGCAACGACACAATCATTGAATTCCTCCAGTTGGGACGCTTTTAATGTGAGACCACCAACTTTATCTTCTACTTATAGCATTGCATTATACTCTCCCATTGTTAACCATGGACCATCTATTTGTTTTGATAAATTCTTAATTTGATTCCAGAGACCTGAATGTTTTATTGCAAGGTTATTGACATATATGAAAGTAATATTAATTTTCAAACCTCTAGTGTTCATATATTTTACTGTAATTTGCTGATCATCCTTACTTGTCAGATTACATGACCAGAAATCATTACACCAGGCAACTAATATCCTTACTTTACACGTAGTTGAGTTATTATGATATATACTCCAGTTTGTCCCTAAAATAGAATGAAAGTTGTCTACGTTATCATTATTCATTTTATTCTCAAGTAAACCAAGTAATGATGGTTTATATTTATTTCTTAAATTAAAGAGGTCTAATTGTCTTTCATCACTATTAAGACCTCTAACATTCCAGCAAATAATTATCATTGGGAAGGTGGTGCTTTATTACTCCTCAAGCTCCTAGGAGCAGTGTTCTTTGGACCATGCTTACTTGCTTTCTTATTGAACTGTTCTATGTATTCCTGTTTTGGTTTAGCGTAAGTTCTTGTTTTTGTATCATCATTTATCTCCTCATCACTAGAACTCAAATTTATATTCGTTTATGTATGTCTTCAACTGTTTCAGGTTCCTCTTCATTTCGATATAAATGATCAAGATCATATTCCTATTCCTTCTCCTTTTCCAAGTTGCTCAAGAACTCTGATTGCTGCTTTTCCTCAAGGATTTCCTTTACATAACTTGGGCGGTCAGGGTGTGTTTTATTATCAACAGTATTATCATGTATTGAATCAATGACTGTACTAACAGTACTATGTATATTATGTATGACTGGTGATGCCTTGTTATTGTTCTCATTTGATGCTTTTTGTGGGGCTTGTAATGATTATAGCATCTTTTCATTTTGGCTTTGATGTATATTATTAACCCTTTCCTCTTTCTCTGAACTACTCTCCCGTTCATTTTTTTTTTGTTGATCCACTGTTTTTTCCTTGATCCTTCATTCTTCTATGTTACTCCTTGTGCATTGCATTTGTGTGTGGCCAAAACATAAACACTGTGTACATTTTGGAGGGATAAATTCATATTCCACATCTTGGACATACTCCTTTCCAGTGCTATCCTTAGCTCGTAATTTGTTAGGTAATTTTGACTCTGCTGAAATTTCTACCAAAACCCTGGAAAACTTAATCTTCCTGAGATGCATCTTAATTGGTTTTCCTATGAGACTGGCCAGTTTACTGATCCCCCCGTTGCTCCATAGAGCTAGATTTAGATTTATTAACCTGATCCAAAGAGGGTGTGAATCTAGCATATCCTGTTCCAATCTTAGGTTTGCCTCCCATCGTTTGATGAAAAGTAATTTGCTATCCATAAACCATGGTCCGTTATCAATAATTTTTTGGCAATCAGATTCCAATCAAATTTAACCAGGTAGTAGCAATTTTCTCTTGCAAAAATGTCCACCCTCCTTGTGGTTTCCATTCTCTTTTAATATGTGCATTAAAATGAATGTAATATGGTCTTTTTCCTGCCATGTAAATATATAACGAATTCTTCCACATGCTCGCTACCTCAGCAAAGTCCTCCTCATCGATTACAGCAAAATCTCCTTTATCATCCTCCGTTTTCTCATAGAATCGAACGCCACTATCTATACTTTCTTTGCAGCCTGTAGCTTTTGTCCAGCTTTTAGTCTTTTCAGTTGAAAAAACTTGAGATTTGAGTGCATCAGCATAAGACGATCGTACTCAGGTTGAGCTACGGTTTTCCGCCACCTTCTGCTTTCCTTTTCTCCTTACCTTTTGCCAATTATCATCGTCTTCTCCATCCTGAGAATCCAAAGACAAGGTCAGAATTATAGAATTAAGGTTTTGATTGGAGGACGAAGATACAGCAGTCGCCATTAATTAACCAATCTATATTTGTTTCAAATCTTTATAGTTTATTTTTGAAATAAACTTAGATAAACAAAGGAATAATTTTTAAATGAAATAAATTTTTGGATATAAATTTGGAAATTGATTTGGTGTTTGAAAATAAATTTTTGGATAAATAGACTTGGAAATTGATTTGGTATTTGAAAGTAAATTTTTGGAAATCAATTTGGAAATTGATTTGGTGTTTGAAAATAAATTTTTGGAAAAATCGACTTTGAAATTGATTTGGTGTTTGAAAGTAAATTTTTGGAAATCGATTGAAAATTGTATATCAGTGGATATTTGGAAAATATTAATTCACAAATGGAATTTATAAAGGAATGGGTGATATGTTTTAAAAATAAAAATTGATTTATTTAAAAGTGTGGAAAGAAATTTACGAATTTGGGACGTAAATTGAGGTAAATCGAGAAGGATTTATTAATTGTTTTAAATGGAATATTTTGGAATGGAAAGTGTATTTTCCTTGGAAAGCCGAGTATGTTTTCAAAGTAGCTTTCAAATATAAATTAAAAGTTCTGGAGTTGGATTTAAAAAGCATGTTGTTGGAGAAATTATTTTCTTAAATTATTTTTAAATCTTTAAAATAAATATTTATTAATTTAATTATAGAAGTGATTATTCTAAAGATTTAATTGGTATTTGATTTAGAAAATGATTATTCAAATAATTTCACTCTATTTAATAATTTTATTTTTAAAATTTGTTTTGGGCTTAAGTTTTATTCCGCATAAGGAAAGTGATTTGAAAATCATTTTCAAAGGGTGAAAATATATCTTGCGAAGATATTTTGAAACAAACAATCTGGGAAAATTATTTAAAATTTGATGGTTGTTATGAATGCTGTTTGATAGTTAAATAACCAACTATCAATATTGGCCTTTAAGTGGTATTTGAATTTCGATGCGACCGGGGGTCGGATTCCAAATGGTTATCCGAAAACCACATCGAATCTTAGTGATGAATCTTTTTTTAAAGGATCAAAGTGGAAATTTGTTGTGAGGTGCTTGAAATCTGAATGTAACCACTTATTTTTTAAAATAAGTTCTCATTATTTGGATTAGCCGGGAGAGGACATTGAGTCATAAAACCCATTCCGAATAAATGATACGACGAAATGGGGTTGCATTTGAAGATGGTGTTGAAGACCGGGTATTTTCGAAAATGAAGGGTTACCTATCGAATGTCTCTGCACCGAGTTGCTCCAGTATAGAGATTTATATAACCCTATATGATTGGCAGTCCAGACGTGATAAGAGGATATCCGAATTTGCAAGGGCTTCTTTCCTTAATTGGAGGAAGTGCCTTAGGTTCCATTCAGACCCAGGATGGACTTGTATGGATGTATGTCTGACGTTACACTTTGAGATATAAAGCTGGTTTCTATCGAATTCATTTCTGTTGGTGGCGGAGAATTTATTCTCTTAGCTTAACGCCCTTCTCTGAGATGTACGAGCTCAAAGGTTATGTAGTTGATGGTTACTAGTGATATATTCCCAATTTGGTAATCTGGCTTGCTATGTGTTGATCATTTGTTGATCGAAGCATGTATTTTGTGAAAAGCGTAGCTTTATGGACGAGACTTTGTCAAAAACCTCACACCTCGGAAATGGTTGAAACAGGAAAAGATTCAACAAGGTTATGGGGTCGTGCCCCTCAGGGTATGTACATTTCCTTCTGGATAAAAAATGGTATTTAGTATGGAGTCCAGGTATTTAACTTGTGTGGATAAAAAGTGGTATTCTGGTATGGAGTATAGATTATTTACTTATGTGGTTGTTGGTTGTTAAGGCGCCACAGAAAAGGTCGATCTAGACCGGAGGGTGGCATACTCGTGATAGTTAGTTACATAGTTATAGAGGTAACTCGGCCTTGTGTTGGCAGAGATCCAGTTAGGTTCTCAGGGCGTCCCTCCAGAGGCATACCCATTCGGAAAGGAAGTTCCTTAGCCTTGACCATTTGTTGGAAATCCAATCACCATATACGTGCCCTTTACGGTTTTAGTTGTAGAACCTGCCATCTAATATGGTAACTATAATTGCCATACTATAATGGTACGTATGCTGGCTAAGATTAGTATTATACTTCCGAAATTGTTCCCACACTATACTCTAATAATAATATCAAATAGATTTTGCGTATCAAGCATGTTTGACTATCCTAAAGAGAAATCTCCCCCAAATGTGCGATTGTATTGTGCAAGTGCCGGGAGGCCTTATTGTAGTTTCATTTTCCAAAAGCATAACGGATTTTTGTTCCTTTTCTTTTATGCAAATAACTGTTTTAAAATCTCACACCAGTCCCATGACTGACCTGGAGTTTATTATTCCCTTTCTAAACTCTAGGTGCCCATAGTTTTCCGCATGGGTAGCCTAGAGTCAGGCTATCAGTAGTTCCGGAGCAAAGTTAGAAAAGAATGTTGTGGAGATCAGGAGAACAACTAGATGGCGAGACGTATCACTTATAGTATGTATTATCCGCTGCGTATGGGTTGCTGCAAATTCAGTTTCCATTTAGTCAAGTTGTCATAAATGCCTAGTGTCGTGTTTTGTTGTTGTATTACTCTGATGTTGTAATGTATAAACAGATATAGTTCTTTTGTTTAAAGATTATTCATTTATGTACTATACATTGTTCCGCTATGAATGTGAGATTCTGATATTGTTTCTGTTTTCTTCTTCTACCTTCTGCTTCTTTGACCCTAACGGTTCGGCTTTTCGGCATTCGATTGTTCGGCATTTGATATAGTGGACTTATTGATGTCAACTTTCGGGCGTCGAAAAATCGAGTCGTTACAATATACTAGTATTTGGAGTGATATTCCTGCACATTATAGCAGATGAGACCATATAAGCCTCGCATAGTAGTGGATGACCCTATATACTGCGATATCTCCCACGAAGTAGGATTGGTATTATTTCATGTTGCATTAACATCTGTGGATGTAGGAAAAATAGGGTGGAGAGATCCAACTGGGTTCCTTAAATATATTGTTTATTTTTCATAGATAGTGATATATGAATTGTGTAAAATAATCTAGTATAGATTATAGTAGAGATTGAATTTATTGGATGCTATTGTAGCATTAACGTGTATGTTAATATTTTAAAAACCATAAAAAAATATTTTTAAAAATGGAAGGAATTAAAGGAATTTTTGATATAAAAATGTTTATATGGGAATTAGGTTTTATTTAAAAGAAATTGAATTAGAAGAAAAAAATATATTTGATTTTGGTTCTACCTAACTATTATGAATTTTAAATGGAGATTTTAAAAATGAATTATATAAGTGAATCTATAAATGATATCCGAACCATTGAAAAATGAATTCGTAGGGTGAATTTATATAAAAATTTAGAAACGATGTTATGAATAAGTTAAGCGATACCAGTGGATACATTGAAAAATAAATTCGTAGAGTGAATTTATATAAAAAATGGAAATATGGTAAGCAAATAGTAGATACCATTTTAAAAAGTGAAAATGATTAAGGAAATCAGGATGGAAGTGATGTGATGGGCATCGAGAGGAATTTATATATTGGGTTGGTTATTGAGGTTTTGAAAATTTATTGTTAATCCTAGGATGTAAAGTTTGTGTTTAAAAGGAAAATTTATTTTTTAAAAACTATAAATTTTAAACTAGTAAGTATTGAAATAGTTCGTTAAGTAGATTTCAAATATTAAGTATTTATTTTAATAAATTCTAACTTTTAAAACCAGCATTGAAAATTATTTGTTTAACTAAAGATGAGTTATTAATGTTATAAAAGTGTTTTCGATATTTTAAAAAATTACTTGAACATATTTCAAAAATAAATCATTAATCTTTTAAATATTTATTATGTGTATATATATATATATATATATATATATATAGATTTTCAAAGAATTTTGAAAATTTATTTTGCAGCGATCCAATTTTTTCGACACCCGAAAGTCGACATCAATACGTCCACTTTATTAAATGCCGCACAGCCGAATGCCGGAAAACCAAACTGTTAGGGTTTCAAGAAGAAGAAGATAGAAGATGAAACAGAAACAACAATAAAATCTCACATTTCGTAGCGAAACAAATATAATAGATAAATGAATAATCTTTAAAACAAAGCACTATATCAATTTATACATACATCATCAGAGTTTACAACAATACAACACAACACTGGTAGTTGGCATAACTTGACTCATATAGGAAATTTACTTTGCACCAACCATACGCAGCGGACAATACATAGTATAAGTGATACGCTTCACCATCCAGCTTGAACTCCAGATCTCCACAGCATACCATTTGACTTCGCTCCTGAATAATGGATAACCTGACTCTAGGCTGTCCGTGTGGAAAATTATAGGCACCCAGAGTTTAGAAAGGGAACAATAAACTCCAGGCCAATCATGGGACTGGTGTGAGATCTTAAAAACAGTTATTTTCATAAAGAAAATAAAATGAAATCCTCTATGATTTTGGAAAATGAAACTACCGCCTCCCGGCACACACAATGTAATCGCACACTTGGGGGAGATTTCTCCTTATGATTGTCAAGCATGATTGATATGCAAAATTCTTTTTAATATTATCATTAGTGCACAGTGGAAAACATTTGCAAGTATAATATTAAACGTAGCCAGCATACGTACCATTATATTATGCCTACTATATCTACCATATTAGGCAAGTTCTACAACTAAAACTGTACAAGGGGCGTATTGGTCATTGGATTTCCAACAAATGGTCAGACTAAAGAACTTCCTGGGCCATATGGATACACCTCTGGAGGGACGTCCTGAGAACTTAACCAGCACTCTGCCACCATAAGGCCGGGTTACCTCTGTAACTAGGTAACTACTACACGCGTATGCCATCCCTCGGTCGTTTGAGACCGTTATCCGTGGATCCTCAACCATAAAGCAACAACCACAAAGTATAATAAATTTGCAGCAACCACATAGGTTAAATATTTGGGATCCATACCATGATACAATCCTTTTCCAGAAGGAAATGACATACCCTCGGGGGTCGCTACCCCCAAATAACCATGCTGTATCCTTCCTGTTTTGACCAGTCCGGGTTGCGAGGCTCGATGAAGTCTCATCCATAAAGCTACGCTTTTCACAAAAGTCATGCTTCGATCAACAAATGATCAGCATCACTTCGTATGCCACATTACCAAATTAGGAATGTATCACTAGTAACCATCAACTACATAACCTCTAAGCTCGTACGTCTCAGAGAAGGGTGTTAAGCTAGGAGAATAAATTCTCCGCCACCAGTAGAAATGTACACTACAAGAAAACTAATTTATAGTGCTTAAATTGCCAGCGTTTTTAACTAAATGCAACCATAGATACTTGGGTTTTTTATTTATGATGAAAATGCAATGATTAATATTTGGTTAACCCGCCAAAACTGTTCGCTAAGAATTTCTATGTCCCTCCCAGGCAAAAAATTTCTATGTACCTCTTTTCTCAGATTTTCTTATTCTCGTTATACTTCTCTCAGAACCACAAATCTATATTCCTATTAACACCTAGATCCATAGCTAAAAAATTCATCTCTCTTCGCCTGCAATCACATCGCACAACTCACAGGTGCCACTCAGCTCTAGTGTAGCCTATCACCAAATCTCCAATAAATCTCACTCTCGCATCTACGCAATTGAACTTATTTGGTTGGAAAGCTGAAGTAGCTGATTTTATTCAAATTGAAAAGGTAATGCTTTTAATTATTAGTTTATTTTTAAATTCAAGCTGAAGCATTAATATTATGACGTGAGTAATGGGTAGGAATCTTGTTGTGGTGCCTGAGAAGAGTATTATTATTGAGTTTCATCTTTATTTTTTACATGGTTGTGACTGTTGTGGTTAGGATTCTAATTTAGATTGTTGTTCCAATTAGGCTGATGAAAAAAGTTTCCACTCTGCATCTATGCTTGAATTATTTTTTGTAGTGTCAGTATCAATTCATTATGCAACATAGCTCATGAGTACTGTATGGATATGATTATTGTTTAAATGATAAACTAATGCAGTAAGTCTTATATTTTACCCACAGTCTCTTCGAAACTGTGTTGAATTTGGTTGGTTCTATTGGAGTAAAGATTAATGAAATAGAGAAGTATATGAAAAAAACTAGAGTCAACAAAGTAAGGTTGAAGAAAGCTTAGAGGCCGAATAAAAGATATCTGAACTGAATGATTCCATTTGAAGGTTGAAGAATGCGGGTTTACTTCCATAGCTTGCTGTTTGTAATATTTTTAGTGATTTTTAGAATGACAAACAAAATTATGTAGATATTTGTTACTTGATTTGTAAAATCAAAAACATGGTTTGTGCTACATGCATTATAAATAAATACTATTTAATTTGCGAAGGTAGAAAGAAATTAATAAAGATATTACATGACTCAATTCAAATTGAAACTACAAGATGTTACATGGAAAGTTAAAAAAATTGCTATAGGGAAAAATAATAACAAACTTAATCTGATGGTGATAGTAGAAAAAGAATGATTTGATATTTCTTCTTCTTTGTTTATAGGCTGTACAGGAGTGTAGAGTGGTGGGTACTAGTGACGTTGCAAGTAAATACGCTGGAGCAACAATTTAACCATCTTGATAAAGATTATGCATATCGGTATTGAAAATTCCCAGAAAAATTCCTTGGGTTGCATGGAGCAAGAACCATGGTCCAGGATATTAAATTCGATTGTTTATAAATTAAAACGTAGTCATGCATATTAAACTCTCCTTTTACCATGCGGAACATATGGCTGATTAGTATCTTCTTTCCAATAAAGTTATATGGAGCTATTGTCAATGTCTCTAATTCAAGTAAAATGATCTAATAGTCTATTCTGTTTCATTGTTATAATGATAATTTCTTCGATTACAAGCATCAATTGCCTCAAAGCAAGAACAAGAGGCTTCTGCGTCTGCTGGTATGAAGTCCATAAGAGCCTTGGCAGTTATTGGAGTTAGCGTGTCTGGAATTTTGAGCTTAGTTACTGTTGCACCTATCGATGAAGCAGAGGATGGTCTAGCATGCCCAAGCTATCCGTCGCCTCATAAAGGCATTCTTAGTTCCTATGATCATGCTTCTTGAGTATCTTTTTATTGTTATTTTCCATGATAATTTCAAAAAGGTATTTCACTAATATCACACAATCTTTTATTTGTTGAATTGACGATGTTCATTCTAATATTGGTAATTGTTTAAAAAGTGACCTTTTTGTCTTACGTAACGTCAAGTAAATATTGATCTTTACCGACACCATATAGATTCTTAAGTTTTATACTTTTGGTTATATGAGCTCAACATTTTGCACTACTGAAAGACCAATGAGATACGTAAATGTCCAAGGCTCTATGCAATAATTCGTAATATAATATTTTATATACGGGGGAATATAATACTTGCAGTTCATGGTTCAGATCATAGAAGAAACACAAAGTTCATGATAGTTTACTACAATTTAATTAAGCATATGGCTGATAGCTGAAAGAAATTAATATTAAATTGTTTACAAGAACAAGTATACAATCTTCATTCTTAAGGGTCAATATTATGATATATACACAATTTTCTTCAGAAATTGTATGCAGCTCAATTTTCTGCAAGTAAAAATTAAAATATAACTATATATGAACATGATCCGACGTGGTCATCAAGTATAGCAACAAGTTTGTGCTTCATGCCTTTCAATGTCCCTAATATCATATAGAGATCTTGTCCATGTATCTTACCCTAAAGAAGAGGTTAAAGCTATGGCTATTAAAATCGAGGTGGTAGACGGCCCTAACGATGAAGGTGAGATGTTTATATGACCTGGTAAATTAAGTGATCGATTTCCTCAACCATATCCAAATAAACAAGCTGCAAGGTTTGCAAATGGTGGGGCCTATCCTTCGGATCTATGTTTGATTACCAAGGTAAATTGTCGTCTGTTACACACTATTACAATGTGCTTGTGTAACATGTCCGATTTCTCGACACCCGAAAGTCGACATCAATACGTCCACTGTATCGAATGCCGAACAGTCGAATGCCGGAAAACCGAACCGTTAGGGTTTAAAGAAGAAAGAGGTAGAAGAAGAAACTGAAACAATAAACAGAATCTCACATACCGTAGCGGGACAAATATAATAGATAAATGAATGTCTTTAAACAAAATCACTATATCAGTTTATACATCACATTGTCAGAGTTTACAACAATAAACAAAGGAAAAGAAATATTACATATATAAGTGATACGCCTCGCTATCCAGCTCCAACTCCTAATCTCCACAACAACTTCTTGACTTGGCTCCCAAATAACTGCTAACCTGACTCTAGGTTGCCCGTATGGAAAATTATGGGCACCCAGGGTTTAGGAAAGAAACAATAAACTCCAGGTCAGTCAAGGGACTGGTGTGAGATCTTAAACCAGTTATTTTCACAAAGAAAATAAAAAGAAATCCACTATTCTTTTGGAAAATGAAACTACCACAAGGCCTCCCGGCACACACACAATGCAATCGCAGACTTGGGGGAGATTTCTCCTTATGATAGTCAAACATGCTTAATACGCAAAATCCTTTTTAATATTATCATTAGCGCATAGTGTGGAAAACATTTTGAAAGTATAATATTAATCTTAGCCAGCATAGGTACCATTATATTATACCTGCTATAGCTACCATGTTAAATGGCAGGTTCTACAACTAAAACCGTACTGGGTTCGTATTGGGAATTGGATTTCCGACAAATGGTCAGGCTAAGGAGCTTCCTATGCCACATGGGTATGCCTTTGGAGGGACGTCCCGAGAACCTGCCCGGCTCTCTGCCAACACAAGGTGGTTACCCCCTTCCCGGCAAGTAAAACCTAAGATATGCCACCCCCGGTCGTTTGCGACCTTTATTCGAGGATCCTCTACACCAACAACCACAAAGAAAAGTATTTGCAGTAACCACAAAGGTTAAATATCAGGGTCCCATACCTGACACCACCCTTTTCCGGATGGAATGGACAAACCCTAGGGGAGCTACCTCTGAAACCTTGCCGCATCTTTTCTGTTTCGACCATTTTCAGGGTGTGAGGTCTGACAATGTTTCGTCCACAAAGCTACGCTTTTCACAGAGTCATGCTGTGATCAACGAATGATCAACAACACTTCGTATGCCACATTACCAAATTGGGAATGTATCATTAATAACCATCAACTACATAACCTCTGAGCTCGTACGTCTCAGAGAAGGGTGTTAAGCTAAGAGAATAAATTCTCCGCCACCAAAAAAAATGTATTTGATAGAAACCAGCTTTACATCTCAAAGTGTAACGTCAGACACACATCCATACAAGTCTGTTTCGGGATCGAACGAAAATGAAGGTACTTCCAAAGAAGCCCTTGAAAATCCGGATATTCACAAATCACGTCCGAAATTCCCACCACAAAGGTGATAAAATCTCTATACCATAGCAACCCGGTGCAGAGACATTCGACAGGTTATCCTTTCGCTTGCAAAATTACCCGGTCTTTAACACCATCTTCAAATACAATCCCATTTCGTCGTATCATTATTCGGAATGGGTTTTATGACACAAGGTCCTCTCCCGGCTAATCCGAATAATGAGCGCTTATTTTGAAAAATATGTGTTCATTCAGATTACAACAACATATTTCATTTTGATCTTTTAAATAAAAGATCTATTACAATCACAAAGGTTCGATGTGGTTTTCGGGTATCCACTTGGAATCCGACCCCCGGTCGCATCGAAATTCAAATGTCGTTAAAAGGCCAATATTGATAGTTGGTTATTTAACTATCAATCAACATCGACAACAATTTGCTGGATTTAAATAAATTTCCCAAATTGTTTATTTTCAAAATATTTTCGCAAGATATATTTTTAACACTTCAACCATTTGAAAACAAATTTCAAGTCACTATTCACATTTTATTCCTTTGGAAATAAATTTCAAAGCATTTTCCTATGCGGAATATATTTCAAAATATTTTTTTATTTATTTGCATTGACAATCTGCCGAGTTCAAATATTCTAAAATAATTTAAATTACTTATCCAAACATATATACTTGGAACATTTAGAATAAAAACTATTTTAAGCCCTTTATCTAAAACATTAGTTGTGAAGATATTATATTAAAATCTCATAAAAAAATACAAGTCCAAACTAATTTAGAATAAAATTAGTAGATAGGGTACAAATATTCAAATATCCATTTTCTAAAAAAATGTCAATTAAAACATTAAATAATCAATTCTATAATAAATTAAAATAAATCTTTACTTTAAAAATTTTCAAAATAACTTAAGTAAATATTTTCTCCAAAATAATCTTTCCTTAAAACCATCTTCACAACTTCCATTTCATATTTATAAACTATACTAAAAACATACTCGGCTTTCCAGGGAAAGTACACCTCCCATTCTAAAATGGTTCATTCAAATCAATTTTATAATCCTTCTGGATTTACTTTAAATTTACGTTCCAAATCCGTAAATTCCTTTCACACTTTTTTTTAAAATATCCAAATGTTTATTTTTTTAAAACAAATTTTCCTTTCCCTTATAAATTCCCATTGTGAATTTAAACTTCTAAATATCCATTGATATTCGATTTATTTCTAAATTTATTTTCAAATACCAAATTCATTTCCAAAATTGATTTCTAAATTTACTTCAACACCAAATTCATTATCTTTTAAAACAATTTTCTTCTTTTGAATTTATTTAATTTTCTAAAATTAATTTACTATAAATTTTCTACTAAATTTCAAAAATCTAGTTTTATTTATTTCTGATATCCTACGATATCAAAAATATATTCAGCTAAATTATAGCTTTCAACAATTTCAATCACAAATAGTCATAGACAGATTATAAATAATCAACATACAATATTGAAACAAATTCAATTATTTGAGGAATCCAGTTGGATCCCTCCAACCTGTTTTCTCTGCATCCACAGATGTTAGCACAACAATTGAATACCAATTCCATTTCGAGGTGGAATATCGCGGTATATGGGATTTATAAAATATCGTCCGCTATTATGCGGCGCATAGGGTCTCATTCAAAACAACTAATAACAATCATTATCCAAGCAAACAACTAATAATTTAAATTAACTATTTAAATTAAATTGAGTATCCGATTGATTGAGAAGATCTCACCTTTTATTTGCAACTCATTCCAACTCATTTCCATTCCGGTTTATTTCTCTATTTTAGACCTTGAATAAACATTTATATGATTTTAGTAATATTCAAACTAATCGAATAATCGACTACCATTAATATTTATCTTAAACATGAATCTATTGTGTTAATAAAATTCCAAATTTTACTTCACTATTAAATTCCTGGTAAACAAATTAAATGAATAGTTTTCAAACTTACTTATCAATAGATTGAAATGTTTAAAATAATTTAACCATCACATAATACTCAAGAATTTTTTTAAAATACTCGATCTTAATATACTTTATAATACTATATCGACCACCATATTGTCTATTTAAAATTTAAAAGTAAGTTTTTTCTTTTTCCTTGTAATTAAAAATTCTGTCTGAAAAGAAAATTCCTACAGTATCTTTATAAACATTTGTCTATTAAATTAAACTAACGGTAAAACAAAATACCTAAGCATTGTGTTTGAACGACCACCACACATTCGATTGCTTGCACCAGAGTGACATCACCGCAAGACCATCCTCTTCTCTTCGTTCGCCCAAACGAACGTTGTTGACGTACCAATCTTCCTCCCCTACGCTAGGCTTCAAAGATGCTCGAATTCAAGCTCAAACCCTAATCAAAATGGCAGTCGTCGCCCACAACCCACGCAATCGCCATCGATCCAACGCATCGCGAGTACGCGCCGCCCCCTCCAGGAATCGCTTCGCTTCCTCCTTCGATGCCTAGCTTCACTACAAAGCGCCTTCGCCCCATTCTGCCCTCAGTCCACATGCCCGTACGAGCTCGCCGCCGCGATTTGAACGAGTTGAGATTTTGTTTGGAAATTGAATTTCAATTTGCTGCCATTTTTTTTATTTTATTAAGTTTGATTTTTGAAGATAGAAAGGGGTTTCATTTTGGCTGTCTTTCAGAAGAAAAGAAATACGATGATGTTGGCGTATGGAGGAAGGTTGTAGAGATTTTCTAATTAACTTTTTTTATAATTTTATATTCAAAATATCTCGTTTAACCTAACTCGAAATCCCAAACTCCTATCGAGGCATGTCGCCAGGCGTTTGTAAGGTTTTATCCGCATTTCGAACACAATGGAACGTGTTTCGGAGGCTAATTCGATCATATGCGCAAGTTACGGAGATAAACGATCAATTTTAAATTAAATCGATTAAAATAGTTTCTATGCGTTTTGAGCTGCCAGGGTTAATCGACAACTCTGATTGCCACGAAAATTGAAATCCTATAATAAAACAATATTACGGATCTAATGGAACTGGTTTTGTCGAATTCCGAGACTGTGCCGTGGAAGGATATTTTTAAATATCGATTTAAACGATATAAACACAAAACTGAATAAATCGTTTCCAAATTCAATTCTGAAGCTTCCATTAACCTCAGTATTATCAATATAAATTTTCTAAGCCTTGAAAATATTTTTTATCAGCTTAAAATTGAAGATTCAAATTTCCATCCAACTTCAATAAATTAAATTCAATAATTAAATTAGAAAATTCATAGTTAATTCTGAAATTCTAGTTTAAAAACAACTTCCAATATTTAAAATCAATTAAATATTTCATTTCAAATGTTAAAAAAAATTCGGTCGTCACAGCTTGCATATTTATGCACTATCGATCTTATTTCTTTCTTGTAGGGATGACATAATAGGCCGAATTATGTATTTGCTCTTCTCACTGGCTATCGCGATCCACCTACTGGTATCTCGGTAATGTTTTAGCCTTTGTTTTTTACACAGTAAATTTGATAGCCATTTGAATGCAATAATAATAGTTATAACATTATTTAGACATATGGTGTGGTGCAAGGTTTTCAATGCGGAAATTGATGCTTAAATCTGCAACATTCAAATTTAAATCACAACCGAACTTCAATAGTAGATTGTAGATTATACATTCAAAGAATTATTATTATTATTTTGCGAATACCAATTTTCGAAGTTAATGTTTTCTTTTCTTTCTTTTTTCATTTTTCATTTTTAATCTCTTTTTGATATCCCTGTTTTTTTTGACATCTTGGAACATTTTTTCTGATTCAGTTTTTTATGCCGCTCTCTCCCCCCTCTCTCTCTTTAATGCTTTATGAAAGTTTTAAAAGAACTTAGAACTCATAATTTTGAAACTTAGTTATCTTGAAATTATAAATTTTATTGTAGACAATGACTTGGTGCAACTAAAATTTTCACTCTGACATCAAATGATAAGGGTTGGTTCTTCATAGATTATTTGTTGTACATTATTTAAACAATGATTGGTAGTCATGTGTGTATTCCTATATATTAAAAAGGTAATCGCAGGCTAGAGTCATAGCAAACAGTTCATTTGTGCTAATAAGGTCGCTAGATCAGTGCAAGAGATTTATCTTCAAAACATTAAACACGAGTTGCTGCATTTTATCTCTAATAAAGATAGACAAAAAGAGTTTATATCATATAATATATGAGCTATGTCACATGTCCCTTCACTACCAATACAAATCATGTATACCGTGTTGCTATATCAGTATCCAAAAGCCAAAACAAAAGTAGTCCATTGTTTTTTCTTTTTCTTTTGCTCAAGAATTTATGAGTTATATAGTTCTACAAACTGTGGACAGACGAGTAATACATGCAATAATAAAAAAAGTTGTACGTCTTAAGCTAAAGATCATTTTGATAAGGTTTGTAAGTTTGTAGCTCAATCATTTAAACCGCTATGAAACCCATTAGTGAGATGACATTTTAATTTTTTTTTAAGTACCTCACCTATGCATTCACATCTATTGGTAGTCAATTAAGATATAAGTTTAATAGGCAATTGTAATGGTTTGTCCAAGCTTCACTGGCTGAAAGAGCTTTATTGTTTCCTTTTTATTAGTGAAAAGTTCTACACTTTCCGATAGTTAGTGTTTTCTAGAATAATTACTTTGCTGGCTAAAAGAGCTTTATATGGACAAAAGCTGCTATTTTTTATTGTTAGATTTCTACGTAAAGTTTTCGTGCCCATTGCATATGTACTTTTATTTTTATCGTTGCCATATGTAGTTTATCCCCGCATGCACATGATGTATACATGTGCTTCGTAGAGTAATGTCTTGCTATGTTAAATTTGAGACATTCATTCACTTGGTACCTAGTTGATATTGCTTACTATTAAAATATATTTCATATAAGCGTGATTAACTATTTCAAAAAATTTGACTTTAAGGGATAAATGCTATTTTTCTACAATACTTTAAAACGCTTAGCTTAGAATCTAGAGGCATTAAAAAAGACCAGAGTTAGAAAGAAGGAATTATTATTCTTCAGTATATGCATTTCCAATATCTGATTAATTAGTTATGCAAGCTCATAGCCGTAAATTTGTTCATATAGGTGAATGGTGAAGGTTATAAATGTTAGTGGTCTTCTTAATTAAGTAACAGTTGGATTTGATTCGAGAGGTATGCATGTGAATGATATTGATATGGAATATGTGAAATATGAGTTTATTTTTCTTTTGTGTCTTGATATGTGACCGACTAATATGATGGATAATGTAAAATTGGTGACATATGTATAAACTAGTTAATCATGTTATTAAATTTAGTTGGCTAAACATAATGAATATCATTTGTTGTGCCATTTACTAGTTACTAATTTAAATGTTGATTATCTCTTTTGTCAGTAATAAATCAAGTTATTTCAGTAGCATTTTAAATTTTAGACAATAATGACATCAAAGTGTAAATGAGTAATTTAACTTGAATCATTTCTCAAGATGTGTCCATATGTTTTAATCATTAAAGGAATAGGAATATCCGGGCTTCTTTGCTTGATACCAAGTATGATAAAGTCCTTTACACTTAAGATGTATTTGATACAGTATTTAAGGATGATAGTATAAAGTATTAAACAGTAATGGAGATTGACCTCTGACGATTAGTTCAAGTTCATATTCTTTAAATGCTTGGTTCATTATGTGATATTGTTTTGTATTCATAAGGGTGCTATTTATGCAGCTTGCAATAAAGATACAACAGTTCTTTGTGTATTTTTATATGTTTACTTCTTATTTTATTGTCCGCATCCAACGTTCATTCCAAACTGCATTGTAAGATCCAATGGAGGGCAGCGATTGCTGGTGCTAAGAAAATTGCTACAGCAAATGCTATGTATCCATCAACTTTTGGTTTTAGCAAGGGATCTAATTTGAGAACTTCCTCGCCTAATACTACTCATTTTAATCATAGGTATATTTTATTTATTTTTCTGCAAGTCCTTTATTGTTTTGTGAGTGCTTGTTAAGATCGTTTAGTTTACATTTTTAATGAAATTTGATTACTGGCTACTAGAAATCATACAGATTGAATGGATAGTCATGGTAGATAATGTGAATTTCTTACCTTGATTTTTTATGTTGATTTTAATGAATTGGCTTACATTTATTATTTGGTAAGTTTTATAAAATAACACCGATGATGATGATGATGATGATGAATTAACTATGTTTATAGTAATACCAGTATTAATATAATTAATTAAGATTTAATAATACAAAGTTAACCGAGTTAATAAAAAATAACAAGTTTTTTTTAAAAATTAAGCAAGTTCTATAAAATTAATTAAGTTTAAGTTAACTAAATTTTATAAATAATAATAATATAACTAATTTAGCAAAGTTTTATAAATAATGATAACAATGATAATGATGATGAATTAACTAAGTTTATAAAAATTAACTAAGTGTTATAGAATAAAGAAAAATAGAAGCCATTGGAGAGAGACAAAAGATATATTATTCACTTCTGAGAATAGATATGTACTTACATTACATAGCCTCCTTTATATAAAGGCTTCAGAGCAAATGACTTAACCAATTCCACGATGTGGGACTAAACAAAAAACCATAAAAGCATATTCACTTATATATTTACATATATTATAACACTCCCCCTTGAATATGCGTCTTCAAAATCTTGAATGCCCGGATAATTTGAAATTTCCATTTCAAAACGTGTATGATGATTGCTCCCCCTCATTATTATCTTGCTTGCATTTATCGATTCAGTCGATATAGATATTGTCTGTTGCCTCATTAAAAACTCTATTAGAAAAACCCAGTGGGAAAAAATCTTGAACGAGGAAAAGAGTGCAACTTGTGAAATCATAAATATCATACTAAAATTTTGATATCCGTTATAAATTTTGATACTTCAGGATCAAAATAATGCCTCATTAAAATCTTACTAAGAAAAACCCAATGGGAAAAATCTTAGTGAAGAAAAAAGAGTACAATGACATATTTTATTTTCTTATTTCTTTAAATAAAGCTTGATACTTCTGGATCAAACTAATGCCTCATTAAAACCTTACTAAGTAAAACCCTATGGGAAAAATCTTAGTGAAGGAAAAAGAGTACAATATAGTATGTCATATTTCAATAATTTATTGCATCAGATAGAGTTTGATACTTCTGGATCAATTTAATACGTCAGTAAAAACCTTACAAAGGAAAACCCAATGGGAAAAACCTTAGTCAAGGATAAAAATATAATTTAACTTAAATAACATATTTGAGATGTTATTTCTTGAAAAGACGTTTGATTCTTCTAGATCAAGATAATGCCTCATTAAAACCTTATTAAGAAAAACCCAGTGGGAAAAATCTTAAATAAGAAAAAAGAGTACATTATAGCTTATTTCAAATGTTACTAGGGAGTTGATACTTCTGGATCAAGATAATGCCTTGTTAAAACCTTACTAATAAAAACCCAGTGGGAAAAATCTTAGTTAAGGAAAAAAGTGCATTATAAAATACTTATGAATTCTCCCCCTGATTTTAATTTTTCCTCTGAATTCATATTCGTCTTTCGAAAACTTAAATTGGTTATAGATACTTCTGGATCCATAAATATGTATCTCATTCATAATACAATTTATTAATAGTTTTCTTTGATACAATCAAATTTTCTAAGATTGTTTCTTCCAAATATGGTTTGCATTTTATGCATTTGTATGCTACTTTTATGAAAACCACTTCATGTGCTTTCATTTTTATGCTTCAAATTAGTTTTGTGCATTGCAACTATACATCTTTCATGAATATTAAAAATTTCATTACAACATTACTAGAAAGTAGGAAGTAATCTACTCATCTTGATGTATCAAGATTTTCATTACAACAATACTTAGAAGAAATTTGTAATCTACACTTCATGCTACAAAAGTTATATATATTCTTCAGAAATTCGTATACTTTAATAAGTATTTGCATATCGCAACTATCACTTCAATGGATATTAAGAGTTTCATTACAACGATACTTAAAAATAGGAAGTAATCTACTCATCATGAATTATATCAAGATTTTCATTACAACAATACTTAAAAGTAGGTTGAAATTTACTCTTCTTGTTCTTTGCATTCTTTATAACAATGAAAGTTATTTATATTCTTCAGGAATTTGTATACTTTCATTATTTAATATGATTTTAAACCACATTTATACCTTCAGGGTATATTAAGCATTTCAAGTACTTTCGGTACTTTGCGGACTACATGTCCATATTTCTCTACTATTAAGGAATTCATGATGGCCAGTCATGTTTTCCCCTAATTCAAGATTCTTAATCTATTTATAAATATAAGCGCTTTATTATTTGCAAATTTATCATCAATGATTATTTCTTGTCAGTTCTAGACATGAATTATTGAGATCTCTTTAATTATGTTTTAGGTACCTAACCCACTTCTAGGGTTATTTGAGAATCATGTCATGGATCTCTTTCAGAGCATCCTTAAGTGTTTCTTCAAGAACACCCACCTCCTTTATTTGGCATCTTTATTACTAACTCCAAAAATATTTTGAACTGACTTTTGAACCATATTTCAGATGTGGTTTACAAATTTTGATCCTTCAGGGATTCAAATCTATATTGGAGAAAGTCTACTAGGGATAATATTGATAATATTTTGCATCATTGTATCTTTTAATAAATATTTAACACTGATGATCAAAATGAACTTGTATCCCTTTATCCTCCCCCTCAATGTTGACAAACATTGTCACATTAAATAATAATCATCTTTGGATTCTTATTTTGATCCATTACGATATTTCTATTAGCAAATACATCATACATATTAATAATAGGAGGATAATTCTTTTGTAAGATGCATTCAATTGATATTGATTATTAGAGTTTGTTCTCATTCATTGATCTAAGCAATTGGAGGAATTTACTTATTGTGTAGATCATTTGAATACATACATGACTTCAGTTCATTCAACATTTATGTTGATTGAATTTTAAATCACTAAATAATGTCTATGCATAATCTATAAGATGAGCTTATAACAAACTTCAGGTTGTTAGCTAAATATTTACATATATGGATGTATACGTGCGTCCACGTATCACATATATATTATAAAATTTTCATATTCTTTCTCATTTGAATTAGTGATTTTTAGAACAAACTATTACAAGGATCCAAACTATTAATTTCTATTTATAAATCAATGTCAATGCAAACCTGTCAAAACAGCATGATAATTTTCAAAACATTTGGTTTGAAACCATATCGAACTTCTGGTTAACTTCAAATTATTAAGTTTATTCCTCAATTATATCTCAAATATCAGTTTTGAACCTAATTATGATTACTTATCAAGGAATAATTTTAATTGCGTATAGACATTTCTACACATCTCTATTGAGAGTTCTGTAAAAAAAAATTACAGCAAAAATAATAATAGTATCTTCTGGATACTTGGAATGTTACAGATACAGATTTTCTCAGGACCGTATGTATAGTTCTCAAACTTTTAGGATCTAATCTAAGCTAAATTAGGATCCTTTATAATCAAATTCCTATGCATTTATTTGGTTTAATAAAATTACCAAACATATAAGCAAATCTCTTCTAGAGATATGTTATCATTTCCTAATTTATTAGTCTCTTTTAGGGATATTTTATTATCACTACTTCTGGAGTGAATTTATCCCTTCTAGAGATATATATGTACTATTGGAATGTCATATCAATGTACAATGTTTCTATTTGTAGAAATTACATAATTACTACCTTTACAATAACATAAAACATCCCTACTGGAATTTTGTTGTTGTTGTAACTATCTTTGAAATGACATATCAGACTATCTCTTCAGGAGCATATCTAAAGATATTTCTTCAAGAATAGTTATGCATATAATATTTGATTCATCGTAAGTTCTGAAAAGTAAAAGGTTACATATCACTATTTGTCTAATGGAGCTACGGGTCCATGACAACAGACGATTGAATTTTGGATAATTTATTATCACATTTGACAATATTTTATAGGCAATTCTTTTATAGTGCTATACGATGATATAATATCACTTCTGGGGATATTTCATAAACACCGCTTCTAGAATGGTACATATCACTTCTAAAGTTACTTTATATGCATTGTTTTTGGGATGTCATCAATAATCAACATCTTTTTCTACATAATTGACATAATTCTACAACATCTCTTCTAGGATGTTTGGATTTTGAAATATAAAAATCATAAAACATCTCTTCAAGAGTATGTCATATGGATTATCTCTTCTGGAGAATATTAAAATGTACTTCTTCAAATATATAGTTTGGCAAACACACCCAAAGATTATCAAAACTTGGGTTTTACCAACTTTAAACTGATTTACTGAACTGAAATAAAATAAAATCCACATAGCAAACTTCAGGCTGTTATTATTGATCAATTCGACCATATCATTTATTACCGTACTTAGATTTTCATCATTAATGAAGTTTCCTTCATCGTCGAAGAAATGATCTAACTTCAGGTTAGCATCACTAGACAATCCTTTCACATAATTTTAGTTTAGAAGTAATTTTAATATAGAGGAATTGTATTTCCTAGTAGATTTAAAGACTTAAAACTTTAAGTTCAACCACTCATGTCTAGTGTTTAAAAGTGTGACCATATTTTGGTGGTCATAACGCTCCTTCAGGGAGTTCCATAGGTAAAGATGTTCTTTTTCAGTTAAATCACTAGACAATCTGAATATGGTTAATTCAAAAAAAATATAGATATAATCATATAAATTCTAAATTATTTCTAAATGAAAATATGAACATCACGGAACTTTGTTTTACTCAATGCGTGAATGAAACCGGAAATCTCATAGCAAGAGCAAAAGTGCGTGTTTCCATTAAAGGGAAACGTGTTTTATACATCGACGAATGAAAAATGGAACAAGTCAAAAATATAAGTACCATCGATTCGATATCCATTACTGGAGTCATTGGAAATTAATCTGCTTGCTTCTTCTGCAACTCAAACCTCTTTGTATTATTAAATCAGCAATAATACATATAATTATACACGCTACGAATATCAAAACCATTTCATGTAGATATTTGATAATCAGCATTAATTTGGTAGATTTTTTTTTAATATAAAATCCTTCATTACAAAGAATATCAATTAAAAATAATGAAAGATCAATGAGATCTAAAATCAATCATTATACCATATTAGGGCTGTGGATCGAAAAGAAAAGCAACAGTATATAAAATATAAAATGTTATAGATCTATAAAATTAGATCTATAATGGAATTAGATCAGAAAAATTAGATCATATTGAGATCAACATAATAACATCTAAAAATAAAATCAATTTAATAATTCTACAAATGAGATCTGAAAAATGAAGTCTACAAAGTTAGATCTATACAAATAAATAATATTAGATTCACATAATTAGATCAACATTATAAGGTATACAAAATGAGATCCAGGAAAAAGAAATGAGATCAAAACAAATGTTTACAAAACGAAATTTGATCTACGAAATAAAATTAGATCCCAATAGAAACGAAATAGATCTTAAATGCATAAAGAAAATCTTAAAAATAAAACATCGTGCTGATAACGTGTTATAGAATAAAGAAAAATAGAAGCCATTGGAGAGAGACAAAAGATATATTATTCACTTCTGAGAATAGATATGTACTTACATTACATAGCCTCCTTTATATAAAGGCTTCAGAGCAAATGACTTAACCAATTCCACGATGTGGGACTAAACAAAAAACCATAAAAGCATATTCACTTATATATTTACATATATTATAACACTAAGTCTATTATAATAATAATATAATTAAGTCAACTGGGTTTCAATAATAATGATAAATTAACTAAGTTAATTAGGTTAATAAAAACTAACTAAGTTTTGTTAAAATTAAACAAGTTTAATAAAATTAACTAAGTTTAAGTTGACTAAATTTTATAAATAATAATAATATAACTAATTTAACAAATCTTTATAAATAATAATGATGACGATGAAGAATTAACCAAGTCGATAAAAATTAACTAAGTTTGTAACAAAAACAACAACAACAATAATAAATTAACTAAGTTAACCAAGTTAATAAAAATTAACTAAGTTTTGTTAAAATTAAACAAGTTTTATAAAATTAACTAAGTTTAAGTTAACTAAATTTTATAAATAATAGTGTGATATACTTGTACAATGTTGTAGATGTTCGATATCAGATTTAAAGTCCTACGAATTAATATAATTGTTTGACTATACGTTGTGTTATCTCTTGTGCAGGCATTGGACTTTCGAAGAGAGAGGATGGACTTTTATGGCATTGGACTTTCAAACAGGGCAAGGTTGGACTTTTATGGTGCTAGCTTTTACTTATGCACGCAACAAAGAATTATGGGTGATCAAATGTTTTGCTATCACTAGTAGGGTATAACATTTTATTAGTACTAGGTGTGTAAATTTGTATAGAAATGGTTATTGTATGTGACTTCGATCAATTTATCAAAAACCTATTGTATTAGAATAATTATGGATAACTTATTTGATTATATGATTAATATGTTTTTTAATTGTTTGAATATGATGGTTATGTGAGTGATTGTTGATTGATATAATATAAACAAAATAGACCGTCAACAGGAAATAATAGCATGAAAAAATGGCGCAAAATGATCAAAAACCATTAGTAGCGTTTCAAAATCGTTAAAGAAATACATATAGTGGCGTTGAGTAAATGCAACCGTAAAGTAGGAGTAAAGTTAGAAACTCTACTGGTAGCAAAAAACACCATTTGGTGGCCTTTTTAAAATGCTACAGAATGATTTATGGTAGCATTCGATAAACGCTGCAATAGAAGGATTGATAATGGCGTTGAAATAAATGCAACTAAAAGTCATGGATTTTTAATTGCGGGCTGTATCACGGCGTTTATCAAAACTCTACCATAAGTTTTGGTATTTTTTTTATGCGCCACCAAAAACAAAATTTCTTGTAGTGTATTTGATAGAAACCAGCTTCACATCTCAAAGTGTAACGTCAGACATACATCCATACAAGTCCATTCTGGGATCGAATGGAACCGAAGGCACTTCAAAGAAGCCCTTGAAAATCCGGATATTCACTGATCACGTCAGGAATCCCCATCACAAAGGGTGATAAAATCTCTATACCGGAGAAACTCGGTGCAGAGACATTCGATAGGTAATCCTTTTGTTTTCGAAAATACCCGGTCTTCAACATCGTCTTCAAATGAAATCTCATTTCGTCGTATCATTATTCGGAATGGGTTTTATGACACAAAGCCCTCTTCCGGATAATCCAAATAATGAGCGCTTATTTTAAAAATAAGTGTTACATTCAGATTTCAAACAAATCACAACAAACTTCCACTTTGATCTTTCAAACAAAAGATCCGTCACTATCACAAAGATTCGATGTGAATTTCGGATATCCATTTGGAATCCAACCCCCGATCGCATTGAAATCAAATGCCATTTAAAGGCTAATATTGATAGTCGTTTATTTAACCATCAATCAACATTCACAACAATCATCAAGATTTAAATAAATTTCCCAAATTATTTATTTTCAAAATATCTTCGCAAGACATATTTTAACACTTTAACCATTTGAAAACAAATTTCAAATCACTTTTCACCTTTCTTTAAAAACAAATTTAAAATCACTTTTCCTTATGCGAAATATATTTCCAGATATTAATTCATTTCCACTGAAAATTTTCCGAGTTCAAATGCTTTAAAATAATTTAAAACATTTATCCAAAATATACTTGGAAACATTTAAAATAAAATCATTGTAAAATGCTTGCTTAAGTATCAGTCATGAAAATATTATACTAATATCTCATATAAAAATTCAATTCCAAACTAATTTTAAAATAAAATTAGTAGATAGGATATAACTATTTAAATACCCAATTTCTAAAACGAATATCAATTAAAACTTTAAATAATCACTTCTATAATAAATTAAAATAAATCTTTACTTTAAAGATTTTCAAAATAACCTAAGTAAATAATTTCTCCAAAATATTCTTTTCTTAAATCCATCTTTACAACTTCAATTTATATGTATAAACTATATTGAAAACATACTAAGCTTTCCAGGGAAAGTACATCTTCCTTTCTAAAATGGTTTATTTAAAATCAATTTATAAGTCTCTTTAGATTTATTTTAATTTGCATTCCAAATCTGTAAATTTCTCTCCACACTTTTAGGAATAAACCAACATTTATTTTTAAAACAAAATTTCCTTTCCTTTACAAAATTCCCATTATGAATTTAAATTTCCAAATATCCACGATATACGATTCTCAAATCGATTTCCAAATATTCATTTTCAGCACCAAATTAAATTCCTAATTGATTTCCAAATTAATTTTCAAACACCAAATCAATTTTCATATTAATTTCCCAAAGATTTATTTTTTTAACACCAAATCAATTTTCGAATTTATTTTTAAAATAAATTCCTTTATCTCTTCCAAACTATTTAAAATCCATATTTTAAAATAAATTCTTGAGCCATTAGAAAATATTACTCAAAACCCATTTATTAAAATCTTTTCCCTTATTTTGGAATTAATTCAATAGGATTCGAAAATAAAACATTATCCTTTTAAATTTTCTTCTTTTAAATTTATTCAATTCCCTAAAATAAATTTAGTATTTCTGGTACCTACGATACCAAAAATATATTCGGCTAAACTATAGCCTTCAACGGTTTCAATCACAAATATAATCACACAGAGATTATAAATAAAACAACACACGGCTTTTAAACAAATTCAAATATTTGAGGATTCCAGTTGGATATCTCCAACCTATTTCCCCGCATCCACCCACGTTAGCACAACAATTAAATACCAATTCCACTTTGAGGTGGAACATCACGGTATATGGGATTATAAAATATCATCCGCTATTATGCGGCGCATAAGGTCTCATCCGCTATATAATGCAAGAAATCAGTCACTCTAAATACATATATAACGCCAATTCCACTTTGAGGTGGAATATCGTGATATATGGGTTTAATATAATATCATCCGCTATTATGTGGCGCATAGGGTCTAATCCAATATAACTGATAATAACTAATCATCCAAGCACACCATCAACAATTTTAAATTTAACTATTTCAAATTAAACTGGAAAATTCCATTGAGTAGAAGATCGCATCTTTGCTTTTTGATTTGTAATCTGATCTAACCCGACTTGTTTCCTTCATAGTTTTGGACCTTGTGTAAACATTTACAGTTTATTAATATTTTGAAATAATTTAACAATTTAGTATCATTTAGTAGATTTACTTAACAAACTTTTATATAAACTCTTATATATTTCTTCCAAGTTCCTATATACATATACATATATATATGTATATATGAAAATCTGTTTTCTTTTCTTCTAACAAAGGCAGTTTAATTTACTGTACATACACATATATACATATCGCTTTTTATAAAAACTACTGTTATATTATTCTCTTCAGTAAACAACAAAACTATATTTTTGTTTACAAAATTTTCTATATATATATATATATATATATATATTTCAGTACTCTGCGTATACCTATATATATATATATATAAGTTTAACAAAGGAAAATTACCTTATCTAAGAAAAAAATTACTGCTCTATCGCGACAACAAGCCCTAGACATGCACTGGCCACCTCCGCGTACATCATCGACTTCCACTGTAGGCTTGTCGACTGTGTGCACGAGGGCATCAACCTCGATGAACCAAATAGCACCCGCCACCCTCATACTATCGAACTCGAAACCCTAATCGCAATCCATTCCTCTCTGCCATGCTTCCCTGAAAATGAGAATCATCTCGCAGTTACTGCCTCGCCCTGGTGCCCACTCTGCTTCTTTATCGCGACCCGTTTACAATCGTCCCCCATCCAGATTCGAGTCACCATACTACCGATTCCACACGTGCTCACCAGAATCACCAACCCTAGCCTATGCCGCCACCAGGCCTCGCGAATCCCTTCCCTTGTTGCTGAATCCCACAGCGCTGCACACGAGCTTGAAATCGACATTGAAAATAATTTGTCGCGTCACCCTAACTCGATGAAAATGCGATTTTATTTCGTGAAATTCATTTCAGAGGAGGCCGAAGATTTGAATTTGGGGATGGAGGTGAAATACTGGAAATGGATTTGAAAATATTTTTCTTTTCTTTTGTTTGTTTTGCACGAATTTGATTTTGAGAATAAAAATTGGAGAGAGTCAAACATTAGAGAAGAATGCTATTCGACTTTGATTTGTTTCGTTTCCTCTCTTTTCTTTTTACACATAAAATTTATTTTATTACCAATATGTTCTAAAAGAAGATACGTGCTCAAAATGTACTGTGCGCAAGACAAATGGCTTAATCTTGAAGACAAGTAGCCAAATATAGTGAAGGAAATACATTTGGCTTTAATCAGTCAAAATATATACTATATTTAAATTTGAAATTAAATCATCTAGAATTCGCGGCTAAAAATCTCAAGCTCCTATCCAGGCATGCAGTGGAAAAGGTTTCAAGTCCAAATTCGATCATATGGAGAAGACAGCTTTTTGGACCCAGTTATTAAATTAAATTTCGATATAAATTTCAACGCATTGTTATATCGTACAGGCAAATCATCACTTCGAACATTATGAAAATTGAAATATGATAATAATACAATATTACGGATCCAATGGATCTTGTTTCGTTGAATTCCAAAACTATGTATCGGAAGGCTATTTTTAAATATTGATTTAAACGATATAAATTCAAAATCGAACAAATCGCTTTCAAATTTACTTTTTAAAAAATTCTATTACCTTCAGTATTATCAATATAAATTTTCCAAGAATTTAAATTATTTTTAACAAGCTCAAAACTGAAGATATAATATTTTACCCAACTTCAATAAATTAAATTCGATAACTTAATTGCTAAATTCATAGTTATATTTGAAATTTCAATTAAACTATCTTCCAAATATTTAAAATCAATTAAATATTTTCAATTTCAAATGTTCAAAATTCTGGATCGTCACATTCTTCCCCCTTAAAAGAATTTCGTCTCGAAATTACTAGTTAAGAAGAATGATCCTTAACCCGTTTATCTTTTCTCAATCCAAATATCTTTAACAACAACCAAAACAAATCTTTTTATTAAAGACCCATATCACTTCAACTAACTTTCCAAATTCAATCATAAGTTCCAAACAATATCATTTTCTTAACAATTCAAATTTAAATTCAAATTTTAAATTATCAAAGTTTTCGAAATATTTCGCCAGCGTCTCCTTTGCACGGCTAGCTCGGTACGACTACAAAATGCCACAACGAACCCCCAGATTTCAAAAAGAAAATGAAAAAACTAGCAGCTAGACAAGAAAGTCACCAAATTTCATATAGAAATTTAAATACATACCTTTTTCGAGCAATTCAAATTTTTTTCGAAATCAAAATCCCAATTTATCTTTTACCTTTAACACACCTATATATCCTGCTTATCATTTTGCACATTTCTTTACAAAATTTTCAATATATACTTCTTATACTATTTTTACTTCAATATTGAAGTTATATATCCATTTTTATTCAATCTTTCATTTTCAATTTCATTTGAATTCAATTTACAATTTGAATTCTATTTGTATTCAATTTACCTTTTGAATATTGAATTTTATCAACTATCTTTCATTCACTACTGATTTATATTACTATTTTAAATTAGTTTCATTTACTAATGCATTACAAATTCTAATTCATTTCATCTGAAACCATTTTTATTCTTTATTTTTACCTTTGTTATCTTTAGTTCACTTCGAACTAATTTTTACAACTTCATTTTATTTTACACAATTCAAATTGGTTTTTAATATTCAGTTTCAATTCCATTTTTATTCTTTTATTCATTTCCAAATTTATATTCTCCTTCACCTTATTAACACAATTCAAATTTAATTTTAAACTTCTATAAGTTTTCTCACTTATTTTCATTTCATTTAATAAATTTACTTTCCCAACTTATTTTGTTTCCATATTCACTTTAATTTTAACTCAATTCTTTAAGTTAAATTCATTATATCAAAATTCAAATTATATAAGTTATCAACTCATGAACACTTTTAATAGATCTTCTAGAGTTTTAAACAATTCCTAAACATTTCAAAATCACCTTTGAAATCAATTATTTCCAAAATCAAACTATTTTAACTTTAACTTTTCTATAAGTTAAATTTTATCCTAACAACTTCAAATTTATAAGTTGTCAAACTCAATTATATTCTATAAATACTTGATATAGGATTCCAGAGTCTTTCCATCCTTTTGAAACCATTTTTTAGATCAATTCAATTTATCTTCTGAATTCCGAAAACCAAACCCAGTTTTCCAAACAACTTTAATTTAAAATAATTCGATAGCAATTCCTCTCCTAAAAACATGAAAATGAAAACGGATGATGCTGCAGTCATCACCGAAGTCATTTTCCAACGACCGAAAAGAGTTTAGTGCCTTCATCCCTTCAAAACACTTTTCCAAAACCTTTGAAAACCATTTCCAAACTCAAAAGGGATTTTAATCTTTTCCAAATTTCAAAATTTCAGACCCTTTCAATTCTTTTCAAAACATTTCCAAATATTCCTCTCGAATTCTGTTGCAAATTATAAATCACATTTACAATTCATATTTACAAATCCCATTTGTATATGGATTTTTATTTCTCAGTTTTAAGTCATGATTTCAATTTCTTATTCAATAATCAATGATAATAATTTAATATTATCACTTCCAAACAACAAAGCAATCATATACTATAATAATTTATATTCATTTTATATACAAAAATAATTAGGGTAAAATTATTTCATTTAACCTATTTTAAAACAATATCGCGACGAATTTTTCTATACAAGGGTTTAGAGATCCCTATCAATGGAGTTTACAGACTATACCAATCAGAATCCATATACTACTCAACAAATCAATCAACACAAAATAAAATAATTTTATATTCACTAACAAATATGGGCTCATATCTATTATTACACTCAACTCATTCTAGATTACTGCTGACTTTATCTCTAATGAGTAACACCCACCAAAGCCAAGGTTTTCACTTAACCAATTGTTCTGATATCACATTGTAACGACCCAATTTTTTCGACACCCGAAAGTCGACATCAATACGTCCACTGTATTAAATGTTGCACAATCGAATGCCGGAAAACCGAACTATTATGGTTTAAAGAAGAAGAAGATAGAAGAAGAAACAACAACATAATCTCACATTTCGCAGCGGAACAAATATAATAGATAAATCAATAATCTTTAAAACAAAGCACTATATCAGTTTATACATACATCATCAGAGTTACAGCAATACAATACGACACTGGCAATTGGTATAACTTGGCTCACATGGGAAATTTACTACCAACTTGACTCATATGGGAAATTTTCTTTGCACCAACCATACGCAGCGGACACTACATAGTATAAGTGATACGCTTTGCCAACGATTTTGAACTCCAGATCTCCACAGCATACTTTTTGACTTCGCTCCCAAATAACCGATAACCTGACTCTAGGCTGCCCGTGTGAAAAATTATGGGCACCCAGAGTTTAGAAAGGGAACAATAAACTCCAAGTCAGTCATGAGACTGGTGTGAGATCTTAAAAAAAGTTATTTTCATAAAGAAAAATAAAAAGAAATCGCTATGCTTTTGGAAAATGAAACTACCATAAGGCCTCCCGTCACACACACAATGTAATCGCATACTTGGGGGATATTTCTCCTTATGATAGTCAAACATGATTGATACGCAAAATTATTTTTATTATTATCATTAGTGCATAGTGGAAAACATTTGCAAGTATAATATTAATCTTAGTCAGCATACTTATCATTATAGTATGCCTACTATAGCTACCATATTAGATGGCAAGTTCTACAACTAAAACCGTACAAGGCGCGTATTAGTGATCGAATTTCCAACAAATGGTCAGGCTAAGGAACTTCTTGGGCCATATGTGTACGCCTCGGGAGGGACGTCCCGAGAACTTAACCAGCTCTCTGTTAATACAAGGCCGGGTTACCTCTGTAACTAGGTAACTACTACACGAGTATGCCATCCCTCGGTCGTTTGCGACCTTTATCCGAGGATCCTCAACCATAAAGCAACAATCACAAAGTATAATAAATTTGTAGCAACAACATAGGTTAAATATCTGGGCTCCATGCCATGATAGACCCTTTTCCAGAAGGAAATGACATACCCTCCGGGGGCGCTACCCTCAAATAACCTTACTGCATCCTTCCTGTTTTGACCATTCGGGGTTGTGAGGCTCGACGAAGTCTCATCCACAAGGCAACGCTTTTCACAAAAGCCGTGCGTCGATCAACAAATGATCATCAGCACTTCGTATGCCACATTACAAAATTGGGAATGTATCACTAGTAACCATTAATTAAATAACCTCTGAGCTCGTATGTCTCAGAGAAGGGTGTTAAGCTAAGAGAATAAATTCTCCGCCACTAACAGAAATGTATTTGATAGAAACCATCTTTACATCTCAAAGTGTAACGTCAGACACACATCCATACAATTCTATTACGGAATCAAATGGAACCGAAGGCACTTCAAAGAAGCCATTGCAAATCCGGATATTCACTAATTACGTCTGGAATCCCCATCACAAAGGGTGATAAAATCTCTACACCGGAGCAATCCGGTGCAGAGACATTCGGTAGGTAATCTTTTTATTTTCGAAAGTATCTGGTCTTCAACACTGTCTTCAAATGCAATCCCATTTCATCGTATCGTTATTCAGAATGGGTTTTATGACACAAAGTCCTCTTCTAGCTAATCTGAATAATGAGCGCTTATTTTATATTCAGATTTCAATCAAATCACAACAAATTTCCACTTTGATCTTTTAAACAAAAGATCCGTCACTATCACAAAGATTCAATGTGGATTTCGGATATCCATTTGGAATTCGAACCCTGGTCGCATCGAAATTCAAATGCCATTTAAAGGACAATATTGATAGTCGGTTATTTAACTTACAGTCAACGTTCACAACAATCACCAAGATTTAAATAATTTTACCAAATTATTTATTTTGAAAATATCTTCGCAAGACATGTTTTAACACTTCAACCATTTGAAAAAAAAATTCAAATCACTTTTCACCTTTCAATTATTTGAAAAAAAAATTCAAATCACTTTTCCTTACGCGGAATATATTTCCAGATATCTATTTATTTCCACTAAAAATTTGCCGAGTTCAAGTACTTTAAAATAATTAAATCACTTATCCAAAATATACTTAGAAACATTTAAAATAAAATCATTTTAAAATGCTTGCTTAAATATTAGTCATGAAAACATTATACTAATATCTCATATAAAAATTCAAGTCCAAAATAATTTTAAAATAAAATTAGTAGATAAGATATAACTATTTAATTATCCAATTTCTAAAATAAATATTAATTAAAACTTTAAAAAATCACTTCTATAATAAATTAAAATCAATCTTTACTTTAAAGATTTTCAAAATAGCCTAAGTAAATAATTTCTCCAAAATATTCTTTCCTTAAAACCATCTTTACAACTTCAATTTATATGTATAAACTATATTGAGAACATACTCGGCTTTTCAAGGAAAGTACACCTTCCATTCTAAAATGGTCCATCCGAATCATTTTATAAATCGCTCTGGATTTATTTTAATTTACATTCCAAATCTGTAAATTTCTTTCCGTACTTTTAAAAATAAACCAACGTTTATTTTTTAAAGAAAAATCCCTTTCCTTTATAATATTCCCATTGTGAATTTAAATTTTCAAATACCCACCGGTATAAGGTTCTCAAATCGATTTCCAAATATTCATTTTCAGCACATTCCAAGTGGGTTTCCAAATATATTTTCAAACACCAAATCTATTTTCATATTAATTTCCCAAAAATTTATCTTTTTAACACCAAATCAATTTCTAAATTTATTTCTAAAATAAATTCCTTTATCTCTACCAAACTATTTAAAGTCGGTATTTCAAAATAAATTTTTCAGCCATTAAAAAATATTATTCAAAACCTATTTATTAAAATCTTTTTCCATATTTTGGAATTAATTCAATAGGATTCAAAAATAAAAGTTTATCCTTTTAAATTTTCTTCTTTTAAATTTATTCAATTCCCTAAAATAAGTTTAATATTTCTGGTATGCCACGATACTAAAAATATATTTGGCTAAACTATAGCCTTCAACGGTTTCAATCACAACTATAATCACACAGTGATTATAAATAAAACAACACACAGCCTTTAAATAAATTCAAACATTTGAAGAATCAGTTGGATCCCTCCAACCTATTTCCCTGCATCCACACACATTCGCACAACAATTAAATACCAATTCCACTTCGAGGTGGAATATTGCGGTATATGGGATTATAAAATATCATCCGCTATTATGTGGCGCATAGGGTCTCAGCCGCTATATAATGCGGGAAATCAATCACTTCAAATAAATATATAATACTAAGGCCACTTCGAGGCGGAATATCGTGGTATATGGGTTTAATGTAATAACATCCGCTATTATGTGGTGCATAGGGTCTAATCCAATATAACTGATAATAATTAATCATCCAAGCACACCATCAATAATTTTAAATTTAACTATTTCAAAATAAATTGGAAAATTCGATTGAGTGAGAAGATCTCACCTTTGCTTTTTGATTTGCAATCTGATCCAACCAGACTTGTTTCCTTCATAGTTTGGACTGTGTGTAAACATTTACAGTTTATTAATATTTTGAAATAATTGAACGATTTATTATCATTTAATAGATTTACTTAACTAACTTTTATATAAACTCTTATATATTTCTTCCAAGGTCCTATATATATACGAAAATATGTTTTCTTTTCTTCTAACAAGGGTAGTTTAATTTACTGTATACACACGTGTGTGTGTGTGTGTATATATCACTTTTTATAAAAACTACTATTATTTTATTCTCTTCAGTAAATAACAATACTATAGTTTTGTTTATAAAATTTTCTTAATATATATATATGTGTGTGTGTGTGTGTGTGTGTGTCTACATATATTTCAGTTCTCTGCATATACCTATATATATAAAAATATAACGAAGGAAAATTACCTCAGCTAAGAAAAAAACTTACTGTTCTATCACGACAGAAAGCCCCAGACATGCACTGGCCACCTCCGCGAACATCGCCAACTTCCACTGCAGGCTTGTCGACTGTGCGCACGAGGGCTTCGACTTTGATGAACAAAATAGCACCTGCCACCCTCATACTATCGAACTCGAAACCCTAATCGCAAGCCATTCCTCGCTACCGCGCTTCCTTGAAAATGAGACTCTTCTCGCGATCGCAGCCTCGCCCTAGCGCCCACTCTGCTTCTTCATCGCGACCCGTTTGCGATCGTTCCCCATTCCTATTGGAGTCACCGCACTGTCGATTCCACACGCGTCCGCCAGAATCACCAACCCTAGCCCATGCCACCACCAAGCCTCGTGAATCCCCTCCCTTGCTGCTGAATTCCACAGCGTTGCACACGAGCTTGAAATCAGCTTTGAAAAAAATTTGTCGCGTCACCCTACCTCAATGAAAATGCGATTTTATTTCATGAAATTCATTTCCAAGGAGGCTGAAGATTTGAATTTGAGGATGGAGATGAAGTACTAGAAATGGATTCGAATATTTTTTGTTTTGTTTGTTTTGGGCGAATTTGATTTTGGGAATAAAAATTGGAGAGAGTCAGACATTAGAGAAGAATGCTATTCGATTTTGATTTGTTACATTTCCTCTCTTTTCTTTTTACATAGAAAATTTATTTTATTACTAATATGTTCTAAAAGAAGATACGTGCTCAAAATTAACTGTGCACAAGACAAATGGCATAACCCTGAAGACCAGTGGCTAAATATAATGAAGGAAATATATATGGTTTTAATCAGTCAAAGTATATATTATATTTAAATTTGAATTTAAATCGTCTAGATTTCGCGGCTAAAAATATCGATCTCCTATTCAGTCGTGTCGCCGGACATTTATAATGTTAAACCCCTATTTCGAACGCAATGGAAAAGGTTTCAAGTCCAAATTTGATCATACAGAGAAGATAGCTTGTTGAACCTAGTTATTAAATTAAATCCCGATATAAATTTTAGCACGTTTTTTATATCGTACAACCAAATGTTCATTCTAAACATTACGAAAATTGAAATCCGATAATAATACAATACTACCGATCCAATGGAGCTAGTTTCGTCGAATTGTGAGACTGTGCCTCGGAAGGCTATTTTTAAAAATCGATTTAAACGATATAAATTCAAAACTGAACAAATCGCTTTCAAATTTAATTTAAAAAAATTCTATTATCTTCAGTATTATCAATATGAATTTTCCAAGAGTTCAAATTATTTTTAACAAGCTCAAAACTGAAGATATATTATTTTACCCGACCTCAATAAATTAAATTCGATAATTTAATTTCTAAATTCATAGTTATATTTGAAATTCCAGTTAAACTATCTTCCAAATATTCAAAATCAATTAAATATTTTCAATTTCAAATGTTCAAAATTCTACGTCATCGCATATTTTATGAATCCTCTCAAGATTCGAAAAGGGGCTTGCAAAAGGATACGATTTTGAGGAGAGGAAATTTATTTGTGATTCCGGAGATTTTTGAAGTAAGTTACGAAATAATGCTCTATTTAATATTGAAAGGATTTTGGAAAATAAGAATTGTAATATTTTCCTAAGTATAGGAACAGAAATTTGGGAATGTTTCTAAGTGTTGAGATGATGGAGGTATCTAGTTACAGATCTAAGTACTGAAAAACAATTGTTTTCAAAGGTTGGAATAAATTGGTATATCTTTTAAAGATATTTTGAATGTAAATTTTTTGGGGAAAAATTTATAATAAGGCCAGATGATTGCTTATAGATGTTTAATTGATGGTCAAATAACGGACTATCGATAAATTGGCCAATTTCGCTAATCGTTTCGAAGTGACCGGGATTGGATTTAATTATCCGAAAACCACTTCGATCCAGTTTGAATGTAACGAATGAATACCGTGAAGATGATGAAGATAGTGATTCGGTTCGTCCAGACCCAGGATAACTTGTATGGACAAATGCTATCAGAACATCATCATTGAAGACAATGAGCATTCTAAGTAGAATTTTTGTTCTTTAAATGTAATGCTTAGCCTTGAGCCTCATCAGCCGGAATGACTAAAACAGGGTAAATGTAGCAAGGCTAGGTGGGTCACACCCAAGATGGGTGTGTTATCACCTTTCTAATTGTCCTTGAAAACCTTTATATTATGAATGTGGTTGTGCATGGAAGGAGCGCTCGATGGTAAGGGTGGGAACACCTGGGGTGATAACATATTCGGTCTAATCAAGTTAGGAGTAGGCAAGTCTTGTGAGCAGGGGATCTCAGTGTGGTCCTCGGTACATTATTCTAGAGGTGACTGTGATGGGTGGTACCCCAGTGGCTCAGTCATTTGATGGGATCCATTTTCCAATAAGCGCCGTACGGTTTTGCTTGTGCCTAACTATGCTGAAACATGAGATTCAGACATTTTAGCTATTTTCTATTTACTTTCTATAGACACTATTATAATATCAAACAGATTTGATAAAAATTATTTTTGTTATCGTAAGGTAAAAACTGGTCATATTTATGTGTGATGCCGTCTTACGAGATATCTCCGTTTTCAAAGGATTTTTGAGAAAAGTTAATTAATTAAAATTGAATGTGTTTTCTCACATTAGTTTTCCAGACTGACTCTGGTGTTATTTAATTATAATGCTTAGGTCAGATCGAGTAATACGGATTCATGATAGGTGTTACGGAGCCCAGGAGACGAGTTGGATGATAGAGATGTATCTCTGTACTTGGCTTATATTCCGCTACGTAAGACAAGTTGTATAGCTGTCCGGCTGATGTATTGATTGTTGTACTCTGACGATTGTAGTATAAAACAGTTATAGATACTTTGTATAAAAACCTGATATTATATATTATATTTTGTTCCGCTGCTACTGTTAGATTTTGTGTTGGTTTTCTTCTTCTTCTACCTTTTTTCTTCTTTACCCTAGTTTATCACTTTTCCATACAATTTGGGTTGAACAAGGGTAAATTTTATTATCAACTCAAAGGGTACGGAACTGCAGGTCGCTACACATATGTTCGGATTCGCTATGAAAGTAAATACAGTGGATTTGCTTCATTATAGCATGATAGGGGGTTCTCTCTTCGTGTTTGGTGACGAGCAGGAGATTCTTACCCCTACATGTCCCGGAGTGGTTGGTTGCAGTCGAGAGGCTGGCAACAAAAGCAAATTCGAGGTACCAATGTATGCACGACGGATAGTGGCCGCTGACGGGATGGTTGAAAAGCCTACCATCTATGACATTTGGTATCGGAGCTGAAGGTTAAGCGAGAACCTTGGCTCTAGTGGGGATTACTCATTTGAGATAGGATCAGCAGCACCCTAGAATGCGTTTGAGTGTATTAATAGATATGAGAGCGTATTTGTTAGTGAATATAAAATTGTTTTTATATTATGTTGATTTTTTTGTTGAGTGACTTATGGATTCTTGTCAATACGAGTAATTAACGTAACTGATAGAAATCTCTAAAACGTGAACAAAGCAATTCGACACGGTATTGTTTTAAAGTAGGATAAATGAAATAATTTTACCCAAATTATTTTTGTATATAAGAGGAATAATTTTCGTAAATTATTATAGTTATATATGGTTGCTTAGTTGCTAGGAAGTGATAATATTAAACCATCATTATTCGTTATTGTGTTAATTGAATAAAAGTTGATATTATGACCAAAAGAAAGAAATTAATTCATATAACAAAATGTGATTTTGGAAATATGGTTCTATAAATGTGATTTATAATTTGAAATGGAATGAAATTCCATAGGAATATTTAAATATAAATTTGGAAAGAGATTCCAAAGGTGGAAATTTAGATCCTGTGGAGTTGAAGTCTTGGAAATAAAGGTGATATTATTGAGAAAATATTTGGGGTAAAAATATTTAAAATGGTTTTCAAAAGAGATAAAAGCATTGAAATCACTTCGGTTGCTAGAAGATAATTTCGGTGATGACTGCTGCATCATCGATGTTCATAGGGAGGAATACCTACCTGAATGTTTTGAATCAATGTTTTGGTTTGGTAAAACTGATTTGATTTGAAATTAAAAGAATAATTTAAAGGATTTTAGGTATATATGATTTCAAAAATGATTTTGAATGTTTAAGAAATTGTTTAAACTCTAGAAGTTAATTAAAATACTTATCAATATAAATAAGTTTAAAAACTTACAAGAATTTTGACTTTGATTATTGGAATAAAATTTAACTTAAGAAGAGTTAAATGGAAACAAGTGTGATAATGAAATAAATTAGTAAATGGAGGCAAATTGAATTCAAATGAGATTGAAAATTAATTTGAATAAAATAGATATAAACATAAGTGGTGAAGTGGAAATAAATATAAGAAGTTGTATAAAATATTTATAATGGACTTAAAAAGGTTAATGGTGAATTCTGAAGTGAAGCTGGTATTGAGGAATATACTAAGTTAATATTTGAATGAGGGTTAAATAAAGTGTGAAAATGATAATTGTGGATAAGTGAACAGAAACTAGAATAAAGGTGAATAGAAAGAATTGGATATAGCTAATAATAAATTGGAAATTTATACGTAAGTTGTATGTATATTATCCTGTTTGCATAACGCTTTGATACAGATTCGAGCACAGAATTTCGAGATAGTTATAGCGATCCGAGTCAGGACTTTTCACTCGATTTTCGACGGCGAACCGTGGATATGGATTTTTGATTGACCCTGAAAGTTTCTATCATAGTTATGGCTATGCAAGGGGAATGACGGTTTTTGATCAAGGAACCATATCTAGGTCCGCACTAGGGAGTCGTGTGAACGATACTAGTTCGGAAGTGTAATTGTGTGATCAAGCGAGTGATCAGACTTGATATTGCGTACGGATGATATATGTACATCGTACGGCCTTAAGTAAAGCAAATAGTGAAAATTTTGAAAAGAAATAAATAAAATGATTTTGAATTGTATGATTGGATACTATTGGCAAGTAGGGTGCAGGTAATTAAAAGCAAAAGCTAAATTGATGTCTTTGATTTCAGAAGTGAAATTTGATTGCTCAACAAAAGGGTATGTATTTAACTTTGTATGAAATTGATGGTTTTCTAATTAAGCGACTTGGCTTTTGTTTTCTTTTGATGATTTGAAGCCGAAGAGGAAGTTTTGTAGCTTTTCGGATCTAGCCGCGCAAAGGAGATGCTGGCAAAAAAATTCGAAAATTTAAGGAGTTGGAAAAATTTTGAAGGAAATTTTGATAATTTAAAATTTGATTTTAAATTATAATTTGAATTATTAAGGGAATAATATTAATTTTGGTCTATGGATGAGTTTGGAAAATTAATAAGAATGATAGAGTGTTTTCAATAAAAAATGTTTTTGAAAAGATGTTGAAACTGTGTGGTTTTAGGGAAAATAGTTAATGGGGTTTGGACCATTCTTCTTACCTAGCAATTTCGAGGACGAAATTTTTATAAAGGGGGAGGAATGTAACGATCCAGAATTTTTGATATTTGAAATTGGAAAATTTAATTGATTTTAAATATTTAAAAGTTATTGTTAACTTCAATTTCAAATATAACCATTTATTGGATAAATTAATTATTGAATTTAATATTTGAAAATTGGTTAAAAATTGAATCTGGAGTTTTAAGCTTGTTAAAAATAATTTAAAGGCTTATAAGATTTATATTGATAATAATGAAGATAAAAAGCTTTAAAATTGAATTTGAAAGTAATTTGTTCAGTTTTAAAAATATATCGTTTAAATTGACATTTAAAAATAGCCTTATGGGGAACAGTCTCAAAATTCAATGAAACAAGTTTCATTGGATCAGTAATCGTGTATTCTTATCGGATTTAAATTTCGTAGCGTTTGGAGTTATCATTTAGTCGTACGGTATATAAACGCGCAGAAATTTATATCGAAAATTCAATATAATAACTTGGTCCAAAAAGCTATCTTCTCTATACGGTCGAATTAACTCGAAACCTTTCCCAATGCGTTCAGAATAGTGGTACAACATTATAAACGCCTAGCGGCATGCCTCAATAGGAGGTCAAGATTTTAAGTTGTGAAATCGAGACGATTTGAAAATTTTAAATAATATGTATATAAGATTTATTTGACAAAATCTTCACATCAGACCTTTTCCACCTTCTCTCAAATCACTGTACCTGCCTGTAATATACGTTTTCCTTTTCTAAAATCATATCTCCCTCTCCATCTTTTAAACAGCCAAGCATTCTCTAAGAAAGAAAATAAGAATAGTTTGCTTTGAAAATTTATACCGAATTAAATACTCAATGTTAAATCCTGAAACCAGTTTTAAAATTCACGTTTTGGCATGAGCCTTTCCCTGGTATAATCGAAGCAGAGTGCGATCATGGTTGTGGGTGTTTGATGTTCCCATTCGAACTAGGGTTGGCAGTTTATGGAGTTTCGTCCTTCGATTCGGGCAACTGGAGGTGGATTCGAATCTCTGGTGGAGAGGCGCACGTGTAGCCAAAGCTTGGAGGCACGTAGTGGAGCAAAGATGTTTGCGACATGGCGTAGTCGCGTAAGGAGTCTGGTGGTCGATTTTTGGTGGGGCCGCTTGGAGGTGAAATTGGCGGTTTGAGTTGGTGGAGATCATCGAGTGAAATTCAATGACAGGATCGATTTGGAGGATAGCTGATCGAAAAAGGGTGCATGATACACGACCCTGATATTCGTCTTGTGTACAGGAAATTAGAATGGGGAAGGGAAGACGGTAGAAGAGTAATTAGTTTGATTTTTAATTAGTTTATATTATTTTATTTAAAAGATATCAATAACTTGTAAAATAAATAACTCCTCCGTACGAAATCAAATTTATCCGCAGGTTTTGGCGTTAGGACCGTTTGGACGTGAGCAATAATATGAAATTGAATTGGAGTCGGTTAGGGCTTCTAAGTTTTTTCAAAAATTTAAAACGCGTTCGGATTCAAGTAAAATGGAATGCGAAAGCTCATGAAATCAAGGTGACTTAATTCTCACTCAACTTTGGATTTTCGTGATAAATTTTAAATAGTTAAAATTAATAACTGATTAATTGTTGAAGTGACAAATATTTATTAGTTGAATGTGATATTATATATAGTAGTATATATATTGCAGTGATTAATATTCCCGCATATATACATACATACATACACACATATATATGTGTGTGTATGTATATGTATATGTATATGTATATATATATGAGACACCATGCGTCCGCATAATAGCAGATGACCCTACATACTGCGATATCCTCCTCGAAGTGGGATTGGTAATTTTACATTGTATTAACATCTGTGGATGCAGGAAAACATGTTGGAGGGATCCAACTGGATTCCACAAAAATGTTGAAATTACTTTCATATTCAGTGAAATGATTTTTTTGAATAATTTATAATAGATTATATAGAACATTGGATCTATTAGATGCTATGGTGTTGCTGGATATATTTTAGCACTTTGAAATATAAAAATATAAATATTGAATTTTTAAAGGAAAATAAAAGGGAAATTGAAAGTAAAATATTTATAGCGAAGTTTGGATTTACTAAAGGAAGTGTATTTGGGAAAAATAAATAGTGATTTTAAAATTTGTACTTAATAATTTCGAAATATGGAAAAATAGAGAATTTTGGAATAATGTAGATAAAAGAATTTGTAAATAATAAAACTTAAGCGATATTTGTTAAGTGTAAAAGGATTATTTTAGAAATCGAGATTTTATATAGTTCAAAAAAATAAAAAGGAAATTTGGAAATAAAATGTGACGACCCAGAATTTCTAACAATTTAAATTGGGACAATAAATTGATTTAAAATGTTTTAAAGGTTAATTTTAAACCTGAATTCAAGATATCAATATCTACTTGATAATTAAACCATTGAATTATATAGTTTAAATATTGAATTTAATAATTGAAATTGGGTGAATTGTTGAATCTGAAATTGTAAGCCAGTTTAAAATAATGTGAAGGCTTATAAAATTCATAATAATGATACTGGAGGAAGTAAAAGTGTTAAAATTGAAATTGGAGGTAATTTGTTTAGTTTTGAAAATATAATCGTTTAAATTGAATTTAAAAATAGCCTTCCAAGGCACAGTCTCGGAATTCGACGAAACCAGTTCCACTGGATCCGTAATAGTTAGTTATTATCGGATTTCAATTTTCGTAGCAATCGGAGTTGTCGTTTGTCCCTGGCAGCTCAAAACGCTTAGAATTATTTTAATTGATTTAATTTAAAATTGATCATTTACTTCCGTAACTCACGCATACAATCAAATTAACTACCAAAATACCTTCCATTGTGTTCAGAACGCGGGTAAAGCCTTATAGACGCCTAGCAGCATTCCTTAAGTGGAGTTCGAAATTTTTTAAGTAGTAACTAACAAGACGTTTGGAAGTTTTATAATATAAAAAAAAATTAAAATAAATTAGCAAGGATATTTTCTACGACATAAGATATTTTATTCAAGCGTTCTCAAGAAGCTTCTCCGTACCATTTATTTTAATTCCCGTCTCCTCTCCAGGCTTCGAAAAAGAAATCCAAAAAAAAAGGTAAGGCAAAATATAATGGCCGAGTTTTCTTTCCTACATCTCCTCCCCTTCTATTCGATTTCAAAATAAAAAATAATAATGGCATTCGCATCTTTTCTTCTCGCGATTCCTCTGTCAATTTCGAGGTTAGGGTTTGGTCGCTGGAAGGGGGGCGAAACACCGAGGCAGGATTTCTCGACCTGGGTAGCTCAGCGTGGCGATTTAGGGAGGCGCGAGCTTTCCAGTTGCGGGGGCGAAGTTTTCTGGGATGTCGCAATTTCAGCTTGGGGTGGAGGGATCGAGTTTCGCAGTCGACTTCGCGATGATATCGGTGGCACACCTGTGGGCGGCAGCTTCAAGTCGAAAACTTTGCGTTCTTCTTGAGCCGCGTGGCGATATGGCAAGTCTCAGAAAGCAGAGCAGGGTTTGACCGATCGTGTTAGCTCGATGGTTGGGGTCTCGAACGCGACTGGGTGGGTGAGTTCACTTAAATAGATTTTGCCTCTAAATCCACTATTTGTTTCTTTGCATTTGTTTTGCCTCAGATTTCATGTTCTACTTTTTAGTTGATATGCATAAATACCTTTGAATATGAGAGTGATCTGATGGTTCGCCATCATCTTCCTGTGTCTGATTTTTATAGTCAGTTCATCTAGAACTAATTTATTTACCTATTTTGAGTCAACATGTACACATGAAAAGAAAAATAAAATAAAATATAGTTATGTTTAAGGCACGTAATATATATATATAAGTACACGGATCCTTGCATTGGAGTATGATTTCACTAGTAAGTAATTTTGCTTCCATTTTGATCCCTGTCCTTGCACTGACGTGTACAGACCTGAGATAAGAATATTAACATGATATCCTTGATAATGTTTGTGTCTGAGTACAGGGAATATATATGTACAGGTAGTTTGGAAACTTCGAAATTGGAATAAATAGTAGTGGTCTTTCATGTTTGAATTTTGAAAGTTTGGTGATGAGTTATAGGAATTTCGAAAATCTAGAAGGGTTAGTAGCCTGGTATGTTTGAGTTATGGAAATCTGGTATGTTGAGTTGAGTGTTTCGAAATCTGGATATCTTCAGAAGCATGGTTAGTATAAAGACGTAAGTATTGAAATTTTGCCGTGTGTAGTTATACATTGTTACTTGACCTTTAACTTGGTAATCATACTTGATATCACTTCATACTTTTACTTTTAATTAACCTTACAAGCAAAAGTATATTATCTGTATGCATACATTGAACAATAGTGCCTAATCTATACATACTTCCCACTTTGCACCTGTATATTTAAATAAGGGAGTAAACTATAAAAAAAAGAGTGGACCTGTTAAGGAAATAGAGAAGGATAGAGAACTGGGAGGGAAGGAAGGAATGAGGAAGTGGGCCGGAAAAGAATGGGCCGAAAAAGAAAAAAAAGGCCTGACTTTAATGAATTGATTGACAATTAATAATAAATTAATAAGTAACTAAGATTAACCATTGATTTATTAATTAAAGAATAATTAATTAATATCCAAGGGATATTTAATCAATGAGATGAATTAATGATTATTTAAGATGAATTAATCAAGGAAGGTTTATTAATTAGGTAAGTTTAACTAATGGATATTAAGAAACTAAGGGATAGTAAATAAATGAAGGCAATTAAGGATAATGATGTATGGTATGTAATTAACTAGTGTTAATTAAGCTCGGTTAAGAAATTAATTTAATTGGTTCAATAAAATTAATGTTAAATGAAGGAATCTAAGTGATTGCGATTTGTAATTCAATTTGAATTAATTAAATAAATTGGAAGTGATCAAGTTTCTTATGAATGGTTAAATGGTATTGGATGCCTTGAATGGACTCGAAGAGATCGGGGTCGGGTATTAGGAAATACCCGAAACCACTTCGAATTTTTATAAATTGATACGTGGAAATAATAGGCTGGAATGAAATGATTTAAGTAAACTGGATTATTTTATCTAAGTTTGGTACTTAAAAATTGATGTGTGGACTAAGTGTTGTCTATAGAAAATTGTGAATTTGATAAATTGATATAAGTTACCCGGGCTTATATGAGTTGTACACTTTTGTATTCCATATTAGTTGGTTTTACTCACGCTGGTTTCCAGCCTGACCCGGGTGTTACTTTGGTGTAATGCTTGGGTCAGACCGAGTATTACAGATTTTCAGGTAAGGACGTTCTGGAGCTCAAGAGTCGAGCTGGATGGCAAGTACGTATAGAGTATTTCCGCTGCAGTATATTATTGTATATCTGAGACATGATAATTTGTTTATATTCAGTGATTGCATATATGTGAAACTCTGATGTATTTTAAATGTAATCGACATATATAGTATTCTTTTGTAAACTGTTATTATTTATTATTATATTTTATCCGCTGCGAATGTGAGTTGTTGGTGTTTTAGTTCTTCTTCTTCTATCTTTTTCTTCTTTTTCATAACTATCTGAAATTTTCGGATTTGAAAATTTCGGGTCGTTACAGTTGGTATCAGAGCTGAAAGGTTAAGCGAGAACCTTGGCTCTGGTGGGGATTTCTTATTAAATAGAGTCTGTAGAACTCTAAAATGAGTTGAATGTGTATATATATGAGAGCATACTTGTTATTTGCTTATAAAGATTTTAAGTGATTTTATATAAAAGTAAAGTTTGATTTCTAAAGCAATGAATAGTAAGGTGGATGGTTGTTAAATTATTGGAACTAAGATAATAAGTAATATAAAATACGACCAAATTGAAACTTATAACCAAAGTTGAAGAATAAACTTATATAACAAAATGGAATTTGAAATATAAATTGTAAATGAATTTATAAGATGAAATAAACTTCATAAATAAATGAGATTATAATTTGAAATAGAATTCCAGAGAATATTTGAAAATAAAGTAAGATGAAAATCCTAGAGTTATGTTTAAATATGAATTGGATGGATTGGGAATTTGGAATTTCTTTGGATTTGAAAGTGGTTTCTAAAGGTTTTAGAGAAATAATAGCATTATTTCAAAAATATTTTTGTGTTGAATTTGAAATCTGGGAGATTTGAAATTAAAAATATTTGGAAATGTTTTTAAAAGAGATAAAAGGCATTGAACTCTTTCGGGTCACTGGAAAATAACGTCGGTAATGACTGCAGCATTATCGATGTCTATTTTCGAGTTTCTAGAAGAGAAATTGCTACCAAATTGTTTTACATTAGAATTGTTTGTGAATTGGGTTTGGTTTTGAAATTCAAAGGGGTAATTGAATTTGCCAAAGAATTTTGGATATAGTTGAATTCTAAGGTGATATTGAAATTTTGGAAATTTGTTTAAACTCTGGAATCTTGATTAAAATGTTTATGGAATAATAAAAGTATATTGGCTAAATAAAATGTATAATTTCGGGTTAAAAGCAAAATGTGAATGTAATTGGTTATAAATAGAAATTTTAAGTTAAGTTGTACAAGTTTAAAGATCAAACGGAATTTGATTTGAAGTTGGAAGGAAATTGTGAATCAATCCAACTTGAATTGGGGTTACATCAATTTCAATGGAAATTGAAGATTATTCGATTTGGAATTGGGTCAATTTAGATGAGAGTGGAATTTTAAATTGAAATGTTAGGAAAGTGAATAGTTTTGACTCTAGACTATTTTCAATATAAATTGTCTTAATATAAACTTATTTTTTTAAGCTATTAAATATATACAACTTTTCTTTCTTAAAGCCAAATTATTTCATACTTGTTTTATAATTATTTTGGAGTTATTTAACCATTTTCAGCTGTTTTCTAAACTCATTACTATATTTTAACTATGTTACAAATTAATTACTAATTTACAACTATTTTGCAATTATCAAAATTTTTGAAACTATTTAACTATTTTACAGCTATTTTGCAAACTAATCATTATTTTCAACTATTTATCTATTTTTAAATTTTCGAGCTATTTCCTAAATATAAACTGGTCGGAGTTCAAACTGTTATTGATTAAATACCCAACTGGGATAAGAATTGAGGTAATAATCCAAATGGAGATTAAGGCAAATGTGAGTAAGTGAATGAAATTTTAAGTGAATGTGAATAGAAAGGAAATTGATATTGGAAGAGTAATCAAATTTGAATATTTGATTTTGGGTAAACAAAGTTATACCTTTGTTATATATTCTCCCCTTGTTGAATCTATTGTTGGAAGAAAAAGGATTTTGGAAGTGTTTGAAGTATAAAAGGAATTTTATACGAGTTTAAAGTGATCCAAAGTTTTAAAAATTATATATATATCTGTATATATATAAAGGATCTTATGAGGATTTTGGAAAGGGTTTTGTGAACCTTTGGATTTGGAAAAGCTTTTGATTTTTGGGTAAAATCAATATATGGAATTTGGAAAGCCTATGTTGAGAATTATCGATTGTGCGATAATCGATTTTGTGTAAAGAAGCTTCATATGAGATCATACTAGGTGTATGATTTGAAAGATACTATATATGTGTATAGTATAAATGTTTTGATGATGGCTCTGGGGAAAAAGGCGCTTCCTTGAAATGAACTTCTCAGGAGTGCCACCGGGTGGTGCTGCCTTGATCCCTAAGGGGGGTTCTAAAGTTGATCCTGTGAGGAGTCGGGACAAAACTAGTTCCTGGGGATTATGAGTAGTGTATACCATAACAGAAGTCGTGTGTGCCGCTGAGAGCCAACAGTCTGCATTTGATTTTATATCGGTAGACTGCGACCTATGGTATAACATAGCGAAAGTCTTGTGTGCCGCTGAGAGCCAACAGTCTGCGTTGATTTTATATCGGTAGATTGCGACCTATGTAGGAGTGGAGAAGTTTCATTTCGACAGTGAAAATCAAAGGCCGCAGAGAGCCTGCAGTTACATGGACTTTTGCTGTGACGGCAACGTAACCCTAGATGTAACTGTGATTTGTTGTGTGGGATCCATGGCGTAATCGAGAGGCCGCGGAGAGCCTGCAGTTACATGGACTTTTGCTGTGACGGCAACGTAACCCTGGGATGTAACTGTGACAATGGATGTGGGTGATGATTTTCAGAGCATTGTCACCAAAGATATTTCTTCTATTTTCAACAAAACTGTTTTCTATATTTTCAATAAAATTATTTTCCAAGTACTTTCACTAGGTGTTGAAACGGGTTTACCAAGTACTTATAGATTTTCAGTCCTACGCCTGATCAACGTATGACTGAATTTCTGTGAGAACAAGGGCGGACTGTTTGAGACATCAAGTTATATTATAAAGAACTATTTTAATAGTATTATGTGAATTTAAAGGCATTTCTAAAATTTTAAAATAAAAGTGTTAGAATTTTGGGAAATTTAAAGGAAACATCCAAACTGGAATTATAAAATAAATTGGACCCTGGAAAATTTAATGAAGTGATTTTTGATATAAAATCGAACCTTGATATAAACCTGGAATAAGCTAATTAACTAAAAAAAAATATTATTATTCGATAAAGTATGTTAATTAAGTTTAACTCGGTCAAATAAATGGATGGTAAGTTGATAATGGAGTTTGGAAATGAATTCGAATTTTAAATAGAATTCGACTTGGGTTTGATAATGGATTAAATAAGAAGAGATGAAGTGAGAATGGCTTTGTATTAATGAAAACAATGCGAAAATGAAACGAGATGTATATGTATGGTTGGAGAATAAATTAGAAATGAAACGGAATTTAATACAGGATGAGTTGAAATTAATTTGAGGTATTTATAAACTAAAATAGGTACTCTACTAAGCGAGTATCACCGAATTTGCATTAAAATAAAAGAGATGGGCTAACTAAAATAAATAGAATTTGATTTGATAAGAATCAAATTGAATGGAAGTGAATTTAAGTTGATGTTGGAATAATTTAAGTTAATTAAGTTAAGTTTAAAATTTATGGAAGCTTGGCTTTGAGTAAGGATAAAAGCCCATTAAATAAAGGCTTGGATTGAATTAATTTGGGAACAGTTAATAGTACACAAGCATGGAATGTATCGAGCTAAATAAAATGATTGTGAATAAATAAAATGGAATTGAATTAAATAAAATTGAGTCGAAATCAATTTAAATTGGTTATAAAACTTAAGTAATTATTTATCACATGGATATCATCAAATTGCATAGAAATGAGTGTCGTTTAACGTAAACGAGATTTAATTAAATTCTATGAATTAGTGGAAGCAAATATAATTGATTTTTGAATCAATTGATATGAATACGAGTTTGTTTTGCTTAAAAATGAATTGAATTGCATTATAAACCATTAAAATTGGATGAAGTGGCATATAAATTTGGTTGAAAGCAATCAGATTAGCTTTAAATTATATAAATCGCTTATGGTAAGCGTTTGGTGTTTGATGCTTTTGTAATGCTTGTGTTTGCTATTAAAGTTAGTGAAATGCTAATAAATTCTCTATATATAACACTTACATATTTAAATTGAGTAAGTACAGGTACATGAAGGCCGTTTGGAAGGATTTGGATTGCACTAATTGCTAAAATTAATAAGCTGCTTGCTTAAAATGCCAAATAAGGTACGCCTACGCAATAAAAATAGGAAATATGAACTGTTTTTACTTTTTCCGACCGTGTGGGTCGATGTATATATATTTATATCTTTTGTCAAATTGCAAAAGCTCCTCCGTACAAAGAAGACTCTGCCAAAATTTTCCGAAAATTTTGGAGTTAGAAAATTTTTGAGAATTTTTTTTTGTTAAGCTATTAAACGATTTTAAATATGAAACTGAAATAGGTTAATAAATGGAACTAATAAGACTCAGTTATTAATGGAAAATAAAACTTTAATATTCAAAATTGAAATAAATTGAATGCGTATGAAAACAGGAAAAAACTAATTTGCATAAAAGTAGAAGTGAAACTTTTGTAAGGAAATGTATAACATGATTTGAAAGGTTACGATTGAATATTGTTGCTAAGTAAGATATGCAGGTATTAAGGGAAATGGAATTGGATTTGATTCCAAAAGATAAATGTGAATTGCCCGACAAAAAGGTATGTATTTAAATTTCTGTATGGAATTGGATTGGGGTTTTGATGTAGCCACTTGGCTTTTGTTTTCCTTTTGGTATTTGGGAGCCCGTAGAGGCCTTTTGTAGTTGTATCGAGCTAGCCGCGCAAAGGAGACGCTGTCAAAAATTTTCGAAAATATAGGGAGTTAGGAAGGTTAGTAAGAATAATAAGGGGTCTTTAATAAAAGATAGTTGGTAAGATGTTGAATTGTAGGTTTTGGGAAAAGGGAAACGGGTATTGTACCATTCTTCCTTACTAGTAATTTCGGGGACAAAATTCTTTTAAGGTAGGAGGAATGTGACGACCCCGAATTTCTAACAATTTGAATTGGAACAATAAATTGATTTAAAATGTTTTAAAGGTTAATTTTAAACCTGAATTCAAGATATCAATATCTACTTGATAATTAAACCATTGAATTATATAGTTTAAATATTGAATTTAATAATTGAAATTGGGTGAATTGTTGAATCTGAAATTGTAAGCCAGTTTAAAATAATGTGAAGGCTTTTAAAATTCATAATAATGATACCGGAGGAAGTAAAAGTGTTAAAATTGAAATTGGAGGTGATTTGTTCAGTTTTGAAAATATAATTGTTTAAATTGAATTTAGAAATAGCCTTCCGAGGCACAGTCTCGGAATTCGACGAAACCAGTTCCATTGGATCCGTAATAGTTAGTTATTATCGAATTTCAATTTTCGTAGCAATCGGAGTTGTCGTTTGTCCCTGGCAGCTCAAAACGCTTAGAATTATTTTAATCGATTTAATTTAAAATTGATCATTTACTTCCGTAACTCGCGCATACAATCAAGTTAACTACCAAAATACGTTCCATTGTGTTCAGAACGCGGGTAAAGCCTTATAGACGTCTAGCGGCATTCCTTAAGTGGAGTTCGAAATTTTAAATAGTAACTAACAAGACGTTTGGAAGTTTTATAATAAAAAAAAAATTAAAATAAATTAGCAAGGATATTTTCTACGACATTAGATATTTTATTCAAGCGTTCTCAAGAAGCTTCTCCATACCATTTATTTTAATTCCCGTCTCCTCTCCAGCCTTCGAAAAAGAAATCGAAAAAAAAGGTAAAGCAAAATATAATGGCCGAGTTTTCTTTCCTACATCTCTTCCCCTTCTATTCGATTTCAAAATAAATAAATAAAATGGCGTTCCCATCTTTTCTTCTCGCGATTCCTCTTTTAATTTTGAGGTTAGGGTTTGGTCGCTTGAAGGGGGGTGAAACATCGAGGCAGGATTTCTCGACCAGGGTAGCTCAGCGCGGCGATTTAGGGAGGCGCGAGCTTTCCAGTGGCGGGGGCGAAGTTTTCTGGAATGTCGCGATTTCAGCTTGGGGTGGAGGGATCGAGTTTCGCAGTCGACTTCGTGATGATATCGGTGGCACACCTGTGGGCGGCGGCTTCAAGTCGAAAACTTTGGGTTCTTCTCGAGCCGCGTGGCGATATGGCAAGTCTCAGGAAGCAGAGCAGGGTTTGACCGATCGTGTTAGCTTGATTGTTTGGGTCTCAAACACGACTGGGTGGGTGAGTTCACTTAAATAGATTTTGCCTCTAAATCCACTATTTTTTTCTTTGCATTTGTTTTGCCTCAGATTTCATGTTCTACTTTTTAATTGATATGCATAAATACCTTTGAATATGAGAGTGATCTGATGGTTCGCCATCATCTTCCTGTGTCTGATTTTTATAGTCAGTTCATTCTAGAACTAATTTATTTACCTATTTTAAGTCAACATGTACACATGAAAAGAAAAATAAAATAAAATATAGTTAGGTTTAAGGCACGTAATATATATATATATATATATATATATATATATATATATATATATATATATAAGTACACGGATCCTTGCATTGGAGTATGATTTCACTAGAAAGTAACTTCTCTTCCATTTTGATCCCTGTCCTTGCACTGACGTGTACAGACCTGAGATAAGAATATTAACATGATATCCTTGCTAATGTTTGTGTCTAAGTACAAGGAATATATATGTACAGGTAGTTTGGAAAATTCGAAACTGGAATAAATAGTAGTGGTCTTTCATGTTTGAGTTTTGAAAGTTTGGTGATGAGTTATAGGAATTTCGAAAATCTAGAAGGGTTAGTAGCCTGGTATGTTTGAGTTTTAGAAATCTGGTATGTTGAGTTGAGTGTTTCGAAATCTGGAAATCTTTAGAAGCATGGTTAGTATAAAGACGTAAGTATTGAAATTTTGCCGTGTGTAGTTATACATTGTTACTTGATCTTTTACTTGGTAATCATACTTGATATCACTTCATACTTTTACTTCTAATTAACCTTACAAGCAAAAGTATATTATCTTTATGCATACATTGAGCAATAGTGCCTAATCTATACATACTTCCCACTTTGCACCTGTATATTTAAAAAGGGAAGTAAACTATAAAAAATAGTGGACCTGTTAAGGAAATAGAGAAGGATAGAGAACTGGGAGGGAAGGAAGGAATGAGGAAGTGGGCCGAAAAAGAATGGGCCGAAAAAGAAAAAAAAGGCCTGACTTTAATGAATTGATTGACAATTAAAGATAAATTAATAATTAACTAAGATTAACCATTGATTTATTAATTAAAGAATAATTAATTAATATCTAAGGGATAATTAATCAATGAGATGAATTAATGACTACTTAAGATGAATTAATCAAGGAAGGTTTAATAATTAGGTAAGTATAACTAATGGACATTAAGAAACTAAGGGATAGTAAATAAATGAAGGCAATTAAGGATAATGATGTATGGTCTGTAATTAACTAGTGTTAATTAAGGTCGGTTAAGAAATTAATTTAATTGGTTCAATTAAATTAATGTTAAATGAAGGAATCTAAGTGATTGCGATTTGTAATTCAATTTGAATTAATTAAATAAATTGGAAGTGATCAAGTTGCTTATTAATGGTTAAATGGTATTGGATGCCTTGAATGGACTCGAAGAGATCAGGGTCGGGTATTAGGAAATACCCGAAATCACTTCGAGTTTTAATAAATTGATACGTGGAAATAATAGGCTGGAATGAAATGATTTAAGTAAACTGGATTATTTTATCTAAGTTTGGTACTTAGAAATTGATGTGTAGACTAAGTGTTGTCTATAGAAAATTGTGCATTTGATAAATTGATATAATTTAGCCGGGCTTATATGAGTTGTACACCTTTGTACTCCATGTTAGTTGGTTTTACTCACGCTGGTTTCCAGCCTGACCCGGGTGTTACTTTGGTGTAATGCTCGGGTCAGACCGAGTATTACAGATTTTCAGGTAAGGACGTTCTGGAGCTCAGGAGTCGAGCTGGATGGCAAGTACGTATAGAGTATTTCCGCTGCAGTATATTATTGTATATATAAGACATGATAATTTGTATATATTCAGTGATTGTATATATGTGAAACTCTAATGTATGTTAAATATAATCGACATATATAGTATTCTTTTGTAAACTGTTATTATTTATTATTATATTCTATCCGCTGCGAATGTGAGTTGTTGGTGTTTTAGTTCTTCTTCTTCTTCTATCTTTTTCCTCTTTTTCATAACTATCTGAAATTTTCGGGTTTGAAAATTTCTGGTCGTTACATAAAATATGAAATTGGTATACAGGATTTTAAATAAGATTTTATGTTATGAAATGGAAGTGGAATAAGAATTTAGTTGGTTTTGGAATATAGTTAGGTTAATTAAAAATTAATTTAAAAATGGAATTTAATTTGTGGATAAATTTAAAAACGATTTAAGTGTTGTGAACCATTATAAAATGGGAAACGAGAACACGAAATTCATAAATGAGGTTTATAAATTAAAGTGAAGTAATTATCAGTGGATAATTTGAAATTATAAACTCACGGTGGGAATTTATAAAGGGATGGGCAAATTGTTTTAAAAATAAATAGTAGTTTTATTTTTAAAATGTGGAAAAGGAATTTATGGAATTGGAACGTAAATTAAGTTTGAAATAAATCGAGAGGGATTTATTAAATAATTAGACTGGCTATACTGGAGTTAAAATATATTTTTCGAAAAATTTAAGTTTATTTTAAAAGAAAGATTTTTAAGTATTAACTATAAATTTAAAAGTGTTTGAAAGAATGTTTTAAAAAATATATTATTTAATTGTTTTAAAATTGTTAAAGTAAATATTAATTAAGTTAGTTATAGTAGTTAATTATTATTAAAGGTTTAATTAGTATTATTAGTTTAAAGGGATAATTATTCAATATTAATGTTTTATATAATAGCTTTTATTTAAAAAGTAGTTTTGTCTAAAGTTAACTTGGAAAATTATTATAGAAATTTCATAAGTATTATTTTGAAAACTATTAAACAAAGTTTTCGGGAAGTAATGGTATACTCGCGTGGCGTAAATCAAAGGAGGTAGGTGTATGCATTTAAGTCTTGGATTTCTCTGGGATAGAGACGTAACTATTGAGTTGTGATCCATGGTTTGATACCACAGTGGTACTTTCCAAATTATTTTAAAGGTTTTCCAAATATCTTTGAAAGAATAGCTTTAGTGAATTTACTTAACTCGATAAGATAAGTATATATTTTGGATAATGGGATTTAATTTATTAAAACTAAATTAAAAAGAGATTTGGAGTTTTCAGTAGAAAGTGAAGTATTTGGTTGAATTGGTTGTTTTATTTGATAGTTAAATAATCGACTATCAAATGTGGACCTAAATATAACTTTAGAAATATCTGGAAGACACGAGAATTTTATGGTACAATTACCATTCGAGGTACTATACTGTACGTATAAACTCATTTCGCTCTTCTAGGATGTAGACAAGGAAATCCGTCCCCTAACAGTTAGGAGGTGATTTCCGATCTTATTTACGTTTGTTTATTTCCTAAAGAACCAGGGTTTATTTTACCGAAAATATCGAACGTTGTTTCGAAGAGACCAAGATCGGATAAGTTATCCGAAAACCACTTCGATCCAAGGAGTATGTTTTTGAGATGAAGACAAGAGCATGGAGTCGAAGATGGAGCAATGAAGTGAAAGGGCTAATTGCCACTAATCTTGAGAGTGATTCCAGAATGGATGTAGTAGAAATAGGGCCTTCAATTCCTTTCGGACTGGGAACGAACTTGCGTGGATGAATGCCATCAATACATTATCATTAGAGGGCAACAAGCATTTTAAGTGAAAATCCCTAAAAGTTAATCGTAGCATCCAGCCTCATCAAACAGGAATGATTGAAAAGTAGGGGTAATGCAGCAAGGCTAAGTGGTTAGCACCCAATTAGAGTATGTTTATCACCTTTCGAGAGAACCTCAGATATTATTACAACGGTATATAGAAGGAGCTCGAAAGAGGGTGGGAATAACCGAGATGATAGCATATTTGGTTTATCCAGGTCAGGGATAGCCTGGTCTTTTATGGCAAGGATTCTCGGCATGATCCTCGATACAGTGTTTCTAGACATGTGTTGTGACATTTGGTACCCCAGTACATAGTCGTTCAGATGGAATCCATTCCCGAATAAGCGTCGTACGATTTTGATTGTGCCCAACTATGATGAAACGTGAGATGCAAGCATTTCATCTATTTGAATAAGTATTTGTATTTAGAAACTATTATAATAATGATTTTGATATGAAATGTTTTGGTTATCGTAAGGAACAAACCCGCCATTTTATTTGTGGCATGGTCTTACAAGATACCATTGATTTTCAAAGGATTTTAAACATTAATAATTCAAATTAAGTGTTTTTTCTCAATCTGGTTTTCTAGGCTGACTCGGGTGTTATTTTATTATAATGCTCGGGTCAGACCGAGTATTACAGATTTAGGATAGGATGGCATGGAGCTCAGGAGACGAGCTAGATGGCAAAGACGTATTTTCCATATCTAATTTATATTTTGTTGTGTATTGTAGACTTTATATTCAGCTTTTGTGAAGAAAAGTTGTTATAAATGTCCAGTTTTGTGCTATTGATTTGTATTGTACTATGATGATGTAATTTGTAAAAAAAGGTATAATTCTTTGTATAAGACCAGTTATTATCTATTATATATATTGTTCCGCTGCGATTGTAAGATTCTGCGTTGTTATTTTTATTTTCTTCTTCTACCTCTTTATTCTTTATCCTAACGATCTGGTATTTCCGGCATTCGATTGCTCGACATGTAATACAGTGGATGTATTGATGTCGATTTTTGCAGGTCAAACATCTCGGTCGTAACACAGACTATGTTTTGGTGATGACCGATCATGTTTTTGGGGATGGCCGAAATTGCATTGCAACTAGGATTGGGTTTTGTGGCGATTTTGGTAATCGATTTGAGGAGAGGAGCTTGGATTTGGGTTTAGCGATGAAAATTGATGCTTTGGCCAAAGTTTTGCGAAGTGCGTCCATTAAATGGGAAGCACGATATGATGGGGCAACACGGAGTCACGTCTAGGTTACGATCACCTAGGGTACGTCGAGCTCTGGTAGGGTGGGTCCATGGCTTACGATTTGTTGAGAGCGGTTCGTAGGCGAAGACGGTTCACAAAATGAAGCATCAGAGCTCTATATCGTTGATAGTTTGTGCACGTTGGAATGTGTTTGAGCTATCTATGTGCATGTTTTAATTTAGGGGAGGATGAAGGAATAATGGAGGGGTAATTATGTTGATTATTAAATTTATTTGCCAATTAATTCGTTGAATGATCATTAATTTGTATCTTGCTCATACAAGGTCTGATTCAAATGATGTTTTTTGCTTTGGACTCGTATCATCGAGATCTTAATGATGGAATTGCTTTGGATGGATTTGGAGCATGTGAAAATTTAGGCTAAAATCGAACGACCGTTCGGTTTTAGTCCAAAATCGGAACATTTCAGCAAAAACGGAAACTAATATGAGGTTAACTCACATTAAATTTTACTATACCTTATCTACGATGTTATAAATTATTATTGATTGCTTCGATGTTAGTTAAATGTTTGATCGCTTGTTTGGTTGAACTTTCATTTGGAAATTGGATGACATATTAGTTTGGTTATTATGAACACATATGATTATCTATATATTGTCCATAACCATTGTTTTGCAGGGTAAATCTTTAGAGAAACCCTAAGGGGTTTCTCATCAATAATTATTTATTTACATCCTTATGCTGTTATATTGATGTTTAATTAAAATAAATCATGATATTCCATTTAATTTGTTAAGCATCGTTGTAACAATTTCGCTATATCGTAATTTATTAAATTTCATCACCAAAATCCTATTATATGAACTTGAGCTTGTGCTTCCGCTAAATAGAATGTTAAAAATCATTAATCGTTTTGATTAATGATAATTTAGAATAGTCAATTATTTTAACCAATGATTTTGAAATTAAATAACCAATTTAATAGAAAATGTTTTAAAATTGGTTTATCTTTAAATTTAATTATTCATTTTTGCTAGTGATGTTTTATATTTAATTAATCTTTTTTAACTAATGATTATTTGAGTTAAAGATAATGAGTTTAATTAATTATTTTGATTGATGATAGTTGAAATTAATAATCATTTTGATTAATCATATTTAAAAGTAATTAATCATTTGAAATATTGATATTTTAATTTAGTTAATCATTTTATTTAATGATTTTTTTAATTTTAATTAATTGTTTTAACTATTAATATTGGAATTTAGTTAAATCATTTTAATTGATGATGTTTATAACTTAATAAATCATTTTGACAATTAATTAATCGTTTTAACTAATAGGGTTTGAATTTAATTTATGATTATTTAAACTTAACTAATTATTTTAATTAATGGTTTTTTGTAACAACCCGGATATTTTAACGGTTTTAATTAATTTAATTAACCAAATTTATGCGAAATAAATAAATATATATATATATATACATACATACATATATATATATATAAATTTTGAAATAAAAATTTGATATTTGAAATGTGTCTAATTAAACGTAGCAACCGGCAAATTTTCATCCGAAAATAAGAAAGTTTATTTTCGTGCGTAAATTTATTTCACTTTAATCAGTTAAGAATAGTTGAAAATAAAATATTTTCGAAACCTAAATGTTTTTACATAGAAAAATTCTAAACCATCTTCTGAGAAAGACGTCATTTTTCGTTTTTTCAAATTCGGACTTCTTTAGCTCCGTCAATCTTAATTTTCTGCGTTTTTGCTGCATTTTCCGCTAGAAGAAAATTCGAATTTTTATAATTCAATCGTACCACTGATATCCATATGCCGTTTTGATCGACTCGTCGTGCTGATCCCTACGGTATATTCGATTGTGAAATTCAAAGTCCGGTGTATGTTGTACTTTGCGAAACGCCTACCGTACCGGTTCCGCTTTCGAACCTTCTAGCTCTCCAACCTTTCAATTTACCACCATATACAACGAACAGTCACTAAAATTTTACATTCTTGAATGCATCGCCTGAACTTTGCTATTTCCAACTCTTCAATTTAATTGTCTATTTTTTTTATCTCCTGTTAATTTAGGGACTCTATAAGTTCTATTCTCGGTTAAAGAAAATAGAATAATGTACACATGCATTGAATTATACATAGCTGCAACCTACCTTTCCATGCATCTCTCTGTCCACTCTTTTCATCTTCTCACTTTTGCTCCTTCTTTCACAACGCTCATGGCCGTCTTCTCCTCTTTAAAAAAAAGCAAAAAAAGAAAATGACAACATAATTTTCTGTGACGCCCCAACTCTATACCCACGCTATCCAAGAACACTACGATGTAGTGCTGTCAACTAGCACGGAGAATAAGGCTGTTGAGGAGCGACCATCCATGTAACCTCTTTGTGCGAACACCGTTATGTCAGATAATATAGCATGCATTTCATTTAAGGAGGATGTCCGACATACCGATACAAACTCAAAGCTATCACGCGGTGGCTATAAATAATCTTCGGAAACAAACATAGAAATAAGCATAACACAATCAGTCACAGACATCCATATCACAAAGGCAGAAGAAGATGTAGATATATAACTAACACATGAAAGTGTACATCAGAGTAGTGGTCAAAAAGATCCGCAATAATACAAAAGAATAGCAACACGTGCTATACAAAAGAATACAACTATGAGTCTATATCTCAAGTGTATACAACATAAACTGCTAATCTAAATAGTTAGCCAAAGTCAGAGTAGCAACCCCGGGAAGAAGTCTAGCAGAAGCACCTGTAACATCTCGGTCTGACCCGAGTATTATTTAAGAAAATAATAAACGGATCAGTCTAGCTATAAATATCAGATGACAGGGTATAAAATAAAAGATATGGAATAACATAAAATATCCATACTGACATACTACTATAAGTATGCAAATGATGATCAATAGAAGATCAATCAATAAGAGATAAATCAATATCACAAGATTCTTCTCAAAGATCCAAAGAGGGCATCATACCCTAAACTTGTACTCATAACAAGTCAATGACATAAATTCCAGAAATCAACACAAGAAATCCATAAATCACAGAAAAAGGGAAAGAGGCCTATCACATGACGGTCCGAAGACCATGGGGAGCTACCCCATATGGATGAGTCGGAATCACCCAGATGAGGTCTAGGGTAACCAAAAAGCAAAAAGGTATGTGTGAATGGAATCACACAAATGGTGTCTAGTCTGACCTCGCAACAAAAAGGTATGTGTGAGTGGAATCACACAAATGGTGTCTAGGCTAACCAAAAAGCAAAAAGGTATGTGTGAATGGAATCACACAAATGGTGTCTAGCCTTAGCAGGAAGCAAACAAAGAGACATCGCACAATTTCTAGGCTAAATCACAAAATGATCGTCATGATCAACGAGAAGTGTCAATTACACTAAGCTAGTAAATATAAAAGTTTAGCTTCATGTCCCATAACCACTTGCTTAACTCAAATATTTACGAACAAACTGTAGATCTTCACTAGAAAATTGTCATAAAAAGGTTCAATCGAACAAGTTAAAGAGTTAACCGACGAAGCAAACGCAAGCGTTTCATACCACTTGTTTTACTAAGCCGTTTAATTCAATTTCTCATACGAGTGAGGTAAAGGCTTGTATATACTAGTAGATTGGAAAATGGTTTAATAAAAGAGCTTTTTTATTGAAAATAGAGTTGAAATCATTTTTTTGTTGAAAGAGTTTTGATATTTACTACTAGTATTGAAACCATCATATTTTAAAGTGACAAATCATAGAAGTGATTGTAGAAACAGTCAACCATAAAAATTCACATATGAAGACGTGAATAAAATCCAAAGAAACCAATAAAGAATCCATCGAAATAGATATTCAAAAATCCATAAAATCGACCGAGAAGCCCAAGATAGTTTGTCTCGAAGAATGGTCAACTCAGCATCTCAACAAAGCAAGTTCTATTGAATGTTTTTCAGATAAGATCCCCTACGGAGGGGGGGGGGGTCCGGGGGGGTGGCAACCCCCCAAGGTGGGGGGTGCGCGGGCAACGCCCCTGCTACGGGGTTCGACCTGTCCGGTCAGGTCGCGGGGGTCCAGGGGGCAGCGCCCCGTCCAAAAACGGTACGACCTAGTGATTAAAGGGGCACGACCTAGTGGTCTAGCGACTTAAAGGGTAAAGGTCATGCGACCTAAAATGGGATCGCGACCTAACACTCAAACGACCTAAAGAAAATAAGGGGCCGAGCGACCTATAAGAAGCAGCGACTTAAATAGAATCGAGGTCCAACGACCTACGGGTTAGGTCATGCGAGTTAAGGAGGTCAACGACCTAACAGAGACACGCGACCTAATAAAGGTAATGCGACCTAAAGGCACGCGACCTAGCGACCTAAGCAGGAAACGCAACCTATAAGGGACAAGCGACTTAAGTGGGTCAAAGACCTACGGAATATAGGTCATGCGACCCAGCGGTTTACAAGGTCTTGCGACCTAACTGGAAACGTGGTCTAGCGACCTAGTGGTTTAAAGAAGATGGGTCACGCGACCTAAGGAGATAAGGCCTAGCGACCTACGAGCTAAAGGTTCAATGACCTAACAGGGTGTAGGTCCAACGACCTAACAGGTAAGAAGATCACATGACCTAAAATGCCATAGGACCTAACGACCTAAGGTCATACGACCTAGCGACCTAAAGCCATACGACCTAACGACCTAAGGTCATACGACCTAGCGACCTAAAGCCATACGACCTAGCGACCTAAGGTCCATACGACCTAACTCCGAAGACGTTAGAAATGTCCAAAACGACCTACGACCTAAGGTCCATACGACCTACGACCAAAGGTCCATTCGACCTAAAGCCCAACGACCTACGACCTAATTCCGATTGTCGGGCGACCTAACGTTATAGGCCATTTTAAGGTCGGAAACAAGCTATTTTGAGGCCGAGACTTTTCCACACGAACGACCTAGCATAGGCAGAACGATCTAAGTGCAGTTTTTCACCAAAAACACTAAAATTTGGGGTTTTTCGAACATCCAATCCAAACCAAATGCAAATGTACATGCAAACATGATAGGAATTCATTCCCAACAGTCCAAGATAGATATAGGCTAGATTTGTGAGATAAAAATCTCACCTTTTCACTAAAATGGATGAAGATGAAGCTTGAAATGCTATGCAAGGATCAACCACTAGCTTGAATCAATGTCTTCACTTGAGTTTTGGAGTTGATGTTGGATTAGCAATGAAGACTTAGCTTTTGGAGTTTTAATTTCTCTTTCCACTCACCATTAATGCAAAAGCTTGAGTTGGTAGGAATTTATGAAGAGTGAAGAGAAGGAGGGGGTTGGGCTTGAGTTATAATGGCTAAGCTAACCCAAAGTCCAAAGCGGGAAAAGTTAGTGAAATTCCACTAACTCCAAACCTATCAATGTTTATACTTAAAAAGTTGTAAACGACATTTCGAACTCAATGGAAGTGGTCTCGAGTCCTAATTTAACCGTTTGCAAAAAGTAGCTTTTCGGACCAAAATCCGATTAACAATAAAATATTTAAATAAAATATTTTAAATATAAAATTGAAAGATACGCGGGTTGTTACAGACTCCCCTTCTTAAAGAAATTGCGTCCTCGCAATATATAAGATGGATATAAAAAGTAACAACCATAAAAGCATATTAACACAGAAGAAATTAGAAATAGGAAGTTCACCATAAAGAGATCTGGTGAAACTTTAATTTCTTCCACAACACCAGGCTCAAGAATAGAATCGGAATTTCATAGGCATTTCCGTAATTAAGAAACATGAAACACATCATGCATAGCAGAAAACTAAGCCGGTAATGTAAGGCGATAAGCCATAGAACCAATACATTCGGTGATAGAAAATGGCCCAATATATTGAGACGCTAATTTTTCCCCATCGACAGAAACGTATATAACACCTTACACAGGTGAAACACGAATAAAATCTGGACCTGAAACCAGCTTCTTACTGACCTTAAGCCAACAAGAAGAAGATCGGCATAGCCTCCCATAGACTACCTCGAAAGATGCCATACCCTAGATTGGAAGTTATGATTGTAGGAAAATTAAACAAGAGAATTATGATTTTCCTAACTTCCACAAAAATCAAGCACACAACACGAAGATGGTCTTCAAGAGTTTGGTTCACACGCTCTGTTTGTCCTTTGGACTGGGGAAATAAGCGGTGCTAAAATTAAGCTTCGTTTCTAAAGCATTTTGAAGACACTTCCAAAATCCACTAGTAAACAATGGATCACCATCGCTATCAATAGAAGTAGGAACTCAATATAATTTAACAATTTCTTTTAATAAAGAGTTTGGCCAAAAGAGGAACGATTCGGTTAAACCGAACGGGAATAAAATGGGCTGATTTAGTAAGTCTATCTACTATAACCCATAATTTACCATGACCCGAATGAGAACGGGAAATGCCATCTATAAAATTCATAGAGATTTGGTCCCACTTCCAAATTGGAATTTCTAAAGGTTGCAATAACCCATCAGGCCTTTGGTGTTCGGCCATGACAAGTTGGCAAGTCATGCAACACTTAACAAAGTTAGCGATAACATATTTCATTCACTCCCAATAATAAAGTCGCTTCGTATCTGCGTACATTTTACTACTACTGGGATGAATGGTAATTTTAGAACGATGATAATCTTCTAAAATATTATTACGAAGATCACTAATGATTGGTATGATAAGTTTACCAAATTTTCAAATGCCGCTATAAGAATCAATATCAAAGTCTTTCAAACCTTCAATATCAATTTTTTTTCATCCCTACAACTTTGGCTAAGAAGAGCCAATTCGGGATTTAGCCCATTTTGAGCTTTAAGAATGCAGTCTAAAAGAGAATGATGAGCCTAAATCAGATACGCACTCTCGAACCTCACAAGTGGATATAATCTCGAGATTGTTCCATTCGGATATCATCATAGAAACAACCGCTTGTTGTTTACGGCTAAGAGCATCGGCGACGCGATTACCCTTACCGGGGGTATAAAGAATATCAAGATCATAAGGTGTAAGGAACTCGAGCCAACGAAGTTGACCAAAATTAAGTTCCTTATGAGAAAATAGATATCCCAATGATTTATTATCGAGGTAGAGAACAAATTTCTCCATCAAAGATGATGATGCCAAATATTGAAAGCAAAATCAATAGCCGCGAGCACCAGATCATAATTGGCATACCTAGTCTCGATCGGTTTTAAAGATTTAGAAGCAAAAGTGATTGCACGTTCTCTTTCGTAAGATAACGGCATCCAAACCAATACAATAAGCATTGGTACTAAAGTTAAAGTCTTGGTTCCCTTCGGGAATCACAAGAATAAGAATATTGAAAAGAAGGGATTTAATCTTCTTTCCCAAAATGCTAAAACTTTAAAAATCACAATTACCTTCGTAGAAAAATTTATATTTTACAAGTCAATTTAGTGTGTCTGATTGTCTCGTCAAAGTGTTTAGGAAATCCCTATCGATAGCGTTGATCAAGCGCATTGACCAGAATTCTTAAAACACTAAATGGGCAATACAACACAAAATTATCTTTTTATAGGAATTTAAAATATGTTCTCAAAAAGATTTGAAAATTTTTAAATTTCTATTTTCATCCAAAATTAATAGGTACAAGATTGGAAATATTGAGATATTCATAGAATACTCGATTTATAAAATGGATGAAATAGACTGGATAAACTGAATGACACAATATGTCATTCATATAAATCATAACGAGTGCGGAATGCGGTATGTGGAAGGCTAATCTCCGCAACTCGTAGCGATTGAAATTCGGTGGCAAGGTCAAACTGGAAAGACCTTAACACCACTCAGAAAGGTTGCTTAGGCGATAATCCTAAGACAAACTCAAAAATACCGGAAAATTCTCAACCGATAAGAATGAGAGAGATATCTCCTTACTCAACATGTGAGCTAAAAGAGCAAAATGATGCCATCGATTTGAAATCAAAATCACAAAGGAAAAATATGAATCTGCTTAAAAGATCAAAAATATCGAAAATGAATAGTCCTTTAGGAAAAATTGGATATGGGCTTTGCAATAAGCCAATCCTTTCACGCAAATCAATTCCGAAACCAAAGCAATGCATAACATGAAATTTGGTTCGGAAGGAAAAATCACATGAAATAATTTTTGATATCAATAAAAAGCAAGTAGAGTGTTGCGGATCCATTAATCCAGATTCGTAATCCTCATAGAAGTCATCAAGCCCAAAACATAAAAAGAAAGAGAATCATCAAGTTCCTTTGATATAAAAATGATGAGACGAACCCATATCAAAAAGAACTCGAATCGGATAATCGAAAATAAATGAAATCAAGGATTAAATAAGAAGTACCTTGACCCAGAGGAGTTTCGTTAGAAGCATTTAGCTTTCCTTATCTCTTGCTAGTTTGCATGGGACATGTAGACAAGTAATGGCCCGAGCCTTTGCAATAGCGGCAATAGAGAGGTTCCGTGCACTTAATTACATAATGGTCGTTGGAACCACAATTGTAACATCGTTTACGACTAGAGGTAGGTGGCTTGGCTACCGAAGTTTCTGGTTCCACCCTCTTCTTGCTTAGAAGTATGGGGCAGACAGAAATATGATGACTGGAATCTTTGCAATAACGACAAAAGAGTGGTTCCAGACACTCCTTCGCATAGTGGTCCCTAGAACCACAATTGTAGCATCGTCCATGATGAAGGATTGGAGTCTTTGCTACAAAAGCAGGTTGCTTCACCTTCTTATCGGAATAAGGGCTTTTGAACTTAATATGCCTCTTCTTGGACATCCCAATATCACTGTCAATTCCTTTATCAGCCTCTTCTTCTTGTAGAGTGATATCTGCAAGTTGGTCGAAATGAACTTCTAGTTTCAAAGGTAAGATCTTTGTGGGATTCTTACTCAAAGCACAGATAAACCTTTGATTCTGAGCAAGATACAAAAGTTGTTGGGCAGACATGAATACGCCATCCAGAGAAGGACTACTGGATTGACCAGCGCTTGGACTGCCAGAACTAACCATCTCTTCTTCCTTCAAGAAAAAAAGGAAGAAGAAGGAAAAGATTATTCTCAGAATGAATATCAAGCAATCTTGATAGATAGAACAAGGAATCACAAAAGAAAATAGGATGAATCGGTACGAAGACTCGAATTAATCCTAAGGTAGGACTCCTAAGATGGACTTAGGACGATGATCCTTGTTAATTTATTCTACGTTGTTCCGAAGTTTGGCTCCGATACCAAGCTGTGACGCCCCACCTCTATACCCACGCTAGCCAAGAACACTACGATGTAGTGCTGTCAACTAGCACAGAGAATAAGGCTGTTGAGGAGCGACCATCCATGTAACCTCTTTGTGCAAGCACTGTTATGTCAGTATATAGCATGCATTTCATTTAAGGAGGAAGTCCGACATACCGATACAAACTCAAAGTTATCACACGGTGGCTATAAATAATCTTCGGAAACAAACATAGAAATAAGCATAACACAATCAGTCACAGACATCCATATCACAAAGGCGGAAGAAGATATGGATATATAACTAACACATGAAAGTGTACATCAGAGCAGTGGTCAAAAAGATCCACAAAAATACAAAAGAATAGCAACACGTGCTATACAAAAGAATACAACTATGAGTCTATATCTCAAGTGTATACAACATAAACTGCTAATCTAAATAGTTAGCCAAAAGTCAGAGTAGCAACCCCGGGAAGAAGTCTAGCAGAAGCACCTGTAACATCTCGGTCTGACCCGAGTATTATTTAAGAAAATAATAAACGGATCAGTCTAGCTATAAATATCAAATGACATGGTATAAAATAAATGATATGGAATAACATAAAATATCCATACTGACATACTACTATAAGTATGCAAATGATGATCAACAGAAGATCAATCAATAAGAGATAAATCAATATCACAAGAATCTTCTCAAAGATCCAAAGAGGGCATCATACCCTAAACTTGTACTCATAACAAGTCAATGACATAAATTCCAGAAATCAGCACAAGAAATCCAGAAATCACAGAAAAAGGGAAAGAGGCCTATCACATGACGGTCCGAAGACCATGGGGAGCTACCCCATATGGATGAGCCGGAATCACCCAGATGAGGTCTAGGCTAACCAAAAAGCAAAAAGGTATGTGTGAATGGAATCATACAAATGGTGTCTAGTCTGACCTCGCAACAAAAAGGTATGTGTGAGTGGAATCACACAAATGGTGTCTAGGCTAACCAAAAAGCAAAAAGGTATGTGTGAATGGAATCACACAAATGGTGTCTAGCCTAACCAGGAAGCAAACAAAGAGACATCGCACAATTGCTAGCCTAAATCACAAAATGATCGTCATGATCAACGAGAAGTGTCAATTACACTAAGCTAGTAAATATAAAAGTTTAGCTTCATGTCCCATAACCACTTATTTAACTGAAATATTTACGAACAAACTGTAGATCTTCACTAGAAAATTGTCACAAAAAGGTTCAATCGAACAAGTCCAAGAGTTAACCGACGAAGCAAACGCAAGCGTTTCATACCACTTGTTTTACTAAGCTGTTTAATTCAATTTCTCATACGAGTGAGGTAAAGGTTTGTATATACTAGTAGATTGGAAAATGGTTTAAGAAAAGAGCTTTGTTATTGAAAATAGAGTTGAAATCATTTTGTTGTTGAAAGAGTTTTGATATTTACTACTAGTATTGAAACCATCATATTTTAAAGTGACAAATCATAGAAGTGATTGTAGAAACAATCAACCATAAAAATTCACATATGAAGACGTTAATAAAATCCAAAGAAACCGATAAAGAATCCATCGAAATAGATATTCAAAAATCCATAAAATCGACCGAGAAGCCCAAGATAGTTTGTCTCGAAGAATGGTCAACTCAGCATCTCAACAAAGCAAGTTCTATTGAATGTTTTTCAGATAAGATCCCCTACGGAGGGAGGGTCCAGGGGGGTGGCAACCCCCCAAGGTTGGGGTGCGGGGGCAACGCCCCTGCTACGGGGTTCGACCTATCCGGTCAGGTCGTAGGGGTCCAGGGGGCAGCGCCCCCGGCGGGGCGCGGGGCAGCGCCCCGTCCAAAAACGGTACGACCTAGTGATTAAAGGGGCACGACCTAGTGGTCTAGCGACCTAAAGGGTAAAGGTCATGCGACCGAAAATGGGTTCGCGACCTAACGCTCAAACGACCTAAAGAAAATAAGGGGCCGAGCGACCTATAAGAAGCAGCGACTTAAATAGAATCGAGGTCTAACGACCTACGGGTTAGGTCATGCGAGTTAAGGAGGTCAACGAACTTACAGAGACACGCGACCTAATCAAGGAATGCGACCTAAAGGCACGCAACCTAGCGACCTAAGCAGGAAACGCGACCTATAAGGGACAAGCGACTTAAGTGGGTCAACGACCTATGGAATATAGGTCACGCGACTTAACGGTTTACAAGGTCATGCGACCTAACTGGAAACGTGGTCTAGTGACCTAGTGGTTTAAAGAAGATGGGTCACGCGACCTAAGGAGATAAGGCCTAGCGACCTATGAGCTAAAGGTTCAACGACCTAACAGGGTGTAGGTCCAACGACCTAACAGGTAAGAAGATCACACGACCTAAAATGCCATAGGACCTAACTACCTAAGGTCATACGACCTAGCGACCTAAAGCCATACGACCTAACGACCTAAGGTCATACGATCTAGCGACCTAAAGCCATACGACCTAGCGACCTAAGGTCCATACGACCTAACTCCGAAGACGTTAGAAATGGCCAGAACGACCTACGACCTAAGGTCCATACGACCTACGACCTAAGGTCCATTCGACCTAAAACCCAACGACCTACGACCTAATTCCGATTGTCGGGCGACCTAACGTTGTAGGCCATTTTAAGGTCGGAAACGAGCTACTTTGAGGCCGAGACTTTTCCACGCGAATGACCTAGCATAGGCAGAACGACCTAAGTGCAGTTTTTCACCAAAAACACTAATTCGCCAATCCAATCCAAACCAAATGCAAATGTACATGCAAACATGATAGGGATTCATTCCCAACAGTCCAAGATAGTTATAGGCTAGATTTGTGAGATAAAAATCTCACCTTTTCACTAAAATGGATGAAGATGAAGCTTGAAATGCTATGCAAGGATCAACCACTAGCTTGAATCAATGTCTTCACTTGAGTTTGGAGTTGATGTTGGATTAGTAATGAAGACTTAGCTTTTGGAGTTTTAATTTCTCTTTCCACTCACCATTAATGCAAAAGCTTGAGTTGGTAGGAATTTATGAAGAGTGAAGAGAAGGAGGGGGTTGGGCTTGAGTTATAATGGCTAAGCTAACCCAAAGTCCAAAGCGGGAAAAGTTAGTGAAATTCCACTAACTCCAAACCTATCAATGTTTATACTTAAAAAGTTGTAAACGACATTTCGACTCAATGGAAGTGGTCTCGAGTCCTAATTTAACCGTTTGCAAAAAGTAGCTTTTCGGACCAAAATCCGATTAACGATAAAATATTTAAATAAAATATTTTAAATATAAAATCGACAGATATGCGGGTTGTTACATTTTCATCCAACTTCCACCTCCTCCTTTATTTATTTATAAAGAGTATGACTATAATATGGTCTTCATTCTTTGTTTTTCCTGAGCACTTTCCATCTTCTGTTTAAATATGTTGACATGTACTTTTGCAACCACCTGCTCATCACACAGTGGCTTCTGCATGTAATCCTTTCCCCACTGGCCTTTACCACGACCACCATGAACAGTAGCATGACAGCCGTTTCACCGAGATCCGGCATCACTACCGACCGAGCTCCTTACCGTACTATAACCGAGACCAGTGAAGCCGAGCATCAGGTTTCATTTTTCCTCTGCCGTGACCATGCGTAACAAGCTGCCAGTGTAGCCTCCTCCTTGCCTACGCATGCCGCCTGACCTTCTTCCTTTCCCTTATTCCATGCGACAACTTCGAGCTTTCCACCTTGCGTGTACCACCACGCACCTCTGCACTCCACACCTCTCCTCCTCCCTGTAACCATACACTCCTCAAACCCAGCGACCCGAACCACCGCCCAACTTCCTCTGCAACTTCGGCCGGAGTTCCGCCTAACGCATAACCATGGCCTCTGCAATGGATTTCCATTTCTCGTTCTCCACCTTTCTCGTGCTCGCTCTTCGTCGTTACTACGTCGTGCCACTACCCTTGTTCACCGCAGTCCCCAGTCCAGATCCAACCGCAACTCGCCTGTGCAAGCGTCTCCGATGCAGCTTCTCTTTCCCTCTTCTTCTTTATAAATGCTAAGGTAAATATTTGAATATATATAAAGTTTTATAAAAAGTTTTATACATGTCGTTGTTGCTGCCGAGTTTATATAAAGTGATTTTGTTGTTGCATATACAGTGATAGGCTATTGTGTACATATTTCATATATTAACTTTTATATAATATATATTGTATACATGTATAGTTTGTATTATAGTGTGTTGTCTGTTATAAAGGTTGCACGGTCCATATATATGTTAGCTTATATATATTACACAGTTAGTTTCATACAAGGTTGTGTAAGTATTTTGTAAAGCAGAAGCCGTGTTATATATTATATAATACTATATAAACTTATATATTAAGTGTTTGGTGACAGGTTTTATAAAGCATTACCGAGTGTAGGGTGCTTTGAGTACATATTCCTATGTTGGCTTAAATATTGCATTATATACGTTTTATATATAGTATAGTATGTAAGCTGTGTTATGTATTCTCCACTCTATTTGCTTTTAAAGACATATTGTTATAAAAATGGAGTTAATATGTTCTGCTTTATACTTGTAATATATAAATATAGTTTTAAAACAATAGGTGGGGTTTGTTTTGATATTGATATTGTTTTAAACGATGTGTGTGTAAGCAAATATATATATATATATATATATATATATATATATATATATATATGTTAGTATACAAGTAATATAACAGCTTTGTATTGTTCAAATAGCATGCATATATGTTTTATATGGGTTGTGTGTAGCTTTCTGTAATAGGTAAGTTTGAATATAATTATACATATAAATATGTAGGTACAAACTATATATATTGTTTCGGAAATCTTGTATGCATACTGTTGGTTTACATATGTTTTAAGTATATGTATATATGTTATTTATATACAGAGTTTTAAAATGGTCAGTATATATGTGTTTGGATCTGAGAATTTATGCATTTTATTTTGTGTATAATATGTTGTGTACATATACATTTTAAAATGGTATATATTTAGTTATAGGATATCATAATTGCATATAAAGTAGAAAGGTTTGTCATGTTTTGAAAAGTCAGTGAGGTATTTATAAAGTTTATATGTGTTTTAAATTTTATATTGAAATTTTTTTTGAGAAAGATATAGCGATATATTATACATTTTCATACTAGTGATACTAAGCCGATTTGATTTATTTTCAACAATTTCTATTTATCAGCTTTGATCGTCGAATTCGTGCCAATCTAGCTTTCCTTTAGAAGACGTGCTTGCATGTCGTAACTCAAAATTTCATTGTCTATCACTCTAGCCGCGAAAGGTGAGAAATCACTCACGATTAATGTTCTTTTATTTATAAAATTTGATTTCAATTGAAATGACAATTGAAAGATGTTGTTGTTCGTTGTTTACACTGTTATATATGTTATTACCTGTATCAGTTCACCTGTGACATCTGACACCATTATCTATTACTTATATGATGATAATCAAGTTTGATTGATAGATGATTGATTGTTTGATATTGATATTGATATTGGACGTTAAAATTGTTAATGTAGGAAGTGATAAAAGATGAAACTGAATTTGACGTAGGATAGTTAGCGACTTGAAATTGATATATATGTTGAATTTAATTAGACAAATTTGTATAATATGACCCCTTTTAAATTTTAAATTAATTGACACGTAGAAAAATAGTTAATTACACTTGAACCATTTGAATTTGTGTTGTATTAATTGATGAAGTACGAAATTGAATAATTGATATCAAGTGTAGAATTTCATAGAATAATAAGTGTAATAATCTTTAATCTACATGAAATGATAGTGCAGATTCTAGGAATAATTATATTAATTTGCATAAATATCAAATGTAAATTAATACAATTATTTCGGGATTATTTGAAATGATCATTAGATTGTTATTAATGGTTGCTATTGTTTGTTTATTTACTTTGACACCATTCCAGTTATCACACTGCAAGTTCCCTTTGTTATGCTTTGATTTTTTGAATGGAAATGGAATCGGGTTGAAATGATAAATACCCAAATGAACTTGACTTAGAATAGAGAATTAAATAAACCCGATTAGTCAAAAATTGGATTTAAAAAAATTAAAATAAAGAATTTATTTGAATAAAGAATAAGGTTTTGAAATGAAGTTGGAATTTGAATCCTTATGAAAGGAAAATGTTAATATTGAATAATCTGAAACAAATATTAATATAGTAGTTGATGAAAGAACGTGGTTTAAAATTTTAATTAATAATTAAGTTTCGAATTATTTAATAATTGAGTTTTTGGAATTATTTAATAATTAAGTTTGAAATTATTTAATTAAGATTTGAAATTATTTAATAATTAAATAAGATCGAATTATTTGATAATTAAATAAAAATTTGAATTATGTGATAAGAGAAATTGAACTTTTGAATAAGTGAATCTGAACTTCGTAAATAAATGAAATTGAGTTTCTTTATTAATTAAGTTTCGGAAAATTATTTATGTAATTAAATAAGTGAAATTGAATTTCATAAAAAGAAATAAAATGTGATTTATTGAAATCATGTAAGACTTGAAATTTAAACAATTGATTGACAAAATTAATTTAATTCACTTTGAAGTTTTGATATAATGAAGTTGAACTTAAGTAATTGATTTAATGAATTGAAATTAAATGAAATTATTTTGAATGACAAATTTACTTAACGAATATTGAATGAAATCGATCTATGAAGTTAAAATTGATTTGATGTTAAATTATATTAATTTAAATAATTTCGGAATGAAACTTATATACGAACTTGAATCAATATTTGAATTGTTTTAAACAAAATTTGAAATTGAATTATAAGATTTTGAAATGGTGGTTTGGAAGTTTTGAAAAGTAAATTTTGGAAATTGGTTTAGAAAGAAAAATAAAATGTCGATTTACAAATTCTAATTGTAATTGAATTTGATTTGGTTTTGAAAAATATTAAAAACGACCAATCGGAGTTATAATTACGAAAGTTATTAAAGAAACCAGAATCAGTTATGGACATACTCTCTGTCTAAACTGAAAATCACTTTAATAACTATGCGCGGAGTGTGAGCCAGAATGAAGTGGTTGGAATGATGTACATGATGACTGAAGAAAGAGAACGATAATGGATAGCCTTGACACTTGTGTCAAATTGAAAATGGCTAGAACAGGAGCCATGCCGGGCCAAATGATGTTAGCCACCTCGAGCGAACACACTTCTTCGTAAATTACTCATTACTTGATTGGTGCACCCTCGGAATTTTGGGAGTGTTGTTTCGCGGTGTTGCGATCTTTGCAGCGATGCGTTCTCATCAGTCCGGATCAGGCAAATGGTAGTTTCACTGCCTTGGGTATTGCCTCATGTGCCTTGTCATACTTGTATCCCTATACGCGACCACTATGAATTTGTTTTGTGTTATACCTATGGAGTACTCCCTAATATCCCACTAGTTTACGATGGAGTTTACTGTGCTGTATAGTCTATAACGCTTATGAAAATGTGTTAAGGGGGATAATGGTAATGCCTTAACAATATTATGATACTTTATATTACTGATAGGAATTATTTACTTAGCGTACACTACTACATAGTAGATAGTTTAACGGATCCTTAGAGGATGGTTATTCCAACATCCTCTGAGTTACTTGTATTTCAGTTGCTATTTCACTTGAGTTGGATTTATTGATATAAGAATGCTAATCCTGACTCGAGTGTTTTGTATTTTGCTTTACGCTCGGGTCAGACTTAACGGTTCATCTTTTGTGACTCACCTTTGGAGTTGGAGCTTCGCCTGGAGATCCAGCTATCTATCCAGCTTTCAGATATCCAATTGATTTCAGTGATGTATTCTGATTCTTATATTTGACAATTGTATTCGAGACTTCTGTTGTAACTTATTTAACTCTGTTATATATATAGTAGCTTCATGAACTACTATCTTTTGCTTCCGCTGCATATTATTACTCTGCGTCTGTGATTCTATGATTATTTATTTGCTGTATATATTCAGTTTTGCCAAATTTAAATTAACAATTCGGTATGAATTATTCAAGTCCAACATGTGCGGATGCAAATGGTCTAAAATAGCGGGTCATTATATATTTAAAATTTACTTGTCATTTTAATTAACGATGTTTGAGATGAATCAATCATTTTTAATTAATGAATATTTGAAATGAATAAATCTTTTAGTTTAATGATATTTAAGGCTAATTAATTGATTTAATAAAAGTGATTTAAGTAAGTTAAAAAGGAATTGGAACTTGACAATTGGGACTTTAAGTTGGATAATCTTCTACTGATGTCGGCTTAGGCCTGTGAGGTCGAGCACTTGGAAAAATTATTCTCTTAACGTTTTAAATCAGGAACTAGTTCTAATGGGAAAGCAAGGGGTTAAGCTATTAATTGAATTAGGCTTAACAATTCTGTATACATTTGAGATACTAAATATTGTTTTAAAATTTATAAATAATGGTTTATAAATGAGAAAATCCTTTAAAAATGATTACTTATAAATAAACTAAGTGTAAATTGTTTTAGGTTTACAGTAAACAATGTTTTAATGAAAATTGTTCTTTCCCCTTATTTTAATACACAGTATTATAAATGTTCCCTTATAAAAGAACGTTTTGAAAGAGCATTTCTAAAAATGTTTATCAATGCTATAGTATGGAAATCAAGCACAAGTTCAGTTCATTTTTAAAAAAGAAAAAGTTCAATTCATTTGTGGGAATGATTTATTTCTTTAACGCGAATCATTTATATGGAAACGATTTATTTGTATAATTCGCACTAAATATCGAAGAAGTAAACTTATCGCTATTTCAAAAGTTAGGAATAATTGTTAGATATGACTTTGAGGTAACACTAACTTGACTTGTCTAGTATTACTGTTAATTAATAAATAGTACAAGTTTGAATTCTGTGAGTGGTGGTAAGTATGCAAGATTTAATTTCCATATACGATCATTTTATATCCTCAAAAGTTGGTATCTCAACTATCAATTACTTCAACTACTTTATTATCGTCATTCTAAGAGGATTTATTGCTCCATTGAGAGTTGCTATCCTTTGTAAGATAATGACTACGCCAAAAGCGCGAGTGGGGCCAAGCTATGTGGGGTTGCTCCCATTAGGGTATTTTCACATCTCATCTAGTTTGATTCGGTTGTGCACTTAGATATGGAAATATTTGAATACTTGATAAGGTATGGCAGGGTTCGACTTGGAGGTTTCTGAGAAGTTTCATGAACTATATAAGCTTCTCAGGAGTATATTACTAGAGGTGTACTCCAATGAGGTGCACCTTCCTAGTCATTTGTTGGAAAATTTCCTTTTATTATTTGATTCGCATCCCTGAATTTATTTTATCTTTAATTTGCTACGAGTAGAGCCAACTCCACTTTACGACATTTAAGTATTGATTTAGTCCGTTTTATCAAGTTGGACTGTTACGTTATTCTGTCCATTCTATAAAGTTGGATGTTACCATATTTTGTCCATTCTATAAAGTGTGGGATGTCATCTTATTTTGTCCATTCAATCGAAATTGGATTATTTCCTTATTTTATCCATTCTATCCAGTTTGGATTTACTCGGGTTATTCAATTCTTTCAAGTCTCGTTTTAATATTAATTATGCCATTAATATTTGGATTTGTTTCCTGATGTATATTTCTGCTATTATCTGTATGGAGTTATTCCAGTGAGGTAAAAATCGTTCCGCGTCAGTGACGAGGTCTCACGGAATTTTGATGTTCCACATTATTTGAGTAATCTCACGTTGGTATTTCTAGATTGATTTGGGTGTTATTTTATTATAATTCTCGGTTAGACCGAGTATTTTCCTAGGTTGTCTTTGAAGTTATGGAGAGCTTGAAGGGGAGTTGGAGATTCACCTATCGTAGTATTATTTTATGCTGCATTGTATATTATACCCATCAGCATTTGTAAAGTCAGGATTTTATAAATGTCCGGCTGATAAGGTTCGTTTTTTTTACTTTGATATACTCTTTATGTTTAGAGTGACAATTTCCACTATCCTTGTTATGTCATACGTTGCCGATTCCGCTGTGAGATTCTGTTTTTCTCTGTTCTTTGTTCATTTATTTTTATTTACTCTAAAAATCTGCCCTTTTATCGACTAGATGTGCAACATTGGAAAACGGTGGTAGTATTCGGTATTGACTTTCGATGGTCAAAAAGGAAGGTCGTTACAGGTTAATTAACTAAATTAAAGATACATAAGTACATATATATGTGTGTGTATTACTGCAAAAGTTACAGTATACATGTTCAATATAAAATTAATTAAAATTAATAAAACAAGAACTAGATAATAGAGTGTGATATATAGGATTATTATATAGGTCGGTTAAAATATAAGGGTATACGACAATTGAAACTTATATAATATGAATGTATAAATTAAAGGTGGAATGGTAGGAAATCTAAAAAGATTTAAGAATAAATACATGCATATAGTACATATATCATGATTTTTGATGAGTTCGACACTTGAATCACGAGGGTATTTCATAAGAAATACATTATTCCATAAGTCAATATCACTCGATTAAACATATTAAAGATTATCAATCTTTATTATAAATTTTATCCTCTACCATTTATATATTAATAAATTACTTGCATGCTCTTTGGTAATTTCCCAAAGTCAAGCTAGAGGTGTTATATGTTTATTAATATATTGAAAAGACAAGGTAAGATAAGTATATGCATTTATTGAGCAAACTCAAGGTACATTACTACATTTAGGCTGTCGCGAAATGGTACTTACGAATAAATAATTTCTTTTGATTTATTGAGAAAACTAAAAGTAAAAATAAGATTAGAACAAGGAACAATGGGTTAGGAGTTGTATAAGATACAACCGATAAGGATTTATCCATCGTTTGTGGAGCTATGACTCAATGTTAGAATCCTAAGACATACAAGTCCTAACACCCAATAATGAGGTCGAAGTACTTCTATGTTCTATCTTAGGGTTTGGAGAAATATAAAAGACTAGTGGAAGTCTTATTAGAAAAATGAAATAGTAACATTTAACCTTTCCAATATTATAAGAACATTTGATATGTATGATTGAAATAATCTACTTTGATAAATTCATGCATAAATATAATTGATAAAATGTTTATCAATTAAATATATGCAAAGGAACTAAATTAAATATTGACTAAGAAATATAAGAAGTACATACTAATAAATTATTGCATGTTGACCCATGTAAGCGCCTAATTATACAATAACTAAATATGTTCATAACTTAATCATTTACGAGTTTGCCTACTCAAGATTGTGTACTGTCAACAAAGATTTTCAAACTCTAAAAGAAATATAAGGATATGGATATTTGATCCATATGCGATCACATGTAAATGTTACAAGGTGAATGGTCATGATATGTAATGTATGAAAACTTAATGAAATTAGTTCGTTGACATAAGAAAATAAATTAAAATGTGTTTGCACAAAAAATGGGTAAACACCTCCAAGTCGTATGATTTAGTTGATTATACGTTGTTCTTAGTGATTTTGGTGATTTATGCAAATATATAAAATAGATGGACTAAACTGTAAAAGACACACAGATTTATAGTGGTTCGGCCAGAATGTGCCTACGTCCACTTTATATGTTATTCTCCTTTACTTTTCAGGTTACAAGTACAAAGCTTTGATTACAAGTATCTGAAAGTTGTTTGAAAGTTCCATCTGTGCTTGAGCTCTCAACTTGTCTGCCACTGTCGTACCCCTGCCCCTCTATTTATAGAGTGAGGCTGGGGGTAGGCGTCTTAGATGTATATAACTGCTGGTGGGCCTGGGCTGATGTAGTCTGGCCTGACAGTGTTGGTCTTGTACGCCTTGGTCCGGTTGTGAGTGGGTGGAGTTTGGTTCGGTGGGACTTGGTCCGGTGGTGAGTGGTCCGGTAGTGGTTGGAGTGGTGAGGCCTTGGATCGGTGGAGGTTGATTCGGTGGAGGCTGGTCCGGTGAGGTTGGTCCGGTGGAGCTTGGTCTGGTGTGGTTGGTCCGGTGGAGCTTGGTCCGGTGAGGTTGGTCCGGTGGAGCAGGGGAAGTGTGTTTGAACTGGTAGTTGGTGGGAATGTGATTTGTTCGGCTATGCAGGGAATTGGGGTTGGTTAGGTAGCAGGTGGAAACATGCCCAACACTTGCCCCCCAAAGTAGGGCATATGCATGTATATGGCGTGCTTTGTTTTAAGTCATTCATCCTGAGCGCTCTTATCCGGTCTCTAATGCCGAACCAATTGGTCTGGTCGTTGATATTTTCTTACAAGTATGGGCCTTATGCTTCCTTCATTCCTTACCTTTTGAAATAGCCAGACCAAATTCTCGACTGTCGAATTGATTATAGTGCCGAACCAGTTTCGATTGCCGAATCGTTTGAAGTGCCGAATCAGTTCCGTTTGCCGAACCGTTTGAAGTGCCGAATCAGTTCCGTTTGCCGAACCATTTGAAGTGCCGAATCAGGTGAGACATTCTCTTGCCAAATGGCTTTTTTGACTTTGATTTACCGAATGAGGTCGGGAACCTTAAGTACCGAATGAACCAGATGGTTTTGATTTACCGAATGAGTTCGGGGACCTCAAGTACCGAATGAACTTGATGACTTTGATTTACCGAATGAGCTCGGGGACCTCAAGTGCCGAATGAACTTGCCGAATGAACTTGCCGAATGATCTTGGGGAGTATAACGCCGAATGACCTTTTTTCCCTTAAACTACCGAATGTTCTTTTATGTTTTGAATTATGAGTGAAATTCCAGGCTACATACACTTGCATGTTTATATCTTCTGGTCTAACGACGTTCTTTTTTGTGTTTGTAGATAAATGTCTCATAAAGTGGAAACTCGATCGGATAAAAAGAAATCTATGGACAGAAGAGAGCCCCCAATCGTGCCCCCAGTTCAGCCAGAATCAGGGCGACATGGGCCAACACTGAGATCACTAGTGGATGGATATGGCCCTCAGGAGCTCTTGAACTCTCCTCCTGACTGCTTTCCTAGCTCCCTCAAAGAGGAGCAGCTTGATGTTATCTCTCGCTCCTTTGGGATTGATAGAGCGTGTATGCTGTTGCCGGGGGAAGGAGTGATGCTGTACAACCCCCCTGAAGGATATTTCGCTTATAGTAGGTACCATTGCATGTGCGGGACCATTCCCCCGATCAATGCTTGGATAGTCAGTTTCATTACCTACTTGAACGTGGCCCCTTTCCAGCTTCAGCCCAATTCTTATGCTATCTTGGTGAGTCTATTCATCATTTTCCAGAGAAAATACGGGCGTCCCCCTTCCAACCGGGAGATCCGGTATTTGTACAACTTGAGGGGCTATAAGAAGGGGTCTCCATACATTAGCTTGGAATCGTCTGTGTCCTTCAAGCCGGTCCTGGACTTATATTCGAAGTTCGGCATGTTCAAGAAAGAATGGTTTTTTGTCAAGGATGACTCTGTTTCTATCCGTCGCTTCACCTCCGGCTGTAAGTTGAAGCTTATTATAATTTCCGTTCTGACTGTAATGCTTCTCCTTATGTGTTTTTATTTCTTGCTAGCGACAGGTGGCTTTGCGGTCGTGGAGAACGATCGCCTAGTTCAGATGGCTGCGGAGATAGAAGCCATCTCGGGAAGGGAGAGGTCAGCTTCTTACCTGATCAGGAATGCTACTCTTCTGCGGCACAACTTGATTCTACCATGTCAGTCTGTGGTCAAGCAGAGAGACACAGCTGAGGAGAGGGCTGTCAAAGCCAAAGGAGGGGCCACGTCGAAGAGCAGCAAGAGGAAACCTTTCTCGATACCTCCAGCCGTCGGGGGAAAGAAGCTCAAGAAATCCGATGGACCCTCCCCTAGCATATGTCCAGATGTTCCGAAGGAGGAAAATGTAGAGGAGGAAAGAGGCGAGGAGGAGAGCGGAGGTGATGGAGAAGGTGATGGTGGCGAATGACAGAGTGGTGATGGCACCGGAGCTTTGTCTTCTGGGCAAGTAGGTGAGATCCAAGAGTGGACAGATGAGGCTTTCCACCAGGCTTTCGAGGGGTCGGGGGAAGGATCGGCCTTGGTGGAGAAGACGAAGAAAGCTGACAAGGCCAGAACTGGTGCTGATCCATCTTCTAAGAGCGTTTCAGCTAGGGAAACTCCGGCGATTCAAGGTGAATTTTTGACTCTCGCCAACTCCATTTATGATAAGTATTTAGGAATATTTCATGGCCAGCTCCCGTCTCTTTTTCACTTGATATATTTCTTGAATTATGATTCAGTGCATGCTCATAACACTTGGTTTTTATTCCAGGAACGGGTAAGGTGGCCAAGACATCAGACATTCGGCACCGTCTCGAACAATTCAAACTCCTCAAAGCTTCCGCTAAGCCAAAGCCTCCGACCAACCGTTCCGGGGACGTAGTCGGCTACCGTCCTCTTCTCGGAGTTATTGAAGAGGATATTCAAAATAAAAGGAGGAGGTGCTCCATGTTCGAACCTTCACCTGGACATCATCCCCCAACCCAGCCTATTCATGATGGAGAATACTGAGTTCATACCCTCTCTGCATCCATCAGAGAATCCTACCGTTACTTATATTGATCGTCCCGGCTTGGCTCGTAATCCATTTGTGGGTCATCCAGATCTGGATCTGGGTTCTCATGATATTTCCTTTGATGAGGTTACTGGTGAGCACCTTCTCCCTCGCAATCCTATGGTAAGGGTGCTTGATGAGGCCAAGTTCCTGGACCTTGATTTGCTTACTACTTAGATTGTAACTATGGGGGATGAAGCCAAGGCAAATATCGACCGGGTTGCTGAGGAGACAAGGAAGCTAATGGGGCATCATGCCCGATTGGTCAAGGCCGGGGAGGAAATTGGGAGTGCCAACATAAGATTGCGGCTAGTGGTTGCCGACCAGGCCAAGCAACTCGCATATCAGGCCATCCAGATCTCTCAGCACGAGGCTACCTCCAGACGGCTAAAGAAAACTATGGAAGAGGCTAGCAGAGCCGAGCTGCGGAAAATGGAGGCCATCTGCAAGGAACGGATCGATATGGCCATTGCAATGGTGGACGAGGTTCGGAAAGCGGATCTCGAGTGGGTAGAGGAGTTATCTGGGAAGCTTGAAGCCGCGGAGCTTGCCCAATCCAAGCTGAAGGAGGAGATGGAGGCGATGAGGAAATCCCTTCAGGCCGACCGCTCGCGACACCGATCGGAGAGGGATGCTGCCGTTGCAAAGCTGTTGGCTTCTGAGGTCCGAATGAGAGAGTTTGAGGAAAACGAGGGGATGATGGATGAGATGCTCCAGGATATGTATTTCCGTACTTGGAAGCAGGGCAACTTATCCTGGATGGATGATTATCCCCGAATCATGGCCAGGATTTATCTCCGGGCTCTAGAGGAGGCCAAGGCTGATGCGGATAAGGAGGGTGGAATGGCCTTCAGAATGGATGTGGTCACGGCCCAATTCACTAAGGAATAGAAAGTGGCGGTGAAGGAGGGCATGCGGCTGCATGCTGCTGAGGAGGCAGGTGTGCAGTTGGGAGATGATGATCAAAGAACAGATGCTGGTAAGTCTTCCCTTTTAGCCTTTTCATAGCTTGGTTGCTTATTGTTTATTCAATGAATTCTCCTCCTGAATTGGACAGGCGGGACCTATGAAGCGCCAACTACCTCTGGTCAGCATGCCGGGTGTTCTGATCCGGCGGTTAAGTAGACCTTGGAGGGCCAGTAGGATAGAGGCGAAGCCCCGATGCAGTCGGTTTCTTGGCTTGATCTGGTCATTTTTCAGTTTACTTGGCATTCCTGTCTATGTTAGTCTTAAAACATTAATGTGATTTTCAGGCTGTAATTATGTAACGAACAACTTGAATTTTGGCATGTAACTTTATAACATAAGCTGATTTTGTCGTGTTTGAATGCTGTCGTTATTTCGATGTGTTGCATAAAATATAGCTGTGCATGTGTTAGTAATTCAATTGTGTTTGACGCTAAGTTCTTGCTTAAAATATAATTCCATGTCTTGCAATGTTAGTGTGATGTGTGAATAAATTATAGTTACATATTTATGTACAAGCGAAGAAAGTACCGCCCTTCAAGTTTTAGCTGTAGACGGTAGCTTTGAATGCCTTGTGTAATCGAATGCGGAATGCAGCTGAGTGACCTTCCATCCATCTGTGAGTTCCTATTCCCATTAGCGAGTGTCTCCCATTTTGTGTCATGTACTTTAGCGACCGTTATAGAGGATAGGAGGAAAGTTTTTATAAATAAAATGGAAATATAAGAAATAGTAAAACTTCCAATCACGGAAGGCCTAAGTTCGTGGCAAACGGGCTTTATAGTCACTTTCCCTAGCTGTAGGTCTTGGAGACATTTTTCATCCATCTTACGCCTCCGCAGGGAGTTTTCTTTTTTACCACAGCCGTACTTAAGACACATCAGAGCTGAGATCGTGCACGGTAACTACCCGGGCCATTATGGCCCGTAATCGTGGGTATTATTCGATTTACCGTGGCCGGCTAGCGTGGGTGCCGATCGTCAACTGTGAACTGCCCCTGGCTGGCCACACCTTATGTTGGGGCTTATAATTGGTTCACAGTTGTCGGCGAGCCGAACGCCATAATGAGCTGCCTAGGCTATTTTCGGCCTCCTCGGTGGCTTATAATCGGCTCATTACAGTTGGCTTTGAGGGCCGTCGCGAGCAATGAGTTAACCCGCAGCAAAGGGATGCTGGAGCAAAAGTGTCTCATTGGCGAGGGCATAGATTCGTATAGTACCTATTAAGTCTTGTCCAGGTGAGGTTGCGCCGTGAAGTATCTAGAATGGAAATGCCATTACACAAGATTTTTTTCAACAGAAAAGGATAAAGCTTAACAAGCAGCCAAGATATAAAGGAACAAGTTAAAAAGAGACAAGATTTTTAAAGTGGTTCGGCACGAAAATGCCTACGTCCACTGATTCTTTGTTAATCCACTTTATATGGGCAGTACAAGTTAAAAAAAAGTATCGACGAAAGTGTTGGATGTTCCAATCCCTCTGGAACACCCCTCCGTCCACTGTTGACAAAATATAAGCTCCGTTGTGGAGATCTTTATGAATTACATATGGTCCGCCCCAGATGGGATCTAGCGCTCTGGGGCGTGGGAAGATTCGCTTGAGGGCAAGATCTCCTTTTTGTAAGCTGCGATGCTTGACTTTGGAGTTGTAGTGTGCTGCCACTTTTTGCTTGTGAGCTGCTGCTTTGAGTGCTGCATCATTTCTTCTTTCTTCGATTAGATCCAAAGACATGTGGAGGAGTTCTTCGTTCTCTTCTGGGTTGTAGTGGATCCTACGGTGGGATGGCAGTACAATTTCAACTGGGAGCATGGCCTCCGATGCGTATGCCAAAGAGAAAGGAGTATGCCCTATTGATGTTCTGAAAGACGCGCGGTAGGCCCAAAGTGCCGTAGGAAGTTCATCCACCCAAGCGCCTTTTGACTTTTCAAGCTTCTTCTTGATTAGAGTTTTAAGTATTTTGTTGACAGCTTCGACTTGTCCATTTGCTTGGGGATAAGCCATAGATGAGAAGCTTTTGTGAATTCCGTGCTCTTGGCAATAGTCAGCGAACTCCTCGCTGTCAAACTGAAGTCCATTGTCCGATATGATTTTGAGTGGAACCCCGTACCTGCATAGAAAATTTTTGATCAAGAAGTTAATAACTTTTTCCGAAGATATTTTATTTAGAGGTTCCGCTCGCACCCATTTGGTGAAATAGTCGACTGCCACTATAGCATATTTGGCTCCGCCTCGGCCCATCGGCAGTTCGCTAATCAAGTCAATTCCCCATACTGTAAAGGGCCAAGGGCTGGTCATTTGAGTAATCTCATTTGTTGGTAGTCAAGGAATCTTAGCAAATTTCTGACATCTGTCGCATCTTTTGACGAAGTCTAAGGCGTCTTTGTTTAAAGTGGGCCAGTAGTATCCATATCGGAGCGTCTTCTTCGCCAGAGTCTGCCCACCAGTGTGATCTCCGCAGCTTCCTTGATGGATGTTGGAGAAGATTTTCTTGGCTTCCCTTCCAGCAACACACCTTATTAAGGGGTTAGAGAAGCCGCGCCGATAGAGAATGCCTTCTTGTATTGTGTAGCGGGAAGCTCTCCTCAAGATTTTCCTGACTTCGTTACGCTCGTTGGGTAGTGTGCCATCTTGTAAGTATTTCCGGATAGGAGTCATCCAGGTTTCTTCTTCGGTTGCAGCTATCAGATCTTCTTGTTCGAAACTTGGGGTTAGTTGTTTCGAGATGGCTACCGTTCAGAAAATGGTGCTATTCTTCATGCTAGCTTGCTTTGCCAGCTCGTCGGCCTCTCGATTCTCTTCTCGAGGAATGTGTTTGATTAAATAGTGATCCAATTGATCGAGCAACAGCTTGGTCTTCTTTAGATATGATGTGATTCGTTCTCCTTGAGTCTGAAACTCTCCTAGTACTTGGTTTACGATAAGTTGAGAATCACTATGAAGACATAAAGAACTGACTCCAATTTCTAAGGCAAGTTCTAATCTTGCTATTACTGATTCATATTCTGCATCATTGTTGGTTGCGGCGAATTCCAACCTTAGGGCATAGTGCAGTTTCCTTCCTCTGGGGGTGATTATCACAATACCTACCCCCGAGCCCTGTTCGTTTGATGCTCCATCTACAAAGTGATTCCACTTGATATCTCCTGTTATTTCAGATTGCTCCTTACCTTCGTTGGTAGTGAATTCGGCGATGAAATCGGCCATGGCTTATCCCTTGATGGCGGTGCGAGGATGGTAAGTGATATCATATTGACTCAGTTCAATGCACCATTTAAGTAGTCGTCCAGAAGTGTTGGGGCGATGGAGTACCTGCCTTAGCGGTTGATCGGTTAAAACTCTGACTGAATGAGATTGGAAATAGTGTCGCGGTTTCCGTGACGTGATTAGCAAACAGTATGCTAGCTTCTCAAGTTTAGGGTATCTGGCTTCTGCCCCCGTAAATCTCTTGCTTACAAAGTATACGGGCCGCTGTGCATGGTTGTCTTCTCTCACCAAAGCGGCTCTTAGAGCATGGGACGATACAGCAAGGTATAGGTATAGTTTTTCGCCTTCCTTTGGAGTTGAGAGTACTGGTGGTCTCTGGAGGTGTTTGATTAGGTTAAGGAAAGCTGTCGAGCATTCGTCAGTCCATTCGATCTTTCCTTTATCTTTCTTTAGAGCTTCGAAGAAAGGGATGCATTTGTCGGTTGCTTTAGAGATGAATCTGCTTAAGGCGGCCACCTTCCCGTTTAGGCTTTGCATCTCTCTTCGAGTGGATGGTATCTTGATATCTTGTAAAGCCTGGACTTGTTCGGGGTTTGCTTCAATCCCCCTGGCATGAACGATGAATCTCAAGAACTTTCCCAACGATACTCCGAAGGAGCACTTTAGAGGATTCAGCTTCATTCCATATTGGCGAAGTACTTGAAACATCTCGTCCAGTTGGCTTACATGATCGGTGGCTTTCCTCGATTTTACCAGCATTTCGTCCACATAAACTTCCATAGTTCGTCCTATTAGTTCCGCAAACATCTTGTTGACGAGACGCTGATAAGTAGCTCCGGCGTTTTTATGTCCAAAAGGCATTACCCTGTAGCAGTACAATCCCCGGTCAGTGATGAAACTAGTGTGGTCTTGATCGGGGGCGTGCGTAGGAATCTGGTTATATCCTGAGTATGCATCCATAAAAGATAAGAGTTCGTGCCCAGCTGTGCTGTCCACCAGTTGATCAATTCGGGGGAGTGGGAAGCAATTCTTCGGGCAAGCATCGTTTAAGTTGGAGAAGTCAATGCATGTTCGCCATTTTCCATTAGCCTTACCAGTACCGGGTTGGCGATCCATTCTGGGTAGATGGCTTCTCGTATGAAGTTATTGACAAGTAGGTTCTTTACTTCTTCCTCGAGGGCTGCTTATCGTTCTGCCCGCATACTTCTCTTTTTCTGCTTTACTGGCACTTTGGTAGGATCGATGTTCAGTACGTGGCACGCTACATCCGGGGAGATTCCAGTCATATCAGCGTGCGTCCATGCAAATACATCCATGTTGTGGCGGAGAAAATCGATGAGTTGATCCTTCAATTCCGCTTTTAGTCGAGATCCGATTTTCAATAGTCTACTTGAGTCATGTTTGTCTACAGATACAAATTTCATGGCCTCTGCAAGTTCGGCGGTGGCCTCCTCCTCTTTGTCCCTGGGGTCTAATTCATTGAATGGATCACTGGTATGCCGGGCTTTCTTTAGTTGCTATGCTTCCAAGTTTTTCTTGCAGAGAGCAGTCTCTGCAACCTTCCCTTTATCCTTCCTGCGGTTATTGCGAAGTTCAGTTACATAGCAGTCTCGAGCAGCGTCTTAATCTCCCTCTACTTCTCCTATTCCATTGTCTGTTGGGAATTTCATCTTCAGGCAACATGGCGCCAGGACAATTTGGAAGTCGGACAAGGCTGGTCTTCCCAAAAAGGCGTTGCAGGCCGAGTGGTTATCTATCAGCACAAATGTTTGTTTCCGCACAACGGAGTGGGGATGACTTCTTATTTCGACAAAGAGGTCCAATTGCCCGAGGGGCATCTTCGCATCTCCATTGAAACCGTGTAGTGGTTTGTTTCAGGGAGACACATCCTTCATTGACAGCTTCATTTTTTCAAAAGCATGCTTGAATAGAATGTTTATGGAGCTTCCAGTATCTACCAGAATTCGAAAAACTTCGGCTGGGCCAAACCAGGCAGAGATAACCATAGGATCCATGTGAGGGTACTGCCTTCCTTCTAGGTCTCGCCTACTGAATGTGATGTCATTATCCTCTTTCCGCTTCGGGCGGCGTTCTTCCACGACGGAATTGCTGCAGTCTACATTGTTTCTAAGTGACTTTCCATATCTTTCCATTTCTGCCCAGTTTCTGTCGACGATGTGTGGTCCTCCCGATATTGTATGGACCACTATCTTCTCTTGACTGGAACCGCTGGTGTTGTGCTTTCTTCCGCCTGTCTCTGGGTGGAGTTGCCCTGGGTTCTCCTTGGCATGAGCTGGAGTCCTGTCCTGACCCTTCACATAGTGTTCCAATCTCTTCCTTATGATGTGTTCTACAATTAGGTCCCGGAGATGACGACATTCATTGGTATCATGCCCATGGTATTCGTGGAAACGACAGAACTTCCCAGACTTGATTGCGTGATCTGATTCCTTCTTAAACGAGGGGCGTTTGTATATAAGCTCGTCTTGGGTGGCCAGGAAGATGTTTTCGACTGTTTCATTCAAAGGAGTGTAAGCATCAAATCTTGGTCCTAGCCGATATAGGTGTTTTTCACCCTTCTTGCCCCCAGCACTATCTCTGGAGTCATTTCTTCGAACGTCCTTTGCCACTGCGGGTGTGTTGCCATGAGCTGACTTAGCTTGTTTCCCTGTCTGCCTTTCAACGGCAGCGTCTTCAAGTTTAATATATTTTCCGGCTTCATGGAAGAAGTCGGGTAAGGTAGCTGGTTTTTCTTTCGTTAATCTTCTAGCAAACTTGGTATCTGGATGTATGCCACTACAAAGATCCATTAGGATAAGTTTCTCCTCGGCATCTTGGACTACGGCCGCTGCGGCGTTGAATTGGGTTAGATATTGTTGCACTGTCTCTCCGGGCTTCTGTTTGATACTGGATAAGGAATAAGCGTCCTTACGTTGTTCCACATGGATGCGGAATTGGATGATGAACTTTTCTTTCAACATTTCCCATGAGCTGATGGACCCTTGGGGCAGATGGAAGAACCAAGAGGTAGCTAGATCTGCCAAGAATAGTGGAAAGCATTTACACAATACTCCTTCTGTCATATGCTGTGTGTATCTCTGTAAGTGTACGATGGGGTCAGAGGTTCCCTTGTAAGGCTCCATTGTTGGCATTTTCCATTCTCGGGGGGTGATGGCAATTTCGATATTGCGGGTGAAGGGGCTGGTTACCCTAGTGCTTATTCCTCGATCTCTTTGATCCCGTCGGACGCACTCTCTGAACAATCGCTCCATCCTTTCATCAGAATTTGGAGCAGATAGAAATGAGTCTGGTTCTTCTCCGCGGGATTTATTCCGTCCAGATGACCTGTAGGGATGGTATCGTCTATCACTCCTAACATTTTCCAGTGGCTATCTCCGGTCTTCTGGGAGCATGCTGGGGTCAGCCACAGTTGGCCCTTATCTCGATCTTCCCCCGCTGGGCTTTGTTCTAAGCATTCCCTAAGGCCCAACTTCGGGCTGGACTCCAGCTCGGCCCCGTCCATTGGTGTTTCCATGGTTAGGTAGCATGACAGGATCAGCCATATCCGACCCCTGCCCGGTACCTCCCCCGTTGGGTTCGGTTCCAAGTGTTTCCTCGGGTCGGAATTCGGGCTGAGTCTGGGCTCGGCTCCTACTTTTGCTGTTTCTGTTACTAGCTTCCTCGAAGAAGAAAGATCTTTGTCGCCTCCCAGATCCTCCAGACTGGGACTCACCCCATGACTCGGTGTTGCGGTTGGATTCTTCAGTATCCCTTAAGCGTGACATGAGCTGGTCCACCAAGGCTTCTTGTCGAGATGCGGAGCAGTTAGTTATTTCAGCCACAACCCTGTCTAGATCTGCTCTAGTAATTGGTTGTTCCGTGGCAGGGGCTGTCGGATTTTCCTGATTTCCATTTTCTATTGGAACACGACGATTCTCTTGATCTCTGATTGCTGGATCTGGGATACTGCTAGTCGCGATGTTCTTTCCTTTGCTAGCATCCTTCCTCTGCCTGGGAGGCATGTTTTCCAAGCAATGAGCGAAGCTGTTAGGAAGAAGGTTGAGGGGGAGAAGATGAAGCTTCTAGCTCGAGCCCTCAGTGAAAGCACCAAAAATGTTTGCATAAAAAATGGACATACACCTCCAAGTCGTATGATTTAGTTGATTATACGTTGTTCTTAGTGATTTTGGTGATTTATGCAAATATATAAATTAGATGGACTAAACTGTAAAAGACACACAGATTTATAGTGGTTCGGCCAGAATATGCCTACGTCCACTTTATATGTTATTCTCCTTTACTTTTCAGGTTACAAGTACGAAGCTTTGATTACAAGTATCTGAAAGTTGTTTGAAAGTTCCATCCGTGCTTGAGCTCTCAAACTTGTCTGCCATTGTTGTATCCCTGCCCCTCTATTTATAGAGTGAGGCTGGAGGTAGGGGTCTTGGATGTATATAGCTGCTGGTGGGCCTGGGCTGATGTAGTCTGGCCTGGCAGTGTTGGTTTGGTACGCCTTGGTCCAGTTGTGAGTGGATGGAGTTTGGTTCGGTGGGACTTGGTCCGGTGGTGAGTGGTCCGGTAGTGGTTGGAGCGATGAGGCCTTGGATCGGTGGAGGTTGATTCGGTGGAGGCTGGTCCGGTGAGGTTGGTCCGGTGGAGCTTGGTCCGGTGAGGTTGGTCCGGTGGAGCAGGGGAAGTGTGTTTGAATTGGTAGTTGGTGGGAATGTGATTGGTTCGGCTATGCAGGGAATTGGGGTTGGTTAGGTAGCAGGTGGAAACATGCCCAACAAAATGTGAGGTCATGTATTCAATATGATTGATTACAATAATAGTCCCATTATGTTTAATGTGAAAATCGACCAAAAGCTACAAGATAGATATAATAATTTGATCACTAAATTGGCATTTTAATCGTTCTATGTAAAGTGCAATGTAGCATCCCTCATTCTGAGGCCCAAAACTAACCGCTACGGATGTTGTAGTTATTCAGAGTTAATAGTTCCCGACGACAAAATATGGCTACGTTTGAAACGACCCACAAATCTGTACCCCTTGAGTCAACACTTTTCTACATCAATCAACTCAAGATGAACGGAAATACGAACCATTTGGGTTAAAGAAGAAGAGGTAGAAGAAGAGAAAATAGAAAATAGAAAAACGACAACAGAATCTAACCAACGCAGCGGAATAAAATATAATATATCATATCTTTACACAAAAGAAAACTATATCTGTCTATACATACATCATCAGAGTACATCATCAGAGTTCCATCAATAACATACAACTGTATACACAATAGAATAATAACCAAATATGGAAGTACGTATCGCCATCCAGTTCGTCTCCTAAGCTCCATAGCATCATTTCTTGGATCGTATAATACTCGGTCTGACCCGAGCATTATAGTATTACACGGCCAGTTTGGAAAACTAGCGTGAGAAATCACACTCAAATTGATTATTAAAGTTTCAAAAATTCTTTTGAAAACAAAAGCATCTCGTAAGACCACGCCACAAATAAACATGTCGGGTTTTTACCTTACGATAGTTAAAACACTTTATTATAAAATCCTCTAATATTATAATAGGGTCCATATACAAATACTTATTAAAATAGCCGAAATTGTTACATGATTAAATTCCAGCCACTAGCCACAGAGTGGATAATACAAACAAAACTCGTAAAAGGCACGTAGGGAGAATGGATCTCCAACTAATGACTTGGCACTAGGGTACCACATGTCACGATACGTGACCTAGATCGCAGTACCGAGGATCCGAACCCTTGCAACACAAGACCTGGATTATCCCTTACTGGATAATCACGAGTAAGATCACCCCACGGTGGGATCAACAACCACACCACTAAGCCGAAATAAAAAGGGACATCTAGACAGGGATGACCTTACCCGGAAATGGGTGCTGCCCACCAAGCGTTGCTGCATAACCCCTTATTTTCAGTCATTCCCGATTGATGAGGGTTGAGGATAAGCATTATATTTTAGAACATATCCCTTAGAATGCCCATCGTCCACTTGACGATGTTCGGAAAGCATTCATCCATACAAGTCCGTCCCGTGTTTGAACGGAACCGAACGAACTACTCCTACTACATCCATTTTGGAAATATCCTCAGGATTAGTAGCGACTAGCCCTTCCACTTCACTGCTCCATCTTCGAATCCAAACTCATTTTTCCACGAAACGTACAAACCGGATCGAAGTGGTTTTCGAGAAATAAATATCGATCCCGGTCTCTTCGAAACGATCAGCGCATTTGGCCAATATTGATAGTCGGTGATTTAACTATCAATTAATATTTGCAACAACCATTAAACTATAAATAATTTCCCAAATTATTCATTTATCTCAGAATATCTTCGCAACATATACTTCCACCTTTCAAATCCTTTTGAAAACAGTTTCAAACTACCCTCCTTTTACATAATAAATTTTCCAAATATTTTCTATTTCCACTGAAATCGCCAAGCACCAAACTTTAAATTTTAGAACACTTTAAAAACACTTTATTGTAAAATATACTTTAAATTATTTAATTAAAAACTACTTTAATACTTAATTAAAAATATATACTTTAAGAATATTTAAAATAAGGTTACCTAATAAAATATAAAACTAGATTTACTCCTTTAAAACAAAATACTAAGTCACCTTTAAATAATTACTATGATAATAGATTTGAAAAATACTTACTTTAGAGTTTAAACATTTAGAAAATATAAATTTTCTAGAACATGCTTTTTAAAACAAATTAAAACCTTTATCTTATATTTAAAAATTACTTTGAAAACGTACTTGGCTGTCCAGGGAAATATACTTCTCTTCGCATCCTTTAAAAATAAATCACTGTTAATTTTTAACAAATTTTCTCATTTCCTTTAATAAATTCCCATCTTGAATTTATTCTTCCCAAATATCCACTGATATATTTACTTTACCTTTATAAACCCAGTTTATAAATTCATAGCCACGTTCTCCTTAAATTTCCAATTTCAAACACTTAAATCAATTTCCAAATCGATTTCCAATTCACTCCATTTTGAAATAGTTTCCTTCTTTATCTATTTCAATAAATTTAAAACTTAGATTTTTAAAATAAATTCTTTGTTCCTTTAAATAATGTCACCTAAGGTTTTAAATTTCATTATTTCTCTGTTTATTCGAATTCCCCTTTCTACACTAAAAAGTTATTTATTTGAATTTTAAAATCACATTTATTCTTTTCTAATTTATCCTTCAGTTTATTCAGGTTCTCTATAATTATTTTGCTTACAAATTTACTCTTTTATTTTAATTCCAAAAATCTAATTATGTATATTTAGATAACTCAATGTACCGAAATATTCAAACAAACTATAACATTCAATATTCTAACATAATTCATCACAGAATATCAAATAATCATAACAGAGAACATTAAATAATTTAAATAAATGTTAAGGAGTCCATTTGGATCCCTCCAACCTGTTTTCCCTGCATCCAGAAATGTTAGCAAAACATAAAATACCAATTCCACTTCGAAGTGGAATATCGCGGTATATGGGATTAAATATAATATCATCCGCTATTATGTGGCGCATAGGGTCTCATCCGCTATATAATGCGAGAAATCAAACATTCCAAGATATAGTATATACTATAATATATAATATAACACACCAAATCAAATCAATTAATCAATTATTTAAATTTATCAATTTAAATTTAAATTATAATACAGCCGGGTGAGATTAACTCACCTTTTTATTGCTGTTTGCAATCCAATCCAAACCAGCCTGTTCTTCATTATTTTTGACCTTGTATAAACATTAGATGATTTTTTTTAATATCCGAATAATTTGAATGATTAAATTTCCATTTATAAATTTAATTTACAATGGTTTTATTATAACCTAGATTTCAATTTTAAACTGATTCCCTTTTTAAATAAAAATATGTTTAAATAGTTAAATAAGTTAATTTACGGGCTAATTACATAATTCATTATTTTTAAAATATAAACCGGTAAGTTTAAAATGTATATTTATTTCCTTTCGAACTATATATATTAAAGAAAAATTATTCTATTATAAATATCCTTTTATATATATATATAAGTCTGCATGTATAATTACTGTATACATAAATACCTATATATAAACTTAAATTCTGCAAATTAAAAACTAACAATAACAGTAAACATTCTTTACTGAAAACCGTAGACCAAGTTATATATGTATATTCTGATAATTAACAATGAACAGTTTGAATTCAAAATGTTTTAAACTTCCTTAACTAAAATAAAAATTTTAATTACCTTATTGTTAAAATAACCAATACATTAAATTAAAATCTAAACTAGCTTAAAATAAATTTTAAATGTATTAATATTTAATTACCTGAAAACGTACAGGAACTCGAAATCGCGAGCTCCATCCCACGAGATATGCCCATACGAAACCCTAGCTCGTCGTCGAACACCACCAGACGCCGTACCCTTCAAAGACATCACGCTTAAAATCACCATGACCTGCTGGTCCTCTTTGACCTATCTCGATCCCAAACCTAGCTCACACGACTGCTAACCCCCAACGCACACGAATGCGATTACCCATCATCTCACTGCCGCGCGCGAGCGTCTCGACAAAACCCTAATCTTTGCCCTGCTCGATTTCAAAGACGAGAGGCTCTACTTTAGTTTGAGACAGAAAGAAGAAGAAGAGCGGCCATTATATTTCATTAATTTTGAACGAAAATAATTTCGTTCTGTTGATTTTTTTGCTCGGCCATTATTTCTTTCTTTGTTTGATTTTTTTAGACGAGAAGCGGCGTCAAAATTTATAAAAAGGGAAAGAAAATGGCTTCGGCAAGAATATGGGTTGGATTCGATTTTCTCTAGCATGTGAAAGGCGAAAGAGGAAAGAAGCTTGCATACAAAGCTGGAAGGGTGTGGCTTATATGAAAAGGTTTGACTGTTTAAATTAAATTCCAATAAATTATTCTAGGCATTTTCAGATCATACGACCAAACGGTAACTCCAAACACTATGAAAATTGAAATTCGATAATAATATAATATTACGGATCCAATGGAACTGGTTTCGTCGAAATCCGAGACTGTGCCTCGAAAGGCTATTTTTAAATTCAATTTAAACGATAAATTTTTGAAATTGAACGAATCACTTCCAATTTCAATTTAATATCTCTTATTGTCCTCAGAACTATCAATATAAATTTTACAAGCTTTAAATTATTTTTAACAGGCTTAATATTTCAGATTCAACATTTTATCCAACTTCAAATTATTTAATTCAAAGTTTTAATTACCCAATAAATAAGTGATATTTGAATTCAAGTTAAAATTTTATTTTTATTATTTAAAATTAATTAAATATTCCAATTTCAAATGCTCAAAAATTTAGGGTTGTCACATTCCTCCCTCCTTAAAAGAATTTCGTCTCCGAAAGAATGATTCAATACCCATTACTATTTTTCAAAACCAAACAGTTTTAACAACAACCCAACAATCTTAATTAAAGACACACTATTACTTCAACCAACTTTCAAAAACCTTCCATAGTTTCCAACACATTATTTATTTCACTTATTCAAATTTAAATTTAGATCCAAAGTTAAATTATCAAACTTTCTCAAAAAAATTTAAACTCTCTAAATTTTCGACAAATTTCACCAACGTCTCCTTTGCGGGGCTAGCTCGGTACAACTGCAAAATGCCCCAGGGGCCCCTAGATTTCAAAAGAAAACAAAAGCCAAGTGGCTAGATCAAAACCCAATCAAAATTCATACAGAAATTCGAACACAAACCTTTTTTGTCGAGCAATTCAAATTTATCTTCTGAAATCAAAACCAATTTTCATTCTGAAATCAAACAGAAATCCAGGTTGGGATCAGCAACCACACCACTAAGCCGAAATAAAAAGGGACCTCTAGACAGGGATGACCTTACCCGAAAATGGGTGCTGCCCACCAAGCCTTGCTGCATAACCCCTGATTTTCAGTCATTCTCGGTTGATGAGGCTTGAGGCTAATTGTTACCTTTCAGAACATATCCCTTAGAATACCCATCGTCCACCTGACGATGTTCTGAAAGCATTCATCCATACAAGTCCGTCCCGGGTTCGAACGGAACCGAAGGCACTGCTCTTACTACATCCATTTTGGAAATATCCTCAGGATTAGTAGCGACTAGCCCTTGCATTTCACTGCTCCATCTTCGATTCCAAACTCGTTTTTCCACGAAACGTACAAGCCGGATCGAAGTGGTTTTCGAGAAATAAATCTCAATCCCGATCTCTTCGAAACGATCAGCGCATTTGGCCAATATTGATAGTCGGTGATTTAACTATCAATTAATATTTACAACAACCATCAAACAATAAATAATTTCCCAAATTATTTATTTATCTCGGAATATCTTTGCAAGATATACTTCCACCTTTCAAATCCTTTGAAAACAGTTTCAAACTACCTTCCTTTTACAGAATAAATTTCTCAAATATTTTCTATTTCCACTAAAATCACCAAGCACCAAACTTTAAATTTTAGAACCCTTTAAAAACACTTTATTGTAAAATATACTTTAAAATATTTAAATTAAAAACTACTTTAATACTTAATTAAAAATATATTCTTTAAGAATATTTAAAATAAGGTTACTTAATAAAATATAAAACTTGATTTACTCCTTTAAAACAAAATACTAAGTCACCTTTAAATAATTAATACGATAATAGATTTGAAAAATACTTACTTTAGAGTTTAAACATTTAGAAAATATAAATTTTCTAAAACATGCTTTTAAAAACAAATTAAAACCTTTATCTTATATTTAAAAATTACTTTGAAAATGTACTTGGCTATCCAGGGATATATACTTCTCTTCGCATCCTTTGAAAATAAATCGCTGTTTATTTTTAACAAATTTTCTCATTTCCTTTAATAAATTTCCATCTTGAATTTATTCTTCCCAAATATCCGCTGATATATATTTACTTTACTTTTATAAACCCAGTTTATAAATTCATAGCCACATTCTCCTTAGATTTCCAATTTCAAACACTTAAATCAATTACCAAATTGATTTCCAATTCACTCCATTTTGAAATAATTTCCTTCTTTATCTATTTTAATAAATTTATAACTTGGATTTTTAAAATAAATTCTTTATTCCTTTAAATAATGTCACCTAAGGTTTTAAATTTCATTATTTCTCTATTTATTCAAAATCCCCTTTCTATACTCGAAAGTTATTTATTAGAATTTTATAATCATATTTATTCTTTTCCAATTGATCCTTCAATTTATTCAGATTCTTTATAATTATTTTTCTTACAAATTTACTCTTTTATTTTCATTCCAAAAATCTAATTCTATATATTTAGATAACTCAGTGTACCGAAATATTCAAACAAACTATAGCATTCAATATTCCAACATAATTCATCACAGAATATCAAATAATCATAACAGAGAACATTAAATAATTTAAATAAATGTTGAGAAATCCAGTTGGATCCCTCCAACCTGTTTTCCCTGCATCCATAGATGTTAGCACGATATAAAATAACAATTCCACTTCAAGGTGGAATATCGCGGTATATGAGATTAAATATAACATCATCCGCTATTATGCGACGCATAGGTTCTCATCCGCTATATAATGTAGGAAATCAAACATTCCAAGATATACTATATACTACTATAGATAATATAACACACCAAATCAAATCAATCAATCAATTATTTAAATTTAACCATTTAAATTTAAATTATAATTCAGCTGAGTGAGATTAACTCACCTTTTATTGCTGTTTGCAATCCAATCCAAACCAGCTTGTTCTTTATTATTTTTGACCTTGTATAAACATTAGATGATTTTTTGTATTAATATCTGAATAATTTGAATGATTAAATTTCCATTTATAAATTTAATTATGAATGATTTTATTTTAACCTAGAATTCAATCTTAAACTAATTCCCTTTTTAAATAAAAATATGTTTAGGAACTAAAATAGTTAAATAAGTTAATTTACGGGTTAATTACATAATTCATTTTTTAAAAATATAAACCAGTAAGTTTAAAATGTATATTTATTTCCTTCCGAACTACATATATTAAAGCAAAATTATTCTATTATAAAATATCCTTTTCTGTTTATATATATATATAAGTCTACATCTATAATTTACTGTATACATAAATACCTATACATAAACCTAAATTCTACAAATTAAAAACTAACAATAACAATAAACATTCTTTACTGAAAACGATATACCAAGTTATATATGTATATTCTGATAATAACAATGAACAATTTGAATTCAAAAGGTTTTAAACTTCCTTAACTAAAATAAAATTTTTAATTACCTTACTTTTAAAATAATCAATACAATAAATTAAAATCTAAACTAGCTTAAAATAAATTTTAAATGTATTAATATTTAATTACCTGAAAACGTACATGAACTCGAAATCGCGAGCTCCATCTAATGATATATGCCCATACGAAAACTTAGCTCATCGTCGAACACTACCAGACGTCGTACCCTTCAAAGACATTGCGCTCGACATCGGCCATGACCTGCTGCCCCTCTCTGACCTATCTCGATCCCAAACCCAGGTCACGCGACTGCTAACCCCCAACGCACACGAACGCGATTACCCATCATCTCACTGCCGCGCGCGAGTGTCTCGACAAAACCCTAATCTTCCCCCTGCTCGATTTCGAAGACGAGAGGCTCGACTTTGGTTTGAGACAGAAAGAAGAAGAAGAGAGACCATTATATTTCATTAATTTCGAACGAAAATAATTTCGTTCTGTTGATTTTTTTGCTTGGCCATTATTTCTTTCTTTGTTTGGTTTTTTTTAGACAAGAAGGGGGCATCAAAATTTAGAAAAAGGGAAAGAAAATGGCTTCGAAAAGAAGATGGGTTGGATTCGATTTTCTCTAGCACGTGAAAGGCGAAAGGGGAAAGAAGCTTGCGTAAAAAGATGGAAGGGTGTGGCTTATATGAGAAGCTTTGACTATTTAAATTAAATTCCCATAGATTATTCTAGGCATTTTCAGATCATACAACCAAATGGTAACTCCAAACACTGCGAAAATTGAAACCCGATAATAATATAATATTACGGATCCAATTGAACTGGTTTCGTCGAAATCCGAGACTGTGCCTCGGAAGGCTATTTTTAAATTAAATTTAAACTATAAATTTTTGAAACTGAACGAATCACTTCCAATTTCAATTTAAAAGCTCTTATTGTCCTCAGAACTATCAACATAAATTTTACAAGCCTTCAAATTATTTTTAAGCTTAAAATTCCAGATTCAACATTTTATCCAACTTCAAATTATTTAATTCAAAAATTTAATTACCCAATAAATAAGTGATATTTGAATTCAAGTTAAAAATTTATTTTTAAATATTTAAAATCAAATAAATATTCCGATTTCAAATGCTCAAAAATTTAAGGTCGTCACAATGTCGATCATATCAATAATCTGGAGCACATGAATATGAAAAATGTTCTAACACAATTTAGAAATACTTTTTCATTCAATTTCAAAATATGATTTTCATACCCATTACATAATCTCGTTTGTGATTCCACATTCAGAGAAAATATAACTATTACAAAATACTCTAAGTGCGACATATGAAGATGTCTTGGTTGGTTAGAGTCCGACACTTAGCAATTATACAATTTTGTCATTACATCCAAATAGACAAAACCAAACTACATAGCGGAAATAAATAAATAAAGCTCCTAATAGACAGATTGCCTCCTGCACGTCTTTGGAAGCTTATTCATCTATAAAATTCTAAAAGCCCTTAGCCCCTATGTACTCAAATGAGTAACAAGAGTTTAAGGGGGAAAACAAAATCTTTGGGCCAGACAACAGTTTGGTGTGAATAATAACCTACCATCTCGAACAAAATAGATATAGTGAGACCATGCCGTTGAGTGGAGTGGATTATCCCCTCGGTAGTATCTTAATCAAAACGTAGAAACCATGTACCATGCTCATGCATCCACAATGATTAGAACAAAGAAAATAGCATTTGCAATAATGCAACGTATACCGGATTACCTATCCCAATTTACTAGACTATTCATCTTAATTTACCCATCACTATTTAAATTGACTATTCGTCTTATTTTAATCTGACTACCAATCTTATAATTATGTGGACTACCTACCTCACATTTAATCATATTCATAGTTATATGGAATATCAATCCCACATGCAGTTGTTACTTGGATTACCCATTCCCTACCATATTGACTACACATCACATATGGTTCCATTGTTTAAATTATGTAAACTATCCATCATATATACTCCATTTAATTTACAATGATGTGGATTATCCATCACACATCCCATAGTTTTTCTAGGATGGCTATGTACCCTTCATTAACCTCATAATGACCATCCATCTCTAGTATGATATGGACAATCCATCTCACATCCCATAGTTTTTCTAGATGATTGTGAACCTATCATTTAACAATTTGATTCATGTTACCCACATGTTTAACCTATGTTTATTGATGTCTCTAATTTGGTTATCTCCCTTTCAAGTTATAACATTTCAAAGTGACATATATCGGTATCCCCAAGTGATCAATGTCGAACTCATTTAATAAAATGCATTGTATCCATAGAAAGACTCATTTATAAACATTTAGCTTGTCGAAACCAATCTAATTCAGTGTCGCCAATGATAGTGTCAACATTTACTGTCAAAAGAGCATTGGTATCCCCAATGTTTAAAATCAAAGTAAAAAACAATAGGCTCACCGCCCTTGAAAAAATAAAATATAACATATGCGGTTTTAAAACAAGGTCGAATAGAAACTTAAGGCTTTCTGCCCTTAAAGAAGACATGGGACATGCAAGTCGTGCTTTGTCTCTTTGAATCTTTATCCAAGGTAACCCAAGCATAATTTCTTTTAAGTATAAAATTCACTTTTTGTTGACATAGATAACATATGGGTTACCTACCTTCTTTAACAAAGCTTGAGGATAATATAAAACAAATGGCTTACTGTCGAAAATATAGGGCCATCGACCCTCTTTAACTTAGGCTATACCGCTTCTTTAAACCATAGTTATACTTCACGTAAAGCTAAGCCTCACCAACTTTAAAGAAAGAAGTGCGACATCCTTGCCAAATAGTATAATGTGGTGGACTCGATGAATGGCAGCATCAAGACTAGCAAAGCCAATTTAAAACCTTATACTTAACCTACTTTGGTTATTATACCGCTCAATATATATATATATATATATATATATATATAGTTGAAGTAATTACAAGCGGGATCCCTGCCTTCTGCATAGTGGACTTCAAAGACTTTGAAAATAATGGTATGCAGCTTAAGTTAGAATCATTGTCGAAGAGGGATAGCATTGACTTAGATTAATCACGATGTGGCATTACCGCCAAATATCAGCTGCCAACGATGTCAGGGTCAACACTATTGGATTCATTCGATCGCTACCTAAGTATATATAAAATTCGTAATAACTCAAAATCACTTGGGAAAACTCCTAAAAATTCACAGGAAATACAAAATACTATTGTAACACCCTATAAAGTGAACCATAAATAAATGGAGTGAATTAAATTAAATACAATATGGTTGAAAATGGAATTTTATAAAAGTTGGAATTTGAACACGAAAGTTACACGTTGCGTTCGTGGCAAAATTCTAATTAATTTTCATATATAATATGCTGAAAACAGAGCTCAAACGAAGAAGTTATGAGCGTATTAAATTTTCATTTTTAAAGTAATTTGAATAGGATTCAAATAAATAAATAATTCCCTAATTTTAAATTTGAAAGTAATTGTGATTAAACTTGGGGTTTAAGCAATAAGCAATGGTAAAATAAAATAAACACCTTCCCAAAATAAAGGAAGACGTCGACCTAACATTTCAAGGTGTCGATCGTAGGGATCAACCGCTTGAAGCATGGGGATTGAGCACTTCCTTGTTGTGGAGCTTATTTTGATGAGTTATACACTCCAGATTTATTCATTCTTAATCTATTCTCATTCAACGATTCTGCTACATTTCCAACCACTATAGATTCGACCCTAGACCTTTCACTTTTATCCGCAAATATTTTGGGAACAATAGCGAAACCCTGCCATTGTTATCTCTCCTAATTAGATTTAGAAACTCCATAGAGAATTCAAGTAAGAATACAGTTTATTTTCTATTTGTTTCTTCTTCCTCTAACCAGCTCTTATCCAATTCCCCTCCAACTATTCTAAATTTGATAAATATATATACCTCTTCCCTATTATGTGTATATATATTAAAGGAGAGAGATCTTGAAAGAGATTATGAAGCATGCAAATCCAAGGAAGGAGAACTAAGGCTATTCTATGAGTGGAAACCTTAGTATTTCCTTTTAGTAGTTATTTAGTGTATTTCTTTTTGGATTTAAATATGACATAGGGATTTTGGAATTTCAAAAACGTGATTGGTAAAAGAGCCCAAAATTCCTAAATATTTTGATATGCTCTTTCTATGTTGAGATTCCCAATTATTTACATTAATTTGATGGAATTTGTTTCGCTTATACAATCTTTGATAATTTCATAGTGTACTCCACTTCTCCTACTTCATTAAATCAAATCATGATCCTTCAGTAAAATAAGGCGTTTATATTATGAATTTTATTTATAATTTATACCACTTATTCTTATCTATTTTCTTTGTAAAAAGAGGATTTGAATGGGATTTAGATTGCAATTTTTATTATTTAAGACATTTCATTGAATTGGTGTAATAAATTGAGTTTATATTTTATTTACAAGTCTTTTATTGCAGTTTTGCTTATGAATATTATTATTCCCTATGTTAAACAATAGAATCCCATGAAATCTTAGGAATTTGAAGAAGAAGGACGTGTAACTGGTCAGGAAATTGATATTTAACGTAAGTTTAGAGCATAAAATCCATATGTTTAGAACTTATTATGTGTGAATATTTATTTATCTTTATTTGCATAATTAATGTATGATTATTACGTATATGGCATAGTTAATTAGCAATTTATTTACATTTATTTCCCCCAATTAGGAAGGTAACTGATTTTGAGGCGAAAATATGAGGAATCTCTTATATAGCCTAATTATTATTTTAAGGCGTAACAAGAAAGATTCTTATAAAACCTTATTTATGAAATGGTGAGATAAGTGTGTGTGTGTGTATGTGTATTATATGGAGAGTAATTGATTTTTGGCTATGTCATAGGGATGCAAGATCAACAAAGTTACATGATGGAGGTTTGCCGTTCACTTTAAGGCTACAAGCAGTTGTATACACTTTTATTGATGTGATATATCCTTATGATAAATATTTGCAATGACGTGAGGTTAGTTCCAGATTCTGTAGGGGAAATCTACCAAGCTAATATGGCTACCAGTTTCTACAAATAGCGGACTAATGTGAGACGTCATTATGAGTATGGGTCATAAGATGAAGGGCCTGCTTCGAGGTTTTGAAGTATTAAGTGTATGGGCATGCATCTTTTCCTCAGACAAAGTATTAAATGGCTAAGGGGTTACGTTAGGTGGTATCTCTACAGGAGTCTGTTTTTGGAAATAGGTCTTAAATTAAAGGCTTTGCCTTAATTAAGATCTTAAATGACCAGAGTTCACCTATTTTCTACTTGGAAGTATTAAGTGGCCTATGAGATTCCACATGATGTCAACTAGATAGTAAAATTAAGGAGCAAGCTTTTGGAAATAGGTCTTAAATGATGGGGTCTGCCTTAATTAATGTCTTAAATGACCACAGTCTGCCTATTCTCCACTTGGAAGTATTAAGTGGCTTGGGTACCATCTTTCACATTATTAGCTATTTATGACGTACGATTGGGATATTGAATTCTAGAAATCTGCTTCTAGAATGAAAGGTATTAAGTGGTTGGACCTGCCTCCTTTCATTATAAAGAAGTATTAAATGATTTTAATGTTTTTATGTTCATAGACATATTCTTATTTTGAAACATACTGTCCAAGAACTAAAAAGGTATGACTCGAGGTTTTAATTCACCAAACACTTGTTGTTCAACTCCCTCCTCATTACAACATAGGTTGAGGATGAATTGATGGCGGTGATGATGTTCAGAGCTGGAGAAGCTTGGCTTGTGGCGGTATTTGTTATTATTACTTGCTTTTATGTATACCCATGTATCTAGACAATTATTGTAACAGATATTATGTAATGGTTTTTGTGGAATTGTGTATTATGACATTTTTATGGTTTTGAAACAAATGGGTACACTTTGCTACCATATTTTATTCCATCCGCTGTGAGTTCAGAAAGTTTAGTTATGGATTTATACTGTTATTTTCATAGTTCTATTAACAACTTACCTTAAAATTGATGTAAGTTTTGATGGGCCTTTTATGGGTCAAAATTTAGGCATGTTCGAGGATGGGTTGTGTATCATAGCCTGGGTTACCCGATCAACGGTGAAAGTATACCATGCAAGAGGCAAATTTTTCATTTTTGAGAAGGTTTCTCAAAATATGTTTTGAAAACTCATACTATATATATATATACACACACACACTTATTTTGAATTTACGCTTAACTCTATAAATTTTGACTATATAAGTAGTTGCTACCATATTTCGATAGAGTGGACAAAGCAACCATGAGTTGAAAAATAAATAGTGTTAAATTTGTACTTCTTCATAGGACCCAGACTTCCTTATAATTAGAGTCCCTATAAGTATTAAGGTAAGAGGGATATGAATCGTAGATGGAAAGATTGAAAAGAAATAAATGACCTTAAGGAAATGTCCATTAGGCTGACAATAAATGCGGATAAATTAACATTTATGGAGGTAACAAATAAAGGTGTTATGTATCAATAAAATACAGAAGTAAAGGAAGGAGCAAACTTCTGTGAGAAGGCATACATTTATCACCATAAGGAGGAGATTAGATTTTTAAAGGGGTAGAGTATAAAGGTGCAAACGAAAGAACAAAATTTTAATCCTACCTTTTGGGACACAATTTTTAAAAAGTTTTCTTTGAAAACCCATTGAAAATTTTGAAAGTGCCTTTCAAACGATTTTGATATGAAAATCGTATAAGTTAGAAATTTTTGATAAAAAAGTGTTTTTAAATGACTTTGAATTATACCACCATTTGTTTTTAAAAAGTTGGAAAAGCGGTTGTAAATTTAAAAAGCGTGGTGAAACAGTTTTGCTAGGTTGTTTTAATTTAAAAATTTGGTGACTTGAAAAGTTGAAAATTTTTTTTAACTAACTTCTCAATTTAAAATTTGGCTGGATTAGAAAAGCTTTTGAATTTACTTTTTATATATTCTTCTATTCTTCTATATTATATTTTCTATGCAATAAATATGGAAGTCCTCCCTCTACAACTTCTTAGAGGTTGTATAAGTTGGAAATTTTTAGAGACATAAATATGATTTTAGACAGCTTTGGAAATATACCACCATTAGTTTTGAAAATGTTTGGAAAGGTAATGCAATTTTTCAAAACGATGAATTTCTTTAAGACAAAATGGTGGATGGTTTTAATTGTAAATTAATGACTTGAAAAGTTGTCATTTGTTAACCTTTTAATTTGATTAAAAAGGTTTCAAATTTTGGTTCTTTGATCCTTCTATTTTTCTTTGTTTATAAACCTAAAGTTCTTTCTTTAGAACTCTTTTTAGTGGTTTATAGATAGAAATAAAACCTATTTTGGGATACAGAAATTGAAAATAGAAAGAAACGAATGTTCAACAGTATTGGAAAGAGAGCATTCGCATATAAGGTGGTGAAGAGAGTAATGGCTGGAATTAGGCAAAACAAAGAATTGTGAATTCAGGTGAGTGAGATATTGAAAGGAGAATATAGTAAGATAGGAGTTATCTCCATCTATTCTTCTATCGTATAAAGTTATAAAAGGTATCTGTAACCGTTGATTGGATTTAAATGATGAACGATAATTATGTTAGATTTTTTCTATAAGGAGAAGCATTTATGCAAAGACGAGAATTTTATACATTTTTCCTAATTTGAATGCAAAAGTTATTTGAATTGTAAAAAATTGGATTTGAAAAGGGACAGTGTTTCATGTGATTTTAAGAGATTTTAGCAAAGTTACGAGATATATTTCATTAAATAACGGTATATTTTGAGTGATATGGTAATAAATATTATTGTGTGCTTTAGAAGGAAACAAATGTTATTTTGACATGATGATTATGAAAAATTTACTCTATTGTAAACGATAATTCTTGTAGCTTGTAAACTCTATGAAATAAAAATGGTCTAACATATTATTTTGGAAATATAATTAAGTTTTGAATCTTTTGTGTTTAAAATCCTATTTTCAAAAAGAAATAAATCTTAATTTTATTAAGTTATTGAAAGGAAAGTTTTTCATAAGTTCCTTTTTGAAAAACCAAGAAAATTTTGAATGTCATAAATTAGAAAGTCTAATTTTTAATTGAAAATTTTTTTTATAAGAAAAGTTTTAACAAAGGAGATTACTATATTCCTATTTGGAAACAAAGGAGTTTTTAATCTTGATAAAGGATTTATTCAAGTTTAAATTTTCCAAAATGGAAATATTGAATTTGATACTTCATGTTATACGTATTGCAAGAAATGAAGTAACAAATGCTTATTTATAAATATGTTTATTTCTATGAAGGTATTTATTTTGTGTGCGAAAGTTATGATTTTATAAAATTTTATGGTGTAGATACGGATAATGACCTAGGTAGGATATACTAAGGTTTTAAGGATATGAATAAAATAAAAATAGAATGTATAACATGATCTGAAAATTTGAAGGCAACCCTAAATCGCTATTTAAAGAAGTTGGTAAAGTGTAAAGATATTTCAGATATGTAATTGGGTTGTGAATTAGGTTGCCAACATGATATGAATTTCTATATTTTAATTTTGGAGCGATTTCCGCGTAATTTCCATAAATTATCCAATTTCAAAATACATGTAAAAGTTCATTATTTGAAGTAACAAGGAATACACTAAAAAGGAAAGAGATGTGTAAAAGATTGATATTCCTTTTCATAGTTTACACTGTCTATTTTGATAGTAAGAAATGAAATAATTCCTTGTAATTTCAAACAAAGAAAAATCTTAGTTGTGGTTAATTTATGACGGTATCTTTTTGGAAGGATAGCTTCAATGAATTAAATATGAAATTGAGTATTCTAGTTGTGGAATTAGTAGTTAGATACAGATATCGTATAGCTACGCTAAACGACGAGAATATATATATATATATATATATATATATATATATTTGTGTGTGTGTGTGTCTATATGTATGTATGTATGTATGTATGTATGTATGTATATATATAGCATAAATTACAACTCTATGCGTATTTGCTAGTAATTGATGGATTAGGACATATGGATGTTAATTACAAATTTAACATCCAATAAATTTGTAATTAATGGGAGGAAAAGTATCTAATGGGGTCCGATTAAGGAAACTAGATATTGCATTTGTGGAAGAAAGAAATTTGAGTAATGAATGGATTTTAGAAACCCGAAGAAGATTAAAAAGACTGAAGAAGGATTAATTGAAACCGATCCAATTCTAACAATAATGATCAGCAGCTATAGGTATTAGTTGAAGCAATACATGGACCGCATCTATTAAAGACCGAAAAAAGGAAAATTCAGGAAATGGATAGCAATTGTTAACCCAAGAATGGATCAGCACCCAGGTTTGAGTGGGAAAGCACCAGCCCTGTTCTTATAGAGCAATAATATAGAGAATAAATGTAAAAAAGATGAAATAGAAAGAAGACAAGAATTTTTTTATTGTGGTTCCGCTGTTAATGAAGCCTACGTCCACTTTATAGTTTTTATTATTGACCGATTGTTGTTATAAGTTGTATTTGATTACAAAGCTATTGAATATCCTTAGCTAGATTGAATCTCCAAGGTTGGAATCTAGTGGAGAATCACAATGAATTCCTTTGAAGACCATTATGAGGGAGGTGAGAAGTGAAGAAAGCTTCCAGGAGAGTTTCAGCAACTAGTCTGGAACGATCCCGTTTATGTTGCAGATAAGAGCGCATTTATAGAGATTGGAGAGCTTCTGGGCTAGGCCTGTTCTCCAACTACTCACAAATGATAACAGGAAGGTCCATTCGAGCTTGCCTCATGACCCAAGAAAAAATAATGGATTACTAGCGATCCATAGTCTATGGATTGCTAGCGATCTATAGTGTTTGCCCAGGTGTGAGCCAACTCCTTATTTTTTACCCTTTGCCTTATTTTGTATGAATCGTAGCAACCCCATGTTGATGTATGGATTGTTGGCGATCCATAGGATATGGATCGCTCGTGGTCCTTACACTTGGCCTATTTCTGGACATTAGTGTCTGGATTGTCTTTATCATCTTGTGTTGATGTTGTTCATGTAGTATTGTTGCACATCGCCTTGCTCTGATGACAGTTAACTTACTGGTTGTATTTAGCTGCTGATTGGATGAGGCAATTTCTTGTCTCTTGATTTAACTAACTTGAAATCTCATCAAACTCAGTCATTGCTTCTGTAATATGGATTGAATCATGATGCAACAGCCTCTGCAAACTCTTGATTTAAACCCATGGTCACTAGCGATCCCTGTCTTCAGTAAGCTTTCTCGTTCCATTTTCTTGGCCTTCTTTGGCTCATTACTCTAGTCCTTTTGGTTGACTTTCGAGCTACTCTGACTCGACCAAATTGCTCCCACTCCTCTTGGATCCGATTGGATTATAAACCTGAATAACATTTGCCCCTCAGAATGTGTCTTTGTTGAAACCAAGGTGTGCTCTTGAAGTGATCGCTTTTTAGTCTGCGCTTGTAGAATTTCATGTAGTCGTGTTAGAGTTACACAAATTTGAACTAAACTAGACTATCGCTTGCTAAATTTTCCCCTGGGTTGCTATTGGTAGCTAGAGAAGACCAAATTTTGCACTATAGCTTTCCGGAGTGCCTTGAGGTAATGGGTAGAATCTCCATGAAAATTTTAGGTGGTGGCATGCAACCCTATGGATTTCTGCTGATCCATACTGATGGGTCGCTAGCGACCTGACCACTTACCAATTTCTCTACGCATTTCCCTTCCCTATTTAAACTCTCAAGCTGACCTCCTCTATGACTTTTTCACGACCCGAGCTAGCAAACCCTTCCAACTATTCATGCTTCCTCCCATGACCTAATCCATCTTCCTCAACGACCCGATCCAACCCCGTGCACATTTCCATCACGATTTCCTCAGCGCTGCTGATATTGCTTTGCCACCAAATCTAGAATTCCGACCATCTCCTCAATTTCTGTCATGCTAAACCTTGTCCTTTCGTTTACCATGTAAGGTCACCGCTGATCCACCATATTTAGCTCGCTGATCTTAAAGCTTCGACCATCTCCGTGTTTAGACCACTAATTCGAGGGGGTCGCTAATAATGATGTTGGTTTGTCATTTTAGTGGTGGAGTTGTATTCGTAGTGTTAGATGTGAAGAGTTTGAGTTGATTGCAGCTTAATAGAGGATGAGAGCAAATCAAATCTTAAGTTCTTTATGGAAAGACATTCGGGCCTTACCTCGGTGCTTGACATGTTTTGCTATCTTCGTCCATTGAGCCAGAATTGACTAGTGCCAGTTCCCATAGCCAATACCACATGACACATCGTGAATTGGTTTCGTCCTTCCGGAGGATTCAGATTGATTTTGCTTTCTTTTGCACACACAGTGTACCAGTACTGGAGGGGACTTTCCACATTGTTTCGGCCAACGGATCCATTATCGATCGTCGATCGATAATGAGTAATTTAGGAGAAATAATTTTAAAAAGAAAGTGATAAAGGAAGTCCTTTTACCTCACGGTTGCAAGTGTACTATCTACATGGGGTAGAGCGTTCGTAGTGTTCAGCATACCGAGACCACGACCGATAGATAACACATCGCGCTTGCCCCTGTATACATTTAAAGTCTGATACATTAGTATGAGCCGATATTTCTTCGGAATTCAAGTGTAGTATGGGGAGTTCTCATTTTAGAGTTGAATTACCTAACTGCTTCAGATGTAAGTTCTATTTTTTAGAATGAAGCGCCCACCTCTCATCGCAAGTCTAGCGAAGGAAGTCTTGCGCTTTTGGTGGCTGATTCATCATCCGTCGCCCTCCTTCTTATGCTTCACAAGCTAAGTATGGCCAGATAGTTCTGGTTGGTCCGTCCATGGACCGGAATCCTCCTAATTTCAAAGTACTTCTAATTCGCAGGAGAGAGCTTCTTCCATGATCTGCTAGTCCTGCATAATATCTGCCTATAACACAACATCTTGGAGGAAGATATGAAAATTCCAAAGAAGGATGAGTTTGCTCATAAGCCATCCCTGGGATATACCGCTTGTCATCGATATATGTGCTTGAACGGAGATGTACCCCCTTTTAACGATTTCTTGAGAGAGACCCTCTCGAACTTAGGAATTTATCCATTTCAGATTGACCCCAATGGCTATGCCATCTTAACCTGTCAACACGTCCTTTTCATGAGAACATCAACCATGCTTCGAGGTTTGATGAGTTGAGATACTTTCATTTAAAAGAATAGATGAGTATCCTTCCTTGGTTATAATCGATGCCCCGAGGAATCATAAAATTGTATTGCAACTACAGAGCAACCTGTCCTAATTTAAGACTCAGCACTTTTTTGTCTGATGTTCTGAGGGGTTCAACCATCTTTGGACAAGGGGGTAAGTACCCTTTCTTTCTCATTAAGCTCTGATGTATTATTACAGAATTTCTATCAAGCCGAATAATTCTTACAGTTATTTCGAGGTCGAACATGGACTCGTCCCTTGATGGAACTTTCCAAGCCCTGAATGTTATCAATGCTGGGGGAGAGATCTATTGAAGTCTTGTTGACTGATGAAAACTTTCTTCGATATGGACTGTTGCATCTAGGAAGGTCTACAGTTTCAGTTGAGGCCCTATCCCCTTCTCAATCCAGGGTACACACGTGATCCACCTCATATTACGGTTTCGAAGAAGGCACTTTTCAAGAACGGGAACTCCCATCCGACGAGTCCGCTAAAGAGACTCACGAGGAAAGGGATGCTGCCACGACCGAAGTCTGTTGTCCGGTCAGAGTGCCTCTGATTTGGGTAGAAGAGGAGGAGGGGTTTAATCAAAGGGAAGGGAAAGCCATGGTAGAAATAGAAAAGGAGGAGGGAGAGATCGGGAGTAGTAATGATGATTCCATTTCTAGTGTTGAATTCTATGCAGAGTCCAACAATGGGGATTCTGAATCATGAGACGGGAAATTGGGGATGAGTTCCATTGTTCCGAGATCGCCTCCACCAAACATGAGTGGTAAAGATGTTGCCCTAGAAATCAAATGATGTACGGATTCTCCGAGTAAAGATGCTGGTATGGACTTTGGAGATTTGAACGATGTTTACATCGATTTCGACGCGCTCATAGGGGAAGATTTTAAATTTGAGGAGGTGCCTACTTGTCCAGTCCATATTGCACCTGAAGTTAGTCCCGTTCCTTCCATGGCGCCTGTCCGATCCAGTTTATGACATCGTTTTTGGCTCTCCACTCAAACACATTACACGTTTCACTAGGGTTACACTCACTTATACATATATTTTTCATGTTTATCTTCCGTTTCTAACGCTCTTTATTTATCTTCCATGTCGGGTTCAATGAGAGGACATGGTCTCGATGATCTCGAAGAATTCACCGACTCCCAGCATTGGTCGAGACGATCTTCCAGCCGTCATCGGCCTCGCGAGACAAAGAAGGAATATCGATGAAGGAAAGATTCAAAGGCTAAAGCTCGTCATCGAGACGAGAGGGAACAAGGCAGTGTATATAAAAGCGGGTACGAGAAAAGGAAGGCTTTTGATGAGAGGAAGGAGCCGTTGAAAAAGTGAAAATTTGATCGCGGTTCCTATTCTTCAAAACAATAGGCCTTCGCTTCGGCCCCCGCCTTGATTGGTTCCAAATCTCAGTGTCTTCAATCCACATTCCATCTTCAACTCAGGCTCCAACGTCTCATGTGGTTCTTGCCCCCGGTTCTTCACGCCCTACCGGAGACCTACCTATGTCCTTCCATTTGGTCCTCCAAGGCTTGAGGCAGCGCTCCTAGGATAGTTTTTAAAGAGGGTTAAGTTTGATCGTGAACTTCATCTAGTTCGTAGAGATACATATATACCCACCTCCAAGTAATCTAAAACAACTTAGAATAGGTTAAAGGGTGGAAAAAATTATGCAAATAGTTGGTGGACATGAACCACAACAACAATCAAGAAATCCTCTCCTTCGAACCGAAGAAAGACGATTTTGAAAAGAATTAGCTGAATGCGACGCAAGAATCAAATAGATGGAAGTGGAAAACGATGCAGTGCTTCAAGAAATCAAGTATGGACTCGGCTTGCTAAAAGAGATAAAAGAGGCTCACGAGAAAATATAGATCATCTACAGGGACGAAATTAAGAAGTTCATGTAGAAGAGGCCAAATTAAAAAAGGAGGTAGCAGCTTACAGCACAACAATTAAGGCCCAAAAGAATCCATTTTCGATCAAAACCTTATCGTAGAGGGGCATAATTAGACCATCTCCGACCAAGCTGAGACAATCGCCGGACTACAGGATCAAGTTGTGCAGCTTAGCACCGATAAGGCTCGCGTCGAAGTTGAAAAGGCCGTAGTTATAGTGGACTATTTTGAGCTTCAAACCTTTGAAATGAAGATAGAGAAGATAGATGAGACCATTTTGAACTTTAATGTCAACTCCCTACTGCACTAGGGGAGTCTCTACGACTTAGACCCTAAATTCCCATGCACTCTCGCTGTGATTTGGGTGGAAATCTTGGCCTGATATCGTGTTAGCAGGAATGTCTATTCTAAGTGATAGTTAGAGAATTCCTACCTTAATGAAGAATCAAATAAGGAGTTGCTAGAGGCCCGGAGATTTTGCGGATTGAGAAGGAAAAGGAGGCAGCCGATGCCACCACGACAACAACTGTCAAAGCACCTCAAGAGCCTTTTATTTCTAGTGTCGGCAAACCATTGAGGCAGCCCCATGATCTCCTAGCATGTTCTGGGCTTGAAGCTTCCCTTCGGATTGTGGAGCCATCAAAGGAGTGTGAGGGCGGTGCATACAAGGTCAACATTCTCGGTCAATATTCTAGTGCAGTTAATCTACTTCCTTCTCCTGAGTTTGAAAATTTTCACCTCACGCTGCAAGAGCAGGACGAATTTAACACTTTCATTTTTGATCTTATAGGTCTATCCTCCTTATTTGCCGATCCGGCAGTTTCTTCAATGCCTAAACCTGTTACTATCTCTACCACCTCCGTTTCTATATCTGCTTCGGTTGTCGTGTCATGTCTGATTCGCAGCCAGCGATGGAATATGAGAAGTTCTCTGCTTTGCATGTCCTACCCTTCCGTGTCATCGGAAGGTGACTTCACGGCAACCGAAGTTCGAGAGCAGGAAACTCAGATTATGCTGCCATGCGAGTCTCAGCAAGAACCGGTTGCCATTTAGAAAGAGAAAGTCAAAGTGATCAAGGCCTCTAAGAGTTCCCACAAATCTCGAAAGCATAAAACGAAATGCCAATCTTCTAAAAAAAATCAAGGAGCTGGAAGTGGATATCAACATCAAGAAGATCGTCGACATCACTAGCAATGACACCACTCCCTGGGTGAAGCAATTTTTTTTAGAAAAAGATGAGAAAGAGGGTGATGGAAAGAAGTGTTGAGAAGCTTAAGTTGTAGCTGATTTGGTTTTGATTCATTTTGCATTGTTTTTTTCAAGTGCAGAGTTTGCACTTAATGCTTTTGTTGAGCTATCTGTACTTTTTATTTTTTCGGTATTGTGTGGCTACGACCGCCACGTTTTGACCTTGTAGAGAAGAAAATTATAGGTAACATACTGTTGATATTTTGATTGTACCTTTACTTATCTCCTCATATGAGTTTTGTGAACTCATGTATATTTTGTTTACTTCCATTTTACTTTATCTAGTCCAGTGATTATTGTCAAAATTCTTTGTTTGGAGTAACAGAACTTGCGAAATGCCAAATTTTGGTTTATAAGCATCATTCTTTTGTTTAAGTTTCGGTGAATGCCTCCCAGTTCATAGGGCTATTTACTTCAAACACTTAACAAATAACCGGTAACTCAAGATTCAAATAGTTTGCATGCCAAAACTTGGACTTCAACTAAGTCTCAATTCATTTTTTCTCTTTTACAAGTTTTGTGACCTATGTTTTTATGTGATTCTGGAAAGTATATAACATATGCATGTTTAAAAGTGCACGAAAACATAAACTTAGTGCTAGACATGTAGTTATGAGATTAGCTATTAGAAAATTCGTAGTCATACAGTTACGAGATAAACTTAACGAATAATCTTTATGAATTTTTAGAGTTAAACCAATTATACTTCTTAGTAATGCGAGTTGATACTTATAAGTATCGTTTCTTCGATTTTTTGCAATCTTTAAATGTGCACTTCATTGCTCATGGTGTGCGCATCATACGAGTTAACTGTAAATAGTCAAATGTTTATTCTCATTCAAATGTTTCAGTTCACCACGGGGTGTCTGCAGTTGGAGTTTTCTGCTGCTTCTTAGCACACTGATTTTGTTGGAGTCGCGCCCATTACTCTTGATAATGTAAATGGGTTGATCTTCGCTATTCCTGTGATAGATGAGTTTTTGGGTATTGCCAGGGCGATTTTGGTACCTAAAATACTTCTCAATGTTGGGCAACGTGAGGAATTTATGTTTTATAAGGTGATTTCACGGCTCAGAGAGATGGTGCGTGGCTCATAGGATGCTTGACTTTTTATGCTTCTCAATCTTGCCTATTTTGGGCAATGCAAGGAGTTTATGCTTTAAGAGTGTGATTTCATAGCTCAGAGAGTTAGTGCATAGCTTATGAGGTACGCGGTTTTTGATATTTCTCAACGTTGCCTATCTTCGGGCAATGAGGAGTTTGCATTTTAGGAGTTAGTGTGTGGATTTTTTTTATTTGAGCCTTCCCAATGTCGCCGGGGCAACACCGGTTCATAGAAGGCGGGGATCGAGTTTCGCCGATCCAAAGGTTTGAGTCTCTTTGCTTCCGCTGACCCGTTGGGTAAGTGGAGCGTAGTTGGGCGTGATTCCACTTTCACAAGTTGCAATAATATGGTTTTTAGTCGATTTAACCACGTTGACTCAGCATGTTACCATCAAGAACATAATTTTGTTAGTTCATGAAGAGAATCAATTTTATTAATGGAAATTGGGCAAGTTTTTTCCTATTCACAATGCGCCCAGCATCTCGGGATGACTTATTTGTTGAAAAATAGAAAGTACATAAGGTAGTTTTCAGGTGAAATGGCGACAAAACGATTCGTTGTTCCATGCTCTAGGAATTTGGACTTCGTCGACGGTTGTCAATTTAAAAGTTCCATCCCTCAGCTTTTGATTAATCACATATGACCCTTCCCAGTTTATTTCGAAGGTTCCTGGCATGGGATAGATCCGTTTAAGGATGAGGTCTCCCACTTCGAAGGTTTGGTTGTGAACCTTGGAGTTGAAATATCGTGCGACCCTTTTTAGGTGGGGGATGGTTCTTAACTCGGCTTTTTCCCTCCTTTCGTCAATCATATCTAGTGATTCGAATAGGAGATGCTTGCATTGCTCCTGATTAAAGTCTTGCCTTTGGTGAGAGGGGACTTCTAGTTTGACGGGAATCAGTGCTTCTGAGCCATATGCCAAGATAAATGGAGTGTGTCCAATTATCGCTTTGTAAGTTGTCCTATATGCCCAGTCCAAGTGAAAGTTCATCAACCCGGTTTCATTCTGCTTTAGTTCGTCGCTTTAGTGGTCTTGATGAACTTGTTTATTGCTTCCACTTGCATGTTTGCTTGTGGATGTGCAACTACAGAGAAGCTCTTCTCAATTTGAAAGCATGTGCAGAAGTCTTTGAACTCAGCGCTTTCGAACTAGGTCCCGTTATCAACGCTAATTTTTTTTTGGCATGCCAAACCTGCAAATAATGTTTTTAGTAACAAAAATAATGACCCTTTTTATAGTAATGGTGGCCAAAGGTTCCATTTCGACCCATTTTATGAAATAGCCAACAGTAACTATAGCGTATTTGGCTCCCCCTTTAGCTATTGGCAATACGCCAATCAAGTCGATTCCCCGTATTACAAACGGATATGGGTTGACTATCTGCGTTAATTCTGTTGAGGGAGTTCTTTTAATTTTTCTGAATATTTAGCAAAGATCGCACCATTTGGCATAGTTTGTTGCATCGCAGTTTATTATCGACTAAAAATACTTGTATCGAAGAACCTTCTCTGCAATGGTCTGCCCTCGGTATGGTCTTTGCATTTGCCTTGGTGCACTTCCCTTAGCATCCGTCGAGCTTTGTGTTCGTTCACATATCTAAGAAAGGGGATTGATAATCCTCTACGGTAGACTATTCCATCCTGCATCATGAACGTGGAGCCTTTCGAAGATGCTTTTTCCATTGATTCCAGTCGGTTAGAAGGGTTACTGTAAGGAAGTAGGCCTCGATTGGCGTCATCTATGATTCTGGTTCAGCAGTGGTCTTGAGAATCCAGTCGACGTCCATTTCGTCTTTACTCGGGCCAGTCAGAGTCTCAACCAAGACTAGTCCCAATGATCGAGCTTCTTCGGAACTTGCGATCTTAGCTAAGTAGTCAGATTTGGTGTTCTGGTCCCTCAGAATACGAGTTATGGTATAACGTTCAATGTCACTAAGCAACTCTTGTACTTTAGATAGATACAGTGCAAGGTTCTCCCCTCAGGCCTGTTACTCGCCTTTTAATTGGAAAACAACTGGTTGGGAGTCACTGTAGATGTGGATGGACTTTATCTCGAGCTCTTTCACAACTTTCATCCCTACTATTAATGTTTCATATTCTTCTTCATTATTTGTTGCAGGAAATTCCAAGCATAAGGTGTAGCAAATGGCTCGTCCTTCAAGAGTTTCAAGCACTACTCCCTCCCCAAACAGGCGTTGTTAGATGCCATCAACAAAGAGTTTCCATTGCGTCTTCACTTCCGATGGTGTTTCTTGTTCGCCATCCCTTATGGTAAACTCAGTGATAAAATCTTTCGATGCTTGCCCATTGGTGTGGTAAGTGATATCGTATTGGCTCGATTCGATGTTCCACTTGAGAAGTCACCCAGAAGTTTCAAATTGGTACAGTACTTGCTTCTAAAGCTAATCAGTCAGTATTTTGACTAGATGCACTTGGAAATATGGTTGTAGCTTCCTAGATGCGATTAGGAAGAAATATGCTAGCTTTTCCTGCTTTGGGAATTTTTCTCAGTTCTGGTAAATAGCTTGCTAATGTAGTATATGAGTCATTTGATTTTCGCTTCTTCACGTACATGGGCGGTGCTCAATGCATGAGGCGAGGTTGCTAAGTAAATGAATAGTTTCTCTCCATCTATTGGCTTTGACAAGATTAACAGGGTTTCCATGTGTCGCAACAATTCTTCAAATGCAGTTTGACATGCTGCACTACAATAAAAGTTTTTCTTCCTTTTCTTTAATGCATTAAAGAATGGTATGCACTTGTTGGTGGCTTTCAAGATGAACCGGCTTAAAGCTGCAACCTTCCCATTCAAGCTTTGTATAATGCCTTCTTGTTCTTCGGGGCTTGGACTTCTCGCAGGGCCGTTTTCTGCTTTGAATTTGCTTCGATGCCCCTTACACTTACGATGAATCCTAAGAACTTTTCGGAGTCTACTCTGAAGTGACATTTTAGCGAATTGAGTTTGATTCCATACTTTCGGATTATTTCAATCATTTCAGCGAGATTATCCAAGTGGTCGACGGCTACTCGTGATTTGACCAACTTGTCATCTATGTAAACCTCCATGTTTTTCCCTATTTGGTGCTTGAATATGGTATTTACCAACATTTGATAAGTTGCGTCAGTGGTCTTTAAACCGAATGGCATTACCCTATAGCAGTATAGTCATAGATCGGTGATGAAGCTGGTGTTTTCTTGATCAGGTTTAACCATCGTGATATTGTTATACCCGGAATATGCATCCATGAATGATAGCATTTCATGCCTTACCATTTCGTCTGCAAGCTAGTCTATTATGGGTAGAGGGAAGCTTTCCTTCAGGCAAGCTATGTTTATGTCCGAGTAATTGATACAAGTTCGCCACTTTCTATTGGACTTATTGACTAAGATTAGATACCCATTCAGGATAAGTTGCATCATGGATAAAACCATTGGCCATTAACTTGTCCACCTCTTCTCTTAAAGCCTTCAACTGTTCAAGGCCTAGGGATGTGCCTCTTTTGCTTTACTAGTGTGAACTTAGGTTCAATGTTGAGTGCGTGGCATGCGATTTCTAGTACCCCACACATGTCAGAGTGTGTCCAAGCGAACACATCCAAGTTGGCATATAGAAATTTCGTAAGTTCCAATCGCATCTTGTTTTTAAGGTGTGGTCCAATTTTCAAGACTCCGGTTGGGTCATCCATATCGACTAGGACAGTCACCGTGAATTTTGCCGATGCTGTGCGATCCTCCGCTGAACTTTTTTTTCTAGGGTCCAAGGCCTTGTGAATCGACTATGGTCCCCGAGCCATGGGTGGCTCAGTAGTTGCTATTCATAAGGTTCACGAGTATAGAGAGTTCTCCCCACATCCTTCCTCTTTTCCCTTCTTCTAGATTCACATATCTTTACAATGTAACATTCTCTAGCGGTGCATTTGATCTCCTTTGGCCATCCTGATTCCATTTGCAGTTGAGAACTTTATGGTATGGCACTATTGGGCCACAGTGACTCTAAAATTAGCTAAGGCAGGTCATCCTAAGAAGGCGTTATATGTGGAAATTTCATCCAAAATTACAAAGGTTGGAATGAAGGTAATTCATCGATCACCCACTCCAAGCTCCATTGGAAGGTTAATTGTCCCTACAGGTTGTTTGGGTTTGCATGTAAACCCATGGATTTCGTTTCGCATGCAAACATGCTTTTCATGCCAATCTTCATTTGGTCAAAGGTACGTTTGAAAAGTATATTGACAGAACTATCGCTTCGACCAATACTCGTCGGACCACAACGGGTTCGATTCCTACTGTCACCACCATCGAATCGAGGGTTGGAGCTTCGATCCCTTCGTTATCTTGGTTTCTCAATAAAATACATCATTCAAAGTTTTCTGTTGCTTGGTTAGAGCGCCATCTTTTATTGTGAGACATGATTCCTTAGGAGTATGCTTTAACGAATTTGCATACCGATGCATCTCTTCCCAACTTCTCTATGCAGGATATGGGCCTCCAGATATCGTCTCTATGATGAGTCTCTAGTCAGTTTGCTTTGATCCCTCTTCACTGGTTTCTTTGATTCCTGGGGGCTTGTGGAGCCATGGGGTGGTATTGCTAGAGCTTGTTCTCCTAAATTAGCTCTTAAATCAAGTTCTTTAGGTGGTGACATTCGCCTATGTTGTGACCATGCGTCTCGTGGAAGCGGCAGAACTTCCCTGAGCACTTTTGTTGCTCGGTTGCTTACTTCTTAAGGGTTTTTTTTTATATTCCTCATTCCATTGTGTCGCAAGATAAAAAAATTTCGGAGTTTCTTTGAGAGGGGTGTAATCCTTAGGAAGCCTTCAAGGTGTTTATTGTTTCCATTTTTCTTATTGGAATTCTGATTCTTCCTTTTCGGATTTCCATCTTTCCTTGTGATTTCTTCAGTAGTTCCAAAAGCATATGTATTTTGGTTCATCGCCACGTCACTCTGTCTAATTTTCAACTACTGCATGCTAGTTGACTTCCTTCCTAGCTACAGTATCTCCTCCAATCTTAAGTATTGACTTGCTTTGCGATTAAATTCCTTCATTGTAGTGGGTTGCTTCATATTGATCCACTTTTCAAACACAGTTTCAGGATGAATGGCTCGGACCAAAACCATGAAAACCATGTCCTCATTTAGGTTGCTGACTTCTGTAACTGCTGTATTGAACCGGTTCATGAAGGACTTCAGTGATTCGTTTCGTCCCTAGAATAATCTAGACAGGGACATCACATCTTTAGGTTGCATGGTAGGAGCCTGAATTGATTGAGGAATCTTATGTCTAGTTGATCGAAAGTGGAGATAGATCTCGGTGGAAGCCTAGTGAACCACATGAAAGTGACTCTTTCCAAGAAAACAGGAAAACATCTACACCAAATAGCTTATGAAGCGTTTGCTCCGTCCATGTACCAACTATACTTTTACAAATGGGGTTAGGGTCCTTCGTCCTTTCATAGGTTGGGATAGTTGGCATCGTGAATTTTTCCAGATATCGCTTATTCAATATCTGGTTAGTGAAAGGAGTCTAACCTGGTGCGGATCCCCACTCATCATCTCTTCTATTTTTATTTTCATCAATCAATCGCTTAACCATATCCACGATAAATGCCTTTGATGCCAGTAATCCTGGGGACTATTGTTAATCATTACACCAAGTGTTTGACTTTGCAAACTGTCTTGGCGAGTAGGTTGAAGACTAGGCTCTTCTCTTTTTGGGAGAACCACTCCCTCGGGACTCCATTAGCTTACAGTTGATCTGACTGTGGTGGTTTTGACATTTCCAACATTATCGAATGCATTTGCATTCTCTTCCAGCCTATCATCATTAAACTATTCTCTATCCCCAGAGTCAGAGTAGTCCATGACTATATCCTCTTATGGGTTTTCACCAATTGGTCCAAGTTCAGAGTTGGTTGCCTTATGGTGAGTGGAGTACTTGTGTTTCCTTCTACAATGGTTCCCATAGTTCCTGCTGTCACCCTTTTCTACGGCTGCTTCCCGTTTCTCCTATTTAACCCAGAAATAGAAGAATACTCTTGCCCTATGGAAGCTATGGGGTTCAACTATGGTTCTTGAAGCAGGGTTTGATTGTAAGGTTAAGAGAGCATTGAGCTTATCCATTAGAAACTTCTGGCTGTTTTCCATTTTTTGGTTGATTTAATCAACCATTTTTTAACTCATCCCTTGTAACAACTTCATGTTGACTGGAGGATGCTAGCACCTGATCTCCTAAGTTAGTGCCAATTACTTCAGTTTGCTGATGGTTCATGTTATCCCCAGCTACCACTTCACTTATGGACTTTCCAGAGGCAGTTTTCTTTCTTCCTAGAGCCATTGTTTCAAAGCAACGTGATTAAGGATCTACTTTTGAAACAAACTGATCCAAAGTAGATAGCTAGATCTAAGCGTGAGTTGGATTCCTGATGAAAGCACCAGAATGTTAACCCAAAAAAAGATCAGCACCCTAATTTGAGTGAGAAAGCACCAGCCTCATTTTTACAGAGCAATAATATAGAGAATAAATGTAACAAAAAGAAATAGAAAGAATGTGCTCGGTTATTAACGAAGCCTATGTCCACTAATAGTTTTTATTATTAACTAATTGCTGTTACAAGTTGTATTTGATTACAAATCTCTTGAATATCCTTAGCTCGATTGAATTTTCAAGGGTGGAATCCACTAGAGAATCACGGTGAATTCCTTTGAAGACCGTTGTGACGAAGGTGAGGAGTGAAGAAAGCTTCCAGCAGAGTTTCAACAACCAGTCTAGAGGGATCTCGTTTATGTTACGGATAAGAGTGTACTTATAGAGATTGGAGAGCTTCTGGGCTAGGTTTGTTCGTCAACTACTCAATCACAGGAAGGTCCACTGGAGCTTGCCTGGCGACCCGAGCCAAAACCATGGATCACTAACGATCCGTAGTATTTGCCCGGGTGCGAGCCAGCTCCTTAGTTTTTACCCTTTTCTTTGTTTTGTATGAATCGCAGTGACCCCATGTCGATGTGTGGATACTGGCGATCCATAGGGTATGGATCGCTATTGATCCATGCACTTAACCTGTTTCTGGACTTTCATGTCTGGAGCATCTTTGTCATCTTGTGTTGATGTTGCTATGTGATTTTGTTGCGCGTCACCTTGTTCTGATGATCGTTTACTTGTTGGTTGTATTTAGTCGTTGATTGGATGAAGCAAATGTTTGTCTCTTGATTTAACTAACTCGGAATCTCGTTAAACTCAGTCATTGCTTCTGTAATATGGAGTGAATCACGATGCAAGAGGCTCTACAAACTCATGAGTTAAACCCATGGATCACTAGCGACCATGTGTCATGGATTGCTAGCGATCCGTGTCTTTAGTGAGTTTTCCCATTCCATTTTCTTAGCCTTCTTTGGTTCGCTAATCTAGTCCTTTTGGTGACTTCTGGGCTATTCTAACTCGGCCAAGTTGCTACATCTTTTCTTGGATTCTGTTGGATTAAAAACCCGGATAAGTAGTCGAATGAAATATTAAAGATAACCCATCTTAATTTAGAAAGGAGTGATTGGACCTCAACACTATTTATATTAACTGGTAATAAATGGCAACTTGTAGTAAAATTTCCTTTTGGAGTTCTTGAATTATCGTCACCAATTGTCTTCCATAGTTATTGGAAAAGTGGATGATGTGGTATAAGATATATTCCCATTATTCCTACGTAAACTTTGTAAATAGGATTAAAATCACTTGATATATGTTAGGAAGCAAAATAAACAAGGAAATTTTATAGGATCATTTAACTAGCGATAGGCCATAGGTAAAACTGGAAGCTAATAAGGAAATTAGGTTAGCAGTCTAAAGTAATTAAATGTTTCAATCTCAAAACTTTAGATTTCGGGAAACATAAGTGATTTAGGTCACAAAATGCCACCATGCAAGAAAAGGGAAAATGTATAAGAATGAAAATGGAATTTCCTATTGACCAAAGATTAAGAAGAAGGTAGAAAAAATTTATGTTAGAAGCAGTGGAAGCATAATACTCCAACATAGCTTTATGGAATCGTGCTTCGAATCATTAGTGATAACTACTCTCGAGTTTATTAGAAAATTTACACGGTTTGCTAGTAGCTTTAGGAACTTTGTTGAATCAAAGCATCGCTTATTGATTGAAGATAGATGGACAAACTGAATTAGTAGATGGGAACTCGGAGAATTTGTTGAGAGCTTGCATCTCGGACTTTAGAGGACCTTAGTAGTAATGCTTACCTTAGTAGAATTCATGTAGGATTGTACCCATTAATGAACGATTGATATAACACCCTTAAAGCATTTATTTTTATAGGAAGCCATGCAAACCGCCAAATAATGGACGGAAAACCACCAACAAATTCTACTCGGACCAGATTAGTATCATGAGGTTTTGAAAAGTCAGAATTAATTAGATATCATACGATTTGGGTAGTTAGAAAGTAGGCATCAAATTTATTTGCCATTTCCCAATATACGGAAAACCAAGAAAACTTTTATGTTGGTTGGATTCCATGACGTTTTTACTTTTTAGGAAACACCACCATAGTATAGCAATTGTTGTAGAGCCTAATAATTGGTGGATTTCTAAGACGGAGCCAATAGCGTCCCCTGCCACTTTATGCATCGAAAAGCATGAATGTCGGAGGCTCTGCAACAAAGAATTAGATTGGTTTGAGTAAAATGGTGAGAAAATCAGATGGGAGGCATGAGGACTCTTCATCCTAAAGCATTCTCTGGAAAATTTTATCTTCAAAATTAGGATTTTGGTTGCATCGTGGTTACTAAATTAGATGGTAGGAGATGGTTGCTATATTTTTTTCATATCCACTTTACACTCATATATAAATTTTTATGCATGTTTAGGGTATTTGCATACATAATTTTGTGACACGATTGCACACTCACGTTAGGATTGACTAGGATTGAGCTCATTTTAGTATCTCTGCAGTACATATAACATTGCACAATTAGTTGAGCGGATGGTTGTGTAGATAACTTGGATGTATAACATGGATATTATTGCACGTTACGTTGTTCGGTCCTTGAAAGATTCGGGACGAAATCCTTTTTAATGGGAGAAGAATGTAGCATCCGTAAAGTGAACTATAAATAAATGAAGTAAATTAAATTAAATGTGATATGGTGGAAAATGGAAATTTTATAAAAGTTGGAATTTGACCATGAAAGCTATTTCTTTTCGTTCGTGGCAAAATTATCAATAATTTTCATATATAATATGCCGAAAAAGGAGCTCGAACGAAGAAATTATGACGTTTCAAATTTTTAGATTTAAATTAATTTTTTTAATAGGATTCTAATAATTAATCAATTCCTTAATTTAGAATTTGAAGTTAATTGTGATTAGACTTGGGGTTTAAGCAACTTTAAAAATTAGCAATTAAAGTTAAAATTAATTAGGGTATGAAATCAATAAATAATCAAGCAATGGTAAAATATAATAAATACCTTCCTAAAATAAGGGAAGAATTCGACCCAGCACTTCAAGGGGTCGACCATAGGGGTTGACCGCTTGAATCATGGGGTTCGACCACTTCCTTGTGTGAAGCCTATTTTGATAAGTTGTATGCTACAGATTTATCTGTTTCTAATCTATTCTCATTCAACGGTCATGGTGCATTTCCACCACTATAAATTAGACCCTAGACCTTTCACTTTTATCCACAAATATTTTGGGAACAATAGTGAAACTCTGCCATTTTTATCTCTCTAAAATAAATTTAGAAACTCCATAGAGAATTCAGGTAAGAATCCAATTTATTTTCTATTTAGTTTTTCTTCCTCCAACATATTCTTATTCTATTCACCTCAAACTATTCTAAATCTAATCAATATATATACCTCTTACCTAATGTGTGTATGTGTATCAAAAGAGAGAGATTATGAGACATGCAAATCCAAGAAAGGCGAAGTTACAGCTATTCGGAGAGTGAAAACCTTAGTATTTCTTTTCAGTAGTTGTTTAATATGTTTCTTTTTGGATTTGGATATGCCTTAAAGATTTTGGGATTTCAAATATATGATAGATAAAATTGCCCAAAACTCCTTTTTATTTCGATATGTCAATTCTATGTTGAGGTTTCCAATTATTTGCATTAATTTAATGGAATTTGTTTCATTTATGCAATCTTTAATAATTTCATAGTTTATTCCACTTCTCCATCTTCTTTGGATTAAATTATGATCCTTCAATAAATATGGGGTTTAGATTTCGAATTCTCTTCATAGTTTCCACCACTTATTCTTATCTATTTTCTTTGTAAAAGGAGGAGTTGAATATAATATGATATTTAGATCGCAATTCTTATTGTTTAAGATATTCCATTGAACTGGTGTAATAAATTGATTTTCCATTTTATTTACAAGTATGTTATTGCAGTTTTGGTTATGAATATTTATTCCCTGTTTTGGACATTAGAATCCCATGAAATCTTAGGAATTTGAAGAAAATGATTTTTAATAATAATTTTTTATGGTATTGACATTTAACGCAAGTTAGAGCGTAAAATCCGTGCATTTATTAATTATTAGGTGCGAATATTTATCTATCTCTATGTGCATAATTTAGCGTATTATTATTACGTATACAACGTAGTTAATTAGGCATTTATTTACATGTGTTTCTCCAATTAGGAAGGTAATTGATTTTGAAGTGAAAATAAGAGGAAACTCTTATATAGCCTAATTATTATTTTAAGGCATAATAAGGAGGATTCCTTATAAGGCATTATTTATGAAACGATGAGGTGAATGTGTGTGTATGTATTTACATATGTATGTATATGTGTGTATGTACAAACACACACACACACACATATATATATGGATAGTAAGTAATTTATAGCTAAGTCATTGGGATTCGAGGTCAATAGAGTTATAACACGGATATACACCCTTCACATTGAGGCTACCAGCAACTGTGTACACTTTTATTGATGTGAGACATCCTTGTGATAAATATTAGTAATGATGCGATGTTAGTTCCAAATTCTATAGAGGAAATTTTCCTAGCTAATCTGCAACTAGTTCCTACGAATAACGAACTAATATGAGACGTCATTATGAGTATGGACCATAAGACAAAGGGCTTGCTTTAGGGTTTTGAGGTAGTAAGTGGTTAGGCCCGCATCTTTTCCCTAGATGAAGTATTAAATGGGAAAGGGGTTATGTTTGGTGGTATCTCTACAGCGATCCACTTCTGGAAATGGTCTTAAATGATAGGGTCTGGTTTAATTAAGGTCATAAATGACCGAAGTGTACCTATTTTACACTTGGAAGTTTTAAGTGGCGTATGAGACTCATATGATGTCAGCTAGATAGTACCATTGAGGAGCAAGCTTATGGAAATAGGTCCTTAATAATGAGATCTGCCTTAATTAAGGTCTTAAATGACCAAAGTCTACCTATTCTCCACTGGGAGTATTTAAGTGGCTTGGGTACCATCTCCCACATTATTAGCTATTTATGATGTATGATTGAGATATGAGATTCTAGAAATCTACTTCTAAAATGAAAGGTACTAAGTGGTTGGAAACACCTCCTTTTCTTGTAAAGAAGAGTTAAATGATTTTAACGGTTTTATGTTCACAGACATATACTTATTTTGAAATATACCGCTCAAGTACTGAAAAGATAAGACTCGAGGTTTTTATTCACCAAACACTTGTTGTTCTGACTCCCTCTTCATTAAAACACAAGTTAAGGATAGAGTGATGGCGAAGACGATGTTTAGAGATAGAGAAGTTAGCTTGTGGTAGTATTTATTATTATTACTTGCTTTTATGTGCACCCGTGTTTTTCGACAATTGTTGTAAAAAATTATGTTGCGGTTTATATGGAATTGTGTATTATGACATGTTTGTGGTTTTGAAATAAATAGGTACACTTTGCTATTATATTTTATTCCATCTACTATGAGTTCTGAAAGTTTAGTTATGGCTCTATATTGGTATTTTCTTAGTTCTACCGACAACTTACCTTTGAATGGATTTAAGTTTTGGTTGATTTTTTCTAGATCGAAATTTAGGCATATTTCGAGGTGGGTTGTTACAACTATTTCTTCATCATATAAAAGTTTGTCCTTATAATCCTTTTAATTAATTTAATAAAACTCTCATAAATCATTAATCTATCCAAATAATAAATCTGCAAATCATATCTTCGTAAAAACAATCAAACTAATTTGGATACTACCCATAGCTAAAGTCAGAACAAGAAATTAAGATGGAATGTTTATTATTCACCTTAAAATCAAATGTTGGAGTTGAAATTTGATGTTGCTTTAGTTTCTCCTAATCCCTTCCTTGAATTCCAATTTTGATTTCGTGACTTCTCCCTTAAGAATATCCAGCCTTTTCTTGCTTTTCTTTAGTGATTTATGTTTTATGAAAATGAGAATGATACGAGGAGGAGAGGGTTTAAGGAGTGAAAAATAGATCTACTTATTTTGCCCCTCTCATATATTCTCTTATGTAATAAGTTCTTAAAGCAATCTCCTTAATTAATAAGGCAAGACCTTAAAATGTTCAAATTTCATTCTCCTTAACTATTTACATTATTCTATTTAATCTATCCAATTAAATATCTTTAATAATGTTAAACCATCATAACAGCTCAGGATAAGAATCCCAAATCATATCCTCTGTTTCCAAAGTACAATCTTTCTCATTGTCACCCCATTAGATTTTTACTAACTTGGCCGTCTTGTTCCTTAATCTCTTCTCATCTCTTGCTACAATTCTAACTGATTGTCTTACAAAAGTCAAGTTCGGTTCTAATACTAAATATTCCAATGTAGTCAGAGCAAAAGTAGTCTCTGGAACATGCACACACTTCCTAAGATGAGAAACATAAAACACATAATGGACACCTGCCAAACTACTCGGTAACTCTACTCGGTATGCAATTTTTTCAATCCTCTCTATAATATGGAATGATCCAACATATCTCGATGCCAGTTTCGCCAACTTTAAAATTATACTACAACCTCATCGGTGATACCTTAATGAAAACACGATCTCCAACTGAGAACCCAAGACTTTTATGCCATTTATCTATGCAGCTTTTATGCCTAGACTAAGTTTCTCTCATCTTACCTCGAATTAACTCAATCTTCTCTGTGGAATCTCTTACCATATTTGGATCAAGGACCAATCTATTTCCGGCCTCTAACCAACATGTGGGTGATTTTCACGACCTTCCATACAACACTTCGAATGGTGTCATCCCTATACTAGTCTGATAATTGATATTATAGGAAAACTTAACCAAGTGCGAATGGTTTTCCCTTGACCCACCAAAATCTTATACATAAGCTCTCAATAAATGTTCAAGTACCATGTTGACTCTCTCTATCTGTCCATTTGTCTACGGGTGATAAGTGGTACTCACCTTAAGCTTGGTACCTGATACCTCCTGTAGAATCTTCCAAAATTCACCAGTGAACAAAGCTTCTCTATCATTGACTATACTACTAGGAATCTCATGTAGTCTAACAATATTCTTCATAAACAACTTAACCAATATAGGTGCCATCCTGGTTGACTTAATAGGAATAGAATGTGCATTCTTGGTCAGTCAATCCACTATTACCCTTATACTTTCATTTTCCTTATTTGATCTTAGCAGTCCGTCAATAAAATCCATGAAAATTGGATCTCGTTTCCAAACTAATATATCTAAAGGTTGAAGCAATCCACTGGGCTTATGATGTTCGACTTTCACTTGCTGGAAATTTGCACTTTGCTTCACATGTAAGTTTACATCCGTCTTCATGTCTTTCTAGAAGAAATTTCTCTTCATATCTCGATACATCTTGGTTCCCTCAGGATGAACTGTAAACTTCGATCAATTACACTCCCTAAGGACTTCCCTTCTTAGGTTTCCAACATCTGGAGCACACAATAGTCCCTTCTTCCTTAACCATCCTCTCTGGTCAAGGCTAAAACCTTTTAAATCATCGATCTTGGTTCCACTTTCCAATCTTCTAATCCATTCTGCTAACGCCAGTCATCTCTCTACTTAGAAGCAATCATTTCGATCAACAATGGTCGAACTTCGAAGCAAGCGTACATTACTTTGACTTGAACTAGAAGTCGATCTTAACTGCACACTACAAGTAGTCAGCGCCTCTAAATCGTTCCAATCAGCCAACATAGCTAACACCACATTATGATGTTTCATACTAAGTGCATCTCCAACTTTATTTTCTTTCCCTGGTGTATATCAATACCAAAATCATAAGCTGCTAAAAACTCTAGCCACCTCTGCTGTCCCATATTCAAGTTCTTCGAGAGAATAAATACCTCAAAGAACTATGATCCGTATACAACTCAAATCTTTTGCCTATGAGGTAGTATCTCTAAACTTTCAATGCGAAAATTCTCATTACCAACTCCAAATCATGAATCAAATATCCAACTTCATGTGGTCAGAGCTATCAAAAAGCGTAGGTAATAACTTAACCCTTCTACATCAGCATAGCTTGTAATCCAGTTCCACATGCATTTGTATATACCACTAAATCCTATTTCTCATCTAGAACTACTAACACAGGATATTGGGCAACAAATGCTTCAACTTAAGGAATGCTTACTCTCACTTATCGGACCAAGTAAACTTCACGTCCTTTATGGTTACATTAGTCAGGGGTGCTACTATCCATGAGAAATCTTTGATAAATCTTCGATAATAGTTGGCTAATCAAGAAAACTCCTTATCTCAATCACCGTCTTGGGTCTTTTTCAACTGTGAATAGCTTCGATCTTAGCTGGATCCACTGTTGACCCTTTCACTAAAACTATATGACCAAGAAACTTCACTTTCTTCTTCCAAAAACGACAGTTAGAAAACTTTATTTTTAATTGTTGCTACCACGGCATCTTTAGCACTATTCTAAGATAAACATGATATCTTCCATCCTTAGAATATGTCATAATATCATCCATGAACACCAATACGAACATATCCAAAGCTCTTAAAAAATCCAGTTCATCAAATCCATAAAGAAAGCTAACACATTAGTCAATCCGAATATCATTACTAACCACTCGTATGAACCATACCTCGTCTGAAACACCGTCAAAGGAATATTCTCCTCTACTGCCTTAGTTGATGGAACCCGGTCGCCAAATTCAATTAGGAAAATATTATAACTCCGCTCAACTAATCAAATAAATCATCAATTCTCGGCAAAGGATATCGATTCTTTATGGTCTTATAGTTTAACATACGATAATCGATGCACAATCTCAAAGACCCATCCGGTTTCTTTACAAATGCTATGGCTGCTACCCATGGCGAACTGCTTGGTTTAATAAAACTCTTTCCTTCTAAGTCCACTAGCTTCATCTTTAACTCCTTTATCTTGGTACGTGTCATCCTGCTAGGTAGTCTTCATACTGTTTCAACTCCATGTACAAGATCTATATGAAACTCAATAGCTTGTTTCAGTGATAGTCCTATAACTGGATTGAAAACATCTACCGATTCCCTCGCAGCCAAAATCTGATTCACTTCATCTTCTACATCCATTGCTTCTAACAAAGTACAAATATCTACACTCGAGTTATCTACTGAGCATATATTCGATCGCTACTATCAGGGTGTTTAGCTGATATTTTCCTATCATGGAAAAATATCCTAGCATCGTATTTGCTCAACTAATTCATACCCATAATGATCCTAAAACCTATGAAATCAAATACATACAAACTACAGACAAAAGTATAACCTAGTAAACCAATTCTAGATAGTAACATCTCATCACTAGAGTTGCGTACCCTCCTATTGGATTAGCTATCCTTAAGGAAGTAACAAGGTATGATGGTTCTAAACATAACTTATCTATCAAACACTGAAATGTAAATGAATGTGATGCACTGGTATCAAACAGTTGCTTAATGCTATGCTACGAATCAAAAGTGCACCTTCCATCATGGACTTTCTCTTCTTATCTACTGTTGTCTTAGACGATGATGGTTCCAAAGCAAAGACCTTTCCTTTTTCCTACCTTGACTGCTTTTAGACATTTATTCTTATAATGCCCTTACATTGTCGTAATTAAAGCACTTCACATTTTGCTTCCCTACAACCACCTTACCATCACCAGTTCGACACCGTTAGCATAGTCCCCACTTCTGTCACAATTGTAACAAACTATATCGGCTTCTCCATTTTGGTAGCTCCACCTTTCTGAGCTTCCTTCTTCTTAAAGAAATTCCTCTACTTATATTGTGAATTCTAATTCTCCACCGACTTCTCTTTCTCAAAGGTCGAAAGTATTTCTTCATTCCTGATTTCCATCTTCACTTCTACATTCGATAAATCCCTGAGATATGGAACAGTTGCCCTAGAAATCTCCGACCTCAACCTCTGAATAAACTTATTGTTCCTCTTGATCACAGTGCCAACAGCAGTATATCCATGTCTGGATAGCTCACCAAATTTAACAGAGTGTTCCAACACTAACATTTCTCCCTACTCTAATTCCATGAACTTCCTAAGCAAGGCTGATTTGGCTACTTCGGACAAAAACCTTTCCTCCAATCTCCTTCGAAATTCTACCCAATTCAATTCCTCTTCAGGTACCCCTATGGTCACTCTGTTCCAGTAGAACAAAGCATCTCCTTGCAACAGTCTCAAAGCCAATCTCATTTTTTGCTCATCATTCATATCCAAATCAGAAAAAATCCTTTCATAATGTAACAACCAGTTCCCACCTTCTATTGCATCCACTATAACAGCCCATCTTGGAACAGGTCTGAATTTCGATCCAGAAAAGGCCCATCAAAACTTAGATCCATCCTAAGGCAAACTGTTAGTAGTAAAAAGAAATAACATTATAGAGCCATAATTATACTTTCCAAACTCATAGCGATGGAACAAAATATAATAGAAAAGTGCACCCATATTTTCCAAAATCTTAAAAATGTAATAACACAAAATTCCATAAAAACTATAATATAAAATCCATTACAACGATTTTTAAATCCATGGGTACATATGAACGCAAGTTATAATAAACACCGCCACTAATCAAGCTTCTCCCTCTTTAAGCATCATCGCCGCCATCACTCCATCCTTAAACTATGTTGTAACGAGGAGTGAGTTAGAACAACACGTGTCTGCTGAAATAAAAACCTCAAGTCTTACCATTTCACTGCTAGGGCAGTATATTTCAAAATAAAAATATGTCTATGAACATAAACCATTAAAGTCATGTAATACTTCTTTAGAAGGAAAGGAGATGGGTCCAACCACTTAATACCTTCCATTCCAGAAGTAGGTTTCTAGAATCTCATATCCCAATCATATGTCATAAAGAGCTAATAATGTGAGAGACGGTAACCAAGCCACTTAATACTTCCAAGTGGAAAATAGACAGATAATGGTCATTTAAAGCCTTAATTAAGGCAGACCGCATCGTTCAAGACTTATTTCCGAAAGCATGTTCCTCGATGGTACTATTTGCTAACATCATATGGAATCTCATATGCCAAATAATACTTCCAAGTGGAAAATATGCAGACTCTGGTCATTTAAGACCTTAAATAAGGAAGACCCCATCATTTAAGGCCTATTTCCTGAAGTAAACCCCTATAGAGATAACATCTAACGTAACTCCTTGGTCGTTTAATACTTCATTTAGGGAAAATGTGGTTCCAACCACTTAATACCTCAAAACCTAATAGTATGCCCTTTGTCTTATGACCCATACTCATAATGACATCACACATTAGCATACTATTCATAGGAACTGGTAGCAGATTAGCTAAGCAGATTTCCCCTACAAGATTTGGAATTAACCTCACATCATTATAATTATTTATTATAAGGATATCTCACAAAGTGTACATAACTGCTGGTAGCCTCAAAGTGAAGGTCAGACTTCCGTCATGTAACTCTATTTACCTCGCACCCCGATGGCATTGCCATGAATTATTTACTGTATATATATATAAACACACACACATACACATCTCAGTGTTTCATAAATAAAGCCTTATAAGGAATCTTCTTTATTACACTTTAAAATAATAGTTAGGCTATATAAGAGCTTCCTCTTATTTTCGCCTCAAAATTAGTTAACATCCTAACAGGGGAAATAAATGTAAATAAATGCATACCCAACTACGCCATATATGCAACAATTGTATGCTAATTATGTAAATTGAGACATTGCACCTAATAGGTTCTGAACACATGGATTTTACGCTCTAAACTAGCGTTAAATGTCAATTTCTTAACCATTTAGTATTACAGGTCCTTTTTCTTCAATTTTCCAAGATTCATGCAATTCTAATGTCCAAAATAGGGAATAAATATTTGTAACCAAAACTGCAATAACAGACTCGTAAACAATATAGAAACTCAATTTATTACACTAGTTGGATGGAATATCTTAAACAATAAGAATTTCAATCTAAACCCCGTATTCTATTCGACAACTCTTTTTACGAGGAATTAGATAAGAATAAGTGGTGTAAACTACGAATAGAGTTCGAGATCTAAACCCCTGTTTTATTGAAGGATCATACTTTAACCCAAAGAAGAAGGAGAAGTGGAATAGACAATGAAATTATCAAAAGCGAAACAAATCCCATTAAATTATTAAATAATTGGGGGAGAAGTGGAATAGACAATGAAATTATCAAAAGCGAAACAAATCCCATTAAATTATTAAATAATTGGGAATCGCAGTATTGAATTGATATATCAATATAAAAATGAATTTTGGAGAATATTATCCATCATATTTTCAAAACCCAAAATCCGTAAGGCGTATTTAAATCCAAAAAGAAATACATTAAACAATTGATGAAAAGAAATACTAAGGTTTCCACTCACAGATTAGCCTTCCCTCTACAAATGGGCTTGTAGCCTTTTTATCTCTCTTAGAATCTCTCACTTTTGATACACATACACACACACACATAATAAGGAAGAGATATTCATATTCATTAGAGTCAAAATAATTGGAGAAGAATAGGATAAGATTAGATTAAAGGAGGAAGAAATAAATAGAAAATAAGTTGAATCCATATCAGAATTCTCTAAGGAGTTTCTTAATCTCATTAAAGAGATAGCAATGGCATAATTTCACCGTATTCTCCAAAATAATATGAGTAAAAGTGGAGAGGATAAGATTCTATTTATAGGAGTTGAAATGCACCAAAACAGTAAGGTGGAAATAGGTAGGAAACAAGTAAATCTGGAGTGAAAAGCTGAATAAAATACAACTTAAAACCCTAGCCGTCACTGGCAACTGCTGTTGCTAGTGGTCGACCGCCCTTTGACGACTGATCGACCTCTATGCCCAACCGGTTGACTATTCAAGTTGACCGCTCCTTTTATTCAAGGGATGTTTATTTATTTCAATTGCCCAATTATTTTATTCCCTAACTAGGGCTATTATGGTAACGGTAAATTTACCATTACCATACAATAGTCAATCGGCTACGATTTTAAAGTAAAGTCGATATACCAGCATAATCGGTACGGTAACGGTAAATTTACAATTTTTTACCGTAAAACATCGGTAATATTTTTTCAAAACCAATAGGAACAGTAATTTACTAGTCCATTCATAATACATTGATACTTGTGTAAGGTGTTGTATTACGAGCATTTAGAAGCAAGAAAACGGTTCATTTTATTCTATAATTCAACTCAAATGATGATAAATACACTTCTTTTCTGTGTCCTTTATTAAGTGACCCAATGAGATATATAATGAAGCATCATTCAGTGTAAAAATATATCGACTTATTATTTATCTAGATAAATGGTAATTTACCATTATCAATGTAATGGTTCCTAGTTTATTGGTATACCGGTTAATCGATAGTGGTAACGGTAAATAATTTTAGTTTCTCAGTAAAACGGTACGGTAACGGTATTTACAAAATGGTAATTGTAACCATTACCATAATAGCCCTACTGTAACAACCCAGAATTTTTAGTAATTTAAATTTGAGTATTTAATTAATTTTAAATATTAATAAGTGAATTTTTGGAGTCGAATAAATTTTATTTTGAATTTTGGATTTAATTTTGCAATTAAATCGATTTATTTAATAGTGAAATTCCACAAATAATTAGATATTGGGTTAAATATGATTGAAAATGGTTTGGAAAATTTTGTTTTATCATATTAAGGTTATAGAAATATTTTGGAACTTGTAAAACTGAATTTGGAGTTAATTTGTAAAAATTGAATATTTTAATATTTAATTATCGACTGAAAAATAGCCAATTTTTGAACAGTCTCGGAATTGAACGAAACGAGTTCCATTGGATCCGTAATAGTTAGTTATTATCGGATCTCAATTTTCATAGCAATCAGAGTTGTCGTTTGACCGTGGCAGCTCGAAACGCATCGATATCGTTTTAATTTTAATTCGGCGAGTTAAAATAGCCATTTTTCAAACGGTCTCGGATTTCGACGAAACCAGTTTCATCGGATCCGTAATGTGATATTATTGTAAGATTTCAAATTTTAAGTCGTTTGGATTTATCGTTTGTCCGGTACAAGCCAAAACGCCTAGAAATCGCTTAAATCGGTTTAAATTTAAATCGACTGTTTATAGTCGTATCTCACACATACTTCCGAATTAGCTTACGAAACCTGTTCCATTGCGTCCGGAACGCGGAAAAACTTTAGAATCGCCTGTCGGAACGTAAGGATTGGAGTTCGTTTGCATAAGTTATTGAAAAGGAGAATTTTATTATTAAAATAATATTTATAACATATACATTCATTTATATCTTCACTAAACCCTATATGCTCAAGCTAGCCGCCAGTTTATGGTTAATGGCCGAAAAGCAACGATCTTCTTCCTCATTTATCTTCTAATCCGTGCAACGATTCGCGAAACCTTCAACTAGTAAATTGTAGAGCACTCTGAGATCTCGGAATCCAACGGTTATGATCGTTTAACTCGAAGCGGATTGGCGGCAAATCGAGCTGGAAGCACGAAAGTTGCGCACGCAATTCCATGCGCTGGGGTTGACCGAGTTGACTGCTCTTCTGGCCGTGTGTAGCATATGTGATGAGCTTCGATATGGTGCCGATATGATGGGGTTTCGTCGATGTTTGTGGTGTGCGTGATTTAGGGTTTCTTGATGATATGGGTTACGTGCGTTCGAAAATTGCTACCTGGAGGTGGAATCGCGTTTCAAACGGGAGGAACAAAGGTGGGGGGGCCCGCGCGTGTGGGGGGAGGTGAGATGAATATTTTTTTCTTTTTTTTAGTTTAAGTTTAAATTTCAAATCGTGTAACTTCTAAAAGCCATAACTTGTTCATGCGAGGTCCGATTTAGACGAATCAAATTGCGTTGGAATCATATGGACGAGCACTTCGAAATGCAACTGGTTTAGAGTCAATTGGAGCCCATTTGAATTTCGGGTAAAATTAAACGTTCGTTTAATTTTATTCGAAACGAACGCCGAAACCGGAAATAAAATCAAGGTGAGAACTCCTCACTCAATCGAAAGGTTTTGTTTAAAATTTTAAATAGTTAATATTGATTGATAATTGTTGATTGATTGTGGTAGTAGATATAATAGGATATATATTATATATAGCAATATATATATATTGGCATATGTATATATTGAATTTGATTTCCCGCCTCGTATAGCGGATGAGACCCTATTGCGCCGCCTATTAAGCGGATATTTTATAAAATCCCATATACCGCGATATTCCACCTCGAAGTGGAATTGGTATTGTGCTAACGTCTGTGGATGCAGGGTAACAGGTTGGAGGGATCCAACTGGATTCCTCGCATATTTATTTGTTTATAAATATTATGTTGATTGTTGATAATCATATTGATATATGACACTTATTCCCGTGGTTGACCATCTGATGTTGTTGCATCATCGGATTCAAATTTTTAAAATTAAAATAACGGTTTTGAATTTAAAAAGGGGTTTTAAATCGATTTTTCAAAGAATATGGTTTATTAAAAATTTTGAATTGATTAAATTTTAAAATAAATAGATGGATAAAATTTTATGTTTTAAAAATTTATATTTTTATAAAATATAACTTAAAAGAAATTTTTAACAATAATAGGTTTTTATAAAATAGTTAAATTTGGTTTTTGGGAAGTTATTATTATTAATGGTTTATATAAAGGATTTTATAAATGGATGTTTTTAAATAAAAATTATTGAAGTTATAGGATAAATTTATAAAGTGTTAAGTTGATGTATAACATGAATTTCACTAGGATTTATAGATTAATAAATGTGAAATTTATAAAACGAACAGTTATTGGAAAAATTTAAGTTTATAAGTTATTAACTTATAGAAATGGATTTGGGCATTAAAAAGGGGAATTTTATAGAAATTGTTAATAAATGAAGATTTCATTAGTTGAAATTATTATAAGCCATAAAGAAATCTTGTAAGTGATAAGATTTTAAATTGGTGAAGTTCAAAAGAACGATTTGGGTAAATAGATAATATTATAAGTATTTAACTTATAATATTGATTTTAGTATATAATCGAGTTATGTAAATCGAATTGGACTAATAAAAGGAGATTTCTAAAACGAAGTTTCATAAATAGAAATGGGATGTATGGACATTGTTATAAATCCGAAAAATCAATTTAATTTGATAAATTGAATATGGAATTTGTTAAAGGGGTTGTATTCACTATTTTTGAACGGTGAATGTATTATTTTATTAAATGAACGTGTTTTTGGAAAAGAACGTTCTAAATGGAATTTAAAACTAATTAAAGACGTTTTAAGATATGTTAAGTATCGAAATCATAGATTTCAACATTGATTGTTGAAATAGACGATTTCGAGAAATAGAAGGGAATATTTTGAATAGTAGTGGATTTATGTATCCATTTTTTTATTTCAAATCCATATACTAGTGTTTTTGGGTTGTCGTAACGATGTTTTACGCAACATTCGTTTTTAACCCAAATAAATGTGAATAAAGGAATGTTTTCTTAAAGAGAATGGAATAAATACTTAACTGTGATTTAAGTATATGGAATATTTTCAAATCGTTGAAAATAAATAAATTTGTGAATTACTTATTTTTAAAATAAGCATGGGAATGGTTTTCTAATATGAAATGGAACGGTTTTTGTGAATTCACCTTTAAAGTAATTGAAAGCAAATAACTTGAAATCGATTTGGGAATCGTATGCTAGTAGATGCTTGGAATTTAAATCCACTTTGGAATTTTTATATATGAAGGGAAATTTGTTTAAAAATAAATGTTGATTTATTTTGAAATATGAAAATATAATTTACGAATTTGGAACGTAAGTTAAAATAAATCGGTAAAGATTTATTTGATGATTTGAAATTTGTTTTCAAAGGGTATAAAGGATGAAAAGTAATTTGAAATTAGTTTTCAAATGGTTAAGGTGATTTGAAATTAGTTTTCAAATGGTTAAGGTGATTTGAAATTGGTTTGCAAATGGTTAATGTAATTTGAAAATTGGTTTTCAAATGGTAAAGGTAAATTGAAAATTGGTTTTCAATTGGTTAAGTGTGGAAAATTATATCGTGAAGGTGTTTTGGTAAAGCAAATAAATTGGGCAATTATTTGGAAATTGTGTATATATATCTTGTAAAGATATTTTGGGACTTAATAATTTTGGAAAATTATTTGGAATCTGATGATGTGGCGCATCTTTATTGATAGTTAAATAACCGACTATCAATATTTACCTTTGGATGGTATTGATTGTGTTTGTTTGGAATTGAATGCACACTTATTTTTAAAAATAAGCGCTCGCTATTCGGTTTAGCCGGGAGAGGACCTTTGTGTCATATATCCCATTCCGAATATGCGATACGTCGTTTGGATTGCATTTGAAGACCGGTGTTGAAGACCGGGTATTTGTGAAAACGATAGGATGACCTATCGATTGTCTCCGCATCGTTAGCTACGATATGGAGATTTCCTTTGTGATGGGAAATTTTATCGGGATTGTGAATACCCGGATTGCAAGGGCTTCTTTGGAAGTGCCTTCGGTTCTGTTCGAACCCGGAACAGACTTGTATGGTTACATGTCTGACATTACATTTTGAGAGATAGAGCAGATTTCTTTCAAATACATTTCTGTTGGTGGTGGAGAATTTATTCTCTTAGCTTAACACCCTTCTCTGAGACGTACGAGCTCAGAGGTTATGTAGTTGAAGGTTATCAGCGATATTTCCCAATCTGGTAATGTGGCATGCTGAGTGCTGCTGTGTGATGATCATTGGTTGATCGTTTGGATATGATCATTTGTTTGATCATTTATCTTTGTGATTATTGCTTTGGTCATCTGTGGACCCAAAGCATGGCTTTGTTGCACAAAGCGTAGCTTTGTGGACGAGACTTCGTCAGGACCTCACTCCCCGGAAATGGTCGAAACAGGAATATGCGGCAAGGTTATGAGGGTCGCGCCCTTTAGGGTATGTCATTCCCTTCTGGAAAAGGGTGGTATCATGGTATGGAGCCCAGATATTTACTCATGTGGAAAACACTATATCTATTTCTGTGTGGTGTTGTTGGTATCGAGCGCTCGGATAAAGGTCCCAAAGGACCGGGGGATGACATATTCGTGTAGTAGTTACCTAGTTACAGAGGTAACCCGGCCTTGTGTTGGCAGAGATCTAACCGTAACGTTAGTTTCTCGGGACGTCCCGCCAGAGGCGATCCCATGTGGCAGTAGGAAGTTCCTTAGCCTGACCATTTGTTGGAAATCCATTCATCCAATACGTGCCTTGTACGGTTTTAGTTGTATTACCTGCCATTCACTTATGGTGGTCACCACTGTTTGGATGGTAGCTATAGTAGGCATAGTTCGGAATGTCTATGTTGGCTAGGATTTATATTCTACTTTCGAAATTGTTTTCTACACTATGCACTAGTAATAATATCAAAAATGATTTGATTTTCGCGTAGTAAGCATCTTTGACTATCATAAGGAGAAATCTCCTCCAATTCTGCGTTTGCATTGTGTGTGTGGCGGGAGGCCTTATGGTAGTTTCATTTTCCAAAAAGCATTGCGAATTTCAAAAATTGAAATTTTTCTTGTTGCTTTTTTTAAAGATAAACTGTTTTGAGTTCTCACACCAGTCCCATGACTGACCTGGAGTTTATTGTTCCTTTCCTAAACTCTGGGTGCCCACTATTTTCCACACGGGCAGTCTAGAGTTAGGTTATCAGGTTATTCTGGATTCGGGAGTTGCTGTGCAGATCTGGAGGTGAGCCAGATAGCGTAGTCTATTATCTATTGTATATATATCTTTTCTTTTTCCGCTGTTGTTGTTGTACACTCTGATTGATGTAATGTAATGTGATATATAAAATGTATAGTTCTTTGTTTTAAATGAATGTACATTTATCTATTATATATTGTTCCGCTGCGACTGTGAGATTCTGTTATTGTTCCTGTTCTGTTACTTGTTTTTGTTTTCTTCTCTCTTTTCTTTCTTCTATCTTTCTCTCTCTTCTCCTACCTCTTTCTTCTTCTTCTTAAACCCTAACGGTTCGATTTTTCGGCAACGAAAAATCTCGATCGTTACATTTGGTATCAGAGCATATGGTTAAGCGACAACCTGCTCTGTTGGGTATTACTCATTAGAGATAGAGTCAGTAGTACTCTAGAATGAGTGTGAGTGTAATAATAGATATGAGCGCGTATTTGTTAGTGAATATAAAATTGTTTTATATTGTGATGATTGGTTTGTTGAGTGGTATATGGATTCTGGTCGGTATAGTCTGTACAACTCTATCGATAGGGATCTCTAAACACTTGTGCAGAACAATTCAACACGATGTTGTTTTAAATTGGGTAAATGAAATAATTTTACCTTGATTATATTTTGTATATAAAGAAAATAATTTTTCAAGAAATTATTGATGTGTTTATATAATTAATTGCTTGGTAGTTGTAAATAATAATAGATATATATATAAGATAATCAAAGTTGTTGAATAAGCTAATAAAAGCAACAATTGTAAAAAGAACAATTGTATAAACTAATGAATTATAAGTATAAAATTATAATTAAAATGAGTTACAATTGTAAGATAATCTTGTATATATATAAGAAGTGAAATTATATAAGTAAAAAGATTTATAAATGTAATTTATAAATAAAAGGAAATTTTGAAAGAATATTTAGCATTGATTCACTATTGTTACTGGGAAATAATAAGGATGATGACTGCAGCATCATCAGTATCATTTTCGAGTTTCTATGTGATGGATTTGCTACAATAATGAATTTAAAATTGAGGTTTTGTTGAAATAAACAAATTTGAAATTAAAATTCAACTTGAAATTGTCAAATATAAGTGAAAAAAAAGGGGTTTTGAACTTATAATATGAGTTGGAAGTTGAATAATAAGTTGTATAACTTATAGAATGAGAAAATGTAAGTAAAACCAATTATTGAAGTGGTTAAACAATTAAGTTAAGTAAAATGAAATACGAATTTGATTGTTGATATGAATTTGACTTAAGTAAAAGTTAAATAGAATTTACTTTAGAATTGGAAACCGAATTGGATTGATAAGTGGAAACTTAAGTTTATTTGAACAAATTATGTTAAATGGAATAGAGTTTGAAATGAATTAGGAGAATACTTAAGTTGAATAGTGGAAGTAAATGTAAATGAAGTTGAATGGAATATAACTTGAATAATGTTGAAAGAATTGATGTTGATATCAAAATAAAATGAATAAAGTGAATTAATGAAATCGTTAAATGATGTGAACTTGAGTTATATAAATGAAGTCCAATTTTATATGTAAAAAGAATTGGCAACTGAATTAAAGTATGGATTGAATGTTAATTAATCGAATGTGAATAAGTTGATATGAAATGATGTATGTAAGTGTAAATTCATTTCGAGCTAGTTGAATAATTGAATGAAAATCAGTTGAATGTTAAATCAATTGGAATTAAAACTGTTGAACCAAATTGAATGTAATGAGAGAAAAATTAATAATTTGGTTTTATTGGATATACATTGGTTGTTAACTTGTTGTTGGTTGATTGTATGTAAATTCATTAAGTGTTAATGAAATTTAATTAGCGCATTTGAAAGCTATGTAATTGAATTCAAATTGAAAGTGAAGTAAATAAATTTGAATAGAATTGAATTTGAGTTGAGTTGAAAGTGAACCAATGTGAATTTAATTAGTGAATGTAACTAATTGAAACGAATGAATTGAATATGCAACTTCAATAATAAACCAAAAATGTATAAGAAGCATGTATTGGAAATTTTGAACTTGAATTGGCAAAATAGTTTGAATGTTGGAATTGGATACTACTACTAGCAGGATATACAGGTATATAATGGATTGGAATTTTGATTTTGAAGTTAAAAATTGAATGACTCGACAGAAAGGTACGTATTTCAATTTTTATATGAGATTTGATGATTTCCTTCTCCAGCCACTTGGCTTTCTCTTTTCTTTTTGATTCTGAGGGGCCGTAGAGCCGTTTTGTAGTCGTACCGATCTAGCCGCGCAAAGGAGACTCTGGCGAAATTTTTCGAAAATTTAGGGAGTTAGAGAAATTTTGAGAAATTTTGAAAGTTTGAAATTTGAATTTAAATTTGAATTGTTGAGTAAACAATGTTGTTTGAAACCTATAATTGAAGTTAGAAAGCTAATTGAAATGATAGTAAATCTTTAATAAAAAGATTGGTGTTAGAAGGTGGATAAAACTATTAGTTTTGGAAAAATAATAGACGGTTTAGGAATCATTCTCCTTAACTTGCAATTTCGAGGACGAAATTCTTTTAAGGGGGGAAGATTGTAACAACCCAGAATTTTTAGTAATTTAAATTTGAGTATTTAATTAATTTTAAATATTAATAAGTGAATTTTTGGAGTCGAATAAATTTTATTTTGAATTTTGGATTTAATTTTGCAATTAAATCGATTTATTTAATAGTGAAATTCCACAAATAATTAGATATTGGGTTAAATATGATTGAAAATGGTTTGGAAAATTTTGTTTTATCATATTAAGGTTATAGAAATATTTTGGAACTTGTAAAACTGAATTTGGAGTTAATTTGTAAAAATTGAATATTTTAATATTTAATTATCGACTGAAAAATAGCCAATTTTTGAACAGTCTCGGAATTGAACGAAACGAGTTCCATTGGATCCGTAATAGTTAGTTATTATCGGATCTCAATTTTCATAGCAATCAGAGTTGTCGTTTGACCGTGGCAGCTCGAAACGCATCGATATCGTTTTAATTTTAATTCGGCGAGTTAAAATAGCCATTTTTCAAACGGTCTCGGATTTCGACGAAACCAGTTTCATCGGATCCGTAATGTGATATTATTGTAAGATTTCAAATTTTAAGTCGTTTGGATTTATCGTTTGTCCGGTACAAGCCAAAACGCCTAGAAATCGCTTAAATCGGTTTAAATTTAAATCGACTGTTTATAGTCGTATCTCACACATACTTCCGAATTAGCTTACGAAACCTGTTCCATTGCGTCCGGAACGCGGAAAAACTTTAGAATCGCCTGTCGGAACGTAAGGATTGGAGTTCGTTTGCATAAGTTATTGAAAAGGAGAATTTTATTATTAAAATAATATTTATAACATATACATTCATTTATATCTTCACTAAACCCTATATGCTCAAGCTAGCCGCCAGTTTATGGTTAATGGCCGAAAAGCAACGATCTTCTTCCTCATTTATCTTCTAATCCGTGCAACGATTCGCGAAACCTTCAACTAGTAAATTGTAGAGCACTCTGAGATCTCGGAATCCAACGGTTATGATCGTTTAACTCGAAGCGGATTGGCGGCAAATCGAGCTGGAAGCACGAAAGTTGCGCACGCAATTCCATGCGCTGGGGTTGACCGAGTTGACTGCTCTTCTGGCCGTGTGTAGCATATGTGATGAGCTTCGATATGGTGCCGATATGATGGGGTTTCGTCGATGTTTGTGGTGTGCGTGATTTAGGGTTTCTTGATGATATGGGTTACGTGCGTTCGAAAATTGCTACCTGGAGGTGGAATCGCGTTTCAAACGGGAGGAACAAAGGTGGGGGGGCCCGCGCGTGTGGGGGGAGGTGAGATGAATATTTTTTTCTTTTTTTTAGTTTAAGTTTAAATTTCAAATCGTGTAACTTCTAAAAGCCATAACTTGTTCATGCGAGGTCCGATTTAGACGAATCAAATTGCGTTGGAATCATATGGACGAGCACTTCGAAATGCAACTGGTTTAGAGTCAATTGGAGCCCATTTGAATTTCGGGTAAAATTAAACGTTCGTTTAATTTTATTCGAAACGAACGCCGAAACCGGAAATAAAATCAAGGTGAGAACTCCTCACTCAATCGAAAGGTTTTGTTTAAAATTTTAAATAGTTAATATTGATTGATAATTGTTGATTGATTGTGGTAGTAGATATAATAGGATATATATTATATATAGCAATATATATATATTGGCATATGTATATATTGAATTTGATTTCCCGCCTCGTATAGCGGATGAGACCCTATTGCGCCGCCTATTAAGCGGATATTTTATAAAATCCCATATACCGCGATATTCCACCTCGAAGTGGAATTGGTATTGTGCTAACGTCTGTGGATGCAGGGTAACAGGTTGGAGGGATCCAACTGGATTCCTCGCATATTTATTTGTTTATAAATATTATGTTGATTGTTGATAATCATATTGATATATGACACTTATTCCCGTGGTTGACCATCTGATGTTGTTGCATCATCGGATTCAAATTTTTAAAATTAAAATAACGGTTTTGAATTTAAAAAGGGGTTTTAAATCGATTTTTCAAAGAATATGGTTTATTAAAAATTTTGAATTGATTAAATTTTAAAATAAATAGATGGATAAAATTTTATGTTTTAAAAATTTATATTTTTATAAAATATAACTTAAAAGAAATTTTTAACAATAATAGGTTTTTATAAAATAGTTAAATTTGGTTTTTGGGAAGTTATTATTATTAATGGTTTATATAAAGGATTTTATAAATGGATGTTTTTAAATAAAAATTATTGAAGTTATAGGATAAATTTATAAAGTGTTAAGTTGATGTATAACATGAATTTCACTAGGATTTATAGATTAATAAATGTGAAATTTATAAAACGAACAGTTATTGGAAAAATTTAAGTTTATAAGTTATTAACTTATAGAAATGGATTTGGGCATTAAAAAGGGGAATTTTATAGAAATTGTTAATAAATGAAGATTTCATTAGTTGAAATTATTATAAGCCATAAAGAAATCTTGTAAGTGATAAGATTTTAAATTGGTGAAGTTCAAAAGAACGATTTGGGTAAATAGATAATATTATAAGTATTTAACTTATAATATTGATTTTAGTATATAATCGAGTTATGTAAATCGAATTGGACTAATAAAAGGAGATTTCTAAAACGAAGTTTCATAAATAGAAATGGGATGTATGGACATTGTTATAAATCCGAAAAATCAATTTAATTTGATAAATTGAATATGGAATTTGTTAAAGGGGTTGTATTCACTATTTTTGAACGGTGAATGTATTATTTTATTAAATGAACGTGTTTTTGGAAAAGAACGTTCTAAATGGAATTTAAAACTAATTAAAGACGTTTTAAGATATGTTAAGTATCGAAATCATAGATTTCAACATTGATTGTTGAAATAGACGATTTCGAGAAATAGAAGGGAATATTTTGAATAGTAGTGGATTTATGTATCCATTTTTTTATTTCAAATCCATATACTAGTGTTTTTGGGTTGTCGTAACGATGTTTTACGCAACATTCGTTTTTAACCCAAATAAATGTGAATAAAGGAATGTTTTCTTAAAGAGAATGGAATAAATACTTAACTGTGATTTAAGTATATGGAATATTTTCAAATCGTTGAAAATAAATAAATTTGTGAATTACTTATTTTTAAAATAAGCATGGGAATGGTTTTCTAATATGAAATGGAACGGTTTTTGTGAATTCACCTTTAAAGTAATTGAAAGCAAATAACTTGAAATCGATTTGGGAATCGTATGCTAGTAGATGCTTGGAATTTAAATCCACTTTGGAATTTTTATATATGAAGGGAAATTTGTTTAAAAATAAATGTTGATTTATTTTGAAATATGAAAATATAATTTACGAATTTGGAACGTAAGTTAAAATAAATCGGTAAAGATTTATTTGATGATTTGAAATTTGTTTTCAAAGGGTATAAAGGATGAAAAGTAATTTGAAATTAGTTTTCAAATGGTTAAGGTGATTTGAAATTAGTTTTCAAATGGTTAAGGTGATTTGAAATTGGTTTGCAAATGGTTAATGTAATTTGAAAATTGGTTTTCAAATGGTAAAGGTAAATTGAAAATTGGTTTTCAATTGGTTAAGTGTGGAAAATTATATCGTGAAGGTGTTTTGGTAAAGCAAATAAATTGGGCAATTATTTGGAAATTGTGTATATATATCTTGTAAAGATATTTTGGGACTTAATAATTTTGGAAAATTATTTGGAATCTGATGATGTGGCGCATCTTTATTGATAGTTAAATAACCGACTATCAATATTTACCTTTGGATGGTATTGATTGTGTTTGTTTGGAATTGAATGCACACTTATTTTTAAAAATAAGCGCTCGCTATTCGGTTTAGCCGGGAGAGGACCTTTGTGTCATATATCCCATTCCGAATATGCGATACGTCGTTTGGATTGCATTTGAAGACCGGTGTTGAAGACCGGGTATTTGTGAAAACGATAGGATGACCTATCGATTGTCTCCGCATCGTTAGCTACGATATGGAGATTTCCTTTGTGATGGGAAATTTTATCGGGATTGTGAATACCCGGATTGCAAGGGCTTCTTTGGAAGTGCCTTCGGTTCTGTTCGAACCCGGAACAGACTTGTATGGTTACATGTCTGACATTACATTTTGAGAGATAGAGCAGATTTCTTTCAAATACATTTCTGTTGGTGGCGGAGAATTTATTCTCTTAGCTTAACACCCTTCTCTGAGACGTACGAGCTCAGAGGTTATGTAGTTGAAGGTTATCAGCGATATTTCCCAATCTGGTAATGTGGCATGCTGAGTGCTGCTGTGTGATGATCATTGGTTGATCGTTTGGATATGATCATTTGTTTGATCATTTATCTTTGTGATTATTGCTTTGGTCATCTGTGGACCCAAAGCATGGCTTTGTTGCACAAAGCGTAGCTTTGTGGACGAGACTTCGTCAGGACCTCACTCCCCGGAAATGGTCGAAACAGGAATATGCGGCAAGGTTATGAGGGTCGCGCCCTTTAGGGTATGTCATTCCCTTCTGGAAAAGGGTGGTATCATGGTATGGAGCCCAGATATTTACTCATGTGGAAAACACTATATCTATTTCTGTGTGGTGTTGTTGGTATCGAGCGCTCGGATAAAGGTCCCAAAGGACCGGGGGATGACATATTCGTGTAGTAGTTACCTAGTTACAGAGGTAACCCGGCCTTGTGTTGGCAGAGATCTAACCGTAACGTTAGTTTCTCGGGACGTCCCGCCAGAGGCGATCCCATGTGGCAGTAGGAAGTTCCTTAGCCTGACCATTTGTTGGAAATCCATTCATCCAATACGTGCCTTGTACGGTTTTAGTTGTATTACCTGCCATTCACTTATGGTGGTCACCACTGTTTGGATGGTAGCTATAGTAGGCATAGTTCGGAATGTCTATGTTGGCTAGGATTTATATTCTACTTTCGAAATTGTTTTCTACACTATGCACTAGTAATAATATCAAAAATGATTTGATTTTCGCGTAGTAAGCATCTTTGACTATCATAAGGAGAAATCTCCTCCAATTCTGCGTTTGCATTGTGTGTGTGGCGGGAGGCCTTATGGTAGTTTCATTTTCCAAAAAGCATTGCGAATTTCAAAAATTGAAATTTTTCTTGTTGCTTTTTTTAAAGATAAACTGTTTTGAGTTCTCACACCAGTCCCATGACTGACCTGGAGTTTATTGTTCCTTTCCTAAACTCTGGGTGCCCACTATTTTCCACACGGGCAGTCTAGAGTTAGGTTATCAGGTTATTCTGGATTCGGGAGTTGCTGTGCAGATCTGGAGGTGAGCCAGATAGCGTAGTCTATTATCTATTGTATATATATCTTTTCTTTTTCCGCTGTTGTTGTTGTACACTCTGATTGATGTAATGTAATGTGATATATAAAATGTATAGTTCTTTGTTTTAAATGAATGTACATTTATCTATTATATATTGTTCCGCTGCGACTGTGAGATTCTGTTATTGTTCCTGTTCTGTTACTTGTTTTTGTTTTCTTCTCTCTTTTCTTTCTTCTATCTTTCTCTCTCTTCTCCTACCTCTTTCTTCTTCTTCTTAAACCCTAACGGTTCGATTTTTCGGCAACGAAAAATCTCGATCGTTACACCTACCCTAATTATGTTTTTAATATTAAATGTTAATTAAACATTTACTCAGCCCCCAAGGTAATTTTTGAAACTAAATCCTAAATTTGATTTCTCATTTCAATTTGAGTTCAAACTAAATTAATTTAAATCTAAGAAATTCAAATGGTCATAACTTCTTTGTTTGAGCTACATTTTCAGCATATTATATATGTGGAAACAGATCAAAATTTCGCCATGAAGGCAGCGGAATAACTTCCATGGTAAAATTCTAAATTTTATAAAATTTTCATATCCAACCCTTATAATATTTAGTTTAATTTACTCCATTTATTTGTGGTTCATTTTAAGCGTGTTACATTCTTTCCCCCTCAAAAAGTATTTCGTCCCAAAATCTTCCAAGGGACGAACAACGTAACTCACAATACATCCATGCTATACAACCAAGTTCTCTACATAACCATCTACTCAACTAATGGTGTAATGTGATTATGTACTATAGACATGCTAAAATGAGCTCAATCCTAGCATGTGTGTGTAATCGTGTTACATAAGTATGTACGCAAGTATCCTAAATATGCATAAAAATTTTTGTGTAAGTGTAAAGTGATTGTTGAAAAGTATAACAACCATCTCCTACTATCCAATCTAACAGTTGTGATGCAACCAAATCCAAATTTTAGGGAGAAAAATTACCAGTGAAAGGCTCCAAGTGAGTGTTTTTCATCTTCTCCTCGGTCTTCCATCTGCTTTCCACCAGATTGTCCCCCACTATACTCGGACCAACTTAATTATTTTATTGCAGAGTCTCCTGGTACCGTGCTCCATAATGTGTGCGGTGGTATGAGGCACTGTTGTCTTCATCTCAAAATCCCCTAACTGATCAGGCTCTATTCTACTGGTGGTGTTATGAAGGTATTTCCTAAGGTGAGAAACATGGAAAATATTGTGGACTCCTGAACAACCTGTTAGGAAGCTCCACATGATATTCAATTTTTCTATTCTTCTTAGAATTCTAAATGGCCTAATAAATCTTGGTGTTAATTTTCTAGATTTTCCAAATCTAACAATTTTGTAAGAGGGGAGATTTTAACAAATACCATATCTCTAATCTCAAATTCAAGTTCGTTCCTTCTTTTATTCGTGAAAGGTATCTAACGGTCTTGCGCTACCATCATCCTTTGCATGTCAACTCTACTTTATTCATGGTATCACAAATCAGGTCAGGTGCGAGCAATACTTTATCAGTGGCTTCCTACCAACAAATAGGCGATTTGCATGTCCGACCATAAAGTGCTTCAAAAGGGGCCATACCAATCATAGTTTAATAGCTATTATTATATGTAAACTCAACCAAAGGTCGATGGTGCTCCTACTGCACTCCGAAATCCAAGAAACAAGATCTCAACAAGTCCTTTAAAACTCTTTTTTCCCGCTCTATTTGTCCGTTAGTTTGTGGGTGATAGTCCATGCTAAGGTTCAAAGAAGTTCCCAAAGCCATTTGTAGGCTCCTCTAAAACTCGATAGTGAACAAGGTCCCTATCATTGACTATGCTTATAGAAATTCCATATAGATGAACTAGCTCCTTAATATGTATCTAAACGAGAGAGGCACTAGTCTTATTTCTCCCAATCAAAACAAAATAAGCACTCTTAGTGAGTCTATCTACAACTACCCAAATAGCCTCATTGCCCTTCTAACTTTTAGGCAGTCCTTCGATAAAAGCCATCGAAATATGCTCCCACTTCCAAATCAGAATTTCCAAAGGTAATAATAATCCACCAGGCTTCCCTTGCTTAGCTTTTTGTCTTTTGACATATCAAACACCAAGCGAAAAAATTCAGTTACGCTCTTCTTCATTCCCTTCCAAAAGAAAATCCTTTTTATGTCCTTGTACATCTTATCTCCTCCAGGATGAATGGTCATCCTTGAGTGATGAAACTCCATAAGTACATTTCTCATCAAGTCATCAATCATTGGGATGCAAAGGCATCCATCTCTTCTCAAATATCCCTTCTCGTCAACTAAGTATCTCCTAGCATGGGGAAAATGCTCTCCTTTTCTTAATTTTCCAAAATCTCTACCAACTACTTATCTTTTACTTGCTCGTGCCCTATACGATCCATCAAGGTTGGTCTAATCTCCATAACAGATAGAAAACCGTGGATGGGTTCTACTGACGGTAGGAGGTTAATATTCGAGAGAAAATCTTATTATCTCCATTCATATATATCACCTAGAGTTTCGTTTCTCCTACTAAAGACATCGGCGACTAATTCCCTTTTCCAGGGGTATATTGAATATAAAAATCAATGGATGTTACATACTTCATCTACCTTGCTTCCTAAGATTCAAATCTTTTGGGAAAATAGGTATTTAATTGATTTATGATCAATGAATAACTCAAACCTTTCTCCTAAGGGTTAATGCCTCCACATTTTTATGGTAAAAATAGTGGCTGCCAATTCTAAATCATGCATCGGATACCTTTTCTCATGGTCTTTTAGTTGTCAACTAGCATAGGAACTACCTTCCCTTCTTGTATAAGAATTGCTCTTAATCCTATGCCACATGCATCCGTGAAAACCGTAAACGACTTGGTTCCAACTGGAATAGGGAGCATAAGTGCACTAGTCAATGACTCCTTAAGCTTCTCAAATGCCTTGGTGCATTTATCATCCTAAAAAAACTAGATTTTTCTTAGTCAATCGGGTTAAAGGGGCTGCTATTTTTGCAAAGCTCTTGATGAACTTCCTATAGTATCCTGCCAACCATAGAAAACTTCTAACCTCTGATGCATTACTAGGAATCTTTCATCCTTGGACAACTTCGACTTTAGTAAGGTCCACCGCCAATCCTTTCTCCGAAACAGCAAGCCTAAGGAACGTAACTTCATGTTTCAAAAAGTGGCATTTAGAACTTGACTTTGAATTGGTTTCTCCTCAAGGTCTCCAATACCTCCTTAAGGTGGTCATCATGCTCCTTCTTTCCTTTGGAGAAAACCAAGATATCATCAACAAACACTACGACAAATTTATTAAGCTTCCCATTAAATATTCTACTCATCAAATCCACAAAGTATGATGGAGCATTCGTCAATCCAAATGGCAATACTTCCCACTCATAGAGTCTATTTGACATACGGAATATGGTCTTTGGCTTGCTTTCTCTGCAATCCTTAATTGATGGAATCCTATTGCTAAGTCTAATTGGGAAAAGACTTTAGCTCCTACAAGTTAGTCGAACAAGTCATCTATTCTAGGTAAATGGTACCTATTTTTCCTTGTCAACTTATTCAACATCCTATAATCGACGCAAAATCTTGGAGAACCATTTTCCTTAGTAGAGAAATAACAATGGCTCCCCACTTGGAAGTAATCCTACGAATGAATCCTATCTTCACTATCTCTAAGATTTGCTTATCCAACTCCCTTCTTTCTTTGGGGACATATGTCTCAAAGGCAGAGCGATTGGCCTTGCGTCCTTCTCCAAATCGATTCGAAACTCGATCTCCATATAAGGTGGAAGACCTTAGACCTCTTCAAAGACATCAAGATATTTACAACTATGGGTATAGATAATGGCTCTCGAATAATATATAGATTTAGTGAGCATAAATGGCTTAACTTAACTAAAGTTATGGGTGTACAAAGAAATTCTACGTCACGACCTCCATGACCCCTTAATCGGACTACATTTTTATCGCACTCAACACTGGCTCCATATTATGGCAACTAATCCATACGCAAGATAAACTCATACCTCTTGAAATTTAGAACGTAAAAGGTACATGTGAAATCACATTGCATATGTCTAACACTAGGTATTTGCAAATAAGAGAAAGTTGGGTTGGACTCCCAATAGAATTGGAAACCTCTATTGGGTTGTTGACCATCTGAGTTTTAAGGTTTAAGGAATTTACTACATACCTAGCTATAAAGGAATGTGATGCCCGCAAATCAAATAGAGTAAATAGTAACCCCAAAAATAAGAGTTATACCTTCTAGAGATTATTTCCCTTGGTCTCTTGGTGGCTTACTGGCAATAAGGACAATTTCAACATCGTAAGCCTATGCGCTTAGTCCTTCCTTAGCCATCTTCGGACAATAATTCTTGTGATACCCTTCCTCGTGGCAGTTAAAACACCTTGAAAGGCTTCCTTCATCAGACTCACCCTACGATCTTTAGATTCATGACCGTTCCTTTGGCATCTATTACACACTTTTACTTCCTTCTTAAACTTCTCCTTAGACTTCTTGTTGGCCCAAAAGCTCCCCTTCTCAGACCCTCTTTGCTCTTAGGTCAGTGCATACTTCTCTTTCTCTTTCTTATCTTCCTCGTTGGCCACGTACAGCTTCGCCATTTCTACCAACATCTCATACGTAGCCCCCATAGGTACTTAGGTCAAAAAAATTTCTCTTAGCTAGGAATTCAAGCCCTTCACGAACTTCATAGCCTTTTTCATAGGTGTGTCTATCAGGCCCATCTTGAATTTAGCCAATTCGGTAAACTTAGCTATGTGCTCCTTAAGAGTAGTACCTCCTCGTCTCGGTTGAATGAACCTTTTCAATTCCAAGCCAACCTCTGCTCTTGACATGAATCTCATCTCAAATAGATCCATTAATTCATCCCAAGAAAATATCCTTCCTGGGTGCTCATCAGTCATAAAGTTCCACCAATTCAAGGCTTCTTCCCTGAGGTGCCAAGCTGCCATTCTTTTTCTTAGCTGATCATCCCAGCCAAGCTCTCTAAATATCTTCATGCAATTACTAATGCATGCTTTTGCTTTTGAATACCCCTTAGTTCTAGAGTATGTCTTCCGTCCCATATCGAAAATGTCCTTACATAACTTAAGAAAGTCGGCAGGATGCGGTGCTGCATCTACGTTCAAGGTAGTAGGTGCTGTCCGTGTAGCTAGAGGAATAGGAATTTTCCAAATAGTCCTAAGATATTGTATAAATGATTTGGGCATTCCACGAATGGGTGTTCTTCCCTAGGTAGGGTTCTCTTATTCGAAAGAAGATTGATTGTCAGCAGTGTCAACTATTTGTAGGTTAAATCTTTAATGACGATTTCCTAAGATAGTATTTACATGTTAAAAGAAAAGAAATGTTCGCCTAATATACGTGCGTATGTTCAAGAAGAGAGGTTGTGTGTGTATAGTAAGAATTCTTTTGAAAATTCTCTTTGAAAACCTTTTCAAAATAACAAATACGCTCTCATGCGTATAGTTTTTCAACGTTGATCGGGTAACCTAGGGCTCTGATACCAAATGTAGTAACCCATCTTGAAATTGGCCTAAATTTCTACCCAAAAAGGCCCAACGAAGCTTAGACCCATCCTAAGGCAAGTTGTTGGTAATAAAAAGAAATAACATTCCAGAGCCATAACTAAACTTTTAGAACTCGCAATGGATGGAACAAAATATAATAGCGAAGTGTACCAATTATTTAAAAACGATAAAAATATCATAACACAAATCCCATGAAAACTGTAATATAACATCCGTTATAATAATTGTTTAAATCCATGGGTAAACTGAAAGAAAATAATAGAAAATAGTATCACTATCCAAGCTTCTCCATCTTTAAGCATCGTAACCGTCATCACTCCATCCTTATCCTGTGTTGTAATGAGGAGGGAGCCAGAACAACAAATATCTAGTGAATAAAAACCTCGATTTTATCTTTTCAGTACTTGAGTGGTATATTACAAAATAAGAATATGCCTACGAACATAAAACCATTAAAGTCATTTAATACTTATTTATAAGGAAAGGAAGGAGTCCAACCAAATAATAACTTCCATTTCAGAAGTATGTTTCTAGAATCTCATATCTTAATCGTACGTCATAATTAACTAATAGTGTGAGAGATGGTACCCATGCCACTTAATACTTCCTTTGGAAAATAGGTAGACACTAGTCATTCAGGACCTCAATTAAGGTAGATCCCATCATTTAAGACCTATTTCTAGATGCATGCTCGTCAATGGTACCATCTAGCTGACATCATATGGAATCTAATAAGCCACTTAATACTTTCATGTAGGAAATAGGAAGACTCTGGTCATTTAAGACCTTAAATAAGGCAAACCCCATCATTTAAGACCTATTTCCAAAAGCAAACCCCTGTAGAGATACCATCTAACGTAACCTCTTGGCCATTTAATACTTCATCTAGGGAAAAGGCAATCCCAACCACTTAATACATTAAAATCCCCAAGCATGCCCTTCATCTCGTGGCCCATAATCATAATGACGTCTCACATTGGTCCATAATTCTCAAGAACCGATAGCCAGATTAGGTAGGCAGATTTCCCCAGCAGGATTTGGAACTCTCTCATCATTAAAAATATTTATCATAAGGATATCTCATATCAATAAAAGTGTACACAGCTACTAGTAGGCTCAAAGTGAAGGGCAGACTTGCGTCATGTAACTCTATTGACCTCGCATCCCTATGACTTAGCCATAAATTAAATACTATGCACACACACATACTCATCTCACTGTTTCTTAAATAAAGAATTATAAGGAATCTTTCTTTTTACGCCTTAAAATAATAATTAGGCTATATAAGAGTTTCCTCTTATTTTTCGCCTCAAAATCAATTAACTTCCTAATGGGGGAAATAAATGTAAATAAATTCTAGTTAACTATGCCATATATCAATTAATATATGCTAATTATGTAAATAGAGATAAATAAATATTCACACCTAATACAGTTCTAAAAGCATGGATTTTATGCTCTAAACTAGCGTTAAACATTAATTCCTTAACCAATTATTATTACAAGTCCTTTTTCTTCAATTTCCCACGATTTCATAGAATTTAATGTCCAAAATAGGGAATTAATATTTATAACCAAAACTGCAATAACAGACTTGTAAATAAATAGAAACTCAATTTGTTACACCAATTAAATGGAACATCTTAAACAACAAGAATTGTAATCTAAACCCCATATTCTGTTCATCTCCTCTTTTTACAAAAAAAGATAAGACTGTGTGGTGTAAACTATGTATATAATTCGTAATCTAAACCACTTATTTTGTTGGAGGTTTACCATTTAACCCAAAGAAGAAGGAGAAGTGGAATAGACTATGTAACTATCAAAGATTGCATAAACAAAACAAATCTCATCAAATTAATTTAAATAATTGGGAATCTAAGTAAAGAATTGATATATCAAAATAAAAAGAAATTTTAGGGGGTATCATATTTTTGAAATCCTAAAATTCCTAAGGTATATTCAAATCCAAAAAGAAATACACTAAATAATTGCTGAAAAGAAATATAAAGTTTCCACACTCAAATAGCCTTAGCTTTACTCAAATGGATTTGTAGCCTTTTGATCACTTCCAGAATCTCTCTTTTGATATACATATATATACGCATGCAGTAGGGAAAAGGTATATATATTCATTAGATTCGGAATAATTGGAGAAGAATGGGTTAAGTATAAATTGGAGGAAGAAGAAACAAATAAGAAATAAGTTGAATCCTTACCTGATTCTCTACGAAGTTTCTGAATCTTATTAGAGAGATAGTAATGGATGTGTTTTGTCATATTCCCTAAAATAATATGAATAGAAGTGGAGAGGATAAGGTTCTATTTATAGGAGTTGAAACGCACTAGAAGCGTAGGATGGAAGTAGGTAGGAAACTGGTAGCTCTGGAGCGCATAAACGAATAAAACATAACTCAAAACCCCAGTTGTCATTGGCAACTATTGTTGCCAAGCGGTCGACCGCCCTTGGTCGACCGGTCGACCGCTATAGTCGACAGGTTGACTTATTGAGGTCGACCGCTCCTTTTATTCGGGGGACGTTTTTTATTTCCGTTGCTCATTATTTTAATCCCTAATTATGATTTTAATGTTAAATGCTAATTAAACGTTTACTTATCCCCAAGCTAATTTTTGAAATTTAAGTCCTAAATTTGATTTCTCATTTGAGTTCGAATTAAAACTAAATTTATTTAAATCTTAGAACTTCAAATATCTATAACTTCTTTATTTGAGCTCCGTTTTTATTATATTATATATAGAAAATAATCAAAATTTCACCATGAGCTCAAGGAAATAACTTCTGTGGTCCAATTCCAAATTTTATAAAATTTCCATATCCAATCCTTATAATATTTAATTTACTTTATTTATTTATGGTTTATTTTATGGGGTGTTACATCCTCAGTCCCTCGAAAAGGATTCAAACCTAGATTGGTGTAATCTTGGCTCGGCTTAGCATAGTTATTACCAACTGGTGCTATGGGATTGACTCCTCCCGGATTAGCAGCCCTTCCTCCAACTACTCCTACAGCTGCTCCAACTTGCATCGGGTTAAAGAAGAACTGATACATCTTCCCTATATCCACTGGTAGGGTCGCACCACCAACATTGGCATTTGCATTTTGATAAGCATTTGCCTATCGACCTTGGTACCTCCAGGGTTGAGTATTTCCACTGGCCATGGTGCTTCCGCCGCCTAGATTAACTCTTCTATTTCCTACTTCCATATCTTGCTTTCTCATAAATATGCATATGAGCCTTAGTAACATACAGAAGAGCAATCTAAGAGAGAAGAGAGAATACATACTTATATATAAAGGAAATATAAGTACATTACGATAGCATTATCCCAAGCCCCAATCTTATTCCCTGATTTATTAGGATTATGTTTTCAAAACTCTTTAGGTATAAAATTATTTTTATCATAATCCTGTTCTCTGATGCCAACTTGTAATATTCCTCATCCTAAGGCCCAAAACTAACCACTACGGATGATGCAGTCATCCACAGTTATAATTCCCAACGACATAATATGGCTATATTAATTATATCAATAATCAGGAGCGCATATGAATATGAAAAATCTTCTAACACAATTCGGAAATAACTTTTTATTCCATTTCCAAATTTGATTTCATATTCATTACATAATCCCATTGCGATTTCACGTTCAGGTAAAATATAACTATTACAAAATAGTCGAAGAGCAACATATGTAGATGACCATTTGACTGATCAAAGTTTAATACTTGGAAATTATACAACTTTGCCGTTACATCCAAATAGACAAAACTAAACTCCACAGCAGAATTAGATAAAGCTCTTAATACTAGATTTCCATCTACACATCATCGAAAGGTTATTCATCTAACTGGAAACCTGAGAACCCTGACTCCTAACCTACTCAAATGAGTACCCGAGAATTTAAGGGGAAAAAATTCAGGTTAGACAACATCTGGTATGAATAATAACCTGCCATCTCAAACCAAAATAAATATCTAATGAGACCACGCCATTGAGAGAAACAGGTTTTCCCTTCACTAGTATCTTAATCAAAACATAACAACCATATACTGTGCTTCTACATCCATAATGGTTAGCACAAGAAAATGGCATTTGCAATAACACAATGAATATTGGATTACCCTTCCTAATTTATTGGACCATTCGTCTTAATTTCAAATGGCTACCCATCATAATTTAAACTGACTATCCACCTTATTTTAATATGACCATTCATCTTATGATTATGTAAATTATCCATCTCACATTTAATCATATTCATAGTTATGTGGACTATCCATCCCATATGCAATTATTACTTGGATTACCCGTCCCTACCATATTTACTACCCATCACATATGGTTCCATTGTTTAAATTATGTAGACTATCCATCACACATATTCCATTTAATTTGCAATGATGTAGACTATCCATCACACATCCCATAGTTTTTCTAGGATGACTATAAACCATCCTTTAACCTCATAAGGACTATCCATATCCAGTATGATGTGGACTATCCATCTCACATCCCATAGTTTTTTCTAGGATGACTATGAACTCATCATTTAACAATTTAATTCATCTTACCCATATGTTTCATATCTATTGGTGTCCCTGATTAGGTTATCTCCTGTTAAAGTTATAACATTACAAAGTGACATACATTGGTATCCCTAAGTGATCAATGTCGAACTCATTTAAGAAAATGCATTAGTAATCCCAATGGTAAAGTCTCATTTATAAAACATTTAGTTTGTCGAAATAAATCTACTTTGGTGTCCCTAATGATAGTTTCGACATCTACAATCAAAATAGCATTATTATCCCCAATGTTTAAAATCGAAGTCATAAAACAATAGGCTCTCCACCCTTAACAAAATAGAATGTAACACACGTGGTTTTAAAAAAATGTCAAAAATAAACTTAAGGTTCTCTATCCTAAAAGAAGATAGGCAACATTCAAGCCGTGCTATGCCTCTTCGAATCTCTATCCAATGTAAACCAAGCTCAAATTCTTTTAAGTATAAAATTTCATGTCAAAGACAATGTCGGGTCAACATAGATAACATATAGATGCCGGCCCTCTTTAACAAAGCTTTAGGATAATATAAAACAAATGCTTACTATCGAAAATATTGAGCCATCGACCCTCTTTAACTTAGACTATACTGCCTCCTTGAACCATAGACATGCTTTACATAAAACTATGCCTCATCGGCTTCAAAGAAAGAAGTGCGGCATCATTGCCAAATAGTATAATATCGTTGATCTTGATGAATAAGGGAATCAAGACTAGTGGTGCCAATTTTAAAACCTTATACTTAACCTACTTTAGTTATTGTTCCGCTTAATATATACACATACATACATACGTACGTACGTACATACATACATATATATAATTGAAGTCATAACAAGCGGTATCCCTTCCATTTGCATAGTGGTCTTCGAAGACATTGAAATGGTATGCGGCTTCAATTGGAATCATATTCGAAGACGGATGGTGTTATGCATGGTGTTAGCACCAGAATTGGTCACTAACACCCTTACGAGAGATTAATGGAGAAAGTAAAGTTAAATAGAAGACAGTACGTAAATTTAAATGTAGAAACAACGAACACCAGATTTATAGTGGTTCGGCGTAATTGCCTACATCCACTTTGAGGTAGATCTTTATTGCTTTTCTCGATAATCGATTACAGATACAATATGTATGTCAATCACTCAAATAAAATTGCTAAGCAAAAAAGATTAAGTCTTGAATAAGCCTCGAATGCGGTAGGGTCTCCCCGGTGTTCTCGAAAAAAGGTCCATTTCACTGTGCCCCTGCCCCTCTATTTATAGATGAAGATGAGTTGCTCTTCTCTGGTGGGCCGAACACCTTGGCCCAAAAGGAGTAAACTATGTGTGCCGAACAACACATGCCAAACGGGGCCTAGATGCCGAGCAGTGTGGAATGCCGGTTGACTCTGCCATGCCGAACGATCCGTGTACGCCGAACGCTCTCTAACGCCAAGCGTTCCTAAATGCCGAACACTTCTCTCTATGCCAAATACTCTCGAATGCCGAACAGCTCTAGATGCCAAACACTTCTGAGTGCCGAAAGAAGTCTGATGTGCTAAGTGGAGACTGTAGGCCGAGTAATAATTGGAGTTGGTCGAGGTTGGAGGAACGCTGAACAACTCTTGATGCCGACCACTTTGGAACGTCGACCACTCCGGAATGCCAAACAACCTCGAGTGCCGAACACTTCGGAATGCCTAACAGCTATGGGTGCTGACCACTTTGGATGCCAAACACTTTGGAATGTCGAACGCTCTATAATGCCGAACAACTAGGGTGCCCAACACTTTGGATGCCGACCACTATGGAATGCCGACCGCTCCGTAATGTCGAACAGCTATGGGTGCTGACCACTTTGGATGCCGAACACTTTGGAATGCCGAACACTTCGTAATTCTGAACAACTATGGGTGCCGAACACTTTGGATGCTGACCAGTATACAAATGCCGAGTGACTAGTTACCTGGTCAATACTTCAGGTAACACTTGCCCCCCAAAGTGAATCATGTTGTCGAACGTGATGTGCATTGAACTTCGAGGCTAGTGCGCTTTGCTCCAAGCCGTGGCTTAGTTTCCTCAATATTATCTTCTCTTGAATACTAGGTGAGTTGATGTATGCTGAACGTCATGCGAATGCCGAACAACCTAGCTGAAGACCAGCAACCGGGATGCCGAACGAGCCAAGATAACCGATGCCGAATGATATCATCTTGAACGGTTCTACCAGTCATGGTCTCTTCGACTTCCCTTCTTCCCTATCAAACCTAGCATCCTCCTTCTTCCCCTCTTTTTCACTTTTACCTCTGCGATCCAGTACTCACGAACCTCAGCTTTTAACAAACTCCAAGAATTTAACTACTTTTCCCTCCTCTAACATCATTCCTTTTCCCAAACCAATTGGGATTAATCAAAACTGCACCTTTAACTCCAGATTTCTACCAAGTTTCACTCCGTTTATTAGGTATCAACCCCTTTATTTAAATGCTTTCCTTGACTTAATACAAGGCTCAAGTTCGTAAATTAGAACCGTAGTCAATAGGTGTTGCGTGGGTGGAAGAATCGAACTGCGATTAAGATATTTTTTAGGGCTAGATGATGTGGAGGAGAGAAGTGACCAGAGGTGAGCACACGAGGGAGTTGTTGGAAGATGTTCTGTGGTTCGGCACGGTTCTCTCATGCTGAACAAGATTGGAGGGAAAAATAGAGGAGGAGCAGGAATTGGCCAGAATGCCGAACAACGTTGTCTGGCATGACTCGCCGAACGACTTAAATGCCGAACCATATTTAGGCCGAACAATACTTAGGCCGAACAGAATGGAGGTCGGACAATACTTAGGCCGAACGATATGAACGCCGAACCATATTTTGGCCGAACAATACTTAGGCCGAACAATCATGAATGCCGAACCATATTTTAGCCAAACAGTACTTAGGCCGAACACTTATGAATGTCGAACCATATTTTGGCCGAACAATACTTAGGCCGAACTATCATGAATGCCGAACCATACATTAGCCGAACAGTACTTAGGCCAAACAATCATGAATGTCGAACCATAATTTATCCGAACAGTACTTAGGCTGAACACTTATGAATGTCGAACCATATTTTGGCCGAACAATACTTAGGCCAAACAATCATGAATGCCGAACCATACTTTAGCCGAACAGTACTTAGGCCGAACACTTATTCACCTTGCCTAATCATATAACAAAAATATGACAAGGAACCCGACATAAGAGCATATGGAACTGATCTGGACTGATAACTTCCTAGTTTCGGTAGTCACAAGCCTGAACTTAAATCGACAAAAACGGATAATTTCTTCTAACATTTAGCGCCATTGTTTGAGTCCGAAATTTTAAACACCATAAGGCAGGCTTTTGGAGACGGTCAGCGATGACGATCTTCGAAGGCGACAATTTGAAGCTCAACTTTATACTATTAACTTCGTGATTTTCAATTTTTCAGCGCTTACACACGAATGGTCGCACTAGTTCACACACCACACGGGGGGAATACTTGTGTTGTTAAGTCTGATGTCGATTGTTTTTCAAGTATAGTTCAATCAAGTACTCTGCTGAATTCAATTTCTATCAAAGATGTCTAAGAAGTCTAGCTCCACTACAATCTCAAATAGAGCTGGGCCATCTTCTAAACAAGGAGTCGTAGATACTTCTAACCCATCGACTTTCCCTGCTTATAACTTAGCTATCGACGCCCTGGAGGCATAAATTTTCTTGGACAACCCGGTCGATTCACAGGCTTCGAGGATCAACGAAAGTGCACTTCGTCGGATATGCTCTATCCACGGAATCCCCTTTAACGACGTATTAGTTCCATCGAGGCAGGATCGTCCACACCTGTCCCCAATTAGATATACTGCCTGTAATAAGTTTATGTGATGGGTCGGCAGTGTGCCACCGTTTAACTTATTTCTTCGGGACGTGCTACAATACATCGACATTGCCCCATCACAATTGCACCCGAATGGTCACTCCTTCATTTACAGTAGCTATGTCCTTTTCATGACTGTTCTTTCCAGGCCTCCAATATATATATATATATATATATATATATATATATGATCAAGAAGCAGCGAGATAGCCCCTCATTCATGTTTCTCGAGCCACACAACAAATGCCAAATATTAACTGGGGCATGCAGCAAGTTCGCCCTGTATAAACAGGAATGGTTTAACATGCATTGCCCTCCTGGTTTCGCAAGGAGATGGGTGGAAGCAAGTAAGTCTTTTCTCTAGATCGATATTCATGCTTGGTCAAAGCCGTGCCTCTTTTAATTCTTTTTTCCATCTTTTAAGGTATCAATCAATGTCCTGACGGTTGCAGGTATTCCGAAGCCGTCGAAGCCATTAGAACCCTTCCTGCTGACGAACGGGACGTCCGAATTCTCATTTCAAATGAGTCTCTATCGAGGTTTGGACTGTTAGGGGAAGGTCATCGGATAAGCCTTCCTGAGGGCATTTCCATACCCAGGCCCGCCTCTGGTAAAGGGAAAAAAACAAGCCGAGTCTTCAGCACGTGGCGCTTTTGGTCACTAGAAGAAGGAAAAATAAAAGAAAAGGAAACACCCGAAGCACAAGATGAGAACGTTGGGCCTACTCAGGACCCGCCAGTTGAAGTTCATGACATCGAAACGTCATCTTCCCCTTCGAAGAAGAAAAAAAACCAACGTACATGATAAGGAGGGAAAAGTTGGTGCAACCTCAAAAATTACTCTTATTCCGACAGAGAAAGAGGCCTCCTCATAGCGTTTAGAAATTTCTTTAAAAGGCCTCTCAAACCTCTTGATACCCAACGATCAACTTAAATTACGATTTCGATGATCCAGAGGCACTTTAACTTCACTCGTCCATCAGAGGCGATGCAGGCGTTCAAGCCCACACTCAGGGAGAAAAACCCCCATTAGTGAAGAAACTGGTCCGTCGGAGGGAAACACTAGGACACACACACATACACATGCACTTCATCTTGCACTTAATTTTCCGTCGTCACATTGCTCTTTGCTGATTCGTTGTTATTTAAATTCTACGCAGGTGACATTGGGCGTACACATGGAATTGATCGCCTCCGTGGGTCATTTGTCTTTCATCACTCTAGACATGACTCGGGTTTCGGGAGACGCCGAGACAAAGACGATGATGGCGATAGTGATTATCATTCTCGAGACTCATCATCTCGGAAGAAAACATACTACTAGCCCAAGTACCCCCAATATCCCTACTCTCATTCGGAACAAAGAAAAGATAAGCACAACTATAAGGGATTGCAATCCCATGTCCCTCGAGACCAACACTCTGATTCCTCTTCCATACGACAATCCCGGGATCCTCATAGGAGAGCTGAACTTTCAAAGCCGTCTCCTGTTCCCACAACAGATCTAAGAGTATCGAAGAGGCTGGCCGAGCTTAAAGCTAAATTTCCAAAGATTTGATTTGATGGTCTAAAGTTCCTCCCGACGATCCACCATATACCTGGAGATGTTAAACAGAGCGCCATCGCCGGCACCAACGACCTCTATGTTCAACATGACACGCTTGTTCATTTGGCTGAAAAACTTTTGGAATTCTCCATGGAGCGCCAACATAAGATCGATCGCCTAAAGCTTGAGGCAATTCATGACAAAGATATCATTAAGGCTCAAGATGAAGAGATTGTGTCTTATAATTTTGAACTTGAGGCCGCCCGGCAGAGCGTTAAGGATACCGCCGATGCCGTGACTCGTCTGGAATCGACTCACAAAAAAGAACTCGACGAGGTGGTACAACACTGTGCGGCTTTGGCTTTGGAAAAAGATTCACTACAAAAAGAGAGGGATACATTCTGTCTTCGGATTAAAGAACTTGAGGAGCGACTCCGCAAAGAACAAGAGGAGAAGGTTGCTGCTGAAGAAGAGTCACAATGGTATTGCGACGAGATTGTTGCAACGCGACTCCTTAAGGCGAAGCTTGAGAGCGAGCTTTCTAAAGTTGAGGCGCTGAAGAATGAAACCCGCGAAGAGGGCAAAAAGATAGCCTCTACGGAGATCGACTCCCATCTTAAGGCGGCCAAGGACGGGGTAGAGAAGAAATCAAAACCATGTTCGACCCGCTTATTGTCGAATTCAATGCCCGCATTCTCATGCACAGGGACTTAACTTTTCTGAGCGAGGGCTATCTCGAATCTTAGGCCGAGGCGTGGGAGACTTTAATTGAAATTAGAAAGGCCAAACACGATATCGAGGAGGTTGATGAGGGGGCCTTGATAAAAGAATTCCTCAAGTGAAATGAGCCTTCGGACCTATCAGCGGCTAAAGATATTTATTGCAAAGGCTCCCCTTCAACAAAAGGGAAAGAAGTTATCACCGGTCCATCCGAGATCGAGTCTCCAGCTCGTGAGCCTACCCGGCCGACCAGTGGCCGATACTCGATCCTTTTGAACAGCACATCTACTATGATCCGGAGGACCCCGGCCTTGGGGTCCATGTTTTGTCACCTATTCCAGAGGGCGAGACCCCTTTGACGGTTGAGAGCCAGCCGGAACCTAGTAGGCAACTCTTTTGCTTTAACATTCCAAGAGCTATCGTTTTTCACCAAAAGCTATCGTAGTCTAATAGTTACTTTTCATGATTTTATGCAGGCCGTCCTAATCTTGAGCCCACTCTGAGGAGCGATGTCGCCAATGAGGTTAGGGGAAAAACGAGTGAAGCCACTCATGCAGGAGAGGATCCCAGTCCCGATGCTCAGGCGATCGGAGTGTTTGACGAGGACAAATCTAAGACTTCCTCCCCCATCGATGGGAGTTATGAAGTCGAAATTACCGGCGTCTTCGAGCACACGTCCGAACTGAGCATGAAGGAGCAGCTTGATAAAGAGAAGAAAAGGACGATCAAGATCAAGGTCGAACCTCAAGCCGTGGACCCAGACGACCCATTGAATAAGTCGTTGAAGGTCATTCTCCCAGCCGGGTTCAAACCCATGGATGTTCCTCATACTTTCGGCTGTCACTTCCCCGTCAAATAAAACCGTCAAGAGTAAACATACCGGGGAGGAGTCATCGGGAAAAAAGTCGAAGAAGTCGAAGAAGTAGATTTTTCTCTCATTCAACAAGAGCTAATTTAGATTATGTAATTATTTTTGTTTTCGTAGTTTATGTAAATAAACTTTTGACTCTGAACTTCGGAGGAGTTGTAGTAGAAACTTATTTTTGATGAATAAAACTTAGTTCTTTTTTCCTTTTGGATTGTTGTCCGGTTTTCTGTATAATCATGGTCGTAACCCAAGCTATTGCGGGTTACATAAGCTTCTTGACTCAACTCCAAATAAGTTGATAATCTTTTGGCATTGCATATTCTTTATTCCACGCTCCAGGTGCTTAGAATATTTTCTAGTCCGTATGCCAAGGGCTCGATGACTTCAAGTCATTTATATCCAGTCCGGCTTCAGGGGACATGGACGTTTATACTCGAGCCCGCACTCTGGGGACTTTGAGTACTCCAGTCCGCACTTCGGGGACTTGGAGATTTTGAGTCGTTTATACTCGAGTCCATGCTTTGAGGACTTGGAGTACTCCAGTACGCACTCCGAGGACTTAGAGGTTTTGAGTCTTTTATACTCGAGTCCGTGCTCTGGGGACTTCGAGTACTCCAGTTCGCACTCCGGGGACTTGGTGGTTTTGAGTCGTTTATACTCGAGTCTACGCTCTGGGGACTTAGAGCACTCCAGTCCGCACTCCATGGGCTTGGAGGTTTCAAGTCGTTTATACTCGAGTCTGCGCTCCGGGGACTTAGAGTACTCCTGTCCGCACTCGGGGGATTTGGAGGTTTGGAGTCGTTTATATTCGAGTCCGCGCTCTGGGGACTTAGAGTACTCTAGTACGCACTACGGGAACTTGGAGGTTTCGAGTCGTTTATACTCGAGTCTGCCCTCTGGGGACTTAGAGTACTCCAGTCCGCACTACGGGGACTTGGAGGTTTCGAGTCGTTTATACTCGAGTCTGCACTCTAGGGACTTAAAGTACTCCAGTCCGCACTCCGAAGACTTGGAGGTTTCGAGTCGTTTATACTCGAGTCCGCACTCTGGGGACTTAGAGTACTCCAGTCCGCACTCCAGGGACTTGGAGATTTAGAGTCGTTTATACTCGAGTCCACACTCTGGGGACTTGGAGTACTCTAATCCGCACTTCGGGGACTTGGAGGTTTTGAGTCGTTTATACTCGAGCCCGTGCTCTAGGGACTTAGATTACTCCAGTGCACTTCGGGGACTTGGAGGTTTTGAGTTGTTTATACTCGAGCCCGCGCTCTAGGGACTTAGATTACTCCAGTCTGCACTCCAGGGACTTAGAGGTTTTGAGTCGTTTATACTCGAGTCTGTGCTCTGGGGACATAGAATACTCTAGTCCGCACTCCAGGGACTTGGAGGTTTTGAGTCGTTTATACTCGAGTCCCCGCTCTGGGGACTTAGACTACTCCAATCCGCACTCCGGGGACTTGGAAGTTTCGAATCGTTTACACTCGAGTCCGTGCTCTGGGGACTTAGAGTACTCCAGTCCGCACTCCGAAGACTTGGAGGTTTTGAATAGTTTATACTTGAGTCTGCGCTCTGGGGACTTAGAGTACTCCAGTCCACACTCCGGGGACTTGGAGCTTCTGAGTCATTTATGCGCATTCGTACGTCAGATAAAGTAATGTATCTCTTATTTGTTACAACGTTATCATACACAGAAACATCGACAGTTCATGGGAAAAGGAAATGGCTTCAAGCCTTTATTAATGCAAATTAGCTACATTGTCTTTTCACATGCCGTAAACTAAGAATAAAAACTTGCTGGAAATAAATGCAACTAAAATATGATAGAAAGGAAATAAGTGTAATAGTGCCACAAATGTGCACTATTCCATGCTCGGGGAAGTGTTGCACCATCAACAGTCGCTAGCTTGAAAGTTCCTTCTCCAAGCTTCCGTTCAATGACGTATGGACCTTCCCATGCGAGGCTCATGTGTGACAGAACTAGGAAAACTCGTTTCAAAATGAGATCACCCACTCCAAAGATTCTCTGTCGAACTTTTTCATTATAATATTGAGCAACTCGGTGACTGTACGCGGCCGCTCTTAAATTAGCTTCTTCGCGTTTTTCATCGATGAAGTCCAAAGATTCCAGCAAGAGATCTTGGTTTGACTATGGGTCATAATAAGTTACCCGATGTGATGGGACTTCAAGTTCCACAGGTATAACAGCTTCCATGCCACATGCCAATGCGAAAGGAGTGTGGCCAGTCGCGAACTTGTAGGTGGTTCTGTAAGCCCAAAGTGTTGTTGGAAGCTCATCCACCCACTTGCCTCTAGCCTTTTCCAGACGTTTTTTCAATATGGATTTGATTATCTTGTTTACGGCCTCCACTTGTCCATTAGCTTTCGGATGAGCAATGGCTGCAAACTTTTTCTCAATATCATATTTTTGGCAAAACTCTTTGAACTCTTTGCTTTCAAACTGAGTTCCGTTGTCTGTGACGATGGTTCGTGGAAGGCCAAAGCAGCATATATATTTCATACAACGAAATTAATGACCTTTTTGGTGGTGATAGTGGCAAAAGGTTCTGCTTCTGCCCACTTGGTAAAGTAATCGACTACGACAATCGCGTATTTTGCACCACCTTTGGATAGTGGCAAGGAACCGACTATGTCGATTCCCCATATTGCAAATAGCCAAGGACTAACCATTTGTGTGAGTTCCATCGGCGAAGCTCTTGGGATTTTCGCATACTTCTCACATTTGTCACATCTTCTCACGTAGTCTGCGGCATCCCGATTTACAGTTGGCCATAGTACCCATGGCGGAGGATTTTCTTTGCTAACGTCTGCCCTCCGGTATGGTTGCCACATTCACCTTCATGGACTTCCTTCAGGACTCGTTTTATCTCATCATGGGCAATGCATCAGATTAATGGGGTCGAGAATCCCCTCCGATACATTATTTCATCCTGCATTACATAACGAGAAGCCTTATGAATGACTTGTCGTCTTTCGCTCCTTCTTTCGGGCACGGCCCCTTGTAACAGGTGTTGCTTGAACGGGGTCATCCATGACTCCCTTTCGATTTCTGTTTCTAACACCACATCTACCTCCATCATATTTATACTCGAAATGTGTAAGATTTCGACAGGAAACAATCCCATCTTTTGCGCATCACTAGTGCTTGCGAATTTTGCCAATGAATTAGCTGCTCTGTTCTGTTCGCACGGAACATGTGAAATATCATAATATTCGAGATTCGCTAGCAGCTACTGAACTTTGGCCAAATATGAGGCAAGTCTCTGCCCCTTGCTTAGTAGTCTCTACACACTTGGTACACTACCAGTTGCGAGTCGCAAAATATTTCAACCGATCTTATTCCTAGTTCTTTGACGAGTCTTAAGCCGGCAATCAATGCTTCATACTCCGCTTTATTATTTGTTGCTGTGAATTCGAGCATCAAAGCGTAGCAAACTGAGTGGTTTTCAGGAGTTACCAGAACTATGCCAACCCTCGAACAACGGTTGTTAGATGCCACATCGGTGTACATCTTCCATCGGATGGGAGGTATGACATCGCAGCCATTTGATTCGTTTGTCATGGTGAATTCAACGATGAAATCTACTAGTGCTTGTCCTTGAATGGCCTTTCGCGGTAGGTAAGTAATATCAAATTGACTTAATTTGATATTCCACTTTGACATCCTTCCGGAAGTTTCCGGTCGTTGGAGTACCCGTCACAGGGGTTGATCAGTGTAAACACTAATTGAGTGTGCCTGAAAGTATGGGCGAAGCTTGCGTGATGCAATCACTAAGCAATAAGCTAATTTCTCGATCTTGGGATAATTACTTTCTTCCCCTGTCAAGCGTTTACTGACATAATATACTGGCTTTTGAACTCGGTCCTTCTCGTGAACCAGAGCCACACTAATAGCGTGCTAGGATACTACCAAATACACATACATCATTTCATGGTCGATTGGTTTCGATAGCACCAAGGGTCTCTCCAAATGCCTTACCAGAGCTCGAAATGCTTCCTCACAGTCGGAAGTCCACTCGGAATTCGTTTTTCCCTTCTTTATCACGTCGACGAAGGGAATGCATTTATCCGTGGCTCTGGATATAAATCGGCTCAATGCTGCCACCTTTCATTTCTAGTTTTGTACTTGCTTTATAGTTTTAGGCACTTGTATGTCCCGAATAGCCGGAATCTTTTTCGGGTTATCTTCAATTCCACGTGCATTCACAATGAAACCCAAGAACTTTCCTGATGCCACACCAAAAGAGTACTTCAAGGGGTTGATCTTCATACTATAATGTCTGAGTATATCAAACATTTCTGCTAAGTCTCGAATGTGTTCGTTTGACTGTCGTGATTTCACAAGCAAGTCATCCACATAGACTTCCATCGTCTTACCGATCGGGTCTTTAAACATTCGATTCACCAGACGCTGATTAGTTGCTCCCGCATTTTTCAATCCAAAGAGCATTACTACATAGCAATATAGCCCCATATTCGTGACAATGCGGGTGTGCTCTTGGTTTGGAATATGCATCGGGATCTGATCGTATCCTGAATACGCATCCATAAATGACAATAATTCATGTCCGGCGGTAGATTCGACGAGTTGGTCGATTCTAGGTAAAGAGAAACTATCATTCGAGCATGCTTTATTCAAAATCGGAGTAATCAACACAAGTCCTCCACTTTCCATTTGCTTTCTTCACTAGCACTGGGTTAGATACCCATTTAGGGTAGAGGGCGTTGCGGACGAACCCAATGGCTTTGAGTTTGTCCACCTCCTCTTTGAGAGCCGCAGACCTCTCCGGGTCCATTCTTTTCCTTTTCTATTTTACGGGAACGTGTTTTGGGTCTATGTTCAACATATGACTCGCAATTGCTGGAGAAATCCTACACATATCAGAATATGTCCAAGCGAATATGTCCAGATTCGCCCGGACGAAATCAGTAGGATCCTCGGCCACTGAGGGGTCGCGTTGTGATCCAATCTTAAGAACTCGTGATGGGTCATCCCGGCTGACTGGGATGTCGATCGTCAGCTCATCTGGTGTTGCATTCGTTTCCTTGGGTTCCCCATCATCATCTCTTGGATCTATGTCTCTAAGGATCCGAGAATGCTGCACGAGCCAGGGCTCGGGCACTACTTGTCAATCATCAGTCTTTAGGATGTGGACAGAGCTGTCCGCAACCTTTCCCTTCTCTCTTTGTTGGGCTTCTCTTAGTTCTGCCACATAACATGCACGACCGGTCGCCTGATCGCCATGTACAACACCGACTCCTTTGTCTGTTGGAAATTTCAATGTCAAACACCATAGGGCCAAAGCTGCCCTAAATTATGCCAAGGCTGGGCGACCCTAAAAGACATTGTATGGAGAGTCAACATCCATTACTATGAACGGTACGACTCACACTCTTCTACGCTCAACTTCTCCCAGTTCAACTGGTAGCTCTATATATCCCATTGCGTCGGTAGCAACACCGTTAAAGCCGTGGATACGGGCTTTGCATGGCTTCAAATCTTTCGTTTCCATCTTCATTTAGTCATAAGCCTTTTTGAAGATGATGTTGATAGAGCTTCCACAGTCAATCAAGATTCTTTTGACATAAGCTGGCCCGACTGTTGCAGATATAACCATCGATTCGATAGTAGGAGCCTCCACCTTGTCCGCATCTCGACTCCTAAACACTATATCGTCAGTCATCATGCGTTGTAGCTTTGTGGGGGTTCCATCTTCCACACTCGAACAACATTCGTAATCCGCATCCCTTAAGGAGGTTGCATATCGTTCCATCTCCTGCCAATTCTTATCTGCAGGATGAGGTCCTCCGACAATAGTGTTTATAATCAATCTACCCACAGTCCGAGCAGGTTGTTCTGGTTGGCGTGGAGCCGGCCCGCGTTAGGGGTCTGACGTTCCTTGCCTTCCATCTTGCGGGTTTTTTAAAAATTCCTGCAACTTTTTCTGTCTGATTAACTTTTCTATGGCGTCATGGAGGTGTCTACACTCCTCAGTATTGTGCCGAAGGGTCTCATGGAAGCGGCAGTACTTCCCTGTCCGTTTCTGTTCTTTAGTGGACTCCTTTGGACGTGGCTTTCTGTATTCAAAGGTGTTACAGGTAGATAGATAAATGTTTTCAAGAGAAGTATTTAGCGGGGTGTATTCATTGTATGTCGGAATCCTTGACTTCCATTTCCCAGCTTCTCTTTTCTTTCCGAAATTTCCACCTTCGGATCCTTTGGACTGCCCAGGCTTGTTCTGGACGTTGACTTGAACCTTTCTCGAACTATCGCTGGACTACTTCATAGTGATGTTACTTTTTACAGTCTTCTGAACAGGCCCTGGTGCCTTATCTTGTCTCGTCCATCGAGCCTCCTCCCTTCGTATGAACTGATGAGCTTTGGAATAGAATCGTTCCAATGTAGCTGGGGGATTTCCCGTCGACCAATCTCCAAACTCCAAGTCTGGATCTATACCTCACATTACCGCCATCAAAATCGCGTGGTCATTAGGATTGCTAACTTCAGTGGCAGCAACATGAAACCTCCGTATGTATGCTTTCAAAGACTCTCCCGGAGCCTGGATTAAGCTTGATAATGACATAACGTCTTTTGGATGGGTAGTATGTATCCTTAATTGTTCAACAAATTTCTTTGCTAACTCGTTGAAGTTGGACATAGATCGTGGAGGTAGCCGAGTAAACCACATAGTGGCAATTCCAGACAGAGTGATTGGGAAACACCTACACTTAGTTGCATCATTCACCTTGTAGAATCCATCATCCATTCGTACCTCATCACATGTTGCCTAGAGTCAGTCTTCCCTTCATATGCTGGAATAGTCGGCATACTGAATTTCTTAGGGTACTCAGCCAGTAGGATAACATCTGCGAAGGGAGTATGACTTATGGACACTCCACAATCTTCGTTGGTCAGGCCTTGGTTCTCTCTCATCAACTGTCTGACCATGGCTGATAAGTCCGAAGTTTGTATGGAGGGTGGGAGGTTGGGTTCCGTTCCACGGGACCGTGCCGGTTGATGTCCCGTTTGATTTGGGTCTTGGTGATCCAGGTGTCCGGTCTCGTCATGTGCTTGATCCCTGACGGATCGATCGGTAGCCCCTGCTTGTGCAGCTTCATCCCTACGGCGTCTACACCTAGGAGGTTCATCAGCTGAGGTCGAGCTATCAGATTCAGAATAAGGAGCAGGACTACTTCCAACATTTTGATGCTGTTGTTTGGCAAGCTGAGTTATGAGATAAGTATTAGCTTGGATCTTCTCAGCAAGTTGCCTTCTACATTCCCTAAGTTCTCTTATTAAGTCGTTGAACTCTGTTCGGGAAACAACTTCCGCTTGGTTCTGGGTGGAGGTTCCTGCGCTTGATTAATGGTTGGTTGCTAGGTCCTATCTGTTGTACACTAGAAGTTTCGTGGACATCTGCATTGTGAGAGGCCGATCTAGTTCGTGGTCTCCCCATGGTAGAGTTGTTGGTTGTAACTCTGAATAGAATCTACATATGTCTTGTGAATGATCTGGATCTCCTTCAGGGTATTTTTTCAATCCAGCAGTTGCAAAATAGATCCTATCGTCCTGAGAATTCGATTCTCGGTGAAAGCACCAAAATGTTAGCACCAGAATTGATCACTAACACCCTTAAGAGAGATTGTGTAGAGAGATTAATGAAGAAAGTAAAGTTAAACAGAAGACATTACGTAAATTTAAATTCAGAAACAACAAACACCAGATTTATAGTAGTCCGGCGTAATTCCCTATGTCCACTTTGAGGTGGATCTTTATTGCTTTTCTTGATAATCGATTACAGATACAATCCATATGTCAATCACTCAAATACAATTGCTAAGAAAAAAAGATTAAGTCTTGAATGAGTCTCGAATGCGGTAGAGTCTCCCTGTTGTTTCCAAAAAAAGGTCCATTTTCACTGTGCCTCTACCCTTCTATTTATAGATGAAGATGGGTTTGTCTTCTCTGGTGGGCCGAACATCTCATCCCAAAAGGAGTAAACTTTGTGTGCCGAACCATATATGCCGAATAGCATATGCCGAATGAGGTCTAGATGCCGAGCAGTGTGGAATGCTGGTCGACTCTGCCATGTCGAACGATCCGTGCACGCCAAACGTTCTCTAACAGCGAACGTTCCTAAATGCCGAACACTTCTCTCTATGCCAAATACTCTTGAATGCCGAACAGCTCTAGATGCCAAACATTTCTGAGTGCCGAACGAAGTCTGATGTGCTGAATGGAGAGTGTAGGCCGAGTAATAATTGGAGTTGGTCGAGATTGGAGGAATTCCGAACAACTCTGGATGCCGACCACTTTGGAACGCCGACCACTCCGGAATGCCGAACAACCACGAGTGCCGAACACTCCGGAATGCCGAACAGCTATGGGTGCCGACCACTTTGGAATGCCAAATGCTCCGTAATGCCGAACAACTACGGGTGCCGAACAATTTGGATGCCGACCACTCTGGAATGTTGACTGCTCCGTAATGCCGAACAACTATGGGTGCCGACCACTTTAGATGTCGAATACTTTGGAATGCCGAACGCTCTGTAATGCCGGACAACTATAGGTGCCGAACACTTTAGATGCTGACCAGTATACAAATGCCGAGTTACTAGTTGCCTGGTCAATACTTCAGGTAATAGATGGCGTCGACCTAGATTAATCATGAAGTGGAGTTAATGCCAAACATAAGTTGTCGATGATGTCAGCGAACACTGTTGGATTCATTACATTGCTACCTAAGTAGTCATTTATGCTTCCTTCTGCGTCAATGTGGGTACTTATATGAGTGGTGTTACTTTAGGCTTGGGGAGAATAATAGTGACATAGAACGATCGTAGTTATGAATAAAACTGATCTGTTACTAATAAAAGTAATTGGTTTTCACCAGGCCGTAATTCTTATCCAATTTCTATTGAGTTAAATAATTTCTTTAACAATGCATTTTAGAAATTGATGCCGCATACTTTTTCAAATTTCAAAACATATACAAAATTAATTAATTAATATCCTTAATTAATTTTCATTTTCAATACCTTTCTAGCATATAAAATACGCATTAATTTGAAACCTTTTGGGGAAAATCCCAATAATTCACAAAAATTACAAAATACTATATTCTTCATCAGATAAAAATTCTAGGACCAAAAACCATATTTATATATTTTTAATAATTAAAACCCAAAATTAACCCAATTTCTCCCTTAAGAAATTCACAAAACATTCAATTTAATTTGAAAATTTATGAAACTGAAAACCTATCTCCAAATATCATTTTACACATCATAGTCAAAAATTCGAATCATTTGGTGAATAAAAACTTCGGTTTTTCTCTTAAAATCCTTTTAATTAATTTTATAAAAATTTCCATAAATCATTATTCTATCCAAACAATAATTGTACAACCATATCTTAGCAAAAATAATCAAACTAATTCGTATACTACCCATAAAAAAATTCAAAATAAAAAAATTGAGATGGAACATTTATTATTCATCTTAAAGTCAAATGTTGGAGTTGAGATTTGATGTTACTGTAGTTTCTCCTACTCCTTTCATTGAATTCCCCTTTTGATTTCGTGACTTGTCCCTAAAGAATGGTTGGCCTTTTCTTGCTTTTCTTTAATTGTTTATTTTTTGTGAAAATGAGAATGATATGAGGGGGAGAGATTTTAAGGAGTGAAAGATAGATCCGCCTATTTCCCCCCCTCTCATATATTCTCTTGTATGATAAGTTCTTAAAATAATCTCTTTATTTAATTCATTAAGGCAAGCCCTTAAAATGTTCAAATCTCATTCTGCTGAACTATTTACATTATTCTATTTAACCTATCCAATTAAATATTTTGAATAATGTTAAATAAAAATCTGGGGTGTTACATGCAATTTATGTGATATCCTTAAAAGTTAAGGATGACCAAATGCATTTCTATAAAGAGTTTATTGTGACATTATAGTAATGATTTCCTTCAATAGTTCGATCGTTTAGAAAGAATATCGAATGTATAAGAGTGGACATAACATAAGGCATGGTTGGGATGAAGAGAATGAATTATTACATCCAGTTCGTGAAGAAATTAGAAAATGAGAATTGTAAAATACATATAGATACATAACATTGGAATGAGAAATATGAATTATATTCCAGAATTATTTTCATATAGAAATTTGTTTTCTATGATATTTATTTATTTGAATTTAATATACTTGATCTGAAAATTCTCAACCATAAACCAGATATGGTTAATGAAATAAATAGCCTATGTTTAGTAGTGAATGGAACTTCATTTTTCATATGCTATTATAGTAATAGTAGAAATAGTGGGTGCATGACGCATAACACTTATTGGTCGCGTCATGTTACAAAATATTTTTTGTAAAACATACCAACCTTTATTTATGAAATAATAATAATTTTTACTATTGACTGAAAAATAGACATGGTTTTATTTTAATATGAATATTACAAATATTTGTTATAAAATAAAACTATAATAGTGGTCTTTTTGATGCATTGGAAAATGTAGAAGTATCTAAATTATTCACAAGGTTTTGGAATTATGGACTAAGCCAAAGTGTGGAGAAATAATTTTTTTAATTATACGATTAAGAATCATATGCTACTTGTGAATTATATCTCAAACAATAAAAAGGCAATGCACCCATTCAGTGCGAGCGATTATAGGAGATGATAAACTCTATGTATACACATACATATATATATATATACATACCTACATACATACATACATACGTGTATACACACACACACACACACACACACATATATATATATATATGCAATTGAAAGTTTGCTAGTTTCAAAATGGTTCCACGTATTTCATTGTATTCATTGATGAGTTACAACAATATGAACATATATATTCGATACCCATGTAGTATGTGTATAATAAGCACACATAATACAATCTGGAAGTAAATTTAATAACATGCAAAAGAAAATAAAATGATTTGATTTGATCAAATAGGTGAGTATATTGGAAAGAGTTCTAAACGTACCTAAAATGAATAAATATTTGATCTTAAAAGTCACTCCTCCTTATAATACATTACCATGTATCAATAAGGAGGAATCGAACCTTGTTGAACAAAGTACAGTTAACTATAAGTGAAGTTGAGTTAACTTCTTTCCATAAGGTCACGTACATAAGAATAGTGCACAAAATTAAAATTAATTCATTTAAAGAATAGTTCACAAAATCATACAAGATAAAGGTTTAAAAGAAACTCTAACGTATCCTGGGCCAAAGACTTGGCATGTTGTGTGAGTCGAAAGACTACACGTAATAATTGTTCGTGAAGGATCTTATTCGAATCACCCCAAAAGAAGTTTGGGAACAGTTGTCATTGGATGACCTATTCATGTTTTAAACATAAGTTTTGTAATAAGTTTTTGATGCATTTAAAGAATAGTTCACAAAATCATACAAGATAAAGGTTTAAAAGAAACTACAACGTATCCTGGGCCAAAGAGTTGGCATGTTGTGTGAGTCGAAAGACTACACATAATAATTGTTCGTGAAGGATCTTATTTGAATCATCCTAAAGGAAGTTTGGGAACGGTTGTCATTGGATGACCTATTCATGTTTTAAACATAAGTTTTGTAAACTAAAACCAAATCAGTTTTATATTTAAGGCAATTTATAAAGTGTTTATGAATACTTATTCCGTTGCACCAAGAAACAATTGTTGTTTCATGAAATATCAACTTCATAGGGAAGGAATTTCTTTGAAAAAATATTAGTATTAAAATGGATTTGGACATGATCCAAAGAAAATTTTGATTAAGTGGGATGAAATGAAGTTAACCTAATCTAAATGAACACATCACATTAGAGTGTCTAATAAGTATTCCTACACATTGAAGAGAAACTATGAGTTTCTTATCAATGTCAAGAAGAGACAACCCTCAGTTGTTACTTAAATCATTAAGAGTATTGAATCTACGATATGATATGGTGTAGAAATCTCAAAAGGTTTCCAAGTACTTCATCAGAATACAATTTTGGTGGTTGTACCCAAATGGATACGATCCATCGATTGCGAATGTATCTTCAAGAGAAAGACAAATGCAGTTAGAATATAATGAGTAATGTTGATTAAATAACATTGTAATTTTCATCTGTTGAAATTCGCGTTATTGATTCATCATTGAACATGCTAAAGTAAATTCAGACTAACCCACAACATCATCGCTTGGTATGACATTGTGTTTTGATACATATATGCTAAATAATGATTTAGAATAGACTATTTTCATATAACAACCAAAGTGTCTTGAAATCAGTTGGAACGATATTTAGTTTTTGGTTTGTGGAAATGATCCAAGAAATAATATGGAAGTATCATTATAAGCATCAGAATTGAATAAGTATATTGATAGAAATATCAAATAATTTGATTTTCAATCAAATGCATAGAAAGCATGTGTTCATAAGAAAGAAAGTTAAAAGGTACATAGATATTTCTAAACCATAAGTAAACAACACATTGTTGATTGTAAACAATGTACTTGTGTTAAAATCAACTTTAGTTATTTTAATACTTGACTTTGGATTTGCAAATGATGTCTTTAATATATAGTAAAAAATACATTGGGAATGCCCCAGTCAATATGAAAAAACACCTTATTAAAGTGTTTAATAAGGAATATGTAAGATGGATTCCTTGCATATTAACAGTAGGAATTATCTTACATGTTGAATTATCCAGGATATCATAATTTTCTTATACGATGCATGAAGAAAATGTCAAATCCAAATTAAGATCACTAAACGATAAATTAGAGTGTTATCGAATATTTACAAAATACTAGAGAATTGTTTATAAATACAACGAACTCTATACGAAAGAGTGTTCATCCTCGAACTTAAGTGCTATCGATTATAATATGTTGATATTGAATTCATATTCAAACTTAGTTATGAAGCTTTAAGTTGGAAAAGTTCCAAGTGAAAGGTTGTGGCTGATTCAATGAAAGGGTTGAGTACATCTCCTTGAATAGTGTCGCAATAAAAGCAATATATATAAATATAAAGGTACAAATTTATAACTGAGCAAGGGGTGTTGATTTCAAGTGTTGAGAATACTACACCATTATTATATGATAACAATGTAATAATAAGAACTCACAAGAAATTGAGAAACAAGAGTATTCATCATTAAAAAAGGGAAAAAGATAATATAAAGAAGGAAAATGTCTCTCTTTAATTGTGCATTGATTGCCTTCTTTATTCATTATTTTCATAACCTTTTTTGTCTTTTCATTTTTAGTCACTTTTATGGTTCTCTCCTTCCTCTCTAATGGTTAACAATATGAGAGCTTCTATAGTTTCGAACGTACAAAATAAAGTACAAATCAAATCTATTCATTAAAAGTGGTTTATCTCTCTTGATCCTTCCAAAATTTGGAGGCTCATTTTTTTAATCCATGGGCTTTAATTCATTCTTCAAGTTTTGATTTATTGGCTACATCCAAAGGTAAAATTCACTTATATTTTTATATCATTGACATATTAGACATTGTATGATTCACCTCATATTTTGATTATCCATCTTGCCACATGTATATTAAACCTCTATTATGTCTATTTGATTTAAATATGTTTATTGTATTGTTTAAATTCAGATCTATGTTTATTTATAATCTTCCTTTAATGTATGTTATTGGTAAATTGATATGTTTTGAATCCTTTATTAATTTTGATAAATTACTATTATTCTCCATATTATTTAGATCTGTCAATTCTTATCACAGATTTATGCATGCCTATTTTGTCCCAATTTCTTTTATTTAATTTTGGAAACTTGTGAAATTGGAAATTAATTTTGAATTAGATTTTTTACAATAATTTATACATCATTTGCATGTTCAAATGAAAATGAATTGTATACGTCAAGTTATATACTACTCGTTGAAATTTTTCTTTAATTTCATATGGTAAGTGGTTGAATATAAATGTTTCAATTCTTGTTTAAAAAAATTGATTTATGATTAATGAATGGACTTCAACGCAAATTATAATTCTTTATGGTTTTATATATTTATAGTCTCATATAAAATCTAAAGTATGGTTCCATTCCTAAATTAAAAGTTTAATGAAGACTGTTAGCCTTAGCTTTATTAATTTCCCATCTGTATTTGGGACTAATTATAGTGTTGCATACCCATACCTTCGATTAGTTTAACTAAACTAGACTAAGAACGGGATATAGTGAATGGATATATGACATTATTTTGTATCAACATTTATATTATGCTTCTTATTATGAATTTACTGACTTATCATGTATTCGTTATAGAGAAAATATCTTGATTTCCTAACAAGTTGTCGGTTCACATTGAAACATATATTGCATTACTAAAATCACCATATGTTATTGGATTTTCAATGGTGTGCACCACTATTAACTCTTTTATAAATATACACATTTATATACTCCTTTCATTGTAGAGTTATTCAAGGTGGTCTACTTAGCCTTTCTATTTGAATTTGTCATAACCTGTTGTTTGGAACACTACCAACTTATAGCTCCTTGATTATGGTTGAACATAAATTTACGATTGACTTACTATATTCCATCTCACTTATGAAGCTCGAGTCTGACCACTCCTTCATAAGGAGTTTGTTGTTTCTATAAACAATTCTTTAGTAATATATAAGTACTCGAGAAAACTCTTAACTACCATTTAGTGGTTTTACCTTGGACTAGATATTCGCTTAATGTACCATGTATATAAGCAAGATCTAATATACCACATTACATACACGATTATTTCGATGCATAAGGGAACTATAGTATATGTTCCATATTAGAAATTTTAGTATGGTGTTTGACTATATATATACAGTTTAGGGCAATCCCATCATCCTTATATGCCAAGTATAAAAGATGTATCTATCAAATCCTTCATTAATAATTAAATAACCATGCTTTAACAAATTTTAACATGAATACATTATTAATAATCAGTAGTATATTATTAGTTATAGTATTAGAAATTTTTTAGTACTATTTAGTTTTCTTCATTATAGAAACACATTTCCTCTACATTCTAATTGAAAATCAAATTATTTGATATCTCTTTCAAAATACTCTCTCAACCTGATGCTTGTTGGACATCACTATTGTATCAGTTGTTGGATCATGTCCAAAAATATACAAACATGTTATTACCTCCACTAGCAAATAATTTCTTTTAAAATATTATTTAGAAGTTCTGTTTCAATGCCAATGTTCCAAAACTCGAAATCAAATAATGCGATAACCACGTATATCTGAATGGAAATAAGCATGTTAACTAACAAAATTACTTCGCTAATTTCAACATTCGAAATTAGTGAAGCTATTTCCTTTTCAACACTACATTAAATGATTTCAACTGCATTGATTTTTCTTCTTCTAGAAGACGAAGTTATGGCCGATGGATCGTATTCTTTTAGGTACAATTACCAAAATCTTATTTTGTTAATGTACTTGGAACCATTTTAGATGTAGGGCATCACACCATGTCATAAAGTCTATACTCTCAACGGCTTGTCAAGAATTGAGGTAATTTCGAACAATTCGTTTTCTTGATATTGATAAAAATTAGTTTCTCTTCAATATATGAGAGTGCTTATTAGACATTATAATACATTTGTGTCAGTCTTAGGCTTGGTCAAATGTAACGACTTATCATCTACGATGCATCGATTCATGTATAAGATGATGTAGACCTCGTAGATAGTGGAACATTTTGAAATAAAAAAATAAAATATATCGCAAAGATATCTATGTCATCTACACCTAACAAGTCAGCTAAATATAATATAATACTATAGTGACATCATATGCCAAGGTCTCACTAAAATCTATTTCATGACTAATCACATGCCCATAATTAACCCCAAAGTCTCAACCTGTTATCGGCCACACATATAATAAGGACTTAGCTCCTCTAACTGTGTTGTAACACTTAATGGAATACCGACATCTCCTTAAACTATCATATCAAGGACTTAGCTACCTACACTATCATATATTAAGGATTCATCTCCTCAAACTATGGTATATTGAGGACTCAAATTCTTAGACTACGGTATATTGAGGGCTAAGCTCTATGGACAATGGTATATTAAGGACTCAGTTCCTTGGACTATATTGAGGTTTTAGCTCCTCAGACTATGGTATATTGAGGGCTCGGCTCTTATACTATGGTATATTGAGGATTTAGCCCCTCAAACTATGGTATATTAATTTTTAGGATGATCAAAGACTTGCATGAAGCTTTAGCATCAACGCCCTTTGATAGTCATTGTAACGACCCGTAAATTTTAGTGATTTTAATAACATAATTAACTGAATTTTTCTAAAATTTTAAATAATAAAATTTAGAAATATAAATTTGATATTTGGATTACGTCTAATTAAATATAGCAAGTGGTAAATTTTCATCCGAAATATGGACGTTTATTTTACTGTGTAATTTTATTTCAATTCAAATCAGTTAAAATTTGATGTTAAGAAAATGTTTTCCAAATCTGAATATTTTATACAATAAATTTGTAAATCATCTTCTGAGTGAGACGTCATATTTCATTTCTCCAAATTTGAATATTATTTCTCCGTTTTTCTTAATTCCGGCGTTTTAGCAGCATTTTCGTTACCGATTATCGACTTTTGATAGAATGATCGTGCCGCTGATATCTATATACTATTTTGATCATCTCGTCGTGTTGATCTCTACGGTATATTCAATTCTATACTTTGAAGTCCGACTCACATCAGAATCCATGAAAACGGTAACTGTACCGGTACTCTGTTTGTAACGACCCGGAATTTTGGGTCGCCTAATTTGAACATTTTAATTCATTTTGAATGTCAAATATGGATTATAATTTGATTTTGAAATAAAAAGATTTTGGTTAAATTAATAGAATTAGTCAAATTTTAAATACGGGAATAAAATTGAAATTTGAATAATAATAATTTAATATTAGAATTGCGATAATTGGTGAACCTGAGTGTAAATAAATATAAAAATGGTTTCTAAAAATTTATTTAAGTTTATTTTGATTTAAATAATAATATTGGACCATCGGATGGAATCAATAGTCGATAGATTAAATTTGGAATTTTATATTAATTAAATAATGGAATTTAATATTATAAAAATGAAAATAATCAGATTTTGGTTCGAAATGAGTTAGAATGATATTAAATGTGATTATGAATTTTATATGATTTATTATTTAGTTAGTAAAATTTTAAAAGTGAAATTTCAAGTGATTTCGACGATTACGAAAATCGCTCGATTTAATCGACGAGTTAAAATAGCCTTTCGGCGCGGTCTCGGAATTCGATGAAACCAGTCCATTGGATCTGTAATAGTTAGTTATTATCGAATTTCAATTTTCGTAGCAATCGGAGTTGTCGTTTGACCTCGGCAGCTCAAAATGCTTAGAAAATACTTTAATCGATTTAATTTAAAATTGATCGTTTATTTCCATAACTCGCGCATACGATCGAATTAGCCTCCAAAAAATGTTCCATTGTGTTCGGAACATAGGTAAAACCTTAGAAATGCATGTGGCCACGCGTTGTTTGGAGATCGTTTGAGAAAGTTGCTTTAAAATGAATTAAACAATTAAAAAATATGTTATACATATATATATATACGCACAACGAACCCTAACCCTAATTATTTCTTAGAGCCGCCGTATTCTATACTCCAATGGCCGATATTTTCTCTTGTTCTCTCTCATTTTTCTCTCAATCCTCATGCTTTTACACTTCGACCTCTAAACGATTATCGTCGGGCTTAGAGAGAGCTTCAGATCCATACGGACTTGATGACATTCGAGCATTGGATGGTCGCGTTTTTGGCTCCATTAGTTCTGAGTTCGAGCACGGGTTTCGACGGCGATGAGGCACCAAGCTCGACGCGTTTCGTGGTGGTAGCGCATGGGGACTTGAGCTTCGTAGGGAAGGTCTTGGATCGTCGCCGAGTTCGTCGTGGAGGGTGCGGTTCCTAACCCTAATTTGCGAATTGGGTTCTTTGTTCATATCTTGTTCCTGAGGCTTGCACGTTGTAGAAGATGGAATTCGCGGTCCTGATCTATTCGTTTCTTATCAACAGCATAGATTTTTCTGGTAATAAATAAATAAATTAAAAGAATAAATTTATTTTAGAAATTGTATCCAGAGTTTAAAATAGCATAACTTTTACATGCATGCTTAGAATTTAACGAATTTTGTAGCGCCAGAATCGCAGCGACGCACTCTACACTGCAGCGTAGGTCCGGTGACGATCGGAGCTAGTGGAAATTTTAGATTAAATCGAACGGTTTGGTTTGATTTAAAATTTCAAACACTCGCCGAAACTCAAGGTGAGTTCAACTCACTCACATCTAGAATATTAGTTAATTTAAATAGTCGTTAATGGAATGATCGCTTGATTGGTTGAGTATGATAATTATTATCAAATTGAATCGATATTTATTGTTGTGTTAATATCTGTGGATGCATGGAAACAGGTTGGAGGGATCTAACTGGATCCCTCGCAAATAGAAATTTAGATTTATATTATGTGATATATCCTATTTATTATTCTGAGATAAATAGTTTAGACCTTGTTATGCTGCATTTTATTTATATGCTGTGATGAATTAAATTGAAATTTAAATTGTGTTGTGCTGTGATTGGGAGAATACAACCTGAAAATTTTAAATATAAATAGATGAATTGGATTTTAAGGATATTAAAGTAATTCCTTAGTAAAGAATCTAAAAGGGAATTAAATTCGAGATATTTGTTGATAAATTGAAATGTTTGGGAATGTGATCTATAAAGGAAATATGAACTGTTTAAAGAATAACGAGATTTATTTTAAAAAAAATGGGAAGTGTGCTTTCTCCTGGAATTTTTTTTTTAAGAAAGCTTTAAATTATAAATTTGCAGTTTAAATATGTTTAGAATATTTTAGAAAGAAATATTATTTTAAATTGTTTTCAAGTGAAAGCAAATATTTGATTAAGTAATCATGGTATTTAATTACTTTAAAAGGGCAAAGTAGTATTAAGTTTTCAAAAGGAAATTTTAATATGAATATTTGATTTAATAAACTTATTTTGAAAGTTAAATTTGATTTAAAATACTTAGGAAACCCTGTATATTTCCTTAAGTATTGTTTTCAATAAAATAATATCTATAGCTTATTTTAAATATTTTAAACGTATGTCTGAAAATAATTTCTAGGAAATGGCAATGTGTTTAAAATAAAAGGAGCTATTTAAAGGCATGGAAAGGATTTTACGAGATGAACGTAAAATTTGAATTGGGATAAAACGTGTTGGATTGATAAAAGAATTCTTTGGTTATTCTAAGATGGAAGTGTATTTCCCTGAAAGAAGTATGCTTTTAAAATAGATTTTTTGAAACATTAGAGTTTGAAGTTATATTAAAGAATGGTTTCAACAAAGATTATTTAAGTTGTAAGAATTTTAAAAGTGAATATATATAAAAGTAGTTTAGAAGTAATTATTTTTAAAGGATAACTAGAATTATGTTTAAAGAATATTATTATTATTTATAATTTATAAAATGGTTTTAGATTAAAGGATAACCAATCAAAGTATTATTTAGAAATTGTATAGAGTTTTATAACTTTATTTAGATTTAGTATATTTTAAAGATAACAGTTTGTATTTTATTAAGCAGTTTTATTTGAGATATTTTTTTAAGATATATATATATATATATATATATTTTAAATTTAGTATATAGTAGTGTTAATATAAATGTTTTAATATATTTTCAAAAATAAAGTATGTAAATTATTTTAAGCTTTAAAAATGGGTACTTGGATGTTTCAAAGGAAATAAAGATTTGAGAATCTATTCCATGAGAAAATTGGATTTGAAAATTGTTTCAAAGGGATTTTGAAAAGGAATTATATCTTGTAAAGATATTTGAGGGAATAAATAATGTGGGCAATTATTTATTGCATGATGGATGTTTGTGAATGTTAATTGATAGTTAAATCACCGACTATCAATATTGGGCAAATACGATGATCGTTTCGAAGAGAACGGGATCGAGATTTATTTCTCGAAAACCACTTCGATCCGGTTTGTACGTTTCATGAAACGTGTTCGGAGTCGAAGATGGAGCAGTGAAGTGCAAGGGTTAGTCGCTACTAATCCTGGGGATATTTCCAAAATGGATGTAGTAGGAGTAGTGCCTTCGGTTTTGTTCGAACCCGGGGCGGACTTGTATGGATGAATGCTTTCGGAACATCGTTAGGTGGGCGATGGGCATTCTAAGAGAAACGTTCTAAAAGGTAACGCTTAGCCTCAAGCCTCATCAACCGGGAATGATTGAAAATCAGGGGTTATGTAGCAAGGTTTCGTGGGTAGCCCCCACTTGCGAGTAAGGTCATCCCTGTCTAGATGTCCCTTTTTATTTCGGCTTAGTGGTGCGGTTGCTGATCCCAACCGCGGGGTAGTCTTATTCGGAACTGTCCAGTAAGGGATGGTTTCAGTCTTGTGTTATGGGAGAGCGGGCGTACTCCTCGGTACTGTGATCTAGACCACGTACTGTGATAGGTGGTACCCCAGTGCATAGTCATTAGTTGGAAATCCATTCTCCCTACGAGCCTTGTATGAGTTTTGTTTGTATTACCCACTCTGTGGCTAGTAGCTGGAATTTAATGAATGTAACAATTTCGGCTATTTTATAAGTATTTGTATATAGACCCTATTATAATATCAGAGGATTTCTATAAAAAGTGTTTTAGCTATCGTAAGGTAAAAACCCGACATGTTTATTTATGGTGTGGTCTTACGAGATGCTTTTGTTTTCAAAAGGATTTTTGAAACTTAAATAATCAATTTGGATGCATTATTATCAGCTGGTATTCCAGACTGACTCGGGTGTTATTTCATTATAATGCTTGGGTTAGACCGAGTATTATATGTTCAAGACAGGATGCTATGGAGCAGGAGAGGAGCTGGAGTCCGAGATGTATTATCCGTACTAGTACAAATATCCGCTGCTATGATTGTATGATTGTCTGACTGGAAATATTGTTGTATGAGATACCCTGATGATATGATGTATAAAGCAGATATAGTTTCATTTTGTGTAAAGATCTATTATTTACTATTATATTTTATTCCGCTGCGACTGTGAGATTCTGTTATTGTCTAGTTCCTTCTTTCTTCTACCTCTTCTTCTTTAACCCTAATGGTTCGTATTTCTGTTCCACCTGAGTTAATTGATGTAGGATAGTGTAGAATCAAGAGGTACGGATTTGCGGGCTGTCACACTTGGTATCAGAGCATAGGCTGGCGACAACCTAGGCTTTGGTGGGGAAATTACTCATTAAACAGAGTCAATAGTACTCTATAATGAGTTGAGTGTAATAATAGAAATGAGAGCGTACTTGTTATTGAATATAAAATTGTTTTTTAATATATTGTGTTGACTTATCGGTTGAGTGATTATGAATTCTGGTCGGTACGGGAAGTACAACCGTATCAATAGGGGTTCTAAACTCTTAAAAGATAAACCGACATAGTATTGTTTTTAAAGAGGGTAAATGGAATAATTTTACCCAAAATTACATGTTGATATAAAAGGAATGATTTTCTAAAATTATTATATATACTTATATATTTGATTTCCTGGATGTGGATATCTTAATCAAATAAGAATCTAAATTTTAATCCAAAATTTAATCTAAAATTTGAAATGGTTGTAACCAAACAAAATTCTATGAGTATAATTTATATAAAAGAAGAATAACTAAATTTGAATTAAATAAGAATTTAAATCCCGAAAATTTTGAAAGTGTTTTTAAATGTATTGAAAACATAGGTTTGGGAAATTTAAAATCTTGGGAATGTTTAAAATGTTTGCTGTGGTGTTTGGAGGAAATAATGTAATATTATTTTGGAAGTATTTTTGAATGGAAACTGTTTTGAAATGAATTTGGGAAAGTAAGGAAGCACTGAACTCACTTCAGTTGCTGGGAAATAATCCTGATGATGCTGGCCACATCATTAGAATTCATTTTCGGTTTTCTAAAGTGATGATTGCTACCAGAGTGGTTGGTTATGATATTGTTTGGACTTGTTGGGTAAAAAAATTGTTTGGAAATCCAGAGATTTGATTTGATATACCAAGAGAGTATGAGTTATTTAATATTTCAAAATGGTTTTGGGATAAAACCGGGTAATTGAATTCTAGAAAATTCTATTTAAATAACGTGCAAAGTTAAAATGAATCAACCATTGAACTTATTAAGTGAAGTTGATATTAATAAGAAGGGAATGAAAATTTTAATCTTGGAATTAAAATTTAACTGGAGTAAATGGAAGTAAATGAAATATAATGAAGTGAATAGAAAATTTGAATTTAACTTGGGATAAGTAAAATAAATTGGACCTAGAATTAAATTAATGAGGGAATTAGGCTGAAGGAAAAACCTGAGAACACTTTTAGTTTGAAGGACGGAAGTTTTAAAATTTAGTCCGAAGGACAAAAAATGATATATTCATATAGCATTACACATCCATAATGCTATATTCATATAGCATTACACATCTATAATGCTATATACAACACAATTTTATAAGTTTCTGCATACACAAACAAGCAGCTGTGTAATGCTATATGAATATAGCATTATGGATGTGCAATGCTATATGAATATATCATTTTTTGTCCTTTAGACTAAATTTTAAAACTTCTGTCTTTCAGACTAAAAGTGTTCTCAGGTTTTTCCTTCAGCCTAATTCCCTGTAAATTAATTTGGGTTAAATTGAATTGTAAAATGACTTTGTAATTTTGGGTCGTTGTGTAATGAATTATACCCACAAGCTATTAAGTATTATACTTATAATCTGAAATTGTGGATTTAAAATTTGCAAAGAATTAAATTGGAAGAAAATTGTATCTGTAAGAATTCAGTGATACATATATATATATATATATATATATATATATATATATAAAATTTGGAATTGTGATTATAAGATGTAAATGAATTAAAATGAGCAATATAAACTTTGAAGTAAATAATTTGGTGAACTTAAGAATAGAAAATCAGATTGTAAACCCAAGCGAAATGGAATTATAATCACAAATGGGAAATTGTTGAATGGTATGGTGAATTTAAACTTAATCTCAAATGAAATGTGAATTGAAACAAGATGATGAAAATATAAAATATAAAGGATGTGGATGAACTTAAGACGGTAAATAAATTTGAACTTGTATATGGAGAATTAAAGTTGGATTGTATTAAAAACAAATTTCAATGGGATACAAATAATCATGAATATAATTAAATTCTTGTTTAACATAGTAAAAGAAATAGCATGAACTTCAGTTGGTTAAATAAATTTAGTTAAACTTGAATTAAATATGGAAAAGAATTGAATTGAAGAATATTATATGAATAAATTTTAACTCAACTAAATTCAAAGGAATTATTTGAGAATGAATTTAGCGTAAGCTAAATTAAATAAAAAGAAGCTTGAAGGTGAATTTAGCGTAAACTAAATTAAATGGAAATTGTATTGGCATGGATAAAATTTTGGTCGTTTGTTAAGAAAATTTTGAAAATAAAAATCGAAACCCAGTTCTGATATGGAATTTAGTTTTGGCAATGAAAAGCTGAGAGTGTGAATAAATTATGGAATTAGATTATAACAGTGATGGTTTGAATTGTAAATAAATTCCAATGAGTGAAATAATTTAAAGTGGTCTCTTTGTTAATAAAATCAATCTAAAAATGGATTGAATAAATAAACAAAGTGCACTAAAATTTGTAAATGAATTGGAATTTGGTTGGATGAGAATCAAATGAAAATAAAATAAAATTTGTATAAGAAGAAATGAAAATATTGTGAAAGAACTTAAGCAAACTGAATGATAACTGTGGTCGAGCTTTATAATGTTGTCTTGGATAAATTTTGTTTAGGAAATAAAATTGAATTGCAAGTGAAATGGTATTAATTAATTATTGTGATAAAATAAGGTTGTATGGGTTGTAAACAATCCAGAATGGAATGATATTAATATAAACTTGAATTGGTTAATGAATTAAAAATGTAAGGGAAGGATTTAATTTAATAATTGCAATGTGATAAGAATGCTTGGATTGTGAACCATGCAGAATTGAATAAAATTAATATGAATCTAAGTTGGAAATTAATTTTAAATGTTTGTAAGCTGTAGTGATGGTCACTTGTTTGGATAGCCTTAAATTTGCATAGAATTGGCCGTTTGTTGTATTCAAAATTGAGTTAGTTTAAAGAAGCAGATGAAATTGGTTTTTGAAATCACTTAGAATGAATTCGAGTTTTATTATGTGATTTTTGCATATGACTGATAGTGAATCATAAAGGAAATGCAAGGATATCAAATTTAAAAATAAATTTTGATTGGAGATTGAATTGAAGTAAAAGTTATACCTAAGGCATATGTTAATCATATTGAAGTAGAAATAAAATGGTTGTAATAAATATGAATGGTATATAGTGAACTTGAATATAAATTATTCGAGTGAGATAAAATCAAGCTTTGACTGTATAAGAAATACTAAATGGTGATTGAAAATTGAAAGTGCTGACAAAATATGGTTAACATTGTTAAATTATGAAGTTTGCTTGGTTAAGTCATGAAATTGGTATGTTAATAAATTCCTATATTATTGAAAACTGATGTGTTTGTATGAGTGAGTACAGGTACGGGAGGCAGTAGATAGAGTTGGAGCGCGTATATGCATAATAAATTAGCCGCGTGCTTTTGAAATGCTAATAAAAGGTACGCCTACGCAATAAAAATAGGAAATATGAACTGTTTTTGTTTTTCCGACCATGTAGGTCGATGTATATATATTTATATCTATTGTGATATTACAAAAGCTCCTCCGTACAGGGGAGACTCTGCCAAAATTTTCTGAAAATTTTGGGAGTTAGAATTTTTTTTGGAAAATTTGGTAATGTTTTGTTAACGAAAAGATTGATTTCAAATAACATTTGAAAATAAAAAGGATTTTGGGATAGGAATTGAAACTAGTAGATCCGATTTGTAACTAAAGAACTTGAGCAAAGTGAAATTGAGATTTCAGTATGTAGGTTTTGCTATTGAGTTTGGAACATTCTTTCTACCTTAGCTAATTTCGGGGACGAAATTTTTATAAAGGGGGATGTAATGACCCGGAATTTTGGGTTGCCAAATTTGAACATTTTAATTCATTTTTTGAATGTCGAATATGGATTATAATTTGATTTTGAAATAAAAAGACTTTGATTAAATTAATAGAATTAGTTAAATTTTAAATACGGGAATAAAATTGAAATTTGAATAATAAAAATTTAATATTAGAATTGGGATAATTGGTGAATCTGAGTGTAAATAAATATAAAAATGGTTTATAAAAATTTATTTAAGTTTATTTTGATTTAAATAATAATATTGGACCATTGGATAGAATTAATAGTCGATAGATTAAATTTGGAATTTTATATTAATGAAATAATGGAATTTAATATTATAAAAATGAAAATAATCAGATTTTGGTTCGAAATGAGTTAGAATGATCTTTAATGTGATTATAAATTTTATATGATTTATTATTCGGTTAGTAAAATTTTAACAGTGAAATTTCAAGTGATTTCGACGATTGTGAAAATCTCTCGATTTAATCGACGAGTTAAAATAGCCTTCCAGGACACAGTATCGGAATTCGATGAAACCAGTTCCATTGGATCCATAATAGTTAGTTATTATCGGATTTCAATTATCGTAGCAACCGGAGTTGTCATTTGACCCCGACAGCTTAAAATGCTTAGAAAATACTTTAATCGATTTAATTTAAAATTGATCGTTTATTTCCGTAACCCGTGCATACAATCGAATATGCCTCCGAAACATGTTCCATTGTGTTCGAAACATAGGTAAAACCTTAGGAACGCCTGTGGGCACGCGATGTTTGGAGATCGTTTTAGAAAGTTGCTTTAAAATGAATTAAACAATTAAATAATATGTTATACGTATATATATATACGCCCAACGAACCCTAACCTAATTATTTCTCGGAGCCGCCATATTCTATACTCTAATGGACGATATTTTCTCTTGTTCTCCCTTGTTTTTCTCTCAATCCTCTTGCTTTTACACTTCGACCTATAAACGATTATCGTTGGGCTTAGAGAGAGCTTCAGATCCATACGGACTTGATGACGTTTCGAGCATTGGATGGTCGCGTTTTTGGCTCCGTTAATTCCGAGTTCGAGCACGGGTTTCGTTGGCGATGAGGCACCGAGCTCGCCGCGTTTCGTGGTGGTAGCGCGTGGGGACTTGAGCTTCATGGGGAAGGTCTTGGATCGTCGCTGAGTTCGTCGTGGATGGTGCGGTTTCTAACCCTAATTTGTGAATTGGGTTCTTTGTTCGTATCTTGTTCCTGAGGCTTGCGTGTTGTAGAAGATGGAAGTCGCGGTCTTGATCGGTTCGTTTCTTATCAACGGAATAGATTGTTCTGGTAATAGATAAATAAATTAAAAGAAGAAATTGATTTTAGAAATTGTATTCAGAGTTTAAAAAAGCATAACTTCTACATGCATGCTCAGAATTTAACGAATTTGGTAGCGCCAGAATTGCAGCGACGCACTCTACACTGCAGCGTAGGTCCGCTGACGATTGAAGCCAGTGGAAATTTTAGATTAAATCGAACGGTTTGGTTTAATTTAAAATTTCAAACGCTCGCCGAAACTCAAGGTGAGTTTAACTCACTCACATCTGGAATATTAGTTAATTTAAATAGTCATTAATGGAATGATTGATTGATTGGTTGAGTATGATAATTATTATCAAATTGAATAGATATTTATTGTTGTGTTAATATCTGTGGATGTAGGGAAACGGGTTGGAGGGATCCAACTGGATCCCTCACAAATAGAAATTTAGATTTATATTCGGTGATATATCCTATTTATTATTCTGAGATAAATAGTTTAGACCTTGTTATGCTGCATTTTATTTATATGCTGTGATAAATTAAATTGAAATTTAAATTGTGTTGTGCTGTGATTGGGAGAATACAACCTGAAAATTTTAAATATAAATAGATGAATTGGATTTTATGGATATTAAATAAATTCCTTAGTAAAGAATCTAAAAGGGAATTAAATTCAAGATATTTGTTGATAAATTGAAATGTTTGGGAATGTGATCTATAAAGGAAATGTGAACTGCTTAAAGAATAGCGAGATTTATTTTAAAAAAAAAGGGGAAGTGTGCTTTCTCCTGGAAATTTTATTTTGTTTTTAAGAAAGCTTTAAATTATAAATTTGCAGTTTTTATATGTTTAGAATATTTTCGAAAGAAATATTATTTTAAATTGTTTTCAAGTAAAAGCAAATATTTGATTAAGTAATTATGGTATTTAATTACTTTAAAAGGGCAAAGTAGTATTAAGTTTTCAAAAGGAAATTTTAATATGAATATTTCATTTAATAACCTTATTTTAAAAGTTAAATTTGATTTAAAATACTTAGGACACCCTGTATATTTCCTTAAGTATTGTTTTCAATAAAATAATATCTATAGCTTATTTTAAATATTTTAAACGTATGTTTGAAAATAATTTCTAGGAAATGGCAATGTGTTTAAAATAAAAGGAGCTATTTAAAGGCATGGAAAGGATTTTACGAGATGAACGTAAAATTTAAATTGGGATAAAACGTGTTGGATTGATAAAAGAATTCTTTGGTTATTCTAAGATGGAAGTGTATTTCCCTAAAAGAAGTATGCTTTTAAAATAGATTTTTTGAAACATTAGAGTTTGAAGTTATATTAAAGAATGGTTTCAAGAAAGATTATTTAAGTTGTAAGAATTTTAAAAGTGAATATATATAAAAGTAGTTTAGAAGTAATTATTTTTAAAGGATAATTAGAATTATGTTTTAAAGAATATTATTATTATTTATACTTTATAAAATGGTTTTAGTTTAAAGGATAACCAATCAAAGTATTATTTAGAAATTGTATAGAGTTTTATAACTTTATTTAGATTTAGTATATTTTAAAGATAATAGTTTGTATTTTATTAAGTAGTTTTATTTGAGATATTTTTTTAAGATATATATATATATATATATATATATATTAAATTTAGTATATAGTAGTGTTAATATAAATGTTTTAATATATTTTCAAAAATAAAGTATGTAAATTATTTTAAACTTTAAAAATGGGTACTTGGATGTTTCAGAGGAAATAAAGATTTGAGAATCTATTCCATGAGAAAATTGGATTTGAAAATATTTTCAAAGGGATTTTGAAAAGGAAGTATATCTTGTAAAGATATTTTGAGGAAATAAATAATGTGGGCAATTATGTATTGTGTGATGGATGTTTGTGAATGTTAATTGATAGTTAAATCACCGATTATCAATATTGGACAAATACATTGATCATTTCAAAGAGACCGGGATCGAGATTTATTTCTCGAAAACCACTTCGATTCGGTTTGTACGTTTCGTAACGTGTTCGGAGTCGAAGATGGAGCATTGAAGTGCAAGGGCTAGTCGCTACTAATCATGAGGATATTTCCAAAATGGATGTAGTAGGAGTAGTACGTTCGGTTCCGTTCGAACCCGGGACGGACTTGTATGGATGAATGCTTTTGGAACATCGTCATATGGGCGATGGGCATTCTAAGAGAAATGTTCTAAAGGGTAACGCTTAGCCTCAAGCCTCATCAACTGGGAATGACTGAAAATCATGGGTTATGCAGCAAGGCTTCGTTGGTAGCCCCCACTTGAGAGTAAGGTCATCCCTGTCTAGATGTCCCTTTTTATTTTGGCTTAGTGGTGCGGTTGCGGATCCCAACCACGGGGTGATCTTATTCGAAACTGTCCAGTAAAGGATGGTTCCGGTCTTGTATTGTACGGGAGCGGACGTACTCCTCAGTACTGTGATCTAGACCACGTACTGTGATAGGTGGTACCCCAGTGCGTAGTCATTAGTTGGAAATCCATTCTCCCTACGAGCCTTGTAAGAGTTTTGTTTGGATTACCCACTCTGTGGCTAGTAGATGGAATTTAATGAATGTAAAAATTTCGACTATTTTGTAAGTATTTGTATATAGACCCTATTATAATATCAGAGGATTTCTATAAAAAGTGTTTTAGCTATCGTAAGGTAAAAACCCGACATGTTTATTTATGGCGTGGTCTTACGAGATGCTTTTGTTTTCAAAAGGATTTTTGAAACTTTAATAATCAATTTGGATGCATTATTATCAGCTGGTATGCCAGAATGACTCGGGTGTTATTTCATTATAGTGCTCGGGTCAGACCGGGTATTATATGTTCAGGACAGGATGCTATGGAGCAGTAGATGAGATGGAGTCCGAGACGTATTATCCGTACTTGTATAAATATCCGCTGCTATGATTGTACGATTGTCTGACTGGAAATATTGTTCTATGAGATACTTTGATGATATGATGTATAAAACAGATATAGTTTCATTTTATGTAAAGATCTATTATTTACTATTATATTTTATTCCGCTGCGACTGTGAGATTCTGTTATTGTCTAGTTCCTTCTTTCGTCTACCTCTTCTTCTTTAACCCTAATGGTTTGTATTTCTATTCCACTTGAGTTAATTGATGTAGGATAGTGTAGACTCAAGAGGTACGGATTTGCAGGCTGTCATACTATTTCAACCTTTTGGGTTCTCTATTTCTTTCTATATTATACATGGTATAATACAAATAGCCTTAGCCGATTCGTCTCCTAGCTTCAGCTTTAATTTTGGTAGTTAATTTAGGTGAGGCGATTCATTTACAAAATTTCTAATAATAGTATTTTATACGTAATCTATTCACATTTTGAAACCACTCTCTCTCTTTCGTTTTTTAAATATATTTTGTTGCATGCACGTCTTCATTTTTGTATCTCCTTTACAAATCCATGCCTCACCCTGCTCTCCCTCTCCCCTCTGGCCTTCATTGCCTCGGCCTCCACTGCCTCACCACCCAGAGCACGCTACTCCAATGCCATCCCACTCTCCATCGCATAGCTATCTGCCTCATCTCATGCCCCACTTCGGTCAGCACACCCAAGCTCCTCTCTCTCCTGATCTTTCTTCACCTCACTGCGATCTCCTCCTCCAACCCTGCCACCTCATTTCCTTGCTCTGGCCATTTGCAACTTCTTCTTATTTTAATGTGTAAGTTATTGGTAAGTAAGTTTATATCTATAGTTTAATATATAAGTTATATTGTGGCAGAATATATATAGTTGTGAATATATGGGAATTTGACCTGTCGAACTTTGTATATATGTTATTTAGTATATAAAGCTGGGTAATTGCATATATTTTAATTTTTAAAGATGCTGTTTTCTCTTATTCTATTTTTATTTTTATTTACATAACTTATAATAATATTTTTAATACTTTGCATTTTAATAAGTATACATATATTAGCCATATACTTTCCAATCTCTTTTGTCTTATATTGTTAACTTATATTTTGTATATATGTCCATATACATTTGTTATCCCGCTTTTTGGCAAAGCCGTGATACCAAAAGATCGATTGAAAACATAGGACAGTTCGTCTCGGAGATTGGTCATACTATGCTTCACTATGGATATCGCTGGATTTTGTCCGAATTCAGATTGGGCTACAATTGATAGGACATGACAAGAAATATCATAAAAGTCAGCATCTCAAATTTCAAGACAATCCAAGTTCGTGTGCTCTAGTTATCACCAGTGAAAAGTGAAGGAGATAGCACCGGCTTCGAATCCATCAGAGCAGGCCCCATGTTCGAATCCATGGAACCGAGCCGTGGTTCGAACCCATCCATCTGAAGATTCCGTACTTCGTATCCATCAAGGGGAAGACCTTCGAATCCATACATGTTGAAGAACTTCGACTCCATCCCATGACCATCTTCGAATCCATTCAGTTGAGAAGCCTTCATGTCGATCAACTATGGCATACCTTGATCGATACGAAGGAACATCCATTCGATCGATTCGAAGGAGCATATCTTCGAATCCACTCAATCGAATCCACCAAGTCAAGGCGGCTAAAACCATGGATTCGACCTATTAAACTCGAAGAAAAAGATGGATCAACCGGAGAAAGCGCGCGCGCCACGTCACCAGGCACACGCTCGAATCATCGATTCGGCCCTATCGATTCGAAAGGATCGATTCGAACCAAGCTTGTTGACCAGAAGCGCAATCTTGAATCGATCATAACTCGAGATCCACAAGTCCAAATGATATGAAATTTTCACAGGAGCTTGCATACATGTTGAAGAATGTCCACACCAAATTTCACCTCGATTGGACACTTTTTTGATCGATTCGAACTAGAGTTCGAATCGATCCCAAAGTGGGCCCGAACTTCCTGAGGCTAGGCATGTGGGCCCCCTCACGTGCCGAAAGCGGTCTCCCCGGATTTTAGGCAAAATATCAGCCTCCTATACCTATAAATAGAGCCCCTAGTCATTCAGAGAGGGGATCGGAGAATTCTTAGAGATAAAGCACGCCCGAACGCTGCCAGAACCACTCTATATCGTCTTCACTACTGCTGATTTCAAATTTAAGTCTATTATCTGCTGTATTTCGCTCTAGAACACTTGTAATCTTCAAGTATTAAGCAATAAAGTGATAAAACTTCATAGTGGACTTAGGAAAATCGCCGAACCACTCTAAATTACTGTCTTCCGTGCAATTTACTTTTCTGTGACTTGGAGTTTTTGTTAGATAATCTTCATTTTCAATTTAATTTCTCATTTATTATCTCTTCAAAAACTTCCGAAGGGTGTTGTTCAATTTTGGTGCAAACACTTTGGTGCTTTCACTGAGAAAACCCAGGTTTTCTCCTGCTCATTGATCTATCATCGATACGGATTGAATAAATCTAAGAGAGAGATCCAGATTACAATTTCAGACTCCTTCCATACTATTCAGATTTACCAAAATCTAGGAAATGATTCTACACCTCAAGATGTTTAGCACGAGAACCACATCTACCGCTGCTGGTCAAGAAGGCCGGGATAGACAAAATCCCGCACAACTACCTCCACCCAATCAAGATGATACCAAGCATTCAGATCCATCAGGTCCGGTCACTCGACAAGAGCTCCAGACGTTACTCCAGGAACTAACCCAAAGTCGGTAACAGCTGACCGAACAATTACGCGCCAATGTTGAGTTGACTAAACAACTAAATCACCAAAGGCGTAGAAGATCCAGAAGGGACCACGTCCTACATTCTTCCACTGAAATCTCTACCTCCTCTGATTACAGCCGCAGATTTACCGTCCCAGGCTAGACGGAAGTCATGCGCATACTGCTGGTCACCAACAAGCATTAACTATTGGGCAGATAAGAGTTGGCCCTTCTACCAGTTTTTCATACAGGACCCTCCACCCGAGGAGGCACTGTTCCACAACATACTACGGATAACCAAGCCACCGCCAGAGCAGTTGACATAGGAGTTGATACCCAAAATCACTCCAATCAGAACTACCACCAGCAGGAACATATTCCGGGACCATATGTCCCAGAAGATATCGAGCCAAAGAGGCGAGACACGGATCGTCGACAGCGCCCGATCCTACCTCGCAATGTGGAACCCGACCACAATTTGGCTCGCCACCCTCCGAATATAGCAACACCTGACCTCTCAGTTATGGTACGCCAAATGATCCGCGAAAGTCAGGGCATAACAAATGACGATTGGGGAATCTCCCGAAGTCATAATCCGTTCACTGATGACATATTATATGCTGAACCTCCTAGGCGATTCAGGATGCCGACTATGCCCATGTATGAAGGAATCTCTGACCCTAACCAACATATTCTGAAATACGAATGGTCGATGACTGCTGCAAGAGCTGACGATGCAGAAAAATGCCGCAGTTTTCCCATTTCTTTAGGGGGAATTGCGACGATGTGGTTTACACGATTACCACCACGATCTATCTCTTCATTTGACCAATTGGCTACCAAATTTTTTGAACAGTTCCGTATCCACATTGCCAGGCCTAAAGACGTAAATACTTTATCTAGTGTCACTCAAGCTCCAGGAGAGACACCCAGGCGATATTTGGAAAGATTCAATGCCGCTTGTGCAGAGATCACTAACCCCAATGATAATTCAATCTTGATGGCCTTGACTAAGGGGATTGACCCCGACTCTGAATTTAGAATTTGGCTAGCTGGGAAACCTCCCGCATCGTTGGATCATTCTACTCCAAAGCCGCCCAATTTCTAAGGCGTGAGGATGCGAAACAATCTAGGAAGCAGGACGATGTGAGACCCAGCAATGAAGGAATTCAAAGCAATGTGGCAGTTAAACAGTCAGGGGAGAGCTCTGGAAAAGTACAATAACACGCAAACCCAGCCGAGGAACGGCGATAATAGAAATAAGAAGCAAGATCAGAATCGTGGCCCGCGGCGTAGGGCACAAATGTTTGAAAGCTATACACCACTGAATACGTCACTGGAGAACGTATATCTACATACTTGTAATGCAGTGCAGTATAAGTAGCCAACTCTGAAGCCGTCGTCGGAGAGACAGATTCAAACAGGAAAGTTCTGTAGATTCCACGAAAGTTACGGACACAATACCAATGATTGCACACATTTGCAAGATCTTATTGAAAAATGTATCAGGGAAAGGAAGTTAGATCAATTCGTGCGGGCACCGCAGGCTGGTGGTGTGGGCCCGTCAAACCAAAATCGTGCACAAAACCAAGAGAGACAGGAGGAGCCCGCTCGTACAGGCGGGAGGTTGGTTATAAATACAGTTAGTGGTGGTCCTCATCCAGCGGACCGAAGCTGGAGGGAAATGGAATCATACGCCAATTCGATCAGGCATGTGGATTTCGAGAGTTGCAGTACGCTTGACGAAGGGGCTCCGGCCAATCAACAGAGACGATGGCAGATGACATCGTATTTAGAAACCGAGATGCTGATAAGGTCGAAGCCCCAAATATAGACCCACTAGTCATATCTGCCCAGGTTGGTCCTGCTTGGATGAAGAGGATCCAGGTGGACAGTGGGAGTTCAGTAAATATCTTGTTTAAGAGAGCATATGATCAAATGAAGATGGAAGCCAAAGATTTAAAGCCTTGTTAATCTAGAATCCATGGCTTCGATGGAAGTGCTAATATACCCACTGGAGTGGTGGAATTGCCAGTGGAGTTGGGAGTCGGAGAACGCCGAAGAGTCCGAATGTTACAATTTGTTGTCTTAGATATCCACTCTCCATACAATGCTTTAGCCCGACCGGCCCTTGTCGAATTCAGGGCAGTAATTGCCCCATGGTGCTTAACTTTGAAATTCCCCACTGATCGTGGGATTGGGGTCATTCAAGGAGATCAGGCTGCTGGGAGAGCCTGCTATGTTGCCGAACTGCGAGAAGCGCGGAGAAAGGAGAAAGGAAAGGGCGTGGAGGAATCTCTCTGTGTCCGTTTCACCGACGATTGACAAGTAGTGCCTAGGCCTCGGCCGCGGCACCACGACCAATTCCAGAAGGATCTTGACCCCAGAGACACTAATGATAATGATGAATCTAAAGAAAGTCAAGCTTCCCCAGCCAAGCTGACGATTGATGTTCCAGTCAATGATGATGATGATTCAAAAATGTTAAAAATTAGGTCTCAGCTAAACCCACAAGCACAACGGGAATTGGTCGGATTTCTCCAAGCAAATCTAGACGTATTCGCTTGGACGCACTCTGATATGTGTGGAATCTCGCCGGACATCGCGAGCCACACCTTGAATATTGACCCATGGTATATCATGGTCAAACAAAAATGACGCTGTATGGATCCAGAGAGATCTGCCGCCCTCAAAGAAGAAGTTGATAAGCTAAGAGCAAATGGGTTTATCCAGGATGCTTTGTACCCAAAGTGGGTATCCAACCCTGTACTTGTCCGAAAACCGAATGGGAAATGGAGAACGTGCATTGATTACTCTGACTTAAATAAGGCTTGTCCGAAAGACAGCTTTCCACTTCCCCGAATCGATCAACTTGTGGATTCAACGGCCGGGCACGAATTATTATCTTTCATGGATGCTTATTCTAGTTACAATTAGATACCCATGCATGTGCCCGATCAAGAACATACGAGCTTCGTAACTGACCTGTGACTGTACTGCTACAAGGTCATGCCTTTTGGGTTAAAGAATGCCGGAGCAACTTACCAATGCTTAGTCAACCGAATGTTTGCCGACCAGATCGGAAAGACTATGGAAGTTTATGTAGATGACATGTTGGTAAAATCACGATACTCCACTGATCACGTCAAAGACTTAGAGTCAATGTTCAATGTCCTCCGGAGACACGGGATAAAGCTTAATCCGCTAAAATGTCATTTTGGAGTCGCATCCGGAAAATTCCTTGGGTTCATCGTCAACGCCCGAAGAATAGAGGCCAACTCCGAAAAGATTTGGGCGATCAGGAATCTTCAAACTCCAAGGACCATAAAACATGTTCAGAGTCTTAATGGAAAGGTTGCAGCACTGAGGAGGTTCATCTCGAAATCAACTGACAAATGCATACCCTTCTTCAACCTGATCCGAAAAGGGAAACGAAACTTCGAATGAACTATGGAATGTGAGGGCGCATTTCAATCACCAATTCAGCATCTTTCCACATTGCCGATTCTTTCAAAACATGTCGATCATGAACGGTTATACTTCTATCTGGCAGTATCTGAAAACGCCATCAGTGCTGCGTTTGTTCGGGAGGAAGACCGAGTGCAGAGACCGGTCTACTATGTTAGTAAACGATTAACCAGAGCCGAGAGAAATTAACCAAGGTTAGAAAAATTGGCATACTGCCTAGTCATCGCCTCGAGGAAGCTCCGTCCATATTTTCAGGCTCATCCCATCACTGTGTACACCGATCAGCCGCTACGACAAGTCCTCAAACGACCTAAGACGTCTGGCAGGTTACTAAAATGGAACATTGAACTGAGTCAATTTGACATCACATATACTCCGAGAAGAGCCATACACGGTCAAGTCCTAGAAGATTTCATTGCCGAATTCACTGTTCCTGAAGACATACCTGAAACTAGTAAATCCCCCGAATACATATGGAAGCTATATACTGATGGTGCATCCAACGATCGATGCTCGGGCGCAGGGGTAGTGCTTGAAACCCCCGAGGGCCGATCCATATGCTACGCGTTAAAGTTTGATTTCCGTGCAACAAACAATGAAGCTGAATATGAGGCTTTGCTTACTGGGTTGAAGTTTGCCCGTGACCTAAGAATTATCGCTGTGGAAATTTACTGTGATTTCCAGTTGGTAGTATGCCAAGTTCGGGGTGAATACCAGGCTAAAGATCGAAGACTAGCCACTTATCTAGCCCGAGTCCGGGAGATGCTTGATCGGTTCGATTATTATGCCATTTTCTACATACCCCGAGAGCACAACCAGAAAGTCGATTCGTTGGCAAAGTTGGCAAGAAAAGGCGAAGCTCAACACTTGGGACTCGTTCCTGTCGAAACTTTATCCTCTTCGAGCATTGATCGAGCAGAGAACGATTTCACATTTGAAGCTACTTCCAACAGGAAGTCGTGGATGACCCCCTACCAAGATTACATTGAGCATGGTATATTACCTGAGCGTCGAAGTGAGAAAAGACAAATTCTTCAAAAAGCTTCACGATTTGTCATTCAGAATGGAGTTATGGATCAAAGGGGATATTCTATTCCTCTTCTCCGGTGCATCGCACATGACGAAGTCAGACGAGTATTACACGATGTGCACGAAGGAGAATGTGGCGATCACACTAGGGGGCAAGCACTTGCCAAGAAAATACTCCGATATGGATATTATTGGCCTACCGTTAGTCGCGATGCTATGGACTATGCCAAAAAATGTGATAAATGTCAAAAAATGTGATAAATGCCAAAAACACGCTCGGATTCCTAGAGCCCCGCCTACTGAGATAACCCAAATGGTCAGCCCATGGCCATTTGCAATATGGAGGGTTGATATAATTGGTGCATTGCCTTTAGCTAAAGGTGGCGCGAAGTACGCCATCGTCGCAGTTGATTACTTCACCAAATGGGCTGAAGCTGAACCTCTTGCAACAATTACGACAAAGAAAGTAATCAACTTCGTGGTACGCAATATCATCTGCCGGTTTGGTCTCCCGCATCCTATTATCACCGATAATGGAGCCCAATTCGACAGTGTTGAATTCAAGAACTTCTGTCAACAATTTCACATCCATAAGAAATTCTCTGCAGTAGCACACCCTCAAGCAAATGGTCAAGTTGAAGCCGTCAATAAGGTTATCAAGTCTATTTTGAAGAAATGACTGGAGAAAGCCGGGGGCAAGTGGGTTGATGAACTGCCTATGGCTCTATGGGCTTACCGAACGACACACAAGACTACAATCGAACACACTCCATTTTCTCTATCTTATGGCTCTAAAGCCGTTATTCCAGTCGAATTGGAAGTTCACTCTCATCGTGTGACATATTATGATCCGAAAACGAATGCCATATTACTTTCTGAATCTTTGGATCTACTCGATGAGAAGCGCGAAGAAGCTGATTTGAGGGCAGCCGCATATCGGGGTCGTGTCGCTCGAATATACAATGCCAAGGTCCGACCGCGAACCTTTGAACCCGGCGATCTCGTACTCAAGATAATTTATCCGGCCCCTTCGCACATGAAGCCAAATTGGGAAGGGCCGTATATGATTTCATAAAAGCTCGGAGATGGCACGTTCAAGTTGTCAACCATTGACGATCTCACTTTACAGAGAGCTTGGAATAGCGAAAGTCTCCATCACTACTACACATGACAGGCTTTAGTTATCTATTTTTAGTCAATTTCTTCCTTTGCATTTTATTTTTGCATTTCGAAGTTTGAACTTGTAATAAGGCAACTGATTTTGCCATGTTTCTTTCATTTCAACAATAAAATGTCGTCTCTTCGATCCAAAAGTTGTGATTCACTGAAAATGACGTATAATATCACGATGCACGAAGAGCTAAGTTCCATCACGCGGTGGGATTTATTCAAATAGGGAGTGACTGTTATATGACCGGTCACTCACTAAGTGAAACCCGAGCTCGGGGATAGAACACTACACCAGCATTTACAAGGATTGATACACGACAATCCTTTTATTAACTCCAAATTCCCAGAGTGCGAATTGGAGTATAAACATCCAACAACTCGTTCCCAGAGTGCGAACGGACTCCAAATTCCCAGAATACGAATTGGAGTATAAACATCCAACAACTCGTTCCCAGAGTGCGAATTGGAGTATAAACATCCAACAACTCGTTCCCAGAGTGAACGGACTCCAAATTCCCTGAGTGCGAATTGGAGTATAAACATCCAACAACTCGTTCCCAGTGTGCGAACGGACTCCAACTTCCCAAAGTGCGAATTGGAGTATAAACATAAATTACAGGTTCCCAGAGTGCGAACTCAAACATGTATACTATCTCCAAGTTTCCAAGGTATGGATTTGGGCACATATACCAAGTCAAAATTCCTGGAGTGTGGGCTGAAATATCAATACTAACTCCAGGTTCCCAGAGCGTGAAGCGGAGTATAAACATCAATTCCAGGTTCCCGGAGCGCGAACCATGTTGCAAACGTCGATAACTCTCAAATTCCCATAGTGCGAATCAGATTATCGATCTCAAATTATCCTAAATCCCCAAAACGTGGACATGTGCTTAAGATTTGTGATAAGTATGATCAACCACCAAAATACGAATATTGTTCCCCGAAACTTGGGGGCAAAAAAGCTTAAGTGTTAATCGCTAACTGAAGCAGTACAATGTTCGGAGTTCAACTCATTCATCAATCACGACATGAAATTGTGTTTTTCATACTTGGAAGATAAAAAACGAACTCCACTTAACGGTAAAAAACGCCACAAGTACACGGATTGAAAGCCAAACACTGCAAACACTTAAGTAAAAGAAAAGAGCAACTTCCCATTCCATCAACTAACAAAACAGGTTTGATTACATGGCACGTCAAAAGATTTCGATTAAGTGGAGGCCGAATCCACACTTAGACACGGCTTTGAAAGAAATAAAGAAGAAGTAAAAGAATTGCTATTTACAACTACATGACAAGTCAGGAAGCTCAATCCTTCTTCTTCCGAGGCTTCTTCTTTGGAGTCGAGCCGTTGGACCCACTACCCGGCTTCCTACGAGATTTATTTCCCTTCTTTGGAACATCCTCCGGATCTGGCATAGTATCAACATCTTCCTCGAAGCTGGAGGGGACAGAGATCCTTTTAGAAGGACGAACTGAAGGCATGGGAGCTGTGACATGTGTCTGTCCAGCAACGCTTGAGACGATCACCGTGCCACCGGGAGAGATCACCGTTAGAGAAGATAAGCTTGAGGGGGTAGTGTCGCTTCTAGAACCACCAACCATTGTCATCGTGGCCATCTCAGCGCTTATCTCAGCTAAAATTTCTTCTTCTCGAGACAACTGAGCTGCGCTGGATACGCTGGTGGTCGTCACGACAGAACTGAAAACTGGAGCAGCTCCACTCATCGCGAATGAAGGATCAGGAATAGGGTCAAGAGAATGACCAAGTAGCTCCTCAATCATTTGAGCATCGAATGACATCGAGATCTCCTCTCCAATGTCACCAGCCATGGCAGCAGTTGAAATCGCTTCGGTGACAATAACTCCATGCGTAGGTTATAGGACCGGAGGAACTGGGGGCACGGGCACGACACTTTCAGTCACTAAACAAAGAAGAGCAAAAGTAGCCAGTCCAGTAAATTCTCTCAAAAATCGTTGATTTAAAACACAAGGGAAATAATCTAAGTACCTTCCTTGCCTTGCCTCGAAGCTTGAACAGGTTCGGATACAGCAGTCTTGCCAGGAGATAACCCCGGTTGATCCGGGTTGTAGGCAGGAATAACTTGTGGATCAACTGCGGCGATAACTTCGGACGAAGTCGAGACAGGAACCTCAATATTCTCACTGTGATGCGCAACACCCGAACCTTCGCCAATCTTCATCTGCTGGATTTCGAGTTTTTCCTTCTCGACGGAGATTATCGCCTCATGAAGAATTCTCCTCTCTTCCTCGCTAAGCAGACGTGACTCAAGCTCAAACTCGTCCAATCCTTCACCTGGACAAGACATCCTCTTGTTCTCCACTAATTTTTTCCAGGCACTGTAGAGAAGCATAGAGTAATCTCCTAGCCAGGCGAGATTTCTGTGCTCTAACACGTTGGCATTATAGGTATCCAGGAGTTCATCAAACTCAGCCTCCATCTTGGACCTCTCCGCCTCGACTTTCTCCTCCACTTTTGTTTCCACCTCCTTAACCCTTGCGACTGCTGCATCGCGCTCAGCTTGAAGAGACACAGCTTGCTCACACGCTTCTTGTGCGGCCATATTAGCATCATCTTTTTCCTTGCTAATATCAGCAAACTTAGCCTTTAACTCCTCCAGTTCTTTGACTGCCGCATCCCGCTCGGCCTCAACATTTTTGTATCTATGGCCCAAGTCTTCTACTAAAGTGCAATGTGCCTGTTGCATCTTTGCCCTCTCAACTAATGTCTCGTCAACCTTTTTTAATGACTCAACTTCGGCCCTACGGGAGGACTCCGCCTCAGATTGAAGTATATCAAAAATACGGTTCTTCTGAGCTAAGTCGGCTTCCACTTCCTCAATAATTTTGGCCCGATCAAAGGCTACTTTTAAAGCTTTAACGGCCGCCTTATACCATTCCTTGTACTGAGCATAGAAATCGCGGGTATAACTAAGTGATGTGGTCACGGCGTCTTTGGGAATTCTTTTACGATTAGGAGGGAAATACAAGCGTCGAAGCAAATTTCCGGGAAGTCCTTCTTCAATTGAGCAAGTCTGACAGCCCCTTCACCGGATGGTTCAATAGGGGCCTCCTCCGCAGCCGTGGTCGTAAAAACCTCAGTTCTAGAACGATGTGACTCAAGCCTCGAAAACTGTGAAGACGGTTGCTGTCGCAGAGGCTCAGATACCTGAATATGGCTTCGAGGTGGCGGAGGAGAACGAGAAGGGGAACGGTATCTCCGATCTCTGTCCGAACGCTCTTGACTAGAGTAACTACAGGGATCGTCCCTTGCATAATATTCTTGGCCATGATACCTCCATTCGCAATCGCGATCGGAGTCCCCACGTCGAGATTCATAGTAAGACGAAGGATGATGCACTCTTCGGAGTTTGTCTAATGTAGATTGACGGCTAGACATAGCACCTGAGAAAGAGAAGCAATTTAGTTAAATACCAGGTGAAAGCAATACGATCTATGCGGAAGTCGTGTAGTGTTATGAAAGTGTATGCAAATGTGAAAAACCGCCGACCAACCAGAAGTGTCGACTGCACTAACGGGTAAAGGCTCGCTTATTTCTAACGCTTCCCGGAGTTCATCCAACCCGGACTCGCGGTGGAGATTACGTATTCCGGGATGGGAATGTCATCCAGTCCTATAAAAGCATTTCCTGATTGACAAGGAGCAGCGTCAGAGATAGTAGTTTCGGGGATCAAACGAGATATGACTACAGACTTCCGTCTCTTAAATTTAGGGACAACAACCTTGCCTTTCCACTTCTCTTCTATTCGGGAAAGATCAGCCGCTAGCTTGGTATCAGTGGGCGTCCTTTCATCGTTGCTCGTCTCTCTTATTACTATACCGGGTTTTCTTTTCACCATTTTCTTCTTTGTCTTCGAAGCCGGTTTCGCCAACCCCTCAATAACAATGCTCTGGCCCATCTCTATTAATCCCAATATCCTTAAGTTATCATCAGTTAACACCGAGTCCATATGCCGCAAATCACTCGGGACCTCTTGTAAACTTCGGACAATGCCTTTGTAATGACCACCATCGGGCCTTGAGATGATAGCTGCAAGAAGAACACCTAATTTTAGTACAAGCATTGATAATGACTGTCTAAGGAAGGCTTGTGCAATTTACGACACTTACGTCTAGACAACCATCGCCTAGCAAACCATAGGGGGCGTCGAACGAAAAACCATTCATTTTTAAAATAACTAAGTCTAGTCCAGGCTCCCGTCATAATCTGGCAGCTTCTAACTGCTTCCAAAAAGGTGAAAGATGGGCTATCGCCCCTGCTCTTGAAGTTAAATATGTGTCTAATCTCGGTCGGCCTTGGCGGGCGAAAGAGATGGTCCATAAATAGAACGAAAACACTGTTCTGCAATGCGTGCCCGTTGGGATGAAGTTGTGAGGGGGCGATTCCAATGAATGATAGCATCTTCCTGATGTACTGGTTAAATGGAGGGAGAGTTCCGGCCGCACAAGCGTGACGGTAGAAAGCAGTATACCCCTCGGGCGGATTGTGAGGTCTGTCGTCAACGCCCGGTAGCAAAACATCATCCGGGGATAAGTCATGTTTCAGGAAAATCCGGCCCAGCAAGGATTCAGAGATATTGGACTGAACGGAGTCAATAGGGTCCTCGATAAATAATGTCTCCGGCAATTCATCCGGAGCCGGATCTATCACTTCGGGAGGAATATCTGGGATTTCAAGCACCGGAGGAGGCAGACTCTAAACCTCTTGTTGTTGAGAGCTCGAAGATTCCATAACTAACTAACTCACCAGAAAGCAACGTTAAGCACATAAAAACCCATTCATTCCCAGGGTGAAGTGTATGTGATGCAATGTAGTGTCGTGTATTACTTAGAAAAATTCTACAGAATTAGAGAAAATTTGCAGACAGCAAGATGTACGAACGACAAAGCTCTGAGAATCAAGAACGGAAATGACCGTCATCGCTGACCGTCAAATCCATGCCATCCAGATGCTACCAACCGATTCAAGTACAAATCTGTTAGGTTTTTGATTAAGTCACAGTTCCGTCGACGAGCTTCAAAAACCAGTCAAGTATAGTCCTACGGTCAAGTTCAATTATGCAAGGCTGAAGCTCATCGGAATCAAGTGTACTAAGGTTCATTAAGTTCGTCAAAATTCAGCTTGAAATCAGTCATATTTCAAGGTTGGAGCAAGTCAGATGTGTCATATTCTCTGAATGAAGGACGATCGAATCGATCACCTCGGATCGATACGAGTCGAATCGATGTGCTTCGAATCGATAAAGGGTCGACTCGATGCACTTCGTATCGAAGTAGGTCCCTGGAACGTATCCATAGCATCAAGTGAAGGAGCGCTTTGAGTCCATCAGCAAAGAAAATTCGTATCGATCGAACTCAACGCCTTCGAATCGATCACGGAATCATCACTTCGAATCGATCGATACGAGCCACTTCCCTTCGCAAGCATCGATTCGAAGCCCCATAATTAGGACCGATTCGAATTACTCCAGTCTGGATCGATACGAAGCGAAGAAAAGCGAAATCCCCCAAGATCTCTGCTTCTCCAAGAGAACTCCGACACTTTGTTACGCTTCGTCCATCCATTCGACCCATTTCATTCAGATCTCACAACATTCCAAAGTTTTCAAAAAAAAATTGAAGGTGACGGCGTAGATTTCCAGTTCTATCATTCTCAACTTGGCTCGATCCATTAGTTACCTGGTTTAGTGTCAAGTGGAAGATCGAAGGATTTGATTGATTCGAAGAAGCGTTTCTCTCAGCTCTGGGGGATCGATACGAAGGAAGAGTCAGAGCAACTGTAAAAATTAAAAAGATGAAAATGAGCCCAGCCTCACGTATTTATATGAATCCTAGGAGGAAACGTGACGCTTCGCCTCCCGGTCGACCTGACCGATTGCTACCGGTCAAATACCAATCGATTCGAACGGACACGTTCGAATCCGTCGCGCTTCGAATCCATCAAGGCAGCATCGATACGAAGCTTCATCGACTCGAGGCAGTTAGCAAAAAGATGAATTAAAGTCACCATGTCCCATCGATTCGAAATACCAACTTCACATCCATCAATTCACAGCGATTCGAAGTCGACCAATTCGAAAGATTATTTCGAATCCATCGGGAACCATCAATGAGAACGAACGCATCGCTTCGATATGAAAAAATCACTTGTCAACCTTCTATATCGGTTCAGGAGAGGATCGATACGAAGGGACTTTTCAAAGCAACCATCAAGCGTTGTCTCAACTCAAATTTCCAAATCGGTTCAGGAGAGAATCGATACGAAATTCAATATCAGACAAAACTAACAACGACTCGTGGACGCACGACATTAACACGGGTCAAACTAACATATGTGCATATATGTCGGACTAACATTCGATTTTAAACATTCACAGGGATCGAATACTCATCTGGTTACGATTACAACAACCAGCAGCCAGGCACTATCCTACAGCAATCAATCATATCAAAGCAAGGTTACAACCTTCGACAAAAGAGCAATGACTGTTAAGAGAGAAATCACAGCTTTTCAAAGCACGTCATGTTACACAAGACGTACTTTGGGGGGCAAATGTTATTCCTGTTTTTGGCAAAGCCGTGATACCAAAAGATCGATTGAAAACATACGACAGTTCGTCTCGGAGATTGGTCATACTATGCTTCACTATGGATATCGCTGGATTTTGTCCGAATTCAGATTGGGCTACAATTGATAGGACATGACAAGAAAGATCATAGAAGTCAGCATCTCAAATTTCAAGACAATCCAAGTTCGTGTGCTCAAGTTATCACCAGTGAAAAGCGAAGGAGATAGCACCGGCTTCGAATCCATCAGAGCAGGCCCCATGTTCGAATCCATGGAACCAAGCCGTGGTTCGAACCCATCCATCGGAACATTCCCTACTTCGAATCCATCAAGGTGAAGACCTTCAATCCATACATGTTGAAGAACTTCGACTCCATCCATGACCATCTTCGAATCCATTCAGCTGAGAAGCCTTCGTGTCGATCAACTATGGTATACCATGATACGAAGGAACATCCATTTGATCGATTCGAAGGAGCATATCTTCGAATCCACTCCCTCGAATCTACCCAGTCAAGGCGGCTAAAACCATGGATTCGACCCAGTAAACTCGGAGAAAAAGATGGATCTACCAGAGAAAGCGCGCGCGCCACGTCACCAGGCACGCACTCGAATCATCGATTCGGCCCTATCGATTCGAAGGGATCGATTCGAACCAAGCTTGTTGACCGGAAGCGCAATCTTGAATCGATCATAACTTGAGATCCACAAGTCCAAATGCTACGAAATTTTCACAGGAGCTTGGATACATGTTGAAGAATGTCCACACCAAATTTCACCTCGATTGGACACTTTTTTGATCGATTCGAACTAGAGTTCGAATCGATCCCAAAGTGGGCCCGGACTTCCTGAGGCCAGGCGTGTGGTCCCCCTCACGTGCCGGAAGCGGTCTCCCCAGATTTTAGGCGAAATATCAGCCTCCTACATCTATAAATAGAGCCCCTGGTCATTCAGAAAGGGGATCGGAGAATTCTTAGAGATAAAGCACGCCCGGACGCTGCCAGAATCACTCTATATCATCTTCACTACTACTGATTTCGAATTTTTGTCTATTATCTGCTGTATTTCGCTCTAGAACACTTGTAATCTTCATGTATTAAGCAATAAAGTGATAAAACTTCATAGTGGACGTAGGCAAATCGCGGAACCACTCTAAATTATTGTCTTCCGTGCAATTTACTTTTCTGTGACTTGGAGTTTTTGTTAGATAATCTTCATTTTCAATTTGATTTCTTCATTTATTATGTCTTCAAAAACTTTTGAAGGGTGTTGCCCAATTTTGGTGCAAACAACATTAGTTTATATATTAATGTATATATATGTTTTTGTGATCTCAAGTGTTATAGTATGCTAGTTATATATATACACACACAAATACATACATACATACGTACGTATGTATATATTATCAAAACATAACATATTTTTTATACTTGATTAACAATAATATGTGCCTAGATTTATAGATTTGATATATGCAATCTTGCTGGAAGTGATATGTGAATATTGATATATATATCGTATATATATTACACGTTCTCTATATACTACTATATAAGTTATATATATTTATATGAGTAGTAGGTTAGTATATAGAATAGTTAGATGTATATAGATATATATTATAAATATGAGTTTATACAGTAACTTGCATTGAATTATATGTGTGTTGTTTAATTTAATATGTTATGTCAGTTTAAATTTATAGAAATCTATAGTTTACATTTAGAAATCTACTATATAAAGTATAATGCAATATGTTAGTGTAGATATATTTTTATAACTTACATTTCTAAAGTATATAGTAAGTGTCTTTTTTGTATAATATAAAATGTATTTGTTCTAGTGATTTTGAAAATGAATATAAACATCTTATTGTTAGTTTAAATATCGGTTTTAAATATATATATATATATATATATATATATATATATATATATATATATATAGAAATTTTAAGTTGGATGTGCGTTAAATTTAATATGGATTTTTAAATATATGTGTCTTAAGAATAATGATTTTTATCATATATATGTATATATATATGTATATATATGTATGCATGTATGCATGTATGTATGTATGTATAATTTTATTATCCGTCTTAAATTAAAATATTGATTTAAGTAAATAATAATAATGTATATATTTTCCATTTATATCTAGTTAATTCGATTTATTTTCATCGATCTTGTTCTGATTTATTTCATTAATTTCTTGTCTATCAGCTTTGTTCGTCAAATCCGTGTTCAGCTTACGTCGCTTTGAGATCTATTGTTGGATCGATTGATAGTCTAGATCGTGACTCAAATCGTAGCTTGTCTTGTTATCTATTCTCTCTTGCCTCGAAAGGTGAGCAATCACTCACGATTAACATTCTTATATTTATTAAATTTGATTTCAATTGAAATGACAATTGAAATATGCTATAGTTAGTTATTTACATTACTATATATATGCTATTTGTTCACTTGTGACATCTGACACCATTATCTGTTATTTATATTGATAACATATGCCTGTTATATTATTATCATATCTGTTATCACTCTACAAGTTCCTTGTTAGTATTGGATTCCTTATGGGTTGAAATGATACATACCGGACGATCTGTAGAATAGGAGAAGATCATTATGGGTTGAAATGATAAACCCAAGCAATTCTCATTGAATTGAATTTGGGATTGTAGGTTGAAATGATATATACCAGTATATAATTTAAATTACGGATTGAAATGATAAAAATATGTATCACTTGACCATAGGATGAAAATTATATACAGATACTATTGGTCTATATATAAATATTTTGAAATGATTTCCAAGGTTTAAAAAGATATATATGTGTGTGTGTGTTTATATAAATATTAATTTTACATGATATACTTATAAAGGTTATTTTAGTTAAATTCTTGATTTTAAATTTATGTGTTTGAAAATTTTAAAATTATAAGTTAGTTTTGAAAATTATAATTTTAAGAATTAACTTATATTTTTACTATTTTAAAATATGTATAAATCAGTTTGGTTATAAAATAAGTTTAATGATAAAGTTTGATTTTACTAATATATATATATATATATATAATGTTTAAGAATTTATTTAAAAATTTATTTTAAAATAGATTTTATATTGATTTTTATAAGTTAAGGTTCAGATGATAAATTTAAGTTGGTTTGAAATAATATTCTTTTAAGAATTATATTTAAATAAAATCGATTTGAAACTTATTGAATATTGAGAATTTAAGAATATGATTTTATAACTTGATTTTGGTTTAAAGTGATTAATGAATATTTTAAGTTTAAATAAATAGAAGGAAATATTAAGATTATTTTTAATTTGAGATTTATTTAAATGATATTGGATTTATTAAGTGGATATTTCAAAAAAAATGATGCTAAATTAAGATATATATGAAATTATCAAATTTAGTTTTGAAATTGTGGAATATTTAAAGCTTTGAAAAATATTGAAATTGAAATGGTTTATTATATGGTTCGAATCTGTTTTGAAATCGATATAAATTGAAATGTTTTATTGAAACTAAATTGAATTGAAATTGATGATTTGAGATTGGATTAAATTTGACTTTTGGAATTCGAGTTGATTTGAAATCGATTTGTGAAATTTGAACAAGCTATTTTATTATATAAAGTATTTTTAAATCATATTTAAAACTATTTATATATTTTACTTTATAAATTATTTTCATATAAACTACTTTAATATAAATCATTTTAATATAAACTATTTTAATATACTAACTATTTTATGATAAACTATTTTAACTTATAACTATTTTATATGAACTATTTTATCGTATAAACTACTTTGTTGTACATACTATCATTGATATCTAAACGGTTTAAAGGAAAGTGTTATGATTTCAAAGTGTTATGATTTCCAAAGTATTATGATTTCTAAATTATGATTTCTAAAGTGTTATGATTTCCAAAGTATTATGATTTCTAAGTTATGATTTCTAAAGTATTATGGTTTTAGAAGCTTTATAATTTTGAAAATGTTATAACTTTGAAGTGCTATGATTTTTGAAAATGGATATATTTGAAATGGAAATGATATCATATTGATATGGTTTTGAAACGGAAATGATATCGTATTTGGTTTTGAAATGGAAATGTTATCGTATTGATATGGTTTTGAAATGGCAATGATATTTTGATTTTGAAGCATAAACTATTTTGAAATGACCGTGGTGTTATAATTACGATTGGTTGTTAAAGAGACTGTGATCGGATATTGTCGTACTCTCTGCCAATACCAAAAACCACTTTAACAACCGTGTACGTGGTGGAGATTACAGTATGAAGTAGGATGGTGGCGACGATGCTATATGAGGTATATACATGGGTTCGAATCCCGTGAGTTGGCTTAAGGTGTCTAAAATAGGAGCAATTGACGGGCCAAGTGAGTTACCTCCTCCGATTGGACACTTCATCGATACCATTATATTACTTTGTGATTGATTTGGGTGCACCTTTGATTTTGGGAGTGTGGATTGTGGTGGGCGATAGCTGCGACTATGCATTACCACCATCCCAGAAGTTTAATTGGTATATCTGCCATGGCATTGCCTAGTTGTGCCGTGTCATCTACCATATCGAGACCACTACGAGTTTGTTTTATGTCATACCTAAGAAGTATCCACTGATAGCCTCCCGATCAAGAGGTATCATGGTACTATATAGACTATGGTATTATAAAATGTGTTAAGAGGATATGGGTAACGCCTTAATGCTATTTTAATAATTTACTTTACTATAGACATTATTATTGTAGCGTATATTACTACAGAGTAGATAGTTTAACGTATCCTTAGAGGATGGTTATCCCAAACGTCCTTTGAGTTAGTTACATTTCAGTTGATATTTCACTTGAGTTGGATTTATTAATATAAGAATGTTAATTCTGACTCGAATGTTTTGTGTTTTGCTTTACGCTCGGGTCAAATTGAGTGTCACGGTAATTGAGACTCACCTTTGGAGTTTGGAACTTCGCTTGGAGATCCAACTATCAATTCAGCTTTCAGTTATTCAGTTGATTCCAGTTATATATTCATATATTATATTTGACTATTGTATTGAGACTTCTGTATGCTCAAGACTTCTGTTGTATCTTGTTTAACTCTGTTATATATATAGTAGCCTCGTGAACTACTATTTTTTTGTTTCCGCGGCTTATAGTTATATTATGCCATGTCCGTGATTCTATGATTATTTTATTTACCGTATATGCTGAGTTTTGCCAAATATAAATTAACAATCTATTATTTTGAGCAATTCAAATCTGACATGTGCGGATGCGAATGGCTAAAAAATACCAGGATGTTATAGTCATACTATCTCTATTTCACCCTTTGATCGAAATAGATAGTCCTCCTTTATAGAACGTTCGACAAGTTTATTGATTAGTACGTACATCTAATTGATAAATGAATAAAACTTGTGGGTTCATTTTATCAAGAACTACAATTTCGATATATAATATGTCTAATTTGGAATAATTTTGTATTTCGTGCTTTTTAATTAAGGAGTGATTAACTTTCGCTAATTACAATAAAATAAAAATAAACTTTTTTAATCATCTAGCCATAGCACACTACATCCTAATCAGATTTATAAAATAATCACTTTTTAATTATTAATTACAACATTTACAACTTGATTTACATCCATAAGGGATAAATGACTACATCTTACAAATATATGACCAAATATGTTGAATCCCACTCACCGATTAGTAGTGCGTCCTCTCTGATGTGATGTGAATCATCCTTTGTCTTTGTTGCATAGAAATTTCTTACCTTCAAGAATCCAAATTTCTCGATAGCGTTGATTTATTTGCAAAGCTCTCTCTACATTGACCGTTTTACATATAAATTTGTTTAATTCAGATATAACTCGATGGAGTTGGAATTTATTTTCTTTAAGGGGATTTATTTTGGAATCAAGGTTTTATACGTGGAGGCAAAAACTTTAAAACCAAAAGGACAGGGTTAACTATCTATTTGTAGTTTGAAAGTACTAATAGTTGGGCTTAAATCTTATAATGAATGTATTACAAAATCGCCACTAGATTTGGCTTCTTCTAATTTCTAGTCTCTTGGACCAAATTAAACAAGTTATATGTATTCTCTAATTATAAATGGCATTCTAGACATAATGGAATAGGCTTCGAAGCCTAATTCCAAATCCTTTGAAAATTTACTATTTTGCTCTACATGTAAAGTTATTATTTTACCCATTTTAATTTAATTATTTAATTACATAAATTTATGAGGTGTTACATTCTCCCCTCCCCTCTCTCGTTAAAATAATTTTATCTACGAAATTCCACGAGGCAGAAATTGTACTTGCTTAATATCGTACAAATACATAAGACAAACATAGCTACATCCACCGAGTATCCATTGTATAACACAAAAAAAACATAACCAATAGTTTAGCACATATGATAAATAGAAATAAATTATTATGATGTGAGATGAGTGAAAATGCAAATTAGCCTTCTATATTGTTACCCGGATGTTTGACCCAGTAACAAGAGGCTCCGCATAAGAAGCCTTGCTTTGCATATGAGTCCTTGGTTAGCACAAGAAGCCTCGCTCGGCATACCAGTCCCCGTTCGGCACAAGAAGCCTCGCTCAGCACAAGAATCCTCAGTCGGCATACGAGTCCCCGTTTGGCACAAGAAGCCGTGCTCGGCATAGAAGCCCCGCTTGGCACAAGTGCCTTACTCGGCATAGAAGTCCCGCTCGGCATAGAAGCCCAGCTCGACACAAGTACCTCGCATAGCACAAGTACCTCGCACGGCATAGAAGCCCTGCTCGGCACAAGTGCCTCGGTCGGTATACGAGTGCCGCTCGGTATAGATGTGTAGTTTGGCCTAGGCATTTTGGTCCAGCTTTGGTTGAGGTATTGTCGCTTGGCATCTCTCGACCGACATCTCCGTTCGGCATGGCTGGTTGGGTGCGCAGAAGTCATTTACTATAGGCCGAAGTACCTTGTTCCTGGGCCTGTGCAGGAAGTCTAGCCTATCTTCTCCTATAAATAAAGGGGCAAGGGCATAGTGAAAGGGACCTTCTTTCGAGAACACTAAGGAGACTCTACCGCTTTCAAGACTCATTCTTTTCCGCATAGCATTTGCATTTGAGTAGTTGGTATATGGATTGTATCTATAATCAATTGTTTAGAAAAGAAATAAATATTAAACTCAAAGTGGACGTAGGCAGTTACGCTGAACCACTATAAATCCGGTGTTCTTGTATCTTATAATTATTACTGCACTGTGTTATTCCACAGTTTTAATTTACCTTCTTGATAAATCTCTCTAACAAATCTTTCTACGGTGTTAGTGACAATTTTGGTGCTAACATTTTGGTGCTTTCATCGAGAAAACATCCTCAGGTTATTAGGATCTACTTTGTAGCTACTGGATTGAAGAAATCCACCAAAGGAGATCCAGGTTATTCACAAGAAGACAGTTGATTCTACTTAGAGTTTCTACCAATAACTCTATAATGGAAAGACCCCATAGCTGATCAGCCTCGCACAGCGCAGATGTCAATGAGACTACTAGCGTCCAACAAGTAGGACCCAACAATTAGCAAGTTAATCCGGGTGCAGGAACTTTTGCCGACCAAAACCGGATGGAAGTTGTCACTAGAACGGAGTTCAACGACCTAATGAGAGAACTCATGAAAAGTAGAAGACAACTTAGCGAACAGATCCAAGCTAACGCTAACCTAATGACTCAGCTCGCTCAACAACAGCATCAGAATGCTGGAGGTTGCCCCGCTCCTTACTCTTCATCTGATAGCTTGATTTCGTCCGATGAACCACCAGGCGTAGACGCCGCAAAATTGAAACAACACAAGCATGTGCTGCTGATCGATCAACTAGAGATCACTTACACCTTGGAAACCACACCCAAGCTGGAGCAAGGAACTTAGGATCTGGAGTGCGAGTGGAAGCTGGACGGTCAGTCCACCAAGGTCCTAATGAAGCTGGTGCCCAGGATACACATTTGGAAGACCGACAACAGAGAAAACACCAACTAAGACGATCATGCGGACAGATTCCAACCTCCCATCTTCTATACAAACCTCGGACTTATTGGCTATGGTTAGACAGCCGATGAGAGAAAATCAGGGCTTGGCCAGCGAATATTGGAGGATATCTAGGAGTCATACTTCATTCATAGATACTATTCTACAAGCCGAGTACCCCAGAAAGTTTAGCATGCCAACCATCCCGGCCTATGAAGGGAAGATTGATCCCCGACGGCATGTGATGAGATATGAATGGATGATAGATTCAGTTAGAGCAAATGATGCAACTAAGTGTAGATGCTTCCCAATAACTTTATCCGGAATTGCGACCATGTGGTTCACTCGACTTCCTCCATGGTCAATATCCTGTTATGATGAATTGGCGACGACGTTTGTAGAACAGTTTAGGATACATGCCACTCGTCCCAAGGATGTAATGTCCCTATCCAGTGTAATCCAGGCCCCTGGGGAGTCGTTGAAGGAGAATTTATAGAGATTTTACGTTGCAGCTACTAAAGTTAGCAACCCAAACAACCTAGCAAATCTTATGGCTGTGATGCGAGGAGTGGATTCAGATTCGGAGTTTGGAGATTGGTTGGCAGGAAAGCCTCCGACTATGCTAGAGCGTTTTTATTCTAAGGCTCATCAATTCATAAGAAGAGAGGAGGCCAAGTGGACAAGACGAGATAAGTCACCAGGGCCTGGTCAGGAGAATGTAAAGAGCAACATTGCTATAAAACAATCCGGTGATAACTCGAGGAAGGTTCAGGTCAATGTCCAGAACAAGCTGGAGAAATCTAAAGGGTCCGGAGGAGTTGGTGCTGGAAAGAAAAGAGAATCAAGAAATGGAAGTCAAGATTCCAACCTACAACGAATACATCCCCATGAATGCCTCTCTGGAAAATATTTACTCATCAACATGCAATGCTTTTCAATACCAAAAGCCATGCACGAAAGAATACACCAAAGAACAAAAATGGACTGGGAAGTATTGCCGCTTCCTTGAGACTTACGGGCGCAATACAAAGGAATATAGACACCTCCATGATGCTATAGAAAAGCTGATTAGGCAGAAAAAGTTGCAGGTGTTTGATAAGAACCTACAGGAAGGTAGGCAAGGAACATCTGACCCCGGACGCAGGCCAGCTCTGCGCCATTCAGAGGAACCTACTCGAACTGTAGGTAAACTAGTCATAAACACTATAGTCGGTGGACCTCATCCTGCGAGTAAGAGTAGGCAGAAAATGGAGTGGTATGCTAACTCTTTAAGGCATGTAGATTTTTAGTGTTGTTCAAATACGAAGGACGGGTCTCCAGCTAAGTTGCAGCGAACGATGACTGACGATATAGTTTTCAGGAGCAGAGATGCTGATCAGGTGGAAGCTCCTACCGTTGACCCAATGGTCATCTCCACGACAATCGGTCCAACATTTGTGAAAAGAATTTTAATTGATTGTGGAAGTTCTGTTAACATTATCTTCAAAAAAGCATATGACCAAATGGAGATGGAGACTAAAGATTTAAAACCATCTAAAGCCCGCATCCGTGGCTTTAATGGTGCAGCAACCGATGTAGTGGGTTATGTCAAATTGCCAGTTGAACTGGGACAAGATGAACGTAGGAGGGTGGGAATCCTACCCTTCATTGTTTTGGATGTTGATTCTCCATAAAAAAAAATTCTGGGTCGACTGGCCCTGGTGGAGTTTAGGCAGCTTTGTCCCGTTGGTGTTTAACTTTGAAATTTTCGACAGACAAAGGAGTTGGTGTGGTGCATGGCGATCAGGCGTCCGGTCGTGCATGTTACATGGCTGAGCTGAGAGAGGCTCAGTGGAGAGAGAAAGAAAAGGTTGCGGACAGCTCTGTTCACACCCGAGTCACTGAAAATTGACAAGTAGTGCCTGAGCCCTGCCTCGGGCAACACGATAGGATCTATAGAGACATAGATCCGAAAGATGATGATGAGGAACCTAAGGAAGCTAAAGCAGCACTGGCTGAACTGAAGATTGAAATTCCAGTCAGCCTAGATGACCCATCGCAATTACTTAAGATTGGATCATAACTTAACCCCTCGATGGCCGAGGATCTCGCTAATTTCCTCCAAGTAAATCTAGATGTTTTCGCTAGGACGCATTCTGATAGGTGCAGGATTTCTCCTGCAATTGCGAGTCATATGTTGAACGTAGACCCGAGGTACGTACCGGTAAAGCAGAAAAGGAGACGCATAGACTTGGAGAGGTCCGCTGCTTTCAGGGGTGGACAAGCTCAAAGCCAATGGGTTTGTCCGCGACACCCTCAGCCCCGAATGGGTGTCTACCCCGTACTAGTGAGAAAAGCGAACGAGAAATGGAGAACCTACGTAAATTACTTTGATCTGAACAAAGCATGCCCTAAGGATAGTTTTCCTTCACCCAGGATTGACTAGTTGGTCGACTCAGCAGCAGGACATGAGTTAATGTCATTTATGGATGCGTACTCGGGATATAATCAAATCCTGATGCACATTCCAGACCAAGAACACACCATTTTTGTCATAGATGTCAGGCTATATTGCTATGCAGTGATGCCTTTCGAACTAAAAAATGCGGGAGAGAATTATCAGCGTATGGTGAATCGAATGTTTAAAGACCAAATAGGTAGAACAATGGAAGTCTATGTGGATGACATGCTCGTGAAGTCATAGCAGTCAAACGACCACATTCGAGACTTAGTCGAAATGTTCGATATACTCAGATATTATGGAATGAAAATCAACTCTTTGAAGTGTTCCTTTAGCATTGCGTCGGGGAAGTTTTTAGGTTTTATTGTTAATGCGCGGGGAATTGAAGCTAAACCGTAAAAGATTCAAGCTATTTGGGACATACAAGTGCCCAAAACAATAAAGCAAGTACAAAGCCTGAATGGAAAGGTAGCCGCTCTGAGTCGATTCATATCTAAAGCCACAGAAAAGTGTATTCCCTTCTTTTATGTAATAAAGAAAGGAAAGAGCAATTTTGAACGGGTGCCTGACGGTGAGGACGCATTCCGAGCTTTGGTAAGACATTTGGAAAGTCCCCCGGTGCCGTCGAAGCCTATAGACCATGAAGTATTGTAAGTGTACTTGGCTGTATCCCAGCATTCTATTAGTATGCCTTTGGTTCGCGAGGAGGATCGAGTTCAAAAGCCGGTTTACTATGTCAGTAAACGTTTAACATGGGCACAAATAAATTATCCTAGGATTGAGAAACTGGCCTACTGCTTGGTGACTGCATCACGCAAGCTTTATCCATACTTTCAAGCATACTCCATCAGAGTTTATATCGATCAACCCTTGCGTCAGGTACTACAACGACCAAAAACCTCTGGAAGGATGTTAAAATGGAATATCGAGTTAAGTCAGTTCGATATTACCTAACTGCCAAGAAGGGACATATAAGGACAAGGGCAAGTGCTAGCGGACTTCATCGCTAAATTCACCGCGTCAAACGAACCAAACAGTCACGATGTCGTTCCCCCCATTCGATGGAAACTACACCAATAGGGCATCCAACCACCATTACCCTAGGGCTAGTATAGTTCTTGTAACTCTCAAAAACCAATCAATTTGTTACTCTTTGAAGCTCAATTTCCCAGCTACAAATAACGAAGATGAGTATGAATCATTGATTGCTGGCTTGAGAATCATCAACTGGGAGTAAAATCGGTTGAAATCTTTTATGACTCACAATTGGTGGTGTACCAGGTGCGGGAGGGACTATCAAGCAAAAGGACAGAGACTTTCCCTATACCTTGCATGGGTTCAAGAGCTGTTAGCAGATCTAGAGTATTATTATATATCGCATGTCTCGCATGAGCAAAAGAGAGAAGCCGATTGATTGGCCAAATTTGCAAGTACTAGCAATGCACAACAAATGGGATTTGTTTCTGTCGAAACCTTACATGATCCCAGTATAAATGTGATGGAGATAGATTTTGTGTTAGAAACAGAAATCGAGAAGGAATCATGGATGACCTCATTCAAGCAATACTTGCTATGCGGGGTCTTGCCTGAAAGAAAGAACGAAAGACGACAAGTCATTAGTAAAGCTTCACGATATGTAATGCAGGACAGAATAATGTATAAAAGGGATTCTCAGCCCCCTTACTCCAGTGCATTGCCCATAATGAGATAAAAGTGTCCTAAAGGAAGTCCATGAAGGAGAATGTGGTGACTATTCTGGAGGGCATATATTAGCAAAGAAAATCCTCCGATATGGATACTATTGGCCAACTGTAATCAGGATGCTGCAGACTACGTAAGGTGATGTGACAAATTCAAGAAGTATACAAAAATCCCGAGAGCTCTGCCGACGGAACTCACACAAATGGTTAGTCCCTGGCTGTTTGCAATGTGGGGAATCGATATAATCAATTCTTTACCCATATACAAAGGTGGTACAAAATATGAAATAGTTGCGGTCGATTACATTACCAAGTGGGCAGAAGCAGAGATCTTAGCCACGATCACCGCCAAGAAGGTCACTAATTTCGTCATACGAAACATTATATGCGGTTTTGGCCTCCCGTGAACTATCATTACAGACAATGGAACTCAATTCAAAAGTAGGGATTTCAAAGATTTTTTCAAAAGTATGGCATTGAAAAAACGTTTGCAGCAGTTGCTCATCCAAAATCCAATGGACAAGTAGAAGCTGTGAACAAAATAATCAAGTTCATATTGAAAAAGCGTTTGGAAAAGGCTAGAGGCAAGTGCGTGGATGAACTTCAGACAACAATTTAGGCTTACAGAACAACCCACAAGTCCATGACTGGCCACACTCCATTCGCATTGGCATATGGCACGGAAGCTGTTATACCTATGGAACTTGAAGTTCCTTCACATCGAGTAACTCATTATCACCCTAAGACGAATCAAAATCTTTTACTAGAATCACTGGACTTCGTTGATGAAAAACATGAAGAAGCTGATTTAAGGGCGGCAGCATATAGACACCGAGTCGCTCGATATTATAATAAAAAAGTCCGGCCGGGAACCTTTGATGCAGGCGATCTCATTTTCAGACGAGTTTTCCTGATCCCTTTGCATATGAATCCCAAATGGGAAGGTCCATACGTCATCAAACGGAGGCTTGGGGAGGGAATTTTCTAGCTAGCGACCGTTGATGGTGCGACACTCCCCCGAGCATGGAATAGCAAGCATCTGTGGCACTATTATACTTAGTCTATTTCTTTGGTATCTTTATTGCAATTATTTCCAGTATATTTTTATTTCGTTGATTCTAGTTTTTGGCATGTAATATGACAATTTATTTGTTTTCATTAATAAAGTTTGAAGCCATCTTTTCCATGAAGTATTGATGTTTCCAATTATAATTCTATAGCAAAAACTAGAGTTACATTATTCTGTCTGACGTATGAACTCGCACAAACAATTAAAATCTCCAAGTCCCTGGAGTGCGGACTGGAGTACTCTAAGTCCCCAGAGTGCGGACTAGATTATAAACGACTTAAAAGCTCCAAATCCCTAGAGTGCGGACTGGAGTACTCTAAGTCCCCAAAGTGCGGACTAGAGTATAAACGACTTAAAATCTCCAAATCCCTTGAGTGCGGGCTGGAGCACTCTATGTCTCCAGAGTGCGGACTGGAGTATAAACGACTTAAAATCTCCAAGTCCCCAGAGTGCGAACTGGAGTACTTACTCTAAGTCCCCAGAGTGCCGACTAGATTATAAATGACTTAAAATCTCTAAGTCCCTAGAGAGCGAACTGGAGTACTCTAAGTACCCAGAGTGCGGAGTAGAGTATAAACGACTTAAAATCTCTAAGCCCCCGGAGTGTGGATTGGAGTACTCTAAGTCCCCAGAGTGCGGACTAAAGTATAAATGACTTAAAATCTCCAAGTCCCGGAGTGCGGATTAGAGTACTCTAAGTCCCCAGAGTGCGGACTAGAGTATAAATCATTAAAAATCTCCATGTCCTCAGAGTACGGACTGGAGTACTCTAAGTCCCCAGAGTGCGAACTAGAGTATAAACGACTTGAAATCTTCAAGTCCCCACAATGCGGAGTGGAGTACTCTGAGTCCCTAGAGCGCAGACTAAAAATATTCTAAGTACCCAAAGTATGAACTAGAGGATTTACGATTTCCAAAAATCTCCAAATCATATGGAATCTCACATGATTTTGGGTCTCAACTATAGTTATACAGTTATAACGATAAAAGTCATTTGATAGACAAAGAAACTAAATTTAATTTAATGAGGTTCCACTACAATCCCTCCACAACTTGGAGCCAAAAGCCTATCTACATTGGCTATGAAAATAAATAGAAACAAGTACATAATCTATGCTAACTCTCGTTGAACGAGTATGAGAGCTATTTCTTTGGTTTCTTTTCCTTCCTCATTTTCTCAGATTACTCCTCCCCCATGCATTTTCGCTTGGAAGCTTTGCTTGATGAGGAAGTAACATCCAAGGAAGGAAGAGGGACTTCTAGTGGCCTGGACCCACCAGGGAGAATGACCTTCAAAGGCATGTTCAAAGGGTCATCTAGCTCCACTACTTGGGGGTCTACCTTGATCTCAACTTTCTTCTTTTTCTCTTCCACAAGTTGCTCCTTCATGCTCACTTTTAAAGTGTATCCAAAGGCGCCTGTAATCTCAACTTAATAATTTTCTTCGATGGGTGACAAATTTTCAGACTCGTCCTTGTCAAGCGCCTGAATCACTTGAGCATCCGGACCGGGAGTCTCTCCCGCTTGAATATCCTCAATCGTTTTCTCCTACTTCTCCATGGCATCATTGATCCTTGGAGTTGGCTTAAGATCAGAATGACCTATGCTAAATCATAAGAGACAAACATTAGAATACAATAGCCTCTCGCCGAAAATGACGGCTCTTTGAACTTTAAGAAGAAAAGTTATGTACCAGTTTCTAGATGACTCTCAACTTTCCATGGAATCTCACCCTCTGTAATGGGAGATAGAACATGAATATCAAGGCCAAGGTCTTTTGGGTCGTAACCAACATGCTACTTGAAAGGATCAAGTATTGGCCGACCAGTCGATTGAGTAGGGGGAGGAACTGGAGACTCGGTTCCAAATGGACAGACAATGTCATTCTTTCCTTTTGGCAAGGAGGAATCTTTAAAGCCTTCGTTGTAGACAAGTCTGAAGGTTCACTCCCCTTGAGAAATTTCTTTATTAAAGCCTCCTTCATCAACCTCTTCGTTGCCCGACTCAACCTTTCTGATCTTTAACAAAGTTTCCCATGCTTCGGCCAGAGATTCGAGGTAATCCTTGCCAAGAAATGTTAGGTCGCGATGCATGAGAACTCGAGCATTGTACTCGGCAATAAGCGGATCAAAAATGCATTTAATCTCCTCCCTTCCAGCCTCCGTAGCCGCCTCAAGGCAAGAATCAATCTCCGTGGATGCTATTCTTTTGCCCTCCTCATGGGATTCATCCTTCAGTGTCTCAACTTTGGAGAGTTCATCATCGAGCTTTGTATTTAGGAGTCGTATGGCGACAATCTCGTCCCAATATCGTTGTGACCCTTCCTGAGTAGTAGTTTTTTCTTCCTTCTTCTTGAGAAATAGCTCTTCCAGCTCCTTTAATCGCAGAGCAAATGCATCTATCTTCTTATGAACGGAGTCTTTCTCTAATGCTAAGGCGCCGCAGCATTGAACCGCTTCATCAATTTCTTTTTTTGTGCGGCCTTTAGATGACTAGCTGCCTTAGCTGTGTCTTAGTTGTTTTTCTGAGTAGTTTCCAGCTGAGACTTGTACGAGAAAAGCTCTTCATCCTGGACTTTGATGATGTATTTGTCATAGATGGCTTAGATCTTCAAACAATCAATTTCGTGTTGGCGTTCGATGAAGACTTTTGATACTTTCTCTGTCAAATGAACAAATACATCGTGCTAAACATAGACATCATTGTTGCAAGAGATGGCGCTTTGTTTGACGTGTCTTGGAATGTGATGAATCGCTGGAAGAAATTTTAGACCATTGAAGCATATTTTCGGGAATGTGGCCTTAAGCTCAGTTATTTTTTCAGCAATTGATGGATCATGTGTGGGAGCAAAAGGAGTTCGCCTAGGGACTATGGGTTTTTTGCTGGGTTCCTGAGATTGCATGGTGTTGGATGAACCCGAGTGGTTGTTGTAGGGAATATCAGACTAGGACCCCTTATGACCAGATTTCTCCTTGTTTTGCTCCGGATGAGAGGGAGGATCGTGATAGTATGAAGACTGATGGTAATTTTTCCTTCGAGATGATGAGTCCTAGAAGCGATAGTCTCTATCACTGTCATCATCTCTATCCCGACGTTCTCCGGATCCCGAATCTCAGTCAGATTGATGGAAAATAGATGACGCGTGAAGGCGGTCAAATTCGTGGGAGCGTCCCATATTGCCTACACAAAAATTAAATAACCATGAGTTAGCCAGAATCACATGATGACTGAAGTTTAAGTGCAAGATAAAGTGTGAGTGTCACTGCGTGTGTCCTAGTGTTACCCCCCTGACAGACCAGTTTTTTTATCTTTACTTATAGGAGTTTTTTCTCGTCGGTTATGGGCTTGAGCACCTGCATCGCCTCTCACGGGAGAATGAAACTTAAGGGCTTCTAGATTGTTGAAGCCATAATTGAGCAAATCGTAAAGAATGGTGAGGTTAGATAAGCCTTTCAATGAACCCTCCAAGTGTTGAGGAGACGACTCTTTTTCCACTAGAGTGTTTGTGACCTTTAAGGTTCCACCAAAGTCTTCTTCCTCGGTTTGTATGCCATTTTCTTTTTTCCCTTCGAAGGGGGAGGCGCTACATCGGTGCCGAGTGCCTCAATCACTGATTCTTGAGAAGGATTTATATCCTCACCAAGTGTGTCTAACACCTTAGCCTATCTAATCTAGCCTTCCTCTGGTGTGTCAGGGGCATCACGTGTTGAACCCCCAGCTTTCCTTTTGCCTTTGTCCAAGGCAGACCCAGTTATAGTGACACCATGAGGAAGACTTATTCAGAAACCTTCCACCAGCAGCTCGAATTTGGTGAGCGATTCATTGGAAATGATAGATCTGATATCCCGGTCTTCAGCGGGAATAGCTCGAATCACTTCAACGGCTTTAGAGTATCTGAAGCCTTCGGGACGTGGGCTGATACCTATAAAAGTAGGAAAAGGGTTAGAAAGGGTGCACTTTCCGCCGAATACAAGTATTGATCCAGAAAAGAAACTTACTCCCATCCAGCCATCTCCTTGCAAAGCCAAGGGGACAACGCACGAAGAACCATTCCTTCTTATACTGAGCAAATTTGCTCCAGGCTCCAGTCAGGATTTAGCACTTGTTATGCAGCTCAAGGAATACGAAGGATGGGTTGTCGGACCGCCTCTTGAAACGATAAATATTATGGATGTCGCTAGGAGTAGGGATCCTAAATAGAATACTCATAGAGAGAATGCACGTGTCACATACGAACACTTGACTATTGGGATGTAACTATGATGGAGTGATCTCAATATACTGTAATATGTCACGAAGGAAGGATTTGAAGGTGGCACGCTACCGACCTAGCATATAAATTTGTTGCAAGCCGTATATTCGGCTGGGGAAAGTGAGGAAGATCTTGTCCTAATGGAACCAGTACATCTCAAAAGGAATTCCATGTATTGAGCAAATGCGAGAAGAGCGCTTTCGTTGATTCTCGAAGCTTGAGAATCGACCGGGTTGTCTAGAAAGATCGCTACATCTAAGGCATTTGAAGCCAAGTAGACGGATGCGGTCGTGGGACTCGGAATATCTTGTATAAGAGCTGTCGATGGATTTGTGGTTCCAACCATAACTTGTTGAGAAGTTGGCTTGGGTTTATCTGAGACTGTGGCAGAACTGGATTTTCTAGACATCTCTAGTGAGTGTTGGATCTGATGAAACACCTATTTAAACCATACTTGAAAACAATCAACATTTGACATAACAACCTAAATACTCCCCCCATATGGTGTATGAACTAGTGAAATCGTTCAAGTATAAATATAAATGAATTAAATGTCATAAAGATGATAAAGTAAAGATAAGCTATGAACTGTCATCTTCGAAGATCATCATTGCTGACCGTCTCCGAGAGCCTGCTCTACGATGGTTTCAGTTTTGGCTTGGACATTAGCACTATGTATTAAAGGCTATTATTTGTCTTAATAAAGTTGAACTTAGGTTTAATTGTTGAAATTGGAGAGTTTTCAGTCCGGATTAGTTCGATATGCTTGTTTGCTTATGTCCTTGTCCTTGTTTAAATGTCATATGATGAGGCACACGAGGTCAGTGAGTTCGGCATGAGTTATGTTCAAGTTGGAATGATTTCGACTGTTGTAGTCTACTTAAAGACTCAAGGCCGAGCGACACTCGAAATAGATTTCCTAAGTACCGCTCGCCTGAATGACGCACGGCACAAGCCAATCGCTCAACACTTGAATGAATGATTCGACCAACGTCGTTCGACATCCTAGGATCAGACACCTTCGCTCGACGTTCTCTGGCTCGACTGCCTAAGCCAGACATGCCGACCCACTCGCTCACCTCCATCTCACTTCCTCAAATCACCGAACTAGACTCTCCCTCTCTCTCTCTCTCTCCTTAGACCGAATGGCACCCTATCCCTTTACCTCCTTGACATTACTCTCACATGGAGACTACCGAGCCACCTACTTCATAGTTGGTCGGGTTTCACCCAAAAAGCAAATGCCGACCCGTCCACAATCACATCTCCCTCGCTCCTTGTTTACTAAACGACCTCGATTAGCCAACACATATTAAACTCACCAACACTTACCAAGTCATTACAACTTTCTCCTCCCCCACTCAGTGACCCAACAGGAGCCTACGTCTCAACTATTTCCGGTATCTTTTTCCTTCCTCCTCTTCATCTAACCCTAAGGCACGTTTAGACCTCAGATCCATCTTCCTCATCTACACGACTTCCATCATCAGTAAGTTAAAGGAAAGCCATGAATTCGAATCTCGTACAAAACCCTTAATTGGGGAACGTCGATCAAGTGAGAAGTTAATACCTAGAAGAATGGACCGAAGCATAGGGAAGTAATCGATTTGGAATTGAAATCCGCTCAGGCTCGTTATCGAGGGCAGTTGGGGGCAAACATACTGGATTCAGAAAAGAAGAGGAAGATTGGGGTAGTAGCAAGAGATCGAGGGAAGGTAAGTTAGAAAATACTGTAGATTTAAAGTAAAAGTAAAGAGGAAAAGGAGAGAGTTATTGGCCTTTATACGTGGAGAAGGAAAGGCGAACATGCATCGAACGGTGAACCCGACCAAAGTATTTTGTGGCTCAGTGAGCAGTCATACTGAGCGACAATGAACTTGTTGAACGAGTGGTTCGGCATTCAGGAGACCTTGTGAATCAACTGATAAGCAGTAAGGGCAAGGATTTAAAGGAAAACGTGGATTTCTTATGGTTCAAAGCGCATCATGTTGGCTCACATGATACACTGTGGGGGCAAGTGTTACCTGGTTGTTTGACACGGTAACAGAAGGCTCGGCACAAGAAGCCTCGCTCGACATACGAGTCCCCATTTGGCACAAGAACCTCACTCAACACAAGAAGCCTTGCTCGGCATAAGAATCCCCATTCGGCACAAGAAGCCTCGCTTAGCACAAGAAGCCCTGCTCTGCATAGAAGCCCCGCTCGGCACAAGTGCCCCACTAGGCATAGAAGCCCCGCTCGGCACAAGTGCCTCGCTTAGCATAAGTACCTTGCTTGTCATAGAAGCCCTACTCGGCACAAGTGCCTTACTCGGCACAAGTACCTCGCTCGGCATAAGAGTGCCGCTCAGTATAGATGTGTAGTCGTTCTAGGCATTTTGGTCCAGCTTTGGTTAAGGTGTTGTCGCTCGGCATCTCTTGACCAGCATTCCTCATTCGACATGGCTAGTTCAGTGCACATAAGTCATTTTCTATGGGCCGAAGTACCTTGTTCTTGGGCCCATACAGGAAGTCCAGCCTATCTTCGCCTATAAATAGAGGGGCAGGGGAACAGTGAAAGGGACCTTTTTTCGAGAAAACTGGGGAGACTTTGCCGCTTTCAGGACTCATTCTTTTCCGCTTAGCATTTGCATTTGAGTAGTTGGTGTACGGATTATATCTGTAATCAATTGTTTAGAAAAGCAATAAAGATTAAACTCAAAGTAGACACAGGCAGTTACGCCGAACCGCTATAAATCTGGTGTTCTTTTTTCTTATGATTATTACTGCATTCCACTGTGTCATTACACAGTTTTAATTTACCTTCTTCATTAATCTCTCAACACAAATCCTTCTTCGGGTGTTAGTGTCCAGTTTTGGTGCTAACGTATATGAATGCACATGCAGTGACAACCAATATGTCTGCCGACGTCCTAATGTATGCAAATATATATATATATATATATATATATATATATATATATATATATGGGAGTTCATACATCTATATGCAACATCCATATCAAAGTGCAACTAGATAACCATGTCCATAAACAACCAAATAAACAAATAATAAATGGCATACATAAATAAAATCTTATAAGCTAAGTCAGTACACACACAAATATAAGAATCTAAAATAGTGACAATTAAACTGATGTGTCCCAAACGACGTAACCATAATAACCAAAACATGTCATGAGAACATGCATACATCCAGTACTAGTATCCATGCATCCTTGCCTATGTCAACTACTTAGCTAAAGCAACCATGAAAACATACAATGACTTAATAAGTAAAAAAAAAATCAAAAACTAACTAAAAGAGAAACTTATTGGAGGAGAGCTTATGATGGGAAACTTAGATTCTCTCCTCGAGCTGCAACATACTTCCGTTCAAACCTTTTCTTGCCATACTTGGACCGACTTCATTTCCTCATTTGTATGCCATATTACATCAAGTCCTAAGATGTAAATACACCCACAGAGTATTCTAGACTCTATCTCTACATTCACCTCATAAGCTAACTAGTCTATCATAACCGCTTAATCGTTAATGTATGCTCATAGATTAGATAACAGAAAATGTATGAACACTCACCAACCTTTGAGGAATCCCACTCACACGTGCAAACTTCCTTATTGTCTATACAATTGGTAAAGGCCCAATAACTTATGGTGCTATCTTTTCTACCTGACACATCTTAATAATATGTCTTCATCTGCCAACTTACCTACTGCGAACTCTCTATACATGTCTATCCTATGCGGTTTCCTTTCCATTCCATTACTTATCACTAAGTTGTATAATAATGTATTGTCCAAATATAGCTTAAATTTAAATAGACTTCATCAGTAACAAATCTCCGTCTTCCAATATTTTTCCATATACTTGACTCTTCACTTCTTCATCCTTAGCCAATAGAAAACCTTCTTTGCATCCTTTGAGATACCCACTAAATTCTTTCTTCAAGTCCATTGGCATGAAAAACGATAATGGATGGTTTCTTCTCTCTAAGTGGACTAACAATTAAGATTCTTAGGCAAACCCATACTCCATCAACATTTAATTTATAGATGCAATAACCCGTCATCTACGATGCCTTGCTTTACGCATAAAATGGGCATGGACATTACAAACCATGAAGGCATCATACCATTTTAAGATAAAAAATAAAACATATCATAGAGATATCTACAATATTCTATACTTTTTGAAATCCACAATAAAAGGAATAAAATATAAAATCAATAATACAATCTCAGAAAATTAAATAATATATTATCAACATTCTTGACAAATTTAATAACCAACCTTGAAATAAGACTAGTGCATTATGGAGAGCAAATTTTACTTACTAATTATTAGGCTAAAGTGAAAAATAAGGGGTAAGTACGCAACTCAGAGGTAAATAACACAATATATAATGTGGTTCGGCAAAGTTGCCTGCATCCACTATGAAATTCTTTCACTGTGTATTTCTCTTATAACCACAAGAATTACAAGGAAGAATAAGAAAAAAAGAAGCATTTAAGACTAATAAAGTTGTGTATCTTAAGGACTTGCGGTATCAAGAGCCCTGAATTGTGTGGATATTTAGAATCCGTCTATATTCCAACCCATTTGAAGTTACAATGGAAGGGATGTTCATAATGACTGAAGTGAATGGTGGACGGTTGTTTGAGCTGTAGAACTAGTGAGAAAAAAACCTGATTGTTGACATGGCTACAAAGACAGATGGACAACATTGTGAAGATGTAAAAGGATGTGTGGTTGTAACGACCGTGGATTTTGGCCCTGTTTATTTTAATAAATATTTAATCTGATGTGAACTGATTATTTTCAAATGAATATGATTTTGGAATAATTGCCATTTGTTTATATTAATTTGTATTTTTAAAAGGGAATTTGATTCTGGAAATTTAAATAAAATTTCTTAATAATATTTACCTTGTATAATTGAATTAAAATACTGTACGTTGTTTACATTTGGAAATATACATATGGATGTTAATGTTTAAATTAAAATCTAATTGTAACAATATAAAATATAAATGTAAAATATAAATCAAATATGTGTATATAACTTAATTTAAATAATGATAGTAAAATACAAATAGAAATGAATACAAATATAAGTAAGAAAATCATTTTGAATATGACTTGAACATTGATAGCCAAATATAAAATACAAATGTAAAATTTAACATAAGAATTAATTAGTTAAGATTGCTTACAACATAAAGTAAAAATTTGTAAATTAAGCTAAAATAAGAACAAGGTATTAAAACACAAAGTATAAAGTAAAACAAAATCAAATGTAATATAAAACCAAACTCAAACATTTGTGTATAAATTATGTAAACTAGAAGTTAACAAAACAAAATATTTTCATACACAAATCAACAACAACCATATATATGTAAATTATTCAAGTTAGAAACAATGAAACAAATTATTTTCAATGCAAACCAAAGTAAAAATAAATCTGACCCAAACATATTCGTTATTCAAGCAAGCAATTAATAAAACATTTTTTTTACACAATATCTTCACATATAAATCTAATCATAAAGTATAAAATAATAAAACAAATGTTTGCAAAGGAAATAATCCTCATTCACAAAGTATCTGTAAGCATGAAGGAACCTGACAAACAGGTATGTTAAATACAAGAAAGAAGACAAATTTTTATAAACATAGTATTTCATAGCAAAGCAATAAATTCACATGTCTTCCTATGCAAGCCTTTAGCCTTCCGGCTGAAGAACATAGCCTCATCCAAATACATATAAATGTCTTTATACATGGTATAACATAATCATAATTATGTAAACAAATTAAGCAACACAAAATGTATTGCTCATCTGTTCGAGCACATACATTTGTCTATTTAAAATAGGCACAAATCTTTACTTTGCAGGATAGAATCTGATCAACATAATCAAATAATAGTGAGATATGTATACAAAAATAAAACAGGCTTGTATTATATGTAACCTGTAAATGATTATGTAGGCAAGTGATAGAAGTCTATGTACCAATAAGATTAAGTGTAAACAATAAGTACATTAGCATTTAATGTTTTATCATATCAGCCCCATAAAAACAAAAGCTTGCCTGATAAAACAAAGTGAATAGTGTACTAGCAGATAACACCTAACCTGGTCAAAACTTTTTTCCATTCACACATAACTTCTTATCTTCTATATATATAGGTATTCATCTTTTATTTAGTTGGATCAGTAACATAAGTATACCTGAAAAAAAAAGAGAAAAACAGAAAGAAGAAAAAAAAAGATAAAAGAAGCAAACAAAGCTCAAGTTTAAAATCATAAGAACAGATGGGACTGCAGACATCTAATAGGCTATGTTCAACAGTTTGTTTTTGGTGAGTAAACATTAAATATAAAGTTTTAAGTTCAATTAAAGACAGTTAAAGATTTAGTGATATTATTGTTTGCATATGTGATTGTTGAATATAACTCTGTGTGCTTTGATCTTCTCTGTGAATTGTTACAAGGTAGAAATTTTTCTTCAAACTCAAATTTATACTTATCAGATTGATGTAAAGCCTAAGTTTTTCAACTAAAACAAGATGGTACACCTAAATCAAGATTTAAAAACTGATCAAATCATGTTTTTTTAGAAAATATACACTATAAATTTTGTTTACAGCCAACCAAGTGATAAATGGATAAGTTCAATTGTTGTAAAACTTTAGTTCAAGTTTATATCCTGAAGTATCACTACAATTTATGATTTTTAAAACAAAAATTAGGATTTTTAAGTTAGTATTTGAAGAGCAGTTTGAACGTAAACAAAAATTACACTTTTACAAATTTTAAACACTGTAATCAATTTTAACAGTTGAAATTTGATTTGAGGATAATATGGACATCAGTGATCTCGGGAAAAATATGCTATAATTTTTCCATTGTGTGAATTTGAACAACTGAATCATTTTAGGGTTTTTGTTCAAGTTTTTGGCATGCCTATAAACGCGATGAGTTCGTCACCTATGCGTGATCGAGCTTCACGCGATTCAAGAGGAAGTAAGCTTGTCGTGTTGTCGAGGTATAGATGAATTTTGGGCTTCTCTGGTGGTCTATGCGGCGATTGCGAGGCATTTTATATTGATGGCCGTGTTTACAGTTTTTCGACTCAATGGCTTAATTTTGATTTCGATTTTTTTAGGTAATCTGAGATTCGATTTCGTGTCTTTGTGTAAATCGTGACTTGCCGAGAGAGGATCAGTTCGCCGCAGCGTGGCCGAGGCGCCGTGCATGTGCACGACGTGGAGGGGGAAGTCGGCGTCGTGTCAGTGTTTTTTTTTTGAGTCGAGCACGAGTAATTGGGTAGGCCGCTTCGGGTTGTATCGCGAGCGTAGAGATTAAGGCAGGTGCTGTTTTAACTTAACAAATTTAAACTACAGCAAAAGAAAAAAGAAAAAAATGTGGGAGAGAAGAAGAGTTGAATAGGCAGGGAACTAGGGAAGGCATCGTGTTTTTACTCGGAGTTGCGCGCGTGTTTTTGCAGGTAGGGCTCGAGTTACCTTCAACTGTAATAGTGCATTTTCACACAGGAGATTAGTAAATTTGATTTCCTCAAATTTATGAGCATTGTGCTCCTAATGAATGTTTAACAAGCTTTAATTAAGAAGTTGATTCAAGTTATAATGATTTTTGATAAATACTTAACGAAGTTTTTTTTAAAACGTTTAATTAATTATTTAATCTAGTATTATTTTAATTTAGTATAAAGTTAATTAACAAATAAGTGGTAGTTAGTTAACATAATTGGTTTCCAGAGTTAATGAAGGCTTAATGTTAATTATGTTGAATAATTAATATTGATTGATGATTTCAAAAAGTAAACAAAAATAATTACTTTGTAAATGAAATTGGTGATGGATCAACTGATGATTAAGTAATTAATAAAGTGTAATTAACTACTTAAGTAAATTAATGATTAATGGTTAATTGATTAAATAATTTAATTAAGAATTAATAAAGTGATAGATTAAGTAGTTAGTAATTAATAAATGGATAATTAAGTTTTATTAAGTTTATTAATCAATGATTAAAGAATAGTTAATTAAGTTAATAAAGGTAAATAAATTGATTAGGAAGTAATAAACTAAATAACATGAAATAAAATAAATAAATAAGTAAGTAATTGAGTAATTAAGGGAATTAATTACTTATTGTAATTACTGAAGTTTAAGATGAATTATTTAAGTTAATTAATTAAGTATAATTAATTTAAATAATTATTTGATGATGTGATAAGTATAATTACTTGGAGAAGTAATTAATGATAATGACTGGGTATAATTGATTAAGGATGATTTAATCATGGAAGTAATTTGAGTATAATTACTTAGGGCAATTAATCAAGGGATTAATTTAAAGGAAATTAATTGAGGTGTAATTAAGTGATGTGATAGAGTAATTAAAGGTGGCTAAATACTGAATAGTATTAATCAAGAGTGATTAATAAATATAGTTTAATTGAAGATTAATTACTTAAGGTAAATTAATTTAATACAGGATAATGAAATTAAAATGTAACTAGTGATCATTAATAAATATAAATAATAATAAGAGATTAAAGAGTAATTAATTAGTGTAATTAAGAATAATGTAATGATTGGTAATTTAAGGTTAATTTCTATGTTTAGTTAAGATAATTTATTTGTGGAAATAAGTTAAAGGATAATACTTGAATGTAATTAAAGGTAGTCGCACAAGGATGGCTAATTAAGTTGATTAATTGGATAATGATAGATTAATTGATTTATAATTGATTAATAGTTTTATAAGCAAGATTTATAATGGTGAAGTAATTAATTTAATTCTCTTTAAATTAATTAGAGATGAAATAATTAATTTAATTCATTTTAAATTAATTATAGCTGATATGATTGCTTATGTATGGATGGTGATATTGTTTACCTTGAATGGTTTGAGATTTCTAGTATAAGATAAATGATGCAGTGTGAAATGTATGCTTGATTGTAGTATGATAATAATATGGATTATCTGTTGTGATGATAATATTGCCTATCTATTTATGGTAATAATGTTGATTATCTATTGTGATATTGTAAATTATCTATCTGAGTGTATTGTGGATAATTGAATTGTTTTAAACTTTAAAACAACTTAGCCCTAAAAGACACGTTTTGGATTTCAATGAGACCGGTATCGGGTTTCCAAATTTGGACATTCGAAAACCACATCGATCCAAATTAACGATAGGTCATGAATCTGATGTGAGGATGAAGATTCAGAATGCAAGGGTTGTCGTCGTCGACTCTGAGGGTGATTCCAAAATGAGTGTAACGAGATAATACATTCGATTTCGTTCGAACCCGGAACGAACTTGTATGGATTGAATGCTTTCAGCACATCATCAGGCGGGCGATGAGCATTCTAAGGAGTATGTTCTCTAAAGGTAATCGTAGCCTCAAGCCTCATCAATCGGGAATGGCTAAAACAGGGGAGGTGCAGCAAGGTTAGGTGGGTCATGCCCAAGCAGGACAAGATTTTCCCCTGTCTAGATGTCCCTTTTTATTCGGCTTAGTGAGCGGTTGGTCGCGCCAACTGCGGGGTTATCTTGTTTGGGACTGTTCAGTAAGGAATGGTTTCAGCCTTGTGTTGCAGGGGAGCAGGCGTACTCCTCGGTACGGTGATCTAGGCCCCGTACTGTGACGGGCGGTACCCCAGTGGCCCTGCCATTGTATGGAATCCATTTTCCAATAAGTGCCAACGGTTTTGATTGTATTACCCACTTTTGTGGCTAGTAGCTGGAATTTAATAATGTAACAATTTCGTCTATTTTCTATTTACTTGAAAATCCTAATCCTAGACACTATTATAATATCACTGAATTTCCTATGAAATGGTTTGGTTAGCGTAAGGTAAAAACTTACCCGTATTTATGTGTGGTAAGTATTACGTGATACCTTTATTTTCAAATGTTTTCAAGTTAAGCAACCTTAAACCATTTACTCATACCAGACCCATGTCTGACCCGGAGTTTATATTTTGTGTTTTTCATAAACTCTTGGGTACTCAAATTTTTACGAGTAGCCAAGTGATAGGTTCTTGGATTGTTGAGTTCTGGAGGAGCTTGGAGCAGGAGCCCAGACGTATGTAGATAGTTCCGCTGTGTTAGTTAAAGTATGTTGTATTTTGAGATGTAGGTAGTGACAGATGTATATAAAATTGTCAAGTGTATAATATTGTATAACTCTGATATATGCAAACTATGTAATTATTATGTGATGTATTATATTTTATTCCGTTTCCACTGTGAGATTATGTTGTTGTTGTTCTTTCTTTCTTTTCTATTTCTACCTCTTTCTTTCTTATTGATGATACGTCTTTCTGGTAGTAGAAGGGAGGGTCGTCATAGTGGTGGTTGAAAAAATACACATTTCTTTACTATACCTCACATTTAATCATAGACTTCGCATTAAATGTGCATTTAATGCTGACGGTATGCCACATTAGTTGAGCGCCTAGCTTTAGGTTGATTAGCACTTTGTCATTTACCAAAATGTTTATGTAGAAAATCTTACTAAGCTGGTCGAACGGCTGTCGATGATATAAAAGAAACTAGGAATCTCACCAAGGACCATGTTGGGAAGATGTGCAAGGCCAGGTGTGAGGTGTTCGAGGTTGTAACCTGGGACTGGTCAAAGGCGGTCATACTAAAGCTAGGTCAAGGATGGGCTATGCTTAAGCTCATCTCGTTTGATGTGCTACTTATTGAGGCCGGCTTAAAGAGGTGGCGACCGTCAACTAGAGTGACGTCAAGTGAACGTGGTTATGTAAAGTTAGATCGAAAGAAGGTTGTCATAGGAAGGTTGGTCATTACTGAGCCAAGCCTGACTAGACCAAGAGGTATCGGGCCTAGATCTTTCCTAATTGTGAAGGTGACTAGGACTACCCTAGATGCCTTGCTGAATGAAAGGGATGGTTTGAGACTATCATGGGCTTCGGCTGGCCTATGTGAGTCGGTTATAGAGTGATTGAGTTAGCTTTGATTGGGCCAAACTGCTTTAAATTAGCCCGCTGGTTACTTATGAGAAAATAGAGCAATATTTTGTCGTTTGAGTTTGTATTCATGGGTGGTTGAGGGCCTGTCAAATCATAAAGAATATCGCCAATTGAAAGCCCTGTAACGTATTTAATGTGTTATCCGTGTGGCCCTATGCTATTAGTTGTGGTGGTTTGCTTTTCCAAACATGTCATGTCTCCCACATGTACGAACTAACTTTGTATTGATCCCATCTGAATAGCCAAGATTCCTTTTTCCTTTTGAATTTAATGCATACGATTGAAGTTGTGGGTATATAAATACCCCCGGTCGTCTTCCCAGAGCCCATAAAATCTTTCCCGATGAGAATTTTTCAAAGTTTATGAATCTTTCACATTTCTTTATTGATAAAAAATAGCAAGTCTTATTATCTATTCCATTTCTAGACTCCTTTGTACATATCTCTTCTTGTGTAACTTGTTTTGTATAATAAGAAAGGAGAAAGGTTTCTAGGTGACGAACTACCATTTGTTGGTTGCAGTCCAAACCATTGCCTGAAACCTTCTCCTTGAGATGGATCTTACTGCTTGGCTTGGACTCGTGCCTGCTGGCCAGACCTATGATGGTAATCGACCATTATTATTATGCTAACGGGCCAACTAGGGTTAGTGGATTTCCTCTACATCTTGCTTCAGAAGTTTAGAACCTAGCCCGGCTTGAATGCTTTAACACCTTGTTGGAAAGAGTAGTGGTTGTCGCCTCCGCCTTCGATGTCACAGCTAAAGTCCCAATTATCCTTATGGCAATGTTAACTAGGAGCTTTTCAAGGTCTTTTATTAGATTCGGTGTGGAAGGCTTCAAAAATGGTGGCCCGTTCTTTCTTCTTCAACAAATTCTTGAATGTTTGGAGTGTTGGGGGAGTTTACCTCTGCATTTGAAGTTAGATCTTCTTAAGTGTTCCATCGACATGCTTCTTGTCCTCTCTTTCTTCACTTTAACTAGTTGGCATTAATAATATCATTGTAAGCCAAGTGGGGAGGGTGATGTACCTCTGCTTTCTTTGAACAGAATGAAACAGATCTTTTGTTGCAAGCTTTGATTGAGAATCTTATTTTTTTGCTTGTTTATCTACTTATAACTTATTAAGTAGAGCGCATTGAGTAGCCAATAGTTTCTGCATTTATTTTGAAGAAATTCCTTTCTTTTTCTAGGATATGTTAAATATCAGTGTGATAATAAAGTGGTCTGGGTGTAGTTGTTAAGGTAGACTACGTACCAGTCATATGCAGAGTGGAAGTTTGCACTGGCATAAGCTGAAATGCAAGTTTGCTCATTGGTTCACTTGGGTTGCAAGCTGTCAAACGAAGATTGGAAGACAAACTCGAGCTTGAACCTAAGCGCATGGGGCTGTGAGATTCTTCTAAGTGACACATCGATGGCCGTGAAGTGATCATTGATCCTGAAATAAAACCGTAGTGTAAGTAGGTTGGACAATCTGGTGCAAGTGAGTTGTATAGTAGTCTGGCGGACTATGTGCAACCCATTCATAAGGACTTGTAGGTTGGAGTTTTTTTAGAAAAGGAGAACTAATTTGCAATGATGGGTCTGAATCATGGTTGCAGTGCCCCTGTTATTAGATGAGACGGTCGGCTATAGGAGAGTAGGAGCTACCGCCAATGCTTCAGGGTTGGGGTTTCTTGGCAAGAACTAGGGCACTAGCCAACACGTTCGATCTACTGAGAAGCATTCCATTGATTATTTAATGCTATTGCTTTAGCATAAGAACACTATTCTTTGCCTGCCTAAGGAAAGTCCCATAACATTCCCTTAACTTTTGTTGATTGCCTTGATTTCTCCAACCCCGTCTCGGACGGGGAACTTCATGATAAGGCGACTGTGGGAGATGATAGAATCTATCTTTGCAAGCCTTGATGGTCCTATTAACAGGTTATAAACAGATGTCCAATGAAATACTATAATGTTTGTTTTGATATTTGCAATGAGGCGCCCTTAGCCAAAACTTGTTACAAGCAAGGTTGGGCACATCGAAACAATGCCTTTCACTCCCTAAGCAATAAACAGACATGGTGCATGGGGTGAGGCTGGAGGTAGAGGGCCTAAGAGCTTCCAAAATGATCTTGAATATGACGTTATTCGAGCTTCCCCCATCAATGAAGGCCCGATGCACATTGGAGTTGACCAATGCAAGAGTTATGAACATGGGGTCATGATGGGGTACGAGACTGCCTCTCTATATTCGGCAATGAAGTTGATTGATTATTCTGACCAAGTCGAGGCATTTTGGATGCTCGAGATTCTAGTAAACAAATTTTCCTAGCAATATCCACTTCTCTTTCATGTTGGGACTAAGCCACTTAAATGCTGCCGGCCGTATGCGGGCCACCTCATATGGTCAGTTGCTTAGTGATGACTTGGAAATTGGCACCATGGAGCAGGGAGGCTGATTATAACGAGCCTAATTCTGATTAACATTATTTAGGATATTTAATTAGTTAAATTAAATGAAATAATGTAAATGGCTAAGGGATTGAGATTTGTATAATTAGAGAGTGGCCACGCCTAATAAACTAACGAACAAAAGTGGAATTAAAATGAAATAAGTAAGGGTAATATATAAAGGCAAAATAGGAATAAGTTATATTCTTATACCCTAAACCCTTATGCTACATTCATTTCCATGTTCACAAACAAAACTAAAATCAAGAGAGGCCGACCACCATTAGGAGAAAGCAAGAGGAAGATAAGCTAAACAGCAAGAGGAAGAAGGTTAATCAATTTAATTCAAGAGCAAATCTCAACTCTTTAACAATAAGCTAAGGTGAAAAATAGGTTACATCTCAAAATTCTTATTTTTGGTTCTATATTAGATCCAAATATGTTTTGCAATATGCTACGTTTTGAATGTTAAATATATATATATATATATATGTATGTATGTATGTATGTATGTATGTATGTATGTATGTATGTATGTATGTATGCTTGTTTGATGAACTTTGTTTGTTCATATAGATTTTATGATAAGTTTTGATTTGAAAAACCTATCAAATGACATCCAAATGCCTTGATTTTTTTATAAGGTCAGAAATACTATTTTAGAGATGGGATTCAAGTTTCATAATTTCCTGATTATTGTGGATTTATTATGAATTTTCTAATAAAGAAAATAGTTAAATTAGGTTTAAAATTCTTTACGGCTATTATATGTTAGCTTTGGGTTAGAAATTTAAATATGTTAGAAAATATATAAAAAGTGATTTATGGGAATTTTTGGAGAATTTTCCTAAATGTTTTAATAAGTGTATAAAACTATTTAAGTTATGAGACTTAAATGTTTTACATGTTTATAAAAGGAGAAGAGGCAATTTGTAAATGTTTTAAATTGTTAATCTCTAAAATTTGGTGGCACTTTTAGAAAATGTATTGAAAAAGTATTGGAAATCAATCATACGTTGAAACAATAAGGCAATTAGTTAGGAAGAAATTAATTTATAAAGTTAAAAATCAGTTTATAAGGTTTACTGTTGTGCCACTTATAACAGAACCTTTCGACCTTATATTGTCGCCTCTATCTAAATCAACCAATATACATGATATCAGCTTCGGTACGTAGTGGATTGGAATTGGGCGAAAGTAATGGAGTCGAAACAATGCTTTCGAAGGGATTGAAGTAGCTTTTGAAAACTTTGAACTATTTTGGTTGTAAATAAGGGTTTCGAATGAGATAGCTTTCGACTTGGTCAATTGTTACAAAGAAAGAGCTTTTTGAAAGAGGTTGCTGCCTATTTTAATAACGCTTTCGAAGGGTCGAAACCCTTGCTGCCACATTCTAGCCATCGAAAGGGTTCTTTCATTTTAAACCCCGAAGCCACTTCTCCAATGCTGTCAAAGGGGTTGGTTTCGACATCATACACTTCTTTTATTTATGATTTTTTTTTGAAAGAGTTGCTTTCATCCCAATTCTTTTAAGACCCTTTTAGTATTTTGAAAAATAAACCCAAAGGTTCCCAAAGGAATGGTTTTAAAGGTCTCGAAACTACGTTGCACACATTTTTACTTGAACCCAATGCTTTCGAAAGGTTTGTTTTAAGTAAAGAACCTCAATACTTTAGAAAGGTATCTAATGAAGGTTTCGAAGGAGAGGTTCCCCAATGTTTTCGAAAGGTTTACCTTTAATGTTTAGATGGAAGGTTTTCAATGTTTTCGAAAGGCAAATAGAAGTGATTTGAAAGGAGGATGTCTAGGGTTTTATAAAGCTTTCGAAAGGGGCACTTTCAATGTTTTCGAAAGGACTTTCGTATTCGAAAGGTATGTTTTGGCCTATCGGGCTTATGTTACAAAGTAAAGTAGTTAACTTGTTTCGAAAGGCGTACTTTCAATAGTCTCAAAAGGGGCACTTTCACAAGGATTCGAAAGAGATCGTTTAAATATTTTAAACAAGGATTTCGAAGGTTTTCATCAATAACGTTTTGAGTAAAGCATATATCACGGCAAAGAGATTTGAGTAAAGCAAATAGTATATTTTCCTCATTTAAGTATGATTTAAAGGGTTAAATCCATTTAAAAGATGTTTTCAAGGAAAATTTGAAGGGTAGTTAACCCTAAGTAAATAACTCAAATATTTGAATATAAGATGGGATTGGTATAGGGTCGCCCCCTCTACATTAGCTACGACCCCTAGCTAATTTAGTCCAAAATTCCAGTGTATAGGGCTTGGTCATAGGTAAGACTTAAATTATGTTACAGACAGAAAGGAATATATACAGAGAATGAGGATAGGTTATTGGTGAGCTCGCGAAACCATTAGGATTAGGTGACCTTGGGAGAAGTAAATTGATGATAGACTATGTAGAAGTTTTTATAATAGATGTTATATTATTTATTTTGTTTGGTAGGCCTGAGTCAGCCAATAGTTAGTAGTCGGCCAAATAAAACTATATTATTCGGACGGATAGTCCATTAATTACCTGATTTTTGAGCATATATGATATTGCTATTATTGTTTTAATCAATTTGATTGTAGGATTTTGATTTGCAAAAAGATACGTTTTAAAGGGAAATTGGTGAGGGAAAGCCCGTTCCACTAAGTGGCATGGTCTCACTTAATGTCAGAAATCTGAGGTGTAATAGTATTATTCACACCAGGCTTTATGTCCGACTTGAAGTTTATGTTTTCCCCTTAAACTCTTGGGTGCTCAAAATTAATTTGAGTAGATTGAAAGTTAAGGTTTTAGGTTTAGTAGGTTGGAAAAATAAACTTTCGATGTCGTGTAGGAGCAAAACTAGGAATATAAGGGGTATTTAGTTTTATTTCCACTGTGATGTATTATGGCCGATATGTCCATTTAGTACTCTGATCATCCAAGGGGCATCTTCATATGTCGGTCTTAGCATATTTTATAATAATTATATTTGATCGAAACCTCGGGATCATTTGGGATTATGTATCTGAATATGAAATATTGATTTGAAATGTAATCAGAAAAGTTGTTTTAAATCTGTATTGATTTTATTTCATATTCATGTGCTTCTGATATTATGGTACCTTTAACATTACCGTATTTTGTCACTGTAAGTTAATACTATGGATGACTGCAATATTTGTAGTGCTTAGCTTCAAGCCTCGAGATAGAGGATGTTACAACTTGATATCAGAGCATAGGTTCAAAAATTAAAAAGAAATTTGACCTTAAAATATTTTTCGAAACATAATCCAATGAATCAAAAAATAAGATCGGGGTTTGGATAAACGCTATAGTAATGTACTTATATTCTATTTATATATAAGTATGTATTCCCCTATCTCTTGGACCGTTCTTATGTATCTTACTAATACTCATATGCAGATTATTAGAAAGAAGATATGGAGGCAAGAAATGGAAGAGGAAATCTCAATGGAGGAAGCACCATAACAAATGGAAATGCTCGACTCACTAGGAGGAACCCGGATCGACAGAAAAATACTAATCAAAATGCAGATGCCAATGTAGGTTCTAGAAATCCGCTAGTAGATATGATGATGATGTATTAGTTCTTCGTCAATCTCATGCAAGCTGGAGCAGCGGGTGGAGTAGAGAGAATGTTGGAGGAGTTAATCTCATGGCTCTAATTTGAATAACTATGCTAATTTAAGCAGAGATTACACCAGTCTTGGTGGAAAGCAATTTGTAGGAACGGAGGATGCCATAGAAGTTGAGAATTGGATGTTGCATTGTGAGAGAATCTTTGCTAACTAGGGATTGAATAAGGAGAAAAAGAGGAGACTAGCCTCTAGGCAGCTGTAGGGAGCAGCGCTTCATTGGTGGAGTAGTGCCGCTGTCGGAATTTTTGAGGAAGAGTTGACCTGGGCAGAATTTTGAAGGAGATTCGAGCAGAGGCTTTTGTCTGAAGTTGCTAAGTCGGCATTATTGAGAAATTTCATGGTTTGGTGTTAGGAGAGATGTTGGTAATTGAGTATGCTACTAAGTTTAATGAGTTGTCCACATATGGGTATGTTACCGTTGATGCGGTCATCAAGAGGAATGAGAAGTTTATTCATTGATTGAGGCTCTAGATTGCTAGGGCGACCCTGCCACATCTCTGTGATCCTTTTAATGTTGTCATGGAGATGGAAATCCAAAATCAGGAAATACTTATTGTTTGTGGGAAGGAAGGCCAGTTGAAACCTAGATTCTTAGGGAAAGAAGAGGAAGTTCTTTAAGAAGAATGGAACCCAGAAGGGAGGGGCTACCAAGAAAGCAAAGGGTTGATCTGTTCTGTTTCAAGGGTGATAAGAAGGGCCATTATGATCATGAATGCCAGACAGGCAAGGGGAAGTAGGTTGCAGAAAAGAAGGGTGTGAAGTGCTTTACTATGACCAGGTTAGGCATTATAAGAATCTATGTCTAGAATCAGTCAGGGCGGGCAGGGGAAAGTTCTTTGCTGTTAGACCCTCATCTAGTAAGTCAACTGCTACTGAGAAGGGAAAGACTGTAATGGAAGGTATGCTTTTGATTCAGAGTATCTAGTTAGGATACTATTTACCGGTGCATCGCATTCATTTATATCTTAGTTTTTGATTGATAGGTTATGCTTAGAACCCATGTACCTTGTTACTACCTTAAGGTTGTGAATCCAATTGGAGGGTATGAAACTATAAGGATAAGATGTGACTAGTTAGAACCTGATTTTGAGGTCATAAGTTTGCATGCAATCTGTATTTTTTTATTATGAAGATTTCGGGATCATTTTGGGTATGGACTGGTCGGGTAAATATGAGGCTAGGATATTTTGTCGAGAAAGAGAAATATCACTAAGATACGCCGATAGTCATAAACGAATCATATTATCAATGGAGAATTCTAATCGACGTGCTTGTACTTTGTTAGAGCTATGGAAGTGGAAGAAGAGTTTAAGTCAAGTTCGAGTAGCCAGTGAGTTTAAATATGTGTTTGAGCTGGTTAAAGATCACCGTCGAAATGAACTATTGAGTTCAGGATAAATCTTGTGCTAATAGCTGACCTATCAATAGATCACCTAGTAGGATGACACCGATCGAGATGAACGAGTTAAAGGTGTAGCCAGTGGTTCTAGAAGGAAGGAATTTTATTAGACCAAGCAGTTTTCCATGGCGAGCGACCGTAGTGTTCGTGAAGAAACCGGATCGGTTGTTAAGGATGTGTATCGACTATCGTAAGTTGAACGAGAAGACGATTAAGAATAAGTATCCTTTGCCGAGAATTGATGATCTATTTGATCAGTTGTGTGGAGCCAGAGTGTTTTTCCAGTTGGAATTAGAGACTGGTTTTCATTCGTTAAGAGTAGCAGAGAACAATGTTCCATTGAAATCATTTCGGACTAGGTATAGTTCGTATGAGTGGTTAGTAATTCCATACAGGTTAACGAATGCACCTGCTTTCTTCGTGGATCTAATGAACAAAGTTTTTCGGGGGTACTTAGATAGGTTCGTGTTGGTGTTTATATATGACAATTTAGTATGCTCTACGGATGAAAGAGAACATGAAGATCATCTTAGAGTAACACTTGAGACGTCGAGGCAGCATCAGCTAAAAGCGAAGTTTTCCAAATGTTATTTTTAGAAGAAAGAGGTTAAGTTTCTTGGTCACATGGCAGAGAAAGGATTATCTGTAGATCCGACTAAGATCGAGGCAATGAATAATTAGATGTGACTCGAGATGACGACTGAGATAAAGATTTTTCTTGGATTAGCTGGGTATTATCGAAGATTTATAAAAGATTTTTCATGGATAGCGGCACTAATGACTAAGCTTACGCGAAAGGATGTGAAGTTCGTTTGGACTAATAAGTGTGAAGAAGCATTCCAGAGAATGAAATACTTATTGACTAATGCACCGGTGTTAGTTTTTCTACAAGGGATCTAGGATTTAGTAGTGTATACAAATGCATGTAGAACAGGTTTAGGAGTTGTGTTAATGCAAAGCGGTAAAGTGATTGCCTATGCTTCTCGATAGCTTAGACCGCATGAGGTTAGATATCCAACTCATGATTTGAAATTTGCTACGGTAATTTTTGCATTAAAGGTGTGGAGACATTACCTTATAGGAGAGAGATTTTAGTTGTATATGGATCATAAGTCGTTGAGGTATTTATTCTCTCAAAAGGAGTTGAATATGAGACAAAAGAGGTGGTTAGAGTTTTTAGCCGCTTATGATTTTGGTATTGAGTACACACCAGGAAAAGGCACAAAGGTTGCAGATGCATTTAGCAGGAAACATCAAAACATGGTATTGGCAATGATAGCTAAGTGGAAAGTTTTAGAATCACTGACTACATGCAGGATACAGAGGAGATCTGAAGCAAGGTCTAGTAAGGAAACTGTAATGTTGTCATGTTTAGAAGTTTGAACGATGATGATCGAAAAGATTGCTTCTAAACAGAAGAAAGATCCATTATTAGTTGAACGGATAAGAAGGTTAAGGAATGGAATAGAGAGCGATGACTCGAAAATTTCAATCTTGACCAGAATGGATGGTTAAGGAAGAAAAGAAGACTATGTGTTGCGAATGTGGGAAAAATTAGGAAGGAAGTTCTTGAAGAATGCCATCATTCGAAGTTCACCATTCATCTGGAGGAACTAAGATGTATCAGGATATGAAAATAAGTTTCTTCTGGGAAGATGTGAAGAGAGATTTAGGCTTATGAGTGAAATAGTGTTTGAACTGTCAACAGGTAAAAGCCGAACATCAGAAACCAAGCGGGTTACTTAAGCCTTTAGATGTTTCATTTTGAAAGTGGTATTCTATCTTAATGGATTTTATAGATGGGTTGCCGAGGTCAAATGGAGGAAATGAAAGTATATGGTTTCTAGTGGAAAGATTGACCAAAAGTGTCCATTTTAATCCAGTTAAGTCAACTAGGATGGCACCTATTTTAGCTAAGTTGTTTGTGAAGAATGTAGTTAGACTACATGGAATTCCTTGTAGTAAATAAGTGATGGAGATTCCTCATTTACCAGTGAGTTCTAGAAGAGTCTACATGATACTATAGGTACCAAGCTCAAGATGAGTACTACTTACCATCTGCAAACAGATGGGAAACGGAAAGAGCTAACAAAGTCTTAGAAGATTTGTTAAGATCTTGTGTGCTAGATTTTGGAGGATCATGGGAAGACCATCTACACTTAATATAGTTTTTGTATAACAACAGTTATCAGGCTAGTATAGGGATGGCACCGTTTGAAGCTTTGTATGGAAGGCCATGCGAATCACCCATTTGTTGGTTAGAGACTGGGGATAGGTTGGTTATTGGTCCGGATTTGGTTAGAGAAGCTACAGAAAAGATTGAGCTCATTCGAGCTAGAATAAAGGAAGCTCGGTCCAGGAAGGAGAGTTATGAAGATAGTGTAACGACCCGATATTTCAACTATTCGCATCCATACGTCGGACTTGAATTGTTCAAAATATCATATAATTTAAATTTGACAAAACTCAGCATATACAGTAAATATATCAACCACAGAATCACAGACACAGAGTAATATGATGCAGCGGAATAGATAAATAGTAGTTCATGAAGATTATATATAAACATCAGAGTTAGAAATAAAATACAACAGAATATCTCAAATACAGTAAAGTCTCCAGTACGAACAGATGACTTCTCTGAACCAATTAACTGGAAAAGCTGAAAGCTGAATCGATTGTTGGATCTCCAAACGAAGCTCCAAACTCCAAAGGTGAGTCTCAAATGTTGAATTACTCAGTCTGACCCGAGCGTAAAGCAAAACACAAAACACTCGAGTCAGGATTAACATTCTTATATCAATAAATCCAACCCAAGTGAAATATTAACTGAAATACAAATAATTTAAAGGATGTTTAGGATAACCATCCTCTAAGGACCCGTCGGACTATCTACAATGTAGAAATATATGCTGTAACACCATGGTCTTTTCAAATTAATTTATACTTCAAAACCAAGATATCATTTTCATTCAAACATATCTACTTTCCAAAATAATATATATATATATATATATATATATATATATATATAAAGTAAAGTAATTGCAAATTCCTCAAATTTCACATTTTGCTTCAAATCAACTCGACTTTCCCATTCAAATCAAATTCAATCTCAATTTATCAATTTCCATTCAATTTAGTTTTCTAAATAACAAATTAAAATTATATTGATTTCAAATACAGATCTGAATCACAAATAAACCATTTAAATTACAATATATCTTAAAGCTTTAATATTCAACATTTCGAAGTTCAATTCAACAATTTCAAATAGATCTAGATTTAGCCTCATTATTATTTAGACTTTAAATATTCACTTAATAAATCCAGTATTATTTAAATAACCTAAATTTACCTTTAAACTAAATATTCCTTTCGATTTGTTTAAACTTGAAATAATCATTTAATCACTTTAAATCAAAAATCAAGTTATAAGATCGAATCTTAAACTTCAAATTCAATACTTCAAATCGATTTAATTAAGTAGAATTCTTAATTAGATACAATTTTACTTAATTCGACTTTATCTTCCTTAACTTATACAAATCCTTGAAAAATCTGTTCAAAAGTATAATACTTAGACATATTATATTAATTAAATCAAACTTTATTAGACTAAAGTTTGTTTTTAAGTCCATTTATATAAAACTTACAAATATTTCCAATATTAAATAAAATTGTATATATATTCCCTTTCAAAACCATAGAAATCATTTTAAAATATTTATATATAGATCAACAGTGCATGTATATAATTTCCTATCCTATGGTTAAGTGATACGAATATTTATCATTTCAATCCGTAATTTAAATATATACAGGTAGACATCGTTTCGACCCGCAATCCCAAATTCAATTCAAATGAAAATTGCTTTGGTCTATCATTTCAACCCATAATGATTTCTCCTATTCTAAAGTCCGTTCGGGTATGTACCATTTCAACCCATAGTGAATTCTATACAAACAGGGAACTTGCAGAGTGATAACAGATATGATAATAATAACAATAACAAACATACATCATCAATAACAATGTAATATAAACAACAGGATTTGGTGTCATATCCCACAGGTGAATAGTTGCAGATAATAGCATATAGAACAATTTAAAATAACTAATAGCAGCATATTTCAATTTTCGTTTCAATTGAAATCAAATTTAATAAATACAAAAACATTAATCGTGAGTGATCGCTCACCTTTCGAGGCTAGAGATGATTTGATGATGAAATGAGCTATGAATCCAGGCATGAATTTCAAATCAAAGCACTATTGAACAAATTTGACGGACAGGTGATAATAGGAAGAGACGACGTAAATCAAAATCTGCTGGATATAGATTGAAATGAATTATAAATATTATTTTATTATATTATCTTCTTAAACCATTATTAAATTAAAATTACATATATTATTTTTAAAGACATACCCATAACATTTTTTCTTTTAAAAATTGGATATATATATATATATATATATACACCGTAAAACAAATGTTCTAATAACTATACTTAGATACAAAAAACTTTTAACTACTATCATTTCTTTGCTCTCAACCAAAAGTAGGCAGTAAGGAAAACATGTCTCCTTCATATACATATATATAAATAAACCTATAAAATAACTATAAGTATTCAATATATTATTGTAACAATATATTTTAAATGTAGACAAACAATATAGCTTATAGTTTTTAAAGCTATATATACATTTACAGCATAAAACTAGGATTTCATAAACAATATACCAGATACATACTTTATCAAGGCTAATAAAAAGTACACATATAGGCTGTCATGCTTATTTATATAGAACAGCAAGTATAAAATATACTTTTACAATATAGTTGAAATCAAGGCATATATCACCCTATGTATTGAAATAACGGAGTCTGACATATAATCAGATCATATAAAATACTATAAAATTTTATACAAACCCATATCTTTATAGGAACAACATACTCTATACGGGTAATATAAATATGTATAAAACGACTTTTAATGCTTTGCAAAAAAAGACTAGTTTTACCATTTCAAACCATACAAAGACAGTAACTTTTTACAAATTAACATATATAATTCCTGTAAACATATTTATATAATTCTGGAAAATATATTATACATATCAATATATATATAGCTAATAAGTATTAGATAGCTTAAACCAGTAGTATTATCATCATAAATAACCTACATATTTTGAAACTCGTATAACCCCATATTATAGTTTATAAAATTCCACCATAACAGACCATATATTATAAAAACGAACTGGTATGCAATTGCAGCTAAACCTAACCATATAACCAATATATTTTCTCAATAACACATACAGTACATAGTTGAAAAATCAGACTATTATATATCTGCAACAGTAAACCTCCTAATATATTAAACTTATATATCATAACAAATAAACAAATAAGTAACTATAAATATAACTTTAAAAAAATGCGTATAAATAAACCATAGTTATTACAAATCCATCATACATATACAAATGAGATAACAATTGCAAAATCATGTATAAAACTCAATATATAATAGTATACCATGCATTAGCTAAAGAAATAAAGAAATACTGGTTAGCGCAACAATGCGTCAATGTATATATTTATATACCTCGTTTTCCTTTTTTCCTCTCTTTTATTTCACCAATTGACAGAGAAGCGGAGGGGATGGACGCGGCCAGGCCGTGGAGTGCTAAGGGTAGGTCGAGATCGGAACGGCGGTAGAGGAGGGTGAGGCGGTAGTGGCCGGGGAGTAGGTCGAGGCTGTGGGATGAGCAGGGGCTGTCACCAGCAGGTATTGGAGTAGTTCACAGCCTTCACATGGAGGAGCGGTGATTCAAGGAGACAAGGCCGGTGTTGGTTGGGTTTCTAGGCGGCGGGTCTGACTGGCACGGGTTGTGAGGCGTAGTCAGCATGGCGAAGGGGTGGAGCGACGGTTCTCGCATGGTCGTTGGTGCTTGCGTAGGGGAGAAGGTGGAGGAACATGTAAGGGGATGCGGAGGAGCTTCAAAATGACGGGACGTAGCTGCGTTTCTGGGAAAAATGAAGATGAAGGGGGGACGAAATATAGGCTTTAGGAAGATTAAGTTATAAAAGGAACCGTTCAAATAATAAACGTGACGTATACAAATAAATTAAATGAAGCGTACAAAAAAAGAAAGGGTAAGGAAAGGCAACGACTGAAATTTAGTAACTAATAAAATAAACGAAGTCTAGTGACCGTTCTATTCCAACAGTTTGAAATTCAAAAGAAAACAAATGGTTATGGATCCGGTACCGATACAGTTACCATTTACACGGATTCCACTGTGTATCAGATTCCAAAGCACAAAATGAAATATACCGTAGAGATCCGCACGATGAGATGATCAAAATGGTATACAGATATCAGTGGTACAATTGAACTGTAAAGATTCGAATTTCAGCTAGCAGAAAATGCAACTAAAACGCAGAAAATAAGATCGACGGGGCTATCGAAGTCCGAATTTGAAGAAATGAAATTTGACGTCTTACCCAGAAGAGGATTTACAAATTTTCCGTATAAAAATATTCAGGTTTGAAAATAAATTTATTATCATCAATTATTAACTGATTTAAATTGAAATAGAATTGCAAAAGAAAATAAACTTCCATATAATTAATTTAAAATTTACCACCTGCTATGTTAAAATATACGTATTTCAAATATTAAATTTTTATTTCAAAATTTAATTGTTTAAAATTTCACAAAAATTCAATTAATTTAATAAATAAAACCTCTAAAATTTTATGGGCTGTTACAATAAGAGATGGAAGGACTTAGAGTTCTCAGTTGGAGATCATGTTTTCGTCAGGGTATTACCGATCAAAAGGTGTAATAAGATCCGAAAAGTCAAGAAAACTGGCACCGAGATTCATTGGACAATTTCCTATCATAAAAAGGATTGGGAAACTCGCATACAGAGTATAGTTACCAAGTAGTTTGGAAGGAGTTCATAATGTTTTTCATATTTCTCATCTAAGGAAGTGTATTCGAGATTTAGAGATTACTACAACACTGACTATGCTAGATGACTTAGTAGTGGAACCAAATTTGACTATAGTAAGAAAACAAGTTCGTATAGTCATGAGAGATGAGGCTAAGTAGCAAGAAAGTCAGATTAGCCAGAGTCCAGTGTAGTGATGACGAGAGAGAGTGTACTTGGGAAACTAGAAGATGGATTCAAGATAATTATCATGATTTATTTCATGGTATGTTTTGCTTTTACGATTGATCTTGATGAGTACCTTATCATAATTTCAAGGACGAAATTCTTTAAGAACAGAAGTTTGTAACGATGCTAACATAATTTAAGATATTTAATTAGTTAAATTAAATGAAATAATTTAGATGGTTAAGGGACTGAGATTTGTATAATTACAGAGTAGTTATGACTAATAAACTAATGAACAAAAGGGGAATTAAAACGAAATAAGTAAGAGTGATAGGTAAGGGCAAATAGGAATAAGTTATATTCTTATACCCTAAACCCTCATGCCACTTTCATTTCCACGTTCACAAACAAAACTAAAATCAAGAGAGGTCGGCACTATTAGGAGAAAGAAAGAGGAAGATAAGCTAAAAATCAAGAGGAAAAAGCTTAATTAATTTAATTCAAGAGAAAATCTCAACTCCTTAACAATAGGCTAAGATGAATAATAAAATACATCTTATAATTTTTTTTTTGGTTCTAGATCAGACTTGAATATATTTTGCGAAATATATGCCATGTTTTGAATGTTAAATATATATATATATATATGCTTGTTGATGAATTTTCTTTGTTCATATAGATTTTATGACAAGTTTTGATTTGAAAAACCTAGAAAATGACTTCAAATGCTTTGCATTTTTTGTATAAGGTCGGAAATATTATTTTATAGATGAATTTCAAGTTTCGTAATTTTCTGAATTCTTATGGGCTTATAATGAGTTTTCTAGTGTAGAAAATAGTTAAATTGGGTTTAAAATTAATTATGGCTATTATATATTAGCTTTGGGATAGAAATTTAAATATGTTAGAAAACGTATTAAAAGCCATTTATGGGAATTTTTAGAGAAATTTCCTAAGTGTTTTAATAAGTATATAAAATTATATAAGGTATATGACTTAAATGTTTTATGTGTTTAAAAAAGAAGAATGGGCAATTTGTAAATGTTTTAAATTGTTAATCTCTAAAATCCGACAGCACTATTAGAGAAGATTTTGAAAAAGTATTGGGAACCAATCATAAGTTGAAAAATAATGTAAGTAGTTAGGAAGAAATTACTTTATAAAGCTAAAAATCAGTTTATAATGTTTTCTGCTTCGCCACTTATAACACCACCTTTCGATCTCATATTGCCGCCTCCATCTAAGTCGAAACCAATGCACATGGTATCAATTTTGATACGTAGTGGATTGGAGTTGGCCGAAAAGTATGGAGTCGAAACAAGGCTTTTGAAGGGGTCGAAGTAGCTTTAGAAAAATTTGAACTATTTTGGTTCTAAACGAAGCTTTCAAATGTGATAACTTTCGACTTGATCAATTGTTTTAAAGAAAGAGCTTTTAAAAGAGTATGCCGCATTTGTTTAAATAATATGATTTCGAGGGGGTCAAAATCCATGTTGCTACTTTCTAGCTTTCGAAGAAATGGCTTTGAAAGTGTACTTTTGTTTTAAACCCGGATTCCATTCTCCAATGCTTTCGAAGAGGGTGGTTCCGGAACCATCCACTTCTTTTATTTAGGAAAAAGCTTTCTAAGGAGTTGTTTTCGTCTCAGTTCTTTTAAGACCCCTTTAACAATTTGAAAGCTAAACTCAAAGGTTTCAAAAGAAATGGTTTTTAAGATTTCGAAACTATGTTCCACACGTTTTTACTTGAACCCAATGCTTTCGAAAGGTTTATTTTAAGTATAGGGCCTTAATACTTTCGAAATGTATCTAATGAAGGTTTCAAAGGGGAGGTTCCCCAATGTTTTCAAAAGGTTTAGCTTTAGTCTTTGAATGGAAGGTTTCCAATGTTTTCGAAAGGCAAATAGAAGGGTTTTAAAGGAGGATGTCGAAGATTTTATAAAGCTTTTGAAAGGGCCATTTTCAATGTTTTCGAAAGGTATGTTTTCACCTATCGGCCTAATGTTACAAAGTAAAGTAGTTAACTTGTTTCGAAATGAGTACATTCAATAGTTTCAAAAGGGGTACTTTCAAAGGTTTCGAAAGAGATCGTTTAAATATTTTAAACTAGGGTTTCAAAGGTTTTCATCAGTAATGTTTTGAGTAAAGCATATATCATGGCAAAGAGATTTGAGTAAAGCAAATAGTATGTTTTCCTTGTTTAAGTATGATTTAAAGGGTTAAATCAATTTGAAAGCTGTTTTAAAGAAAATTTGAAGAGTAGTTAACCCCAAGTAGATGACTCGGATATTTGAATACTAGATGGTATTGGTATAGGGTCGTGTCCTATACATTAGCTATAGCCCCTAGCTAATTTAGGCCAAAATTGGAGTGTGTAGGGCTTAGTCACAGGTAAGACTTAAATGATGTTACACATAGAAAGGAATATCTATAGAGAACGAGGAAAGGTTATTGGTGAGCTCACGAAACCATTAAAATCAGGTAACCATGGGAGAAGTAAGTTAAGGACAGACCGTCCAGAAGTTTGTCAAACAGATGTTAAATTATTTATTTTGTCCGGTAAGCCCGAGTCAGCCAATGGTTAGTAGTCAGCCAAACAAAACTATATTGTTCAGATAGACAGTCCATTTATTACCTAATTTACGAGCACATATGATGTTGCTATTATTTTTTTATTCAAATTGATTGTAGGATTCTTATTTGCAAAATGATATGTTTTAAAGGGACATTAGTGAGGGGAAACCCATTCCACTAAGTGGTGTGGTCTCACTTAATATCACTAATCCGAGATGTAATAGTATTATTCACCCCAGGCTTTATGTCTGAATCGAAGTTTATGTTTTCCCCTTAAACTCTCGGGTGCTTAAAATTAATTTGAGTTGACTGAGAGTTAAGATTTTTCAGGTTAGTAGTTTGGACGAATAAAGCTTCCGAAGACATGTAGGAGGCAAAGCTAGCTATATAGGAGCTATTTAGTTTTATTTCCACTGTGATGTATTAAGACAGATATGTCCATTTTGTACTTTGATCATCCAAGGGGGCATCTTCATATGTTGCTCTTAGCGTATTTTGTAATAACTATATTCGATCGACACCTGGCGATCACTTGGGATTATATATCTGGATATGAAATATTGATTCGAAATGTAATCAGAAAAGTTATTTTAAATCTATGTTGATTTTATTTTATATTCATATGATTCTAATATTGTGGATACCATTAACATTACCGTATTTTGTCATCGGAAATTAATATCATGGATGACTACAGCATCTATAGCACTTAGCTTAGGGCATCAATATATGGGATGTTACATTGATTTTACCTCTTTTCACGGTTTACTCTTTGCTCAAACCGATGTCAAAAAATTCCAAGAGCATTCCTTCTCAGACGAGTCTTTTGATTTCATCGTTGAGTACATGGAAGTCTACTATAGAGTGTTCTTTTATCTGATGGAACCAACAATACCGTTGCAATGAGGTTCCTCTGGCTTTCCATCCTTGACTATAGCGGACCTTTAAAATTGCACTCGATTCTTGATGGTGAGGTAGATTATGGCAATGTTCCTATTCATATATACCTAGAGTTGTACTAAGGACCGACTTATGGATCTACCGTCGGCTTAACGAGTGATATTCGTTGGTCATTGTTGCTACGAGGACCGACTTGGATAGAACGCTTTGCCTTGTTTTCCTTATTTGAAAGATCTGTGTCTTACATCCTCATCGCGACATTCGCTTGTTGATAGAAGATAGTTAGGGATGAAGTTGGCTGCTTTTGGAGCTGTCTCCCCATCCTAGACTTGTATTTGACCCCTGAACGTAGGTCCATCATCATGCTACTCATATTCGCACCATTACCCCGGTGAAATCTTTGTTGAAGCAGCTAACATATGACCACAAGCTTTTAGAAGGACCTTATCTGATATTTCCTAGCTCACTAGCCAACAAGACATGAGTAGAGGACGTGAAGACACGAGTTATGATGTCTACACACAGTTGAGCCTAGGAGCTGATGCTACTTGATCGTAGATGAAAGAACCAGTGGGTGGCTAGTCCTGAGAGGGTGGAGGGGAAGAGAAAACACTTTTTTGAGCCGGAAAGCATGCCAACATGGGTAACAGAGTTGAACGTGATGACGTCGTCAGATGGTATGCACCCCGTTATACTTCTCAATAGATGGCAAAGCATACCACTGACGGACGTAAGCATCCAGGACTTCATTGGAGAATGGTTCAATATTCTCGTTATCTGTGAATGCCTTTCCTATATCATTGCGGCTTGCATTATGTTGAGCAGTTGGTGGAGGATATGCATTTCTTCCATCGAGGCTAGCTTCTTCTTGTTGCAAGATGTTTTAACTGACCATAGGTAGAGGGCTTAGTCTACACATACACATTGGTGCAGTGGAGATCAATAAGAAGATGGAGAACAATGATGGTGAGCAAGAGATCTCCCAATATGCACAAAGGGGGATTTTAAGAGCATGATCTGCTTTCTCTTTTTTTGTTTTAGCCATACACCTATGGGACCTAGAGTGTGCCAAGAGAGCCATGTGTGCCCCACTAATGGAAGAGGGACATCCATTGAGATGATGGAAAGAAAATTTTCGCGAGTGATCAAAGGCTATGGTTGTTTTGCCAAAGGGAAACTATGATGATTTAGCCCCATAAGCATAGCCACATTTGGGGTAAGATCAATTCAATTAGATATGCGTACAACTTACCTTCTGAAATGGACGTGAGCATCTACAAGCAATGTTTCAGGTGCCAACCAATCTTGGGCATTAGTGGTATTAAATAATTCATATTCACTGAAAGGCATTGAACTATGAGCAAGTAAATCGACTTAGTCAGCCATCGAAGGAGCTGGTGGTACAAAGTTTACGATGGTTTGAGCGCCCAACTGCGTCTTTAAATCATTCACTTCATGGGCCAACTGACCCATGTTCGATGGCCGCAGCATCAAAGTTTTCCATATTTCTTTGTTGATGCCCCGATTGGACTGGCCTATATTCGTGAGAGTTTTTTCATTGGTTTCGTGCCCATTGGATTTGTTACCTTAGAACACTGGAGGTTTCCATAATAACAAGTCAAATCGAGTCTTTGTAAAGTAGAAAAAGTGTGGAAAGGTGAGAACTTTAGGAGAAGACCTTCTTTCTAGTGCCAAAATGTTAGTTAATTTTGTAGCCAAACTTGGAATAAGACTAAGTGCATTATGAAGAGCAAAGGTTACTTACTAATCACTCAGCTTAAAGTGAAAAATGAGGAGTTAAGTACGTAGTTGAAAGGTAACACAAGATATAGGGTGGTTTGACAAAGATTGACAAAGATTCCTATGTCTACTGTAAAGTTCTCTCACTATATATTTTTCTTTCAATTACAGGGTATAACAAGAGAATAATAAGCAAATAAGAAGCTCTTTAGACTACTAAAGCTATGTAACCTTAAGGAATTGTTGTACCAAGAGCACTGAATTATGTGTAGCATTAAAAATCCTTGTAAATTCTAACCCCTTTGAAGTTACAATGTAGGGGATAATTTTAGTAGCTGAAGTGGTTATGGATGGCGGAGATTGAGCTATAGAACTAGTGGGAAAAATGTATGGCCGTTGATGTGGCTCCAAGGATAGATAGGTGACAACTACAAGGTATAAGAAGATGAGAGATGGATAAAAATATACCAATTATTCTTTTGTACTAGGTGTGGACTTCCATTTAATGCATAGACTTTACACTAAATGCACATTTAATGACGATGGTGCACCACATCAGTTTGGTCACCTAGCTAGTAGTTCAGATGGGTGGATGGACAACTTGTCACTTACTTGGGTGCTTAGGTGGAAAATCCTACTGGGCTGGTCAATCAGCAGAACACGATATGAAAGAAGCTAGGTATCTTGTTGAGGACAATGCTAGGAAGATTATGCACGATTGGATGCGAGGTGACCGAAAGGGTTGCTTGGGACCGGTAGAAAGAGGCTATACTAAAGTCGGGCTAAGGACGGACCATGCTTGAGTCTATCTTTCTTAATGTGCCACCTATTAATGCAGGCTTAGAGAGGTGTAGGGAATCAACTAAAGTGACAAAAAGTGAACGTGTTGACGTGGAGTTGTGTCGGAAGAAGGGTTTCATAGGAAGGCTGGTCATCATTGAGCCAAGCCTGACTGGACCGAGAGGAGATAGGTTTAGATCCTGCCTAAATATAAAGGGTGCCTAAGGGTGAGGCGACTGGGCCTCACCTTGATGCCTTGCTGAATGGAAGGGATAGTTTGAGACCATCATAGGCTTGAGCCGGCCTATGCGGCCTGATTACATAATATTTTGGCTGGCTTTGATAAGGTTAGACTGCCGTAAATTATCTTGCTAATTACTTGCGAGTAAACTAAGCAACAAAAATAAATTCCAACAACAACATCTCTATATACTAGTAGTAGAAATAGTCTAATGTATGGCATAAAACAGTAGATAGTTGATAGATAAATGAATGCATGTCTCCGTCGCCCCATCACGCCACCAGGCCACCACCAGTCCTCTTTACTAACCTATTAGAGGTGAACTAAAAAGGATAAAATGGTAGAGGGGGTCAGACGTCTAGTGAGTGAAACGCATCATATAAGTTTTAATACTAATAAGCTCATAAAACAACACTTGTCCTCGAAAATGATACTTTAACATGTATCACCAACACCTAACAAGTCAGCTAAACATAATATAATACTATAGTGAAATCATATGCTAAGCTTTCACTAAAATCTGTTCCATGTCTAATCACATGCCCACGATTGAGCCCAAAGTCTCAACTCACTATTGCCAAAACATATACTAAGGACTCAGCTCCTCTAATAGTGTTCTAACGCTAGATGGAATACCAAGGACTCAGTTTCTTAGACTATTGTATATTAGGGACTCGGCTCACTGACCTACGATATATTAGGAAATCATCTCATTGGACTATTTGAGGACTCAACTCCTTGAGTTATGGTATATTAGGGAATCATCTCTTCGGACTATGTATATTGTAGGCTCAGATCATCGTGCTATATTGAGGACTTAGCTCCTTGGAATATGTTATATTGAGAACTCAGCTCCTCAAACTACGGTATATAAAGGAATTGGCTCCATGGACTATGGTATATTAAGCACTCGGCTCCTTTAATTATGGTATATCAAGGTCAAGTCCTAGATTGTAATTCACCGAACAGTCTGTGTGCTATTAGGAGCAAATCCAAAACTCATCATTGTCCCCATCACTTACGAAGCTATTGGATCAAGCTCTAACCTGTAAGCATAAAATCATGTAACAAATCTAATATGATGTTTTTATGTGAACGATCCGCAAATCTATACCCTTTGAATCGACAATAATCCATACATGTTCGACCTAAATGCAAAGACTGATAGAAAGTCAAGAGAACTAAAAGAAGAGAGAAGAAGAGAAGAGAAGAAAGGGAGAAGATAGAACAAAATAGAACAATACAAAATCTCACATCGCATCGAAAAATATATAATATCATATCAATGATCTTTACAAAATAGAAACTGTATATATATACACATCAATCAGAGTTCAACAATCAATCAATAGTTATCAGCCTGAACAGTTATAACAACCTGTCCTTACAAAAGCTGATAATATACAATAAAAAAACAAAGCAATGCCGTAATCAATAATCAAAACAGATACACATATACGAAATGAAGATCTCCAGCTCTCATGCTGAAGCTCCAAGGGCATCAAATCTAGACCTGTAAATATACTCGGTCTGACCCGAGCATTGAAAGGGAAGAACGCCCGGATCAGTCTGGTAAACCAGCATGAGAAACACACTCAACTGAATTTATTAAATTACCAAACTTTTCCTATATCAAAACAAAGTATCTCGTAGGACAAGTCCACACATAAACACAGATATGTTTTTATCTTACGATAATTAAAACATATCATATCAAATCCTATTATATTATAGTAGTGTCTACTGTATACAAATAATATTAATCATAGTCGAAATTGTTACATTGATTAAATTCCAGCATATAGCCAAATTGGGTAATACAATCAAAATGGCAGGTACGTAGTGGAGTTTGGATTTCCATACAAATGACCAGGTGAAGGGACTACCATTCGGAAGTACATCCCTAGAAGAATGTACCGAGGACCATCACAAAGGATCCTCTACCAACACAAGACCGGTCCACCTCTACAACTAGATGGTACCGAATATATCATCTATCGGTCGTTACCGACCTTTACCGAAGGCCCTCTAGCATACAAACCACAATAATCAAATATATGACATCGTAGCGTGCAAAGATACATCTAGAAGAGGATGATCATATCCTAATGGGAGCAAGCCTTGCCGCTTCTAACCCTGTTTTGGTCATTTCCGGTTGATAAGGCTAGAGGTAACGATTACCTTTCACAATCACATATCACATCACTTTGAATGCCACACGGCCATTTCCGTTGACTACTAATTGCCTTCCACAAAAATACAACCCTTAAGATCATACATCTCAAGGAGGGTGTTAAGCTAAGAGAAGTTGCCTTCGCCTCCACCACTGATGTACGTTTGTAAAAACCAATGTACGTAATCTGTAGAAATGCTATGTCAGACAAACATCCATACAAGTTGTCCAGGAACAGGACAAACTGAAGGTACTTTCCTACCACATCCTGTCGGGAAATCCCTAGGATTAGTAGCGAATAGTCCTCACATTGGATATTTCATAATGAAGAGACCACTACTACTAGATGTATATTGGGATTTTAACCCCATACGATCAATAAGCAGTCCCCCACTATGAAACTCCGGAATATCAATATTATCATAAGCAATCTGCACAATCGTAGCATATACCTTGGTCCGAAGTGGTTTTCTGATAAATCTGATCCCGGTCTCTTCGCATCAACAATGCAAAAGCATTTCTTAACCTCACATAGCAACTAAGTCTCATAGACTTATCATGTCTCCAACTTTCAACTTGCTATCCTTCGGACCAAGAAGGAAGCTCGATAGATTAGAGTAATACTCTGCACTATACGAATCAACTTCCTCAACACAAACGATAATCAAGCCTAAACAGAAGGCTACGTATTAAGTGTACGACTAAATAGTTCCCACATCAAGTCGAGAAACTAAAATTTTGGCCAAATTTGATAGTCGAGAAATCATATACTATACAAAATATCTCCTTTAATAAGCTTTCCTATTTACTTATCAAATTCAATTGATTTTGGATTTATAAAAAGTGTTTATAAATTACATATATATTTTATAAAAACTTCAAGTTATAAAAGTCCTTTTATTTACCAATTCCATTTACATCTCATTTATATGCCAAATCTGAATTTTAAGTCAATTATTTATAAATCTCTTATTTTACAAATTCATTTATTTTATAACTTCACAAATATAAATCTTATTTACTTATAAACTCCATTTGCAACTTCATTTTAACACTTATAAAAACTCTTTTATAATTCCATTATTTCGATTTATAAAAATTCAATTTTATAAATCTTATATATAAACCTCTTATAATAATCCAAAAATCTCAATTTATACTATTTCACAAAATAGTTAACTTCACATTCCAAAAATCATGTTCTGGTTTTATTTCAAAAAAACCATAATTTCAATTATATTTCCCAAAACATCGTAATTTTTATAACATAAAAATTATCACATTTATTTATTCAAAATAAATCAATTCTTAACTATTCAAAAATCTAATTAAACATTTATTTTCAAAATCACTTTAAAATTCTTTTAAATTCGAAATCGTTCCTTTAACATTTTTAAAACCCTAAAATAGGCCCAATGCTGCAATAGCACCAAATACATCAATCACGACATCCAAACATCATATATCATTTGATAACAGTATATATCACAATATCTATAAATAAATCAATATTGGTGAGGAATCCATTTGGATCCCTCCAACCTATCACATGCAACAAATATACATATTAGAATATGTGTACAATGTCCGTTTCAAGGCAGACGTGCGTACAAAGGGTCATCCGCTCATACACGGAAACGTATACGGTCATCTGCTCCACTAGGCACACACACACACACACACACACACACACACACATATCCAAATACCAATATATCACATATCATCCAAACAATCATCAATCATCATATAATAAATTATTTCTCACTTATATAAAAATATCAGTGGGTCAGAAAGAGTGAGTTGTACTCACATGCTTGCAGTCGTCGCGATAGCGATTTATTCCGATTAAAATTAAAAAAGCGTTTAATTTCACCAAAATTTTCACTAACTCAAACAAATCCCAATCCAGCTCCATAATGTAATGCTCGTCCATACAAACCCAACGCAATTTGTTTCGCCAATTTTCAACCTCGTATGAACAAGTTACACAGTTTTAAACATTATACGAATAATAATATATATAATTTCAATTTCTATTTTAATTTAAACCCCATTTATCATCACAGCCGCTCGTTTCATGCAAGAGGAATCTAGGCCACCGAACGTTGCCTCTTCTTCTTCGTTCTAGGTTACGTTCGAACGAACCCATCTTACCGCCGTTTACCCTTGAATGCCGCAGCCACCACGTCGATCTTTACGACGATCAGAGACCATGGTTTCGAAGCCCAATGCAAGAGCCGCCATCGGCCACGCTCGACGCCCCCACGCCTTGAATTTCGTGTTCGAACGTGGAACCTTTGCGTGAGATTTGCGGACGATCCGTGATGAAATTTGCAATCATAACTGTTGAAATGAAAGCTTTCGTCGTCCTCTACGAAGTTGTAGTTGAAGATTTTCTCTAATTATTCACGGATTGAAAGCAAAACGAGGAAGAAGGAGCAGAATTTATGGACATGGAAATTTAGGTGGCGGCTTGCCCTAGCTTGTTAGGGTTTAGTAAAAATGAGAAAATCTAGGTGCTTATATAGAAAATTTATCGACACTATTCATCCAGAAATTTTTCAAACTCGAAATGAAGCATGCCACCTAACGTTTATAATGTTTTGCCCCTATTCGAACATAATGGAATATATATCGGTTGCCAATTCGATCATATTAGGAAGATAGGTTTTCTAATCGACTATTTAAATTTAAAATTCACTTAAACCTGTTTCTACGCGTTTTAGCTTGCCCGGAAAAACCGTACATCTGATTGACACGAAATTTGAAATCTTACAATAATTTAACATTACGGATACAAAAAAACTAGTTTCATCAAAATCCGAGACTATTTGAAAAATGGCTCTTTTTACACGTCAATTAAATATTAAAATATTCAATTTCTACAATTTAACTTTTAATTCGATTTTAAAATTCTCTAACATCATTTAAATTCAAATAGAATTTAATTCAAATTTATAAATCATTTTCATGCACATTAAATCCAAATTCTAATTATTTACACAATTTCAAATATTAAACCAACAATTTAATTATCCAATTAAATCCTTATATTCAAATAAGTTATTCATCTTATAAAATTTACTTGTGCATATTTAAAATCAATTAAATATACGAATATCGAATGATAGAAATTCTGGGTCGTTACATTTTATGAAATGTCTCAGAACATAGAAAATAATGTTGTCTCACCAAGATCATAAAGTTATGAACCATGCATGACGTGGAGTTCATGTGTGTAAGTTATAAGCATTTGAAGATACGCGCATTTTCATAATTAACCAACTATTAATTTATTTTTTATTTTTCAGTGCTATAGTAACTTACAAAATGTAATGCTTTACATAACCAAGCTAACCATGATCTTCATTTCGCTACTAGTGCTGCCACAGGCAGAGATTGCCAGATCTGACCTCTTGATGATACTATGCGCCAAGCTGCATCTAATGCCACCAATGCCTCCTCTTTTAGAGGCCTCTAATGAAACCACCAACATCGACTTCCCCTCCAAATCTTCATTAGTATGCCTTGATTTAGGATGATCGTAGACTAGCATAGAGCGATGCTCAACCTCCTTTATGCATTGATGGCCTTCGATTGTCGTATCGTCTTCGTTTCACCATTGTATCGAAATCGATGGTCCTTGTTCATAGAACTTCTGATGCATTTTTGGATCAGTTTGTACGTCTAATTGGGAAACGAATACCACCAGTAGATTTGTGTTATTGAGGACTACAATTTGGATATATAATACAGCTAGTTTGAAGCAATTTTGTATTTCACACTTTTTAATTAGGCAAGATCGTTGACTTTCACTAATTACAATCGAACCAAAGTTTACTTTTTTAATCTACACACGGAGTACTAGGTCCTTACCGACTGTATAAAAATAACTTTTTAATTACCATTTACATCATTATAATTTTATTTATGACTATAAGGGATGATTTTCTATATCTTACTAATATATACCCAAATAGGATGAATTCCACTTATCAATTAGTAGTTCATCCTCTCTAATCGATATGAATCCTCCTTCGTCTTTACTGTCCAAATATTTCTGGCATTCAAAACTCCAAACTTATCGATAGTGTTGATTTATTTGTATAACTCTCTCTCCACGGTAATCGATATTATATATAAATTTGTTTAATTTAGATTTGAGTTCGTTGGATTTGGAACTTATTTTGTTTAATATGGATATGATTTAGGTATTAGAGTTTTACAAGTGAAGGAAAAAAATTTAAAACAAAGAAATAATGCTAAGGATCTATTTATAGGCTGAATATTTATATATATATATGTATGTATGTATGTATGTATGTATGTATGTATGTATGTATGTATGTATGTGTATGTATGTATGTTTGGGCTTAAATCTTGTAATCAATACATTACGAAAATGTCAGAAGGTTTGACTTCTTTAAATTTCTAGTCTGGTCGTTCAAATTCAGCAAGCTGTATATGTTCTCAAATTGTAAATAGCATTCTAAACATAATAAAATAGGTTCTGAAGCATGATTCCTAATCTTGTAAATTTTTACTGTCTTGCCCTTTGTGTAAATTATGATTTTAACTGTTTTAGTTTAATTATTTAATTATGTGAATTAATAGGGTGTTACATTAAATTTACTTCATCTATATAATCTATTACCATGTTAGACTCTTCGATCCTATACAAGTTCATCATAATACCAATAATTTCTCTATAAAGGGATTCATTGCCAAGAAGATGGTAGGCATTTATAGCATTTTATGAACTGCCTATAGACTTACATAAATAGATATAGTTTAAGTTTTCAAAATTTACGTACATGACATAAATTGGACAGCCACGTATCTTGAACAATTTATGATCAGAGTTCCTTCATAATTCAAATCTTATGTACAATTACAAACTATACTTTTAGATGAAATTAAATTTAACATATGTATTTGCTCTTAAGTAAATATCCTTATAGAAAGAAGAAACTCAACTTTATACATTGTCAATTGTATTTTGTCCAACAAAGTCTGATTGCTCCTTATCGACACATCATTATATAGGGAGGAATGATTTGAGAGTGAACCTTATTCGCTTCTTAGGTACTAAACACTTAATCAATTTACTCATGTATTCAATTAATTTTTTTTCCTTTCATGTCTTTTTTCTACTTATGTTTCATATTCTATCAACTTATCATAGATATCTATCTTGTGTATCACAAATGCATGGTCATATATGAGATAATTCATTGGTGAGTTTTGACAAAGTTAGTGGACTCTATTTTGGTATCATTAGACATTGGACTATATAGATCTATATGTATCAATCTAAAGAGTTCTTGAACTCTTTTGTCACTTTGGGTGCTTTGCACCTAGTTGTTTAAGATACAATTCACAAATACTATATAATTCATAATCCTATGATTAAAGAACTATTTCTCAAATATCTAGTTTAGTATATAATTCTTAACTTGACTGTCAAAAAAATTATATACTTCAGTATTTTCTACAGCTAGTACATAACTAATGCGACGAAAATATATATCATCGTACAAAGCCAAACATAAATTTATTATATAACTAATATTCATAACAAAACAAAACTATACCCACATTTAGTCATTACCAAATATAAATATTAGTTCATAAATAATACATGACATACATGAGTATCATTGTTCAAAACTTGATGTGTACACTTGAAAATGTCAAATGGTATGCTCTTACTATTTCCGTTTTCACAATAGTAACGTTTGAAATATGAATCACCATTCAACCATTTACTATGAACTATTTGTAACGACCCAGAATTTCAGTCAATTTAAATTCGTATATTCAATTAATTTTAAATATTTATAAGTAAAATTTATAAGTCTAATAATTCGAATATCTGGATTTAATTTGATAATTAAATCGATAATTTAACATTTAAATTACGGAAATAATTGAAAATTGGATTTAATAAGATTGAAAATGATTTGAAAAATTTTATTATATCATATGGGAGTTAGAATGATGTTTTAGAACTTTTAAAATCGAATTAAAAGTTAATTTGTGAAAATTGAATATTTTAATATTTAATTGACGAGTTAAAATAGCCATTTTTCAAACAGTCTCAGATTTCGATGAAACCAGTTTCATCAGATCGTGATGTGATATTATTGTATGGTTTCAAATTTCGTGTCAATCGGATTTACCGTTTGTCCGTGGCAAGCCAAAACGCCTAGAAAATTCGTTTAATCAGTTTAATTTAAAATCGATCGTTTATTGCCGTAACTCGCACAGATTATCGAATTAGCCTCCGAAACATGTTCCATTGTGTTCGGAACGCGGGGTAAACCTTAGAAACGCCAGCCGGCACGTTTCGTTTGGAGTTCGGAAAATCCGGGATGAATAGTGTTCGTCGTTTTTTCTATAAAAGCCCCTTGAAGTTCACATTTGCAAAAATAAAAACCCTAGGGTTTCAAGAAAGCTTCAGCCGCCTATGTTAAATTCAATGGCCGAAAATCCTTTTCAATCTTCCTCAATTCTCTCTCGATCTGTTAATCAATTCAAAAAGTTTCCAACTACAAAATTGTAGATCACATCCTCCTCTACGAATCCAACGGTGATGATTGAAGATGGAGCGGTGGATCAACGGCAATTCGGAGCAAAGTCGTGCCGTTCACGCACGAAATTCTGAGCCAAGATGGTGCCAAGTATGGTCGGCCTCTGGCCGTGGATAGCATTCGAGTGGGGCTTCGCAATGGAGGTTGCTGATCGAGTTGAAGATGCGTGTAGATGGTGCGGTTTGGGGCCCTAGGTCGGCTTCTATGGGTTTCTCAAAAGCCTATTCACCTTGGAAGGAGATGAACGCGTACGTGGCCGTGACCTGCAGAAGGAAAATGTGAGGCCAGGATTTGATTTAGGTTATATAATAAAAGAAAATTGTAAATTAAGTTATATATTAATTTTTTCAACCTTTAAAACTGTATAACTTTTTGCTACGAGGTCGGATTTTGACGAAACGACTTGCGTCGGGTTCGTTTCGTCGAGCACTACACTATGGGACTAGATTGGAGTTATTTGGAGCTAGTGAAAATTTTTGATAAAATTAAACGTCCGTTTAATTTTATTTGAAATAAAACGCCACAAATTGCTATCAGAAATTCAAGGTGAGAACTTCTCGCTCAATCGAATAGTTTCGATTTAAATTTTAAATAGTTAGATTTAAAATTTCTTGATTGTATGTTTGAATGATGATTGTTATCTATTGATTGTTAAAATAGACATTATGTGCCGTTAGTAAGCAGAGGTTATTTATTAAAAACATATACCGCGATAATTCCATCTTGATTGGAATTGGTATTATATATGTACTTGGAGTTGATTTTCCCGCATTATATAGCAGATGAGACCCTATTGCGCCGTCTATTAAGCGGATAATATTTTTATAAATTCCATATACCGCGATAATTCCGTACTGGAACGAAATTGGTATTGTGCTAACATCTGTGGATGTAGGGAAACAGGTTGGAGGGATCCAACTGGATTCCTCACTAGTATTTATTTGATTACAGATATTTTGATGTTTGTTGATTATCATATGATGATATATGATGTTTGTTGTCGTGATTGACTATTGGGTGCTGTTGCATCATCAGATCCATTTTTGAAGTTTTAAAATAATGATTTTTATTTTAAAAAGAATTTTAAAGAGATTTTTGAAAGTATGCGTTTCATTAAATTTTGAATTGTTAAGATAAATAAACACTAAAAATTTATTGTCATAAAAGTTTATATTTTTGGAAAATAGTACTTAAGTATGATTTTGGAGTTATATAAGTTTTAAATAATGTTTTGTAAAATTATTAAAAGGATTGGTTTATTTAAATTGAGATTTTTGAATTATTATAAATGGTTTATATAAAAGATTTATAAAATTGATATTTATAAATCAAAAATATAGGAATTATAAAACGAGTTTTTTTGTAAGTGTTAAAATGAAGAATGATTGGATTTCTTAAGTGGATGAAATTTATTGATTTATAAATTGTGAAGTTATAAAACGAATAGAATTTTGTAAAATAAAGGACTTATAAGTAATTAATTGTAAATTAGATTTTTGGTATAAAATTGAGTTATGAATTGAAGTGGTTAATAAAGGAGATTTATAAACCGAAGTTTTATAAATAGAAATGGAATTTATAAACATTATTTATAAATTCGAAATAAATTAAATTTGATAAATTTAATATAGAAGGTTATTAAAGGAGATATATTCACGATTTCGGATAGCGAATTATGCTTGAAATAAAATGTGTAGTATATATTGAATTTGGTTAGTGAAGTATATTCACGATTTTGGACAGTGAATGTATTATTAAAGAAAATAGATATGTTTTTAGGAAAGTGATATTATGGAATGAAGTTAATTGTTTTAAAGATGTGTAAAAATGCATTAAGTGTCGAAACCATAGATTTCAACATTCATTGTTGAAATAGACGTTTTCGAGAAATAAGGAAATGGTGGACTATAACACTGTTGTTATAGTAAATGATTTCCGAAAGGAAATGTTTTGTACAGTATTGGGATTTATATATCTATTTTAATTTCGAATCCCTATACTAGTGATTTTGGGTCGTCGTAACAATGTTTTACGCAACATTTCTTTTGTCCCAAATAAATATGTTTAAGAGAATGATTTCCCTAATGAATGAAATATATACTAAATTTCGATTTAAGTATATTGAATATTTTTCAAGTGTTGAAAATAAATAGATTTGTGAATTACTTATTATTAAATAAGTATGGAAATGTTTTCCAATATGAAGTGAATGTTTTGAGATTTTATCTTGTAAAGATAAATTGAAAATGAATATTAGAAGTCGATTTGAAAATCATATATTCATAGATATTTTGAAAATGTAAATTCACTATGGAATTTATAAAAGGGAAGGGAAATTTGTTTAAAAATAAACGTTGATTTATTTTTGAAGTGTGGGAATTAATTTACGGATTTGGAACGTAAATATAGAGTAAATCGTTAAGGATTTATTTAATTGGTTTAAATAAACCATGTTGAAATAAAAGTATTTTCGCGTAAGGAAAATGTTTGAAATTTGTTTTGAAAAGTAGTAAAGGTGAAAAGTGATTTGAAAATTGTTTTCAAATGGTTGATGTGTGGAAAATTTATATCTTGTAAAAATACTTTTGGAAAATAAATTATTTGGAAAATTATTTGGAATCTGATGATGTTGTGCATCTTTATTGATAGTTAAATAACCGACTATCAATATTTACCTTTAAATAGGTATTTGTTGTGAATTTCTTGAATTTGAATGCTACACTTATTTTTAAATAAGTTCTCACTATTCGGGTTAGCCGGGAAAGGATCTTGGGGTCGTATAACCCATTTCGAATATGTGAAACGTCATTATGGATTGCATTTGATAACCGGTGTTGAAGACCGGATATTTATGAAAACGGAAGGATTACCGTCGAATGTTTCTGCATCGGCTTATCTCCGATATAGAAATTTATTACCCTTTGTGATGGGAAGTCCGGTCGTGATTAGTGAATATCCGGATTGCAAGGACTTCTTTGTAAGTGCCTTCCGTTCCGTTTGATCCCGGAATGGACTTGGATGGATGTGTGTCTGACGTTACAATTTGAGATGTAAAGCTAGTTTCTATCAAATATGTTCCCGTTGGTGGCGGAGAATTTATTCTCTTAGCTTAACACCCTTAGAGGTTATATAGTTGATGGTTACTAGTGATACATTCCCAAATTGGTAGTGTGGTATACAAAGTGTTGTTGAGCATTTGTTGAATTAAAGCACAGCTTTTGTATAAAGCGTAGCTTTGTGAACGAGACTTCGTCAAGCCTCACAACCCGGAAATGGTCGAAACAGGAATGTTGCGGCAAGGTTTTTTTTAGGGGTCGCGCCCCTAAGGTATGTCCATTTTCTTCTGGATAGAAGTTGTATCATGGTATGGAGCCCATATATTTAACCATATGGTTGCTGCAAATTTATTACTTTGTGATTGTTGGTATTGAGGATCCTCGGATAAAGGTCGGTAACGACCGGCGAATGGCATACTTTTTTGTGTGGAGTTATCAAGTTGCAGCTTCCTTGCACCCAGAAGCGTGTGGTAACTCGGCCTTGTGTCAGCAGAGATCCGATTAGGTTCTCGGGGCGTCTTTCCAGAGGCGTAACCATTTCGGTGTAGGAAGTTCCTTTGCCTGACCATTTGTTGGAAATCCAAAGAAACAATACGAACCCTGTACGGTTTTAGTTGTATAACCTGCCATGGAATGTGGCGGTAACCTGCTATTGAACATGGTAGCTATAGTAGGCATACGATAATGGTAGTATGTTGGCTAAGATTCATATTATACTTTCAAAATGTTTTCTACACTATGCACTAAAAATAATAAAACCAAAGGATTCTGTGTTGTAAGCATATTTGACTATCATAAGGAGAAATCTCCTTCAATTTTGCGTTTGCATTATGTGTGTGGCGGGAGTCCTTATGGTAGTTTCATTTTTCAAAAGCATAGAGAAGTTCTTTTGATTAGCTTTGTGAAAATAACTATTTTAGTTCTCACACCAGTCCCATGACAGACTCGAAGTTTGTTGTTTTCCTTCCTAAACTCTGGGTGCCCACCAATTTCCACACGGGCAGTCTAGAGTTAGGTTATCAGGATATTCTGGACTTCGGGATTTGCTGGAGAAATCTGGAGGCAAGCTGGATGGCATGGCATATTCACTAGTATATGGTATTTCTTTTCCGCTGTTTGTTGTTGTTTGTTGTTGGACACTCTGATGATGAATGTTATGTGATGTAATGTAATAACTGATATAGTTCTTTGTTTAAAGATTATTCATTTATCTATTATATGTTGTTCCGCTGCGATTGTGAGATTTTGATATTATTCTGTTATTTCCGTTATGTTCTATCTTTTTCTTTCTTCTTCTATCTTCTACCTCTTCTTTAACCCTAACGGTATGGTTTTCCGGCCTTCGATTGCTTGACAGTTGATACAGTGGACGTATTGATGTCGGTTTTCGAGCGTCGAAAAGTCCCAAACGTTACATTATTCATTTGTTAACTATGATTAATTAATAGTTAAGGGTTTTAGTTCAAGTATCCAAAACTCAAGAAATGGATCATGCAGATAACAAATTTTCTATAAGAAAAAATATTGGAATATAAATCGTATTTCTTATTCCATATTAAATGTCTATAAATATTTTAATCCATTGTATTTTCAATGTCTCTTCATGAAGGACAGGTGACTATTCGCTCTCTTTATCCCAATGGTACCACCATTCTTAAACTTTCACTTTCTCTTTCGAAAGTTCCCATTCAAAAGAGAAACTGTTTACTACAAGCTACACTGAATTCTTTATAGAGATGCATTCAATCATCCTTAACATTCAAGGATATCGAATAAGTAGCATTGAATCCTAGGTTTGTCTATAGTTCTTAGTCTAATATCATTTCTAACATAACAAGATCCTTTCTACATTCCATTATTTTGAATACATGATTATGCATCATGCTTTATTTGCCCATTTAAAACAAAAAAAATTCCACCGAGATTTCATGTAATATAAACGTGATGGTTCACCATACAATATTTGTATGTAATCAAATATACATACTCTTGCATTGCTATGGAGTTCAAAAATCATAGAAGATAATACACTATCTTAGGATATTAACAACTAAGTGACCAACGCATAAATGTTTTTAATGGTTATATAACTTTGACTTTTTCATGGGTCTTGAAGTGACGATATGCCAAGAGATTTATAAAGTATATTTTACATTTTTCATCAATCTTTAATTCAATTCATGGTATATCTTAATTCATAAATAATGTTCTTAATTATAATCGCTACTCAGATGTATCAAAATAGATTTTATAATATCACATATGTTATTATACTCATCAGATTCGTTTATTTATCTAATAAGACTCCCACTAAATTTTGCATCTCTCAAAAACCCTAAAAGAAATATGAGAATTTCATGAATACCTTCAATGAGCGTTAAGATTTATTAATCATGTTACTACTTTGAGTTATCTCAACAAATTGTAGTCTCCATAAGTGGTAAATGATACTTTAGTATTTATATCTCATATATAATTTGGAACATTCTTTTAACTATGTTCCTAACCATCTCCATGATCATGAGTCTCTCAACAAATCATGAATTGCATTACATACTCTAAACCTATCGTTTCGCAATATCCTATGTTGATTTATTGTGACCCTTAAGTTTGCTCAAAAAAGTTACATTATATTCTTACTTATCTAGTGATAATATAAATATCACCTTACATATTTTATGGCTTAAATTTGCTCAACAACCATATGTACGTAAAGTATTTGATTTATATTATAAATGATGGAGATTATTATTATGCTAAATTCATAATTTAATAATAAATTTGTACAGTATTATTGACTATTTAAGGGAGACTAGTATAACGAGCATGACTCATAGTATCATATGTCTTTTATGTATATCCAATGTATACTCCCTTAAGTCTCATGGATTTTGTTTATATAACCTCCTATTTTATTTATACATACTATACACACATGCATTAATTATTACAATATTTATAATCTATTAAGTTATACATATAAGGCATATATATATATATATATGTATGTATGTATTCATATGTATTCCTTTTATTAATTAGACAATTAAATCAATTTATAAATATAATACTTATATTTATTTACATTTAAAATAATTTTAAAATTTTTGTTTAACAACTCTTTATAAAATTATGTAATTATTTATTTAATTTTAAATATTTTGAAATTAATTTTATAATGTTCAAATAGGCTTATTTAAACATTATAAAATTAAGAATCAATACACTTTTGAGTCTTCCATAAGCACATATCATAGAAACAGACCATGTCGACAAGCAAATTAAAGGCAGGGAGATCGAGAGACGTTAGTTGTCCTTAATTAGAGTAATCTTCTCCTTAGTTTAAGCACCTTTTTCTTAGACACAAATTTACTTTGGCTATTTCTAAATAATGCCTATGTATTGGTTAATTATCCAGATAAATGCAATGTAGTGCATTGCCAACTAGGTAAAAGGGGTGAATTTCAAAAAATAATTCCTTTTATTAAATTGCACAAGTTCTTTTTTGTGTAAAACTAACCGGCTTAAAGTGGGCCGTGCCACTGTATAAATAATGGGAAAATAAGTGTTCTGCACATGCACAAAACAACTAACCAGGCTCAAGGAGCTTAAATCAAAAATAAAAATCAACATAGGAGCTAGGCATAAAGAGCCTAGACTACCCAAAAAAATGAGACTACACGCCCTCCAAAGAGGAACAACAAGTACCAACAATAGATGACGGGACAATAACATGAACATACCCAGAGAAAAGAGCAACCAGATTCGATCATAACCTTCTGAAAAAGAGTGTAGATAAATTAACTATCCCAGCTGACGTCATCAAACTTACTTTTATTCTCCTCACCAATCTCATCAACCCTAGTAAGGGATAGACCCTCACCCTCAATGTGATATATAAGAAATGACTCTCACCCTTAATATCACTGATAAAGGCATAATAAGTGTCAGTCTCCGATGAGTACTGCATCCTAGATGGAACATGGATCCAAGCTTGCTCCTTAGAATTCCAAGAAATAGAATCAGTCAAAACAGAAGAAGCACCCACAATCTAGGTCCCACTAACGGGAGCAACAAGAACAGGAGCTACAGAAGGAGCGACAACATCAGGGACAGGGGAAGGAGGAGCAACCTTCGAGACTTATTTCTTGACATAAGGACGAGGAAGTGGAATCCAATCAGATAGTGGAACAGGGTCGGCAGTAGCCGATCTAGAACACGCATCTGAAAGATGCCCAAAGGGCTGGCAGAACGAACGAATGTCTGGTTTCTAACTATAACATACTCTGACCTCAGCAAAGTGGCCCTCATCAAGTTTGACTTTCAAAACCAAAAGAAAAGGCTTGGCAGAGGTTGTTTCAATCAAAACTTTTTCATAAACTAATCTTTTTTTGGCTATAATGTTAGCGTCATAACAGATCACCTTGCTAACAAGACTAGCTAGCCAATCAATCCCAATAAAGGCTCAAGAACAGATGGGATATGAGAAAAGTGGGCCCAAACTGGGATAGATGATACTTGATCCTTAGCCCTATCAACAAACGGACTCCAGGTAGTAATAATGAAAGGTTTCCTATCAATTAAAATAGGATCGACCTCAAGACTACGCCGTCTTTCATCACTATGGGAGAATTTAAAGTAGAACATTGCGTTATCAAAGTGAACACTTAAACCCCCTTTAGTCTTCCAAACCTGATTGCAACACGACTTAACAAGATGGTAGGCAAGATTGGAGTAAAGGAAAAAACCCACCAAATGGTCCTTCCCAAAATCAACCACGACCTCAGTTACACAAGATCTTTGTAACGATCCGTAATTTCGCTACTTCAAAAATGAGAGATTTCGTTTGTTTCAAATTTAAAAAGGTCTACAACTTAAATAAACAAGTTATATATAATAGAGAAATTATTTGTTCTTATTGTTGATAATTTAAAAAGTATAAATTTGGATTTTAGAACAAATCAACAAAAGTTAAGTTTTGTTAAAAATAAATAAATGCTTATATAAATAGGTCTAAATATTTATTTAAAAAGATAAATATCATTAAAAATATATAATAAAGATAATAAAAGTATAATAAAAGATTTAAAAGTATGTTAATAATCATTTTACAAAAATAACCAAATTTTTTCGCATTTTGTCAGTTTTACATACACTGTAAAATTAGAGATTTTGATATTATTTAAATATGATTTTAAAATATGAAGAGACATGTTTTAATTTATTTAAAGAACTAAAAATTTCATTTTTAAATTAGGTTTACATAAATAAATAATTTAACTAAAACGTCAAAACATGACCGTAAAACATTTTGTCCAAAAATGACGTTTTGTCGATTAAAAGTTGTCGCGACGTCGTCGCACCTTTATTTTCTTATATAGGAACATATATTCAAATAGCATAAGTATTAATTAATTCACTAAGCATGTTTACTTTTACTAGATAAGATTTGAAAACTTCTAGAAGTCATTAGTAAAAGTAAGTAAGAATTAACAAAAGTAAGAAAAAGTAAACATCAAATCACATCAAATCAAAGCCAACATAATTATGATATTCTTTACTTAATCTTTAAGTGAATAAGACATAAATTAAGGATGTGAAAGATGATGTTAAGTATTGAAAAAGTGGAGATTGCTTTAGGTTGAAGTAAGGTTAGTTTGGTAATTTGGTTAGAGGTTATTTTGGTAAATGACCAGCTTTTTTCTTTTCCTATAAATACCCACCTCCTTCTTCACTTTCATACACATTTTCTTCTTCTTCTTTTCTTAAGCTTCTTCATCTTCTTCCTCTTTTCCTTAATGGATTCCAAGCCATAGAATAATTTATAAAGAAATAATTTCAAAATATTTATAAATTATTCAAAAAGAAATCAATGTCCATTCTCTTCAAATCAAACTCATTTTTTCTCCATATTTTACCTCTTCTTCTCTCGGCCATAACTTCTTCAAAACCGAACCAAAATACAAAATTATTTTACCTAAAAAAATTATTTTTCCAGTGGCTACACCTTTCATGTTGACCACTTTGTCCATTTCTTAGCATAAATATGTCAAAATTCCACTTCTTTCCAGTGCATTTTCTGGTCCAGTTTTTAAGCCAGAGAATATGTCATTTTGTTTTGATCATAACTTGATCATAACTTATCCAAATTAAGAAATTATTTTTTTAGAACTGTATAATATTCCAGTGGCTACAACTTCTATGTTTATCACATTTTTCATTTTTGACGTTTGATATACTTGAAACTCAATTCTTTGAAGCGTATTTTCGGGCTTCATTTTTGTCAATCCGACAATACCTCTTCTTCATTCTATCGTATCTCCCTAAAAACTACTTGGATTCAAATGATTCGTATTTTAAAATTCAATAGAAAATAATTTGCAACAACTTTTCAATTAACAAATTTTTCAAATTTTTTGAGTAAGTGAGTCAAAAATAAGAGAGAAGATGACCCATTTTTCGGATCTAAATCCTGAAAATTCAAGTTCAAAGCTCTATCGCTTCTCTATATTTTCGGCCTAGCTCCATCTTAAGCCTTGGCCAAGCTATTGGAAGGGGGAGGGTGTTTTTTACTAGTGTTTGATGGAGTAGGAATTAATTAGTAAAGTGTTTGTTGATTAGAATGTTGGTAGGAAGTTAATCGCTTTGGTTTATGGTGAGAAACTCTATTTAACATCTATTTATATATATACATGTTTGATGTGTTATGATTGCTATGGATTCTTATATATGCTTTGATCATGAAGTATTGATTGTTTGATATGTTCGTTAAAATTGTTTTACCAAGTCATGTTGATACACGTCGATAAGCACAAAGGAAATTACTTTCCTTTTGAAAATGAAATGGTGTACTTGGAATGCTTGAACATTTTGAAAATAGTTTCAAAATGAGTTAGAAATGTTTTATAAACATTTAAATATGTATAAATAAATAAAGGAATAAAATCAAGATTTAATCTTGTATATATTTTAAATATGTCCAAAACAATTTTTCAGAAAAATCGCGCTTTTGCAGTAAAATGACCAAAGTTTAAAATTGATATTTTAAATGTTTTAAAAATATGAAATAAACCTTAAAAATATTTTAAAATGTATTGAAAGAGATTTAAGTTGAAAATATGGATTTTTAAATGATATAAAAGTCGTTTTGAAGAATATAGCTTTCAAAACGCTATTTGCAACACTTTTCGCAGTAGTTTGAAATAACTTTTGAAACGCAGTTTTAGACTTAACAATTCTTTCCTAAATCTTTTATGAATGATTTTAAAGGAATAATTAATTAATGTAAAGATGATTTGGATGTTTTAATAAGAGTTTGATTAAATTGTTAAGATGAATTGTTAATCCCACTTAAACAAAAAGTAAGGAATATTGAATGTAATAACAAACTGAGTATGCGGAAACGAGTAGTACATTTGTCCACCTATGAGATCTGAGAAGATAAAACAAGGTGTTTAACTTAGGTTAGGGATGGAGCAACCCGTGCCCTGAACTTACCAGGCCTATGTTTTCTCTTTTAGACAAGGGGTAGAACAAATCGAAAGGAAAACCCGGATGCTCTAAAAGATCATATTTAAGTTTTTCCAAGTTAAAAGAAGAGGATATTCATCATGTAGGATTATTTGCCATTAGTCCCTGGAGGTGAAAATTGCCATTAGTCCTTGGATGTGAAACTTGCGATTAGTCCTTAGAGGTGAAACTTGTAATTAGTCCCTGGAGGTGAAATTTACCATATTTAAGATGGTAGTAGTACTCCATTATGAAAATCTTCGATTTGCAAGAATATGATTTGAATATAAGAAATCTTTGATTAAGTTTTAATGAATGATTTGGGAATATTTTCCCTAAGTTAAAAGTTATAACTTGAATATAAGAAATCTTTGATTAAGATTTAATGAATGATTTGGAAAGGTTTTCCTAAGTAAAAGAGAAAATGATTTGGAATTATTCCGAGATTAAGGAAAGGCTTAAATAAACCAAATGATTTGATAAATAAGGCTTAATGATTCCGTATACATTTGAAAAGAAAATGGAATAACTTGAAAAGATTATATCTAAGAAAGATATTTGGTTTAAAAGATGAAGTAATTGATTGATGATTGATATCCACGTATGAACTTAACATCTTTTTAAAGCCATAATTGGCTTCGAAGGATCTGGAGTCGTATATGGTTGATTCCTATCCGAAAACCACTTCGAACCAATGTATACGTTCGAAAGTGAAGACATGTTGAAGATAATAATTATTAAAGACCGTGGATCTTTATAGCGTGAAGACTGCTTGTTGAACATGCTCTGGTTGGCCCCCATTATAGAGTTATTTATAGCAGTGGTCTCCTCGTGATGGAGATTTTTCGGATTGCAAGGGCTTTTCGCCTAGTAATTGCCGAGGTAAGTGCCTTCGGTTTCATTCAGTCTTAGAACGAACTTGTATGGACGAATGTCCGACATTGCATTTCTGAGACACAACGTTTGTCTTTTACAAATGTACATCGGTGGTGGCGGAGAAGGCAACTTCTCTTAGCTTAACACTCTCCTCGAGACGTACGAGCTCAAGGGTTGTATTTTTGTGGGAGTCAAAAAGTGATCAAAGGAATGGTAGTGTAGCATTCAAAGTGGAACCTGTTATAATCAAAGCTTGGGTTTGTATGAAAAACATGGCTTTGAAGAAATTGATTGTAGCCTCATGAGCCTCAATACCCATTATGATGGGACTCTATATGGTCACAAGTATGCTCGCATTTCGGATAGTAGTGATTTGGGTTATTAGACGTTCTGAGCCCCAGGTGATAGATACGTCGGGACCTCATGGCATGGATACGTGAAGTCCGAATGCTTGGATGTTATTCGCAGATTGTATCCACTTTTATCCATTTGTGTTGTTGTATAAAGGCGTCTGCATCATGGACGTAAGCCATGGATATAGATTGATCTTTCCAGTAGTTCCCTATCATGTTGGAAATCCAATCCCATTATGAAATTTACGATTTTGATTATATTCCCAAAGTAGCTGTAATGACTTGCAAACATTTCAGCTACCCCTTTTGGTATTATATATTCAATTTGGTATATTCCGTTGACCCAGTCCGGATATATTTCGTTAGAGTTAGTCCGGTTATTGATATCTTATTTTAATAAGTTAGTTGAAAAGTGTTTTCAAAAGAATGTCATTAAAAATGATATCAAGTGTATTTTGGTACGAAGTGTTTTGGTTATCATAAGGTAAAAACCCGTCCGTGTTTATGTGTGGGCGTGGTCATATGAGAAACCCTCCTCTTCAAAGGTTTTAATAACATAGTCATTTTAAAGTTCGAGTATCTCACGTTATCAAGCCTGATCCGGGTATTTTTAATACTCGGGTCAGATCCGAGTAGTTTCAACTTTAGTTGAAGACGGTTGGAGTTTCCAGAGGAGAGTTGGAGATCTTCATCATCGTATGGATGCATTCTATTATCCGCTATGGTTTGTTAGTTTTAGTTTGATGTTTGTCAGCAATTGTAAGGACAGATGTTTATAACTGTTCAAGCTGAATTTAGGTTAGACTCTGATATTGTATTTAAAATTTTCCGCTGTAAAGATTATTATTGAAATAATATATGTTATTCCATTCGTGCGAGATTCTGTTCTGTCTTTATTTTATTTTTCTACCCTTAATGATTCGCTTATTCGTGCAATTTGAGTTGGACATGTGTGGTTTATTGTCGATTCAAAGGGTACGGAAAAATGGGCCATTACATTTGGTACCATAGCTGAAAGTTAAGTGAGAACCTTGGCTTTGGTTGGGTAAGGACTCATCGGAGATATGGTTAGTAATACCCTAGGATGAGTAACTAATTAGAGATAGGGTTAGTAATACTCTAGAATCAGTTTGAGTGTATTATATGTGAGTGCGTATTTGTTAGTGACTAATAAAAATGTTTTGTGTTGATTTATTTGTTGGGTGATTTATGGATTCTGATCGATGCGCCTGATCACCGTTATCGATGAGGGTTCCTAAACATTTAAACACACACTGATTTTGAAAAGATTGGTAAATGAAATAATTTTACCTAGGATTATATTTTGAATATAATGTATATATTTAGAAAAGTTATACAGTTAGAAATCAGGATTAGTGAAACTTAAATATGAACACTGGTGATTAGAATTTCACAGTTTGACTATAGGATGTTTCATAAAGATTATCGATAAGTAAGAAATCTGATAAGGTAATTAAGATATTTAATAACTATTCCAAAATAATAAATTAAGAAATGATAATGTTAAGTTACTATCATAAATTAATCAAATGTTTGATTTAAAAGTTCAAGTACAAATACCTTATGAATTAAGTTTCACGATTTGACTATAAGGTGTTTGATAATATAATTTGTTTAAGGAATGAACACTTAGGATAAAAATGTATTTAAATGATTGTGTGAAAAGAAAAATATAAAAGGAATGAGAATTTAAGTTCGATTAAAACAATTGTGGTAATTGAAATGAAGTTAATTAATATAAGATAAAATGAATTTATAAGATAGGTTTTACAAAGTAATCTCCAAAGGATTTTGAAAATGATATTATTTCAAATATAAAAGAGATATTTTAGGATAATTAACTTGATTGGCTCGAAAATAAACTAAAAAATGGGCAAGTGATGTGTTCGGATGGTAAGCACTTCTCTTAAGTATTACTCTTCTTGTTAAGAGGATATATGATACTATTGGTAGTACCCAATTCCTTGAATTGTTTTGAAGTTACTCGATCTATATAATTTTATTAAGTTAAAAAAATAACGTGAATCATTGACTAGTAATCTTTATAAAAGTGTTTAAACTAAAAATAAAATGGGATCGCTAATTGATAAGATAAAGTTGGATTCTCGATGATTTTGGACAGTCGAAAATTTCTGAATCATACCTATCTCAATGCTATGAAACTTATGAAAACCAAAAGATTGTGAAATATTCTGAGTAAATGAAATTAGATAAGTATAATTTATAAATGTGATTATAAACAAAAGAAAAGGAAATTATAACCTAGAAAATGTTTTATTAATGAATTCTAGCATTAATTAAGAATTGGACTTAAGTCTTTAAAAGTGATTGATTTACATAAGTTATAAGATGTAATAAATTTAAGCGATAGTTCAACAAAATGATTCATAAATAATATTAGTGTTAAAGGAAATATACCAAGTTGAAGAATCGTGGGTGGAAAAATTATAATAAAGATAAATTATCTCTTGTGTGAAAAATGATTTCTTTAGAATATTTTCCATTAATACAAATATTTGAAAATAAATAATTAAAAGGATTCTATAAAGAGGCTCCTTTATAAAATGATTGATCTTAAGATAAAGTCTTTATGAAAGTTTTTGCAGGTTAATAAATACATATATTATATTTAGATCATTTCTTCACACAAATGTTGATTAAATATTCGAGTACGGAACTTTAAGGTGTTTACACCGATCAGAAAAAGGATCTATCACTCGATTCTTGACGACAAACATTGATTAGGGTTTATGGTTGGGTACTTGAGTTTTCTATCATAGTTGAGAGCTATGCAAGGAAAGCAAAGGTTTTTGAGCAAAGAGCCTGATTAAAGTCCGCACTAGAGAATTCGAGGATCGACAATAGTTCGGAAATAAAGTTGTGCATTCGAACAGAAGATCGAATAAGAAATTTCATATGGATGATTTATGTATATTATATGGATTTAAGTTTGAAGATAAATGTTTTAGGCAAACTTTTACTTTGGGTAATTTCGAGGACGAAATTCTTTTAAGTAGGGGAGAATATGACGATCCGTAATTTCGCTACTTCAAAAATGAGAGATTTCGTTTGTTCAAATTTAAAAAGGTCTAAAACTTAAATAAACAAGTTAAATATAATAGATAGTAATAGAGAAATTATTCATTCTTATAGTTGATAATTTAAAAAGTATAAATTTGGATTTCAGAACAAATCAACAAAAGTTAAGTTTTTGTTAAAAATAAATAAATGCTTAAATGAATAGGTTTAAATGTTTATTTAAAAAGATAAATATCATTGAAAACATATAATAAAGATAATAAAATTATACTAAAAGACTTAACAGTATGTTAATAATCGTTTTACAAAAATAACCAAATTTTGTCGCATTTTGTCAGTTTTACATACACCATAAAATTAGAGATTTTGATATTATTTAAATATGATTTTAAAATATAAAAAGAGACGTGTTTTAATTTATTTAAAAAATTAAAAAGTTAATTTTTAAATTTGGTTTACATAAATAAATAGTTTAACTATAACGTCAAAACATGACTGTAAAATATTTTGTCGAAAAACGATGTTTCTTCATTAAAAGTTGTTGCAACGTCGTCGCACCTTTAATTTCTTATACAGGAACATATATTTAAATAGTGCAAGTATTAATTAATTTACTAAACATGTTTTCTTTTACTAAATATGATTAGAAAACTTCTAGAATTCATTAGTAAAAGTAAGTAATAGTTAATAAAAGTAAGAAAAAGTAAACATCAAATCACATCAAATCAAAGCCAATATAATTATGATATTCTTTACTTAGTTTTTAAATGACTAAGATATAAAGTAAAGATGTGAAAGATGATGTTAAGTATTGAAAAAGTGGAGATTGTTTTAGGTTGACGTAAGGTTAGTTTGGTAATTTGGTTAGAGGTTATTTTGGTAAATTACCACCTTTTTTCTTTTCCTATAAATACCCACTTCCTTCTTCACTTTCATACACGTTTTCTTCTTCTTCTTTTCTCAAGCTTCTTCATCTTCTTCCTCTTCACTTTAATGGCTTCCAAGCCATAGAAACAAAATATAAGGAAATAACGTCAAAATGTTTACAAAATATTCAAAAAGAAATCAATGTTCATTCTCTTCAAATCAAACTAATTTTTTCTCCATATTTTACCTATTATTCTTTCAGCCATAACTTCTTAAGAAACGAACCAAAATACAAAATTCTAATTTTTAAATAATTTAGTTTTCCAATGGCTACAACTTTCATGTTGAACATTTTTTCCAATTCTTAGCATAAATATGTCAAAATTCCATTTCTTTCCAATGCATTTTCTGGTCCAGTTTTTAAGCCAGGGATTAGATTATTTTATTTGATCATAACTTGATCATAATGGATCCAAATTACATAAATATTTTTTTGAAACTATATAAAATTCCGGTGGCTACAACTTTTATGTTATCACTTTTTGTAGTTTTCAATTTTGCTATACTTGAAACACAATTCTTTGAAGTGTATTTTTGGGGTTCATTTTTGTCAGTCCGACAATGCCTCTTCTTCATTCTATTATATCTCTCTTAAAACTACTTGGATTCAAATGATACTTTTTTTCAAACTCAATAGAAAATAATTTGCATCAACTTTTCAGTTAACAAGTTATTCAAATTTGTTGAGTAAGAGAGTCAGAAATAAGAGAGAAGATGACCCATTTTTCGGATCTAAGACTTGGGAATTCAAGTTCAAAGCTCTATCGCTTCTTCTCTATATTTTCGGCCAAGCTCCATCTTAAACCTCGGCCAAGCTATTGAAAGGGATATGGTGTTGTTTTCTAGTGTTTAATGGAGTAGGAATTAATTAGCGAAGTGTTGATTGATTAGAATGTTGGTAGGAAGTTAATCGCTTTGGCTTATGGTGAGAAACTCTATTTAACATCTATTTATGTATTAACATGTTTGATGTTGTGTTTTGATTGCTACGAATGCTTATATGTGCTTTTATCATGAAGTATTGATTGCTTGATATGTTTGTTAAAATTGTTTTACCAAGTCACGTTGATACACGTCGATAAGCACAAAGGAAATTACTTTCCTTTTGAAAATGAAATGGTGTATACGGATTGCTTAAACCATTTGGAAATAGTTTTAAAATGAGTTAGAACTATTTTATAAACATTTAATTATGTATAAAGAAATAAAGGAAGAAAATCAAGATTTTATCTTGTATATTTTAAATATGTCGAAGATAATTTTTCAGAAAAATCGCGCTTTTGCAGTAAAGTGACCAAAGTTTACAATTAATATTTTAAATGTTTTAAAAATATGAAATAAATCTTAAAAATCTTTTAAAATGTATTGAAAGATATTTAAGTTGAAAATATGGATTTCTAAATGATATAAAAGTCGTTTTGAAGAATATAGCTTTCAAAACGCTATTTGCAACACTTTTCGCAGTAGTTTGAAATAACTTTTGAAACGCAGTTTTAAACTTAACAATTCTTTACTAAATCATTTATGAATGATTTTAAAGGAATAATTAAGTAATGTAAAGATGATTTGGAAGTTTTAATAAGAGTTTGATTAAATTGTTAAGATGAATTGTTTATACCACTTAAACAAAAAGTAAGGAATATTGAATGTAATAACAAACTGAGTCTGCGGAAATAAGTACTATATTTGTCCCGCCTGTGAGATCTAGGAAGATAAAACAATGTGTTTGATTAAGGTTAGGGATGGAGCAACCAGTGCCCTGATCTTACATGGCCTATGTTTCTATTTTTAGGCGAGGGGTGGAACATATCGAAAGGAAAACCCGGATGCTCTAAAAAATCATACTTAAGTTTTTTCAAGTTAAAAGAAAAAGATATTCATTATGTAGGATTACTTTCCATTAGTCCCTGGAGGTGAAACTTGCCATTAGTCTTTGCAAGTGAAACTTGCCATTAGACCTTAGAGGTGAAACTTTCCATTAGTCCCTAGAGATGAAATTTACAATATTTAAGATGGCAGTAGTACTCTATTATGAAAATCATTGATTTGCAATAATATGATTTGAATATAAGAAATCTTTGATTAATATTTAATGAATGATTTGAGAATATTTTCCCTAAGTTAAAAGTTATAACTTTAATATAAGAAATCTTTGATTAAGATTTAATGAATGATTTGGAAAGGTTTTCCGAAGTAAAAGAGAAAATGATTTGGGATTATTCCGGGATTTAAGAAAGGTTTAAATAAACCAAATGATTTGATAAATGAGGCTTGATTCCATATACATTTGAAAAGAAAATGGAATACTTGAAAAGATTATATCTATGAAAGATACTTGGTTTAAAAGATGAAGTAATTGACTGATGATTGATATCCACATATGAACTTAACATCATTTTAAAGCAATGATTGGCTTCGAAGGAACCGGAGTCTGATTTGGTTGATTCCTAGCGGAAAACCACTTCGAGCCAATGTATACGTTCGAAAGTGAAGGCGTGTTAAAGATGATGATTATTGAAGACCTTGGATCTATATAGCGTGAAGACTGCTTGTTGAACATGCTCTGATTGGCCCCCATTACAGAGTTATTTTTAGCAGTGGTCTCCTTGTGATGGAGATTTTTCGGATTGCAAGGGCTTCTCGCCTAGTAATGGCAGAGGAAAGTGCGTTCAGTTTCGTTCAGTCTTAGAATGAACTTGTATGGACGAATGTCCGACATTGCATTTCTGAGACACAACGTTTATCTTTTACAAATGTACATCAGTGGCGGAGGAGAAGGCAACTTCTCTTAGCTTAACACCCTCCTTAAGATGTACGAGCTCAAGGGTTGTATTTTTGTGGGAGTCAAATAGTGATCAAAGGAATGGTAGTGTGGAATTCAAAGTGGAACCTGTTATAATTAAAGCGTGGTTTTGTATGAAAAACGTGGCTTTGAAGAAATTGATTGTAGCATCGCGAGCCTCATATCCCGGTTATGATGGGACTCTACATGGTCAAATGTATGCACGCATTTCGGATAGTAGTGATTTGGGTTATCATATGTTTTGAGCCCTAGGTACCAGATATGTCTGGGCCTCATGATAGGGATATGCGAAGTTCGAGTCCTTGGATGTTATTCGCAGATTGTATCCACTTTTAGCCATTTGTGTTGTTGTATAACGGCGTTTGAGTCATGGACGTAAGCCATGGATACAGATTGATTTTTCCACTAGTTCCCTATCATGTTGGAAATCCAATCTCATTACAGATTTACAATTTTGATTGTATTCCCAAAATAGCTGTAATGACTTGCAAACATTTCAGCTACCCCTTTTGGTATTATATATTCCGTTCGGTATATTCCGTTGACCCAGTCCGAATATATTTCGTTAGATTAAGTCTAGATATTGATTTCTTATTTGAATAAGTTTATTAGACAAGTGTTTTCAAAAGAATGTCATTAAAAATAATATCAAGTGTATTTTGGTACGAAGTGTTTTGGTTATCATAAGGTAAAAACCCGTCCGTGTTTATGTGTGGGCGTGATCTTATGAGATACCCTTCTTTTCAAAGGTTTTGATAACATAGTCATTTTAAAGTTCGAGTATCTCACGTTGGTTTATCAAGCCTGATCCGGGTATTTTTAATACTCGGGTCAGATCCGAGTAGTTTCAGGTTTAGTTGAAGACGGTTGGAGTTTCCAGAGGAGAGCTGGAGATCTTCGTCATTGTATGGACGTATTCTATTATCCACCATGGTTTGTTAGTTTTAGTTTGATGTTTGCAAGTAATTGTAAGGACAGATATTTATAACTGTCCAAGCTGAATTTAGGTTAGACTCTGATATTGTATATAAATTTTCCGCTATAAAGATTATTTTTGAAATAATATTGTTATTCCATTCGTGTGAGATTCTATTCTGTCTTTATTTTTCTTTTCTACCCTTAATGATCCGCTTATTCATGCAATTTGAGTTGGAGATGTGTGGTTTATTATCGATTCAAAGAATACGAAAAAGTGGGCCATTACAGTCTTCTTTTGCATTTACGTGACTAATTTTTTTATGTATACTAAGTCAAATTTAGTATTTATTAATAAAAGTGTTTGAATAATATTATAATTTGTTTAATTTATTTAAAATATTATTGTGTTAGCTAATGTTTAAAATAATATTTATTAACAATTTGATCTATAATTTATTTTAATTTTATATGTTAATATTTTATGATGCTTATATTCACAATATGAACGTCACAACAACACAAATGTCTAAACTATCGAAGGAGCATAATAGGAAAATTGACCATTATGTCCTACAGATAATATATGTCATGGTAATGAAACGATGTCAACATAATGTTATAAAGGGAATCACAAAATATATTTACTTTTTTAGCAAGGCTAGCGGGGATAGCTGGTCCCCTACCAAATTTTATTGCGTAAAAACTATAAAATACAGTTAGCCAAAACAAGCTTTAAGCCTACGAAACACACAAGAATCACACAATAAAGAACTACAGACACACATACACAAGGATAATACAAAAGAATGGACAAGCTGTACAGCTACCCTACTGCCAGGTGAGTATTAGGGTTTCATGTCACTCATATCCAAATTGCATTAAACCAACTGCCACTTCATGCTTTAGGACATTCCATAGACCTATCGTTCCCCTTGCTTTATACTTAAAGCATCTCCGATTTTTTCCTGCCAGATCAGTTTAACATATTTCTTAAAGCCAATCAAAATCATGTACGCCTTAATGGATCTCCATTTTGTTGCTTTGTATATCATATTCTTCTCCTTAGTACCAATTCTCACCATATTCATTCTTCTATCTTCTCCATAAGCCTTTGCTGGAGTTGAAATATCCTTGAGCAATTAGAGAACAGATGCACATAGCTTTCCTGCTCATAGTTACAAAATACACATAGAGTCTTCGTATTCAAACCATGCGAGCTATGTTTTTGTTTGATGTGTAGGGCTTCTTTCAAAAAAATTCCAGAGCATCAAATTGTCTCTCGGAGAAGAATGATTGTCCTAGACCCTCCTCCTCCATATGTAGTCCAGTGTTTCACCTGACCTTGATACTGCTTTGTAAAAAACACCTACCGAGTGCACTTTTCCAACATCAATCCCTAAAATACTATCATGAAAAAAAACAAGATAGGAGTTGGTTTGTAACATAATCCACAATGCTCTAGTTTCTTGGTTACAAGTATGAGGACAAGAAAGAAAGTCACTAGAAATAAAATTAGCAGCTCTAGCATCCCTACTTATACCTGATTATTGAGTTTGTTGGTAAGGGAGAATCTTGGTGATGATCATCCTTTGAGCACCCCATGGCTCATCCCAAAAATTTACATTACGAAAGGGGACAAACTTATTTTAATCGACCAGAGGAAAACAATTTTGTGGCTAAGATGTTCCCTCCATATCAAGCTGCAACTCTACGAAACTTTCATATGGTAGAAATTTTTCCTACCAAAGTTATGCTTCACTATCATTTCACCAAATGCTTGCATCTCTTTTCAGCAAGGAGTCGAAGTGTTTACTAAATAATACAACATTCCAACAGTTAATATTTATGACTCCCAACTTAATCTTTGGATGCTCAACTTTCCTAAAGCACATGGAATAAGTTTCTTAGTGTGGACACTACCAGTCTAGAAAAACTTTAGCATTGCACTTCTAATCAATGCTTAGAAGATTATCAGGCAGAATGAAGGTTCTTTCCCAATAGACTACCATGGACAAACTAATAGACTTGGTCGGCACCGGTCTTCCTGGGTGGTTGAGGAACTTGTTGGCCTAGCAATCCATGGATGTGATAATTCTAGAGTATTGGGTTAAGCAGTTAGCTGCGGTAACTCTTGTAGGTCTTGTCATGAGACATTGGCTGAAGCCCAGTAGTTCGAATGAGATTTTCGCCCATCGGGTTGGATACACCGAATATTACAATATTGGACTTTAACATATTTAATTTCAGACTAGTCATTTAATAGGATCTTTCCAAAGTATTAAGAATGCATATGATAGAGGTAGAGTCAGATTTAGTGAAGATCATAATGTCATCGGCGAACAATAGAAAGGAATTACGAGGTTCCTACATTTTGGGTGGTATTTAATCTCATTATCGAGGAATTTTTTGCTGATCATAGAAGAGAAAACTTTCATTACAAGAATGAATAAGTAGGAGAAGGTTGGATCGCCTTGTCTTATACCTTGCTTTCTCTTGAAATGTCCAATTGATTTGTTATTAAAGTTCAGAGAGAAACTAGGGGATGAAATACAAGCATACACCTAGGCAACATAGGTTTTAGGAAATCTCATTAGATCCATTGTTCTAACAATTAAAGTCCAATGAATACTATCATATGTCTTTTTAATGTCCAGCTTTAACATTGCACAAGGAGTTTCTTGCGCTCTGCCATAGCCTTTGAGTAAGTCTTGAGCAAGTAACACATTGTCAAGTATATTTCTTCTACGAAGGAATGCTGCTTGGTTCTGGGATACTAGGCTGAGAAGAACACTCACTAATCTTGACGCCCATATCTTAGAAATTCATTTATATATCACATTAAAATAGGAATAGGCCTGCAGGAACTAACCGAGGAAGCAGGACTCGCCTTAGGAATAAGGACCAGGTTTGTTGCATTGAATCCACTTAACATCTTACATCTGTTGAAAAAAGTATGAATTTCTATGTGTAACAACCTGGAATTTCCGAATCCGAAAATTCCAGATAGTTAGGAAAGAAGAGAAAGAGACAGAAGAAGAAACAGAAGACAAAACACAAATTCTCACATTCGCAGCGGATCAAAATATAATATCAAATAATATCATTTATACAAAGAACGCTGTTTCAGTAAATTTACATTTAATACATCAGAGTTTCAATATTTACACAACACTGGACAGTTAATATCATATGTCCTAGACAGTCTACAATATATACACATCACTATACGTTCCAGTCATCCAGCTCGCCTCTTGATCTCCAGAACGTCCTTACCTGAAAATCTGTAATACTCGGTCTGACCTGAGCATTACATATGTCACTTTTTACACATCAATTGATCATCAATAGGTAACCACGTTATCATTGTACAATATAATCATATCATATCACAAAACATTTCATATCAGAGATATCAATCAATTCAACGTATTTAATCATTATTCAATCACTCATAAAAAAAATGGATCAATTCCAATATTAATTTAATTTATCACTAATTAATTTAATTGCTAATCTTTAATCACTTAGATCTTTATTTAATATTGATTAATTATAAATTAATTAATTAATCATCCTTTAATTATCCATCTTAATTAATCATTCTTGATTAATTATACTTTTATTACAATAAGCAATTAACTCTCAATTAATTACAAAATTGATCCTCAAAATGATTAGTTTCCTTAGTCAATCAATTAATTACACTAAGTAATTAATCCTTAATTACTTTAATTAATTAATCGCTGATTATTACTTAATTAATTACTAAATTAATTAACCACTAATTATTAATTATCTTTAATTATCTAATTAATCATTCTTAATTTATTACACCAAGTCATTAATCCTTAATTGCTTCCATTAAGTAATTTTCTTTAATTACTTACCATCCACTAATTTCTTCTACATTAATTATATTCAATAACTTATCCCCAATTAATTACATTAAAAAATTATCCTTTAATTAATTACACAAATTAAATTTTGTCTATACACTCATTTTAATTATCCTTTTACTTTAAATAATATCATTAGTTAAGGATCCTCTGATTATTCCATAACTTAATTATTCATTTAAATTTGCTGCATTTAACAAGAAATCATATTAATTACCTTGATTTATCACATACAGTAATTAACCATCCTTAATTACTTTAATTAACTTAGGATAATCCATCATCTTCATTGATTACTTAATAATTATTAAATATCATTTGAAAAATCACTTAGAAATATAAACAAATAATTAATTTATTGTATAATAATTCCAAACCAAACAACTAAATTTTCAAAACCTTTGATTTAAATTCTTATACTTGAAACTTGCTGTCAAAACTTCTCCTTGAAACCCTTGTTTCTTGCTTTTCTAAAACCAGGTAAAACAGCCTACTAAACTACTACCAAACTCTTCGGTACAGGCCCGAACAAACAGTTACGAGAAAAACTTATCACCCCCTTCTCTTCCCTTCCTACTTCCTATTTTCTCATGAAAACCAGGGATCGACTTGAAGGAAAACAACAACACACCCGAAGCCCAAACACACAGCCTCGACCCTTGATACAACGATTACGTATGCACATGCAGAGTACATCGGCGTCGCTCCGATCTTCAAAACCAACCTCGACAAGTCGACAATGGCCTCGCCTACACTTTTAACCAATCAGATCGTCCATAATCCATGAGATTCAAAATCGAACGAGTCGAGCCCAAACTGGAAGCAACCCACAGCTACAAAATTCCCTGCCAACGGTGAACTCGACCACCGGAGGCTTCGCCGATCCAACCACAGCCTCGCCACGAGCCCTCACTTCGTTTCCCCCACGACCGATCACCTATAGCTCATCCTCGACTACGAATTCGTCACATCCACATCGTCGACTAAATAGGTTGTTAAACACTAAAATTCATTCGACCGGCCACCACCATGACTGAAAAATTTAACGACCAATTTTGCCAGCTCCGTCCACCTCCAGGGCACTACAGCCACAAACATGGAACCCTAAACCTCGTCGATGATCAGAGAATACTTGAAATCCAATTTTCAATTAACATGCAATTTCCCTTGATTTAAAAGTTTAAAAATCATGATTCCTATGCCTAAATTCATCATTCACAATTTAGAATCAGATTATAAACTCAAAATAAGAATTCCAGAAATTGGAATTTGGACTTATAATTGAATCAGACCTGTAGTTCTTCATTCTGTAATACATATTCCATAATCTTATTCGAAATTATTTTTAAAATTGAAATTATCATACTACAGACATTTCTGTTTAAATGTCAAGGTTTGAATTTGGCTGTATAGGTAGATATAAATCTTCTTGTTGATGTTCAAGTGTTCTAGAGACACAATTGTATCCAGTAAACAACACTCAGCCATATATAGAATCAAATAATGAAATTTAACTAATATCAGATAAAACTAATCCCTGCAACCAAGCTTATATCTTTGCTTAACTGATTCAAACACATGCATCTTAAATTCAACCAAATTTGTTTACTCACCGATTTCTTTTATTTATTTTATAAGGCAGAGACTGGAAGCATTAATTACTTTGGATTCCCCTTTGAAGCTGGAAAGCTTTGGACACTGAATTTGCTAAACCCCTTTTAGAACTGAAAAACTTTTGATCCAAATTCTCAGGTTACTCCAGAAAATTTTCTACAAGCTTCCAGATTTTGGAAGAAAAAATGTTGCAGGTTTTTGATTTGAGGAGTTTGCAGGTCTGGTTATTGATTTGAAGAGAAAAAATTTACAGGGTTTTCAATTGTTGATTTTCTAGTCTGAAGCCCCCCCCCCTTTTTTAGTTTGTTTATATTTCAGTTTCTTTTGTTTCTCTTTCTTTTTTTTAAAAAAACACATGTTGCCATTTGTTACTTTTAAGTTGTAGAATGCTTCTAAGTGTTATTACATACTTTAATTGCCCTACATATGCATAATTCTTTATTTTATGAAATGCTTTATATTATTATGGCACATGTTTTTTAACTTTCTAAATATATCCTTAAAATTTATGTGTATTTCAAAAGAAAGAATAAAATTTCAAATCATACTTATTCCTTGTAAAATTTAAAAAGAAAGCAAAATAAATCTTTTTATTAAATCCCTTTTAAGCTTATCATACATTTAAATAAATATTCATCTTATATTTTTTAAAACATTTAGTTTTACTTTATATAACTTTTACAAATTTTCTTGTTGAACTCAAACAATAGCTTCCTGACCATCATATATATCTATAAAAATTAGAAACATTATTTTAAATCCAATTTGATATTATTCTTTGAATTTAAATTTCGAATTCAAATTTAATTTTAAATTGACTCATATATATATATATATATATATATATATATATATATATATATTTACACATTAAATAATAATTTTGCCAATTTTTAAATAATTATACTAGGAGGATTATCACATTCTAATTATAATTCAATGTTTAATAGATTAAATCCTGTTAATTTCTAATTAACAGATATCTAAAAAATCCGGGTTATCACATTCCTTCCCTCTTTGAATCTTTTCGTCCCCAAAAAGGAACGAAGCCAGAATTATTCTATAACTTAAAATCGGATAAATTATTCTTTGACCATTTTTAAAACACTCTTTAAAATCCACATAATATTGTAAATCAGTTTTTATAAAAATAGTTTTTATAACTCGATGTCTCAACCAGTCCATCCTCGTTCTCACAGAAATTTGGTCTGGCGTTGATCGGGCGTACGACTGAAAATCTATAAGTACTCGGCAGACCCATTTTCAACACCTAGTGAAAATATTTGAAAAATAATTTTATTGAAAATATAGAAAACATTTTTGAAATAGAGGAGATATCTTTGGTGAGAATGCTCTGGAAATCATCACCCCTGCCCATGGTCGCAGTTACATTCCAGGGTTACGTTGTCATTGTAGCAAAAGTTCATGTAACTGTAGGCTCTCTGCGGCCTCTCGATTACGCCATGGAACCCATATGTAACAACCCTAGATTTTGACTATAAATTTGAATTTGACTTGATTTCATTTCAAAATTATTTTAAATTTTTTTTATTTGTGAAATTTCATCTCTAAATATTTTTAAAATGACAATAGAATTTTCCCAAAATTTACTGTATTTATTTCCTATTTTTAAAGGTTGTTTTCTAATTTTTTGCTATTTTCTTCATATAAATTATATTTAATTAAATTTTATTTATTTATTTTGTGAATGAATTTTTATTTTTATGTTATTATCTTTGTTATAATTTTTTTTCCAAGCCCATATAATTTTTCTAAAATTTATTCTATTTAATTCCAAATTTTCTGGTATAGTTCACTATTTTTAGCTATTTTCCTTAATTTAACTTTATATAATTGATAAATTTTTATATAAATTTTTATATTTTGATAAATTTTCGAAATATTATCTAGGATTATTATTATTTCCATAAATATAAAGTTATATAAATAAAATAAGGAAATATGAAGGGTTTTTGACTTTTGAATTGCCTTTTTGCCTTTTTGAATTCCACCTCTTCATTTTCCTCACAACTCTTCATTTCTTTTGGCGTAACTCCCCACATTTCAGCCGATCATTTCATTTTTATTTCACGTATCTTCTTTTCCTCCTTCTTGAGAAAAAATTTCGGCCATAACTTGCTTGAGAAATTGGTAAAAAAAATTATATCTTCTTTTATCTCTTTTTTTCACTTATATTGCTTATTCCTTTTGATTTTTGTTTGCACTTGCTTCTTCCCTTTAGGTTCGGCCATGCTACCTTGCTGCCTAGCCGCCTCCACCACCTGATGGCACACCACCACCACCTCCTTCTCACCATCCACCCAAGCCGTGACCCCCCTTGGTGATGCATATCCACAAACTTTTCAAAACCACACCAATACTAGCATAGCTGAGCACTACCTCACATCCACCACCTCACCACCCCTTTAACCGCCCCCTACATCACCACCACCACCTCCAGTACCCTTGGACGCACCATCACGGTGGACTCCACACCTCTGGCCGTGGCACCTAGGGCCTTGGCCAAGCCCAATTCATGGCCTAAAACCCATGTGTATGCATGCTTTTGTGTTCTTGCCTTCACCCACCTTTACACCATCATTCCAACATGTAGGTCGAACCCATACTCACCCAAATCAAAACCAAACACTTTCCATTGTCATGTATTTTCCCTTATGGCTGAGCCTAGTAAAGGTTAAAAGCAAGTGCAAGCATTTCTATTTGATTCTGTGCAGTTTATTCTAGTGTAGTTTTGATCGTCGTCGGTTTGAAACTTATCGATGTTATATTGTTTTTGTTTGATTTGTATCCAAGGAATTTGGCATTTGGCTCCTCTATTCGAATCTGTATCGTTCTTTTGTGCTTGTGTAGATCCCATTTGTGCAATTCGTCGTGGGTCATCAGCTCAAACCGGTGAGTTATTCTCACCAGACAATATATACATATATAACTAGTGATTTGACCCTTTGTGAATCTGTAAAATGCATTATCATGTTATATCTGCTATATTATGATTATATGATGTTCACCCATGCTTAAACACCTATTATAACATTTGTTACTGTTATATTATGCTATTCTGTTATTTTTATCAGTTCATCACACTTCAAGTTCCCTTTAGATTAGAATCACTATAGATCGAAATGCTACATACCCTAACGGACTTTAGAATAAGGGAAAATCGTTATGGAATGAAATGATAGGCCTGAATGATTTTCAATTTATGTCATTTACTTGGAACTGCGGGTTTGAAATGATAAAACTCGGATTTTCTTTGTAAATTACGGGTTGAAATGATATATTCCCGTATCACTTTTCCTAGTGTAGAAAATTATATACAGGCCCGTAGTTAATGTATGTTTTCTAAAAAATTTAAAATTATTTTAGAAATGGAAATATTAAAATATTTTGATTTAAATTTAATTAAAAATGATTATTGTAAAATATTATTGATTTTCTAAATAATTATAAGTGAAATAAATTAATGAAAAGTTAGAAAATTTTGAATGTCAGTTATTTTGGAAAATTTGATTTAATTATAATTGGAAATTAAATTGAATATGAAATCATGATAAATTTATGATAATTTGAATTTAAATGAACTTAAAGTGATTTTATATCATAGTAATGATTTTTAATAAAGTTGAAATGTGAGATGAATAAATATTTAAGTGGAAATTTTGAAATATAACTAAAATTGGAAATTTATGGCATTGACTTAAAAGTGAATTTTTAGTTAAGTAAATAAAAATAAAACTAAGTTATATTTGATAATTTGAACTTAAGTGTTAGGTTGAAATTTAATGTAATGAATTTAAAATTGAACATTGCAGTTTAATAGTGAATTAGTGTTAAATATGAATTTTTAAATGGAAATTTAACTTTATGAAATCATGAAATTAAAGAAAATTAAATGATGGTTATAAAAGTAAAAAAAATGTGATTTTATAAGTTAAAAGTGATTTATAGAAAATATAATTGTTGTGAAATTATATTGAAAATTTGAAGTTAATTAACTACATTTTTGAAATGCTATTATATCTAATATAAATGATAATACAACATTTGTAAATGTTGCAGTTGATAAGTGAACTAAATAGCTAAATTAAATTAAAGGCTATTATAGCGTCTTTTTATGCTATAATTGTTGGATTAAACTAAGTTTTCTTTGAAACTAATGAAACTCTATTACAGCATTTTAAACGCTGTCTTTTGTTAAATTGAACTGTTTTGAATATAACTTTCTGTAGCATTTTCCAAATGCTACGAAAGTTGTATTTTCACTGTTTTGATAAAATTAAGTGAAAGGATGAACTTTGAAAGTTGAAAATTTTGGAAATTTGATAATTTAATTATTAAATGTAATAACTTCATATTTTTATGATTTAAATGAAGTAATTTGTTTGGAATTGAACTATTTTGAAATGTGAATTGAAATGGTATTTTTGAATTGAATAAAATGAATATGTTTTTCAAATGAAATGATAAGTTTGATATTTTGAAATGGATTTGACGATAAGTTTGATATTTTGTAATGGATTTGAAATGATATTGGATTTTGAGAAAAAATACAATTTTTAAATTATAACTATGGGTTATAATAACGATGGGTTGTTAAAGAGACCGAGATCAGATATGGACATACTCTCTGTCGATACCAAAAATCACTTTAATAAATGTGTACGCGGTGGAGATTCCAGAATAAAATAGGATGGTGACGACGTTCCTAAGGTACTTTACGTGGACCTAACTCCCTTGAGTTAGCTTAAGGTGGCTAAAACAGGAGCAATCTCGAGTCAAAGGAGGTAGCACCTCTGGACTGGACACACTTCTTCGATACCCTTCTATTACTGGTGTGATTGATTTGGGTGCACACCTTGATTTTGGAGTGTTGTTTGGGGTGGGCGTAGTGGCTACTACGTTACCACCAGCCCGTGTGCGTAATTGGTATATCTACCCTGGCATTTCCTTGTGTGCCGTGTCACCTACCATACCGAACCTTTACTACGAGTTTGTTTTTCTCCAGTAGCCCGTGTGGTTTCCTCTGACAGTCACCCGGAGTGGAGATGGCATGATATTGAATGGACTACTGAGACTATTATGTGTGAAGGGTGAAATGGGTAGCCCGGAATGCTATTTAAAAGTATGTTTATTTTACTGTAGTTATTATTATAATAGCGAAATATTACTATATAGTAAATAGTTTAACGGATCCTTAGGGGATGGACTGTCCTAGGCATCCTTTAAGTTACTTGTATCTTCATTACAGTTCACTTGAATTGGTTTACATTGTATAAGTATATATTGTCCTGACTCGAGTGTTTTGTGTTTTGCTTTACGCTCGGGTCAGCCTGAGTATTCACAGCTTTGGGTTCTCTTCCTGGAGCTGGTCTTTAACTGGAGTTTCTGCTTATCTACATATTTATCTACTTCTGTTCCAGCTGTTCTAGTTTATCTCATGTATTAGTGAACATCTATGTATTTGGGATTTCTATTATGTTGTTTCAGACTGTGTTATGTATTTGGTTTGAGACTCTATTGTAGTAGCTTCATGAACTACTATGTATTTTTATACTCCGCTGCGAGTTATTCTGTATGTTCTGTGTCTGTGATTCTGTATATTTGATTTTATTTGCTCCAAAATTATTTACAATCTGTTATTTCGCATCATTCAAGTCCGACATGTGTGGATTATTGTCGATTTGAATGGCACGAAATTGGGGTTGTTAAAGTTGGTATCAGAGCTTTGGTTTTCGGCAAACCATTGCCTCTGCGGAGCAAAAACTCATTAGAGATAGGGTATTTCTACTCTAGAATGAGTGAAATCAATCTCAGAATCATACCTTTGTGAGAGACGTATTTTCAAAGTATAAAATGATTTTTTCAAAATGTATTTAAAGGATGTTCAAAGATTATTTTGATATATAAATTTTTCTTGCCTTTAAAGGGTTTTCAAATGTTTTCTAACCTTCCTTTCTTTCGTATCTACCTTGTTAGGATTTTTCTTTCTTTAAGATATTCATCCAAGTGTATTATCTTATGTTATCTTAATTTATCTTTGGCTTGTCTTTATTCTTGTCCTAAATTCATTCTTGATATTTTTAGGATGAATTGAGGAAATGCTAGAGTTAGGGGTCGTTGTATTGCCCCAACTCCTCAACCTGTTGCTCCATTCAGGTTCACTGTTCTTTGTAAGGAATTCTCTCAACTAGGTGGAACCTCATTCACCGGTTCAGAGACTATCATTGAGGCTCAACAGTGGTTGCGGAGTCTTGAGAGGATATTTACTGGTCTTGATATTACTGATGCCCAGCAGCGTCAGCTAGCAGCTTAGCAGTTGCATGATTCTTCCTTAGATTGGTGGGAGTCCGTTACGGCTAACACCGTCGAGGCTGATCTCTCATGGGAGCAGTTTAGGTATCCTTTGTGTTATCTTAATTTTGTTCCTATTTTTCCTTTCTTTGGTTCTATCTTAAGCTTGTTTTCTGTATCTCTTTTCCAGGGAGGCTTCTATGGCAAAATGGATGTCAGAAGCCAGAAAATCTTAGCTTTATCGTGAGTTTATGGATTTGAAGCAAGGTACCATGTCTTTTGCTGAGTATGAGAGGAAGTTCAATGAACTTTCCAAATTCGGTCCTAGCCTTATTGATACTCCTCTTAAGAAGAATGAGAAATTTATTGTTGATGCCGTCTAGAGTATTATATTCGCCTCATTTCTCATGTTCATGGTTCTTTGACCTAGCTCATGGATATGGCTATTCGCTATGAGAATCCCACATCCAAAGGTCCTGCTGTTTCTAGTACTCAGTCTTCCTCTGCAGTTTCTAAGAAGTGTAAGCCAAATTTCCTCCAGCAGAAGAAGAATTGGCTAAAGCGTCCTGGTTTAGGATCTTCATCACCTGCTCCTGCTCAGAGGCAACCAGTTGATCTCTCCTCCATCACATGCTTTAGGTGTGATCATAGAGGGCACTATGCCAATAGTTGTCCCACATTATCTGGTGCTGTTGTTCCTCCACCCGCTTAGTCGGCTAGACGTGATCCCTGCCATATCTGTCTCCTGCCCGGTCATTTTAAGAAGGCTTGCCCTACCCAGCAGAGGGGTACTCCTTCTGGTATATTTGTTGTCACTTCTGCCTCGTCTCCAGTTCCTCCACCTGCTCCTGCTCCTAGTGATGACCAAGGTACACTCCAGGGTTCATTTACTTTATTTCATCATCCTTTTCGTTTGTTGTTTGATACTGGTGCTTCACACAGTTTTATTTCTGTTGATTTGTGTGATAATTTTGAGCATCTCCTTTCTCCTGAGTATATATTTGTTCCGTTATGTGTTTCAAATCCTATTGGGGGTCCTGCTAACCTTAATCGGATTTGTCGAGAAGTGAAACTTCTCCATTCTGATCATCGATTTAGTGGTGATTTTTATATTCTGGGCTTCGATGCTTTTGATTTATTTCTTGGTCAGGATTGGTTAGTGAATCATGATTCACATATCTCTTGTAAAGCCTGGTCTGTTCTTCTCTTTGATGATCATGGGAATGCCTTGATTATTCAGTGTCGCATGCCTCAGGATTTTGCTGGCAACTTTATTTATTCTTTGGATTCTTCTCCCAGTAATCTCGATTCTACTCCTGTGGTTAGATTATATCCCAATGTATTTGGTGAAGTCACTTCTTTACCTCCTAAGCGGGAAATCGATTTTCGGATTGATCTTATTCCTGGTGCTCGACCTATTGTTCTTCCTCCTAGAAGAATGGCACCCCGCGAGAAGGTTGAGATGGGAAAGCAAATTGAAGACTTATCTTTCAAAAGTCTGATTAGGCCTAGTTTTTCTGAATGGAGAGCTGCGGTGGTTTTTGTCACCAAATCTAACGGTTCTCTTCGGATGTGTGTTGATTATAGGGAGCTGAACAAGCTCACTATGAAAAACAGATATCCTATGCCTCGTATCAACGATATGTTTGATCAGCTTTATGCTGCCACTATTTTCTCTCAGCTTGATCTTGCCACAGGTTTTCATTAGCTCAGGGTTGCTGAGGATAGCGTTCCTAAGACTGCTTTCCGCACTGAGAATAGATTTTATGAATGGTTAGTCATGCCTTTTGCTTTGACTAATGCTTCTGCTTTCTTTGTTGATTTAATGAATCGTGTTTTTCGTGACGTGCTTAATAAATTTGTGCTAGTCTTTGTTGATGATATCCTTGTCTTCTCTAAGACTAAGGATGAGCATAAGTCGCATTTGAAATATGTTCTTGAGAATCTCAGAAATCATCAGTTAAAGGCTAAATTTTCTAAATGCCATTTCTGAAAGGATGAAATCCGTTATCTCGGGCATATTGTTTCTAGTAATGGAGTTTTTGTTGATCCAGTTAAGATTGCTGCGATCAATGTAAGTCTTTCTTTCTTCTCTTTCTCTATCATTTTTAATAATTCTATTTTTCCCGTTGTCCTTATTTTCTCCCGATTCTGTTCCAGGATTGGAAAACTCCAAAGACTCCATCTGATATTCATAGTTTTCTATGCCTTGTCGGTTACTACCAGAGATTCATTGAGAATTTTGCTCGGATTGCTGCACCTTTCACTGCTTTGACTCGGAAGAATGCCAGATTTGTTTGGAGTGATCAGTGTAAGGCTGCATTCAATGAGTTGAAGAGCAAGCTAACTTTCGCACCAGTTCTTACTGTTTCGTATGGAAGTGAGGGATTTACAGTTTATACTGATGCTAGTCGTGAGGGTTTGGGTGTTGTTCTCATGCAGGATGGTCGGGTTATTGCCTATGCCAGCCGTCAGTGGGAAACCCACGAAGCATATTATGCTGCTCATGTTTAAAATTTACTTGTTGTTGTCTTTTCTTTGAAACTTTAGAGGCATCATCTTCTTGGAACCAAGTTTGAGCTTTTCACAGATCATCAGTCTCTGAGATATATCTTCTCCCAGAAGGATCTGAATCAGAGGCAAGTTCATTGGCTTGAGTTTCTGGCTTCTTACGACCTCGACATTAACTATACTCCTGGTAAAGCTAATGCTGTGGACGATGCTCTAAGTCGGAAGAAGGCTTTGTTGTGTCAGCTTGTTGTTTCTTCTTCTCCTCTTCTGGATTGGATTATGGCTAAGTAGGATGAGGATGAGATGCTTAGATTGATGAAGGAGGGCATTCGTAGCAGAGTTGGTGGTAGTAGTGGTAGTAGTGGAGCTCAGGTTGATGATAGAGGGATATTGAGGATTAATGGCAGGATTTGTGTCCCGAATGTTGATAGGTTGAGGCAGGAGTTGCTTCAGGAGAATCATCGATCCAGACTTTCTATTCATCCTGGTGTGTCGAAGATGTATCAGGATATGAAGAGGCTTTATTGGTGGAAGGGGATGAAGAGGAATATTTCTATCCTTGTTAGTCAGTGTGCGACTTGTCAGCAAGTCAAAGCCGATCACCAAAAGACCATTGGTTTGTTGCATCCCCTTGAGATTCCTAATTGGAAGTGGGAACAGGTTTTCATGGATTTCATCGATGGTTTACCGAGCACTCAAAAGGGCAATGAGAGTATCTGGGTTATTGTTGATAGACTGACCAAGTCCGTTCATTTTATTCTGGTCAAGTTTACTCGTTCTGCTTCTAGTTTATTTGAGATTTACATGAGAGAGATCATTCGTCTCCATGGTGTTCCTCTCAGTATTGTTTGTGATCGTGACCCTATTTTTACTAGTCAGTTCTGGAAGGCTTTTCAGGAATCTTTGGGCACTCGTTTGAATCTGAGCACTGCTTACCATCCTCAGACCAACAGTCAAACGGAAAGAGTAAACTAGATTCTCGAGGATCTTCTTCGTTCTTGTGTGCTTAATTATGGAGGATCTTCGGAAGATTATCTCCATCTTGCCGAATTTACCTATAATAATAGCTATCAGGTATAATCTTATCTTCTGTTTTCAGTCAATTCTTGATCTTTTTATCTATCTCAATCCATCTTTGCATTCAGGCCAGTCTCATAATGTCTCTGTTTGCTGCTTTATACGGACGACCTTGTAGATCTCCATCTTGCTGGATTGAATCCGGTAATCGTTTGGTTCTTGGTCCTGAAGTGATTTTGGAAGCTTCTGAGAAAGTTGAGGAGATTAAGAAGAGGTTGAGAGCCGCTCGGATAGACAGAAGAAGTATGTCGATAGGCGTAGGCGGAATTTGGAATTTATGGTTGGTGATCAGGTGTTCCTTAAGGTTTCTCCCTTGAGGAATGTCATTCGCTTTGATCGTAGAGGGAAGCTTTCTCCTAGGTTCATTGGTCCTTTCCGCATTGTGAAAATAGTTGGTTCTTTGGCTTATCATCTGGATTTGCCCGAGAAGCTTTCTGGAGTGCATGATGTATTCCATGTCTCGCATCTTCGCCGTCATCTTCATGATCCATCTCTTATTGTCCAGCCTTCTGCTCTTGATAGTTTGGATATTGAGCCTAACCTGACTGTTGAGAGGAAGCCACTTCGTATAGTTGGTAGAGATACGAAGCAGCTCAGAAGGAAATCTATGAATCTGGTCAAAGTACAGAGGAGTACTGACGATCGAGATTGTACTTGGGAAACGAAAGAGAGCATTAGTGGTTCGAATCCGGAATTATTTGTCTCAGGTACTATTTTGATTTTCTATATTGTTTCTCTTTATTTTCCTTTCCGTTCTTTTCGAGGACGAAAAGATTTGAGTGGGGGAGAGTGTAACAACCCTAGATTTTGACTATAAATTTGAATTTGACTTTATTTCATTTCAAAATTATTTTAAATTTGTTTTATTTATCAAATTTCGTCTCTAAATATTTTTAAAATGGTAATAGAATTTTTCCAAAATTTACTGTATTTATTTCCTATTTTTAAAGGTTGTTTTCTAATTTTCTGCTATTTTCTTCATATAAATTATATTTAATTAAATTTCATTTATTTATTTTGTGAATGAATTTTTATTTTTATCTTATTATCTTTGTTATAATTATTTTTCCAAGCCCATATAATTTTTCTAAAATTTATTCTATTTAATTTCAAATTTTCTGGTCTAGTTCACTATTTTTAGCTATTTTCCTTAATTTAACTTTATATAATTGATAAATTTTTATATAAATTTTTATATTTTGATAAATTTTCAAAATCATATCTGGGATTATTATTATTTCCAGAAATATAAAGTTATATAAATAAAATAAGGAAAAATGAAGGGTTTTTGACTTTTGAATTGCCTTTTTGAATTCCACCTCTTCATTTTCCTCACAACTCTTTATTTCTTTTGGCATAACTTTCCACATTTCAGCCGATCATTTCATTTTCATTTCATGTATCTTCTTTTCCTCCTTCCTAAGAAAAAAAATTCGGCCATCACTTTCTTGAGAAATTGGTAAAAAAAATTATATCTTCTTTTATCTCTTTTTTCACTTATATTGCTTATTCCTTTCGATTTTTGTTTGCACTTGCTTCTTCCCTTTAGGTTCGGCCATGCTACCTTGCTGCCTAGCCGCCTCCACCACCTGATGGCACACCACCACCATCTCCTCCTCACCAGCCACCCAAGCCGTGACCCCCCTTGGTGATGCATATCCGCAAACTTTTCAAAACCACCCCAATACTAGCCTAGCCGAGCACTACCTCACATCCACCACATCACCACCACTTTAGCCGCCCCCTACATCACCACCACCACCTCCAGCACCCTCGGCCACACCATCATAGTGGACTCCACACCTCTGGCCGAGCCCAATTCATGGCCTAAAACCCATGTGTATGCATGCTTTTGTGTTCTTGCCTTCACCCACCTTTACACCATCATTCCAACATGTAGGCCGAACCCATACTCACCCAAACCAGACCCAAACACTTTCCATTGTCATGTATTTTACCTTATGGATGAGCCTAGTAAAGGTTAAAAGCAAGTGCAAGCATTTCTATTTGATTCTGTGCAGTTTATTCTAGTGTAGTTTTGATCGTCGTTGGTTTGAAACTTATCGATGTTATATTGTTTTTGTTCGATTTGTGTCCAAGGAATTTGACATTTGGCTCCTCCATTCAAATCTGTATCGTGGTTTTATGCTTGTGTAGATCCTGTTTGTGCAATTCGTCGTGGGTCATCAGCTCAAACCAGTGAGTTATTCTCACCAGACAATATATACATATATAACTAGTGATTTGACCCTTTGTGAATCTGTAAAATGCATTATCATGTTATATCTGCTATATTATGATTATATGATGTTCACCCATGCTTAAACACCTGTCACAACATTTGCTACTGTTATATTATGCTATTCTGTTATTTTTATCAGTTCATCACACTACAAGTTCCCTTTAGATTAGAATTACTATCAGTTGAAATGATACATACCCGAACGGACTTTAGAATAAGGGAAAATCGTTATGGGCCGAAATGATAGGCCTGAATGATTTTCAATTTATTTCATTTACTTAGGTCTGCAGGTTTGAAATGATGAAACCCGGATTTTCTTTGTAAATTACGGGTTGAAATGATATATTACCCGTATCACTTTTCCTAGTGTAGAAAATTATATACAGACCCGTGGTTAATGTAGTTTTCTAAAAATTTTAAAATTATTTTAGAAATGTAAATATTAAAGTATTTTGATTTAAATTTAATTAAAAATGATTTTTGTAAAATATTATTGATTTTCTTAATAATTATAAGTGAAATAAATAAATGAAAAAGTTAGAAAATTTTGAATGTCAGTTATTTTGGAAAATTTGATTTAATTATAATTTAAAATTAAATTGAATATGAAATCATGATAAATTTATGATAATTTGAATTTAAATGAATTTAAAGTGATTTTATATCATAGTAATGATTTTTAATAAAGTTGAAATGTGAAATGAATAAATATTTAAGTTGAAATTTTGAAATATAACTAAAATTGGAAATTTATGGCATTGACTTAAAAGTGAATTTTTAGTTAAGTAAATAAAAATAAAACTAAGTTATATTTGATAATTTGAACTTAAGTGTTAGGTTGAAATTTAATGTAATGAATTTAAAATTGAGCATTGCAGTTTAATAAGTGAATTAGTGTTAAATATGAATCTTTAAATGGAAATTTAACTTTATGAAATCATGAAATTAAAGAAAATTAAATGATGGTTATAAAAGTAAAAAAATATATGTGATTTTATAAGTTAAAAGTGATTTATAGAAAATATAATTGTGAAATTATATTGAAATTTTGAAGTTAATTAACTACATTTTTGAAATGCTATTATATCTAATATAAATGATAATACAACATTTGTAAATGCTATAGTTGATAAGTAACTAAATAGCTAAATTAAATTAAAGGCTATTATAGCATTTTATTTTATATTTTATGCTATAATTGTTGGATTAAAATAAGTTTTCTTTGAAACTAATGAAACTCTATTACAGCATTTTAAACGCTGTCTTTTGTTAAATTGAACTGTTTTGAATATAACTTTCTATAGCATTTTCCAAATGCTGTGAAAGTTGAATTTCCACAATTTTGATAAAATTAAGTGAAAGAATGAACTTTGAAAGTTGAAATTTTTGAAAATTTAATTATTAAATGTAATAACTTCATATTTTTATGATTTAAATGAAGTAATTTGTTTGAAATTGAACTATTTCGAAATGTGAATTGAAATGGTATTTTTAAATTGAATAAAATGAATATGTTTTTCAAATGAAATGATAAGTTTGATATTTTGAAATGGATTTGACGATAAGATTGATATTTTGTAATGGATTTGAAATGATATTGGATTTTGAGAAATAAATACCATTTTTAAATTATAACTATGGGTTATAATAACGATGGGTTGTTAAAGAGACTGAGATCGGATATGGACGTACTCTATGTCGATACCGAAAACCACTTTAACAACTATGTACGCGGTGGAGATTCCAGAATGAAGTAGAATGGCGACGACATTCCTAAGGTAATTTACGTGGACCTAACTCCCGTGAGTTAGCTTAAGGTGGCTAAAATAGAAGCGATCTCGGGTCAAAGGAGGTAGCACCTCTGGACTGGACACACTTCTTCGATACCATTCTATTACTGCTGTGATTGTTTTGGGTGCACCCCTTGATTTTGGAGTGTTGTTCGGGGTGGGCGTAGTGGCTGCTACGTTACCACGAGCCCGTGTGCGTAATTGGTATATCTACCCTGGCATTGCCTTGTGTGCCGTGTCACCTACCATACCGAACCTTTACTACGAGTTTGTTTTTCTCCAGTAGCCCGTGTGGTTTCCTCTGACAGTCACCCGGAGTGGAGATGGCATGATATTGAATGGACTACTGAGACTATTATGTGTGAAGGGTGAAATGGGTAGCCCGGAATGCTATTTAAAAGTATGTTTATTTTACTATAGTCATTATTATTATAGCGAAATATTACTATATAGTAAATAGTTTAACGGATCCTTAGAGGATGGGCCGTCCCAGTCATCCTTTAAGTTACTTGTATCTTGATTACAGTTCACTTGAGTTGTTTTACATTATATAAGTATATATTGTCCTAACTCGAGTGTTTTGTGTTTTTCTTTACGCTCGGGTCAGCCTGAGTATTCACAGCTTTGGATTCTCTTTCTGGAGCTGGTCTTTCACTGGAGTTTCTGCTTATCTACATATATATCTACTTTTGTTCCAACTGTTCTAGTTTATCTCATGTATTAGTAAACTTCTATGTATTTGGGATTTCTATTATGTTGTTTCAGACTGTATTATGTATTTGGTTTGAGACTCTGTTGTAGTAGCTTCATGAACTACTATGTATTTTTATATTCCGCTGCGAGTTATTCTGTTTGTTCTGTGTCTGTGATTCTGTATATTTGATTTTATTTGCTCCAAATTTGTTTACAATCTGTTATTTCGCATCATTCAAGTCCGACATGTGTGGATTTTTGTCGATTTGAATAGCATGAAATTGGGGTTGTTACACCATAACAGATCGCAGTTACATTCCAGGGTTACATTGCCATCACAACAAAAGTCCATTTAACTGTTGGCTCTCAGTGGCACACACGATTTTCGCTGCTAAATGAAACTTCTCCACTCCTACATAGGTCGCAGTCTATCGATATAAAATCAAACGCAGACTGTTGTCTCTCAGCAGCACACACGACTTTCGCTATGGTACACATTACTCATAATCCCCAGGAACTAGTTTTGTCCGGACTCCTCACAGGATCAACTTTAGAACCCCCCCTTGGGGCTCAAGGCAGCACCACCCGGTGGCACTCCTGAGAAGTTCATTTTCAAGGGAGCGCCTTTTTCCCCAGAGCCATCATCAAAACACTTTATACTATATACATATAGTATCTTTCAAATCATACACCTAGTATGATCTCATACAAAGCTCCTTTGCACAAAATCGATTATCCCAAAATCGATAATTCTCAAATTAGGCTTTCCAAATCCAATATTGATTTTATCCAAAAATCAAAAGCGTTTCCAAAATCCAAAGGTTCCCAAAAAACCTTTTCCAAAATCCTCATAAGATCCTTTATATATATGCGTATAGATATATAGCTTTAAAAAAATTTGAATCATTTCAAACTTGTACAAAACTCCTTTTATACTTCAAGCACTTTCAAAATCCTTTCTCTTCTGGCTATAGATTAAACAAGAGGAGATTTATCTTTTATATAACAAAGATACATGACTTTGTTTATCCCAAATCAAAAATTCAAATATGATTACTCTATAAAGCCATTAACCATATTACTTACTTCCATAAAGTAAATTTTTACCTTATAAATATCCAATTTCCACTTTTATTCATTGTATATTTTACAAAATATACTTTTCATTTCTAAAACCATTTTACATTTCTTATCCACAAATTTCCCAATATCAATATCATTCAAATCCGTATGATGTACACATATCATCCACACACTATACCAATCTGATCGCTCACTCGATCGCACAATTTCACTTCCGAACTAGTATCGTCCACCCGACTTCCTAGTGCGGACACAGATCTGGTTTCTTGATCAGAAATCATCATTCTCCTTGCATAGTCCTGACTATGATAGAGAATATCCAGAACCAATCGATAATCCATATCAAGGTTCGCCGTCGAAAATCGAGTGAAAAAAATCCCAACTCGGATCGACATACTATCTCGAAATTTTGTGCTCGAATTTGGATCAAACCACTATGCGAATAGAATAGTATACGTACATCCTACGTATTTATCTTCATTGATTATCAACTAAATTAATTTTTCTTCTATTCTCATTCACTTTAATTTCTGTCCACCTAATCACAATTGTTTCAATTCCATAGGATTATTACTTTAATCCTTATCTCAAATGGATATTCAATCATAAATAGTTCGAACTCTGTCCAGCTTAAATTTAGGAAATAATTTGAAAAGTTTAAAAATAGATAAGTCGTTGAGAAATAATTATTTGGTTGTAAAATAGCTATAAAATAGTTAAGTAATTGTAAAATAGTTAGAAAATAGTCAAATAGTTACAGAATTTTAAATAATTGCAAAATAATTGTAAAATAGTAATTAATTTGTAAAACAGTTGAAAAATAATTAAATAGTTCCAAAAAAAATTGTAAAAAAATTATAAGATAGTCTTTGTTTTAAAAAGAAAAGTTTTATAGTTAATAATTTAGAAAAATAGATTTATATTAAAACAATTTTTTTTGAAAATAGTCCAGAGTCAAACTGTTCAATTTCTGACTTCCATTTCCCATCAATTCCATTTAAATTTCCACTTCCTCTGGAATTGACTCAATTTCAATTCAATTTAAATTTCCATTTCTATTTAAATTGATTCAATTCCAATTTGAACTTTTAAACTTATCCATCTTCCATCATAATTCCAATTAATTCAAATAAATTTCAAATTGAGCTAATTTTAAATATTAATTTATTTCAACTCCAGTTTGAATTAAATCCCAATTCAAGTTGAATTATCCTTGATTCTTTCCAAATTCGAATCAAATTCCATTTGCATTTAAAACTATTCAACTTAAATCACAAATCCAAATTATTATAAATCAAATTTCAATTTGAACTAATTTCAAAATCAATCTTACCTTAAATCATCTCGAATCATATAAATTCGAGTTAAATTTCAAGTGTTGGTTTAACCTCTTAGACCAAATTATCCTTTATTTAATGTTTTTAAACAATTTAATTCTGAGTCCAAATTTCAAAATTCCATTTTAAATTATCTTTACTTAACTCATTACAAGGTTCAAGTAAGAGTTTCAAACAATTTTAATTTTCAAATTCATTCTTAACATTCAAATCTTAAGTTTAAAGGAATTCCATATCCTTAATTTTAAATTTAAGTTAAATTTTATTTATCTCTATAATGTATATATTACCACAATCCATTTCTTCATTTATTTAAACAAATCAATTCACATTTCATTAATTATTTATAACAGTGGAATGATATCAGGATAAATAAACATCCAAATTTATTCAACACCAATTTTTTTTCAATTTCCAGGTCTCATTCCCATTATGAGATCGCTCATAACTCCCATTAAAAATCAACCATTTAACTTTCCAAGTTAAATCCTAATTTCATCTTGAAATTTCCAATTCAGGTTGCTTGTTAACTTATCTAACTTTCCCCCAAGTTAAATTCAATTTACTTAATCCAGTAAATCTTACTCAATTTGAATTCCCAATTCAAATTTTAAACTTCACATTAATAATCTTCCTACTTATTAAGTTCAAAAACTTATCACTTTGAATATCACATCTCATTTCAAATTTAAACTCAACATTTAGAGTTTATTTCAAATCATCTTTGATACTTAAGTATATCTACACATATACATATTTTATTTCTTAGCCCACCAGGCCAAATTTTAAAATTTAAACCACCCTTGGTTTTAATTCAAAATAAATTCTTTTAAAGTTTACAAACATCTTCTTATTCTAAAATATGATTATATTCAAAATAGTTTGAATAATATTACTTCATTTTGCTTACTCATTAATACACATCTTATTACTAAACACAAAACAATCATTTTTGATAATAACCAAGATTGTCGTATCTAAAACCATCCATTATCATCTTATTCTGATATACTTCTCCAATTCAAGATTTCAATTTCAGTCTGAATCCATTTCAAACTTATCTTTATTTAATTTAAGTTTGGTTGTATAATATTACTCTTAATTTAGTTCCAATAATTTAACAACCAATTGCCTTAATATTTATTAGAAAGAAATATTTCTTTATATATCAAAATATATCCCTATAAAATCATTTAAAATCTTTATATAAGAAAATAACAAGTACGCTCTCATATATATATACACTCAACTCATTCTAGGGTACCATTGACTCTATCCTTAATGAGTATTTCCCACCAGAGCCAAGGTTCTCGCTTAACCTTTCGGCTCTGATACCAAATGTAACAAACCGGAATATCCGAAAATTCCAAATAGTTAGGAAAGAAGAGAAAGAGATAGAAGAAGAAACAGAAGAAGACAAAACACAAATTCTCACATTTGCAGCGGACCAAAATATAATATTAAATAATATCATTTATACAAAGAACGCTGTATCAGTAAATTTACACTTAATACATCATTGTTTCAATATTTACGCAAAACTGAACAGTTAATATCATATGTCCCAGACAATCTACAATATATACACAGCGGAATACTCTCCATACGTTACAGCCATCCAGCTCGCCTCTTGAGCTCTAAAACGTCCTTACCTGAAAATCTGTAATACTAGGTCTGACCCGAGCATTACATCAAAGTAACACCCGGGTCAGGCTGGAAACCAACGTGAGTAAACCCATCTAACATGAAATACAAAAACATACCGCTAACATAACACCCGAGGCAACTCATATCAATTTACAACTTCACAAGTTGTTATAGACATTACTTATTCCACACATCAATTTCTATGTACCAAAACTTAGATTAAATGGTCATATTCACTTAAATCATTCCATTCCCGCCTATTGATTTCACATATCAATTCACAAAGAATCGAAGTGGTTTCGGGTATTAACTAATACCCGACCCCGGTCTCTGCGAATCCAATGTCATGTCATTCTAACCCAACTTTTCAAATGCAATGTAATTCAAACTTAAATATAGGATGTCACTTTTGACACATCAATTCATCATCAATAGGTAACCAAGTTATCATTGTACAATATAATCATATCATATCACAAAACATTCCATATCAGAGATATCAATCAATTCAAGATATTTAATCATTATTCAATCACTCATAAAAAAAATGATTATTTCCAATATAATTTAATTTATCACTAATTAAATTAATCACTAATCTTTAATCACTTAGATCTTTATTTAATATTGATTAATTACAAATCAATTAATTAATCATCATTCCTTTTAATACAATAAGTAATTAACTCTCAATTAATTACACAATTGATCCTAAAATTGATTGTCTTACGATCACTTCATTGATCAACTTCCCTTAATTAATTGATTAGTTTCCTTAGTCAATCAATTAATTACACTAAGTAATTAATCCTTAATTACTTTAATTAATTAATCACTAATTATTACTTAATTAATCAGTCACTAATTATTAATTAATTACTAAATTAATTAACCACTAATTATTAATTATCTTTAATTATCTAATTAATAGTTCTTAATTTATTACACCAAGTCATTAATCCTTAATTGCTTCCATTAAGTAATTTTCTTTAATTACTTACCATCCACTAATTTCTTCTACATTAATTATATTCAATAATTTATCCCCAGTTAACTACATAAAAAAATTATCCTTTAATTAATTACACGAATTAAATTTTCTCTATACACTCATTTTAATTATCCTTTTACTTTAAATAATATCATTAGTTAAGGATCCTCTGATTATTCAATAACTTAATTATTCATTTAAATATACTACATTTAACAAGAAATCATATTAATTACCTTGATTTATCACATACAATAATTAACCATCCTTAATTGTAACGATCCTAAATTTTGAACAATTTAAATTGTGAATATTTAATTAATTTTAAATATTTGAATGATGATTTAAATTGAATTTCCAATATAACAATGAATTTTGCGATCAAATTTGAGAATTTAATCTAGAAAAAGTTGAATAAAATTTATATTTGACTTTGGAGTTGAAATTGAATATTGAATTTGTATTTTTAATTCAAACTAATGACTTAAGAAAATAATTTGGATACAAGAATTTTTATTTATGTAAATTTATAAATGGATGGTTAGTTTTAAATAACATTTTTCTTTTCTTTAAAATAAAAAGGAATAAAATTTTATTCAATACAAAATAGATAAGTAAATATACATAGTTAAAATTTAAAACAACATATTTGTAAACTTCGTAAAATATGAAGTGACTACATTGGAAAAGTTATAACAACATAATTCAACAAAACAAAGCAAAGAAATAACAAAATTTATTGAAATTCAAAATGAAAAAAAATATATAATAAAATTTGGTTAAGTGTTGTTGGGCTTTGAAATTGTGAATCTCGGTCCATTTACCTTTGAATGCCGTTTCCTTTTTACCTCAATTCGACCCGTTTCCTCCATTATCCATTTTCACAAACCCTAAGCAAAATCACGAAAGAAAAAGAAAATAAAAATGATGGCAGCCGTTCCTCTTTGTAAATTAGGGCTAGCAATCTAATCTAGGGTTTTGCTTCTTGCGATTCAAAACAAGGGTTTGCGATCTAATCTGGGCTTCGACCTTCGTTCAACTTGGCTTATTTCCCTTCGGCTGCTTCGACTTTGTTATGGTGAGTTTTCTGCTCACGATTAATTTTTAATTCAGGTGTTTAAATTTGTTTGGATTGAATGTTGGTTGCATGCTATGATTTGGTGATTATTAGCTTTCAGTTGCTCGGTTAAATTTGAATTTTAAACTAATAAGAACAGATAACTCACTGCATGTTGGATTGTTGGTTGCTATTCGTTATCACTTGCTCTGATGTTGTGTTTTTGAACTGTTAAGATCAGATTCTACTCAATTTTTGATTTTAAACTAATAAGAATAAATGCTATTTGATATTTGTTTTAAATTGGTAAGAACAGACACTATTTAAATTTTAATTTAAACTGATAAAAACAAATGCTATGAATAACCTGATGAGAACAGGTGCTTCCAAATGTTTGATTTCAGATTGTTGTTTTGAAAATTTGTTTTTCTTAAAAACTGATTCGAACAGACGCTATAAATTTAAATTTTTTTTTTTACTGTTGAGAACAGATGCTATCATTTTAAGAATCTGATGAGAATAGAGGCTATTAAATCTTGACTTGCTTTGTGTTGCTGCATGTGTTGGATCTTGCTTTGTTAATGAATATTTATATGGAAACCTCTGAACCCAAACCTTCTTCTTTGTTTATCCGTGAATCAATCACTTAAGCCTATAATATGTTGTGATGTTTTGGTACCTGAAATTGTTTTTGTTAAGTGATAATGTGTTTGCATGCTTGTTTATGTTGACTGTCCCTCTGTTTTGAAATGCATGTGAGTTTTCTAAGCTCACGATAATCTTCATGCAAGTTTTTGAATTTGTTTGAAGTGAATTCCTTGGTTGCATGCTATGTTTTTGGGGCGATTTGATTATCTTTGGCTCGGCTAATTTAATTTTTAAAACTGATATGCTCAGATTTGTGACTGCATGTTGAATTTTTGTGCTAGTTGCTGTTATTTGCTCGATTTACTTGGATTTTAAATTGGTAGAAACAGATGCTAGTAATTATTTTAAACTATAAGAACAGATTCTACCCATTTGATTTAGTTTTTGAACTGTTAGGAGCAAATGTTTTTTTGATTTCTTTTAAAATTTAAAATTGTAAGAACAGATGCTGCCCAGTCTTAATTTTTAAATTGATTAGAACAAATGCTACCTGACTATTTGTGTTTGTTTTAAAATTGATAGGAACATGTGCTATTTGTGTTTGTTTTAAAATTGATAGGAACATGTGCTATTGGTGTTTGTTTTAAAAATTGATAAGAACAGATGCTATATTTATTTTGTTATTAAATTGATAAGTACAGATGCTACTAAATATCTTGTTTGAAAACTGTTTGCAAACAATTGCATTATGAATTTAAACTTGCATGTTTGTCCCATGCCTGGTAACCATTAGACCATTTATTATTTTGCACTTGAGTCTTTTGGTACTGTTGTTGTATTGGTGTTGCATTTGGTCTGCATTGTAGTTGTATTCATATATACTTGCTACTGTTGCATTACTTGCTTCACTTGAGTTTTTTTTTGTAACAGTAGTCTACTGTGTTCATGCACTTTGGTTTGTGGCAGTTTGCATGTCAAGTTGCATCCATGCTGTTGCACTTGTAGTTGTACCCCATGCTGTTGCACTTGGGTCTGGTCACTGTTCTCTTGGTTGTTCTAGTCTTCATTTCCATTGTTGTTTGCATCCTGATATATGTTGCATTGCAGTTGATTCATTTGGTCATTTGGTGTCTGCATCCTTATCTGTTGCATACATAAGTTTGGCCACTGTTGTATAATTGCATTTGATCTGCACTTGTGTATATTCTCAGGTGGCACACTGCAACTGCACTTGCATTTGTGACCTTTATTTGCCTGTTGTTTGAATTGTGCATTATTCATGTGTAGCTTGGTCATTTTGATGCACTGCCTTGATTCATTTTGCCTCTATCTTTATAGTTACAGGTTCTAAACTTGATTTAAAAATTCAAACTATCCACCTAAGTGTTTTTTTTTTAGTTTTTAATCCTTAAACAAAATATGTTGTATGTGAGTAACATTTTATATTAAATAAACTTAAGTAGAAATTATTTGCCTGTTTTACTCTAGAAATAAGTGTGTTTGCATGAAAACACAATTTCATACTGGTAGATACATGAATATATTTAGTTGAGCAAGCTGCTGTGAGTTTATTTCTTTCAGTGTGAAGATTTAAGGTTTAACAAAATGTGGCTATGAACATTTGTCAAAGTTTAAAGTTCTATTTAATATGAAAGTTCTGTATTGTCTCTGTGAATTTAGAAAATAAACAAAACAAATCTTATGGGTTGTCTCTGTGAACATTGGAACAAATCTTGATCATTTTGCTGTGTCAATTTGTGTATTCCCTGTTGTTAACTCTGTCTGGTTGATGGGCATGTCACTGACTTGCTGTCTTATTCATCTTGGTTTTAGTTGTTGTAAATCCTATGTGATGTTTGCCTAGTTGTGGTCTTGTTTCATGTTTAATGCAGTGCTTGGTCATCGCACTGGTCATTGCTTGTGAAGTTTGGTATTGCATTGTTATGTACGTGATATGTTGACACATTCACCTATGCTTGCACTACTTCATTCCAATGTATACTCTTGTCTGCAATTGTTCATCCTGAAGCTTGATCATTGTTTCACTTGTCTTCACTTCTGTTTTCTCCTAGTTGCTGTGGCATTGTGCCTTTGGTCTGCATATTGACTGTTGCAGTCCAACTTGTTGTTGGTCTTACTTATAATTTGTAGCCAGTTGGTCTTCAGTTTCATCTTCAATTGTAGCTTGTTATATGGAACTGGTAGTTGTTGCTGAGCTTGCATACTTCATGCTTGTTGTTGTATACCTGTCCACTGTAGTTGTGTCTTGCCACTGCTGCCCCTGTGCACTATTGATCTGTGCACTGTCCATACTTGTAGTTGTATGCCCTGTTGCATTTGGGGCTGCTGAAACTGTTGTGCATTTCGGCCTGTACTTGTGCTCGCTGCCTTGACCTGCTGTGTTGTTTCTGTTCGGGCTTGTTATTGTATCTTTGTGGTCTTTGTGATTACACTCGCACACGTGTTGGCGAGGCAGTGCACACGTGTGTTTGTCAGAACTTAAAAATTTGAAATTGTTAATGTGAAAAATCCGTAATAGAATTTAAATTGATTTATCTGTTTTACCATATCTGTAACCATATTATTCAGTTCATTTCAAATTTATTTACTTGAATAAAGATTAATCCTGACTCGAGTGTTTTTGTGTTTTGCATAAACGCTCGGGTCAGACCGAGTATTTTTGCAGCTTAAAGATTTGCTCGCAGCGAAGTTAGAGAGAGGGGGATTTCAGCACCACTAAAGTTTAGCTAAAAATTTTTCTCTTGTACTTATATTTAAAAATTGTTTCCGCTGTATAGATTTAAATGTAATTCAAATGTAATCTATTGTATAACTCTGATATTTGTTATAAAAGAGAAAAATTTGTTTATAAAATATATTATTGTTTCTGTGATTCTGTGGCTGTTTCTGTTTAAATGTTATAAACTAAATAACAATCCGTCATTTTGAACGTTTCTAGTTGGTTTAATTACCGACTAGAGGCGGTCAGGGCGGCGGGTCGTTACAAAAGTGGTATCAGAGCTTTGGTTTACACAAAGCTTAGTTTATGGCATTTAATATGAATAGTTACTAGAATCACTTTAAAGGAAGTGTTTTCAAATCTAACGAAGTTTAAAATTGTTTTCTTCAAAATAAAAGGTATTTTGAAATTTAAAATTATTTTTGGAAATTCCCCTCTCTAAAGTTAGGATTGCGGTAGTTTCTATTCGGTGAGGTCTCGTTAGACTTGAGTTTCGATCGTTCGGAAACTCATTATCGAATCTTTGAGAGTTATGGAAAATGAAATGTAAGTCAAGTGGATTAATGAATTGGTTTAAATTGGCTTAAATCAAATATTTTGAATATCTCCAAAGTAGTAATTGGAAAATAAAATGATATGTCAATTTGATTATAATCAAGTGGATTATTGAACTATAACTTGGAAATTTAATTTTGAATTCTTTTGAAAATTGATTTCAAATGTGGTGAAGAACGATTTAGTAAATGAATGGATTATAAGTATTTAACTTATAATATGGACTTTTGGTGTATATAACTAAGTTATATAAATTGAATTGAATCAAATTAAGAAAGGAGATTATAAAACGAAGTTTTATAAATAGAAATGGAATTTCTAGAGATGTTTGTAAAATCCGCAAACGACTTATTTTGATAAGTAAATTGTTGTAACTTATTAAAGGAATTATATCTATGGTTTTGAACGGTGAATAAAATATCAAAAGAGATATGAATCTAATGAAAATTCGAAATAGATTTAAATAGATTCAATGATGCATTTGAATTTGAACGGGCATGGAATTAAGTTGAGTGGAAAACTTAGTATTGGGAATTTGAAATCGGTTTAAAACCAATATTTTTGAAGTGTATGTGGAATTCAAACCATGAATTAAGTTGAAGTTGAAAACTTAAATGGGAATGTTTTTGGGAAGAAACATTATGTAAATGAAGATAATTCATTTTGAAATGTGTTAAGAATCGAAAGCATAGATTTCAACACTTGTTGTTGAAATAGACGTTTTCGAGTGGAAAAATGGAAATGGTAGATTATAACATTTGTTGTTATAGTAAATAATTTCAAAAGGGAAATGATTTTGTTTAGTATTGGGATTTACATATCTATTTTTAAATTTGAATCCTTATACTAGTGGTTTTGAGTCGTCGTAACGATGTTTTACGCAACATTCGTTTTGACTCAAATAAAATGTGTTTAAAAGAATGGTTTTTTTTAAGAATGAATATATACTTGATTTTGGTTTGAAGTATATTGAATATTTTCAAAGTGTTGAAAATAAGTGGATTTGTAAATTACTTATTATTGAATAAGTATGGGTATGTTTTCCTATATGAAATGAATGGTTTGAAATTTTATCTTTTAAAGATAAATTGAAAATGAATAGGTGAAATCGATTTGAAAATCGTATATTCATAGATAATTTGGAAATGTTTCCGTTTAAGGAAATCGCTTTGAAATTTGTTTTCAAAGATTAAAAGGTGAAGAAATGGTTTGAAATTTGTTTTCAAATGGTTAAGTGTGAAATTATATATCTTGTAAAGATATTATTTTTGGGAAATTTGAACAATTAGTTTAATTTGAAAATTTTCAAATGATTGAAATTTGAGCTAAATTGAGTTTAACTTTGTCACCCAAAACAAAGTAAGTTGAACTTTGAATTTTAAATGGATGATTTGGATTGTATGTCTAACGTCGTGAATTGACGACATATCAGTTGATTTCTATTAAATATATATCTGTTGGTGGCGGGGAATTTATTCTCTTAGCTTAACACCCTTCTCTGAGACGTACGAGCTCAGAGGTTATATATCGATAGACATCAATTATGTGTTGAGAATTGACGATGTAGCGTGAAATCCAAATCGAGTGTGTGAAGTCGATAATAAATTGGATTGTGAATGTGTATTAGGTTTGATATAACCTTAAAATTCCAAATCGACTTAGAGGAAAATTTTAAATGGATAATGAAATGGAAAATTGTGAATCCTCTATTTGTTATGGGTATGAAATATTGTGGTTTTCATAACGTATATGTGTGAATACGATTAATTCGAAAACCAATTAGTTTGGAAAAGTAATTGTTATGGAAAACTTATGTAAGTACATGAGTATGATATGTACTAAATGTGAAATGAAATATTATATATGTATGTATAATATTATGTTTTCCAAATTGAGGATATGGAAAGGTACCTTCCATTTATACTGTGTGACTGTGTGATGGTGATGGAACTCGAGATGAGTATCCATTTAAAAATCGTAGCTACGTAGTATTTCCATTAGTTGGATGACCATTTATATTTCCATTAGTTGGATGACCATTTATATTTCCATTAGTTGGATGACCTTTTGTATTTCCATTAGTTGGAATGTCCTTTTGGACTGGTATAGTGTGCTAGCGTAATTCGAGGGGCGAGAGGCCTATGGTTACAAGCGATTCCACTGGGATAGTGGCGTAACCGCCGAGTATACCGCGATCTAGTTACACTCGGGTGGTAGCGTAATTTGAGGGGCGTGATGCCTACAGTTACAAGCGATTCCACTGGGATAGTGGCGTAACCGCCGTGTAAACTGCAATCTACAAACCAAAGCGTAATTCGAGGGGCGAGATGCCTACGGTCACGAGCGATTCTACTGGGATAGTAGCGTAACCGCCGTGTGAACCGCGATCTTTGGCAACAACCATGGCGAAATTCAAGGGATGAGATATCCACAGTTACAAGCGACTCTACTGGGATAGTAGCGGAACCGCCGAGTAAACTGTGATCCATGGGGGAATGTGCTTTCCATATCCATTTTTTAAAAGAATTTTTAAAGTATTTTCACTGGGAATTGAAGCAAGTATATTTAGTACTTGGAGATTGTTAGACTTGCGCCTGGCCAGCGTATGCCTAATGTCTTTAAGAACGACAGTAGACTTGTTAAATTTCGAGTTAGCAAGTATTTTCAAACTTTAAATAGCAAATCAATTATCTGAAATTAAAGTGATGTAAATTCCAACCTAATGAATTAAGGAAGAGGATTTTTGAAATGTTTTGAAAAATCCACAGCTTTGGAAAAGTTATAATATGTAAAATTTCTTAAATGTAGTGTTTCAAATTTAAAATTTGGGTTTTGTAAGTTGAAAATTTTAGTAAAGATTTTTTTTGTGTCTTGATTGTAGAAAATAATAAACAAAAGAGTTAATTAGCAAAGCTAGCGAGATAAAACAAATAGAATGAATCCTATATTCATTCATCTTTAATAAGTGTTGAACTTGATAAAATTGAGTAAAATATAAATATCGGTGAAATTTTAACAATCATTTTTCCTTACTTGTAATTTCGGGACGAAATTCTTTTAAGGAGGGGAGATTGTAACGATCCTAAATTTTGAACAATTTAAATTGTGAATATTTAATTAATTTTAAATATTTGAATGATGATTTAAATTGAATTTCCAATATAACAATGAATTTTGCGATCAAATTTGAGAATTTAATCTAGAAAAAGTTGAATAAAATTTATATTTGACTTTGGAGTTGAAATTGAATATTGAATTTGTATTTTTAATTCAAACTAATGACTTAAGAAAATAATTTGGATACAAGAATTTTTATTTATGTAAATTTATAAATGGATGGTTAGTTTTAAATAACATTTTTCTTTTCTTTAAAATAAAAAGGAATAAAATTTTATTCAATACAAAATAGATAAGTAAATATACATAGTTAAAATTTAAAACAACATATTTGTAAACTTCGTAAAATATGAAGTGACTACATTGGAAAAGTTATAACAACATAATTCAACAAAACAAAGCAAAGAAATAACAAAATTTATTGAAATTCAAAATGAAAAAAAATATATAATAAAATTTGGTTAAGTGTTGTTGGGCTTTGAAATTGTGAATCTCGGTCCATTTACCTTTGAATGCCGTTTCCTTTTTACCTCAATTCGACCCGTTTCCTCCATTATCCATTTTCACAAACCCTAAGCAAAATCACGAAAGAAAAAGAAAATAAAAATGATGGCAGCCGTTCCTCTTTGTAAATTAGGGCTAGCAATCTAATCTAGGGTTTTGCTTCTTGCGATTCAAAACAAGGGTTTGCGATCTAATCTGGGCTTCGACCTTCGTTCAACTTGGCTTATTTCCCTTCGGCTGCTTCGACTTTGTTATGGTGAGTTTTCTGCTCACGATTAATTTTTAATTCAGGTGTTTAAATTTGTTTGGATTGAATGTTGGTTGCATGCTATGATTTGGTGATTATTAGCTTTCAGTTGCTCGGTTAAATTTGAATTTTAAACTAATAAGAACAGATAACTCACTGCATGTTGGATTGTTGGTTGCTATTCGTTATCACTTGCTCTGATGTTGTGTTTTTGAACTGTTAAGATAAGATTCTACTCAATTTTTGATTTTAAACTAATAAGAATAAATGCTATTTGATATTTGTTTTAAATTGGTAAGAACAGACACTATTTAAATTTTAATTTAAACTGATAAAAACAAATGCTATGAATAACCTGATGAGAACAGGTGCTTCCAAATGTTTGATTTCAGATTGTTGTTTTGAAAATTTGTTTTTCTTAAAAACTGATTCGAACAGACGCTATAAATTTAAATTTTTTTTTTTACTGTTGAGAACAGATGCTATCATTTTAAGAATCTGATGAGAATAGAGGCTATTAAATCTTGACTTGCTTTGTGTTGCTGCATGTGTTGGATCTTGCTTTGTTAATGAATATTTATATGGAAACCTCTGAACCCAAACCTTCTTCTTTGTTTATCCGTGAATCAATCACTTAAGCCTATAATATGTTGTGATGTTTTGGTACCTGAAATTGTTTTTGTTAAGTGATAATGTGTTTGCATGCTTGTTTATGTTGACTGTCCCTCTGTTTTGAAATGCATGTGAGTTTTCTAAGCTCACGATAATCTTCATGCAAGTTTTTGAATTTGTTTGAAGTGAATTCCTTGGTTGCATGCTATGTTTTTGGGGCGATTTGATTATCTTTGGCTCGGCTAATTTAATTTTTAAAACTGATATGCTCAGATTTGTGACTGCATGTTGAATTTTTGTGCTAGTTGCTGTTATTTGCTCGATTTACTTGGATTTTAAATTGGTAGAAACAGATGCTAGTAATTATTTTAAACTATAAGAACAGATTCTACCCATTTGATTTAGTTTTTGAACTGTTAGGAGCAAATGTTTTTTTGATTTCTTTTAAAATTTAAAATTGTAAGAACAGATGCTGCCCAGTCTTAATTTTTAAATTGATTAGAACAAATGCTACCTGACTATTTGTGTTTGTTTTAAAATTGATAGGAACATGTGCTATTTGTGTTTGTTTTAAAATTGATAGGAACATGTGCTATTGGTGTTTGTTTTAAAAATTGATAAGAACAGATGCTATATTTATTTTGTTATTAAATTGATAAGTACAGATGCTACTAAATATCTTGTTTGAAAACTGTTTGCAAACAATTGCATTATGAATTTAAACTTGCATGTTTGTCCCATGCCTGGTAACCATTAGACCATTTATTATTTTGCACTTGAGTCTTTTGGTACTGTTGTTGTATTGGTGTTGCATTTGGTCTGCATTGTAGTTGTATTCATATATACTTGCTACTGTTGCATTACTTGCTTCACTTGAGTTTTTTTTTGTAACAGTAGTCTACTGTGTTCATGCACTTTGGTTTGTGGCAGTTTGCATGTCAAGTTGCATCCATGCTGTTGCACTTGTAGTTGTACCCCATGCTGTTGCACTTGGGTCTGGTCACTGTTCTCTTGGTTGTTCTAGTCTTCATTTCCATTGTTGTTTGCATCCTGATATATGTTGCATTGCAGTTGATTCATTTGGTCATTTGGTGTCTGCATCCTTATCTGTTGCATACATAAGTTTGGCCACTGTTGTATAATTGCATTTGATCTGCACTTGTGTATATTCTCAGGTGGCACACTGCAACTGCACTTGCATTTGTGACCTTTATTTGCCTGTTGTTTGAATTGTGCATTATTCATGTGTAGCTTGGTCATTTTGATGCACTGCCTTGATTCATTTTGCCTCTATCTTTATAGTTACAGGTTCTAAACTTGATTTAAAAATTCAAACTATCCACCTAAGTGTTTTTTTTTTAGTTTTTAATCCTTAAACAAAATATGTTGTATGTGAGTAACATTTTATATTAAATAAACTTAAGTAGAAATTATTTGCCTGTTTTACTCTAGAAATAAGTGTGTTTGCATGAAAACACAATTTCATACTGGTAGATACATGAATATATTTAGTTGAGCAAGCTGCTGTGAGTTTATTTCTTTCAGTGTGAAGATTTAAGGTTTAACAAAATGTGGCTATGAACATTTGTCAAAGTTTAAAGTTCTATTTAATATGAAAGTTCTGTATTGTCTCTGTGAATTTAGAAAATAAACAAAACAAATCTTATGGGTTGTCTCTGTGAACATTGGAACAAATCTTGATCATTTTGCTGTGTCAATTTGTGTATTCCCTGTTGTTAACTCTGTCTGGTTGATGGGCATGTCACTGACTTGCTGTCTTATTCATCTTGGTTTTAGTTGTTGTAAATCCTATGTGATGTTTGCCTAGTTGTGGTCTTGTTTCATGTTTAATGCAGTGCTTGGTCATCGCACTGGTCATTGCTTGTGAAGTTTGGTATTGCATTGTTATGTACGTGATATGTTGACACATTCACCTATGCTTGCACTACTTCATTCCAATGTATACTCTTGTCTGCAATTGTTCATCCTGAAGCTTGATCATTGTTTCACTTGTCTTCACTTCTGTTTTCTCCTAGTTGCTGTGGCATTGTGCCTTTGGTCTGCATATTGACTGTTGCAGTCCAACTTGTTGTTGGTCTTACTTATAATTTGTAGCCAGTTGGTCTTCAGTTTCATCTTCAATTGTAGCTTGTTATATGGAACTGGTAGTTGTTGCTGAGCTTGCATACTTCATGCTTGTTGTTGTATACCTGTCCACTGTAGTTGTGTCTTGCCACTGCTGCCCCTGTGCACTATTGATCTGTGCACTGTCCATACTTGTAGTTGTATGCCCTGTTGCATTTGGGGCTGCTGAAACTGTTGTGCATTTCGGCCTGTACTTGTGCTCGCTGCCTTGACCTGCTGTGTTGTTTCTGTTCGGGCTTGTTATTGTATCTTTGTGGTCTTTGTGATTACACTCGCACACGTGTTGGCGAGGCAGTGCACACGTGTGTTTGTCAGAACTTAAAAATTTGAAATTGTTAATGTGAAAAATCCGTAATAGAATTTAAATTGATTTATCTGTTTTACCATATCTGTAACCATATTATTCAGTTCATTTCAAATTTATTTACTTGAATAAAGATTAATCCTGACTCGAGTGTTTTTGTGTTTTGCATAAACGCTCGGGTCAGACCGAGTATTTTTGCAGCTTAAAGATTTGCTCGCAGCGAAGTTAGAGAGAGGGGGATTTCAGCACCACTAAAGTTTAGCTAAAAATTTTTCTCTTGTACTTATATTTAAAAATTGTTTCCGCTGTATAGATTTAAATGTAATTCAAATGTAATCTATTGTATAACTCTGATATTTGTTATAAAAGAGAAAAATTTGTTTATAAAATATATTATTGTTTCTGTGATTCTGTGGCTGTTTCTGTTTAAATGTTATAAACTAAATAACAATCCGTCATTTTGAACGTTTCTAGTTGGTTTAATTACCGACTAGAGGCGGTCAGGGCGGCGGGTCGTTACATTAATTACTTTAATTAACTTAGGATAATCCATCATCTTCATTGATTACTTAATCATTATTAAATATCGTTTGAAAAATCACTTAGAAATATAAACAAATAATTAATTTATTATATAATAATTCCAAACCAAACAACTAAATTTTCAAAACCTTTGATTTAAAATCTTATAATTGAATCTTACTGTCAAAACTTCTCCTTGAAGCCCTTGTTTCTTGCTTTTTTAAAAACAAGTAAAACAACCTACTAAACTACTACCAAACTCTTCAGTACAGGCCCGAACAAACAGTTACGAGAACAACTGATCACCCCCCTTCTCTTCCCTTCCTACTTCCTATTTTCTCACGAAAACCAGGGATCCTCTTGAAGAAAAACAACAACACACCCGAAGCCCAAACACACAACCTCGACCCTTGATATAACGATTACGTGTGAACATGCACAGTTCATCGGCATCGCTTCGATCTTCAAAACCAACCTCGGCAAGTCGACAATGGCATCGCCTACACTTTTGACCAATCAGATCGTCCATAATCCTTAAGATTCAAAATCAAACGAGTTGAACCCAAACTGGAAACAACCCACAGCTACAAAATTCCCTGCCAACGGTGAACTCGAACACTGGAGGCTTCGTCGATCCAACCACAGCCTTACCACGAGCCCTCACTTCGTTTCCCCGACGACCGGTCGCCTATAGCTCACCCTCGACTACGAATTCGTCACATCCACAACGTCGACTAAATGGGTTGTTAAACCCTAAAATTCATTCGACGGGCCACCACCGTGACTGAAAATTTTAACGACCAATTTTGCCAGCTCCGTCCACCTCCAGGGCAACTACAGCCACAAACTTGGAACCCCAAACCTCGCAGATCATCAGAGAATACTCAAAATCCTATTTTCAATTAACATGCAATTTCCCTTGATTTAAAAGTTTTGAAAATCATGATTCCTATGCCTAAATTCATCATTCACAATTTAGAATCAGATTATAAACTGAAAACAAGAATTCCAGAAATTGGAATTTGGACTTATAGTTGAATTAGACCTGTAGTTCTTCATTCTGCAATACATATTCCATAATCTTACTCGAAATTATTTTTAAAACTGAAATTATCATATTACAAACATTTTCTTTTTAAATGTCAAGGTTTGAATTTGGCTGTATATGTAGATATAAATCTTCTTGTTAATGTTCAAGTGTTCTAGAGACACGGTTGTATCTAGTAAACAACACTCAGCCATATACAGTATCAAACAATGAAATTTAATTAATATCAGATAAAACTAATCCCTGCAACCAAGCTTATATCTTTTCTTAATAGATTTAAACACATGCATCTCAAATTCATCCAAATTTGTTGACTCGTCGATTTCTTTTATTTATTTAAAATTAGAAACATTATTTTAAATCCAATTTATTTTGAGATATTATTCTTTGAATTTAAATTTCAAATTCAAATTTTAATTTTAAATTGACTCATATATATATATATATATATATATATATATATATATTTACATATTAAATAATAATTTTGCCAATTTTTAAATAATTATACTAGGAGGATTATCACATTCAAATTATAATTCAATGTTTAATAGATTAAATCCTGTTAATTTCTAATTAACAGATATCTGAAAAATCCGGGTTATCACACTTTGCAAAAGACTGGAGCAATGATATCCTAGCTATGAATATAGAATGCTATGTTAAAGCCATACAGGCCACCACTAGAGTTTTTACTCATTGAGAACAAAGCCCTTTTGATTTCTTCATTGAATATGATATAAGCCATATAAGTTGTTTCCTCTGACTTCATACTTGGAATAAAAAGTTCAGATATCAAACATAAGTTTGGGGAAAAATTGTTAAAATTACCTTAATGTTTGGAGAAGTAGTTCAACATAGCATTGCCTACATCTTCAGTAAATGTATGAAGCTGGTGCTTCTTATTATAGATAGTATAAATTTGTTCTTTAGCCCGTTTGACCTTGATTGAAGCATGAAAAAATGCGAAGTTTCTATCACCTTCCAAAGCCCAATTTAGTCTAAGTTGCTATCTTTTCATTCTTCCTTCAATATCAAGAGCTTCGTTCAGGGCAGTGAAAGGCCCTCCTCCTTACTTTGCTGCTTCGTCGTCCTTAGGGCTATCCATCATATAATTCGAGGCAGCCTTCAAAATTTCCTTAAGTTGACTAAACATTAAGTTTCCATTTCGAAATTTGCTTTGAGCCCAACACCTGAGGGATGTCTTGGTGGCTTTAATCGTAAAATATTTTATATTTATACTAATATAAACAATTTTTTCCAATAAATACAAATTTTTAATTAAATAATATTTATATGCACTGTGTATATATACGTATATATATAAGTTTACTATATATTATAAAAAATAAGTTATTTAGATATAAAATATTTTTTACTTAGATATATATATTAATATTTTTAATTTAAAAATTAAAAGTTAAAAGTTTTAAAATATTATCTATAATATATATATAATTCTTTTTTTGCTGCAAATGCCAATATATATACATATATATTAATAAGAAATGAATTTGTAGATTTGAAAATTTCAAACTTATTTAAATTTGAAATAATTGACCTTCTAAACTAATAAAAATTGTTATAGACCGAAAAAATTAACATATTTTTTAAAATGGTTTCCCTATGGAAATCAATATGCGCATGCATTTGCACACATACAAATAAACACACACACACATACATATATATAAGCATGTGTGTGTATGAACTATTATTTAATAAAACTAGTATAAATCACACGTACGTGCATTCGGTAGTTTTAGAAATTTACTATTTATTTAATAAAAGTTAAAGGATAGATGTGTGCTATAAGTGCAAGAGATTTGGTGGTCACAACACCTTTATTTCAAATAGTTTTGTTAGTGGGATCGAATGCAGATTGACAGTAAAATTCCATTGATAGGAGGTCAAGAAGGGCATGGGTGTGGAGGTAGCATACCGCTAGTGAAATTCCATTGATGAATGGTAAGGTATTTTCGAAATTTCAAAAAGACACGATAGAAATGGTATTCGTTAAATTATCTTTATTAATAGTAGAGATGAAATAGGAAATAACTTTTTTATTTAATATTACAAATGAAATATATATATACATATATAATACTGTAGATATTCAAATTGTTTAATAAATATAGGTATGTGCATATGCACGCACATATATAAATAATTAGGCAAAAATATTGTTTTAAACCCGAAAGGTATATTTTAGATATGTACATGTTTATGTTTAAATGGTTTTCGCACATTATTAATTATTTATAAATATTTGGTCCTTGTGACAAGAGAGAGAAAGAATAAAAATTTAAATAGAAACTTGTAGCTGATATCAGAGGGCTGTAAAATGATGCTAAATAAAAGGGTTATTGATCCTAGCCCATGTTATGAACATACACCCTTTTTTGTGTGTGCATAAATATGAATGTTTATTTGAGTTAGAAAATGAAACCTTTCACCATCATGTCTCGTCGAAACCTAAACACATCATTTTCTAATATTTCCTTTTGGAGCCTTATTTTCTTCTCCTTAGCTTCAGTTTGCAAGTTTAGACCCTAGCTTTACCAATAGGGAACGCATTAGAGAACTATCAGAAAAGTATATCCAAAAAGGAGTGGAGGGCCTGAAGGCTATATACTATTCATAACAAAGGATTTGCACCTTTTTCTCCCCTTTTTTCTCTAGTCCTTGAAGACCAAAACGAAGTCTCCTTGTTTAAATTTGTACGGTCGACTATATCATTGACCTATTATGATCAGTGGCCCATTTTAACTCCTCTTTGAGTCCTTGTTTCAATTATTTAAATCAAGCACCTTAACTGATTGGACCAACGTACAACTTTTATACCTTAATTTGATCGATTTTAAGCTTCAATTAATTTTAAAAAGGTCAAAAACTGTTAAGATAGTGTTTGTATTATTAATTTATAACATATATAAATTATTTATTCCATTGGTCAAATTGGGAGACAATAACAACGTGGTTGTGTTAACGCTCTAATGGAGGAACTCGGTTATCAATCAATATTTAAATAATTTAAATACTAAAGCCTATACATACTTTACTAAAGCACAATCGAACACACAAGTTCAACACTTGCAGACCATTTAGGTGAACTTCAATTTTTAAAATAAAATAAGTTCATCTAGTACTAGCATTTTATACATATTCTTTTCTTCATCATAGTATCACTTAGATATCTAGAGTTCGGTCTATGGTTAAAAATTCTATTAATGTTTTTATTTAATCCCATAAACCATTTTGAAGTCAAACCATTTTGAAATCCTTGTTTTAATCCAATAACATTTATTGATTAAACATAGTATAATGGCTAGAGATTTGACAATAAGTTAACTGCCAATAACGATAATACTTACCTTCTATAATGAAAAAGATGAATCCTCCCTTGAGAAGTGTTTCACCTCAAGTAGTACAACGTATACCTAATTTATACATAACAAGATCGTCATGCCAAGTGCTTACCATAATTAAAGTATACCCTAGCTACTTAGGGTCATAAGTACCCACAAATTTGAAGACTATTATACATCGTTACTCTAAGATATTTTATTTTTACTTAGTTATATTAACCTATAGAAGACTATCATCATGTCATTCTATGATTTTTTTTTCAAATAACCACAAGTATGTAATTCTTTGGTGTCCACAACGATAATAAGTAAATCACCATCCATCATATGGATAGCGTTACATACACTATTCCTAATAGAAGTATCGATATCCTTTTCTCGATACATCTTGACCAGGAATGTTTAGCGAATAAGTGTTTTATTTATGTGTGTATATATATATATATCAATTCAATACTTATGTTCATAACATGTTCGTAACTACAATCGAAAAAATAATTCTCCTAAGAATTTTCCACTTATATACGATTATTTTGTTTAACTCATTATTTATATCTTTATATAACAACATATATAAAAGAATAGTGAATCAAATATATACATCATTTCGAACAAGCTTCTTTTGTAGAAGTTAAGTTGCATAATAAATTACACATTTGTCCCTATGGAACATGCAAACCCTAGATATTGTAGTAATAAATTAAAACACAAATAAGGGTAAGAATGTAATTTTATATAAAACAATAAAAAATAAATTTTTATAAATGTTGGAATTAGGCCTTGCAACCATTCTTTTGCACTCGTAATGTCGTTTACAGTCATAAATCATATATAACTTCCTAAATTTGTTAAAATTGAGCGAAAAAAGTGGAAAACGTAGCTAGTGGAAATTTCGTTTTCACTAATTTCGAAAATTGGAATAGAAACCCTAATTCTAAACTATAAATAAAGGCTTAAGCCTCCCTCTTCTATTCAAAAACTCCAGCCCCCGCCTCCTAAACATCTCTTCTTTCTATTCATCTTCCTTAAAAATAATTTCCATGTTTCAAACAAAATAAAAAGTAAATAAAATAAAAATAAAAAGGAATTAGAGAAAGAAGAATTCAACAAACAGAGCTAGAGGAAAAGAGCAATGGATACAAATATAAAGAGAAGGCAAAAAGCTTAAAGGCGAGTGGATTTTGTCTACCAAATGATTATGATACGGATAAGTAGTTAAATTTGAAATTATATACCATTTAGTAATACAAATATGATTTCAATTCTTGAATCTACCTTTTATTCTGGATTTTCGAAATGAAATAAATTAGAAAACCCTAAGGAATATTAGATTTAGTTATTGATTTTATAAAACTACCTCTAATCTAATAGATTTAAATTGTAAAATATAATGGGTTGATTTTGATAAGTAGTAGATAACTTTTATGGATTCGATTTATATGATGATCTGAAATGATTTTGGATAGGTAGAAATAGATAATCAATTTGAATGCATGTAAAATATCTTGAATATATATAATTGATCGAAAATCCATTTATAATATAAATAGTAGAAACTATATCAGAAACACTATGAAGATGAACCTTGAAATCCATACTTGAATCGATGAAAAGACAAGCAAAATAAACAACAAAGATAAAATTGAAAAATCTGGAAAAACATGTCAGACATGTAAGTTGAACTAGGGATGATTAAGTATGAACCAAGAAGAAAACGTTATAAACAAGGAATGATTCAGACATTTGAACACCACAACCAGATGTATGAGATGGAGATTAGACGTATGAGCGAATGTTAATAGGGCTGAATGCATGGAGTTTGAAAACAAAAGGAAAATAGTACAAAACAGGCTCAATTTAAGCATCTGAGTACTAGAACTAGATGTCTAAGGTAGAATCAAATGTCTAAAAGCAAGAATCAGATGTCTGAATGTGGAAAAATTATTTTTTATAACACGGGTCAGACGTTTGAATTAAATGGTCGAACGTTTGAGCTGAAGCAACAGGCTAGACTGACCCTCGACCTGGTACAGGCCAAGTAGAATAGGTCAAGGTAACCTGTTCCCACTTCTTAGTTATTTGGGATGTGCATAGCTGAATGGAATCGGACATCAAGCTGGAAAAGTATTGCTTTTGTTTAAAGTCATAGGCTCTCGCTTCATGGAGTTGGAATGCGACAATTAAAGCAATGTGCGATTATATCACGATTAGAAGTTCATATAGTTCATTGCCCAAGCCACATATTTATGGATGTTGAAAGAGAGGACAAAGATGTTCGTCAGAGAAAGGCAGATCCACCCTTGATTGCTGCTTCTATAACGATATAGAACTTATAAAGGGAACTAACAAGGGGATGTACCAACACAAAATGGCAAGAACACATTTGGTGGTGATTCAATGAATGGGTCAAGAATTGAATATATAACCTACTTAGAACACTAATGCAAGACGGCAAGAGCTGCTGGACGGTGATTCGACAATGCGTCGGGCATTGGATGTATATTCATATAGAATTTAACCTAAGTAACTACTACTAAAGATGTTAGTTGAGATATATATACTTAGGTGTACTACCAACGAGGCCATATATTAGAGACGTCCTTAAGAATTTCCCTATTTTAGCGTGTCCACCTATGAGTGGAACATTCATAAACTATGATTGGACATCTAGAATAGTCTATTTAAAAGTGTCAAATTACTAAATCCTTATATATATAACACATTAAGAAACACCTTAGGTGTAGGATATAACTAATCTTTAATCAATTGTTTACATCATACCACTAATGATATAATTCATTTACAAAACTTTATCTGATCCCCTTAATATCTCCCTCTTATTAGCTATTATAGGAAGATGGTGCAATAATCGAGTTAATTTAGTCTAATGTGTAGAGAGTGTGACATATTGGTGGAGATTTATTTACTTTAGCCTCTTTCTATGTATCTCATTTTATCTATTAGATATACTATTACTATGTTGTTGTTTAGGACCTTTATCTATCATTTGGACCTATTTCTATTTATCAGACTTATGATGAACTTACATTGGGAGACTTATTATGTCATGTATTGTATTGACTATGATTATTCTACGATTGTGTTATTTGAATTATTCTCAGTACCTATATTTTATTTCCTTACACTGAGATCAGAAATAGTAGAATTGTGTAATGTTATAATTATATCTATATCGATGTAAATTACCAAACCAAATGATTCATACTTCTTAGCACAACAACGATTCAACAAAAAAAAATTGGGATTTGAATCAATGTGTCCAGAGGTGTGGTAGTTACAGTTGGTATTAGAGCATAGGTTCAAAATTCCTTAGGGATAAGGTGCATACTGAGAGAACATGCTTGTATGTTTTTAAATTCTTTAAAATTATTACATATATAAGTATAACACCAGCACACCTATTAAATTCCAGTAAGGCTTAATACTATCCGAGGAAAGTTCCTAATAATCCCTAATCACAAATAGTGAGAATGAGCAATCAAGCTAGAAATGGTATGGGTGAAGCAGTTGAGGTTTCTGATGTTATCTACATGCAAGATGTCAAGCCAAACTTAACCCCAATGAAGGACCCATGGTACAAGCATAAGGTGTAAGGCCAATCAACCTACCAGTTGCGGATTTTGCTAAGCTGTGTAAGGACATTTCGAGCATAGGAGGAAAGCCTTCTATGAGAACTAAATCTTTTATGGACTCGAAGGCAATGTTTCTTAAATGTGAAAGGATTTTTTTGGTTTGTTGGGTTTTGTAACATCCCCTATCTGGAGGCCCGAAGCTAAGCGCTACAGATGCTGCAGTCATTCATAGTATTAACCTTCGATGATCAAATACGGTAATGTTAACATTATACATAATATCAAAACACTTGAACATGAAATAAAATCATCACAGATTAAAATCCTTTTCCGATTACATTTCAAAACAACATTTCATATCCAAGTTACATAATCCCAAACATTTTCCAGGTTTAGGTCCAATATAATTATTACATAAATATGCCAATAGCAACACCTGAAGATGCCCCCATGGTTGACCGGGGTACTAGATAGTCATAACTGACTTAATACAACACAGCAGAATAAAAAAAAAACAATTCCTAAATAGCTATCCATCAGCCTCCTGCTTGTCTTCGAAAGCTTTATTCTTCAACCTACTAAACCTGTAAATCCTCAACCCTCGGCGTACTCAAATCAATTTTGATCTCCCGAGAGTTTAAGGGGAAAACATAAACTTCGAGCCAGACATAAAGCCTGGTGTGAATAATACTATAAATAGCGGTTATTTGATATTAAGTGAGACCACGCCCCTTAGCAGAACAGGTTTCTCCTCAGTAATATCCTTTTAAAACATATCTTCTATAAATCTTAATCCTATAACCAAAATTGGTTAAAACAATAAAGCAATATCATATATGCATACAAATCAGGTAACAATGAACTAACTGTCTGAACGCTATAGTTTTGTTTGGCAAACTACTAACCTTTGTCCGACTTGGGCATACCGGGCAAAATAAAAAAATAATCTATCAGATACACCACTTCTAAACGGTCTGTCCCTAACTTCTCCCAGGGTCAATTGATCCTAATGGTTTTGCGTGCTTACCAATAACCAATCTCTCCTTTGTAGATTCCTTTATGTGTGTAACATCATTTTAGTCTTACCTGTGACAAAGCCCTAAACACTGGAACTTTGGACTTATATTAGCTAGGGGCTAATAGCTAAAGTAAAGGGCGCAACCCCATACCAATCCCATCTGGTATTCTAATATCTGAGTCATTTTACTTAGGGTCATCTACCCATAAAATTTTCCTTGAAAACATTTTCTCTCTAATTGATTTAAACATTTAAATCATACTTTAAACAAGGAAAATATGCTCTATGATTTGCTCAAATCAGCTTGCCATGTTACATATCTTTACAAAAAACTTCGTTGATGAAAGAATCTAAATCATTGTTTAAACCTTTAAATAATATCTTTCGAAACCGTTGAAAGTACCACTTTCGAAACCCTTGAAATTACCCATTTCGAAACCAATTAATTACTTTTCTTTTATAACCTTAGGCCAAAAGGCCAAAACATAAATATCAAAACCATTCTTAATAAACCTTTCGAAAACATTCAAAACCTCTCTTTCAAAAGCCTTTTAAAACCTTAAACATCATCTTTTCAAAGCACTTAAAATATGCCTTTCGAAAGCCATTGAAAACCTTCTGTTTATGACCTTTCGAAAATATTAGGGAACCACCCCTTCGAAACTTTTTTCTTAAACCTTTCGAAACATTAAATTTGTCAAACCTTTCGAAAGCATTTGGGTTCAAGTAAAACATGTGGAATAACCTTTTGAAACCATTCAAACTTGTATTTATCGTAATCTTTGGGTTTATCTTTCAAAATCTCAAAAGGGTCTTAAAAGAAGAAATTCAAAAGTAACACTTTCGAAAGCTATTTCCTGAGTAAAAGAAGTGGGTGGTGTCAAAACCAACCCCTTCGAAAGCATTGGAGAAGTGGCTTGGGTTTTAAAATAAAGAAACCCTTTCGAAGGCATTGCTTCAAAAGGTAAGATGCCACGGCAATGGGTTTCGACCCCATGAAAATCTTCTTCATAAAATAAAAGGTACAACCTCTTTCAAAATCATTCCTTAAGACCATTTAAGCAAGTCAAAAGATAACTAAGTAGAAAGCATTTCCTTCGAAAGCAAAGCAGGCATATTTTCATTTAAAACAAAGCAAATCTTGGACCACTTTGGAACCCCATGTTTCAACTACATGACTTTTGCCTATGTTCAATTTGCTGCATACTAAGTCTCTGATACCATGCGCATTGGTTTCGATGGTGATGCAGGTGGAAGAACTTAGTCGTAAGCTAGGTGCCAAAAGTGGAAAAAATGTAAAAAGCATGTTTAAACTGATTTTTAACCTTTTAAAGCAATTCTTTTCAACTAATCTGCCTTGTTTATCAAAACATGATTGGTTTCTAAATTTTTTTTTCTAAAAGTAATGCCGAAATTTCAGAGATAACAAATTAAATTATTTAAAAAGTGCCCCTTCTCCTTTTATGAACATACAAAACATTTAGAGTCACATACCTTAAATAATTTTATATACGTATTAAAACAATTTGGAAAAATCTATAAAAGTTTACATAAATCATTTTCAATTTGTTTTCTAACATATATTAATTTCTAACCCAAAATATACATATATTAGCCGTAATTAATTTTAAACCCAAATAACCATTTTCCTCACTAGAAAATGAATATTAAATCCACGTTAATTTAGAAAATTATGAAAATTGAAACTCATCTCTAAAATATTATTTATGATTATATACTAAAATTGCTAGGCATTTGGATGCCATTTAGTAAAGTTTTCTCATTAAAACATATCATAAAATCTATGTGAAATAGCATAAATCATCAAAAAGCATATATATCCATTTTAACAATAAAAACATAGTAAAACCTTGCAAAACAGTTCAGATTTAATCTGAAACCAAAAATAATCAAAAATATGAGATGTAGTCATTATTCAAAGTAGTTTTGTGATAAAGGAGTTGAGATTTGAGAATAGTTTTAACTTGATTAATCTTCCTCTTGATCTTTGCTTTATCTTCTACTTGATTTTCCTTAACGGTGGCCGACCTCCCTTCTATGTAGTTTTTATTTTTGTAACGACCCGTAAATTTTCGATAATTAAAATAGCTAATTTAATAAGATTCGTGATTTAATGTTAGAAAAAAAATTGTAATTCGTATGGAATAATAATAATAACTGGAATGAATTGCAACTATAATTATTTATAGATTGAATGGAGTTCCAATCTAATTGAATTGACTCAAATGTTATAACTTGGTTATAAGGGAATATATGGAAAAACAAATGTAAATAAGTGAATAAGAATTGTGAATTATTTAGGTAGAAATACAATTTTAATAGACTGGTTTCGAAGATTTGAATAGTAATAAGTATTGAAAAATAAATGCTACTTAGTGAATGCCTTTGCAATCAATAGTTGGATAGGATAATAAATGTTGAATTCATTGGGTATAATAGAGTAATTGATTGATAAGTAAAATCTATTTAAAATCAAATAATTGAATATTGAACAGGTAAATTGTTTAAAGTAAATATTTGAAACTTAGTGAATAACTATAAAAGGGAAACAGTGTTCTAAGATGTGAATTGGGTTTAAAAGTTGAATCTTATAAGTTCAATTTCAAATATTTCAAAGGATAATGAATTATTGGATAATCAAAATTGTTTAAATTTAATATTTGGAATTTATTGAATAATTGAATGACGGGTTTAATATGATTAAAAATGATTTGTAAAATTTTATTTTATCATATTAAAGTTAGAATGATGTTGTAGAACTTTTAAAATCGAATTAAAAGTAAATTTGTGAAAATTGAATATTTTAATATTTAATTGACGAGTTAAAATAGTCATTTTCCAAACAGTCTCGGATTTCGAAGAAACCAGTTTCGTCGGATCCGTAATGTTATATTATTATAAGATTTCAAATTTCAAGTCAATCGGATTTAAAGTTTGTCCGGGGCAAGCCAAAACGCCTAGAAATTTAGTTAACCGATTTAATTTAAAATCGATCATTTATTTCCGTAACTCGCACAGATGATCGAATTGGCTTTCGAAACCTATTCCATTGTGTCCAGAACGCGGGGTAAACCCTAGGAACGCCAGTCACCATGCGAGATTTGGAGTTCGGAAATTTCGAGTGAATAGTGATTTTCGGTAGATTTTCTATAAAAGGACCCATCCACCTTCACATTTGCAAAACCCTAGCCCCTTCTTCTTCAGGCTGCCACTTTATTTTCAATGGCCAGAAACGCACGCCACTTCTTCCACTAATTTCTTCCAATCCATCAACATTCACCAAAAACATCCAACTACAAAGATGAAGATCACAACGAGAGCTTTCAATCGATACGGGGATGATGAAAAGTGGAGGGACGTGGAGGGGGGAAATTGGCCATGTTTTTGTTGCTGTCACCCACATTTTCGCAGCCTAGAGATGGCCGAGCTTGATGATATTTGGGCCGAAGATGGAGTGTTGCACGTGCTTTCGTTTGAGGCTAGCCGATCGACTTCTAGTTCATCGATGGTGGAGTATAATTCAATGGAAAAATGGAGGCTATGGGTTTATTTCTCACGGCTTTTGATACGTGATACTGGAAGAAGGAGATAGTGGAAAGTGCGGCCAATATTTTAGGGCAAAGAATTGAACGGCTGTGATGAATCTGAGGTTTAAAATTGAAATAGAAATTGTAGATTATATTTATATTAATTCGTTGAATCTTTAAAATAGTATAACTTTTTCGTACGAGGTCGAAAATGCACGAAATGAATTGCGTTGGCTTCGTTTTGTCGAGCACTACGCTATGGAGCCGTGTTGGAATCGTTTGGAGCTAGTGAAAATTTCGGGTAAAATTAAACGCTCATTTAATTTTATTCGAAATAAAACGCTGGAACTACATTGAAATCAAGGTGAGTGTTTTATAACGCTCACAACGTACTAAATATCTTTATGGTAGTTAAATTTAATATTATAAAGTGATATGAATTTTATTTGTCGTTGTTTGATAAAATTTAATTGTCATATAGATTGTCGTTTGAATTAGCTGTTAAAAATTTAATTGACAGTTAAATTAAAATTAAAATTGAATTGCGATTAAATTACCTGACATTGATAACTATGAAATTGTCATGAATTGTATTGTCTATTGGATGATGTATTTCGATGGATGCTATTGGTTGATATTTAAATGTTTGGATGTTTATTTGCTTATATATATCCTGTTACGCATACATATGAAACTGTGATTTGATTTAAGTGATATATATTCATCCCTGACATTTAATTGAAATAAATAATTACTTGGCCATAGGATAGAAAATTATATACGGACACCGGATTGCCTAAATTTATAAATTTTAAAATCGTCGATTTGAAATCTATTTAAATGTTTTGATTTAAAAGTTATAAATAGAAATCAATTTATAGAAATCGAATTTATCGGAAAAATTGAGTTTGGAATGTTGAAATAAATTTTGGTTAAAGGAAATTGTTAAATAATTTAAGTTGAGACTTTGAGATTTAAAAATCGGGATATGATTGAATTTCGAAAATTTATTTGTTTTAAAGATTGAACATTATTTCGAGCTTTGAGTATTACTAAGTAAAAGTGACATAAAAATGATATTTTGAAATTGAGCTTGGAATTGAATCATATTTTAAATTCGGATTTAAATTTGAATATTGAAGGATAATTTTGTTAGGTGTTATAAATTGATATTTTGAAAATCAAGCTCCAAATCGATATAAATTGAAATTGAATTAATTGAAGGTGAATGTAAAATTGAATTAATTTGAAGTCAAAGTTGACATTGATTTGAATTGAAATCGAAATTGAATTGGTGAATGGAAATTGAAATTGAATTGAATTGGGAAGTTATAATTGAAATGGACTGGTTTTGAAGCTGTTTTATTTTGTTTTCCAAATTACTCTGTTATATAAACCATTTTTGAATACTTGAACTGTTATAATCTATTTTAAATCTACTTAACCCAATTTAAATTATTTTAAACTAATTTATCTGTTTTAAATCCATTTTAAGATTTTAAGTATTTTAACTATTTTAATTATTTAAAACTACTTTTAAAACTACTTAAAACTATTTTCTAAAAATTCAAGCTGGTCAATAAGGTGAAATGTTTATGTTTAAATCTCGAAGGTAAATACGAATTAGGTTAAATGAAGTTGCAACCTAAATTGAAATTCGAAATGATTTGGAAATCGAAATGAGATATTGAGGCGAAAAATGTTTTTGAAACAGAACCTTACATTTTGAATAGATACGATGATATTTGAAATGGACTTGATTTTGAAGCGAATATGATATTCTGATATCAACTATGAATCGATTTGAAATGTAAAGGAGCCACTGGTGTAATAATACGTAGTTATTAAAGAGACCGGGATCGGATATGGACATACTCTCTGTCGATACCGAATACCACTTTAATAACTATTATACGCGGAGTGTTGATCCAGAAAGAAGTGGATGGTTTGGTGAACGCGTTGACTGAAGAAAGAGAACGATATTGGATGACCCCTGACATGACTAAAACAGGAGCCGCGCCAGGCCATTGAGGTTCGCCATCTCTAGCGACACACTTCTTCGACGCCATAGCTATTACATTTGTGATTCGATTTGGGTGCACCCCTTGATTTGGGAGTGTTTTTCATGATGTTGGGGTAGCTGCTGGCTATGCTCAAAATCAGTCCGGATCACGCAACGACTAGTATCCTAGTTGGTATCGCCTCATGTACCTTGTCATACCGATTATCCTATTCGCGACCACTACGTTTTGTTTTGTGTTATACCTATGGGGTACCCTCTGATAACCACTAGTTTGTGGTGGGGTTTACGGTGCTGTATAGACTATGGCATTATAAAATGTGTTAAGGGGAATTATGGCAACTCCTTAACGCTATTTTAATACTTCTACTTTACTGTAGACATATTATAATAGCGTATTGTACTACATAGTAGATAGTTTAACGGATCCATGAGAGATGGAAAATCTCGTAACATCTCTTGAGTTACAGCACGCACATTGACACTGGATATGAGATGTTATACCCCATAAACATCTCTGACGCCGTTACACTCATATTTATTTACGATTGGTTTAACATACATGAGGATATTTTAGTCCTGACTCGAGTGTTTTGTCTTTTCATTACGCTCGGGTCAGAACTGAGTTTTTCAGCTTATTGAAGGTCTATTCTGGAGGACGAAGACGAAGATTTGGTATACTATTACTCTTATTATCTTTGCATCATGTTGTCTGCTGCATTATTCTATTTGTTCTGTTGTATATGTATAACTCTGATAAAGGGTGTATAAATAATGATCAAAGTATTGTTAACAGCTTCATGAACTGTTTATTTGACTATTATATTTTATCGTTCCGCTGCAAGATTCTGTGTTGTTTCATTTCCTTTATTTCTCTTTCTTTTCTTTTCTTATTTACCCCAATAACCATCTTCCCTTTTGAATGGTTTGGAATCGGCACGTGTATTGGATCGTCGGTTTAAACTGTCCAAAAAGGCGGGTCGTAACAGTTGGTATCAGAGCTTTGGTTTAGCGATAACCTTAGCTTCGTGGGGTCTGACTCTTTATAAATATGGTAGTAATACCCTATGATGAGTCATTGAGTGTATATATATGAGAGAGCGTATTTGTTAGTGATATAAAATGTTTTATATTGTGTCGGTTGATTTATTGAGTGGCTTATGGATTCCGGTCAATACGAGTAATTAACGTCATTGATAGGGATCTCTAAACACTCGAACAGAACAATTCGACATAGTATTGTTTTGAAATTGGGTAAATGAAATAATTTTTCTCTAATTATATTTTATATATAAAGAAAATTTCAGAAATTATTGTGACTTATCTAGCTTACCTATTGTTAGGAATGATAATATTGGCAATTATCATTAATTGGATATTGTAATTTAATAAATAAGATGAATTACATTATGAACAGTGATAAAACAACTTGTGGAATATTTTAAGAAAGTAAAATCCTATAAGAATATTTTATAAAGGTGACTTATAAATTAAAACAGATTTAAATTGGAAAATATTGAATTTAAGACCCGGAGGTTTTGACAATGGTTCTCAAAGCTTTGAAGAAATATATAGTAATATTAGTTGGGAAATGTTTATGGAAATATTTTGAAAGGATTTTTTTAAAAAAAAAGAAGGAATGAATTCAGTACTCCTCTCTTCTGTCGCTAGAAAATAATTTCGGTGATGACTGCGCAGCATCATCGACGTTCATTTTCGAGTCTCAAAGTGGGGGAGACTTCTAAGAAGCTTTGCTTTTGTTCGAAATTATTTTGGGTAAATGGGTTTTGGTTTAAACTCTAAAGGTATGCTTTGATACATTAAAGATATAAGTGTATATGTTTATTTCAAACGATTTGAAAAGAACCGGGCATTTAAATTTTTAAGTTATGTTAATTAGTAATTTTCAAATTATTTGAATGAAATGTGAATAAGCAGAATTTTTAAAATAAGAGGATTAAGATATCTAAGCTTATGTTGTGGGAAAACTTTAGAGCTGTAGCGTACCTTTAAAGTTGAAAGGTAAAGAGGATTTAAATAGATTAAATTTGTGAACATTCTAATTTAGTAAAATGAAATTCTATAAATTTGTATAATACCAAATTCGTATTCTAATAACATATAATATGACTTACCAAATATTAAAAAAGTTAAAATGATGTTTTGGATATATAATGAGATATTGTACAACTAAACAGAACCTGAAAGTAATTGAAATATACAAGTAAGGAAAACTCAAAAGGAATTGAATTGTATAAAAATGGAAAATTTTGATTTTGATAAAAATATATATACTTAAATATAGCATGAAATGATGAATGGATAAATGGAATAAGTAAGTGAACTTAAGAAAAAGGCCATTGAGTCAAGCAATGTCTTTGTAAACTGGTTGTAGAATTAAGTATAAATTTGCAACAAAAAGAAAAATATGTGAAGATAAATTTGTAACTTTTGAGATAACTATAAACTAAGAAAAGTCATATATAAGAAGTTAGACTTTTATGGAATGACTATAAATTAAAGTGATGATTAATAAAATGTTCCGCAAATAAATTGGTTATTAACTGAAACTGAATATGAAGTAAATATAAACAAAAGAATTTGGTGTGGCTAAGAATCAATTGGAATTGAAAGAGATAAACCAAATTGAATGTAAAATTAATAATTTGGTTATGTTGGGTATGATTTGGTTGTTATATGATTGTTAGTTTATTGTATATAATTCATTAAGTGTTAATGAGATTGAAAGCTATAAATCATTGAAATCAGATTGGAAGTTAAATGAATTTAAATAGAATTTAATTTGATTCAAATTGAAAGTGAACTAATGTAAATATAAACTAGTGAATGTTAACTAATTGAATTGAGAATGAATGTTAGTAAAATCCAATGTTAGTGAGTCAACTGTGATTAAAATTGAAAACCAAGTCAATAAATATTAATGAGAAGTGAATTTATATTGATTGGTTATGGATTCGTTGGATGATAGTTGGATGATAATTGATTTGGTGGATGCATTTGTTGTTTGTTGCGTTTGCTATGTTGGCACATGTAGTTGTTATGTTGCTATATAATGTATATTGATATTGTTTTCATATATGCATGTTTCTAATGGTTTGTTGAGTGTTTAATAGGTGCAGATTACGCTTGCTTCGCATTTGGAGCTCGCTTTCGCGCTATATTAGCCGTATATGCTCGCTAATAATATATAAGGTACATATCTCGGATTACATACCGTACTTTTACACTTTTTCCATGTGGGATGCCTCATCACTTGATGAGATGTATATTTGTGATATATATACTGTCATTTTTTTCGGATCGAGCCGCGCAAAGGAGACTCTGCCGAAATTTTTCGTAAATCCGGGTGTTAGAATTTTTTTTCTTCAAGTTTTAAAATTTTATAACTTGTTTTGATAACTAACTCGTAAACATCATAGGCTAATCAGAGTAGCGTAGTGGAAGTGTAGTAACGATTTTATAAATGGAATTTCATTGTTTTATAAGTTAGTAACTTTGAATAAAATATATCTAATGTTGAATTCTATACTTAGTTCCTTTTCCCTTCTTTTTCCTTTTTGGGGACGAAAAGTTTTGAACGGGGGAGAGTGTAACGACCCGTAAATTTTCGATAATTAAAATAGCTAATTTAATAAGATTTCGTGATTTAATGTTAGAAAAAAATTTGTAATTCGTTTGGAATAATAATAACTGGAATGAATTGCAAATATAATTATCCAAGTAATTATTTATAGATTGAATGGAGTTCCAATCTAAATGAATTGACTCAAATGTTATAACTTGGTTATAAGGGAATATATGGAAAAACAAATGTAAATAAGTGAATAAGAATTGTGAATTATTTAGGTATAAATACAAATTTTAATAGATTGGTTTCGAAGATTTGAATAGTAATAAGTACTGAAAAATAAATGCTACTTAGTGAATGCCTTTGCAATCAATAGTTGGATAGGATAATAAATGTTGAATTCATTGGGTGTAATAGAGTAATTGATTGATAAGTAAAATCTATTTAAAATCAAATAATTGAATATTAAACAGGTAAATTGTTTAAAGTAAATATTCAAAACTTATTGAATAACTGTAGAAGGGAAATAGTGTTCGAAGATGTGAATTGGGTTTAAAATTTGAATCTTATAAGTTCAATATCAAATATTTCAAAGGATAATGAATTATTGGATAATCAAAATTGTTTAAATTTAATATTTGAAATTTATTAAATAATTGAATAACGGGTTTAATATGGTTAAAAATGATTTGTAAAATTTTATTTTATCATATTAAAGTTAGAATGATGTTGTAGAACTTTTAAAATCGAATTGAAAGTAAATTTGTGAAAATTGAATATTTCAATATTTAATTAACGAGTTAAAATAGTCATTTTTCAAACAGTCTCGGATTTCGACGAAACTAGTTTCATCGGATCCATAATGTTATATTATTATAAGATTTCAAATTTCAAGTCAATCGGATTTATAGTTTGTCCGGGGCAAGCCAAAACGCCTAGAAATTTAGTTAACCGATTTAATTTAAAATCGATCGTTTATTGCCGTAACTTGCACAGATGATCGAATTGGCTTTCGAAACCTATTCCATTGTGTCCGGAACGTGGGGTAAACCCAAGGAACGCCAGTCACCGCGCGAGATTTGGAGTTCGGAAATTTCGAGTGAATAGTGATTTTCGGTAGATTTTCTATAAAAGGACCCATCCACCTTCACATTTGCAAAACCCTAGCCCCTTCTTCTTCAGGCCGCCACTTTATTTTCAACGGCCAGAAACGCACGCCACTTCTTCCACTAATTTCTTCCAATCCATCAACATTCACCAAAAACATCCAACTACAAAGATGAAGATCACAACGAGAGCTTTCAATCCATACGGGGATGATGAAAAGTGGAGGGACGTGGAGGGGGGAAATTGGCCACGTTTTTGCTGCTGTCACCCACATTTTCGCAGCCTAGAGATGGCCGAGCTTGATGATATTTGGGCCGAAGATGGAGTGTTGCACGTGCTTTCGTTTGAGGCTAGCCGATCGACTTCTAGTTCATCGATGGTGGAGTATAATTCAATGGAAAAATGGAGGCTATGGGTTTATTTCTCACGGCTTTGGATACGTGATACTGGAAGAAGGAGATAGTGGAAAGTGTGGCCCAGATTTTAGGGCAAAGAATTGAACGGCTGTGATGAATCTGAGTTTTGAAATTGAAATAGAAATTGTAAATTATATTTATATTAATTCGTTCAATCTTTAAAATAGTATAACTTTTTCGTACGAGCTCGAAATTGCACGAAACGAATTGTGTTGTCTTCGTTTTGTCGAGCACTACGCTATGGAGCTGGATTGGAATCGTTTGGAGCTAGTGAAAATTTCGGGTAAAATTAAACGCTCGTTTAATTTTATTCGAAATAAAACGCTGGAACTACATTGAAATCATGGTTAGTATTTTATAACGCTCACAACGTACTAAATATCTTTATGGTAGTTAAATTTAATATTATGAAGTGATATGAATTTTATTTGTCGTTGTTTGATAAAATTTAATTGTCATATAGATTGTCATTTGAATTAACTGTTAAAAATTTAATTGACAGTTAAATTAAAATTAACATTAAAATTGAATTGCGATTAAATTACCTGACATTGATAACTATGAAATTGTCATGAATTGTATTATCTATTGGATGATGTATTTCGATGGATGCTATTGGTTGATATTTAAATGTTTGGATGTTTATGTGCTTATACATATATCCTGTTTTGCATACATATGAAACTGTGATTTGATTTAAGTGATATATATTCATCCCTGACATTTAATTGAAATAAATAATTACTTGGCCATAGGATAGAAAATTATATACGGACACCGGATTGGCTAAATTAACAAATTTTAAAATCGTCGATTTGAAATATTTAAATGTTTTGATTTAAAAGTTATAAATAGAAATCAATTTATAGAAATCGAATTTATCGGAAAAATTGAGTTTGGAATGTTGAAATAAATTTTGGTTAAAGGAAATTGTTAAATAATTTAAGTTGATACTTTGAGATTTAAAAATCGGGATATGATTGAATTTCGAAAAATTATTTGTTTTAAAGATTGAAAATTATTTCGAGCTTTGAGTATTACTAAGTAAAAGTGACATAAAAATGATATTTTGAAATTGAGCTTGGAATTGAATCATATTTGAAATTTGGATTTAAATTTGAATATTGAAGGATAATTTTGTTAAATGTTATAAATTGATATTTTGAAAATCAAGCTCCAAATCGATATAAATTGAAATTGAATTAATTGAAAGTGAATGTAAAATTGAAATAATTTGAAGTCAAAGTTGACATTTATTTGAATTGAAATTGAAATTGAATCGGTAGAATGGAAATTGAAATTGATTTAATTGGGAAGTTATAATTGAAATGGACTGGTTTTGAAGCTGTTTTATTTTGTTTTCCAAATTACTCTGTTATATAAACCATTTTTGAATACTTGAACTATTTTAATCTATTTTAAATCTACTTAACCCAATTTAAATTATTTTAAACTAATTTATCTATTTTAAATCCATTTTAAGGTTTTAAGTATTTTAACTATTTTAATTATTTAAAACTACTTTTAAAACTACTTAAAACTATTTTCTAAAAATTCAAGCTGGTCAAGGTGAAATGTTTATGTTTAAATCTCGAAGGTAAATACGAATTGGGTTAAATGAAGTTGCAACCTAAATTGAAATTCGAAATGATTTGGAAATCGAAATGAGATCTTGAGGCGAAAAATGTTTTCGAAACGGAACCTTACATTTTGAATAGATACGATGATATTTGAAATGGACTTGATTTTGAAGCGAATATGATATTTTGATATCAACTATGAATCGATTTGAAATGTAAAGGAGCCACCGGTGTAATAATACGTAGTTATTAAAGAGACCGGGATCGGATATGGACATACTCTCTGTCGATACCGAATACCACTTTAATAACTATTATACGCGGAGTGTTGATCCAGAATGAAGTGGATGGTTTGGTGAACGCGTTGACTGAAGAAAGAGAATGATATTGGATGACCCCTGACATGACTTAAACAGGAGTCGCGCCAGGCCATTGAGGTTCGCCATCTCTAGCGGACACACTTCTTCGACGCCATATCTATTACATTTGTGATTCAATTTGGGTGCACCCCTTGATTTGGGAGTGTTTTTCACGGTGTTGGGGTAGCTGCTGGCTATGCTCAACATCAGTCTGGATCACGCAACTACTAGTATCCTAGTTGGTATCGCCTCATGTACCTTGTCATACCGATTATCCTATTCGCGACCACTACGTTTTGTTTTGTGTTATACCTATGGGGTACCCTCTGATAACCACTAGTTTACGGTGGGGTTTACGGTGCTGTATAGACTATGGCATTATAAAATGTGTTAAGGGGAATTATGGCAACGCCTTAACACTATTTTAATACTTTTACTTTACTGTAGACATATTATAATAGCGTATTGTACTACATAGTAGATAGTTTAACGGATCCTTGAGAGATGGAAAATCGCGTAACATCTCTTGAGTTACCGCACGCACGTTGGCACTGGATATGAGATGTCAAACCCCGTAAACATCTCTGACGCCGTTACACTCATATTTATTTACGATTGATTTAACATACATGAGGATATTTCAGTCCTCACTCGAATGTTTTGTCTTTTCATTACGCTCGGGTCAGACCTGAGTTTTCAGCTTATTGAAGGTCTATTCTGGAGGACGAAGACGAAGATTTGGTATACTATTACTCTTATTATCTTTGCATCATGTTGTCTGCTGCATTATTCTATTTGTTCTGTTGTATACGTATAACTCTAATAAAGGTTGTATAAATAATGATCTAAGTATTGTAAACAGCTTCATAAACTATTTATTTGACTATTATATTTTATCGTTCCGCTGCGAGATTCTGTGTTGTTTCATTTCCTTTATTTATCTTTCTTTTCTTTTCTTTTCTTATTTACCCCAATAACCATCTGCTCTTTTGAATGGTTTGGAATCGGCACGTATATTGGACCGTCGGTTTAAACTGTCCAAAAAGGCGGGTCGTAACAGTTTTGAACGTGTAAATGAATGTGGTTTAAGGGTTGAGGGTGTAAGAATATACTTTATTTCTACTTTACCCCTTGTCGAGCTTCATGATGTATTTCATTTTAATTCATCTTGGTTCATTTGTTAACTAGGCATGGCTGCCTCTGTTAACCCAAATCTCAATTTCCTAATCATTGAATTATTATATTTAATTTAACTAATTAAATATCCTGAATAATGTTACAAAATTTAGGGTCGTTACAGGTTTGGATGATGCCACTAGAAGACTGTTGGCATCTTGGCACCTACAAGGGAAAGCTCTAAATTTATGGGATGTTCTAGGGGTTGAGACCAATAAAGAAGAGCTTGGCATGATTTTAGAATACGTTTTTGAGAATAAGTTTCTTCTATAGGAGGCAAGGATGCAGTTAGAGAAATTCATACATTTGCAGCAATGAGATATGATAGTGAAAGAATATATGAACGGATTCAATGAACTGGCTAGGTTTGGATTCAACTTGATAAATACCCTACATTATATGGCTTTGAAGTTTTTGGAAAGGGATTGAAGAAACCTTTTTAGAATATGGACCCTATCCACATTGTCGATGGGAGCTACTTACGAGAGGTTGGTGGAGCATGTTATCCCAACTTTTGGCAAAGTTGAGATACCAAAAATTTACTAAAAATCAACGATTATTATTCTTGAATATCAGCTATGCATTGTAGGATAACCATGGATATCGATGAATTTTGTCCGAGTTCAGATCAGGCCACAATTGATAAGACGTGACAAGCAAAGCTGTAGAAGCCAGCGTTTCAAGTTTCAAGTCAATCCAAGTTCGTATGCTCAAGATATGATGGTTTCAATTTGAGAAAGATAGCCCCTTGTTCGGTTCGAACCCATAGGGTACCCATGGTTTGAATCGATGGTCAGAGGTTATGTTCGAACCCATTGCTTCGAAACCATCTACTCCGAACCCATCCGGTATCCTTGCTTCGAACCCATGAAGTTCGAAGCCATCATCCTAGCAGTAGTTCGAACCCACAAGACATAGCCGTGCCTCGAATCCATCAGCCACCATGTACTTCGAAGATTGCGTTCGAACCCATCACGGAGCTTCAGTTCGTATCCATCACAATGTATCGATGCGAACTGAAAATCGATGCGAAAGAAGCCCCCTCTCCTCGATTCGAACAAGGAAGATGCAGGCCGACGCGAGACATAAGTAGTTGATTGATTCAAACTATGCAATGGCCATAGATACGAACGAGGCGAAGAACATGGGTGCGAAGCGTTCAACCCGGAGAGAAGACCGGATCGACTCGAAGGACGTGCGCCACGTCACCACTGAACCACGTGCGTCCATGGGTTCGAACTCATGGGTTCGAAACGATCGATTCGAACAACACAGCCAACCGAAAAACTCCAATTCGAATCGATTGTATCTCCTAAACCACTTATCCAAATGCAATGAAATTTTCACAGTAGCTTCCATACAAGATAAAGATTGTTCCTGCCAAGTTTCAGCTCGATTGGACCATTTATTGATGGGTTCGAAATCACTTCGAATCGATGTCAGATCGAGACGAAACTTGGTGGGGTCGGTCGCGTGGGCCCAATCACATGCCAGAAGAAGTCTTCCGAAGTTTGAGCGAGATCTGGGCCTCCAACGCCTATAAATAGAGCCCCAGAGACAACAGAAAGGGGGACCTTTCCGGATCTTCCGCCATTGAACGTCCAGACTCTGCCAGATTCGATTCTACTCGTAACCATCATTGTTGTAAACGAGTTACTTCACTATAGTCGCTGTAATTGATTGTAATCGGCAAGGATAATCAATAAAAAGGAAAACCTTTGAAGTGAACGTAGGCCGGAGATAGCCGAACCACTATAAATCGTGTGTTCCTGTTCATAATCTCTGTATTGCTGTGTGTTGCTTGCTTAGATCTGTGATTTGTGTTTGAATATTGCTGATTTGTATTCCAACACTGGTGCTTTCACAATACTTGGGGTTTGTGACCAATTTTGACGCAAACACTTTGGTGCTTTCACTGAGAAGGAACTAGCACCCGCTACATCAGATTCAGAATTCAGATTTAAGAGTTTGAAGACTTCCAGTTCAGAGACAATGACTCGACAAACAAGACAAAGGGTTGATAGGAGCCAACAAGGAGGAAGCCAAGAAGCATCCTCAGGATCAGGAGAAGGACAAGCTTCCGTCTACATCACCAGAGGCGAGATGGAAGCTATGGCTAATTCATTACGCGAAAGCATGATGAAGGCTCAACAGGAGATGCTGCAGAATTTCCTCGAACAAATGAGGGCGGCGAACGTGCAAAACCCTAGACCAACTACAACGACTGCAAGTGCGGGACAAGGAATCAGGATTGCAGAAGCTAATGAAGGTCAGGTTCAAGACCAGAATGCAGGAGTTGAAGGAGACCAACAAGGGCTTAGGGGCAGACCCTCAGGGTCCGATACTGGAAGGCCAATAGACGGAGCTCAACAAGCCAGAGCCAATGCGTATGCTAACGAGCCACCAGAAGAATACGTACCAGAATTCCCTTCAAGGCTCGGGGGACAGGATAGGAACTTGACAAGGGGCCAACCCCTAGACGGAGACGAGAGAATGATTGGCCTGATGCGACGAATCATCAGAGGAGGACTGCCTAGTGGAGGGCTAGAAGAAGTTAGTCGGAGTCCGTTCACTCCAAACATCCGAAACGCAAGGAACCCTCCAAAGTTTAAGCTGCCAACGCTAGATCCTTATGATGGGAGGTCAGACCCGACCGTGCATATTACCAGATATATTAGACACATGGAAGTGCTAGGGGCATCCGAGGAAGTGATGGCACGATGCTTCCCTCTATATTTGTCAGATTTGGCAGCGCTTTGGTTCAGGCAACTAGAGACTGGATCAATTAGGACATGGAGCGAGCTTGTAGACGGCTTCATGAGATAGTTTAGGGTCCATGTGACGCGACCCAAGAGCATGATGACTTTATCTTCGATCAAGCAAAGGGCCAGAGAGTCCATAAAAGATTATCTAGTAAGATTCAATGTAACAGTGACTTCTGTAGATCGCCCGGATCCATCGATGATTTTAATGGCGGCGGTAGCGGGAGTCGCGGAAGGTACTAAATTTAAGGATTCTCTGACTAAAGATCCACCACAAGATCTTGGAGAGTTCTTTCATAAAGCTGAAAAGTTCATCCGATTAGAAGAATCACGAGCCGAGAGGCTGGAAACAAATGTTGCGCAGAGCGAAGGAATCTCCAGAGCGGACAAGGGAAAGAGGAAACAGGATGACAGATATGATGCTCCTGATAAACGGAAGAAATTCCGAGAACCAAGATTCAGGCAGTACACCGATCTGACTGCAGGCCTAGAAAGAATCTACACTGAAACTCGAGGGCAACTCCCCTATCGAAAGCCGCCTATAAGGGATCCCACTGAGCGGGAGCGCAGGACTGGAAAATATTGCCTATTCCATGAGCTGGATGGGCACACCACGGATGGGTGCCGCCACCTAAAGGATGAGGTGGATGAACATGCCAGGAGTGGTAGATTGCCACAATTTGTCAGAGAACGAACAACGGCAGCAATAGCTGAACAACTACCGCCTCCAAATAACAGGAACGATCCTGGATCGGGATCACGACTCGTCATCCACTGATTGAAGATGGCAAGGGCCAAGTCCAGGATTGGGACTTTGATCGAATAATTTTATTTATATTTGTTTTCAGAATAAACGGTTACTCCACTTACACATGTACGGAACCGGAGAGATCCCTAGGCATGCTCTGAGATGGAGATAAACCGATATGCCCGGAGAGGCAATGCTTAGCTTTTTCTGATGTTTGAGATTGAACATCTAGAACTCGAATTTTAATAAATAAATTAGAATCTCTTACGACAAATCTTTTGACCGGAGAGTCAAAGAATGAACATTAAGTACCAATATAAACATGATCGCTTTATGACCCTACCCGGAGAGACGGGGTCCGGAGTGCAAGAAGTGAGTTGCTTCGCCAGAGAGCGACAGGATCAACTCACTTAAGAGCTGTTTCCCCTTCACCGGAGAGTGACAGGATGGGATCCAGCAAGAGCCCGGAGAGGCTATGATCGGTCTCGAACGACCAAGACATCGCTTAATGTTCAGATACACTAAACCAGAGTGCAAGAAGTGAGTTGCTTCGTCGGAGAGCGACAGAATCAACTCACTTAAGCGATGTTTCCCCTTCACCGGAGAGTGACAGGATGGGATCCAGTAAGAGCCCGGAGAGGCTATGATCGGTCTAGAACGACCATGACATCGCTATACGTCCTAACCGGGACCAGAGTGCAAGGGATAAAAGGCAACGCCAGAGTGCAATAGGATCTTTCTATTCAATCACTAAGTCTAGAATGGACTTAGTAAGGGTTCATAGTAGCCATTAATAGTCTGGAGAGACTACGGAACTTCATTCTCAACTTCTACGAAAAGAATGAATGCCGATTCGGCTCCGAACAGCCACGGACTTGATTGATAATACTGTAGCTATCAACGAAACATGAATTTACTACACCGATTTATGACCGTTCAAAACATACCTTTTACAAAAAGGCATGTTTTGGGGGGCAAAGTGTTATCCCAACTTTTGGCAAAGTTGAGATACCAAAAATTTACTAAAAATCAATGATTATTATTCTTGAATATCAGCTATACATTGCAGGATAACCATGGATATCGATGAATTTTGTCCGAGTTCAGATCAGGCCACAATTGATAAGACGTGACAAGCAAAGCTGTAGAAGCCAGCGTTTCAAGTTTCAAGTCAATCCAAGTTCGTATGCTCAAGATATGATGGTTTCAATTTGAGAAAGATAGCCCCTTGTTCGGTTCGAACCCATACGGTACCCATGGTTCGAATCGATGGTCAGAGGTTATGTTCGAACCCATTGCTTCGAAACCATCTACTCCGAACCCATCCGGTATCCTTGCTTCGAACCCATTAAGTTCGAAGCCATCATCCTAGCAGTATTTCGAACCCACAAGACATAGCCGTGCCTCGAATCCATCAGCCACCATGTACTTCGAAGATTGCGTTCGAACCCATCACGGAGCTTCAGTTCGTATCCATCACAATGTATCGATGCGAACTGAAAATCTATGCGAAAGAAGCCCCCTCTCCTCGATTTGAACTAGGTAGATGCAGGCTGACGCGAGACATAAGTAGTTGATTGATTCAAACTATGCAACGGCCATAGATACGAACGAGGCGAAGAACATGGGTGCGAAGCGTTCAACTCGGAGAGAAGACCGGATCGACTCGAAGGACGTGCGCCATGTCACCACTGAACCACGTGCGTCCATGGGTTCGAACTCATGGGTTCGAAACGATCGATTCGAACAACACAGCAAACCGAAAAACTCCAATTCGAATCGATTGTATCTCCTAAACCACTTATCCAAATGCAATGAAATTTTCACAGTAGCTTCCATACAAGATAAAGATTGTTCCGTCCAAGTTTCAGCTCGATTGGACCATTTCTTGATGGGTTCGAAATCACTTCGAATCGATGTCAGATCGAGACGAAACTTGGTGGGGTCGGTCGCGTGGGCCCAATCACATGCCAGAAGAAGTCTCCCGAAGTTTGAGCGAGATCTGAGCCTCCAACGCCTATAAATAGAGCCCCAGAGACAACAGAAAGGGGGAAATTTCCAGATCTTCCACCATTGAACGTCCAGACTCTGCCAGATTCGATTCTACTCGTAACCATCATTGTTGTAAACGAGTTACTTCACTATAGTCGCTGTAATTGATTGTAATCGGCAAGGATAATCAATAAAAAGGAAATCCTTTGAAGTGGACGTAAGCCGGAGATAGCCGAACCACTATAAATCATGTGTTCTTGTTCATAATCTCTGTATTGCTGCGTGTTGCTTGCTTAGATCTGTGATTTGTGTTTGAATATTGCTGATTTGTATTCCAACACTGGTGCTTTCACAATACTTGCGGTTTGTGACCAATTTTGGCGCAAACAGAGCTAGCTTTGAAAAATACTATTTCCAGTGATGAAGCAAAGGACAAGCCCAAGAAGGTGGGAGGAATGCTATTTCAACAAGGTCAATGCAATGGTAGAATAGGAACTCACGACAAGTTAAAGAATGAAGAGTTCGGATGTAGGATTTGTGGTTCTAAGGGGCATTTTGCTAGAAACTATAAGACAAATCTGGCAAAGATAAAGTGTTATAACAGCAATCAGCTTGATCATGTAAAGAAGGGGTGTCCGATCTTGTCCAAGACTTCTACCTAAGTTATTCTATTCTTTGCTCTGGATGTTGTTCCTGGCTTGAGTACAGCTCTAATTGTGGATAAGGGAAAGAAGGTCGTTCTTAAAGGTGTGTTAACTCTATTTGCACTCTACTTGACACCAAGGCATCACACTTATTTTGTTTCAAGTAGACTAGTGGATGTCATACATTTAGAGACTAGTATAATAGCGGACCTTGTTGTAGTATCAAACCCAAAGGAACGATTCATTTGTCCATGAATTGTAGGGATTTTGTGATGTCCCGGAAATTTAGGCAATAATTCTTTAATAATTTCTTTAATAATTATTTTAAAAAGGTGAAATATTGATTTAATAAATTAATTCAAACTGGAATTCTCTTTTGAAAATTAATAATTATTTAGTTTGTTAAATGATATTCTTTTCAAAGTTAAAAATATTTACGTAATAATTTATCTTTCTAAACTGATTTAAAAATATTTTATTTATAATGTATAAATGTTTATACATTGTAAATAGAGGATTTGGTTTTAATTTTAATTTATATTAAATAAAGAATATTTTATAATTATTATATATAAATGTATAATTTGTAAATTGATTAAATTAATTTGAATTAGTATTGTAAACTTTTCAGAGGGTTTGTTTTAAAAAAAAATCTTTCTTATATTTTTATAGAAATATAAGTGAGCATTTATTTTGTTTATAAGAATAAATATAGTTTAAATTTTGTTTTAAAATAAAATTTTATTTTGTCTTATTTTAAAGGAAATTGTTTTTATTTGAAATAAGATTTAATTCATTTTTGTTAAAGTATAACATTTGGTTTGAAAACTCTTAAATAAAATTTAATTCAACGCTTCTTTTCTTTTGAAATTTAGTTTCATAAAGAATATTATTTTAAAAATAATCAAACAAACATTAAAATAAATGTTATAAAAAGTTTATATGTTATTATTTAAAGACTAATGTTAATAAACATTTGAAACATGCTAAAAATTAACTAGAAATGGTTTTAGATAATATAAATACGTTTACAAATTTAGAAATTGTTTTTAATAATTGAATTGCATATGTGTTAAAATCTTAAAATATAAATGAACATTTGTAAAACATTTAACATGATAACATAACAAGTGGCATGTTGTTTATTTTTGAAATTTAATTTTATTTACAATAAAACATAACAAAAGCATTTGGATTAAAACACATTCTCTTCAAAAATGAAAACCTGATAACCAGATTTCAGAAAATTTGAAAATCCAAAATCCAATTTCTAACTCATGATTCAAGAATCAAAATATAAATCAGTTTCTTCAAATCTGCAAATAACAAACTACAAATCAAATCTGCAAATTCAATTCTGCAAAAATCAAATCTGTTCAATCTTCAAAACTGTACTCTGCTAAAGTACAATTCAACTCCAAATCTAAGCAAACAACAATAAGGTCAGCTGCAGTTTTAAAGATCAATCAACAGCAAACTCACCTGAATTCAACTTCAACAGCAAGTGTAGGACCAGATTCAACTTGCAAAACCCAGATTCAACATGCAGATTCAATTTAGCAGTCCCACGAAAAATGTGATTTGCAAGTGAATTTTTCATCTGCTTCTTCATTTAAAAGGTGAGTAAATTTCTATTTTAAAAACAGCTCTTCTTTTAAAAGAAAAATCAAAGCTAAACAAGTTTTACAGAAAAACTCAAGTTCTAATTTAAACTTGTTTAAAGAAAAAAAATCAAAACTGCTGTAGAAAAAAAGAAGAAAATGGCTCTGTCTTCTTTTTTTTAGTGAGTAACCTCACAATTGAAAGTTGTTTTAAATTATCTGTTGCATGTGGATTATAGGAATGAGTTTGCTTTGTATGATTTTATTGTGATAAATATTCACTGTATATATATATAAACATATACATACATATATATATATATATATATATATATATATATATATATATGTGTGTGTGTGTGAGTTTACAGGTACCTGATCACATGTTCTGTTCATAAAACTAAAATTTTAAATAGAAAAAAAATACCAATACCTCTTGAATTGATTCTCAGTAGGATCTGTTATGCAAATGAAGTTTTTAGTTTAGTATAGATTTATGTTTACAAATTATAATCAAGAGGAAAAAAAAAGAAATTGTTGCCTCTGAAACACTGACAACAGACAATATTTTCAAGAAGCAAGTATGTCAAACTTATTAATTATTAAAACAAGTTTATAAATTAATGCAAGTATGAATTATGAATCTTAAAACAAAAATCATATTTTTTTAGTTAACTAAGGAATGAGCATTACTGGGTGGAACATCATTGGGAGTTGTGGGATTATATGGTGATCTAGTGATTCCGGGTTGTAGTGGAGTTTTCTAGAGGAGGAGTAATGTTGGGTGAATGAAGGAAAATTATCAGGTGGATGATCTAGAATTGCTGGTGACCGTGGTTAGCAATTTCAGGTTTTAACCCTAGTTTTTGGGTAGTTGAAGTTCTGGTTTCTTCTCTTGTTCTCTGTTGCATCGAATGATCAAATACTTTGGGATTGGGAAGAAGGGTTATAGATGGAGCTATAGCCGGAGTTGTAAGTGGTCTGGTGATCGGTGATTTGATTGCAAGACGTTGACAGGTTTAGGGTGGTGTAGCTGTTTTTTTTCCAGGTTGCTGTTGATTTTCTTATTTTTTATTTCAACTGATATGGGAGGGTTTGGATGATTGTGTGGTATAGGGAGATGGTCAATGATTTGTAGCAGTGGTATGGAGTGGCTGGAGTTCGCCGAGGCGACGGTGCATGTGCACCATTCATGTTTGTTGTCTGGTGAACTTCTGTAATATGCAGGGTTTTTACTCGGGTATTCCTCGGGTATTTTTGATGTTGTCTCGAAGCAAGGGGTTGGGAAACTCGAAGCAAATTAATGTTTTCTCGGGTATATTGAAATACAGGTTTATAAACCTGAAGCTTTGCAGTTTCTAAAATTTTGAATGAATTCATTTTCTTTAAGTTAGAATCTAATACAAATGGAAGTTGAATCTACATTCAAATGAAGTTTGAAATTCAAAGTTTTTAAAAATGAAATCTTAAATTTAAACAAGATTTAAACTCAGTTTTGAAATCAAGTTTAAAAACAGTTTATGGGTTTAAACCTGAGAGTTATTTTGCAGTTTTTTAAATGTTGAATGGAATTCAATTTAGTGCAGGAGTTGATTCAAGTGTAACTTGAATCTGAATTGAAATGTAATTTTGTATTCAATGTTTTTAAAAATGTAAATCTTAAATTTAAACAAGATTTAAATATGGGTTTAAATCAAGATTTAAACAGTTTTCAGGTTTATCTTTTAAACCCAGATTTTTTTGATTCAAACTAGTTTTTGTAAGTTTTAATTTTGAAAAGATTTAAAGGTTTAAGCAAGATTTAAATTGTTTTGAAATCAAGTTAAAACTATTTTCCAGTTTCTTTGGAAAGCAGATTTGATTTCAAAACAGTTTGTAAACATAAAAAAATGAATAAACATATTCAAATGTTTAAAAATAGATTTGGAAATGAAATTTGATTTCAAATAGGATTTAAAACTTGAAAGAATTTATTTCTTTTAATATTTGAATTAAGCTAGGAAGTGTTAATTTAAATTTGAAAACTGAAAATAATCAATTTATTTTTCAAAGCTTAATTTATATTAATCAAGTAATTTTGTTTTAAATCTTTCTTTATATTTAAGTAATGAATGTTCTTTAAATATTCATTTTATTTTAAGAATTTTACTTATTTAAAATTTGGATCAATGTTTAAATAGTTAAACAATTTAAATATCAAATTTTTAAATAGAATTTGAATTTAAATTTAGAAATGCATTGTTTTAATATATTTTGAATGTAAAGGAGTCATTTGATTAGTAACTTAATTATTTTGAAAAATATTTAAGATAATTAAGGATTTACTTAATTAATTGTTTTTTTAAATAATGGTTTAGATTAATATTAATTAGAAATGATTTATTAATCTAATTTAAATTTCCTTAAGTATGTAATTATTGAAATATTGTTAATTAATAATTGGTGATAGTTATCTAAGGATAACTTAGTAATTAATTAATGTAATTAATTTTGATAATTAACTAAATTGATTAATTGAATCTAATTAATTGAAATTTGTTAAGTATAATTAATTGTTAAGTAATTAAGAAATTAATTCCTTATTGTAATTAATTTGGATATGTGATTTATTTAAGTTAATTAATTTAGTTTAATTAATTTAAATAAGTCATTTGATGATGTTATGAGAGTAATTACTAAATGTAATTAATGGAGCAGGATTACTTAGAGAAGCAATAATGATAATTACTGGAATATAATTAGTAATTTGGATAATTAATTTTGTAATTAACCAAGGAATTAATTAATAAAGATGATTAATTATTGGATAATTAATTTATAAATGAGTAATTAAAAATAGTTAATTAATTAATTAAGTATTAATCAAGGTGATTAATAATTAGATTAATTACTAAATGTAATTAATTTTAATTAGGTAATTGATTTAAATATTAAAGATCATTAATTAATATTAATGGTGTAATTAAGGATTGTTTAATTAAGTAATAATTAATTAAGAGATTAATTAGTTGTAATTAATTAAGGGTAAATATAATTAATAAATGAGTAATTAAATGTTAATTTCTTATGATTAAGGTTAATTAATTTAATTAAAGATTAATTACTTATTGTAATTAGTAAATGATTAATCAAAGTGTTTAATCAAGTTGAATGCATAGGAAGTGAATTAATTAACTGGGTTAATTAATTAATGGATGTTAAGCAGGATTTAAATGAGTAATTAATTTAATTTATTTTAAATTAATTAGAGATGGTTGTAATTAATTTAATTCATTTTAAATTAATTATAATTGTTGGTTAGTAAATCATTGCTTATGGATATTATTGATTGAATGGTTGTGATCTCAGTAATGAGATTAGTTGTATCTGTACGATATGGAAGATTGGTTTAAGTATGATGGTTTGTGATGGATTATTTGGTTGAATGGTTATCTGTTTGTGATAATAATATAGATTATCTGTTATGATATGAATGTGATTATCTATTGTGAGATATAGTTTATCTATCTGTGTGAATTAGATAATAATGGAATAAGATAATTGTTTAAAACCCTTAAGTATAACTTGGACATTAAGATGGCGTTTGGTTTCGATGAGACCGAGATCGGGTTTTCATATTTGGAATTCCGAAAACCACATCGATTCCAAATAAACATTAGGTTGTTAATCCAAGTGGAGCAAGTGAAGACTCGAGGTGTAAGGGTTATACGTCAGTATAACTCTGTGGGTGATTCCGTAATGAGTTTGATGGAATAGTACTTATAGATTCGAGATGGTGATTTAGAGTGCAAGGGTTATCGTCGTTAACTCTGTGGGTGATTCCGTAATGAGTGTAACGAGATAATGCCTTCGGTTTCGTTCGAACCCGAAACGAACTTGTATGGATTGAATGCTTTCATAACATCGTCAGGTGGACGATGAGCATTCTAAGAGATGTATCCTCTAAAGGTAATCGTAGCCTCAAGCCTCATCAACCGGGAATGGCTAAAACAGGGAGGTGCAGCAAGGCTTCGTGGGTAGCACCCACTGGAGAGCAAGATTGATCCCTGTCTAGAGGTCCCCTTTTATTCGGCTTAGTGGGCAGTTGTTAGTGTACACCAATTGCGGGGTTGTCTTGTTCGGAACTGTTCAGTAAGGAATGGTTCCGTCTTTGTGTTGCAAGGGAGTGGGAGTACTCCTCGGTACGTTGATCTAGGCCACGTACTGGGACGGGCGGTACCCCAGTATCCCTGCCATTGATGGAATCCATAATCCAATAAGTGCCTGTACGGTTTTGATTGTGCCCAACTATGTTGGAACGTGAGATGTAAGCATTCCAGCTATTTCTGTATTTTATTTTGAAAACCCTAAACACTATTATAAAATCACTGGATTTCCTATCAAATGTTTTGGTTAGCGTAAGGTAAAAAAATTTTCATGTTTATGTATGGGAAGTCATACGTGATACCTTTTGTTTCAAAGGATTTCCTAAAAGTTAAGCAACTTTTATCCCCGTTTACTCACACCAGACCTCTGTCTGACCTGAGTGTTTATTTTCTGTTTTATTAAACTCTTGGGTACTCATATTACGTATGAGTAGTCAAGTGTTTTAGGATTGCTTTGATCGAGTTCTGGAGGAGATAATGAAGCAGGAGGCTTCAGCGTGTAGATATATGTAGAGGTTCCGCTGTGGTTGAGTTGAGTCTGTTCTCTCTGATGTATTTGAATTGTAATTGCTAGACAGATGTTTATAACTGTCTAGTTTGTGTTGTATTAGCTGTATAACTCTGATGTATATGATACTATGTAAAGTTTTATGTGATATATTATAATTTATTCTATTCTGCTGTGAGATTCTGATGTTGTCTGTTCTTTCTTTCCTTTCTTTTCTCTTTCTATCCCTTTCTTTCTTCTTAGCGATACGACTTCCTAGAGACTGGAAGTTCGGTCGTTACATTGTGGTATCAGATCTCTAGGTTGAGCGAATACCTAGACTCTGGAGTGGTGTCTATCTTGAGAGAGCGTATTTGTAATTTTGAATATACCAATATATTATTTATTTCTGTCTATTTGTTGGGTTACCTGTTCAGGTTTTCCAATATAAGTAATAAAGGTAGATAGGGTAGTGGTGTGTGTAACACAACTACCCATGGTTGGAGTTTGAGTGTTTGAGATTGGAAGTGATCTGCTAGGGCAGTTTGGGCATCTTGAGTAGTTTTGCTGTTGGAGAAGGATTTCTCTGATCTCTGAAGGAAATCTTTTTAAGATTCGGAGTTTATTTTTGGATTGTAAGCTGGATTTCATTCGTGTGAGTGGTTTTTCTTGAGTCTGGATTAGTTGGAAGTTCTGAAGCCAACGTTGGTATTTTGGCAACTTCAGGAAGGAGTTCTGTCTGTATTTGAGTTTGAGACTTAGTTTGGCAAAGTGTTTGAGCTTGGTTTGGGAGCGAGTTTCCTGAGAGATATCTGTCTTTTGGAAGACTCTGTTGTGAATAGGCTGGTGTAGCTTTGAGGTTCGATGAGCTTTGGGTTAAGGAAGTTTTGGCAGCAGTAGCAACAATGAGTGGCCTGTTCTTCGATGGTTCAGAAATCTCTGTGATTCTTCTTTCAGTAGTCCAGGCAGATGGTGGAGCTTGTCCATTTCTTCTTGAAGGCCATCGGGGTGTGATGTTTGTGGTTGGAGGTAGACCACTAGTTCTTCTTTGTTTTGAAGGCTTTAGCTGTTCTAATTGTTGAAGAGAGAATGATTTCTTGGAATCTGAACTGAGTAGAATCGCAAAAGCGACTTGCGATGGTTTGGAAGTTCTCTAAGTGATCTTTGTTTTGGATTGAAGCATCTATAGAGGATGTTTGAGTTATCAAAGTGGTTTGGTATTTTCTGGATATCTTCGAAGGAATTAAGATTTGCATCCGCATCGAGAGATTGAGTTCTGTTCCGACTTGGTTCTTGGAGTTTTGCCGGTGGATCAGATTTGTAGGAGATTCTTTGAGTGTGATCTGTATAAGTTGACAGGATTTATCGGATCTGGTTTTTGGTTGAATTTTTGCTGTGATGTATGTGGCCGAATCGGATAGGTCACTGAGATTTATGGAATTTGATGAACAATATTCCGGGATAAGTTGATCAAGTTTATACTTGTGTTCATCAACAACATTCTCGAATCAGAGTTGCGCAGTGGAAGCATGGTGGCAGCTATTCCAGAATAGGAGCACCCGATTCATTGGGAATTTGAGTTTTGTTTTGGATCAAAGGATTTCTACAGGAAATTCATTTTGAATCTGGAGACTTGATTGTTTTGTATCTGTTTGTTTTCCGGATAGGGTTGTATGTTTGGAATCTTCTGATGATTCTACAGTAGAGTTTGTGAGGTGGATTTTGATTGACCTGGGAGGAGAAGGCAGCCCAGGATCGATATGAGAGATTTGTGGATATGAGTATTGGATCTTTCTGTTTCTCTTAAGAGTTAAGTGTTTGGTCTACAGGATTAAATTTCCAGTTCGGATGGCTGGAATTTGTTTTGTTTTTCACGTATCTCTTAGGAAGTACGTGTATGGTTTATCTCTGGTTTTAGAATCAGTAGTTCTGAGAGATTCGGGAAGTTGATCAGGACTTGTCTGTAGTCCAGTATTCTGTTAAGATTTGTAGATCTAGATATATAGAAGCTCTAGATCTGAGTGGTGTGGCTAGTTTAGAATCTATAGAGCGAGTGTCCCGGTGTTTGTACCTGGGAAACTCTAGGGAATTCTATCCGGAATTTTTGTCTGGGTAATTAGAGTTGTTTGTTTAAATTGGTTGTTATGATTGCTAGTATTTGGTTGATAGTATATGTTTGTTATTTTAAATTTAAAATTTGTATGGGATTATTAAATTACCTTTGCTTTTAAATTTCGGGGACGAAATTCTTTTAAGGGGGGAGGAATGTAATGTCCCGGAAATTTAGGCAATAATTATTTAATTATTTCTTTAATAATTATTTTAAAAAGGTGAAATATTGATTTAATAAATTAATTCAAAATGGAATTCTCTTTTGAAAATTAATAATTATTTAGTTTGTTAAATGATATTCTTTTCAAAGTTAAAAATATTTAAGTAATAATTTATCTTTCTAAACTGATTTAAAAATATTTTATTTATAATGTATAAATGTTTATACATTGTAAATAGAGGATTTGGTTTTAATTTTAATTTATATTAAATAAAGGATATTTTATAATTATTATATATAAATGTATAATTTGTAAATTGATTAAATTACTTTGAATTAGTATTGTAAACTTTTCAAAGGGTTTGTTTTAAAAAAAAATCTTTCTTATATTTTTATAGAAATATAAGTGAGCATTTATTTTGTTTATAAGAATAAATATAGTTTAAATTTTGTTTTATAATAAAATTTTGTTTTGTCTTATTTTAAAGGAAATTGTTTTTCTTTGAAATAAGATTTGATTCATTTTTGTTAAAGTATAACATTTGGTTTGAAAATTCTTAAATAAAATTTATCAACACTTCTTTTCTTTTGAAATTTAGTTTCACAAAGAATATTATTTTAAAAATAATCAAACAAATATCAAAATAAATGTTATAAAAAGTTTATATGTTATTATTTAAAGACTAATGTTAATAAACATTTGAAACATGCTAAAAATTAATTAGAAATGGTTTTAGATAATATAAATACATTTACAAATTTAGAAATTGTTTTTAATAATTAAATTGCATATGTGTTAAATCTTAAAACATAAATGAACATTTGTAAAACATTTAACATGATAACATAACAAGTGGCATGTTGTTTATTTTTGAAATTTAATTTTATTTACAATAAAACATAACAAAAGCATTTGGATTAAAACACATTCTCTTCAAAAATGAAAACCTGAAAACCAGATTTCAGAAAATCTGAAAATCCAAAATCCAATTTCTAACACATGATTCAAGAATCAAAATATAAATCAGTTTCTTCAAATCTGCAAATAACAAACTACAAATTAAATCTGCAAATTCAATTCTGCAAAAATCAAATCTGTTCAATCTTCAAAACTGTAATCTGCTAAAGTACAATTCAACTCCAAATCTAAGCAAACAGGGATAAGGTCAGCTGCAGTTTTAAAGATCAATCAACAGCAAACTTACCTGAATTCAACTTCAACAGCAAGTGTAGGACCAGATTCAACTTGCAAAACCCAGATTCAACATGCAGATTCAATTTAGCAGTCCCACAAAAATTTGATTTGCAAGTGAATTTGTCATCTGCTTCTTCATTTAAAAGGTGAGTAAATTTCTATTTTAAAAACAGCTCTTCTTTTAAAAGAAAAATCAAAGCTAAACAAGTTTTACAGAAAAACTCAAGTTCTAATTTAAAATTGTTTAAAGAAAAAAAAATCAAAACTGCTGTAGAAAAAAAACAGAAAATGGCTCTGTCTTCTTTTTTTTAGTGAGTAACCTCACAATTGAAAGTTGTTTTAAATTATTTGTTGCATGTGCATTATAGGAATGAGTTTGCTTTGTATGATTTTATTGTGATAAATATTCACTGTATATATATACAAACATATATATATATATATATATATGTGTGTGTGTGTGAGTTTACAGGTACCTGATCACCTGTTCTGTTCATAAAACTAAAATTTTAAATAGAAAAAAAATACCAATACCTATTGAATTGATTCTCAGTAGGATCTGTTATGCAAATGAAGTTGTTAGTTTAGTATAGATTTATGTTTACAAATTATAATCAAGAGGAAAAAAAAGAAACTGTTGCCTCTGAAACACTAACAACAGACAATATTTTCAAGAAGCAAGTATGTCAAACTTATTAATTATTAAAAAAAGTTTATAAATTAATGCAAGTATGAATTATGAATTTTAAAACAAAAATCATATTTTTTTAGTTAACTAAGGAATGAGCATTACTGGGTGAAACATCAATGGGAGTTTTGGGGTTATATGGTGTTCTACTGATTCCGGGTTGTAGTGGGGTATTCTGGAGGAGGAGTAATGTTGGGTGAATGAAGGAAAATTATCAGGTGGATGTTCTAGAATTGCTGGTGACCGTGGTTAGCAATTTCAGGTTTTAACCCTAGTTTTTGGGTAGTTGAAGTTCTGGTTTCTTCTCTTGTTCTCTGTTGCATCGAATGATGGAATACTTTGGGATTGGGAAGAAGGGTTGTAGATGGAGCTATAGCCGGAGTTGTAAGTGGTCTGGTGATCGGTGATTTGATTGCAAGACGTTGACAGGTTTAGGGTGGTGTAGCTGTTTTTTTTCTAGGTTGCTGTTGATTTTCTTATTTTTGATTTCAACTGATATGGGAGGGTTTGGATGATTGTGTGGTATAGGGAGATGGTCAGTGATTTGTAGCAGTGGTATGGAGTGGCTGGAGTTCGCCGAGGCGACGGTGCATGTGCACCATTCATGTTTGTTGTCTGGTGAACTTCTGTAATATGCAGGGTTTTTACTCGGGTATTCCTAGGGTATTTTTGATGTTGTCTCGAAGCAAGGGGTTGGGAAACTCGAAGCAAATTAATGTTTTCTCGGGTATATTGAATTACAGATTTATAAACCTGAAGCTTTGCAGTTTCTAAAATTTTGAATGAATTCATTTTTTTTAAGTTAGAATCTGATACAAATGGAAGTTGAATCTACATTCGAATGAAGTTTGAAATTCAAAGTTTTTAAAAATGAAATCTTAAATTTAAACAATATTTAAACTCAGTTTTGAAATCAAGTTTAAAAACAGTTTCAGGTTTTAAACCTGAGAGTTATTTTGCAGTTTTGAAAATGTTGAATGGAATTCAATTTAGTGCAGGAGTTGATTCAAGTGTAACCTGAATCTGAATTGAAATGTAATTTTGTATTCAATGTTTTTAAAAATGTAAATCTTAAATTTAAACAAGATTTAAATATGGGTTTAAGTCAATATTTAAACAGTTTTCAGGTTTATCTTTTAAACCCAGATTTTTTATTCAAACAAGTTTTTGTAAGTTTTAATCTTGAACAGATTTAAAGGTTTAAGCAAGATTTAAATTGTTTTGAAATCAAGTTAAAACTGTTTTCAAGTTTCTTTGGAAAGCAGATTTGATTTCGAAACAGTTTGTAAACAAAAAAAAAATGAATAAACATATTCAAATGTTTAAAAATAGATTTGGAAATGAAATTTGATTTCAAATAGGATTTAAAACTTGAAAGAATTTATTTCTTTTAATATTTGAATTAAGCTATGAAGTGTTAATTTAAATTTGAAAACTGAAAATAATCAATTTATCTTTCAAAGCTTAATTTATTTTAATCAAGTAATTTTGTTTTAAATCTTTCTTTATATTTAAGTAATGAATGTTCTTTAAACATTCATTTTATTTTAAGAATTTTACTTATTTAAAATTTGGATCAATGTTTAAATAGTTAAACAATTTAAATATCAAATTTTTAAATGGAATTTGAATTTAAATTTAGAAATTTATTGTTTTAGTATATTTTGAATATAAAGAAGTCATTTGATTAGTAACTTAATTAGTTTGAAAAATATTTAAGATAATTAAGGAATTACTTAATTAATTGTTTTTTTTAATAATGGTTTAGATTAATATTAATTAGAAATGATTTATTAATCTAATTTAAATTTCCTTAAGTTTGTAATTATTGAAATATTGTTAATTAATAATTGGTGATAATTATCTAAGGATAACTTAATAATTAATTAATGTAATTAATTTTATAATTAACTAGATTGATTAATTGAATCTAATTAATTGAAATTTGTTAAGTGTAATTAATTGTTAAGTAATTAAGAAATTAACTACTTATTGTAATTAATTTGGATATGTGATTTATTTAAGTTAATTAATTTAGTTTAATTAATTTAAATAAGTCATTTGATGATGTTATAAGAGTAATTACTAAATGTAATTAATGGAGCAGGATTACTTAGAGAAGCAATATTGATAATTACTGGAATGTAACTAGTAATTTGGATAATTACTTTTGTAATTAACCAAGGTTTAACTAATAAAGATGATTAATTATTGGATAATTAATTTATAAATGAGTAATTAAAAATAGTTAATTACTTAATTAAGTATTAATCAAGGTGATTAATAATTAGATTAATTACTAAATGTTTTAATTAAGTAATTTATTTAAATATTAAAGATCATTAATTAATATTAATGGTGTAATTAAGGATTGTTTAATTAAGTAATAATTAATTAAGAGATTAATTAGTTGTATTAATTAAGGGTAAATATAATTAATTATAATTAATAAATGAGTAATTAAATTTTAATTACTTATGATTAAGGTTAATTAATTTTAATTAAAGATTAATTACTTATTGTAATTAGTAAATGATTAATCAAAGTGTTTAATCAAGTTGAATACATAGGAAGTGAATTAATTAACTGGGTTAATTAATTAATGGATGTTAAGCAGGATTTAAATGAGTAATTAATTTGATTCATTTTAAATTAATTAGAGATGGTTGTAATTAATTTAATTCATTTTAAATTAGTTATAATTGTTGGTTAGTAAATCATTGCTTATGGATATTATTGATTGAATGGTTGTGATCTCAGTAATGAGATTAGTTGTATCTGTATGATATGGAAGATTGGTTTAAGTATGATGGTTTGTGATGGATTATTTGGTTGAATGGTTATCTGTTTGTGATAATAATATAGATTATCTGTTATGATATGAATGTGATTATCTATTGTGAGATATAGTTTATCTATCTGTGTGAATTAGATAATAATGGAATAAGATAATTGTTTAAAACCCTTAAGTATAACTTGGACATTAAGATGGCGTTTGGTTTCGATGAGACCGGGATCGGTTTTCCATATTTGGAATTCCGAAAACCACATCGATTCGAAATAAACGTTAGGTCGTTAATCCAAGTGGAGCAAGTGAAGACTCGAGGTGTAAGGGCTATACGTCAGTATAACTCTGTGGGTGATTCCGTAATGAGTTTGACGGAATAGTACTTATAGATTCGAGATGGTGATTTAGAGTGCAAGGGTTATCGTCGTTAACTCTGTGGGTGATTCCGTAATGAGTGTAACGAGATAATGCCTTCGGTTTCGTTCGAACCCGGAACGAACTTGTATGGATTGAATGCTTTCAGAACATCGACAGGTGGACGATGAGCATTCTAAGAGATGTGTCCTCTAAAGGTAATCGTAGCCTCAAGCCTCATCAACCGGGAATGGCTAAAACAGGGGAGGTGCAGCAAGGCTTCGTGGGTAGCACCCATTGGAGAGCAAGATTGATCCCTGTCTAGAGGTCCCTTTTTATTCGGCTTAGTGGGCAGTTGTTAGTGTACACCAAATGCGGGGTTGTCTTGTTTGGAACTATTCAGTAAGGAATGGTTCCGGCTTTGTGTTGCAGGGGAGTGGGAGTACTCATCGGTACGTTGATCTAGGCCACGTACTGTGACGGGAGGTACCCCAGTAGCCCTGCCATTGATGGAATCCATAATCCAATAAGTGTCTGTACAGTTTTGATTGTGCCCAACTATGTTGGAACGTGAGATGTAAGCATTCCAGCTATTTCTGTATTTTATTTTGAAAACCCTAGACACTATTATAATATCACTGGATTTCCTATCAAATGTTTTGGTTAGCGTAAGGTAAAAACTTTTTCATGTTTATGTGTGAGAAGTCTTACGTGATACCTTTTGTTTCAAAGGATTTCCTAAAAGTTAAGCAACTTTTATCCCCGTTTACTCACACCAGACCCCTGTCTGACCTGAGTGTTTATTTTCTGTTTTATTAAACTCTTGGGTACTCATATTACGTATGAGTAGTCAAGTGTTTTAGGATTGCTTTGATCGAGTTCTAGAGGAGATAATGGAGCAGGAGGTTTCAGCCTGTAGATATATGTAGAGGTTCCGCTGTGTTTGAGTTGAGTCTGTTCTCTCTGATGTATTTGAATTGTAATTGCTAGACAGATGTTTATAACTGTCTAGTCTGTGTTGTATTAGCTGTACAACTCTGATGTATATGATACTATGTAAAGTTTTATGTGATATATTATAATTTATTCGATTCCGCTGTGAGATTCTGATGTTGTCTGTTCTTTCTTTCCTTTCTTTTCTCTTTTTATCCCTTTCTTTCTTCTTAGCGATACGACTTCCTGGAGACTGGAAATTGGGTCATTACAGATTTGAAATTATATATTTTAGTTGTCAAATTCGACTGCGATGCTTATGTTTTGGAATTTTCAAGGTGCGTTAATTTTGGGAATGGACTGGATGACTGTGTATGGAGCGGCACTAGATTGTGATAGGTAGATGGTTTGTTTAAGTACTTGTAGAGGACACAGCCTACATGTTTACTATAGCCTCAAGGGTTTAGTTATGTTGAGTTACCTATATTTCCTTGATCTGTCAACATGATGAGTTGGCTTTTGTACCTATAGTCCAAGATTACCCAGATGTCTTTTTCGAAGTTTTCATCTTCTACCCCATATGGAGATTAAAGTTTGAATCTATCTTGAGGAAAATGTTAGACCCATTGCCTTACCTCTTAGGCATATGACTCATAAAGAAAGGTGCAAACTAAATAAGTAGATAAATAAATTATTGGAGAAAGGCTTCATCTGAAGGAACATCTTAGATATGAGGCACACGTTGTCTTTGCTACTAAAGCAAATAGCTCCTTAGGCTTCACATCAATTATCGAAAGCTAAATAAACTGATAAAGGAGAATTGTTATCCACTACCCCTTATAGACGATCTCATTGATCATCTAGTTAGAGCAAATGTATTCTCTCAGCTTGATTTTGGCTATCGGGTTCCATCAGTTAAGTGTAGTTGAGGATATTATTCAGAAAATAGCTTTTTTCACACCCAACAGACCTTTTGAGTGTCAATCGGACTGACCAATGCACTCGCATATTTATGTAACCTCATGAGTTAAGTCTTTAGAGGATTGTTGAATAAGATCATGGTGGTATTTGTTGATGGCATACATGTCTATTCGAATAGCGAGAAAGACCACAAGTTACATTTAGAAAAGTGATCGACACTCTCTGTAGGCATAAGCTAAAGGTGAAATTTTATAAGTGTTACTTTTGGCACAAAAGGATTCACCTTCTACGACATGTTGTCTTCGAGCATGGACTAGCGTTCGATCCTAGTAAATTTGCTGCAATACAGGATTTGCACGTACTAAAGAATGCCATGGAGGTCAGAGGCTTTCTTGATTTGGCTGGCTACTATAAAGTTCATTAAGAACTTCGTTAAGATTTCTACAACATTGACCCGCCTTACCAAGAAGAGCATAGTTTTCTCATGAAACTTAGAATGCAAAGATGCCTTTATTAAGCTAAAAGAGCGGTTAACTATTGAATCTTTTATAATACTCCATGGTGGTACAAAAGTGTTCACGGTATATACTAATGCATACGAAAAAGAATGGGCACTGAGTTGATGTAGGGAGGTAGAGTTGTGTAATGACCCAGAATTTCAGTCATTCGAATTTGAAATATTTAATTGATTTTAAATAATGAAAAGTTAATTTTATAAGTTAAATAACTTGAATTTCAAGTGTAACGGTTAATATTGGAATTATTTAAATAATTGAATCTTGAATTTAATATGAATGAAAATGATCATAAAAGTTGATTTAAATTCTATTAGAATAAGAATGAAGATGGTAAACTTTTAAATTTGAATTAAAAGTGAATAAAATGGTTTTAATAATAATTAGTTTTAATTAACATGCGAAAATTGCCTTCTGGGCACTATCTTGGATTTCGATGAAACTAGTGCCATTAGATCCGTAATAGTGGATAAATCTATACTGTCAAATTTCATGATGATTAGATGCATAGTTTGGCCATGCAAGTTCGAAACTCGTAGAAATCAATTAATGGAATTTAAATTAATATAATTCGATTTCAAAAGCTAACTTCTGTATATGATGGAACTGGATCTCGATGCTAGTTCCATTGTGTATGGAATAGGGGTATTACATATAGAATGCCAAGCGGCACACCTCGATAGGTGTTCGAAAATTTAGTGAGTGAATAGTGCTTTGAAAATTTGTTGAAAAAGTACCCTCGCTTCTTTTTGTTCTAAACCCTAACCCTGGACGTTCCATCCAACGACTATGAATCAAAGTTGTGATCGAAGCAAAATTAGCCAAAACATTCAACATGAAACTTGTGCAACTTGTCATGTGAGTTCATCTATAAAGGCCGATCATCAAACGGTGAGGCATGGCAGTGGCTATGGTCGTTTAAAGGCGTGACAAATATGGCCGATTTTGGCGGATGGAGGCACCGTTGAGGAAGAGGCTGGTGTCATTCGAGGGGTCTTAGCATGGGCTCTGTTTTGGCATGACACGGTGGTCATGGTAAAAGCATAAGGGCAGCGTAGTGAGGTCTAAGTAGTGGTTGAGATGGGTTCTCGTGAACCTAGGAATCGTGTACATGAGGATGGGAGGGAAGTGGATTAATGTTTTAATAAATAATTAAGTTCACTAATTTTTTTTATTAATCTCAATGTTCATTAATTCATAACTTTTTCATATGATGTTGAAATCGAAAGTGACAAGTTGCACTGCAATCGTTATAGTGAATACTATGTCATGGAGTTGGATTGGATAGGAGGAAAGTGGATTAATGTTTTAATAAGTAATTAAGTTAACTAATTTTTTTATTAATCTCAATGTTCATTAATTCATACCTTTCTCATACGAGGTTGAAATCAAACGTGACAAGTTGCACTGCGATCGTTATAGTGAATACTATGTCACGGAGTTGGATTGGAATATTTTGCAGCTAGTAGGAATTTGCATTAGAATTGAATGCCTGTTCGATTTTAATCCAAACCGGAGCGCTTTGGCGATTTTTGGAATTTCTATGCATTAACTCACCTCTCTGGCCCACTTATATTTTTATATAATTGTGGATAAATTTATTATTAATTGTTGTTGAATGCTTGGATGATTTACTATTTTATTAATTTCTTTGGATATATTCCCACCCCTGGAGCATATGAGACCCTATTACACTCCCATGTATGAGCGGATGACACTTTGTATACGATCCCGCTTCGAAGCGATTGATTTATATTTCAATATTATATATTATATATGATGTAGGGGGATAGGTTGGAGGGATCGAACATGATTCTTCACACTTTTGATTTTACTTTTCATATATGTTGGGACATATGATTTGTTAGATGCCATATTTGATGACATTGATATGATTATTCTTATTTAGTGCTTTAGTAGCCCTAGGCATTATTTTTAGTATTTAGGAGTATTATAAAATAGCGATTTTGAATTGAAATGATTTTTAAAGTGATTTTGGAACTTTTATAAGTTTTAAAAATGTATGATTTTTTATATTATTAAATTGATAGTTTTATGAAATATTTTAAACAGAGATTTTTGAATAGTTTTATACGAAAAAATTATATTTTATAAATAAAGAAATAGATTTACAAACGGAATTTATAAATATATATATAATGTTTTTATAGTCAATATTTCACAAAAGAATTTATAAATGGGTTTCTTATAATAAACGAGATTGAGAAAAGAACGTATTTATAAATAAAGTGATTTTATAAAAAATAGAAGTTTATCAAATAGGAAGGAGATTTATAAACATAGTTTATAAATATAGAAATGATTTATGTTAAAATTTAATATGGAGATTAATGGCTTTTAAAATGAATTTTTTTAAATGAATGTTTTGAAAGTGATATTTCCAAATGGAGTTAAATGGTTTTAAAAGCGATTTAAAATGTGTTTAGTGATGTAAACATAGATTTCAACATCTATTTTGTAGTAGACGTTTTGAGGAAAGTGACGAAGACATGGGATATAACACTGATGCTATAGTGAATGATTTCCGAAAGGATATGTTTTATATAGTATATGAGATTTATGAACATATACATATGTAAATAATCGAATCCCTATACTATTGGTTTTGGATTGTCATAACGATGTTTTATGCAACATTCATTTTGACCCAATAAATTTTCTTTAGACCTTCCGTTGTGAAATACATGAATTGTTTCTTATGATCGCACTGAAGCCTTGGTGGTATAGGAAGCATTGCTTCTTATACTTAACACCTGTCTAGAGGCATGTGAACTCGAAAGTTGTACGGTTATATAAATCTATTTAGTGTTTCTCCAAACGGTAGTGTTTTTAAATATACATGTACCATTGATATAAGTATATAGAAATGTTTTCTAATATCAAATAGTTGAAATGCTTATGATAATACATCTTTTTAAAGATATTTTGAGTAAAAATTTGGAAAGTGATTTAATTAATAAAAGATTAAATAAAATAGGCCTAACGACTGCTTATGTGCTAGACTTTATATGTTGCTTTGATAGTTAAATAAACGACTATCAAATATGGTCATTTTTGGTTCTATGACTTAATGTGGAAACTGATTAGTCGTGCACTTGGCATGAAGCCAACTATGTAGATTTGATTATCATTTTGGTTAAGAATATTGATTCGAGTAGTGCAGGGTGACTATGGTACTCCAATCTATCGGGCTTCCTTCTTGGCCGAAGGATAGCAAGTTGAGAGTGGGAAACGTGATAAGTATACGAGACTTGGTTTTCATATGAGGTTGAGGGCATCTTGATCGGATCTGATCTGGCACTTTCCCCTCATGTTGGGGTATGCTCCTCGTGTTGGAGTGTACTGCATGATAGGGGGTTCTCGCTTTCTGTTTGGTGGTGAGCAAGAGACTCTTACCCCTACATGTCCCTAGGAAAAGGGTTTGTGGTTAGTCGCGAGGCTGACCATAAAATCAGATTTGAGGTACCAATGTGAGCCACGATTGTTGTATCCACTGCTAATGGTTGAAAAGCCTAGGTTGGGAGGTGTATCCACTGTCGACAGTCAAAAAGCCTAGAACATGACATTTGGTATCAAAGCTTAGGTTTACTGAACACCTAGGCTTTGGTGGTTACTCAATATAGTTAGGGTTAGTAATACCCTAGAATAATTTTGAGTGTAGTGTATATATGAGCATGTATTTGTTAGCGACCATAAAAATATTTTATATTTTGTTAACTGATCTATTGAGTGGCTTATGAATTCTGGTCAGCGTGTGGGATGCTAAGATACTGATAGGGGTTTCTAAAAACTTAAACAACGTAAATCAACACAGTATTGTTTTGAGAATTTGTAAATGAAATAATTTTACCTTAATTATATTTTATACATAAAGAAATATTTCTTCAGAAATTATTATAGTTATATATGATGCGTTTGGTTGTTTGTAAATGATAATATTTGATTATTATCATTTGTTGTTTATGTTCTAATGAAAGTTATTGCCATTATAATGTAAACAAAGATAAATAATTAAGAAATGGTTTTATATAAGTAAAGTGAAATTATATATTAAAAAATTTACAAATATGATATCTAAATAAAAAGGATTCAAAAGATAAGAATTAAGAATTTAAATCTCGGTGGTTTTGAAAAATTATTTTTCAAATTTTGAAGAAATAATAATGATATTATTTAGAAAATATTTTGACTAGAAATTTTTTAAAATGGGATTTAAAAGAAATAAAAAGAACTGAACTCACTTCTGTCGCTGGAAAATAATCTTGGTGATGACTGCAACATCATCAGTATTCATTTTCTAGTTTCTAGGTGATGGATTGCTACCATTGGAGTTTTATTTTGGTAAACTAGTTTTGATTTTAAAATTCAAAGGTATGATTTGATATATAAAGGAATTATGTATATATATGATTTCAAAATGATTTGAAAAAAATGGGTGTTTAAACTCTGAAAATTTTCATTTAAGTGTTTTGTGAAAATATGGGAAAATAAGTTTTATAACCTATTAATTTTGAGAATCAGTAAGTTAAAAAATATTAATTTATCAAATATAAATGTTAAGAAAAGTAAATTTGAAATTGAACTATGAAATGAAATTCAATAAGTTAAATAAAATGAATCTTGAAAAGGAATTTGACTCAAGTGAAGGTAAATGAAGTGAATTAATGAATCGGTTAAATGAAATTGAATTTGATTTGAAATGCACATGAATTTAAGTTGTAAAATGAAAATAAACATGAGAAATGGTGTATAAAATGTTTATAACAAACTTAATTAATGGTTTTGTGGAATGGTTTATAAATGATAATAGCATTAAAGAAAACATTTATAAACTTAAGTAAAAATTTATGAAATGATCCACAAATGAATTTAGTATGGAGTGAGATATCGTTAAACATAAAATGAATATAAATGAAAATGAATATGAAAAATGAAAGTGAATAAATGAATGAGAATAAAACAACGTGAATAACGGTTATGAATAAATGAATGTAAATAAAAAAATCTAAATAAAAAAGAGTGCGAGATATGATAAGAAACCAATTGAAATAAATATGTAAGGTGTATGTAGATCATTTTATTCACATAACTATTTGATCCAAATTAGAATATACGATTTTGAGATGATTTACATTGGTCTGAGTTAGGATTTTTCACTCGGTTCTCCATGGCAAACACTGGATATGGATTTTTTGATTAATTTTGATACTCTATATCATACTATATGCATATGCAAGGAGAATGCCGATTTCTAATCAAGGAACCGGATTTGAGTCCGCACTAGGGTGGTCATGTGAACGGTACTAGTTCGAAAGTGAAATTGTGTGATCGAGCGAGCGATCAGGTATGGTTTTGCATACGAATGGTATATGTATATCATATGGGCTTAATAAATTAAACGCCGATAGTGGAAAATGTAAATTAATTTGGTTATGAATTAGTTGGATGGATATTATTTGTTTGATGTTTCTCTTGTTACATTTTCTACATTTGCATATAGTTATTTTATTAGTACATGTTATATATTGATATTACTTTCACTATACATGTTCTCATTGGTTGTTGAGTGATTAGTAGGTGAAGATGGCCTATGCTTTGCATTTGGAACTCGCTTTTGCATTATATTGATTGTATATGCTTGCTAATATGAGAAAAGGTGCACATCTCGGATTACAGATCGTACTTTCATATTTTTTCCTACGGGATACCTCATCTTCGAAGATGAGATGTATGTTTGTGATTATATATATGTATGTATATATGTATTGTAATTTTTTCGATCGAACCGTGCAAAAGAGACGTTGGTGAAATTTTCTATAAATTAAAGAGTTAGAAATTTTATGGGAATTTTGGAAAAGTGTTATAACTAAATTTTTTTATATATATTATAACTTGGAATGGTATTGGTTGGTAACTATGGATAAATTTAAAGATTTAGAAAAAAGTGATAATAAAGTTCAATAAATTTATTTTGAAAAGTTAAATACTTAGATATTTTATAATCTATTTCAGCTAACTGAATTTTAGAAGTTAATGGGTCTGGGGCATTTTTTCTTACTTGCTAATTTTGAGGATGAGATTCTTTTAAGGGGGTAAATGTAACGACCCAGAATTTCAATCATTCGAATTTGAAATATTTAATTGATTTTAAATATTTCAAAGTCAATTTTATAAGTTAAATAACTTGAATTTCAAATATAATGGTTATTTAAATATCAGAATTTTTTAAATAATTGAACCTTGAATTTAATATGAATGAAAATGATTTCGAAAGTTGATTTAAATTCTATTTGAATCAAAATGAAGACAGTAAAATTTTTAATTTGAATTAAAAGTGAATAAATGTTTTTAATAATAATTAGCTTTAATTAACGTGTGGAAATATTGTTGGCATCAAAATTTTCTATCGACACCCAATCCAGTCATAGAAATATGAAGAGAAAGAAATAAAGAACAATATTAGAACAATTAGGAAGCAAGTAAATAGAGACATAGATTTATAGTGGTTCGGCTAACTCCGACCTACGTCCACTCCAAAGATTTTCCTTTTTATTGATTTATACTATTGATTATAGTTACAAATCTATGAAATTTAAGAATAAAAATGGTAGAGTATAACCTAGGTAGAAGATGAAGAGAAGCAGAATGAAGATCCCTTTTCTGTAGCCATGCCCACTGTATTCATAGGGGAAGACGACCACCTATCTCTCTGAAACTTCGGCTATCGGACCTTCTTGTCCACATGGACCCACCATAGGGATCGATAGGCCCAAATCCCAATGGCGAGGGATCAGTACTGATCCCTCTGTTGGTTGATTCTACGGCAGCGATGCTAATTGTAGCTTCTTCTTGCGTAGACATGTTGGTATCTCATATATCATGTTGATTGGGTGCTTGGAGCTCATGCATTTGGTCAACCATTAGTTTGAACCCATTTGCAAGTTACTCTCTACCGATCCCTTTTTACTAGACTATACCGATCCATGCTTATTCGTGCTTATCCCTTGGACTTCGTTACGTAATGCCGATCTATCTTGCTCTATATAACTAGGTCAACCCCTCTTTCTCTATATAACTATGCCAATCCCTCTTTTTCCATAATGCTTGGACAAACCATCATCCTTTAGAATATTATGCCGATCCCTCCTCATCCTAAATGCCATGCTGATCCCTGGAGTATTAACAAGTCATGTCGAACCAGGCATCGTCACCTATGCTGATCCCTCCAATACTTTATCCATATTCACTATACATCCATCTGACTATGTCGTTCCTTCCTTTATGGAGTATATGGATCCATCCTTCATGAAGCACGCCGAACCCTCCTTCTACACGAAGGTATGCTGATCCCTCTTATGCTATAAAGCTATGCATATCCCTCCTATGCTATGTTGATCCCTTGGGTTCCAAGCTAGCATCCATATTTCATGCACCCTACATCATTTATTCACTAACTCCATCCGACTCTGGCTTCTAATAACCATTTTCGCTTTACCTTCGGGTCTTACAATCGTCACTTTGTACCTATCGGCCTTGATAACCTTGAAGAATGTTGGGTTAAATCCGCGTGTATACTGCCTTGCCAAAAACGGGTTAACATTTTGCCCCCCAAAACATGCCTTGCAATAGGAAGGCGTGTTTTGAATTTCCATAAGTCCAAATATGAAACTGATAATCCATTGATTACCATATTATCCAATCCAGAATCCAATCTGTTGCCAATATAATTTCCCGATCTCTTCGGATCACTAGCGATATCCATGACAGCTCTGAGTAGATATCCAATTCTAAATCCATTCCAAATTCATTAACCAAATACACAATCTCTACAGATCATTTTATCAACATTTGGGACCACTCTAGGTCTATATGTAAATCCATAGAACTCTTTGGGTCGTTTTATCCAAATCCAGGACCGCTTCGAGTCCATATCCAAATCCATAGACCTCTTCGGGTCATTTTCCCCAAATCTAGGGCCGCTTTGGATCCATATCCAAATCCATAGATCTCTCCGGGTGATTAGCCTAATCCGAATACTTGATCTCACCGGATGCTTGCCGAGCACAATCTGGACTCAACGATCTAAGTAGGTTGATCCAGTCACTCTTCGGTGAAGCGACCAACCCCTTGCCAAGCGTAGTCCAAACCCAACGACCTTGATCTCTCCGGATCTTTGTCAAGCATAATCCATACTTGGTGACCTATTAAGTTTTATTCTCCAGCCTCGACTCTTTGGTAGAGAGCTTAGTTCATGGGGTATCCTTCTCCAGCCTTGATCCTCAGTCGAGGACTTAATCTGTGGGGTATCCTTCTCCAGCCTCGATCTCGGTCGAGGAGTTAATCCATGGGGTATCCTTCTACAGCACCGATCCTCAGTCGAGGAGTTAATCTGTAGGGTATCCTTCTCCAGCCTCGATCCCCAATCAAGGAGTTAATCTATGGGGTATCCTTCTCTAGCCTCGATCCCGAATCGAGGACTTAATCCATATATGAATCCATCATGTCACTTTTCGACGAAGGGACTCATGACTTGTGGTTATTTATTACATTGATTCGGAATTAAGCATCCCAAAGTCCATAAATAAAATTCCATAAAACCAATAAACCTAAGTTCAAAGCAAATAAGAGGAAATAAAATGAATTTCACAAACTCAAGCATAATGGTTTATCGTTGTCTCAGAGCATGCCGGGGACCGTCCACGATCTTTTACATATGTAAGTGACTTAGACGTATTACTGTGGAGTTTATTACTTATTCCATGCCATCCCGATCGATTTATGAAAAGTAGACGATGATGCCTTGATCTAGTGCCATTTTCGTTCGAGGTGGAAGATGGCTGCTCCTATTATATCACCTCAGCCCGAGTCCTTATGTATTGTTGTAACTGACCATTCCTCACGTGTTCCTCAACAATATCCTTCAAATGCCTGCATTCATTTGTATTGTGCATGTCCAGCTTATGGAGTATTGAATGCATTCCTGATGCCCACTCACGTTCGAAGGGTTCCTCCTTGTCTGCCTTTGATACTGAAAATGTCCTCGAGTATCCAAATAAATCCTTTCCAAAGATTCAATAAAATCTATATAAGAAGAGAATTTTGGTTCTCTCCATTGCCTTTTTGACACACGAATGCCATCATTAATTTTCCTTTTGCCATTATGATTCTTGTTTACATCTCCTGATGCGCGGCATTCACCTCTAGTTTGTTTGCTTGTTTTTCTTGTTGCCGCATGAACCTTTCTGCTTCATGATAAAACTCCCCAAGTTCCATAAATGGACCCGCACCAGTGTATCCTTGAACTCCATGCCATCTGCAATTCTAGATACATCTGCCATCAACAACCATGGATGGATCAGGACGATCCACTGATGTTGCCGCGGCATTAAACCATATTAAGAAACTCCTTAGGGACTCTCCACTCCTTCGTTTCAGTGTTTCCAAACTCATCACATTTTTGGGCCTCGAGATGTGGACCCTAAACTACCTCATATACCTTTCGATCAATTCCGTCTACATGCCAATAGAGCTGCTTTCCAAATATATGTACCATAATTCAGCTATATGCGTTAAGTATAAGGAAAAGCAACGTGCCATGACTTCCTCCAATGTCCTCAGTACTTCCATGTGCCTCATGTACCTCGTTAAATGAATAACAGGATCCGTTTTTCCATTATATGTCGCGTTGATAGTCTAAACTTTGGTGGATTCTAAGCCTACCTGATATTTGGAGTGAATGGACCTCTATTTACATTCTCCAAATCCCTGTTCACTAATCCTCCATGCATAGCACGCCTTATCATCTTCGCAAACCTATCATTGTCTTCCAATGGTAGTCTCCTATCATCATGCCCAAGATGTCCAATAAGTCCTCGATTCTGGAATGTACTCCTCTAGACGAGCATCCAAATTTCGATTTGCACCAAGCCCCATAGGATCGATCGCAGATCCTCCAACAGCATGATCAACTAGACCCAGGGCCATGCCCTCCAGACTTTGGGGATTGGTACTGATCCCTCTGGAGGGATCGGTGTCGATCCCTCTTAGATGGCAAGGAACTGCCCCTGGCTGTTTTATTCCACTCCTACGTCTATTAGGTCCATTTCCATATTCCTAGTTCATATTTCCAGCGATTCCTACTACTTCATTTCCTTGATTCTGCATTCCAACGGCTCCTATGGCTCTTACCTATCCAATTTGTCGGAGTAGATTCTACATCATCTCCTCCTGCCTTTTTAGCATCCTCTCCTGCATAGCATCCATCATCATTTCCATTTCATCCCTGGTGATATAGATAGATACTTGATCAGCTCCATCTCCTGAGGAAGCCTCATGACTCCCTCCATGGTGACTCCTTTTTAGTAGCTCTCTCCTTTTTGATAGCTAGCCATTACTTTCTAGATCCAAGTATCCAAGCTTTCAAATCAGCGGGTGCAAGTCTTCTTGGTGAAAGCACCAAAATTTTGGCATCAAAATTGGCCACAACACCCAATCTAGTTATAGAAATATGAAGAGAAATAAATGAAGAACGGTATTAAAACAATTAGAAAGCAAGTAAATAGATACATAGTTTTATATTGGTTCAGCTAACTCCGGCCTATGTCCACTTCAAAGATTTTCCCTTATTAGTTTAGACTGTTGATTACAGTTACAAATCCATGAAATTCAAGAATAAAAATGGCAGAGTATAGCCTAGGTAGAAGTTGAAGAGAAGTAGAATGAAGATCCCATTTCTGAAACAATGCCTGCAGTATTTATAGGGAAAGATGAACACCCATCTCTCTGAAACTTCAGCTACAGGACCATTTTGTCCATATGGGCCCACCATAGGGGTCGTTAAACCTAAATCCTAATAAAGAGGTATTGGTATCGATCCCTCCATTGGTTGATTCTTGGGCATCGATCCTATGGTCGCTTCTTTATGCTTAGATATGTTGGTATCTAAAATATCGTGTTGATTGGATGCATAGAGCTTGTGCTTTAAGTGAATCTTTAGTTCAAACCCGTTTGCAAGTTGCTCTCTAACAATCGCTTTTTAATAAATTATATCGATCCATGCTTATTCGTTGGATTTCATTATATAATGTCGATCCATCTTGCTCGATGTAACAATGCCGACCTTTTTTGCACTATATAACTATGTCGATCGCTCTATTTCCATAATGCTAGGATGAACCATATTCCTACAGAATATTATGCTGATCTCTCCTCATCCGAAATGCCATTCCCATCCCTTGAGTACTAACAAGTCATGTCAAACTAGGCATCATCACATATGTCGATCCCTCCAATACTCTATCCATGTTAACTATCCATCCAACTGACTATGATGATCCTTCCTTTATGGAGTATGCTGACCCACCTTCATGAAGAAAGCCGATCCCTCTGAATACATGAAGGTATACCGATCCCTCCTTTGCTATAAAGTTATGTCGATCCCTTGGGTTCCAAGCTAACATACATATTTCAAGCATCGTGCATCATTTATCTACTAACTCCATCCAACTTTTGCTTCGTATAACCATTTGTACTTTACCTTCAGGTCCTACAACCATCGCTCTATACCTGTCGGCCTTGACAGCCTTGATGTTTGTTGGGTTAAATCTGCATGTATGCTGCCTAGCCAAAAGGCGGGATAACACTATCCTTCTAGGGCACTATCTCAGATTTTGATGAAACCAGTGCCATTAGTTCCGTAATAGTGAATTATTGCATGCCATCTAATTTCGTGACGATTGGACGTATCATTTGGTCGTTCGAGTTCGATATGCGTATAAATTAATTGAAGAAAATTAAATTAATATAATTTGATTTCAAAAGCTAACTTCTGTGTATGATGGAATTGGATCTTGATATTAGTTTCGTTGTGTGCGGTGGTATTACATATAGAACGCTAGGCGGCGGCCTCGTTTGGAGTTCAAAAATTTAGCAAGTCAATAGTGCTTTGAAAATTTTGCTATAAAAGGACCTTCAATTCTTTCTTTTTCATTCTAAACCTAAATCCTAGTCATTCCATCCAAAAGCCACAAATCTAAGTTGCAATCGAAGCGAAATTAGCTAAAACGTTCAACATGAAACTTGTGGAGCTCGTAACCGCGAGTTCATCCATGGAGGTCGATCAATAAATAGCGAGGCATTGCAGCAGCTATAGCCATTCAAAGGCGTGACAAACATGGCTGATTTCCAGTGGTTGGAGGCACCGTTGAGGGCGAGGCGGTGTCATTCGAGGGGTCTTGGCCTGGGCTCTCCTTTGGTATGATGTGGTTGTCGTGGGAAAATAGTAGGGTGACGTGGTGAGGTCAATATAGAGGTCGAGATGGGTTCTTACGAGCCTAGAAAACGAAAAGGTGAGGATGTGAAGGTGACTAAAGTTTTAAATTTAATTAATTAAGTTGATTAATTTTATTAATGTCAACGTTCATTAATTCATCACTTTTTCATATGAGGTAGAAATCGAACGCGACAAGTTGCGCTGCAATCGTTATAGGGAATACTACGTTTTGAAGTTAGATTAGAGTGTTTTGGAGTGGGAAAAAATTTGGTTTAAAGTTGAACGCCTATTTGTTTTTAATTCAAACCGGAGCACTTTGGCGATTTTTGGAATTTATGTGCATTAACTCACCTCTCTGACCTACTTATATTTTTATATAAGTGTGATAAATTTACTGCTGACCGTGGTTGATGTTTGGATGATTTACTATTTATTAGTTGGTTTGGATATATTCCCACCCTTAGAGCGGATGAGACTCTATTACGCTCCCGTGTATGAGCGGATGACCCATTGTATACAATCCCGCCTCGAAGTGGTGGATTTATATTTTATGATTATATACTATATGTGATGCGGGGGACAGGTTGGAGGGATCGAGCAGGATTCCTCACACTATTGATTTTTCTTTATATATATATATATATATATATATATATTATGATATATGATTTATTGGATTCCAAATTTGAAGACATTGATTTGGTTACTCTTATTTAGTGCTTTAGGAGCATTGGGCCTTATTTTTAATTTTTTAAAATACTATAAAATAGGGATTTTGAATTGAAATGATTTTTAAAGTGATTTTGGAAAATTTATAAGTTTTAAAATGTATGATTTTTGATGTTATAAAATTGATAGTTTTAGAAAATATATTGAATGAAGATTTCTGAATAGTTTATGTGAAAAATTTATAAAAGTGATATTTTATAAATAAAGTAGTAGATTTCTAAATGGAATTTATAAATTTATATAAAATGGATTTCTAATCGATATTTCATAAAAGGGTTTATAAATGGGTTTTTAGAATAAATGAGATTTAGAAAAGAATGGATTTATATAAAAAAAAAATTTGTAAAACAGAGGTTATAAACATAGTTTATAAATATAGAAATGATTTATGTTGAAATTTAATATGGGGATTAATGACTTTTAAAGTTGAAAATTTTTAAATGAATGTTTTGAAAGTGATATTTTCATATATAGTTTAAACTTTTTTAAAAGCGATTTAAAATGTGTTAAGTTATGAAAACATAGTTTCAACATTAATTGTTGTAATAGATGTTTTTGGAAAAGTGAGCAAGGCATGGACTATAACACTATTTTTATAGTAAATGACTTCTAGAAGGAAATTTTTTATATAGTGTATGAGATTTATATACAAGTACATATAATTAATCAAATCCCTACACTAGTGTTTTTGGCTTGTTGTAATGATGTTTTACACAACATTCTTTTTGACTCAATTGATTGTGCTTTCACCTTCCATTGTGAAATACACGAATTGGTTCTTATGATTGTACTAAAGGCTTGATGGTATAGGAAGCATTGCTTCCTATACTTAACACACGTCTGGAGGTGTATGAACTCGGGAGTTATACGGTTATAGAAATCTATTTACTACGCCTCCAAAATGGTAGTGTTTTAAATGTACTTATAACATTATTATAAGTATATACAAATGTTTTCCAATACCGAAAAGTTGAAATGGTTTTGGGAATATATCTTTTTAAATATGTTTTAATTATACATTTGAAAAAAAATTGTTCATTAAAAGATTAAATTAAATGGGCTTAGTGACTACTTATGATCTAAATTTTATTTGTGATTTTGATAGTTAAATAACGGCTATCAAATTTGGCCATTATTGGTTCCTTGATTGATGTGATAACTGATAGTCGTGCATTTGGCATGAAGCCTACTGTGTAGGCATGATTATCGTCTGGGATAGGAATTTTAACTCAAGTACCGCGGAGTGACTATGGTACTCCAATCTATCGGGCTTCCTTCTTAGCCGAAGGATAGCAAGTTGAGAGTTGGAAACGTGATAAATATATGAGACTTGGTTTCCCTATGAGGTTGAGGGCCTCTTTATCGTTGTTGGTCCGCAGAGACCAGGATTGGATTTACCTAAAAACCACTTCAGACTCACATATGCATTCAAAAATGCAGGTTTATGAGGATGAATTTTGATGAGAGATCTTCATGATGCATGGCTACTTGCCAATAGACTCACGATGCATATCATATATACATACATACATATATATGTATATGTATGTATATATGGTAGCAGTAGTGCTTTGTTATGAAAATATTTTATATGCATGGTCTTGTCGCTACTAATCCTATGGTTGATTCCCGATAGTATGTGGTACGAAAGTTCCTTCGATTTGTCCTATTCCTAGACAACTTGTATGGACAATGTCCGACGTTGCATTTTAGATCACCATGATTGATCTTTTATAAACATATTATCTGCTTGGTGATAGAAGGCAACTTCTCTTAGTTTAACACCATTTCTAGAGAAATACGAGCTCAGGAGTTGTACGTTTTTAGAAATTAGTCGTGTGATTATGCAATGTCAAGGGGGCATTCAAAGTGAAATGTGCTATATGAAAGGTAATCGTTATCTTAGGCCTCAGACTCGAAAATGACCAAAACAGGGCAGATGCGGCAAGGCTATGTGATTCGCAACCATTAGGATATTACCATCCCCTTCTAGATATATTTATTCTTGTTATGATGTCGGGTTTTAAATTATTGTGGTGTATGCAATGAGGGCTCTCAGATAGGTTGGTAATGGTCGGGGTGATGACTTATTTGGTACTATCTAGTTAGAGGTAGGTCGATCTTGTGTTGGTAGAGGACCATCAGTTGGGTCTCGGTACATTCCTTTAGAGACGTACTGCTAAAAGGTAGTCCTTTACCTGCTCATTTATTGGAAATCCATTCTCCACTACGTGCCTACCATTTTGATTATAGAGCCTAGTATGTTGGAATTTAATAATAGCAACAATTTCGGCTATTATTATAGAGCCTTTGGATGCTCCATAATGGAAATGGGAGAATTCTCCACAGATTTTATTGTTGGGCTACCCATGAGTAGAAGGGGAGTGATAGTGTTTGGGACATCATCGTCGATTGACCAAATGCGCTCATTTTATTCCAGTTAGGAGTACGAGGATAGCTGCATTTTTGGCAACCTTTTACGTAAGGGAGGTGGTTGGACTACATGGAGTTCCTTTTAGCATTATAAGCGATAGAGATCCACTTTTCACTAGTGACTTTTGGAGGAATCTTCAAGATGCCTTAGGCATTGAAGTAAATTTGAGTACAGTCAACATCCATAGATGGACGAATTGATAATGTTATCCAACATCTTAACCCAACTCTATTAAACTAATTGCACAAGTGAAATTCGACAACTATAAAGATCGATGACTCCAGAGTGGTGATTGTAGGGCCCAGAAGTCAAAAACAGATGGTAATATGAAGTCCGGATTGAATGGAATTGTTAAATGTGTGACCTAGAATGTTCCAAGCATGGAATATGGTTTAATGCATAGGAGGGATCGACATAGATTGGCTCCAGCAAGAAGGATCGGCTTACTTCAAAGTACAAGAGCGTTCTTTCGAAAAATAATCAATATCTCAAGATCTACAAGTCCAATCCCTATGAAATTTGTGGAGCAAGATATAAGGACCGTAGGGATCACACATCAAATGGATAAGTTTGGGGATATCGGTATACATCCCTCGGGTGGCATTGGCAAAAGGCAGCATGTAAGCAATGTTGAATAAAAGATCAAGCAATATCTCGAGTTCCAATGATCCAATTGGCATGAAAATTGGAGGCTAAACATATTTTCATATGAAGGAACCATCATAGGTATTGCTCCTCAAAATTTGACCACAGAAGGGATCGGTACCGGTCCCACCCTATTTGGGAATTGGGCCTTGCGATACCTCTAGTAGGACCATATGGTTTAAAAGGTCCTTCAGCTGAGATTTCAGAGAGATATTTGGTCATTTTCATCAATAAATACTGGCCTGATTGGTCATTCTAGAGTTCTTTATGCTACTTATTACTCTACACTCCAAAAGTGATTAATAAAGGATAATCTTGAAAGTTGACGTAGGCATGCAACGCCGAACCATTATAAATTTCTATGTCTTTGATCATTTCTTATTCTTTGTTGTTTACTAATTGATCTACTCTGTTTAATTTTTTGCCCTTTGCTTACTTCTCTACAAAAACTACTTTTGGGTGTTTGCGACCATTTTGGGCACAAACATGTTGGTTCTTTCACTGAGAAGTTTGACTCTTAGCTTATTAGGATCTCTATGTCACTAGTGGATTGGATAAATCCCCTAATGGAGATTCGTTGTTATCTTTAAGAGGTAGCTCATACTACTCAGAATTGCAAAAATCTAAGCAGAGCTATCAATAATGGTGAGGAATACGAGATCTACTTCTCAGAACGTGGAAGGAAATGACAACGCTAGCATCCAACAAGGAGGCTCAAGTAATCGGCCAATGGATGTGAATGTTGAATCAGTTGAAATTCATAATCTCATGATTAGAGCTAAATTTCATAATTTAATGAGAGAGCTAATGTCGAGTCATCGATAATTAAATCAATAGATTCAGACCAATATCAACTTGATGGACAAACTAATCAATAGCAACGAGGGGAATCTAGGAGGGACCTCACTCCTTACTCAACATTGAAGAGATCTAGCTCATCAGATGAGTATCATAGGCATAGGCATCACAGAGTAGACGAATATCGTGCAAAAACTTCAGGGCATCAACCGGCGGACCATTATGGTCCCCTAGGATCGATCAGTGTCGATCCCTCCATAGGGATCGGTACAGATCCCTCCACCAGAAGAGGAAATCCATCCATGCATCATTGCAATAAAGTTGGAGCTGCTTTAGTCGGTTTGGATTTTGGAGTTTAATTAAATGTTGACCAAGTCCTTCCTTGGAATGATAGCAAAATGAACTTGCAAGATATACACTGAGAAGGTGGTGAACCAAGAAGGCATGGAACGACCTGAGACATCGATCGTACCATTCACTTAAGGTGGAACATGACCACCACTTGGCACCAACTATCCAAAAGCCGGACATATCGACAAGGGTCAAATAGTTAGTGAGAGAGAGCCTAGGATTGATTAACAATGACTAGGGAATCTCGGGAAGCCATACCCCATTTATTGGTAATGTTCTACATGCGAAGTATCCAAGAAGGTTAAACATACCATCGATGCCTGCCTATGAGGGAAAAACTGACCCTAAGCGGTATATTATGAGATACAAATGGTAATGAATTCTGCATGAGCGATGATACAACCAAGAGTATATGCTTTACCATAACTCTCTTTGGAATAGCAACGATGTGGTTCACAAGATTACCCCCATGATCAATTTCTAGATTCGATGATTTGGAAACAAAGTTTATGAAGCAATTCTGAATGCATATAACTCATCCTAAGGATGTAATGTCCCTGTCCAGTGTGATCCAGGCTCTAGGAGAATCGTTGAAAGATTATTTAGAGATATTTCATACAGCTGTTACAGAAATTACTAATCCAAATGACCATGCTATATTAATGGTCATGAAGAGAGGGATAGATTCAAAAACCGATCTCGGTGATTATTTAACTAGCAAACAGCCTGTAATGTTGGAATGCTTCCGCAATTGAGAAAGGAGAAAGCTAGGTCCTCCAATAAGAAGAATGTGGCAGGACCGAGAAAAGAGGGAGTATAAAGTAATATCAAAGTAACGCAGTTTGATGACAGCTTTGGAAAAGTTCAAGTGAATGTCCAAAACAAGCCGAATCAGCAAAAGAAAGGTAGAGATAGGGGCCAAAAATGAAAGAGGGATTTCGAAAGAGGGAAGCCTAAAATTTTGATGTATGATACTTACACACCGTTGAATACATCTTTGGAGAATATTTATTTGTCTACCTGCAATACCATGCAATACCGGAAGCTACCTCTAAAAGAATCAACTGAGAAGCAGAAACAAACTGAAAAATATTGTCAGTTCCATGAATGTTATAGGCATGGCACAAATGAATGTAGGCATCTCTAGGAAATTATCGAAAAGCTGATTCGAGAAAGGAAGTTGTAGAAATTTGTAAAATTCCTGCAGGATCGCGGACGGGGGCATCCGATCCCAATTAAGGACAAGTTCTACGCAGGGTTGAGGAGCCTGCATGAACTGGTGGAAGATTGGTAATAAATACAATAGTCGAAGGACTATTCCCAGTAGATAAGAGTTAGCATGAGATGAAGCACTATGCTAGTGCGATTAACTATGTGCATTTTGAATATTATTCGAACACAGAAGATGGGGCTCCAGTAAAAAAACAACATATAATGATAGAAGATATTGCATTTAAAAACAAAGAAGTGGATAAGGTGGAGGCTCCGATGATTGATCCAATGGTCATTTCGGCCATGATTGGCTTCGTTTTGATGAGAAGGATATTGATTGATTGTGAACGTTCAGTAAATATAATTTTAAAAAAGCTTATGATCATATGAAAATGGAAGCCAAGGACTTAAAACCGTCTAAAGCCCACATACACTATTTTAATGGTATTGCAACTGAAGCCGTTAGTTATGTTGAATTACCTATAGAGTTGGGAGAAGATGGTCGTAGGAGAGTGCGGATCTTATCGTTCGTTGTTTTGGATGTTGATTCTCCTTACAACATTTTTCTGAATTGATCGGCCCTAGCCGAATTCCGAGTAGCCCTTGCCCTGTGGTGTTTGACTTTTAAGTTTTTGACAGATAATGGTGTTGAAGTTGTTCACGACGATCAGGAAATTGGACGTGCCTGTTATGTAGCTGAGTTGAGGGATGCTCAATGCAAAGAGAAGGTTAAGGGTGTGGAGAAAATGAGCCTTAGCTTGGGTGCCACAGTCAGTTCTATACAGATATAGATCTGAAAGATGACGAGGAGGAATCCAAGGAGATCAAGGCTGCAACAGTTGAGCAGACAATTGACATCACATTCGGCCACGACGATCTGTCATGGGTCCTTAAGATCGAATCACATCTCGGCCCCACGATGATGAAAGAACTTGTTGGATTTCTCTAAGCGAATCTTGACGTGTTTGCTTGGACTCATTCTGACATGTGTGGAATCTCGCCTACCATTGCGAGCCATGCATCGAATTTCAACCCGAGGAATGTCCCACTGAAGCAAAAAAGATGCGGCACGGATCCGAAGAGATCTGCCACTCTCGAAGAGGAGGTGGATAGACTCAAAGACAACGGGTTACCCATGACACCCTCTACCCTAAGTGGGTATCTAATCTTGTGCTTGTGAAAAAAGATAATGAGAAATGGAGAACGTGCATTGATTACTTAGACTTGAACAACGCATGTCCGAAAGAAAGTTTTCCCCTATCGAGGATCGACCAACTGGTGGATTCAACCACGAAACACGAATTACTATCTTTCATGGATGCGTACTCGGGATATAACCAAATCCTGATGCACATTCTTGATCAAGAGCATGCCAATTTCATTACCGATGTTGGATTATATTGCTATGATGCCGTTTGGACTAAGAAATACAAGAGCGACTTACCGGCGCTTAGTCAATAGGATGTTTAAGGATCAGATTGGAAAAAAGTTGGAAGTATCTATGGATGATATGCTCATGAAGTCACGACAATCAAGCGACCACATTGGAGACTTGGCAGAAATGTTCGGCATCCTTTGACAATACAAAGATGAAAATTAATCCTTTGAAGTGTTCCTTTGGTGTAGCATCAAAAAAGCTCTTGGTTTTATGGTTAACACCTGTAGAATCGAAGCTAATTTCAAGAAGATTCAGGCTATCTGCGATATCCAAGCTCCAAAGACTATCAAACAAGCACAGAGTCTGAATGGGAAAATTGCTGCCTCAAGCCGATTCATTTCCGGAGCTACCGACAAATGAATTCCTTTCTTTGACTTGATTAAGAAAGGGAAAAGAAGCTTCGAATGGACACAGGATTGTAAAGATGCATTTCAAGCTTTGCTAAATTGTTTGGAGAGACCCCTTATCTTATCAAAGTCAATGGATCATGAAGATTTATACATCTATTTGACCGCGTAGGTATATACTATAAGTGCCGCATTACTTTGTGAGGAGAATCGAATTTAGAGACTGATTTATTACGTCAGTAAGCGTTTGACGGGAGCTGAAAGGAACTATCTGAAAATAGAAAAACTAGCATACTTCTTACTGATCGCATCATGAAAGCTTCGCTCATACTTCCAAGCTTACCTGATCAATGTTTAGACCGACCATCCATTACGACAGGTCCTGCAGCGACCTAAGACATTTAAAAGATTACTCAAGTGCAATATCGAGCTCAGTCAATTCAATATCACTTATCTCCCATGGAGGGCTATCCAGGGTCAAGCATTGGCAAATTTATAGCAGAATTCACGACGCAGGATGATTCTTGACGAGTAGAGAAATCCCTACCACACGGTGAAAATTGTACACCAATGGAGCATCCAATGATCAATGTTCTGGAGCTGGAATTGTGCTTGTAGCTCCCAAAGATCGGTCGATCTGTTATGCTTTAAAGCTTGATTCCCTAGCGACAAACAACGAAGCTGAGTACAAAGCTCTAATTTTTGGACTTAAACTCGTGAGGGAACTGCAAATAAAGTATCTTGAAATCTCTTGTGATTCACAGTTGGTAGTATATCAAGTCAGGGGAGATTATCAAGCTAAATAGCAATGGCTTTCCCCATAACTTACCCAAGTCCAAGAGTTGCCGATTGAATTTGAGTACTATAACATTTTGCATATTCCATGAATTTAAAATAGAGAGGCTGATTCATTAGCGAAGTTTGCTAGCACCGACGATGAACAATAGATGGGCTTAGTTCTGGTCGAAGTATTAAAGGCCCTGAATATAAACCTAATAGAATCGACCGAGTACTAGAGGCGGAGCCTGAGAGGGAATTATAGATGACTCTGATTAAAAACTATTTGCTATAGGAAGTCATACCTGAACAAAGGAATGAAAAGAGACAAGTCCTTTGTAAAGCTTCGCCATATATCATGCAAGAAGGAATTATGTACAAAAAGGATTTTTCTGTTCCCCTACTCTAGCGTATCGTTCATGATGAGATAAAACGAGTCCTAAAAGAAGTTCTTGAAGGGTAATGCAGCGATCACACTGGGTGGTAAACTCTAGCAAAGAAAATACTCCATTATGGGTATTATTAGCCAACCATTAATCAGGTGTCGCTGACTATGTAAGGTGATGTTACAAGTGCAAGATATATGAAAACATTCCAAGAGCTCTGCAAACGGAAATCACAGAAATGGTCAGCCCATAGCCATTTGCCATATGGAGTATAGATATTATCGGTTCCTTACCAATCTCTAAAGGTGGTGCAAAGTACGCAATCATCACAGGTGATTACTTCACCAAATGGGCCGAGGCAGAACCTATAGCCACGATCACAACCAAGAAATTAATCAGCTTCATTGTCAGGACCATCATCGGTCGTTTCCATCTTCCATGAATTATTGTAATAGATAATGGGACTCAATTCAATGGTGTTGAATTTAAAGATTTTTATTAAAGCTATCATATTGAAAAGAGGTCTGCAGCAATCACTCACCCTCAAGCAAATAGACAGGTTGAAAATGTAAAAAAAACTATAAAGTTCATTCTGAAGAAGCGTTTGGAAAAGGTTAGAGGTAAATGGGTAGATGTACTCCCGACAGCGCTGTGAGCTTACAGGACAACCCGCAAGTCCACGACTGGCTGTATTCCATTCTCCCTTACTTACGGTTCTGAAGCCGTCATTCTTGTTGAGCTTGAAGTTCCTTCTCATCGAGTGACTTACTACGATCCTAAAATGTATGAAGATCTCCTCTTGGAATCACTCGACTTTATAGACGAGAAGCATGAGGAAGCCTATTTAATGGCAGTTGTACATCGATACCAAGTTGTTTGATATTATAACGCTAAAGTTCGACCTAGAACCTTTGAAATCGACGAGCTTGTCTTGAAACAGGTTTTTCCTACCCCGTTGCAAATTACTCCAATCTGGGAAGGACCGTATATCATTGAACAGAGTCATAGAGAGGGAACTTTCAAGCTAGCGACTATTGATGTTATCACACTCCCAAGGACGTGGAATAATGAGCATTTATGACGCTTTTCACTTATTTTTTTTTCATTTAGTTGTGCTTGCTTTCAAAATTTTCTTTAGCATTTGGCTTTCTAGATATGTAATAAGACAGAATATATAATTCCTTTCCATTTAGTAAATAAAGTTTTGAACTTCCTTTATATTTATGTTTAATGTAGCATTATGTATTAATTACATGAAGAAACTGATTGATTCCGAATAGGTTTCCAAAGTTTGGAATTAATCAATTATGATAGTTCCCAATAAGACAAAATAAGGCGAGCGCGGTCTGATTGTTCATTTAATAACTCTCGTTCATAAGCTAATGGACGAGATACACAATAAGGAATGGATGTGACTCGACCATCTAATGATCGAGTAATTCCGCCGAACAATGGGACTGCAATAAAATAAGAGCAATCATGACACGACCTATCGCTCACTAAATCAAACCTTGGACCTTGTGGGCAAATAAACCAATCAAGGAAAGTATGATCTGACTGCTCTTCTAAATAACTCTAAATCCCTAGAGTGCAGACCAGAGTATAAACATAAATTGGTGTGAATCGACCACCTGCAGAATAACTCTACGTCCCCAGAGTGTGGAATAACTTTTTGTCCCCAGAGTGTGGACTGGAATATAAAAATAAATTGGGTATGAATAGACTACCCACGAAATTACTCTAAGTCCCCAAAGTGTGGAATAACTCTGAGTCCCCAGAGTGTGGACTAGAGTATAAACATAAATCGGTTGTGAATCGACCGCCCATGAAATAACTCTAAGTCCCTAGAGTGCGACTAGGTATAAACATAAATTGGGTGCGATTCAACTACCCATCAACTAAGCCTTATCCCCAGAGTGAGGATATAAGTATAAACAGATAGATGAGTGCGTTTCGACCATTCACTATTCCATGAACTCCAGCCTGAAACCGATAGGAGTATAAACTTGCTGAGGATGGAGTTTGACCATTCAATGTCTAACCCCCTTACCAAAGACTGGGGCAGGAGTATAATTACTCAAACCTTAGAATTCGATGGCATAACTTTAGGGCTCGAGCCTAGCAATTGATAGGCCACAACCACATGGAGGCCTTAGGATAAAGCTATTGGATTGTTATCTGAATTAACAAAAAACAAATTACAAGTAAATTGAATGGGAAGTACTAGTTTAACTACTTAAATAACAATTCACACGAAAGCTCAAATGAAAACAAAAAAATTATTCACATGATAAGTTTCAAAATTATGGTACAAGTTTATTCAAAAAACCGAAGGTCATACACGTACCACCACGATAAAAAAATAAAACAACAAACAAACAGCTATGCAAACTATGTACACGTTGAGCCAAAGCAATGGCTAATTCTTCGATCTTCTCTCATTTTTGGATTGCTCGAGAGTGGTGTTGTCTGAATTTCCACTTGTTCTCTTTCTTAATCCTTTACTTCCTTTGGCGGGAGAGCGTTTGAAGCTTGGAGGGAGTTCTTTGAGAATCGACCCACTGGGTGGAATGACTTGTAGTGGGACGAGGTGTGGATCATCAATGTCCACCTTTGCAGGCTCACCTTTAGCCTTTCTTTTCAACAACTCCTTCTCAATGCACTCCCTCAGGCTGATCTCTTCAGTGTGTTCGGAGGTGCTGGTAATCAGAACATCATCAGATTCATACACCGGTTATGGATCTTCAGTCTTTTCATCGTCGAGTGCTTTGATGACTTGAGATTCGAACTTGGAGCATTGGTGGCTGCCAGAATCTCTGTTGATTTTCTCTTATTGCTCCACGATAGCATCACTTTTAGGAGTTTGGCTAGGACTCGAAAGACCTGCAAATTTTTCAAAACAAGGAAATAAGCCTAAAGCCATTGGGCATGAAGAACGAAACCTCTCGAAAACGGAGGGTAAAGTGGAATACTTACATCTGGTAGGCTCTTAGTTTTCACCAGAGTGCCCCTTCTAGAATAGAGGTCAACACTTTAGATTGGTAGACAGCTTTATCTGGATCGTAGCTCAAGTCTTGCCCTGGGCCGAAAAAAATGAAGCTCCAGCTGCTTTGAAAGGAGAGGAGCCCTTAAGATTAAACTTCGAGGATCTAGCTGTATTTTTCCTTTACTAAAATGCACTAAAATGTCAAAATATTGGAGTCTCGTAGCGACAAGGTCTTGAGGTTCATTTCCGCGAAGGATCCCCCGCACCATTTTCTCTTCATCTAACTCGGCTTCGCTCAACTCCCTCTTTTTCGTCTCGATAGTGTATTCCCAGACTTTGATGAGTGACATAAGATAACCTTTGCTAAGGAAACTCAAGTTGTGGTAATGACGACTTTAGCATTGTATCCGATGATCAGTGTATTAAACATGTCCTTAATTACATTCCGACCGAATTCTTTAACATCATCCACTTGGGCTTCAATTTGTTCCATTATCTCCTTGTGGGCTCCCTCTCGTGCCTCTTCTTTAAGAGCTTCTATTTTGGAAAATTTCTCATCACATTTGATTTTTAGACTCCTGGCTTCAATAGCTTCCCCACAGTACCTCTATGATTTTTTTTGAGCCTCAATATTCTCTTCCCTATCATTCCTAAGAAGCTCTTCAAGCTCCTCAATGTAGTGGCCAAGATATCTTTTTCCTTTTGCAAGGAATCCTTTTCCAAAGTGAGTGTACTGCTATGACTGAGGTAGCATTTAGTTATTTCTTATGGGTAGCTTCCAAATGGTTTACTGCCTCTAACGTTTCCTTGGCACTCTTTTCTGCCTTAGCAAGTTTTGTTGTCAACTCCGATATCTCACTATCTTTGTGCTTGATTATATCTTTATCGTGGATCGCCTCTAGCTTGAGATATTCTTTTTCATATTGTCGCTCGATTGACACCTCAGAGAGTTTTTCCAGTAAGTGCTGGAATGACTCATACTACACAAAAACGTGATTAACACATGCGAGAGAGCTTGCTTTGGCGTGGCCCGAGATCACATGAATTGTGGGAAGAAATTTAAGCCCATCAAAATAGTTAGGAAAGCGGCCTTTAGTTTGGCAAATTTCTCCACTATGGAAGTATCAAAGGTAGTGGTAGGCTAGGATGGATCGGAAGTGGAAATTGGAAGCTTGCTCGATCTACGGTCATGAGGTTGCCTAGAGCTGGAAGAACCAGAGTATTGTTCATGTGATATGGCGGATTGAGGTCTCGGATAGGAAGTCTGATCTCTACCGTAAACAAGAACATTGGGTTGATTTTCTTGATAGAATGACTGAGACTAATTCTTACGCTTTGAAGATGAAGATTTCCTTGAAAGACGACATTTTTCACAATCGTCGTCTTTTTTCCTACACCTGCCTGATGTTGAGCCTTGGCTAGATCCATAATGCATCGAAGATCACCCTAGGCGATCAAAATCTCGAGACTATATCACCTGCAAAGGCCAAATGAGAACATATAAGTAATCATTATGTAAAAGATTGATGAAGAGCGTGTAGTGGAGTGCACATGATTATGAGTTTCCTAGTGTTCCCTCTTGACAGACCAGTAGCTGTTGCCTTACTTATAGGCGTTTTCTCTCCTCTGTCGCTAGGAAGAATGCCTTCAACTCCTGACAGAAAAATTGAGCCCTCGATATTGATATTTGGGAATTCATAAATCATAATGGAATTAGGAATCTGGATATTTTTAAATCCTTTCATTGAACTTTCTAAGTGTTGGTAAGATGACTCTTCGTCAATAGAAGTGATAAAAAATTCTAAATCTATAGCAGTTTTTCTTCTACGAAGTTTATATGCCATCTTCTTCCTTCTCTTAATTGACGTTTAGATTGCACGCCTTGTGACGATTCGACCATAGGCGCCTTGCTTAGGCCTACATTAGCGTCTTCAGGCTCATTAGTCTGGGCATCCCTAATTTCGCCTTCTTCAACATCATACTGAGTTCCCTTGATTAGAGGCAAGATAGGATTGTTGACATCCCTTTCTCGCTCTACGACATTTCTCGGTAATGTTGCACTTCTTGGGAGACCAATGTTATGACCCTCTTCCAGTAGCCTGAATAGAGATAATAGCTCATTAGTTACGAGAAGTTTGTTGTCCCTGTCTTCGATGGGGTTAGCATGAATAACGGAGATCGCTCTTAAAAAATTAATGCCCTCAGAACGTGGGCAGACACACGTAGATATTTAGGATGTTAGTTGATTCAAAAATATGACTTGGATTAATGGACTTAAGAGTTAAGTGAAGACAACACTTACATTCTTCCAGCCATCACCTTGTGAAGCCAGGCGAACACCAAACGTAGGACTACTCGTGTTTGAAAAGAGAAAGTTTATTCCAAGCACCTGTTAAGACTTCGTGGTTGGGTGAAGGCTCAAGAAAACATAGAAAGGACTTCCTAACCATCGTTTAAAGTTATAAATGAACCTTATTTCCTCAGGAGTTGGTGGGAGAACTGAACTCTCATGAACAGTAAAAAAGTTCCATGGAGAAAGGCATAGCAATTCGGGTGAAGTTGAGTGGAAGTTATTCCAAAATATCTTAACATTTCCCGAATAAATGAATTGAAGGGCGGCATGCATCCGGCCCAGCACATGAAGTTGTTGCACGTTGTGTACTCGTCCGAAGGCAAGTGAGGTTTGTCATTTATTGGTGGAACCGGGACGTCTTCCAATGAAACTCCGTGTATGGAACATAACCTGCGAAGGGCCTTACAATTTGGGAGGCTTGAGAATATATCATGTTATCTAAGAGAACGGCGCCTTCTACTGTGTCGGATAGAGGACTTACATCCTCTTCCAGAAGGATGGGAACATCTGAAAAAAGTTGACTGACATGACAGAAACTTCCATTTGTTCAGCCTAATGACCAGGAGAAAGCCTACCAGATATAATCGCGCAGCTTAATTTTTCTTCAGGATTGCTATGCTGCATGGCTGGTCTAGAAGACATTGAGATAAACACCTTGAGCGTCTAAATTCCATATTAACTATACTCACTATACAATCAAGAATAGAAAAACTACCTGTTCCGCCCCTTCAAAGTGTGAGCCAGTGCGGTGTAATATCGTGTATAACATATATAAACAGCTTAAAATCAAAAAACGAAGTTAAATGCGAGACTTTGGATTCCGACCAGAGGATCATCATTGTTGTCTGTCTCAACTTGAAAAGAGATTGATCGATTGTAAATGCTTTGGGATCGATTATCGGCATATCAAAGTGCAAAATCTATCACTCAAGTCCATATGCTATGTTTAAGTTCACATTGAAAGTTCTAGGGATTTGACTTTTCAATCTCAAGTTCGATAGTGAATATGGAAGTTCTATTGTTCATCGTCATCATATGTTCAAGTTCTTTGAGGTGGATTGGTAGTAATTGTTCAAACATGCAAGTTTGGATTAGGTTTTGAGTTCAAAGAGAATACATGTCAATCGCTATGTGTCGAAACCATTATATCGATCCCTATCCCAAAGCATTTCAGCCGATCCTTCTCCTCAACCTAGTAGTACTGATCCCTTTCCTTCTACAAATCCTACCGATCCCTCTCGTCAACCTAGAGGTACTGATCCATCTCTCACAATGAACACCACTGATCCCTTTACTTTAACAAAGCTTGCCGATCCCTAATCCTATCGATCGCCCAACCCCACTATCTTCCATTCGATCTCCAACATCATTCCTCCTACGTAAGTCCACTTTATCAAACTCTCCAACCTCACTGATTTAATCATCCTCCCAAGAAGCTTCCATGTTGATCCCTCTCTTGCGTCATCAAACGAGGGATGGGCATATCCACACCATACGCCACGTCTAACCAATCCCTCCTCTATTCTCCTTTCTTCTTCCTCCATATTTGCCCTACCGAACTCTTTCACATCCTACGAATCACATTTTCCAAGCCACCTCGACCATTACAGCATCAAGTACCATTAAAGTCACTAATGGTATGGACTCTATTATCACATCATAAAACCGAAGAGTATAACTTAAAAAGTTTCCTATGTGAGTATGTGAGTTAGAATGTGGGCAATGTTTGGATACATTCAAATTGGAAGGGGCAATGAGGCAAGTTCGTGGGACAGATAAAATTGCAATGGGGTTTTGAGCTAAGGATAGGAGAGTTTGGTTTTGTGAATGGAAAAAGTGGGTTCGATGCAAAGGTGGATATTAGGAAAATTAGACAAGTGAATTTAGAAAGGCTTAAAAGAAGATGAGGTTTGGAACACAAAATGAGTGAAGATTCTTCGATATAAAAAGCGTCGAGTCATAGAGCATAAATATAAAGGAGAGATTGGCTGCAAACATAGGAAGGATCGACGTGGAATAAACAAAGAGGAGTTTGGCCCACAGTTGTAAGCAAAGGAAGAGGGATCGACTATCAATATGCCAATCCATATGGGCGTGAGAAATAGAAAGGCAGGATCGGCTATGCATATGCCGATCCCTACTAAGAAAAAAGAAAGAGAAAAAACATGAACATACAAAATGTAATGAAATTGGTAACAACCCATGAACGTACAAGTATGTCTAGGAACCAATGACAAGAATGTGTGTATGAACATACATGTATATGACCTTGAATTCAATTTTTGAAATCAATGGGAATCGAAATCAAACTTGAGGCCTTCAAGTTCGAGGCTAGACTAGATAATAAAAACTAATTACACTTGCGGAACCGAACTTACGTATGTTAACTGATAGAATATAGCCCAAGATTTATACTATTGGAAATCGACCAAGCATCATGATGATTAATGAGAAATATAGCACCTTGGAAAAATAATTCGGCCGATGGATAGCAATTATTCAGAAAGCTTGACAAATTCCTTGTTGATGACTCTAACTTCCTTCAATTCAAAGCACGTCATGTTCATCACAAGACGTACTTTAGGGGGCAAGTGTTATCAAAATCTTAATCCGGCTATATTGAACTGATTGCACGAGTCAGATTCGATTGCTATAAAGGTTGATGACTATAGAGTGGTGATTATAGGGCCCATAAATAAAGTACAAATGGTAATATGAAGTCAGAATTGAATGAAATTGATGGATGTGCGATGTAGAATGTTCGAAGTATGAAATACAGTTCAATGCATAGGAGGGATCGACATAGATTGGCTCCAACAAGAGGGTTCGGCAACCTTCAAAGTACAGGATCATTCTTGTGGAAAACAATCAATATCTCAAGATCTACACGTCCAATCCCTATGAAATTTGAGGAGCAAGATATAAGGACCCTATAGAACCCACCTCATGGATCGCATCAATAGGACAAGTTTGGAGGGATTGGTATACATCCCTTGGGTGGGGTCGGCAGAAAGCAACATGTAAGCAACGTTGAATCAAAGATCAAGCAATAATCGAGCTTTAATGATTCAAATGATATGAAAATTGGAGGCTAAACATATTTTCATATATGGGAGCCACCATAAGGATTGCTCCCCAAAATTCAACTAAAGAAGGGATCGGTACGAATCTCTCTTTTTGGGAATTAGGCCTAGCGATCCCTCTAGTGGGTGTGCATATGGTTTAGAAGGTCCTTCAGTCGAGATTTCAGAGAGATATTTGGTCATCTTTATCTATAAAGACTGGCTTGATTGGTCATTTTAGGGATCTTTACGCTGCTTGTTACTCTACACTTCATTGTAATCAAGTACTTGCTATTTTCTACTATTGTAACCAAATTTAAAAGCGATTAATAAAGAATAATCTTCAAAGTGGATGTAGGCATACAACGCCAAACCACTATAAATTTATGTGTCTTTGATTATTGCTTATTCTCTGTTTCTTACTAATTGATCTACTCAGTTTAATTTTGTTTTCTTCACTTACTTCTCTACAAAAACTATTCTTGGGGTTTGTTACCATTTTGGGTGCAAATAGACAGAGAGGATAAATCGGGTGTTAGAGGATTTTCTAAGGATGTGTAATTTGGATATTGAAGGTTCTTTGGAGGATTACTTTCCATTGTAGCTATCAGGTGAGTAATGGAATGGCACCATTCGAGGCATTGTATGGGAGGCTATGATAATCCTCATCTTATTGGTGGGACATTACTGATAGGATCATTCTTAGATCAGATATGATTAGGAAGACCCCTGAGAATGTAGATTTGATCCGTAGAAGAATGAAGACTGCATAAGGTAGACAAAAACCTTATGCTAAATGAGATATATGGGGTTGGAGTTCGCGGTGGCGAGATGGTCTTTGTGAAGATCTCGCCACTTCGACACATCATGAGGTTTGGTAATTCAGGAAAGTTGGCACCGAATTTGTAGGGAGTTTTCCAATCTTGGAGTGGTAAGGAAGTTATCTTATAGAGTGGAGCTTCCTGAAAAGTTGGCGAAGGTTCACAATGTCTTCCATGTGTTACATTTGCAAAAGTGCTTACACGATACAAATACCGTGGTTGAGCCGAGTCAGTTGGAAGAAGTTGAAGTAGAAAATAAGTCACTTATTCACTGTGTACCTACCCGTATTATTGAGCAGGGAACAATGTGACTCCACAATAAAGTAATAGGATAGGTTAGAGCCCAGCAAGGAGACGACCCGGTTGAGGGCACTTAGAAGCCAAAAAAGAAGATCCGAGCTATCAATTCAGAGCTCTTTTCTAGTAAGTTTCCATTTAAATTAATAAAACTAGTTAGATACACAGTAGTTAGCTTAGTGTATACCATAGGTAGGTAAGTATATGGATGTTAGGCATGTATGTGAAAATGTCACTAGAACGTGCTTTGGATGATGGTTACTAATGGATGTATTTTTTGATACTATTACGCATATAGGTTGTTATTCCTTTTGACCGATGACACACATCATATATTCCAATTTATTTTATTAGTTATATGCATATGGTTGCTGCATTTCTCTATATATATTAAATGGTTTCTCATTCATATAGAATTGCAAGTATTTATGGCGTTGCATACATTTTGGATACATAGTATAAGCATTTTCATTTCTTGCATTACCTACATGCTCATATGCATTCCATACCTATCTGTACATGTTGCACTTGAAATATGAAACTAAGGACAATTGTTGCAAGTAATTGATGGTTAAGTAGATGGTTGTGGATAATTGGTTGCATAAGCGAATTAAATTTTTCGATCCATGGAGATTTCAGGGACGAAGTCCTTTTAAGAAGAGAAGGCTGTAACACCCCTTAAATTTTAATAATAAATTAAAACGCGAGTACAAGTAAGAATGTAACTTTATATGATGGGACAAAATAATAATTTTTTACAGATGTTGGAATTAGGCCTCGGAACCTATTCCATCATGTCGGGAACGTAGATTCAAAAATCATATATAAATTGCTAAATTTAATATAAATGGCACAAAAATAATGCAAAATGTAATTGGTGGAAATTTTGTAATAATTAATTTTGAAAATTAGACTAGAAACCCTAATTCTCGGCCATAAATAAAGGCCTAAGCCTCCACTTTTCTCATTCAAAAACCCTAGCCTTTGCCTCTTAAACAACTTTTCTTTCTCTTCTTCTTCAGAAATAAATTCCAAGTGATAGAGGTAGGGGTATGCCCTAGGGACAATTATGTAATTTGTTATATATATCTAACTCGATAACAAATTTTTTTTGGCTTTATAGTGGGTCATGCCACTGTATATATAATGGGAAAATAGGTGTTCTGCACATGCACAGAACAGCTAAATGGGAGCAATCAGCGCCAAAGAAAAAATAAAGTACAGGAGCTAGGCAAAAAGAGCCTAGACTACTAAATAACAAGACTACACGCCCTCCGAAGAGGAGCGACCAGTACAATCATTGGACGATGGGCCAATAACATGAACAAACCCAGAGAAAAGTGTAGCGAGATTTGGATCATAACCATCAGAAGCAAGTGAGTAAACAAATTTCCTATCCCAAGTGACATCACAAATTTACTATCCCAGGTGAGTAAGAGATAGACCCTCACCTGCGATATGTTACAAAAGACTACGACTCTTACCCCCAACTCACTGATAAAGGCATAGTAAGTGTCAGTAACTGGGGAGTAACGCATATCAGTATAGACATGTATCCAGGCACGCTCCTCAAAATTCCAAACAATGGTATCGGTCAGAATAGGAGAGGCAACGACAGGCTGGTCCCCACCAATTGGATCAACGGTAACAAGAGCATCAACATCAGGAGACACAACAATAGAATCGACAATAGGAGCATCAACAACAGGTAACATATCGACAGGAGCTACAACAGGAGCATCAATAGCAGGAGACACATCAGTAGTAGGGACAATAGGTGGAGATACAGAGGGAGGTGGAGCAACCTTCGGGATCCACCACCTGACTGGTGGACGAGGCAAAGGTACCTGATCAGAAAGAGGTAAAATGATAGCAGAGGTCGAAGTGTAATACATCTCCAAAAGATGCCCAAAGGACTGACAGACCGAACATATCTATGGTTTCCAGCAGTATTATACTCTGACCTCAGCAAAATGGCCTTCATCGATTCTGACTTTTAGTATCAAAAGTAGAGGCATGGCGGGGGTTATTTCGATCAGAGATTTAGCATAAACTAATTTATTTCTGGCTACTGTGTTTGCATCATAACATATCACTTTGCTAACAAGGCCAGCAAGCCAATCATTCCCAATGAGAGGCTGGAGAACAGAGGGAATATGAGAAAAATAAGCCGAAACCAGAATAGATAAAACCTGAGAACATGCCATATCCACTAACGAACTTCATGGAGTAATAATAAAAGGTTTCCCTTCTATGAGAATTGGGTTTGCTTCTAATATTCGCTATCTTTCATAATTTTGCGTGAATTTAAAATAGAACGTTTCATTAGTAAAATGAACACCCAATTCCGCTTTACGCTTCCATACTTGGTTGCATCTAGCTTTAACAAGATGGTAGGAAGGATTGGAGTCGAGGAAAAAGCCGACCAAAAAATCTTTCCAATAAACAACATTGGCCTTAATGACTTCCGGTGAAGGAATCATAACACCATCAATCTCAAATTTATCAAACGAACGAGGAGAATGCGCACCCGCATTATTCTGCATTTTGGTGAACAATGATGACCACATAGGGGCAGCTGCAGGTGGAGTGGGAGGTATAGGGATGGAAGAAAAAGAAGCAGGCGATGGACGACCAATAGAAGAACAGACATGGGTTATATTAGGGTCGGCATTCCCACAAGCACATTGTGTGCTACCACGAAATTTATCACTGTTGGTACATTTCGACCCAGATACTTCATGCACAGTATCATGCAAATCGTTTCCATGACAAGCATTGACCATAGTCCCTTTACCACACTCGAATAGTTCAGATACAACATCACCTCACTTGGTTTCAAAGCTCAATCCAACAATAAACAGGTACCAAGTTTTATTTCCAACAGAAGTCAAGAGCGGCGTTAAGGAATGCTCACCGATTAACAATGGGAAGACAGGCGTATTTGAAGCTGCATAGTCCAGATCCGTCAACAGACGCTCCAGGGGGTTTCCGCTACTCAATGAATTCACAGCAACAACATGATCGACATTCCCACTCGTGATTTGAATTCTCATAGCGGGATCCAAAAAAGTAGATGTGTGGGTAGATGCGCCATCCATGCGAGAAGAGGCGTTGAACAAAACACCAGAGCGTGTGATAGAGCACTACAGATCAAGTGAAGGGGAATAGGATTCTTAGAGAAAGGCATGAGAGAGAGATGAGGCGGAGGTGGAATAGGGAGAGAGGTGGAAAAGACAATGATTCGGTAGAGAAAGAACTGGAGACGAGCTATATCGGAGATCCACAATTCTAGAAGACATTCCATTTTTAAAATTTTTTGTTTTTGGTCTATTATACCAGAGATCCACAATTCCCAAAGACGAGCTATTTCTGAGATCCACAAATCTTGGTTGAAATAAAAGGTGCGCTCTTTCTATTACATACTTGATATAATATGTTATATTAATTAATTAATTTAATTAAAATTATATTTAATAGAAAATAAAAAATGGTATGTTTTGTGATGGTTGTTGCAAAGTGTTGTGACCATAAGTAATTTATCATAATCGAAACAAATATACCATTTTAAATGTTCGTAGTTAGCATGGATCAAGATTGGATATCGACGTATCCATTAAGACTAGAGTACGTAACATTCTTCAAACATTGAAAAATGTATTACTCATGACTGCTTGGGGTACCAAGAGGTTATGTACTATTAGTTATTGGATAACTATTGAACGACTCACTCGATAATTTTCTATTGGTTAATATAACTAAGATCAAAAAGAAAATATTGATGTGACTAACTTACGTAGTTCTCTTGGCTTGAGAATACCGTCGATCTTCAATATGAAATCTCCACTTTGATTATAGTCAAATCATGGCACGATGTCCATCGAGTGACTATAGTTGGGTCGAGCGAAAGTATTGGAAGTGAAACACTATTCAAGAGAGGATTCGTCTTCGCTGTTGTATAGGATTAGTATCACGGTCAACTCCAGTCAACTCAAAGTCAATGTCTCTAACCATAGCCTTTCGATTAATAATAATTGCAATTATTAAACCAAGGACTTTTTGTTTATACTATAGAGTTGAATGTAGATGATGATGGAATTTTAACCATCACCAAATTCCATAAGTCTAAAGTGATATATTTTTGACGAAGAGAATTGATGTAAATAAAAGTCACAACTAGGTAACGCTTAACAAATTGAAATTAGATTTTACCTAAACTATGTAAGTAGGCCAAAAAGTCACATCATCTGCTAAGTGATGTGTGAATGTTATTATTCGAATAGTTTGATGTTAATCGCAGACTAAATTTACACCTAACGAGTTACACAGCCGAAATAATAAATTCTCTTTAGACCAAATGATTTAATTAGTTTGTAATTGTTATAAATTAATTAATATCTATGAAATTTTAATTATAAAATTTTGAATATGAATTGAGGAATAAAATAATAGTTATAAATATGTGAATCGATATGCGATATCGATAAGCAATTAAATTAGATTTAATTAATAATCTTTCTTTAGGCTTAAATAGGATATTGTCCTATTATGATAGGTTGATCATTTTAGGTGTAATGAAGGCTATATAGAACAGCTAATATAGGCTAGGGGTGTTAGAATTGGACGGCTTAGATTTAGTGAGAATTGGTATAAGATATGATCCATTATTTTCTCTCTCTCATCCACTATTTACACAACTCAAACCCTAATTAAATAGGAACCTTTGTTTTCCACTATTCCCATCCATTGCTGGCCGATTTAATCCCCTAGAACCTCAAGAAAATCCAAATCAAATTAATTCAAAAGGTTATAGTCAAAGTTCGACCGTTCAAGGATTAGCAAACTGCCGAATCGAAATGCTTTCAAAGAAGAGAGAGTTCATCGTTACAAGGTGCATTTCAAGACATTTGTTTTAGCTATGTTTTTACCATATTATATAGTTTATGATTTTAGGATAATATTTTATTATTCATATATATTATTATTATATTATTAGTTAGGTGACGATTCTTATATATATTGATGTAGTCACATACTAGATTGGTTATATGGTTGTATTCATTTAACAAAAAAATAATTTTTTACATACAGGTCAGATATGCATAGCCGAATAATTTTATGTATAATAATTATTATTTTATTTGTTAACATGTATATTAAAGGAAATTATATATACGTCAGATATACATACTACAAATGGAAGTATTTTAAAGGAAAATTACCCGCCCCAGACACTTTTCAGATTGAGAAAAATAGGAAAACTGTGAATTTTAATCCTTATTCAAAATTATTTGAAAATGATGCTTTACAAATCAATATAAACACATAAATTGGATAATGGAAAAACAAAATTATACAAACTTATGTTTGAATATTTTAGGAGAACAAATTTTCTCTCTGCATAATAGAATAGAAACAGTACTTTCTGCAATTAATCAAGGAAAATATAGTGTTTCAATAGAAATTAGAATTTAATAGATTTAACTGAAGTTGTTACGTCTTCAAACCCTCAGCCTTCTCTTGAGATTAAAGATTTCAAACCAAAATCAACAAATGATTTTGAAAATTTTATAGAAGAAAAATTTAAAGATATGAAAATAAACATTCTTGAAGAGGAATTTTCTTCAAATTTGGAAAACAAGGATAATTACAAAAAAGCAATTCAATATGAAGTTAACAAACTTGACAAATATGGTAAGCCAAGCCAGAAATTATTCTGTTATAAAAGACCTTCTCCTATGGATATTTTACATGAAGAACAAGATTATATTGTTACAAATAGCTATAGTGGTAAAGAAATATATGAATGGAATATAGATGGTTATTCTGAAAAAAATTATAATCTTGCTCATCGTATGCTTATGTATAGCACTATTTGTGAAAGCAATCGTAACTCTGACATTACTATCACAAAAATGATAGTTGATGATTTTACTGCGCAATTTAAAGGTCGATGGGATAATTATCTATCTCCAGCAAATAAAACTGAAATTTACAACACAATAAAATAATAGAAAGGAAAATGGTCCAAAATGTTATGTATACATTAATGGTTACCATTATAGAACATTTTACTGGCAGAATATCTAATAACAGTGAAAACACTCGTACCATTTAAAAATTTAAGATGTAAAACATTAACCGATTTCAGATGGTACAAAGATATTTTTTTGGATAGAGCCATGGATCTCCTAGAAAGCAATAGTTCTCACTAGAAATTAAAGTTTATAGGTGGCCTACCCTCTTATTTGCAAAAGGAGTAAGAAAATCCTTACAAAAAGATAAAATAAATATTCCATAGGGAAATTGTATATATGGTAAGATTATTGGAACATGTATCCAAGAAGGGTTATTATTACGCAATGAGATAAAATCAAATCAACAAATTAAACGTCAAAATTTGAAAAAAAAAGAAATCAATTAGGATAGTTTTGTAGTCAATTTGGAATGGATGTTCGAACTACTCAAACCTCTCATAGACAAACAAAAAATGGCAAAGTTCTTAAATCCTTTCATGAAAGAAAAAAGAAACATTATTCAAGAAAAATTTAGAACAAAAGGCTGAAATAAAAGAAGAAAGATTGAATAAAAAGAAAAATAAGATTGTTCATTGTTATAAATGTAGAAAAGTTAGACATTATGCCAATAGATGTAAATTAAAGAAGAAAATTAACAATTTACAAGCTGATAATGAATTAAAAGATACATTATCCAAACTCTTATTAAATTATGATTCTAAAATTAGTTCAAAAAGAATCTAAAACTAGCTCAGGTAATTATGAAAAGCTTAAAATATTACACAATGAATCTTTATTTTATTAGTGTTGTGAATCCTGTATAAGAGGACAACCTTGTCTAAATCCAATCGAAAATGAAAGTGAAGGTGAAAATTTTCATAATTAATGTTTTAACTAATGATAATATCCTAACAGGTTAAATACCTAGAAATAAGATCTAAGCTAAAAGAACAAATGGATACTCAAGAGACAAACCAAAATAATAATATTTTTTCAAAACACTAATATAGGTATATCACAAAATCCATACTCTATGAATGAAATTTATAAACTCTTAAAAGAAAGGCAAAAGATAGAATATCCTACTACTATATAGGACCTTAATGAAGAAATTTAATTTAGATGAAAGAGTTTCTTTATTAGAATCATCAAAACAGATTACTACTATGATAATAATCAACTAGATTATTCACAAGACAATATTGCAGATCAAATTTTTTTTATTAACACTAGATATTGTTATTTCACAAAAATGGCTTATAAAATAACACTTTTAATTGATAACTATTACCAAAAGGAATTACTGCACTTGTTGGTAGTGGTGCAGATATGAATGTAATACAAGAAGGAATAATACTTATTAGATATTTTTCGTAAAACTACCAATTTCACTAAGTCATTTAGGTGGAAAAAAATTTAACAAAAATTTTAAAATCTCACAAGCTTATATTTGTAAAAATAGAACTTATATTCCCTCAAGTTTTTTACTAGTTAAAAATATTACAAATCAAGTAACCCTTTTATAGATAAAATATATCCTATAACCCATGTCGATAGAAATGGAATTACGGGAATTTATAAAAATAAACTTATTTTTTTTTTCAATTTATAACAAAACCATTTACAAAAGTTCTGCATGAAATTAAAGACCTTGTGACACAAAAGATATTTGGTGTTCCATCTAAATTTTCTAAAATTATAAGTTCATATATTAACCTTATAATAAAAATTAAAGAATCCTAAATTACTAGAAAAAATCAAAATGATTTTTAATATGTTTTTCATAGAAATCTGCAATGAACATCCAAATACGTTTTGGAATAGGAAAAGACATATTGTTAGTCTTTCTTATGAAGATGACTTTGATGAGAGAAAAATTCCAACTAAGGCAAGACCTTGCCAAATGAATTATGAATATCTAGAATTATGTAAAAAGGAAATTGAATCACTTTTTGCAAAAAGGATTAATAAAAGTCTCGCAATCACCATGGTCATGTACTGCATTTTATGTTAATAAACATAGTGAACAAGAAAGACGTGTTCCTAGATTAATAATTAACTACAAACCTCTCAATAAAGTCCAAAAATGGATTAGGCATCCAATCCCTAATAAAAAGGATTTGTTAGATAGATTATTTGATGCTATTATATTTTCTAATCCGATTTGAAACCTGGATATTGGGAGATTCAAGTCTCTGAATCTTATTAGTATGAAACTACATTTATTGTTCCTATAGGACATTATTAATGAAGAGTTATGGCACATGGTTTGAAAAATGCTCCTTCAAAATTACAAAAAAAATTGATTGATATTTTTAAACCTTATAGTGAATTTATTATAGTCTATATAGATGATATTTTAGTTTTCTCAAATAATATTAAGACCCATTTTAAACATCTAGACATTTTTAAGAAATTTGTTATCTAAAGTGGCCTAATAATATCTAAACAAAAGATGTCTTTATTTCAGACAAATGTTAGTTTTTAAGGTCATAGAAAAGGGTAGAACATGTGACGCCCCACCTCTGTACCCACGCTAGCCAAGAACATTACGGTGAATGCTGTCAACTAGCATGGAGAATAAGGCTGTTGAGGAGCGACCATCCGTGTAATCGCTTTGTGTGAGCATCGATATGTCAGATAGTATAGCATGCAATTCTTTTCAAGCGGAAATCCGACATACCGACACAATCTCAAAGCTACTACACGGTGGCTATAATATCTTCGGAAACAAATATAGAAGTAAACATAACATAAATCAGTCACAGACAATTCATATCACAAAGGCGGAAATAGATATGAATATAACACATGAAAGTGTTCATCAGAGTAGTGGTCAAAAAGATCCACAATAATACAAAGGAATAGATACAAGTGCTAGACAAAAGAATAAGTATACATCATAGAGTCTGTATCTCAAATGTATACAACAAAAAACTACTAAACTAAAGTAGTTAGCCAAAAGATCAGATGTAGACGGATAAGGAGTCAAGCAGAAGCACCTGTAAAATCTCGGTCTAACCCGAGTATTATTTAAAAAGAAAATAATAAACGGATCAGTCTAGCTATAAATATCAGATGAAGTGATATATAATAAGAGATATGACATGAACATATAATAATCACAATGCCAAGCTGTGATAAATAAGAAATTGAAAATCAACAAGAGATTAATCAATATCACAATAATCTACTCAAGATAAAAAGGAATGTCATACTCCTAATTTCATTCACCAAGCCACAATAAATGACATATATATAACAATGCCCTTCGTAAAAGTTGGTGAAACATAAATTCCAGAAATCAACACACGAAATCCAGAAATCACAATAAAAAGGAACAACGACGTCGTACAGCGGGACATCCGATGAACCAAATCACAATCAAAGGGAACAACGACGTCGTACAGCGGGACATCCGATGAACCAAATGACAAAGACATTGCACAATGCTAGTCTAAAACACAAAGATGATCGTCATGATCAAAGAGAAGTGTCGATTACAGTAAGCTAGTAAATATATGAGCTTAGCATCATGTCCCAGCCACTAGCTTAACTTAAATATTTACGAACAAATTATAGATCTCCACTAGAAAATTGTCACAAGAGATTCAATCGAACAAGTCCAAGAATTAACCGACGAAGTAAACGCAAGCGTTTCATACCACTTGTTTTACCAAGTCGTTTAATTAGATTTCTCATATGAGTGAGGTAAAGGCTTGTATATACTAATAGATTGGAAAACGGTTTTATAAATGAATTTGGTATTAAAATAGTATTGAAATCATTTGAGGAAAGAGTTTTAATATTTACTACTAGTATAGAAAACCTTTATATTTTTAAAGTGACAAATCACAAAGAAGATTGTAGGAACAATCAATCACTAAGATTCACATTCAAAAACGTGAGTAAAATCCAATGAAATCGATATAAATCCATCAAAGTGGATATATCTAAAATTCCCAAAGAAAATAAGTCATCAAAGTCGATAATAAATGACAACAACAAAAGGGAGACAACACGAATCGATTAAAGTTGGATATTCAAACGAATTAGCAATATAGGCTAATCTGGCAAATCGAAGCAGGTCGGTCGACCGGACTCCCTGAGTCGGTCGACCGAACCAGAGGTAGGAAACTTCTCGGGCACCAGGTCGGTCGACCGAACCAGGGGGCTCGGTCGACCGAAGCCTGTAACCAGCACTTCCAAACCTACAAGTCGGTCGACCGGCCCAGGGGGCTCGGTCGGCCGAACCTGTATATTTGCACTTCCTACCCTATGTCAAAGGAGGTGCAAATCTCGATCAAATTGCAATCGCACGAGCAACGGCGCTAAGGGTTTATGCCAATCGACTACCCGGCCCTATAAGCTCCTCGATGCATCACCAAAAACATGTTCAAACATCAAAGTTAGGATTTTTAATGAATTAAACTCAAAACATGAAAAATTGGAATATTCACAAAAGCAATCCAAATCAAAATCAAATGCACATGAATAAGTGTTAGGAATTCATACCTAACAATATAAGAGAATTATAAGCATAGATGTGAGATTAAAAATCTCACCTTTGCACTAAAATTTATGAAGATGAAGCTTGAAAGCAAAGGGGAATCAACCACTCTTCAAATCCAACCCTAGAAGCTTGAATCTAAGCTTAAAAGAGAAACATTTCCTAAATTAGGTTTAGGAAATTTCTGAAATCAAAGAGAGAATGAGTTGGAGAAGATGAAGAGGAAGCTTTCCGATGGGTTCACTTGAGTTTGGAGCAAGAAGATGGATTTGCAAAGCAAGCTAGGGCTTAGGAATTTTAATTTCCACTCTCCACCTCCATTGTTGCTAAAGCTTGAAGAGTTAGGAATTAGAAATGAAGTAATGAAGAGTTGGGGGGGTTGGGACTGAATACATAAGTGGGCTCAGCCCAAACCAAAACCCAAAGAAAAAGGTAGCAAAATTCAACTTTCTCCAAACATATCGAAGCTTATACTCAAAAAGGTCGCAAACGGCATTTTGAACTCAATGGGGGTGGTCTCGAGTCCCAATTCGACTGTTTGCAAAAAGTAGCTTTTCGGACTAAAATCCGATTAACGATAAAATATTTAAATAAAATATTTAAGTATAAAATCGATAAATATGCGGGTTGTTACAGAACAATTCCAAGAAATAGAAGTACAGAGTTTGCTTCAAAATTCCCAGATGTAGTACGAATAAAACCAGTTACAAATATTTTTAGGAAGTTTAAAGTATATATCATCTTATTATATACACTTAGCAAATGATGCAGCTATTTTGTATGGTAGACTAAAGAAAAATCCTGGTCCATAGATAAAACAACATACACAAGATGTTAAGAATATAAAAGGAAAGGTGAAAAATCTCCCTTGGTTAATGCTTGCTAACCTAAACTAGGAAAAGATTACTAAAACAAACACCTCATAAATAGGATTTGGTGGGATTTTAAAACAGGTATGTCTACAGATAAAACGAGAATATCTTGTCAGATTTTACTTAGGAAAATGGAATAATAGCTAAAAGAATTATGTGATGGTCACCAAAGAAATCCTTGCTATAGTCAAATGTGTATTAAAATTCCAAGGTGATTTATATAGTCAAAAGTTTATTATAAAAACCGATTGTAAATGTTCCAAATATATGTTTAATAACGATTTTAAACATGATGTATCTAAATAAATGTTGACATGCTCATTTGGTGCCTTTTGTTTTCAACATTATTTATAAAATGAAGAAAATAATAATCTTCTTGATTTTTTAACTTGTGAATTTCTCCAGGATAATGAACCCTAGAGGATGAGATAACTTTCCTAATAGAGGAGGAGGCCGAGACGATATATTGTCCCAACATGGTAATAGGCAGCTTATCGCTGAAAACATTACATCATCAGGGAATAATGTCCCCATAGACAAAAATAACTCTTTATACAGGAAATTCATGAAGTTTATGGCTTGTGAAGAAAACGTGCCTGCAAAATATGCTAGTGTTATAGGTAATGAAGAAAATATAACTTCATATGAAGAAATTTCTTACAAAGAAGTAATACTTTCATTAGAATTCTCTGATCTTAAAAGGGATGAAATTCCATGGACTCTAATGCAAATGTATATTGATATAGCATCATACATTATTACTGCATACAAACAAAGATGGTATTATGAATAACTCATTTCCACGATAATGACCCAAATATTTACAATGTTAGTAAAATAATAACTGAAAAGCTAATATTTCTAGAATAATGAGGATTATCAACCCTAGAGGAAAAGGAATTTTTGTCCCAGAAAAGAAGTTTACCATCAAATTTAACTACTGAGACTACGTAGATGCGCTATATAGGGTGCTGCTTTATGAAAATGACAAAAGGAAATATTCTTGGTTTATAAAAATTTATGGTGAATCATACAAACGTCCTAATCCAAATTGTTTTGTCTAATGGTGGAAAAAATTTGGTCCATCTTTAAAAATTCTACTTAAAAATTTTAAAAATTTATTCCGTTTGGATAGATATTTCACCAAAAATAATTGAAATTTATGAGAATCGATAATTCTATGGAAAAATATCTGTCAAGATATTATTCTCTTAATAAAATTAAAAATTAAAAATTATTAAGAGCAGAAAATGTTAAAACAACAAAAGGAATCTTCAAGTCCGATTGTGCATATCACCAAGAAACTACAAATGCAAAAAGGAATAACATCAAGAGAAGATATTATTCGGTGTTATCTTGAAGAAACTAAAAGGGGTTTAATCAAAAATCTAAAAGAAGAAGATGCAAAATCTGACACCTCCATGGTATCAACCTCCAAAAAAAAGAAATTACAGGTGAATCACAAGATCCTTTTGAAGAAAAAGAAGATACTGACACTATGGTCGGACAAATCAAAGAAAATTTCTTTGGTAAAAAAGCAGCAAAAGGATAAAGCTTTAAGTAGTCAAAAAGAAGACAAAGTGGTCCCTAAAAGTTAAGATAGGTGGACTAACTATCAAATTAATGATAAAGTAAAGGATGGACGCATATATCCCTAGAAAGACAGTGAAACTTGATAATGTAAAAAATCTAGACAGCAAAGCAGCAATACTTTGGAATCACATATGCTCAGCAGGACAACACAGCTTAAATCATTTAGAGAATCTAGACAGCAATGCAAAGTAGCTCAATTACTTGGGAAAGTGCATAAAATAGGTTTTTAAGTTTTCTATTATGTAATCAACTATTTATAATTAAAGTTCCAGGTCCATCTCTTTATAAGTTGTTTGTGCCAAAATTGGCCACAAACCCCAAATACCGTGAAAGCACCAGTGTATGAATACAAATCAGCAATATTCAAACACAAATCACAGATCTCAGCAAATAACCCAAGAATGCTTGCACAAAAATGGGCAAACACCTCCAAGTCGTATGATTTAGTTGATTTTATGTTATTCGTAGTGATTCGGGTGGTTTATGCAAATACGTAAAAAGCAGGGACTAAACTGTAAAAGACACACAGATGTATAGTGGTTCGGCCAGAATGTGCCTACATCCACTTTATATGTTATTCTCCTTTTCTATCCAGATTACAAGTACAAAGCTTGTAGTACAAGTGTATCAAAGTTGTTTGAAAGTTCCTTCCAGGCTTGAGCTCTCAAACTTGTCTGCCATTGTTGTACCACTGCCCCTCTATTTATAGAGTGAGGCTGGGGGCAGAGGTCTTGGATGTATATAGCTGCTGGTGGGCTTGGGCAGAAGCAATTTGGCCTGGTAGAGTTGGTCCGGTCGCGCCTTGGTTCGGCGGTGAGTAGAGTCTTGATATGCCTTGGTCCGGTAGCATGTTGGTCCGGTGATACCTAGGAGAAGGGCTGGTTCGGTGGTGCATAGGAAGTGGTGAGTAGGTTGATTCGGTGAAGGTGATTCGGTGGCGAGTTGACGGAGCCTGGTTCGGCTATGCTTTGGACCGGCCTTGTTTGGAGAGGGTTTGGATCGGTAGTAGTGTGGTCCGGTGGAGGCTGGTTTGGCTAGGAGTTTGTTCGGTAGTGAGGGGAATTGGATGGTTCGGTAGGCACAGGGAGAAGGTTGGTTCGGCTAGGAGTTGCTTTGGGTTTGGTTCGGTAGGAAGTGGAGCAGGGAATGGTTCGGCAGTGAGAGGAAGGTGGCTTCGAACAGTATGTCCTTCCTACCTTGCATCGATCATATCTCCTTCATACGAACTCTAATTAACCTGAAATTTGAAACATAGCCTCTCCTAATCCTCATCATCATCTCCAATCAATTTCGTCCTGATCGGGGCTTAACCCCGATATCCAACATTCCTTACCAATTTGTTGATATTCCAGTTTTGACCAAAAAATGGGATAACACTTTGCCCCCCAAAACATGCCTTGTGATAGCAAGGCGTGTTTTGAATAATTCCGAGTCCAATATCCAAAGCCCATAATCATATTGCCTGAGTATGTTATCCTTGACTGCTCCAAGTTGATGTCCAATTCCAAATCCAATAACCAAAGCTTGAGCCAATTCCATGTCCATCCGAACTCGGCAACCGAATCCCAAACCATCCTTATACAATAACCAATAACCGAATCCAGGACCTCTCCGGGTCGATATCCAAATCCATAACCTCTCCGAGCACTTGCCAAGTGCAATCTACACCTGACGGTCGTGATCCAGTGTCCCTGGATGTTAAGCTAGCCTAATCGTGTTCTTGTCGAGCGTAATCCACACTTGATGACCTTGGTCCAGTGTCCCTCGACGTTGAGCTAACCTCTCCGGGTTCTTGCCAAGCGTAATCCACACTTGACGACCTTGGTCCAGTGTCCCTGGACGATGTACGATGTCATGGCTTAAGTCCTAAGCCGAATCCTGGTCTCTTCAGACCCTTGCAGAGCATAGTCCATACTCGACGACCTGAAAATAACAATTGATAATATAGGGCCTAAGTCCTAGGCCGAATCCTGGTCACTCCGGACCCTTGCCGAGCATAGTCCATACTCGATGACCTGAATGAGTCAATTTACCACGTTCGGGCAAAGCGACTCACCCCTCGCCAGGCATAATCCATACCTGACGACCGTTTATCAAAAATCATATAAAAATCCAATCAAAATCCAATCCAAAATCCACATCCAAAATCCAAATCAAAACCAGAAAACCAGAAATCCAAACCAGCATCCAAAATCCAAATCAAAACCAGAAAACCAGAAATCCAAACCAGCATCCAAAACCGAAAACAATCGTTCAAAGGAAAATCCAAATCAAAAAGCAAGAAAAACCAGGAGCTCAATCCAAGCTCCAAAACCGAAAACCAAAAACAAAAGCAGGGTCCAATCCAAAAGCAAAAGATAAATTTCACAAACCATAGCATTGCAGTTTATCATCATTCAGAGCATGCCTAGGGGCTATCTCTGTCCCCGTACATGTGTAAATGACTTGGTTGCTTGCCAATAGTTCGCTACTTATTTCATAATAACCTGGTCAATGGATGATCAACCGACCATCATTCCTGGGCCTCCCACCATCGTAGCTTGAGGTAGGCGGCGGTTGCTCCTGCCCCGCCGTTGCATTCCGAGGTCCAACATATTGTGGCAGCTGTCCATTTCTTACATGCTCCTCAATTATGTCCTTAAGGTGCCTGCAGATGTTGGTGTCGTGTCCATCCAAATCATGGAAGAGACAGTGCCTTCCTGATGTTCTTTCTCGTTCAGTTGGTTCTCTCCTGGCCGGCCTCCGGTAGGGAAGGCGATTTCGAGTATCCAGGTATATCCGCTCCAGCGTCTCGTTCAATCCTGTCTATGTGGGAAACTTTGGATCCTTCCATTGCTTCCTAGCATTTCTAGAATCATCGTCCAACTTCCTTTTTCCTTTGTCTTTATCCAAACCTTTGCTGGATGGTCCTCCAACCTCAATTGCATTAACCTTTTTTAACTTTAAATCCGTACTCGCATCTTCTTGCCGAAGGAACCTTTCTGCCTCGTGAAAGAATTCGTCGAGATCCCGTGGGGGATCTCGTATCAGAGATACCTTGAAATCCGAGTTCTCCCTGACTCCTGATACTGCTACCATTAAAACCATCGATGGATCGGGCCGATCCACCGAAGCAACTGCGGCACTGAATCGAGTTAGAAAGGCTCTAAGCGATTCATCGATCCTTTGCTTCATCGATGTTAATGTCATCACGTTCTTTGGTCTCTTGACATGAACTCAAAACTGTCCCAAAAATCTTTCCACCAATTCCCTCCAAGTCCTGATAGATCCTTCTCCCAGCTGCCTAAACCACATCGCAGCTAAGTCCGTTAAGTACAAAGGGAAGCATCGAGCGATCACTTCCTCCGATGCCCCCAGCACCTCCATGTGTCTGGTGTACCTCATCAGGTGATCCGTAGGGTCTGCCTTGCCATCGTATACCTCCACGCTAGGTAGCTTGAACTTAGGTGGATTCTGAGCCATCCTTATTTCCCGAGCGAACGGACTCCTGTTTACCCCTTCCAAGTCCCCGCTGGTCAAACCACCTCGCACAGTCTTCCTGATTATATCTACCAATCCAGCGTTGTCTGTCGGGGGTTGCCCCCGAGGGAATTCTGGTACATACTCTTTATGTGGCTCGCTAGCAGCAATGTCGGTTCTAGCCTGTTGAACTCCTTCCAAAGGTCCTCCTGTGTTGGATCCTACGGGCCTGCCCCCAAGCCCTTGTCGATTGCCCTCTGGCTCTGCATCCTGTCCTCCATTGGGTTCCATAACCCTAGCTCCTTGACCTGCATCCACCACCGCTGTAGTTGTTCCTAAGTTCTGGGTCCCTGCAGCTCTCATTTGCTCCAAGAAAGTCTGCATCATCTCCTGTTGACTCTTCAACAACCTCTCTTCCAGTGAATTTGTTATGGCTTCCATTTCGTCCCGGGTTATGTAGATCGAAGTCGGTCCTTCCTCAGCTCTGGAGGATGCTTGCTGACTTCCTTCCGGTTGGCTTCTCCCAGCCCTTTGCCTTCTACTATTTAGCCTAGCCATTGTCTCCCAAATCCAAACTTCTATCTGATGTAGCGGGTGCTAGTTCCTCTCAGTGAAAGCACCAAAATGTTTGCGCCAAAATTGGCCACAAACCCCAAATACCGTGAAAGCACTAGTGTATGAATACAAATCAGCAATATTCAAACACAAATCACAGATCTCAGCAAATAACCCAAGAATGCTTGCACAAAAATGGGCAAACACCTCCAAGTCGTATGATTTAGTTGATTTTATGTTATTCGTAGCGATTCGGGTGGTTTATGCAAATACGTAAAAAGCATGGACTAAACTGTAAAAGACACACAGATGTATATTGGTTCGGCCAGAATGTGCCTACATCCACTTTATATGTTATTCTCCTTTTCTATCCAGATTACAAGTACAAAGCTTGTAGTACAAGTATATCAAAGTTGTTTGAAAGTTCCTTCTAGGCTTGAGCTCTCAAACTTGTCTGCTATTGTTGTACCCCTGCCCCTCTATTTATAGAGTGAGGCTGGAGGCAGAGGTCTTGGATGTATATAGCTGCTGGTGGGCTTGGGCAGAAGCAATTTGGCCTGGTAGAGTTGGTCCGATCGCGCCTTGGTTCGGTGGTGAGTATAGTCTTGATATGCCTTGGTCCGGTAGCACGTTGGTCCGGTGATACCTAGGAGAAGGGCTGGTTCGGTGGTGCATAGGAAGTGGTGAGTAGGTTGATTCGGTGAAGGTGATTTGGTGGCGAGTTGATGGAGCCTGGTTCGGCTATGCTTTGGACCGGCCTTGTTTGGAGAGGGTTTGGATCGGTAGTAGTGTGGTCCGGTGGAGGCTGGTTTGGCTAGGAGTTTGTTCGGTAGTGAGGTGAATTGGATGGTTCGGTAGGCACAGGGAGAAGGTTGGTTCGGCTAGGAGTTGCTTTGGGTTTGGTTCGGTAGGAAGTGGAGCGGGGAATGGTTCGGCAGTGAGAGGAAGGTGGCTTCGAACAGTATGTCCTTCCTACCTTGCATCGATCATATCTCCTTCATACGAACTCTGATTAACCTGAAATTTGAAACATAGCCTCTCCTAATCCTCATCATCATCTCCAATCAATTTCGTCCTGATCGGGGCTTAACCCCGATATCCAACATTCCTTACCAATTTGTTGATATTCCAGTTTTGACCAAAAAATGGGATAACATAAGTAAGATAAGTCTCTCGATGTAAGGACTAAGAACCTAAAATTTATTGTAATATAAGTTTGTATTTCCGCAACATGTATTGTAAGCTTGTAATATTAAGATGTTATGTATACCTCTTTATAAGTTTTCTTTAATTTTAATTTTTGTGACTAAATTTATATTATTTGTTATAGCCTAATGGCAGGCTAAATCCCTCATATGTTGAATTTATCTAGCTTATTCATATGTATTCAAGTACTTTTATAATATAGAAATATTTGATTTCGGACTAAGTAGCAGAATTAAGAACGGAGTGATGGTAGTTGGTAGTAGAATTCGATGTATATTTCGAAATAAAAATTATAAAACTAAGGTTATGAAGACTATCTGATAGTAATAATTTTGAAGGAATGGTCGTTCTCTTATACCCGTTCTTGTAATGATGTTTAAGAATTTACTTATGCAAATTGAGCTGTTCTGGAAAAATTATTATTATACGAATTTTCTTTACGTAAAACATCCTACATACGGTTGTCTTAAAAATTGTATTTTCTATATGTACATTCCATTTAATCCTATCAACTAGTTCGGTCTGAATTGGATTCTGTTAGTCAGTCAGAATCTTTGATTTTACTAGTATCCTGAAAATAATGTAACAAAAATTCATACTGTAGTAGTTGTGCTCATTGATTTGTATTGAGGTAGTGTTAAAAATCTTTGAGATTTGCTACATGGTTTAGAAATGGAGATGATATATTTTTATTGATTTTGTTAGATTTCATTTCTATGTGAAATTTAAATAAATGAATTGGTGATACCATATAGTATGGGACATTCGGTAATGCTTTTTCGGTTATTCATTTGACTTGGCATATAGAGATACCTAGTTTGGATTGGGTGTAGGTTATGATCACTGAACAGTTAATCAAGTAGCAGTGGTATGAGTCACCGTTATGTTATTTGTTTGATTATTTTTGTAAGTAAATTTTAATGGAGATTACGCATGTATGTGATGATATTCGCTATGTTATGTATATTATAGTCAAATGGTGACATATGGGTGTAGTCGTGTGTCGATGTAGAATTAGAGCTCTAGTATATAATTGCCCCGTGGTGACTTATACGGAACCCTATGTCGACTTATGACTAGAGCTGTATATAGATATTGGATATGAGTATTATATGTCATCCACTTATTGTTCAGCTTCCTTTATGGTTCAGGAGTGAACCAGATTGGCCAATGTCCACTTTGGCGGCCTTATCGTTGGATCACACTCCAGATCCATGACACCGTTGTGGATATTTTGGATGCGCGTCATAGGATTGGTAGTTGGTCGGGTAGGTGACCTACAACCCCCTCTGTCACATAGGCTAGTAGTATGTTGCCTGTAAGGGCAAAGTAGAGTCGTGACCGGAGTTATGCTTAGACGAGCCACTGTGGATTGGGTCATGATATCCGTCAAGGTAACTAAAGACTATAAGGATATATGGTACTCTATATGAGGCAAGTGGTTCTAGGTCCCTGGAGCATGTTGTATGCTATCGGTTACCCTTTTTGGCTTAGGGTTATGTATGTGGTGTGGATTGTCATATATTATTCACTATCCCACGAGGTGACTATACCAGAGACTGTGTCTAAAGTGTAGTCAGTTCCTATTCATCCATGCCATTCTGGTTTACTTATATATAAGGAGATGAGATTATATCTGGATAGGCATCCAGAATATGGTGGATCCTTAGATCCTATGTTATGTATTGATAGATCGTCTATATTGGTATATTGATGACGATTCTTTTATTGTTGATATTAAATTATATATTTGGTTATTGTTGTAGGATAGTTTGATGATATTTCATTAATGATGATTTCTTGATTGTAATAATGATACCTGGATTTGGATTACTCACCCATCGAATTTGATATCCTTAAATTCTGATTTGATTCGCTTTCGGATGTGTTAAAATAAGATATACAAATATTATAAAAATTCTAATTTAATAAAAAATTCAAATTGTTTGAAAATAAATATTTATTTCGAAATTTTAAAATTTATTAATAAGATTAATTAAGTAAATTAGTTAAATAAGTTAATTAATTAATGAACTTATACATGTACTATATATTATGATATATGTTATGTAGTTTTAAAATGTCTAAACATAAGTATACATGTATGTAAATGAAATGAATTTTGAAACGAATATAATTTAATTAAAAAATTTAATTGATTAAATTAATTAATTAATAGTTAATTAATTAATTAAATTGAGGTTAAATAATTAAATGAATATACATATATATATAAGATATACGTGTAATACTACAAAGGTTATATATGTAATAAATTTTTAATTTAAATGTTATATTCAAATAAAATAAAATTAATAAAAAATTTAATTGATTAAAAATGAATTAATTAAGATTTAATTAATATAATATTATACATAAGATTATTATATACCTAGGATGAAATACAAAAGTTATATAATTGTAAAACTTATATAATGTGAATGTATAAACTAAAGATGGAACACTAAAGAAACCCTAAATAGACTTAAGGAATAAATACATATGTAAATGTATGTACACCGTGATTTCCGATGCGTCTGACACTTGAATCACGACTGTATTTCATAAGAAGTGCACTAATCCATAAGTCGATATCGCTCAATGTAATATATTGAAGAGTATGAATCTTTAATATAATGTTGTCCTCTACCATACATACATCCATCCATGCATACATACATACATACACGTATATATATTAATGAATTACTTGCATACTCCCTTGTTATTCAAACTCAAACTAGAGATGTTGTGTGTAGTCTTATTAATATACTGAACAGACAAGGTAAGATGATTGTATGTATTTGTTGAGCAAACTTAAGGAACACATACTATACTTAGGCCATCGCAATATGGTAGGTATGAGTAATAATGTTGTTTTGATTTATTGAGTAAAGTCAAGGTCGAAATGAGATTAGGACAAGGAACGATAGGTTAGGAGTTGTATGTGATACAACCGATAAGAAGTTATCCATCGTTTATGGGGTTATGATTTGTTGAGCAAACTCGAGGACAAAATCCTAAGACAATCGAGTCCTAACACTTACTAGTGAAGTCGAACGACTTAAATGTTTCATCTTAGGGTTAGGAGAAACATAAAATACTAAGGGAGCCTTATTAGAATAAATGAAATGATAACATTTAACCTTTCTAATATTGTAAAACATATGTTATATGATGTTATAATAATTTACATTGGTTAATTTGTGCATTTAGTATGATTGATAAAATGTTTATCAATTAAGATAAACAAATGAACTGAATTGAAGACTAACAAATAGAAATATAACATGCACTTATTGATAAGTGCTTCTTGTATGTTAATATTTCAATAGCCGTTCAAGCCCCTGATTTTACAACTACTAAATACATTCGTAGTTCGTTCGCTTAAATGTTTATTTGTTCGAGACCGTGTATTGTATTCTATGAGTTCTGAACTCTAAAGAACTGCAATACTGTGGAATTTGATTCGTATACAATAGCATATAAATGTTATATGGGGAAAGGTCGTAGTTCGCAATATATGATACTTGATGAAATTAGTTCATATGAAATAAGTAAATAAACCATAGAGTGAGATCGAGTATTCAATTTGATTGATTATGATAAAGATCACATTTGTTAAAAGTAGCACAAAACTAAAACTACAATATAATTCTAAGGACTCGATCGCCGATATTTTAGTTTGATCAGTTTACACGAAATGTAACATATTTGATGTCCTTAAATGTTAAGATGATCAAGTGCACTTTTCTAAAAAGCTTATTATGAAGTTGTAATAAGAGAATTTTTGAATGGTTCGACCATTTAAAAAAGCAAATGTACAAGAGTATATGTGATTTAAGGGACAACTGTGATAAAGAGAGTGAATAGTCAGTTCTTCTCTATAAAGAAACATCAGAAACGAGAATTGTAATGATAATAATTGATGCTTAGTATTGGAATGAGAAATGTTATTTATATTCCAAATGTATTTTCATATAGAAAATTGTTTTCGATGAGACTTATTCCTTAGAGTTTAAGATTTTTGACCAAAGAACTCACTGCTGGAAACTAATTATAGTATATGAAATAAATAGTACTCATTAACTAAATGATGGACCTTCGAATTTAGTGCATATAACAAGCCTAAACATTATTTAGGATATTTAATTAGGTAAATTGAATAAAATGATGGAAAATGGTAAGAAGATTGAGATTTGATAATTAGAATGGGTTGAGCCTACACTAATGAACTAATAGGATAAATTAAAATGTTAATAAGAAAGAGGAATGCACGAAAAGTGCAAAATAGAAAAAGGAGTTTATTTCTTAATACTCATCATTCCATCCTCTTATCTCATTATCACTTCCTTCAAAGAAAACGAAAATAGACTAAGGTCGTCCATTAACAAGGGTTTCAAAGAGAAGATAAACCAGAAAAATAAGATCAACGCGAGGGGGATCAAATCAAAATACAAATCTCAACTTTATTAATCCATTCAAGGTGAATAATAGTTATGCATCTCAAGTTTTGAATGTTATTTTCAGTTTTAAGTTCAACCCTGAATGTTTTGTTTATATTATGTCATGCTATGATAGTTTAAATGATTATATGCTTAGTAGTGAATTTATTTAATTTGTTTACGAAATTATTTGATAAGTTTGAGTTAGAAAACCTATAACATGACACCTAAATGACTTGAGATTTTAATAATATGTCAGAAACATTATTTTGAAAAAAAAATTTTAATTTCATAATTTTCTGATTTAATTAGGATATTTGGTGAATTTTCTAAGGTTGGAAAATGGTTTATTTCATGTTTTAATTATTAAAAATAGTTAAATTATGATTCTGGCATTTTTTGGAAAATATTTTGGTAAAGAAGTTTGTTATCCAATAGTATTTTGACAAATACAAGGAGGTGGTGGAAAGAAATTACTTTGAATAGCAAAATTGTAGTTTTTAAGTTAATTTTGACATTGAAACTTCAAAGTCATGATCGCCGAAGTCCATGATGCCACTGTTATATGTGGTCGATCTTAATGAATACATAGCATATCATCCTAGATGATATGGAATGAATTCAAGATGGTTGGGGTCGATGTCGGCATAGATACCATCGACATCACGAGCTTCGAAGAGAATGAGATTTCTTGTTTTCTTCAAACACTTTAGCAATGCCACGTTTGTCCTTGTTGATGTCAATGAAAGCAATGCTGGTTGCCTTATTAAGGACACCGGCTCCATTGGTTTCAATGTGACTTATAGTGGCAATAATGATGTCACATGTTTTATACCCATTGACATCGAATTTGTCGACAGCTACGCAACTATTATTGACGTAGGCAATATATGATGCCATGTTTTACAACTTTGAACCTAATGATTATTGACTTTAATCTTTACAGCCTACTATTACTTCGGCCCTATTGATGCATCTTGTGTCCCTTAGGCAGTAATGTCGAAGTTTATCTATGTTGACTATATTCTTTTAAGGCTTGTCATTGTGCAACCAATATTTTATACTATACGACATCAACACCCTATGAAGAATAGCGTAATATCATCGGCCTTATGGCCTTATGTTTTAAAAGTTAAAGGCTTTAACTTATTTTTACACTAAAGAAGGGCGAAGAGTCTTAATAGCGATGAAGTCGCCGAGCTTTATCATTGTAAAGGTTTTACATTGTTTTGGCTATATGGCCTATTGTTTTAAGAGGCGATAAATTCAAACGATTTTGAACTTCATCCATATGCTTTTATATAAGATATATTATGGCCTGACTAAAAGTATGATTTCAAGGGCAAATCTGTTAGAAAAAAGTGTTTTCAAGGATATAGAAAGGGGTATTTGGCCCACAATTTTATTAAAGAAAAGATTAGTGTTTTAATCACCTTTAGGTCAACTGTGATAGGATGAATTGACATAGAGATTAGAGAACCAAATGAGACTGGTGTAGGGTCGCTTCCTGTAATTTAGCTAGTATCCCCTAGCTAATATAAGTCCAAAATTCCAGTACATAGGGCTTTGTCACGGGAAAGACTAAAAGTATGTTTATGCATAGAAGAGAATATACACAAAAGAAAAGGTTTATTGGTGAGTCCGCAAAACAATTAGGATCAGTTGACCTTAGGAATAGTAAGTTTCGGACAGACCATCCTGTTTTCTTCTAATAGTAGGTCAGAAAATTTGATATATCTGGTAGGCCCGAGTCAACTGAAGGTTTGTAGTCAGCCTAAGAAAACTAGGATGTTAGGAGGGACAGTCCAGTGGTTCAGACAGATTGTTCATGATTACCCATGTTGCATGCATGCACATTATTGTTTATATTATTTATTTTAACCAGTTTGGTTACATAATTTGATTTGCAAAAGATATATTTTAAAAAGGATGTTGTTGAAGAGAAAACTCATTTCGCTCAACGGTGTGGTCTCACTTAATATTTATAAACCGAGATGACATATTATTATTCACACCAGGCTTTTTATTTGACTCGAGATTTATGTTTTCCCCTAAAACTCTTGGGAGCTCAAAATTATACTTGAGTAGGATCGGAGTAAGGGCATTACAGGTTTTGGTGAATAAAGCTTCTGAAGACGTGTAGGAGGCAAAGCTAGCTATGTAAGAGTCTATATATTTCTATTATCCGCTATGTTATGTCAATTATTATATGAATATATTGACAGTAAATGTATCCATGTATTTAGTAAATCTAATCAACAAAGGAGCATCTTTATATGTCGCTCTTGGAGTGTTTTGTAACAATTATATTTTATCTGAAACTGGGCAACATTTGGGATTATATAATGAATATGAAATATATCTTTGAAATGAAATGTGATGGTTTGCTTTGGGAATTGTGTTTAAAATTATTTCATATTCTAGTGTTTCTGATATTATGGATACCATTAACATACCGCATTTTGTTGTAACATCCCGCCCTTTGGACCGCCCCAGTCGGTAATTAAACCAACTTGAAACGTTCAAAATGATGGATTGTTATTTAGTTTATAGAGTTTAAACATAATCAGCCACAGAATCACAGAATAATAATATTTCGCAAAAAAAATGAATCTTTCTATTTTCTTACAAATATCAGAGTTATACAATGTATTGAATTTATACGATGGAATATTTCTTTAAGTACAAAATCCCCGAACTAATGTGAGCGTTTTCCCCCTCTCTCTAACTTCGTTGCCCAGAAACCTTCAAGCTGTAAAACACTCGGTCTGACACGAGTATTACATTCAAAAGAAAATAATACACGGGTCATTCTAATTCAAACTCAGTTATTAGTGCATAGAGACAATAATAATCAAATAGACGACAGTCACAATAATTCTCGTCTATCCGACCCTTTTAATAAAGAAATCGGATAACGGTAAATATAACACTTAATAGTGTTAAACAACAAATCAGCAGAATCAAATCATCAACAAGATAAATGAAAAGAATATCAATGAAAATAATTTAGAAAACATCAGGATTTCCTAATTGGCAATTAACAAAAAAATCTAATTATTTAAATAAATAATTAGAAACTCAGGATCTAATTATCAAATAGATAATTAGACAAAAACAAAATAATCAAATCAAATCAAACCAAATCAATTTAAACAATTGAAATGTTACTTTAAAACATCAAAACTGATTGGCTGCAGTACACGCACGCATGCAATGCCTCGCCAATACAGTAATGAAATACCCAAAAGATCACGGAGTCAAAAGAAACTGGCACCAACTCGAGATCAGGCTCGACTTATACAAGAAAAACTCAAACCAGAGGCAACTGGCATCGAATGATACAGGCATGTGTAGCAAAGATAAGGCAACACAACCACAAAACACAAAGGCTACAAGTGGAACAAGCATGTGCGTAGCAGTAGCATGTACATGAAAAACAACAATGGAATTAATGTCAAACCAATTCAAATGTCCAAGAGAAAAGCATTAGTGGAGCTCAAAGATACACCACACTGATGACTACAAATACAAATCCAGATACAGCAACTAATGAAATAGTTGCAAGCAACATATATGTCGAAACCATGGATCAGTAGTTGAATCCTGAATATGACCATAGAGGCAGTAAACACAATTGGCCATAGTCAAGTATAAAGTGTCAACAACCACCAGATTATCAAAATGCAGACATGGTGAGGTCAGTGCCAACAGTAATGGCAGCAACTCGATCAAATCAAACTTTGATATCACAGACAGAGGATGTGCACAAGTACACGGGTCCAAACAGCAAATGCATAAGGGATTTTTTTTTTAAAAAACATAGGTATGGCAAAGCCATAGCTATATGCAACCGCAAGTACACACAAATACATCAGATTCAACATGATGCATGAATATTCAAAGACTCGAGATGAACCAGACCACCTAGGCAATTAAAGTGGTCATGCACTTCTAAACTACAAAGAAATGCTCAGTACACAGTATAAATATGAATCAATCTCATATGTATACTGCAATAATACCAAGGGAAAACACGAAAAGTGCACACCAAGTATGCAACTACAAAACTGGGTCAAGCAAGCGCAACACAGTGACGAGCTACCCAGATTCAAAGAGGCAATCATGTACAACAAGACTGCAAAATTCAAGAAGGCACCAAACCCCAATCAAAATGCAAAAGGTCAAGTCACTGACTCAACTCAACTGCGGCTACAAAGCAGCAAACAAAAGTATAGCCTCAATAATGAAGAGAAAGTGAAGATTCAGTTTTCAATGCCACTGTCTCAATAGTTATAGTGCAACAGGTCAAGGCAACAAACATTTGAAAACTAGACAAATGAACTCAAGAATTAAGTTCGCCAAGCAACAGTACATGAACTCAAATACAACAGTGGAATACAAGTGCAGACTATACATAAGTCTAAAAATGTCCAAAATGCCAACAAGTGAATATGCAGCATGCACATATGAAGTGGTGCACTACAAATTCAAGCATCAGACTTCATGTCGAACAAGAAAAACACAAGTCAGAAAACAAGCAAGCTTCGAATGTATAAGATAACAGCTCCAGATGGTACACTTTACAAAGGCAAACCAACACTATGCAACTACATGATGACTGGAAACATAATTCATATATGCAGCCTCGACCAGGTTACACATTGAAGAAAATATGCAAAACAAGTAGCATAAGCAAAGACAAAGAGGAATAATTCGAGTTCACTATGCAACAGCAGTGATAAACCAGAATACCATCATATGTACAAAACCCAATGCAAAGACCAGTGATGTAACTCAATGCATATCCCAAAATTTTCGACCAGACTATACAATGAACTAGCAGGAATAGGCTAGCATGAATAGTATGGCAAAAGACGAACAAAATCAACATAAAAAAAATCAAGTTTGCAGTCGCAAACAACTGCAGGTCGAGTCAAACTATGCCAAAGCTACAGATACCAACAATTATTCAAAGCCGTTGTGGTCACGAGCTAAAACAGTAAGGAAAATCTAACAAGGTCGAAAGTCGAACAATCTCGACATCGCCAAAAATATCAAGTCAAAGCCGAGTTCGACAGTGTCAAACATCGAAGTTAAAAAAATCTAAAACACGTGACACATCTAGTTCATAGGGGACATGATCAAAAACGGTGGCCAAAGTGCTCAATCAAGTCAGAGTCAAATACTTCCAGAATTCAAAGTTGATATAGAACAAGCCAATGCCGAAAATTGAACAAAAATTTAACACCGTGATGGCCACAGTTCAAATCGATGCTGTGAAAATCAAACAAACAAAATATACGAAATTGAAGAAGTCAAAGATCAATCACCAGCATCAAAACGAAATCAAATGGCCAAGATAATCGAACGGCCGAGCAAACAAATTGACAAATTCAAACAAATGAACGAAATAAAGGAGACCGAACACATATAAACGAAAACAAGATCTAGAATGAAATTAGATGTGAGTAAATAAAATTACTCACCTTTGCCTGACGCGAATTGGAGCAGCGTGTTCGAATAGATGAAGAGTCGAAGCCGTCGCACTCGAGAATCAAGCGGAGAAAAACCCTACTTTTTGTTGGAAGAGACGAACGAGAGAGCCGCCATTATTTCGTTTTCTCTTTCATATATTGGTTTTATTTTTAGGGTTACGAATGGGAATGGTTAAGGAGGATCGGGTTATAGGGTTTTCGAACGAATGCAAATGAAAGGGGGGAATCACGTATTTTATGAGGAAGGGGGGAGCGTGATTCCAGGCTGAAACAAAGGAGAGTTGCGTGATTTAAGGAAGACAGCAGTATGGGAGGAACAAGGTACTGTGTCGTGATGGGAAGTGAAGTAGCTAATGTTGACCAATTTCAAATTTTAATTTTTAATTGAATTCGATTTAATTTCAACGCGTTTATATGTCGTATGCTCACACAACAACTCCAAACGCTACGAAATTTGAAAACCGATAATAATACAATATTCCGGATCCGATGGAACTAGTTTTGTTGAATTCCGAGACTGTGCCTCGGGAGGCTATTTTTTAAATATCGACTCAAACGATATAATTTCAAAACTGATCAAATCACTTTCAAATTCAATTCTGAAGCTTCCATTATCTCCAGCATTGTCAATATAAATTTTATAAGCCTTTGAAATATTTTTAATCAGCTTAAAACTGAAGATTCAAATTATTATTCAACTTTCAATAGATTAAATTTTAAAATTTAATTGCCAATTTCATTCTAAAAATTTGAAATTCAAGTCAAACCATCATTCAAATATTTAAAATTAATTAAATATTTTCAATTAAATTGTTCAAAATTCTGGGTCGTTACAACCTTCCCCCTTAAAGAATTTCGTCCCGAAATTACAAGTTAGGAAAAATGGTCCTTAACTCCTCTACTATTTTTCACAATCCAAATAGTTTTATCAACTACCTAATATAAATCTTTTTATTAAAGATCCATTATCATTTCAATTAACTTTCCTACTTCAATTATAAGTTTCAAACAACATTGTTTCTTCTCAATTCAAATTTAAATTTAAATTCAAATTTTAAACTTTCAAAATTTTCTCAAATTTTTTCTAACACTTTAAATTTTCGAAAAATTTCGCCAGCGTCTCCTTTGCGCGGCTAACTCGGTATGACTACAAAATGCCACATCGGGCCCCCAATTTCGAAAAGAAAAGAAAACGCTAAGCGGCTAGACAAGAAAATCATCAAATCTCATATTGAAATTGAAATACGTACATTTTTGTCGAGCAATTTAATTTTTTATCTTCGAATCAAAAATTTCCAATTCCTTTTATACACCTGCATATCCTGCTAGTAGTAGTATCCAATTCCAACATTCAAATCATTTTGCCAATTCCATTAAATTTTTTTTCAAAATATGCTTCTTATACACTTTTACTTCCCTATTGAAGTTATATGTTCATTTTCATTCAATTTTACATTTCAAATTTCATTTGAATTCAATTCACAATTTCAATTCTATTTGATTTCAATTTATCTTCCAAATATTGAATTTTATCGATTAGCTTTCATTTACTACTGCACTATTTTAAATTAGTTCCAATTACTAATTCATTACAAATTCCAATTCATTTTATTCAAATTTGTTTTCAATTCACTATTTTGGTTTGTAACCACTCATATTTAAACTTGAAATTCTTCATGTTAGAGATTTGCATATTACATCTTTTCCAAAGCTGTGGACTTTTAAGACATTTTAAAGATCTTCTTCCTTAGTTTATTAGGCTGGAATTATGTAATTTTAATTTCAGACTATTGATTTGCTGTTTAAAGTTTTGAAAATACTTGTTAACTCGAAATTTAACAAGTCTATCGTCATTTTTACAGATATTAGGCATGCGCTGGCCAGGCGCAGGACTAAAAATCTCCAAGTACTAAATATACTTGCTTCAACTCCCAGTGAAAATACTTAAAAATCCTTTTAAAAATGGATAGGAAAGCACGTTCCCCCATGGATCACAATTACTCGGCGGTTGCGCTACTATCCCAGTAGAATCGCTTGTAATCTATAGATTTCACATCACTTGAATTTCGCCATGGTTGTTGCCATTGATCGCAGTTCACATGGCGGTTACGCCACTATCCCAGTGGAATCGCTTGTAACCATAGGCATCTCACCCCTCGAATTTCGCTATGGCATCTAGATCGCAGTTTACACGGTGGTTGCGCCACTATCCCGGTGGAATCGCTTGTAACTGTAGGCATCACACCCCTCGAATTACGCTAGTATACATCATCATCAATCAACATGATCCCATCACGAGGGATTCCAATTTAAATGGACACTCCAACTTATGGAAATTCTACGTAGCTACGAATTTCAAATGGACACTCATACCGAGTTCCAACACCTTCACAAATTTTCAATGGAAGGTACTTTTCCATATCCTCGGTTTAGAAAACATAATGTCATATATACAGTACTTCATTTCACATTTCGTACATATCATACCTATGTAAACTTACATTAGATTTCCATAACAATTACTTTCCAAACTGATGGTTTTCGAATTTACTGCATTCTCATATATAAGTTCCGAAAACCTCCGTATCCCATACCCATAACAAAATAGGGGATTCCTGAATTTTCCATCTCCTTGCCAATTTAAAATTTTCCTCTAAGTCGATTTGGAAGTTTAAGGTTATCTCAAACCCAGTTCATATTCATAATTCAATTTATTATCGACTTCACACTCGATTTGGATTTTACGTTACATCGTCAATCCTCAACGTATAGTTGATGTCTACCGATATATAACCTCTGAGCTCGTACGTCTCAGAGAAGGGTGTATATAGCTAAGAGAATAAATTCTCCGCCACCAAACAGATATATATTTAATAGAGATCAATTACTATGTCATCAATTCACAATGTTAGACATACAATCCAAACCAACCATCCGAATTCAAAGCTCAACTTATATTGTTTTTTGGTGTCGAAGTTAAACTCAATTATACTCAAGATTCAATGTTTTTGAAAAAAATTCAAGTTGAACTAATTGTTCAAATTTCCCATTTAACTTTTTCAACTTCGACTTAATTCATAGTTTGAATTCCGCATACTTTTCACAATATTAGTTTTAAACCGACTTGAAACTTTCCAATATTAAGTTTTCCCTTTAACTTAATTCTCTGGACATTTAAATTCAAATTCATCACTGAATCTATTAAACCTATTATGGATCAACATGTTGACAAACTTCAAATTTGAAATCTAAATCCCATTTGAACCTTGCATTTGCTTTCTATTTCCAAAACAATCAACTAGTTCTTTAGTAAGCCATTCATCGACTTGGTTCCATTAGATTCATATCTCCACATTAACTATTTTACGCATTAGTCTAAACTTGAAATATAAGCTTTACATCAAAACTAGTTTGATTCATACAGTTAGTCGACAAATAGATTTCCTTCCCAAGATGCTATTTTATTAAATATTTCTTTTCGTACAAAACTATACATAGCTTAATACTTTTATAATACGTACATAGAAGATTTTGGATTACAAAAGATAGTACTACAAAATATACTGATTGCTTCAAATATACTTATTGGTTTAAGATTCAGAATTATTGAGGACTATCGACCACCTGTCTGGTAGTACGCATCTTTGCCAAACTTCCCTCTTTGGTATGCACTATTTCAGGTTGTATTAAAGGAGGATTAACACATTCAAAGTCAACATGTCCTCAATTCCTACAGTTCCCAAAAAAAATGAGATGTTTCCATCCTTATCTAACGTCCTTACACTTTTCGCTCAAGCTGATCGGGCTATAGCTTGTTGTCCACGCTGCCTTTCGGTGCAGTTTCTGGCTATATGTCCAGTCTGGCGACAATGGTAGCAGATTGTCAATTTGTCGACTAGTAAATCGAGTGCGCACTTCTTCCTTTTCACTTCAAGGCAATGACTTAGAAAATGCCCTTTCCCCGGACATTTAAAACACACAATCTCAGGACGAGCGAACCGGTCATCCACATTCCTTTTCTTTCTCTTCTCTCGGCACATAACGGCATAACGTCCCTTTTTATGACATCGATAACAGATAACATCATCATTGGGACCAGGTCCTTGCCCTTCATTGATTTTCCTTTCGATTTCCGCATATGCCACTTCTGCTTCTCTACCGGCAATTGCTCTTTGTTCACGGCGTGCTGCTTTTTGTGCTTTGGTTTTCGCCATTATAATTAACAAGATGTTTTCGAAGTTTCCTATTAAAATTTGCAATCCTTATTAGCAAAGGTTGGATTATTCGATCATTTCCCCAAGACAATTTGCAAATGTACATTACCCTGATATATAGGATTATTATTCAACCAAACTTGAGATTCAACTCCGGATTTTATTTCAAACATTTGCAATATACATATATATACATACTTGCGTATCAAACCTTGCTTGAAACATAAAAACAAAATTTATTTTATTTTATTATTTTCAAAATATTACTTGAAAATTTACTTTAAATTTTTTTTCCTGTATATACTACTAGTATTGTTCTTCAAAACATTTGAAATCAATTTTCAAAAGAATTCAGAATCAAATTCCCAAGTCATAGTTCAATGATCCCCTTGGCTATAACTAAATTGATATGTCATTTTATCTCCCAATTATTACGTTGGAGATATTCAAAATATTTGATTTAAACCAATTTATTAATTCACTTAACTTATATTTTATTTTTCATAAATCTCAACAATTCGATAATGGGTTTTCGAATGATCGGGACTCAAATCTAAGGAGACCTTACCGAAGAGAAACTATCGTAAACCTAAATTTAGAGATGGGGATTTTCGAAAAGGATTTGAATTTTCAATATACCTTTTATTTTTCAAAAAAAACAATTTTATACTTCTTTAGATTTGAAAAACGTTTTCTTTAAAGTGATCCTAGTGACTATTCATATTAAACGTCATAAACTAAGCTTTGTATAAACCAAAGCTCTGATACCACTTTGTAACATCCCGCCCTTTGGACCGCCCCCAGTCGGTAATTAACCCAACTTGAAACGTTCAAAATGACGGATTGTTATTTAGTTTATAGAGTTTAAACAGAATCAGCCAAAGAATCACAGAATAATAATATTTCGCAAAAAAATGAATCTTTCTATTTTCTTACAAATATCAGAGTTATACAATGTATTGAATTTATACAACCGAATATTTCTTTAAGTACAAAATCCCCAAACTAAAGTGAGCGTTTTCCCCCTCTCTCTCTAACTTCGCTGCCCAGAAACCTTCAAGCTGTAAAACACTCGGTCTGACATGAGTATTACATTCAAAAGAAAATAATACACGGGTCAGTCTAATTCAAACTCAGTTATTAGTGCATAGAGGCAATAATAATCAAATAGACGACAGTCACAATAATTCTCGTCTATCCAACCCTTTTAATAAAGAAATCGGATAACGGTAAATATAACACTTAATAGTGTTAAACAACAAATCAGCAGAGTCAAATCATCAACAAGATAAATGAAAAGAATATCAATGAAGATAATTTAGAAAACATCAGGATTTCCTAATTGGCAATTAACAACAAAATCTAATTATTTAAATAAATAATTAGAAACTCGGAATCTAATTATCAAATAGATAATTAGACAACAACAAAATAATCAAATCAAATCAAACCAAATCAATTTAAACAATCGAAATGTTACTTAGAAATATCAAAACTGATTGGCTGCAGTACACGCACGCGTGCAATGCCTCGCCAATACAGTAATGAAATACCCAAAAGATCACTGAATCAAAAGCAACTGGGACCAACTCGAGATCAGGCTCGAGTTATACAAGCAAAACTCAAACCAGAGGCAACTGGCATCGAATGATACAGGCATGTGTACCAAAGATATGGCAACACAGCCACAAAACACAAAGGCTACAAGTGGAACAAGCATGTGCGTAGCAGTAGCATGTACATGAAAAACAACAATGGAATTAATGTCAAACCAGTTCAAATGTCCAAGTGAAAAGCATTAGTGGAGCTCAAAGATACACCACACTGATGACTACAACCACCAGATTATCAAAATGCTGACATGGTGAGGTCAGTGCCAACAGTAATGGCAGCAACTCGATCAAATCAAACTTTGATATCACAGATAGAGGATGTGCACAAGTACACAGGTCCAAACAGCAAATTCATAAGGGATTTTTTAAAAAAAAACATAGGTATGGCAAAGCCATAGCTATATGCAACAGCAAGTACACACAAATACATCAGATTCAACATGATGCATGAATATTCAAAGACTCGAGATGAACCAGACCACCCAGGCAATTAAAGTGGTCAGGCACTTCTAAACTACAAAGAAATGCTCAGTACACAGTATAAATATGAATCAATCTCATATGTATACTGCAACAATACCAAGGGAAAACAACGAAAAGTGCACAACAAGTATGCAACTACAAAACTGGGTCAAGCAAGTGCAACACAGTGACGAGCTACCCAGATTCAAAGAGGCAATCATGTACAACATGACTGCAAAATTAAAGAAGGCACCAAACCCCAATCAAAATGCAAAAGGTCAAGTCACTGACTCAACTCAACTGCAGCTACAAAGCAACAAACAAAAGTATAGCCTCAATAATGAAGAGAAAGTGAAGATTCAGTTTTCAATGCCACTATCTCAATAGTTATAGTGCAACAGGTCAAGGCAGCAAACATTTGAAAACTAGATAAATGAACTCAAGAATTAAGTTCTCCAAGCAACAGTACATGAACTCAAATACAACAGTGGAACGCAAGTGCAGACTATACATAAGTCTAAAAATGTCCAAAATGCCAACATATGAATATGTAGCATGCACATATGAAGTGGTGCACTGCAAATTCAAGCATCAGACTTCATGTCGAACAAGAAAAACACAAGTCAGAAAACAAGCAAGCTTTGAATGTATAAGATAACAGCTCCAGATGGTACACTTTACAAAGGCAAACCAACACAATGCAACTACATGATGACTGGAAACATAATCATATATGCAGCCTCGACCAGGTTACACATTGAAGAAAATATGCAAAACAAGTAGCATAAGCAAAGAAAAAGAGGACTAATTCGAGTTCACCATTCAACAGCAGTGATAAACCAGAATACCATCGTATGTACAAAACCCAATGCAAAGACCAGTGATGTAACTCAATGCGTATCCCACAATTTTCGACCAGACTATACAATGAACTAGTAGGAATAGGCTAGCATGAATAGTATGGCAAAAGACGAACAAAATCAACATAAAAATATCATGTTTGCAGTCGAAAACAACTGCAGGTCGAGTCAAACTATGCCGAAGCTACAGATACCAACAATTATTCAAAGTCGTAGTGGTCACGAGCTAAAACAGTAAGGAAAATCAACAAGGTCGAAAGTCAAACAATCTGGAAATCGCTAAAAATATCAAGTCAAAGCCGAGTTCGACAGTGTCAAACATCGAAGTTAAAAAAATCTAAAACACGTGACACATCAAGTTCATAGGGAACAAGATCAAAACGGTGGCCAAGGTGCTCAATTAAGTCAGAGTCAAATACTTCCAGAATTCAAAGTTGATATAGAATAAGTCAATGCCGAAAATTGAACAAAAATTTAACACTATGATGGCCACAGTTCAAATCGATGCTGTGAAAATCAAACAAACAAAATATACGAAATTGAAGAAGTCAAAGATCAATCACCAGCATCAAAACGAAATCAAATGGCCAAGATAATCGATCGGCCGAGCAAGCAAATTGACAAATTCAAACAAATGAACGCAAATAAAGGAGGCCGAGCACATATAAACGAAAACAAGATCTAGAATGAAATTAGATGTGAGTAAATAAAATTACTCACCTTTACCTGTCGCGAATTGGAGCAGCGTGTTCGAATAGATAAAGAGTCAAAGCCGTGGCACTCGAGAATCAAGCGAAGACAAACCCTACTTTTTGTTGGAAGAGACGAACGAGAGAGCCGCCATTATTTCGTTTTCTCTTTCGTATGTTGGTTTTTTTTAGGGTTACGAATGGGAATGGTTAAGGAGGATCGGGTTATAGGGTTTTCAAACGAATGCAAATGAAAGGGGGAAATCACGTATTTTATGAGGAATGGGGGAGTGTGATTCCAGGCTGAAACAAATGAGAGTTGCATGATTTAAGGAAGACAAAGTATGGGAGGAACAAGGCTACTGTGTCGTGATGGGAAGGGAAGTAGCTGATGTTGACCAATTTCAAATTTAAATTTTAATTGAATTCGATTTAATTTCAACACGTTTATATGTCGTATGCTCACACAACAACTCCAAACGCTACGAAATTTGAAATCCGATAATAATATAATATTCGGATCCAATGGAACTGGTTTCGTCGAATTCCGAGACTGTTGGGAGGCTATTTTTTAAATATCGACTCAAACGATATAATTTCAAAACTGATCAAATCACTTTCAAATTCAATTCTGAAGCTTCCATTATCTCCAGCATTGTCAGTATATATTTTACAAGCCTTTGAAATATTTTTAATCAGCTTAAAACTGAAGATTCAAATTATTATTCAACTTTCAATAGATTAAATTTTAAAATTTAATTGCCAATTTCATTCTGAAAATTTGAAATTGAAGTCAAACCATCATTCAAATATTTAAAATTAATTAAATATTTTCAATTAAATTGTTCAAAATTGACTGGGTCGTTACATTTGTCCTCATAAGCTAATACTATAGATGACTGCAACACCTATAGCGCTTAGTTTCAGGCCTCAAAATGAGGGATGTTATAACTTGGTATTAGAGCATAGTTTTATGTAAATTAAAAGAATTTTGAACTTTAAAAGGAGTTTTGAAATGTAATCCTAATGATTCAGAGAATACGATTGGGGTATGGGATAAGTAAGTAATAGGGTATTAAGCTCTATGAAATTCGATTTATATGGGCACTTCTATATTTAGATAGAAATAAAATAGACTAGGTTGCAAAAAAATAGTTTTTTCATTACACCGAGAAAAGATTTTCCGCCAAAAGAGTCTGTTAGGCACCCGATCGTTATGTCATAATAGATCCGAACACGATATAGTAGCCTACTTGTTTTTGCTATATATAGGCATACACTTTACCTCTCTTAGACCATTTTTCCATACCTTATTAAGGTTCGAATGCAGATTTAAAGAAGTAAGATATTGAGGCAAGAAACGGAAGATTGAATTTCGATGGAGGAAGCACCACCACCGATAGAAACGTCAGGCCCAGTATTAGGGGAAATTCAGGTCAATCGACAACTGCTAACTTAGGTGCATGAACACCACCGGTTGATACCGAAGCAATATATCAGTTCTTTGCCAACATGATGCAAGCACGAGCTACTGTTGAATTAGTTGATGGATACGCTGGAGGAGCTAATCAGGAAGTTCCAATGGTCAACAATTAAGCTCAGTTGAGTAGAGACTACTCAAAAGTTGGAGGGAAACCGTTTATTGGAACGAAAGATGCAATTGAAGTGGAAAATTGTTTGCTTTATTATGAAATGATTTTTGCTGATCTACGTTTGAATGATGAGCAGAAGAGGAGATTGGTGTCCAAGCAATTACAAGGAGTTGCATTATACTGGTGGAATAGTGTGACAGTTAGGGTCATGGAGGAGACTTTGACCTGAGCTAAATTCAGGCGGAGGCTTGAAAAAATATTTATGTTGGAGATTGCTAAGTCGACTCTGTTGAGAAAGTTTGATAAATTAGTGCAAAATGGTATAATTGTGTTGGATCATGCAACAAGGTTTGAGGAGCCGGTCCGATACGGATATGCTACCGTGGACACAATAATTAAGAGAAAGGAGAAGTTCATCCATAGGTTAAGACTTGAGCTTGCTATAAAGAATTAACCACATCTCTAGGATCCATATGATGTAGTCGTGTAGATGGCTTTGAGAAATGAGGAGATGCTTGATTTCTTTGGTGGTAACAAGGCAGTAGAGGCTCGGATTAGGAAAAATCGAAAAAGGAATCCTCTCATAATAAAGGAGCGCAGAAGGGTGGAGGAGCTAAGGAAAAGCAAATGTTGTGTGTTACAAGTGTGATAAGAAAGGACATTATGTGAATAAGTATTGTTCAGAAGATGGAAAGACGATTATTGGACGGATGAATATTAAGTGCTTCGGCTGCGATCAGATTGGCCATTAAAGAACCAGTGCAAGGAACCTGCTACAGTTTAGAAGGAAAAGGTGTTTGCATTGAAAGCAGCAACCTCGAGACCAACAACTGAGGAGAAAGGGAAAGCTGTGATGAAAGGTACGCTTAAGATGCATGGTATACCTATAAGAGTACTATTTGATACTGGTGCATCACATTCTTTCATATCTCATTGTTTGGTAGATAAGATTAACCTTGAATCATCATACCTAGTTACTGCCTTAAAGGATTCGAATCCTATAGGAGGTATGCAACTTTAGGGATAAGATGTGACCATTTAGAGTTTGCATTATTAGGTCATATATTTGCCTATAGTTTAGCATGTGTTTTAACTTCGTGGGCTTAGGGATTGTTTTGGGTATGAACTGGTTAAGTAAATATGGCACTAGAATATTTTTCCAAGGTAGGAAAATATCACCAACACACCCTAATAGCAGCGACCGAGTTATATACTTAGTGGAGAATGCAAGTTTTGATGTTTGTGCTTTATTGGGTGTAATAGAGGAAGAAGATGAGTGGAATCGAGTTTTCATAGTTAGATAATTTGCAGATGTTTTTGAGCCTGTTACTGGACCATTGCCAAAATAAGTTATTCAGTTTCGAATAAATCTTATACCTGGAGCTAAACCCGTAAGTAGACTGCCTAACAGGATGACACCTATCGAGATAAAGGAGTTAAAAGTGCATCTAGTGGACTTAGAAGGAAAGAATTTTATATGACCAAGTTGTTCACCTTGGGAAGCGATCGCGATGTTTGCGATGAAACCGGACGGGTTAGTAAGATTCCGCATCGACTATCGTAAGTTGAATGAAAAGACGATAAAAAGTCAATATCCTTTACCGAGAATCAATGATTTATTTGATCAGTTGAGTGAAGTCAAATTATTTTCATAGTTGGATTTGATGATAGGATTTCATTAGTTAAGAGTGGCAGAAAACAGTATTCCGTTGATGACATTTAGAATAAAATATGGCTCCTACGAGTGAATATTAACTTCATTTAGATTGACTAAACACACATGCTTTCTTTGTAGAACTAATGAACCGAATTTTCTAAGAGTATTTGGATAGGTTTGTATTGGTATTCATAGAAGACATTTTGATATATTCTAAGGATGAAGTTAACATAAGACTCATCTTAAAATAATGCTTGAGACGTTGAGACAGCATCAGTTAAAAGTGAATTTTGCAAAGTGTCACTTTTGAAAGAAGGAGGTGAAGTTTCTTTGTTATATAGTCTCAGAAGAAGAGTTATCAGTAGATCCAGCTAAGATAGAAGCTGTAAATAATTGGAAGAGACCCAAGGCAGTGACTGAGGTAAAGAGTTTTCTTGGATTAGCTGGCTATTACCAGAGATTTATCAAGGATTTCTCTCATATAGCAGCACCAATGACATAGCTAAGAAGGAAGGACGTGAAGTATGTTCGGACCGATAAATGTGAGGAGGAATTCTAGAAGTTAAAACATTTATTGGTCAACGAGCCTATGTTAGTTGTTCTGGAGGGGAAGCAGGATTTGGTGGTGTATACAGATGCTATCATTCTTAGGGGATTTAATCTCTATCTCTAATGAGCCACCTAATGTGTTATACTCATGAGCTAAAGTTCTTACTCAACCTTCAGCTCTCATAGCACTTGTCACGACACTGACTCGACCTTCAAAATCGGCACTGAATACTTCACCCGTATTCGAATGCCGTAGATCCAAAAGTCGAATCTGGTTCGCCGGAGCTTATAACACATTAAGTAAACAATACAGTGGAAGAAAATGAATGAATTTATTGATATACAGCATTTGATACAATAATAATACCATTGAATATCAACATTTATCAGAGATACATAACAGCAGAAGAAAACCTTTGACAGAGGAACACCAATATTAACTTCAATAGAAAGAGAGAGATCTTGGAAATCCAATATTGCATCTCCATTGCCAAAGCTCAAAAGATTCCAAACTACAATCCCGAACCACCGTCGGGTTGTATTAAGCAAGGTCGGTCCAAGTGAGCAAATGCTATCGCCAAATCCAAAGGCTAGATGCTATCGAATCTACTCCTATTATATGATTATCTGAAAATCTAACTCTAGGCTACTCGTGTGGAAAATTATGGGCAACAAGAGTTTAGAAAGGGACCAATAAACTCCAGGTCAGTCATGGGACTGGTGTGAGCAAATAGTTTATCTTTAACAAAAGCAAAACAAAAGAATTTAAAAGAAATCTACAATGCTTTTTGGAAAATGAAACTACCACAAGGCCTCCCCGCACACACACAATGCAATCGCACATTTGGGGAAGATTTCTCCTTATGATAGCCAAACATGTTTGATATGCAAAAATCCTTTTGATAATATTATTATTAGTGCATAGTGCAGAAAACCTTTCGAAAGTACAATATAAATCATATCCAACATAGGTACCATTATATTACGCCTACTACAGCTACCACATGAGGTGGCAGGTTATACAACCGCAATCGTGAAGGGCGCGTATTGGTGATTGGATTTCCAACAAATGATCATGCAAAGGAACTTCTTGGGCCACATGGGTATGCCGCTAGAGGGACGCCCCAGGAACCTAACCGGATCTCTGCCAACACAAGGACGGGTTACCTCTGTAACTAGGTTACTAACTATCACGAGTATGCCACCTCCCGATCGTAACCGACCTTTATCCAAGGCCTCGACATCAACTACCACAAATTAATAAGTTTGCAGCAACCACATAAGTTAAGTATCTGGGCTCGATACCATGATACCACTTATGTCCAGAAGGAAATGGACATACCCTCACGGAGAGCTACCCCCAAATAACCTTGCTGCATTCTTCCTCTTTCGACCATTCCGGGTTGTGAGGTCCAACGAGGTCTCGTCCAAAAAGCTACGCTTTTCAAAAAAGCCATGCTTCGATCAACACATGATCACCAGCACTTCGTATGCCACATTACCAAATTGGGAATGTATCACTAGTATCACTAGTAACCATCAACTACATAACCTCTGAGATCGTACGTCTCAAAGAAGGGTGTTAAGCGAAGAGAATAAATTCTCCGCCACCAAATAGAAATGTATTTGATAGAAACCAGCTTTACATCTCAAAGTGTAACGTCAGACATACACCCATACAAGCATGTTCTGGGTTCGAACAGAACCAAAGTCACTTCAAAAGAAACCCTTGCAATCCGGATAATTCCTAACCACATCTAGACTCCCCATCACAAAGGGTGATCAAATCTCTATACCAGGGCCATTCGGTGCAGAGACATTCGAAAGGTAATCCTTTCGCTTTTGAAAATACCCGATCTTCACCGTCGGTCTTCAAATGCTATCCATTTTGTCGTATCATTATTTGAAATAGGTTTTATGACACAAAGTCCTCTCCCAGCTAAACTGAATAATGAGCGCTTGTAACGACCCGCCTTTTTGGACAGTTTAAACCGACGATCAAATACACGTGTCGATTCCAAACCATTAAAAGGGCCGATGGTTATTAGGGTAATTAAGAAAAGAAAGGGAAATAAAGAAAATGAAACAACACAGAATCTCACAGCGGAAGGCTAAAGTATAATAATAAAATAACAGTTCATGAAGCTGTTAATTAAATGAATACATTTGAAATGAATACATTTGATTATTATTATACAACATTTATCAGAGTTACATACACAGCAAATATCATACAACAATGCAGCGGAATGGAATGAATATAATAGTAGTAGATAATATACCAAATCTTCGTCTCCGTCCTCCAAGGAAATGATCTTCAACCTAAACTGAAAACTCAGGACTGACCCGAGCGTAATGAAAAGACAAACACTCGAGTCAGGACTAAATATCCTTATGAAAGTTAAATCAATCGTAAATAAATATGAGTGTAACGGCGTCGGAGATGTTTACGGGGTTTGACATCTCCTATCCAGTGTCATCATGCGTGCAATAACTTAAGAGATGTTACGGGATTTTCCATCTCTCAAGGATCCGTTAAACTATCTACTATGTAGTAATATACGCTAAGTAGATAATGTCTATCAGTAATATAAAGTATCAAAATAGCGTTAAGGCGTTACCATAATCCCCCTTAACACATTTTTATATTCCCAAAAGCATATACAAGACCGTAGTTTCCCCAAAACCGGAAGTCACCAGAGGGCAATCCATATACTCAAGGTACAAATCAAAACGTAGTGGTCGCGAATAGGATAATCAGTATGACAAGGTACATGAGGCAATACCAACTAGGATACTAGTAGTTGCGTGATCCGGACTGATGTTGGGCATAGCCAGCAGCTACCCCAACACCGCGAAACAACACTCCCAAATCAAGGGGTGCACCCAAATCGCATCACAAATGTAATAGATATGGTATCGAAGAAGTGTGTCCGCTAGAGGTGGCGAACCTCAATGGCCCGGCGCGGCTCCTGTTTTAGTCATGTCAGGGGTCATCCAATAATCGTTCTCTTTCTTCAGTCAACGCGTTCACCAAACCATCCACTTCATTCTGGATCAACACTCCGCGTATAATAGTTATTAAAGTGGTTTTCGGTATCGACAGAGAGTATGTCCATATCCGATCCCGGTCTCTTTAATAACTACGTATTATTACACCGTTGGCTCCTTTACATTTCGAATCGATTCATGATTGATATCAAATGTCATATTCACTTCAAAATCAAATCCATTTCAAATATCGACATAGCCATTCAAAGTATAAGGTTCCTTTTCAAAAATCATTTTGCGTCTCAATATCTTATTTCGGTTTCAAAATCATCCCGAATTTAAATTTTATGTTGCAACTTCATTTAACCCAATTCGTATTTAAATTCAAGATTTAAACATAAACATTCCACCTTATTAACCAGCTTGAAATTTTTAGAAAATAGTTTTAAGTAGTTTAAAAGTAGTTTAAATAATTAAAATAGTTAAAAATAATTAAAATCTTGCAATGGATTTAAAATAGATAAATTAGTTTAAAATAATTTAAATTGGGTTAAGTAGATTAAAAATAGATTAAAATAGTTTAAGTATTCAAAATGGTTTATATAACAGAGTAATTTGGAAAAAAAAATTTAAAACAGCTTCAAAACCAATCCATTTCAATTACAACTTCCCAATTCCAATCAATTTCAATTTCCATTTTACCGATTCAATTTCGATTTCAATTCAAAACAATGTCAACTTTAACTTCAAATCAATTCAATTCTACATTCACCTTCAATTTATTCAATTTCAAATTTTTTTTTTCGATTTGGAGCTTGATTTCAAAATATCCATTTATAACACTTAACAAATTTTCCATCAATATTCAAGTCTAAATTCCAATTTCAAATATGATTCAATTCCAAACTCGATGTCAAAATGTCATTTTTATATCACATTTACTTGGTAATCTTCAAAGCTCGAATTAAGGTTAAATCTTTAAACAAATCAATTTTCGAAATTCAATCAAATTCTAATTTTTAAATTTCAAAGTCTCGAATCATATTACTTAACAATTTCTTATAACCAAGATTTATTTCATCATTCCAAAACTCAATTTTTCAATAAATTCGATTTCTATAAATTGATTTCTATTTATAACCTTTAAATCAAAACATTTAAATAAACTTCAAATCGACGATTTTTTTTTTAAAATTATTAATTTAGCCAATCCGGTGTCCGTATATAATTTTCTATCCTATGGCCAAGTGATTAGTTATTTCAATTAAATGTCAGGGATGAATATATATCACTTAAATTAAATCACGGTATCATATGTATGCATAACAGGATATATATATATAAGCAAAAACATCCAAACATTCAATTATCAACCAATAGCATCCATCAAAATACATCATCTAATAAACAATACAATTCATAGCAATTTCATAGTTATCAATGTCAGGCAATTTAATCGCAATTCAATTTCAATTTAACTGTCAATTTAATTTTCAACGGTTAATTCAAACGACAATCTATATGACAATTAATTTCTATCAAACAATGACAAATAAAATCATAACACATCATAATGTCAAATTTAACTAGCATAAAAATATTTAGTACGGTGTGAGCGTTATAAAACACTCACCTTGATTTTAATGCAGTCCCGGCGTTTTATTTCGAATAAAATTAAACGAGCGTTTAATTTTACCCGAAATTTTCACTAGCTCCAAATGATTCCAATCAAGCTCCATTGCGTAGTGCTCGTCCATACGATTCCAACGCAATTGGTTTCGCGCGTTTTCGACCTCGTATGAAAAAGATATGAATTTTTAAAGTTACACGATTTTTTTTATACATATTTTACAACATATTTTATATTTTTATAAACCTTGCTTCCATCATCACCATTCATTTTCACTTCAGGAAATCTAGGCCGCACCCCTTTCTTTCTCCTTTCTCATTCACGCGTTTCTTCCCCATGCTATAACGTGAAAGCCGAACCCATAGATTGCCTCCAAACCCTAATACACGTGATTGCTACGAGCCACCTGAAGTCGATCAGAAGCCTCCAAATCGAAGCCCCTAACTCATACTACACTCGGCCTGAAGGGCTTGGAGCTCGGCCTCCAATTTCCCTTGAAAATCGTGCCCGTGCGTGACACCTTCCACGGCCTGTCGCGCCTCCATCAACGCTCCGATGACGATCACAGCCGTTCACTTTGTAGAGCGTACTACCCTCTACAACTTTCATGTTGAATACTTTCTGAAATTGCGAATGGATTTGAAGAATTTGAGGGGAGAAAAACTGTGATTTTCGACCATTAAAATGAATTAGGGCCGGCTGAAGAAAGTGGCTAGGGCTGAGTGCAGATGAACAAAATCGAGGGCTTTTATAGAAAATTTTCGAAAAACTATTCATCCGAAATTTTTCGAACTCCAAACGAAGCGCAGTGACCGGCGTTTCTAGGGTTTACCCTGCGTTCCGGACACAATGGAACAGGTTTCGAAAGCTAATTCGATCATATGTAAGAGTTACAGCGATAAACGATCAATTTAAATTAAATCGATTTAAACTAATTTCTATGCGTTTTGGCTTGCCCCGGACAAACGGTAAATCCGATTGACTTGAAATTTGAAATCTTACAATAATATCACATTACGGATCCGATGAAACTTGTTTCGTCGAAATCCGAGACTGTTTGAAAAATGACTATTTTAACTTGCCAAATTAATATTAAAACAATTTCGATGCGTTTCGAGCTGCCACGGTCAAACGACAACTCCGATTGCTACGAAAATTGAAATCCGATAATAACTAACTAATACGGATCCAATGGAACTAGTTTCGTCCAATTCTCAGACTGTTCAAAATTTGGCTATTTTCAATCGATAATTAAATATTAAATTATTCAATTTTCACAAATAAATTTTAAATTCAGTTTTAAAAGTTCTATAACATCACTATAACTCCAATATTATAAAATAAAATTTTACAAATCATTTTTAATCATATTAAACCCGTTATCCAATTTATCCAATAAATTCCAATTTTAAAATCCTATTAACTCTATTATAATCCCAATATAACTTTCATTCACTTTGGAAACCAAATTGAATTATATTAAATCAAATTTCAATTATTCACTCTATTTTCATATATTAAATTGCCATATCCAATTAATCATATCAAATTCGAAATTTAATTTATTCAAACATTCGTAATATTAAATTTAACAAATTTGATTATTCTTAAATCACTATCCTTTGAAATATTCAAACGAACTTATAAAATTTAACCTTTAAAACCAATTCACATCTCAGAACCCTATTTTCATTTTACAGTTATTCAATTGTTCAATAAGTTTTCATTATTTAACTTAAAAAAATTTACCTGTTCGATATTCGATATTTGATTTTAAATAGATTTTACTTATCAATCAATTACTCTATTATACCCAATGAATTCAACATTTATTATCCTATTCAACTATTGATTGCAAAGGCATTCACTAAGTAGCTTTTTTCATTACTTGGATAATTATCGTTGCAATTCATTCCAGTTTTATTATTCCAAACGACTTACAAATTTTTTTTTCTAACACTAAATCATGAAATCTTATTAAATTAACTATTTTAATTATCGAAAATTTACGGGTCGTTACACTCTCCCCCACTCAAAACTTTTCGTCCCCGAAAAGGAAAAAGAAGGGAAAAGGAACTAAGTAAAGAATTCAACATTAGATGTATTATATTCGAAATTATCTACTTATAAAATAATGAAATTCCATTTATAAAGTCATTACTACGCTTTTACTAAGTTATTCCAAACGCCTTTTAACTTTAAAAGTTAGTTATCAAAACAAGTTATAAAAAAATTTAAATCTTGAAAAATTTTCTAACACCCGGATTTACGGAAAATTTCGGCAGCACCTCCTTTGCGCGGCTAGGACCGAAAAAATTTCACAGTGGTAAAAATTGCATGATGTACATCTCATTACAAGAATGAGGCATCCCAAAACATGGGGAACACAATAATATACCAAAACATAAACCGAAATCCGAGAACGTACCTTTTATTAAGCGTTTATTAGCAATTTAACTTACATTTTGCATTTTAGCGCAGAAGCGAGCTCCACAAGCGAAGCGCAACCCCCTTGCTACCTACTAAAATGCTCAATAACCAAGTTAGAACCATGCATATAAAGATAGATCAATATACTTAGCATAAACAACATACATATAACATGTTTAGCTCCAAAACTTAAATTCCAATTCCAGGACAGCAACGAATCTCAGTTTTTTGGTCAGCAAAACGATAAAGTTTGACAATGGAATGTACACAAAGGTTGTTGCATTCGTTTCAGGCTTTCCGGAATGTCCAAAATTATCAAATTCGGACCATCCGTCCAAAAGTTACGGCCGTTTTACTAAAATGATACGCTTCAGCCCCGAGCAATTAGTGCAGGCCTGAAATGTAATTTCAGATTTTCGACCTCTTAAATGACAGAAATAAGAAAAGCTTATAAAATAAAAGTTGGAGCTTAGGTTCTAAGCTTTCCAGAAAGTGCAAGATCGTCAAAATCCGATATACCAGTAAAAAGTTATGGTGAGAATACTAAGGTGCTTTAGATTTCTACTTCGCCCAGGCCAGCGACTAATATTGGTGTTTTAAGCCTAGTGGATGAAGGTATTTATCAAAACATTCTAAACAAAAGATGTAGCACAGTTTCTAGGGTTTCCGAAAAGTCCGAGATCGTCGAATTCCGTTTAGCCATTTAAAAGTTATGGTTGTTTTCGTTTCAGCATATACTGGACAATTTTGGTTTTTTTTTTTTTCAAAAATTTTCTTTTATTATTTCAAAGTACAACCCATCAAAACTTCAAATTTTCTAAAGAACAATCGTAACCACAAAGTCATTTATTTTCTTATTCATCCATGCAATATGTTTACATTCAAATTTTTTTTCCGGTTTATTCTAGTTTGTTTCATTCACATTTTTAAATTCAAGTCAATTTGCTTCAATTTAAATTGAATTCAATCATATCTATTTCACTTTGCTTCAAATTTGAATTTAATTATTTTAAAATTTTATTTCATTTATTTAATTCCATTAACACCAATGAATTCTACTTAATCAATTACCATCCATCTAACAACCAATGCATATCAAACATTAACATCCATCCAAAATCTACACAAAATCAATTATACATATCCAAGTCAAATTTTAATTTCACACACTTCCAAGTTTATTAACATTTAGTTATATTCAAATTTAATTATTTTCCATTTAAAATTTTTATATTTCATTAATTTTAAACTTTTTTTTTCATACACTTGTATATATCATTCATTTTACCGCTTAAATTTCTTTTATATTTACAACTATCAATTAGATCTTCACATTTTATTTTTCACTCTCTCACTGGTATATTATTTCTCTACTTATCCTTATTAGCATTTTAAACCTTTTAAGTATTTGGTAAGTTATAGTTATGCAAATAGAATGTAGTTAAACAACATACAACTTCTTTCCATTTAAAGTTGAATTTTCAATTTATTAATTCTTAAGTCATTACTTAAATTTCACTATAATTTAATTTCACATTTACATTCACATATAGTATTTCCATTTTATATTAACATAATTGTGAATCTCCTTTAAATGTTAATTTAAATTCCAATCATTTACTAACAATTTTATTTATATTTGCAAACCATTAATTAAATGCACATTTCATTATTCAAACCTATACTCGTATATTATCCAATTAACAATCCATATAACATTTTGAACTTCTTAAGTATTTTGGTAAGTTATATCTATGCTATAGAATGAAATTTAATACTATGCGAGTTTTACAGTTTCAATTTTATTTTAAGTTCATAATTTCCTAATTCTAAGGATTTCTACTTCAATTGATATTTTCACTTAGCTCTTAGGTTCATTTCTCATTTCGCAATTCAGAAGTTCCTTAATAATTCAAGTCTAAATTCATTTCAATCATAAAAAAATCATTAATTATTAAAGAACTTAAGAATTCCAATCCCGGTTTCATTTCAAATCAAGGTTTGAAATAATATATACTTATATAATTTATATATCAAATCATACTATAGAGAATGCAAAACAAAATAAAATTTGAGTCAAAACAAGGTTTAGACAAGCTATTAAGTGGTCTCCCCCACTCGGACTCTCGAAAATAAACGCCGATGATGCGTGCACTCATCACCGAAATCATTTTCTAGCGTCAAGAGAAGGGAATATAACACTTATCATAAAAAAAATCCTTCGAAAACAATTTCAACTCAATTATACTATCATATAATACTCATATTATGTTTTTCATATTCTTGTAAGTCAATTTCAAGCACCAGAATTTAAATTCCCAAATCCAAGTTAAAATTCATTTATATTCATTATCAATTGTGTTTACAAGATTTCATTTTCCTAAATCCATTGTTATTTAATCAATTGTTGTAAATATTGACTGATCAAACAATAACGATAATAATCTAATATTATCATCTCCTAACAATCAATTCAATCAAAATGAATAAATATTCAAATAATTCTTTTATATAAAATATATTCCAAAACGATATTGTGTTGGTTTGTCCTATTCGAGTGTTTAGAAATTCCTATCGATGCCTTGGCGTCCCAAGTATTGACTAGAATTCATAAATACTCAACGGAACAAATTAACACAATATAAAACCATTTTATATCAAATAACAAGTACGCTCTCCCATATACACTCAACTCATTCATATAGTTTACCTCTATTTCAATGAGTTATTCCCCACTAGAGCCAAGGTTTATCGCTAAACCAAAGCTCTGATACCAACTGTAACGACCCGCCTTTTTGGACAGTTTAAACCGACGATCAAATACACGTGTCGATTCCAAACCATTAAAAGGGCCGATGGTTATTAGGGTAATTAAGAAAAGAAAGGGAAATAAAGAAAATGAAACAACACAGAATCTCACAGCGGAAGGCTAAAGTATAATAATAAAATAACAGTTCATGAAGCTGTTAATTAAATGAATACATTTGAAATGAATACATTTGATTATTATTATACAACATTTATCAGAGTTACATACACAGCAAATATCATACAACAATGCAGCGGAATGGAATGAATATAATAGTAGTAGATAATATACCAAATCTTCGTCTCCGTCCTCCAAGGAAATGATCTTCAACCTAAACTGAAAACTCAGGACTGACCCGAGCGTAATGAAAAGACAAACACTCGAGTCAGGACTAAATATCCTTATGAAAGTTAAATCAATCGTAAATAAATATGAGTGTAACGGCGTCGGAGATGTTTACGGGGTTTGACATCTCCTATCCAGTGTCATCATGCGTGCAATAACTTAAGAGATGTTACGGGATTTTCCATCTCTCAAGGATCCGTTAAACTATCTACTATGTAGTAATATACGCTAAGTAGATAATGTCTATCAGTAATATAAAGTATCAAAATAGCGTTAAGGCGTTACCATAATCCCCCTTAACACATTTTTATATTCCCAAAAGCATATACAAGACCGTAGTTTCCCCAAAACCGGAAGTCACCAGAGGGCAATCCATATACTCAAGGTACAAATCAAAACGTAGTGGTCGCGAATAGGATAATCAGTATGACAAGGTACATGAGGCAATACCAACTAGGATACTAGTAGTTGCGTGATCCGGACTGATGTTGGGCATAGCCAGCAGCTACCCCAACACCGCGAAACAACACTCCCAAATCAAGGGGTGCACCCAAATCGCATCACAAATGTAATAGATATGGTATCGAAGAAGTGTGTCCGCTAGAGGTGGCGAACCTCAATGGCCCGGCGCGGCTCCTGTTTTAGTCATGTCAGGGGTCATCCAATAATCGTTCTCTTTCTTCAGTCAACGCGTTCACCAAACCATCCACTTCATTCTGGATCAACACTCCGCGTATAATAGTTATTAAAGTGGTTTTCGGTATCGACAGAGAGTATGTCCATATCCGATCCCGGTCTCTTTAATAACTACGTATTATTACACCGTTGGCTCCTTTACATTTCGAATCGATTCATGATTGATATCAAATGTCATATTCACTTCAAAATCAAATCCATTTCAAATATCGACATAGCCATTCAAAGTATAAGGTTCCTTTTCAAAAATCATTTTGCGTCTCAATATCTTATTTCGGTTTCAAAATCATCCCGAATTTAAATTTTATGTTGCAACTTCATTTAACCCAATTCGTATTTAAATTCAAGATTTAAACATAAACATTCCACCTTATTAACCAGCTTGAAATTTTTAGAAAATAGTTTTAAGTAGTTTAAAAGTAGTTTAAATAATTAAAATAGTTAAAAATAATTAAAATCTTGCAATGGATTTAAAATAGATAAATTAGTTTAAAATAATTTAAATTGGGTTAAGTAGATTAAAAATAGATTAAAATAGTTTAAGTATTCAAAATGGTTTATATAACAGAGTAATTTGGAAAAAAAAATTTAAAACAGCTTCAAAACCAATCCATTTCAATTACAACTTCCCAATTCCAATCAATTTCAATTTCCATTTTACCGATTCAATTTCGATTTCAATTCAAAACAATGTCAACTTTAACTTCAAATCAATTCAATTCTACATTCACCTTCAATTTATTCAATTTCAAATTTTTTTTTTCGATTTGGAGCTTGATTTCAAAATATCCATTTATAACACTTAACAAATTTTCCATCAATATTCAAGTCTAAATTCCAATTTCAAATATGATTCAATTCCAAACTCGATGTCAAAATGTCATTTTTATATCACATTTACTTGGTAATCTTCAAAGCTCGAATTAAGGTTAAATCTTTAAACAAATCAATTTTCGAAATTCAATCAAATTCTAATTTTTAAATTTCAAAGTCTCGAATCATATTACTTAACAATTTCTTATAACCAAGATTTATTTCATCATTCCAAAACTCAATTTTTCAATAAATTCGATTTCTATAAATTGATTTCTATTTATAACCTTTAAATCAAAACATTTAAATAAACTTCAAATCGACGATTTTTTTTTTAAAATTATTAATTTAGCCAATCCGGTGTCCGTATATAATTTTCTATCCTATGGCCAAGTGATTAGTTATTTCAATTAAATGTCAGGGATGAATATATATCACTTAAATTAAATCACGGTATCATATGTATGCATAACAGGATATATATATATAAGCAAAAACATCCAAACATTCAATTATCAACCAATAGCATCCATCAAAATACATCATCTAATAAACAATACAATTCATAGCAATTTCATAGTTATCAATGTCAGGCAATTTAATCGCAATTCAATTTCAATTTAACTGTCAATTTAATTTTCAACGGTTAATTCAAACGACAATCTATATGACAATTAATTTCTATCAAACAATGACAAATAAAATCATAACACATCATAATGTCAAATTTAACTAGCATAAAAATATTTAGTACGGTGTGAGCGTTATAAAACACTCACCTTGATTTTAATGCAGTCCCGGCGTTTTATTTCGAATAAAATTAAACGAGCGTTTAATTTTACCCGAAATTTTCACTAGCTCCAAATGATTCCAATCAAGCTCCATTGCGTAGTGCTCGTCCATACGATTCCAACGCAATTGGTTTCGCGCGTTTTCGACCTCGTATGAAAAAGATATGAATTTTTAAAGTTACACGATTTTTTTTATACATATTTTACAACATATTTTATATTTTTATAAACCTTGCTTCCATCATCACCATTCATTTTCACTTCAGGAAATCTAGGCCGCACCCCTTTCTTTCTCCTTTCTCATTCACGCGTTTCTTCCCCATGCTATAACGTGAAAGCCGAACCCATAGATTGCCTCCAAACCCTAATACACGTGATTGCTACGAGCCACCTGAAGTCGATCAGAAGCCTCCAAATCGAAGCCCCTAACTCATACTACACTCGGCCTGAAGGGCTTGGAGCTCGGCCTCCAATTTCCCTTGAAAATCGTGCCCGTGCGTGACACCTTCCACGGCCTGTCGCGCCTCCATCAACGCTCCGATGACGATCACAGCCGTTCACTTTGTAGAGCGTACTACCCTCTACAACTTTCATGTTGAATACTTTCTGAAATTGCGAATGGATTTGAAGAATTTGAGGGGAGAAAAACTGTGATTTTCGACCATTAAAATGAATTAGGGCCGGCTGAAGAAAGTGGCTAGGGCTGAGTGCAGATGAACAAAATCGAGGGCTTTTATAGAAAATTTTCGAAAAACTATTCATCCGAAATTTTTCGAACTCCAAACGAAGCGCAGTGACCGGCGTTTCTAGGGTTTACCCTGCGTTCCGGACACAATGGAACAGGTTTCGAAAGCTAATTCGATCATATGTAAGAGTTACAGCGATAAACGATCAATTTAAATTAAATCGATTTAAACTAATTTCTATGCGTTTTGGCTTGCCCCGGACAAACGGTAAATCCGATTGACTTGAAATTTGAAATCTTACAATAATATCACATTACGGATCCGATGAAACTTGTTTCGTCGAAATCCGAGACTGTTTGAAAAATGACTATTTTAACTTGCCAAATTAATATTAAAACAATTTCGATGCGTTTCGAGCTGCCACGGTCAAACGACAACTCCGATTGCTACGAAAATTGAAATCCGATAATAACTAACTAATACGGATCCAATGGAACTAGTTTCGTCCAATTCTCAGACTGTTCAAAATTTGGCTATTTTCAATCGATAATTAAATATTAAATTATTCAATTTTCACAAATAAATTTTAAATTCAGTTTTAAAAGTTCTATAACATCACTATAACTCCAATATTATAAAATAAAATTTTACAAATCATTTTTAATCATATTAAACCCGTTATCCAATTTATCCAATAAATTCCAATTTTAAAATCCTATTAACTCTATTATAATCCCAATATAACTTTCATTCACTTTGGAAACCAAATTGAATTATATTAAATCAAATTTCAATTATTCACTCTATTTTCATATATTAAATTGCCATATCCAATTAATCATATCAAATTCGAAATTTAATTTATTCAAACATTCGTAATATTAAATTTAACAAATTTGATTATTCTTAAATCACTATCCTTTGAAATATTCAAACGAACTTATAAAATTTAACCTTTAAAACCAATTCACATCTCAGAACCCTATTTTCATTTTACAGTTATTCAATTGTTCAATAAGTTTTCATTATTTAACTTAAAAAAATTTACCTGTTCGATATTCGATATTTGATTTTAAATAGATTTTACTTATCAATCAATTACTCTATTATACCCAATGAATTCAACATTTATTATCCTATTCAACTATTGATTGCAAAGGCATTCACTAAGTAGCTTTTTTCATTACTTGGATAATTATCGTTGCAATTCATTCCAGTTTTATTATTCCAAACGACTTACAAATTTTTTTTTCTAACACTAAATCATGAAATCTTATTAAATTAACTATTTTAATTATCGAAAATTTACGGGTCGTTACAGCGCTTAATTTGAAAAGCCTATGGATATAGTGTATAGTTAGGTCACAACTTATTACCCAAAACCTTTCTTTCAAATGGTTTAAACAAATTCCCACTTTTAATCTTTTGAACAAAAAGATTCACTTCACTTTGAAAACAAATTTCCCAATCTTTCACAAAGATTCATTCATAGCTTTTCAGAACTATTTCAATTCCAAATCTTTTATATAAAGGATACACGCTTAAGATCCTCTTCAATTTGAAAACAAAGTTCACTAATTTTTCACGAAGATTCTCCTATAGCTTTCAAAACAATTCCATTTCAAATTCGAAACCCCTTTCAAAAAAACTGGAAATCCTTTCTTTATTTGAAATCTATTATCATTTTAAGACAAATACATTTTGTTTCAAAAAAATCCGATCAAATATGCACAAGTTATGGCCTTTAAAAGTATAAACCAGAGAATCAACGAACTACCATGTTATTGGCAAGTTCTAATTTAAATTAAATTCAAGTTCCCAAAACAATTTATTTAAAATAGTTTTAAACCCCTGTATAGAAATTGTATAAACCTTTCAAACCACGATTTCCAAAATAATTTCAAATAATATTTAACAAGATATAGTTTATTCAAAACTAAATTTCAATTTCAAAACTTCCCTTTCAAAGGCTTTTCATATTTAATTCAATTCAATTTCCAAAACCATTTGGATTCAAAATTGTAACGAACCACAAATCCGTACCCCTTGAGTCATCACTATTCTATAAAAATCAACTCAAGTTGTACAGAAATACGAACCATTTGGGTTAAAGAAGAAGAGGTAGAAGAAGAAAAATAGAATACAACATTAGAATCTAACCATCGCAGTGGAATAAAATATAATAGATAATAAATGATCTTTACTCAAAATCAAATATCTCTGTTTATATTACATCATCAAAGTACATCAATCACAGTTCAACATCAACAACATACAAATGGATACACAGCTACTCAACAAAGCGGAATATATATAAAACAAGTACGAAAGTACGCATCGTCATCCAGCTTGTCTCCTGAGCTCCACAGCATCATATCTTGTACCCTATAATACTCGGTCTGACTCGAGCATTACAATTAAATAACATCCGAGTCAGTCTGGAATACCAGCGTGAGAAAATCACACTCAAATGATTAATAAAGTTTCAGAAATCCTTTCAAAACAAAAGCATCTCGTAAGACCACGCCACAAATAAACATGTCGGGTTTTTACCTTACGATAGCTAAAACAATTTTTATAGAAATCCTCTGATATTATAATAGGGTCTATATACAAATACCTATAAAATAGCCAAAATTGCAACATCTATTAAATTCCAGCTACTAGCCACAGAGTGGGTAATACAAACAAAACTCGTACAAGGCTCGTTGGGAGAATGGATTTCCAACTAACGACTTGGCACTAGGATACCACCTGCCACAGTACGTGGCCTGCATCACAGCACTGAGGAGTACGCCCGCTTCCCTGCAACACAAGGTCAGAACTATTCCTTACTGAACAGTCCCGAACTAGATAACCCCGTAGTTGTGGCCAACAACTGCCCACACAGCCGAAATAAAGGGATATCTAGACAAGGGTATACCTCATCCTGCTTGGACATGACCCACCTAACCTTGCTGCATAACCCCTGATTTTCAGTCATTTCCGGTTGATGAGGCTCGAGGCTAAGCGTTACCTTTTTAGACCGTTTCACTTAGAATGCCCATCGTCCACCTGACGATGTTCTGAAAGCATTCATCCATACAAGTCCGTCCCGGGTTCGAACGGAACCGAAGGAACTACTCCTACTACATCCATTTTGGAAATATCCTCAGGATTAGTAGCGATTAGCCCTTGCACTTCACTGCTCCATCTTCGAATCCAAACCCGTTTTCCACGAAAACGTAAAACCGGATCGAAGTGGTTTTTGAGAAATAAATCTCGATCCCGGTTTCTTCGAAACGATCAACGCATTTGTCCAATATTGATAGTCGGTTATTTAACTATTAATTAATATTCACAACATCCATCAAACAATAAATAATCTCCTAAATTATTTATTATTCTCAAAATATCTTCACAGGATATATTTTCATTTTCAAACCCTTTTGAAGACAGTTTCCAACCATTCTTTCTTTTTCAGATAAACTTTGCCAATTACTTTCTATCTCCACTGAAATCACCAAGCACAAAACTAGATTTTTGAGATAAATTTAAAACACTTTACTTTGAAATATAATTTGAAATATTTAAGTTAAAATTACTTCAAGAATTTGTTAAAAATACATACTATATGAATGTTTGAAAATAAAATTACTTAATAAAATATAAAACTAGATTTTCACTTTTAAAAACAAAATACTAAGTCACTCTTTAAATAATTACTACTATAATATATTAAAAGAAAATACTTTAGACTTTAAATATTAGAAATAATAAATTTTTCCAAAACTAGTTTTTTTTTTAAAACAACTTTAAACTTTAATTTATATTTAAAAATTTATTTGGAAAATGTACTTAGTTATTCAGGAAGAATTTCCAATCTCAATTACTTAAATCAATTTTCCAAATTGATTCCCAGTTTATTTCATTTGAAATAAATTCTTTACTTACTCAATTCATTTCAAAATTTGTTAATTATGGACTTTATTTTTATTATTATTGTTTTCCTTTTGATTATAAAACTTTTAACAGAAATATACAAATTTCAGATTTCCCAATTTCTTCTTTATTCTTTTCAAAATTTAAATCTCAAATTTAAAATAAAAGCTTTCTTCTATTAAATAATAACACTAAAGTTTGAAATTAATTAACTTTCTGTTTATTCAAAATTTCCTTTCCATACTCAAGATTTATTTATTATAATTTTAAGTCACTTTATTCTTATCCAGTTCATTTTAATTTATTTAATTTCTCTATAATTATTCCACTTACAAATTCTCTTCCTTTTATTTTCAAAAATCCAATTCTATATATTTAGATAACTCAGTGTCTCAAAATAAATTCCAGCAAACCTTAGCAATCAATATTCCAATATAATTCATCATAGCCTATCAAATAATCACAGCAGTGAATACTAAATAATTTAAATAAGTATTGAGGGATCCAGTTGGATCCCTCCAACCTGTTTCCCTGCATCTACAGACGTTAGCACAACGTAAAATACCAAATCCACTTCGAGGTGGAATATCATGGTATATGGGTTTTAAATATAAAATCATTCGCTATTTAATGTGGGAAATAAAATATTCCAAGATGTAGTATATACTATAATATAGCACATCAATCAATCCAACCATTCAACCAATTATTTAAATTTAACCAATTAAATTTAAATTTATATTCAGCTGAGTGAGATTAACTCATCTTTGCATTTGTTTGCAGTCCACTTCAATTCTGTCTTGGTTTTCCCTGTTTATAACCTTGTATAAACATTTATACGGTTTATCAATATTTGAATAAACTGAACAATTAATTTCCACTTAGTTAACTAATTATTTAATTTATACAAATTTCCTTTAAACCATTTGGTAATTGAAATATTTAAATATGTTGATAGAACAAGTTCATCACTAATCCATTATTGAAAAATAACCTAGCAACTTAAAAATAGGTATATGTATATTAATTTATTGATCTGAAACTACATATACTTTAAATTTTTAATTATATATAGATCAAATCTGATTTCCTATAAATTCTTCAATCATTTAAAATTCATATATTTTATTATTAGTTTTCCAACCCTATCTAAAAATAAATAAGTTTTCTGTTTATTTTCATTATTCCTACTCATCTGTCTTTCAATTAAAAACCCTATTCAAATCAATAACAGGTTGACTTATATATATTATCTACTTTCGAAACTATATACAAATATTTCAATTGAAAAACAAATTATATCTCGGCTTACCTCACTGCTCACAAACCGAACCCAAGCCGAAGACTGCCACAACCCTACCCTCAATCATCGTCGAGCATCCATCCATCTTCTTGCTCGAGTACAAGCGCGCGTCTTCCTCAAGACCTTTCCACCAGATCGCGATCAACCCAACACAAGTTCTGCCCCCCATCTAGACGAAATGCGCACGAGTTCGAGCAACCCTAATCGCACTCGAACCACAGGCCTGCGACAGCCTCTAGCTCGTGAAATCGCTCGCCGTGCCACAAGCCTCCACGTTGCTCGACATCCTACGCTCTTCCATCAAACACACGGCCAATTCGTCGATCAACGTTGATCGTTCCAAAGCCCAGTCGCACACTCGGCATCACGAGTCCCTCCGCATCGAAGTCGACATCGCTTCGATTTCACCGTCGACGATGCGCGCGAGCGTTCCCCCCTTTCGTTCGCCATTTATTTTTTATTTTTTTTGTTTTGTGAATTCTAGTTCGGCCCTTACTTATATTTGACTGAAGATAGTAAAAAATGCTCGGCTTATAAAAATGAGAAAGAAGGCGTATAGGAGAAGGAATAGGGATGGAACATATTTAGGTTGAGGAGAGAGGCGTATAAGAGAAGACTTGACTATTTAATTAAATTTAATTAAATTCTTATATGCATTTATGAATTGTACGATCAAACGGTAAACCGAAACACTACTAAACTTGAAATCCAATAATAATATAATATTACGGATCCAAGGGACTGATTTCGTCAAAATCCGAGACTGTGCCTCGGAAGGCTATTTTTAAATTCAATTTAAACGATATATTTTCAAAACTGAACAAATCACTATTAAATTTAATTTTAACACTTTTACTATCTTCAATGTTATCAATATAAATTTTACGAACCTTCAAATTATTTTTAATAGGCTTAAAATTCTAGATTCAACAATTTACCCAACTTCAAATTATTTAATTCAATAATTTAATTATCAAATAAATAGTGGTATTTGAATTCAAGTTAAAAATTAACTTTTAAATATTTAAAATCAATTAAATATTCCAATTTTAAATGCTCAAAATTTCCGGGTCATCATATTCCTCCCCCGTTAAAAGAATTTCGTCCCAGAAATTACTAATTAGGAAGAATAGTCCAATACCCGTTACTATATTTGTTTTTTTTTCAAAACCAATAATTCTACATCCTATCAATTATCTCTTAATAGAAGACTCATTACCTCTTACTAACTTCCCAGACTCTCTCATAATTTGCAAACAACCCTATTTGCCCAATCATTCAAGTTTTAATTTGAAACCAAATTTTGAATTATCAAAATTTTCTCAAAAATTTTTCTAACTCTCTAAATTTCCGAAAAATTTCGCCAGTGTCTCCTTTACGCGGCTAGCTCGGTACAACTACAAAAGGCCTCCACGGGCTCCCAAATTCCAAAAGAAAACAAAAGGCCAAGTGGCTCGATCAAAAATCCAATCAAATTTCATACCGAATTTAAACACATACCTTTTTGTCGAACAATTCAAATTTATCTTCTGAAATCAAAACCAATTTTCCTTTTCCCTTTATAATACCTGCATATCCTGCTTAGCACTAATATCTAATCACAGCATTCCAAAAATATTTTATCGACTTCCTTACAAAGTGTCAATATCTATCTACTCAAATATTAACTTAGATTATATTTGTAAATCAATTTCCATTTAAGAATACACCATTCCTTTCTTAAGTTTAGTATAAGCATTTAATATGTTTCTTATATTTATTTTCACCTTACCACTTAGTTTATATATTCTTCTATTCAAATTGATGCCTTCCTTTCCATATGAATTCAATTTATTTTCAATTTCTGAATATTTGAATTTTATTTTCCATTTATAACTAATTCATGTCATCATTTTAAATTAGTTTCATTTGCCAATTTATTTCAATTTCCAGTTTGAAATCGTTTATCGTAAACAAAATTTTCCAAAATTTTCAAAAAAATTCTAACTCTTAAAATTTTCGAAAATTTTTGGCAGAGTCTCCTCTGTACGGAAGAGCATTTACAATTTGACAAAAGATATAAATATATATACATCGACCTACATGGTCGGAAAAACAAAAAATAGTTCATATTTCCTATTTTTATTGCGTAGGCGTACCTTATTTAGCATTTATAAGCAAGCAGCTTATTTATTTAACAGTTAGTGTGCCCAAAATCCAGCCAAACGGCTTCCCTGTACATGTACTTACTCAATTTAGACATGTAAGTGCCATATATATGAAGTTTAACAACATTTCACTAATCTGCAATAGTTAAACACATGAATTCTAAAAGAAATGCACATCAAACATTTTCCGTAAGCAATTTATACAATTTTAATACTAACTCAATTACCAATTTATTCATCCACCAATTTTATTCAATTTGAATGGTTTTCAATCCATTCGTATACAACTTCATCAATTTGAATGGTTTAAAACTCAATCGCTTACATTCAATTTATTTTTAACTTTTAACAAACCCATATTATTCCAATTGATTTAAAAATCAATTTTATTTACTTGCAATGATTCATAGAATTTATTTCCTTCTATTTTCGTCCAATGACCAATTTTCCTCATGCAAATCGGTAATATTCATTCAAGTAAATAACCACTGAAGCCGATAACCATTTTAAATTGATTCCAACACAATTTATTATTTAATTCTTTCTATTTAAAATTCATTCATTTGCGTTTCATTTGGATTCATTCTATTTTCTTTATTGTCTCCAAGTTATTTCAATCCCTTGACAATTTAAATGGTTTACAATTATTTATTTAAGCATTTCATTCCCTTAAATATTATCTATACCTCCCCGAATCTTATTTCGACTCAAATTTATTTTCACTTGATTTAAATGCAACCCAATATCATTAAACTTAGTTTAAGTTGAATTAAATTCAAAAATCTTCCATTTATTTAGCTTTAAGTTAATTTACTTCAATTTATTCCAAAAAAAAATTATATACTTAAGCTCATTTTCATTTTACAAGTAAATTTTTTCTCTTTTATTCAACTTAATTCTCTCTCAATTAAATTTTATTTTAAATCTACAATTTCATTTGATTTGTTATTATAAAATTTAACTTTTCAGATTCAACTCATTCAATTGATTACATGGCCATTTCCAATTTATTTCACTTATTTGTATTTAATTTGCAATTCAAACCATTACTATTTAAATCCATTTTCATTTTTATTCGATACATTTCAATTATATTTAATTTGTTAACACTTCAAGTCAAATTTTAATTAATAACCCAAATTCTGATTCCACTATCCGTTTTCAATTTACCATCCGCTTCCATGAAATCACAATTCAATTTCATTTACTTCTTCGACAATTCAAGTCGAATTTAATTTATGTCTTGAGTTTTTATTTCCGAACTTCACCATTAACTCACAATTTAGCTTCTATTTAACTACATTAGGTTCTAATTATATATTTCGTTATCTTATTTATTATCTAATTAGTTTTTCCCCAATTTACGATTGAGAACTTGTTTTAATCTCAAAATCTCTTCATTAAATTTTCTTAAGTTCAATTTATTTTATAATTCAAGTTTGGATTTTTGTTTTATTTTTCAAATCATCAAACAATATTTATTTTGGGTTTTCTATCCCACTTTTAAATTTTAGAAGTCACCACTTATTATTTTACACAATTCCACTCATTCTAGGCTTGAATATATTCTTCGATTATTTTTACTGAAGCCTTGCGCTTATTTATCACCCAAGCATATTTTATTCCATGCATTTTTAATTCTTTTATAAGATATTCTGATTTATTTATTTCAATCCAATCCTTATCCAACTTATTTTCCATTTATTCAGGTAAGAATCTAATTCCATTCAATAACTCAATTGAATTTTTATTTCAATTCAATTTTATTTAAACTCGGATTTATTTAAATCAATTCGATTTCAACTAAATTCGAATACAATTGGATATTATTCCAGTCTAATTCAATTAATTTCAATCCAGTTAAATTTTTATTTCTCAATCCAGGTTGATTTCATTTTTAACTTTCACCTTAAATTTAAATTTCCAACATTCAAAGCTTATATTCCTTTCTAGATTTAAAAATCATCTCAATTTATAAGCTTACAACCTATCTCCGTAGGATTTTTAAACACCCGGCTTTGGTTTCAAATCATTTTGAAATCTCCAACATCTCAAATCACACTTCTCAAAAAATTTAAACCAATCCTGGTTTTTATTTCCATCAAATTGCCTTTGAAATTTAAAAAAACAAACAGGTTTTCCTGAACAAATCAATTTGGCAGCAATCTGTCATTTAGAAACTCGAAAATGAACATCGACGATGCTGCAGTCATCACCGAAGTTATTTTTTAGCGACTAAAGTGAGTTTAATGCTATGTCCCTTCCCAAAATTTATTTGGAACAATTTCCTTCAGAAATACTTTTTTTTAAAAACAATAATGCTATTATTTAACTTTAAAATACTTCCAAAATCTCCGGGTTTTAAAGTTTCAAATCCTGCTTAAATCAATTTTAACTATAATTCATTAATATAAATTCCCATTTATTCATATTTCAATTTATAAATCATGTTGATAATTTATATTTATAACTTCCTTTTATAAATGAATTTATTTTCCTTAATTTTCAGTTATACTTTCAATTTCTAGTTAAATTTCCTCTTAACAATGATAATACTTTAATATTATTCTTCCTAACATCCAAGCAACCATATATAAGCTAAAATAGTTTACAAAAACCTTTCTTTATATCAAAATATATTTTTGGGTAAATTATTTCATTCACCCATATTTAAAACAATACAGTGTTGAACCGTTCTATTCAAGTGTTTAGAAACCCCTTTGATACAGTTGTCCAGACCGTGCCGACGAAGGTTCATATGCCACTTAATAAACCAATCAACACAATACTAAAAGAATTTATATTCACTAACAAATACGCACTCATATCTATTAATATGCTCAAACTCATTCTAGAGTACTACGGACTCTAATTTAAATGAGTAATTCCCGCCAAAGCCATGGTTATCACCAATCTATGCTCTGATACCAAGTGTAACGAACCGCAAATCCGTACCCCTTGAGTCATCACTATTCTATAAAAATCAACTCAAGTCGTACAAAAATACGAACCATTTGGGTTAAAGAAGAAGAGGAAGAAGAAGAAAAATAGAATACAACATCAGAATCTAACCATCACAATGGAATAAATATTATAGATAATAAATGATCTTTACTCAAAATCAAATATCTCTGTTTATATATTATATCATCAGAGTACATCAATCACAGTTCAACATCAACAACATACAAATGGATACATGGCTACGCAACACAGCAGAATATATAAAAAACAAGTACGAAAGTATGTATCATCATCCAGCTCGTCTCCTGAGCTCCACAGCATCATATCATGTACCCTATAATACTCGGTCTGAACCAAGCATTACAGTTAAATAGCACCTGAGTCAGTCTAGAATACCAGCGTGAGAAAATCACACTCAGTTGATTATTAAAGTTTCAGAAATCCTTTGAAAACAAAAGCATCTCGTAAGACCACGCCACAAATTAACGTGTCGGGTTTTTACCTTACGATAGCTCAAACAATTTTTATAGAAATCCTCTGATATTATAATAGGGTCTATATAAAAATATTTATAAAATAGCCGAAATTGTTACATCTATTAAATTCCAGCTACTAACCACAGAGTGGGTAATACAAACAAAAATCTTACAAGGCTCGTAGGGAGAATGGATTTCCAACTAATGACTAGGCACTAGGATATACCTGTCACGGTACATGGCCTATATCACAGTACCGAGGAGTACGCCCGCTCCCCCGCAACACAAGGCCGGAACTATTCCTTACTGAACAGTACCGAACAAGATAACCCCGCAGTTGTGGCCAACAACTGCAAATAAAGGGACATCTAGACAGGGTATACCTCGTTCTACTTGGGCATGACCCACCTAACCTTGCTGCATAACCCCTGATTTTCAGTCATTTCAGGTTGATGAGGCTCGAGGCTAAGCATTACCTTTTAGACCGTTTCACTTAGAAGGCCCATCGTCCACCTGACGATGTTCCGAAAGCATTCATCCATACAAGTCCGTCCCGAGTTCGAACGAAACTGAAGGCACTACTCCTACTACATCCATTTTGGAAATATCCTCAGGATTAGTAGCGACTAGCCCTTGCACTTCACTGCTTCAACTTCGAATCCAAACTCGTTTTCCATGAAAACGTACAAACCGGATCGAAGTAGTGACGCCCCACCTCTATACCCACGCTAGCCAAGAACACTACGGTGTAATGCTATCAACTAGCACGGAGAATAAGGCTGTTGAGGAGCGGCCATCAGTAGTTAGGCCTTACACTAGTGTTGGTTATCTCGATAGGAGTGGTATATAAATATATATATGTTCTTTCATTTTTCATCTCTGATTTATTTTCTCCCATCGACATACCCCAATTCCAGTATAAAACGGACTACGATGGTTCATAATAGTTTAGGATAGTAGATATAATAATAACACGGATAATATCAATAAATGCGGAACACAGATAAAACAGAAAAGTCTCATATATATAACTGATGTCAGTTACAATACATTTGACATAGAACATATGATACAACTACAACTGTCGACTCAGGAAGTTACATATACAAGTATATTATCGACTAATATACATGAATACATATCAACCTATACTATGACACGACAACTCCCAAAAGATAAGAGAAGTCTTCATAGCTCAAACAGCAACCCAAAGCAAGATACCTACAACCTAAAATAACTTGGGTCTGACCCGAGTATTAAATTCAAAAGAAAATAATACGCGGGTCAGTCTAATTCAAACTCAGTTATTAGTGCACAGAAGCAATAATAATTAAATAATGAATAGACGACAGTCACAATAAATCTCGCATATCCGATCCTTAAATAAAGAAATCGGATAACGATAAATATAACACGTAACAGTGTTAAACAACAAATCTGCAAATTAAACCAAATCAGAATACAATTCAGAATATTGAATTGAATAAACAAAACAGTTCAAACCATTGAAATATCAATTAAATTATTAATTCGAGTAAGGCTGCAGTACACGCACGCGTGCAATGCCTCGCCACTACAGCATAAGGAACATGCAAAAGATCAATAAATCAAAACAAGATAGAATATCAATAAAAGCAGTGTCGTGTGGCTGCAGTACACGCTTGCGTGCACTGCCTTGCCACTCCAGTGATGATGTACACAAAAGATCAACGAACCAAAAACAATGAAGATTCAAATATCAATGCCACGGCCTCAGTGGTCAAAGTAGACAGACAAGGAGATAATTTAGAAAACATCAAATTAAACCAAATCTGAATTGAATACACGAAACAATTCAAGTAATTAAAATATCTATTCATAATGTCGATACCGTGCGGCTGCAGTGCACGCACGCGTGCACGGCCTCGCCACAACAGCATATACAGAAATAGTAACAAGGCACAAAAGCCGATGCGTAAGAATTCATAGTCCAAACAAATGCAATAAGCAAGTGACAGTAGTGAAAAGCCTCAACAAAGTGAATATGCAATATGTACACAAATGAATGTACGTAACAATCTGCACATGGACAAAATGAACCAGAGGTGCAGCAAGGAGGGATCTGCATCACGAAAATGCAACAAAATGAAACTACAGAGGTCAAGTCACTAATATCATGACTCGACTCAACTGCAAAAAAACTCAACTCGAATGGCCAGTGCACAAGGCAGTGGTACAACATGAAGACCAGAGAACATGGCTCCTGTGGGAGTGCATATACAAACAGGTGAAGCAACAAATGACAACAAGTATGACAGGAATGAATACATACTTCAGAGATGAAACCCAAACAACAACATCAAGTGGCAGTTCAAATCAAAGAATAGCATAATATGAACCTGTGCACATATATACACAAGAAGCCTACAGGTAAAACCACTGAAGCAACTACCCCAAAATGGAATAAGAGATAGTACAACCTCGACATCAAAGAAGTAGGCCCAAAATACATGAAAACATCAGAATGAAGGTGAGAGCATCAGCAGTATGGCACCCCACACCCAACATTGAAAGACACAGAAAATCAGTACCCAACAGAGGCAACTGGCAATCACATGTATACATATACATGCTACTAGCAAGCAGCACGGACCTACAGAAGGAAACAGAGGTGGCAGTATGGAACTACTGACCAACAAAACACCAAAACAAAACATCAACAAAGTTCAAATAAATATAGGCAGCAGCTCCGAATATAATGCAGCAGTGCATATATATATATAACAAGCATACTACACCCAAGATAAGTCAAAACAGCAAGGCACAACAACAATTTCCAATGGACAGTGATAGTGCCGAGGTCATCAAAAATCAAAGATATAAGGGCCGAAACAATTACACAAAAATGTAAAGCCAACGTCGAACAAAACAACACAAAAAAAAACAATTTCAAGCTTAAATTGATAGTTAGAACAAAGCCACAAGACAGTGTCGGACCCACTTGCACATGGCAGAAGGGAGTTTACAGTGCAAGTTTGCACGAGTTCAGAAAATAACAAAAGTAGGGGAATCACAAATAAACAAGGCCAAAGATGCACTGAGGTGGAACCACAACACAAGTGCGACAGATATTAGGTGATGCACAAGCAGGAATATGAAGGCAAATATATACACTGCGGTGAGGCATGTACATGTGTGGACAACAACTACAACTGTTCATGAACACGACTAGGGATGAAATGCAGGTGAACTCAAGAATAGAACTAAATATCCAAATGTACAAGTACATGAACAACAAAGAACCCAGCTACGTAATGAAAATCATCGCAGGACAAAAATCATCAACATCGAACAAAATCAAACAATGCTGAGATAAATTGAATCACAATTCCAACGAACAAAATATAGGAATTCAAACCCTAATAAACCTGAGATTGAAGCAGATGTGAGTGAAAAGAATCACTCACCTTTATTCGACGCGTACTGAAGTAGCCGCGATCACTGAGAGGGATTTAAAGCATCGTCGCGTTCAGTTTGGCGAAGCGGCGATCTCATGCTCGAACCCCTAATCTAGACAAAGAGGAACGAACGAAAATTAACAAGGCCGCCATTTTCGTTTCATTTATTTCGTATGCTAGGGTTTTCCGAACGAATGGGAAAAATAAAAAGGGGGGGAGCGGTTTGCCTCTGTTTAGTTTAGGGTTTGCCACTGAAAATTGAACAAAGATAGGAACCGGGTTATCTACAGTAGATAATTATCATGGCACAAAGATAAGACGTGGGCCAAAAATCTCGTTTACAGCCCGCGTAACGCTTAAACAAATTTTTGAAAAGAATATCGATCGATAAAAATTCCAAACAGCAATAAGCTATCGCCATTAATCATTTAACGATGATCATAAATTGGTGAAAAAATCTCGGGTTGTTACAGACTCCCCTCCTTAAAGAAATTGCGTCCTCGCAATCATGAGGAATAAATGGACAAAAGGTAACAACCATAAGAGCATATCATCACGAGATGAAGAAATTCGAAATAGGAAGTTCACCATAAAGAGTATGAAAGAGTAAACTTGAACGTGTTTGCTCGATGAATTCTCTGGATTCCTAAGTGCAATCCTTGGGATTTGAGAACCATTGAACTTCCGAAAGAGAAACATCTTTATTTCGAAGGTGCTACACCCCTGAAGCAATGATGTGAATAGAAGGTTGCTCAAGAATAAAAATCGGAAATCCCTAAGGCATTTCCGTAATTAGAAGACATGGAAAACGTCATGAATAGCAAAAAAAATTGAGCCGGTACACCGGCGTAGTACAATATAAACACCAAAGAAATCTTTTAATTTCATAAAAGAAATTCACAAATTCTCTACGAAATTTAATTATCAATTAGATAATCAGAATACAGAAATCACAAAACAGCAATATCTAATTATCGATACGATAATTAGAAGACGGCAAAATCAGCAAATCTAGTTATCAACAAAGATAATTAGAAAACACAAGTCACAAATATCTAACTATCAAAAACGATAATCAGGAATTACCAAATTGGAAATCAAATTTCAAATCAACAAATATTCAATTATCAAAACGATAATCAAATCTTAAATCACAAATATTTAATTATCACAAACGATAATTAAATCTCAAATATCTAATTATCACAAGCGATAATCAAAAACATCAAACATCTGATTATCAAAAACGATAAATCAGAAATCACAAATATCCGATTATCAAAAACGATAATCAGAAATCACAAATATTTTAATTAACGAGTCCGGAATTAACCGAAATAGCAAACGCACATGTCCCATAACCACGAGTTTTACTAAATCGTTTAATTTACTTCATCGTTTCCTTGAAAGTGCAAAATTGTGTATTTTAAATAAATAACATTTTACGTTCTCAAACGGACAAGTCCGGAATTAAACGAATCAGTAAAAGAAAGGGGGCATAGTCCTCGATTTTGCTAAAACGTTTAAATCGCTTGCTCATTCTTTTGAAAGCGTAAGCTGTAAAAAATTTGAAAACAATTTTATTTTTTATTTTAAAACAATTTTTAAAACACGTGATTAAAACAGCAACATCGGTAGCAACTTCGACAAGGAAATTGCACTTCTCAAAATACCGTAAAAACGGACAACAAAATGAGCGTCGCGGGATAACCGCTTGAAAATCCATTTTAAAATTGACGGTTACTGAAGTCAAAGCGACAGTAATTTTTATACGTCAAAATCTCATCAAAATAATTGGCATTAAACATAATACCAGTGAATTTTCATTCATCAAAAATGTCACAAGAATCTTCTCAATGATAGAAAGGGGTATCTTACCCTAAACTTGTATTCGTAACAAGTCAATGACACATGAATTCACCAATGCACAAAAATTGATAAAACTTATCAATAGAAATCACGAAAATTGGTGAAGCACAAGTTCCAGAAGACTACACAAGAAATCCATAAATCACAAAATGAGAGTATGAAAACTCAAATGGGAGTATGAAAACTCAAATGGGAGTATGAAAACTCAAATGGGAGCATGAAAACTCACCAACACGTGTAACGCAAAGCGAGAACGGGAGCATGAAAACTCACCTACACGTGAGCATGAAAACTCACCAACATGTGTAACGCAAAGCGAGAACGGGAGCATGGAAACTCACCTACACGTGAGCATGAAAACTCACCAACACGTGTAACGCAAAGCGAGAACGGGAGCATGGAAACTCACCTACACGTGAGCATGAAAACTCACCAACACGTGTAATGCAAAGAGAGAACGGGAGCATGGAAATTCACCTACACGTGAGCATGAAAACTCACCAACACGTGTAACGCAAAGCGACAACGGGAGCATGGAAACTCACCTACACGTGAGCATGAAAACTCACCAACACGTGTAACGCAAAGCGAGAACGGGAGCATGGAAACTCACCTACACGTGAGCATGAAAACTCACCAACACGTGTAACACAAAAGGAGACTCTATCTCATGGTGGCCAACCATTAAATTTTGACACACGAATGGTCCGAAGACCGTGGGGAGCTACCCCATATGGATGAGTCGGAATCACCCAGATGAAGTCTAGGCTAACCAAAAATCAAAAAGGTATGTGTGACTGGAATCACCCAGATGAAGTCTAGGCTAACCAAAAATCAAAAAGGTATGTGTGACTGGAATCACACAAATGGTGTCTAGCCTAACCAGAAAGCAAAAAGATATGTGTGTGTGGAATCACACAAATGGTGTCTAGGCTAAACAGAAAGCAAAAAGATATGTGTGAATGGAATCACACAAATGGTGTCTAGCCTAACCAGAAAGCAAAAAGGTATGTGTGAATGGAGCCACACAAATGGTGTCTAGCCTAACCAGAAAGCAAAAAGATATATGTGAATGGAATCACACAAATGGTGTCTAGGATAACCAAAAAGCAAAAAGGTATGTGTGAATGGAATCACACAAATGGTGTCTAGGCTAACCAAAAAGCAAAAAGGTATGTGTGAATGGAATCACACAAATGGTGTCTAGCCTAACCTCGCAACAAAGAGACATCGCACAATTGCTAGTCTAAATCATAAAATGATCGTCATGATCAATGAGAAGTGTCAATTACACTAAGTTAGTAAATATAAAAGTTTAGCTTCATGTCCCATAACCACTTGCTTAACTTAAATATTTACGAACAAAATGTAAATCTTCACTAGAAAATTGTCGCAAGTGGTTCAATCGAACAAGTCCAACAATTAACCGACGAAGTAAACGCAAGCGTTTCATACCACTTGTTTTGCTAAGCCGTTTAATTAGATTTCTCATACGAGTGAAATAAAGGTTAGCATATACTAATAGATTGGAAAACGGTTTAGGAAAAGAGCTTTGTAGTAAAATAGTTTTGAAATAGTTTGGAGAAAAGGGTTTTGATATTTACTACTAGTATAGAAAACCTTTATATTTTTAAAGTGACAAGTCACAAAAATGATTGTAGAAACAATCAATCGCAAGAATTCACATAAGAAGATGTGAATAGAATCCAAAGAAATCGATACTGAATCCTTCAAAAAGTATGTTCACCAAAAATCCCAAACAAAATGTCATCAAAGTTGCTAATATATGATAGCAACAAATCGGGGATTTAACAAGAATCGATTAAATTTGGAAACCAAATCAATTCACTAAAAGTCACATTCGAAGACGTGAATAGAATCCAAAGATATCGATTCCAAATCCATCAAAGTAGAAATACTCAAAAATTCCAGAAATAGAAGTTATCAAAGTCAACAAAGGTGATAACAACTAATTGGAAAAGAAGAATCGATTAACAATTGGAAAAACAAAGCAAAACGAGCATAAACGCATAAATGACTTCAACAAGAATAAAAATCAAGTCAATGCCGAAGTCAACAATTATTGGCCACAGTCGAGTACAAAACGAATCAACATCCTCATCAAAGAATTCAACGACAACCAAAGTCAGAGTCTTGGAAATCAAGAAACTAACAATTTCACGAAAACAGAGTGACCGAAGTCGAATGGAAATCAAGCCGAGGAAAACACAAAATATCAAGTTCAAAATCACTGATGTCAGTTACAATACATTTGACATAGAACATATGATACAACTACAACTGTCGACTCAGGAAGTTACATATACAAGTACATTATCGACTAATATACATGAATACATATCAACCTATACTATGACACGACAACTCCCAAAAGATAAGAAAAGTCTTCATAGCTCAAACAGCAACCTAAAGCAAGATACCTACAACCTGAAATAACTCGGGTCTGACCCGAGTATTAAATTCGAAAGAAAATAATACGTGGGTCAGTCTAATTCAAACTCAGTTATTAGTGCACAGAAGCAATAATAATTAAATAGTGAATAGACGACAGTCACAATAAATCTCGTCTATCTGATCCTTAAATAAAGAAATCGGATAACGATAAATATAACACGTAACAGTGTTAAACAACAAATCTACAAATTAAACCAAATCAGAATACAATTCAGAATATTGAATTGAATAAACAAAACAGTTCAAACCATTGAAATATCAATTAAATTATTAATCGAGTAAGGCTGCAGTACACGCACGCGTGCACTGCCTCGCCACTACAGCATAAGGAACATGCAAAAGATCAATAAATCAAAACAAGATAGAATATCAATAAAAGCAGTGTCGTGTGGCTGCAGTACGCGCTTGCGTGCACTGCCTTGCCACTCCAGTGATGATGTACACAAAAGATCAACGAACCAAAATCAATGAAGATTCAAATATCAATGCCACGGCCTCAGTGGTCAAAGTAGACAGACAAGGAGATAATTTAGAAAACATCAAATTAAACCAAATCTGAATTGAATACACAAAACAATTCAAGTAATTAAAATATCTATTCATAATGTCGATATCGTGTGGCTGCAGTGCACGCACGCGTGCACGGCCTCGCCACAACAGCATATACAGAAATAGTAACAAGGCACAAAAGCCAATGCGCAAGAATTCACAGTCCAAACAAATGCAATAAGCAAGTGACAGTAGTGAAAAGCCTCAACAAAGTGAATATGCAGTATGTACACAAATGAATGTACGTAACAATCTGCACATGGACAAAATGAACCAGAGGTGCAGCAAGGAGGGCTCTGCATCACGAAAATGCAACAAAATGAAACTGCAGAGGTCAAGTCACTAATATCATGACTCAACTCAACTGCAAAACAACTCAACTCGAATGGCCAGTGCACAAGGCAGTGGTACAACATGAAGACCAGACAACATGGCTCCTGTGGGAGTGCACATACAAATAGGTGAAGCAACAAATGACAACAAGTATGACAGGAATGCATACATACTTCAGAGATGAAACCCAAACAACAACATCAAGTGGCAGTTCAAATCAAAGAATAGCATAATATGAACCTGTGCACATATATACACAAGAAGCCTACAGGTAAAACCACTGAAGCAACTACCCCAAAATGGAATAAGAGATAGTACAGCCTCAACATCAAAGAAGTAGGCCCAAAATACATGAAAACATCAGAATGAAGTTGAGTGCATCAGCAGTATGGCACCCCACACCCAACATTGAAAGACACAGAAAATCAGTACCCAACAGAGGCAACTGGCAATCACATGTATACATATACATGCTACTAGCAAGCAGCATGGAGCTACAGAAGGAAACAGAGGTGGCAGTATGGAATTACTGACCAACAAAACACCAAAACAAAACATCAACAAAGTTCAAATAAATATAGGCAGCAACCCCGAATATAATGCAGCAGTGCATATATATATAACAAGCATACTGCACCCAAGATAAGTCAAAACAGCAAGGCACAGCAACAATTTCTAGTGGACAGTGACAGTGCCGAGGTCATCAAAAATCAAAGATATAAGGGCCGAAACAATTACACAAAAATGTAATGCCAACGTCGAACAAAACAACACAAAAAAAACAATTTCAAGCTTAAATTGATAGTTTGAACAAAGCCACAAGACAGTGTCGAACCCAATTGCACATGGCAGAAGGGAGTTTACAGTGCAAGTTTGCACGAGTTCAGAAAATAACAAAAGTAGGGGAATCACAAATAAACAAGGCCAAAGATGCACTGAGGTGGAACCACAACACAAGTGCGACAGATATTAGGTGATGCACAAGCAGGAATATGAAGGCAAATATATACACTGCGGTGAGGCATGTACATGTGTGGACAACAACTACAACTGTTCATGAACACGACTAGGGATCAAATGCAGATGAACTCAAGAATTGAACTAAATATCCAAATGTACAAGTGCATGAACAACAAAGAACCCAGCTACGTAATGAAAATCATCGCAGGCCAAAAATCATCAACATCGAACAAAATCAAACAATGCCGAGATAAATTGAATCACAATTCCAACGAACAAAATATAGGAATTCAAACCCTAATAAACCTGAGATTGAAGCAGATGTGAGTGCAAAGAATCACTCACCTTTATTCGACGCGTACTGAAGTAGCCACGATCACTGAGAGGAATTTAAAGCATCGTCGCGTTCAATTTGGCGAAGCGGCGATCTCATGCTCGAAGTCCTAATCTAGACAAAGAGGAACGAACGAAAATTAACAAGGCCGCCATTTTCGTTTCTTTTATTTCGTATGCTAGGGTTTTTCGAACGAATGGGAAAAATAAAAAGGGGGGAGCAGTTTGCCTCTGTTTAGTTTAGGGTTTGCCACTGAAAATTGAACAAAGACAGGAACCGGGTTATCTACAGTAGATAATTATCATGGCACAAAGATAAGACGTGGGCCAAAAATCTCGTTTACAGCCCGCGTAATGCTTAAACAAATTTTTGAAAAGAATATCGACCGATAAAAATTCCAAACAGCAATAAGCTATCGCCATTAATCATTTAACGATGATCATAAATTGGTGAAAAAATCTCGGGTTATTACAGACTCCCCTCCTTAAAGAAATTGCGTCCTCGCAATCATGAGGAATAAATGGAAAAAAGGTAACAAACATATGAGCATATCATCACGAGATGAAGAAATTCGAAATAGGAAGGTCACCATAAAGAGCATGAAAGAGTAAACTTGAACGTGTTTGCTCGATGAATTCTCTGGATTCCTAAGTGCAATCCTTAGGATTTGAGAACCATTGAACTTCCGCAAGAGAAACATCTTTATTTCGAAGGTGCTACACCCCTGAAGCAATGATGTGAATAGAAGGTTGCTCAAGAATAAAAATCGGAAATCCCTAAGGCATTTCCGTAATTAGAAGACATGGAAAACGTCATGAATAGCAAAAAAAATTGAGCCGGTACATCGGCGTAGTACAATATAAACACCAAAGAAATCTTTTAATTTCATAAAAGAAATTCACAAATTCTCTACGAAATTTAATTATCAATTAGATAATCAGAATACAGAAATCACAAAACAACAATATCTAATTATCGATACGATAATTAGAAGACAGCAAAATTAGCAAATCTAATTATCAACAAAGATAATTAGAAAACACAAGTCACAAATATCTAACTATCAAAAACGATAATCAGGAATTACCAAAATGGAAATCAAATTTCAAATCAACAAATATTCAATTATCAAAACGATAACCAAATCTTAAATCACAAATATTTAATTATCACAAAAGATAATTAAATCTCAAATATCTAATTATCACAAGCGATAATCAAAAACAACAAACATCTGATTATCAAAAATGATAAATCAGAAATCACAAATATCCGATTATCAAAAACGATAATCAGAAATCACAAATATTTCAATTAACGAGTCCGGAATTAACCGAAATAGCAAACGCACATGTCTCATTACCACGAGTTTTACTAAATCGTTTTATTTACTTCATCGTTTCCTTGAAAGTGCAAAACTGTGTATTTTAAATAAATAACATTTTACGTTCTCAAACGGATAAGTCCGGAATTAAACGAATCAGTAAAAGAAAGGGGCCATAGTCCTCGATTTTGCTAAAGAGTTTAAATCGCTTCCTCATTCTTTTGAAAGCGTAAGCTGTAAAAAATTTGAAAACAATTTTTATTTTTATTTTAAAACAATTTTTAAAACACGTGATTAAAACAGCAACATCGGTAGCAACTTCGACAAGGAAATTGCACTTCTCAAAATACCGTAAAAACGGACAACAAAATAAGCATCGCGGGATAACCGCTTGAAAATCCATTTTAAAATTGACGGTTACTGAAGCCAAAGCGACAGTAATTTTTATACGTCAAAATCTCATCAAAATAATTGGAATTAAAACATAATACCAGTGAATTTTCATTCATCAAAAATGTCACAAGAATCTTCTCAACGATAGAAAGGGGTATCTTACCCTAAACTTGTATTCGTAACAAGTCAATGACACATGAATTCACCAATGCACAAAAATTGATAAAACTTATCAATAGAAATCACGAAAATTGGTGAAGCACAAGTTCCAGAAGACTACACAAGAAATCCATAAATCACAAAATGAGAGTATGAAAACTCAAATGGGAGTATGAAAACTCAAATGGGAGTATGAAAACTCAAATGGGAGCATGAAACTCACCAACACGTGTAACGCAAAGCGAGAACGGGAGCATGGAAACTCACCTACACGTGAGCATGAAAACTCACCAACACGTGTAACGCAAAGCGAGAACGGAAGCATGGAAACTCACCTACACGTGAGCATGAAAACTCGCCAACACGTGTAACGCAAAGCGAGAACGGGAGCATGGAAACTCACCTACACGTGAGCATGAAAACTCACCAACACGTGTAACGCAAAGCGAACGGGAGCATGGAAATTCACCTACACGTGAGCATGAAAACTCACCAACACGTGTAACGCAAAGCGATAACGGGAGCATGGAAACTCACCTACACGTGAGCATGAAAACTCACCAACACGTGTGACGCAAAGCGAGAACGGGTGCATGGAAACTCACCTACACGTGAGCATGAAAACTTACCAACACGTGTAACACAAAACGAGACTCTATCTCATGGTGGCCAACCATTAAATTTTGACACACGAATGGTCCGAAGACCGTGGGGAGCCACCCCATATGGATGAGTCGGAATCACCCAGATGAAGTCTAGGCTAACCAAAAAGCAAAAAGGCATGTGTGAATGGAATCACACAAATGGTATCTAGCCTAACCAGAAAGCAAAAAGATATGTGTGAATGGAATCACACAAATGGCGTCTAGGCTAAACAGAAAGCAAAAAGATATGTGTGAATGGAATCACACAAATGGTGTCTAGCCTAACCAGAAAGCAAAAAGGTATGTGTGAATGGAGCCACACAAATGGTGTCTAGCCTAACCAGAAACAGAAAGATATATGTGAATGGAATCACACAAATGGTGTCTAGGATAACCAAAAAGCAAAAAGGTATGTGTGAATGGAATCACACAAATGGTGTCTAGGCTAAAAAAAAAGCAAAAGGGTATGTGTGAATGGAATCACACAAATGGTGTCTAGCCTAACCTCGCAACAAAGAGACATCGCACAATTGCTAGTCTAAATCATAAAATGATCGTCATGATCAATGAGAAGTGTCAATTACACTAAGTTAGTAAATATAAAAGTTTAGCTTCATGTCCCATAACCACTTGCTTAACTTAAATATTTACGAACAAACTGTAAATCTTCACTAGAAAATTCTCGCAAGTGGTTCAATCGAACAAGTCCAACAATTAACCGACGAAGTAAACGCAAGCGTTTCATACCACTTGTTTTGCTGAGCCGATTAATTAGATTTCTCATACGAGTGAAATAAAGGTTAGTATATACTAATAGATTGGAAAACGGTTTAGGAAAAGAGCTTTGTAGTAAAATAGTTTTGAAATCGTTTGGAGAAAAGGGTTTTGATATTTACTACTAGTATAGAAAACCTTTATATTTTTAAAGTGACAAGTCACAAAAATGATTGTAGAAACAATCAATCGCAAGAATTCACATAAGAAGATGTGAATAGAATCCAAAGAAATCGATACTGAATCCTTCAAAAAGTATGTTCACCAAAAATCCCAAACAAAATGTCATCAATGTTGCTAATATATGATAGCAACAAATCGAGGATTTAACAAGAATCGATTAAATTTGGAAACCAAATCAATTCACTAAAATTCACATCCGAAGACGTGAATAGAATCCAAAGAATTCGATTCCAAATCCATCAAAGTAGAAATACTCAAAAATTCAAGAAATAGAAGTTATCAAAGTCAACAAAGGTGATAACAACTAATTGGAAAAGAAGAATCGATTAACAATTGGAAAAACAAAGCAAAACGAGCATAAACGCATAAATGACTTCAACAAGAATAAAAATCAAGTCAATGCCGAAGTCAACAATTATTGGCCACAGTCGAGTACAAAACGAATCAACATCCTCATCAAAGAATTCAACGGCAACCAAAGTCAGAGTCTTGGAAATCAAGAAACTAGCAATTTCACGAAAACAGAGTGACCGAAGTCGAATGGAAATCAAGCCGAGGAAAACACAAAATATCAAGTTCAAAATCACTGAGATTCGAACAAAATCAACATCGGCTAAATCAATTCAAAACCGAAAACATAAGAACAAAATCCTCATCATCAAAAACTCAACTTGAGTTCGCGAAGCAAACAGAGGCCGAAGCCAAAATACTTTCACGAAATCAAAATCAAATGCACATAAATAAGCATTAGGAATTCATACCTAACAATCAAAGATAATCATAGGCAAAGATGAGAGATAAAACATCGAAAAATAGTTGTAACACATGTTCCATCTAAGTTATGTTTTATATTAAGTCCATAAACTCCAGGCTCTGATACCAAGCAGTGACGCCCCACCTCTATACCCACGCTAGCCAAGAACACTACGGTGTAATGCTGTCAACTAGCGCGGAGAATAAGGCTGTTGAGGAGCGGCCATCAGTAGTTAGGTCTTACACTAGTATTGGTTATCTCGATAGGAGTGGTATATAAATATATATATATATATATATATTCTTTCATTTTTCATCTCTGATTTATTTTCTCCTATCGACATACCCCAATTCCAGTATAAAACGAACTACGATGGTTCATAATAGTTTAGGACAGTAGATATAATAATAACACGGATAATATCAATAAATGCGGAACACAGATAAAACAGAAAAGTCTCATATATATATATAACTGATGTCAGTTACAATACATTTGACATAGAACATATGATACAACTACAACTGTCGACTCAGGAAGTTACATATACAAGTATATTATCGACTAATATACATGAATACATATCAACCTATACTATGACACGACAACTCCCAAAAGATAAGAAAAGTCTTCATAGCTCAAACAGCAACCCAAAGCAAGATACCTACAACCTGAAATAACTCGGGTCTGACCCGAGTATTAAATTCGAAAGAAAATAATACGTGGGTCAGTCTAATTCAAACTCAGTTATTAGTGCACAGAAGCAATAATAGTTAAATAGTGAATAGACGACAGCCACAATAAATCTCGTCTATCTGATCCTTAAATAAAGAAATCGGATAACGATAAATATAACACGTAACAGTGTTAAACAACAAATCAGCAAATTAAAACAAATCAGAATACAATTCAGAATATTGAATTGAATAAACAAAACAGTTCAAACCATTGAAATATCAATTAAAATATTAGTTCGAGTAGGGCTGCAGTACACGCACGCGTGCACTGCCTTGCCACTACAGCATAAGGAATATGCAAAAGCTCAATACATCAAAACAAGATAGAATATCAATAAAAGCAGTGTCGTGTGGCTGCAGTACACGCTTGCGTGCACTGCCTTGCCACTTCAGTGATGATGTACACAAAAGATCAACGAACCAAAATCAATGAAGATTAAAATATCAATGCCACGGAATCAGTGGTCAAAGTAGACAGACAAGGAGATAATTTAGAAAACATCAAATTAAACCAAATCTGAATTGAATACACAAAACAATTCAAGTAATTAAAATATCTATTCATAATGTCGATACCGTGTGGCTGCAGTGCACGCACGCGTGCACGGCCTCGCCACAACAGCATATACGGAAATAGCAACAAGGCACAAAGGCCAATGCGCAAGAATTCACAGTCCAAACAAATGCAATAAGCAAGTGACAGTAGTGAAAAGCCTCAACAAAGTGAATATGAAATATGTACACAAATGAATGTACGTAACAATCTGCACATAGACAAAATGAACCGGAGGTGCAGCAAGGAGGGCTCTGCATCACGAAAATGCAACAAAATGAAACTGCAGAGGTCAAGTCACTAATATCATGACTCAACTCAACTGCAAAACAACTCAACTCGAATGGCCAGTGCACAAGGCAGTGGTACAACATGAAGACCAGACAACATGGCTCCTGTGGGAGTGCACATACAAACAGGTGAAGCAACAAATGACAACAAGTATGACAGGAATGCATACATATTCCAGAGATGAAACCCAAACAACAACATCAAGTGGCAGTTCAAATCAAAGAACAGCATAATATGAACCTGTGCTCATATATACACAAGAAGCCTACAGGTAAAACCAGTGAAGCAGCTACCTCAAAATGGAACAAGAGATAGTACAGCCTCGACATCAAAGAAGTAGGCCCAAAATACATGAAAACATCAGAATGAAGGTGAGTGCATCAACAATATGGCACCCCACACCCAACATTGAAAGACACAGAAAATCAGTACCCAACAGAGGCAACTGGCAATCACATGTATACATATACATGCTACTAGCAAGCAGCATGGAGCTACAGAAGGAAACAGAGGTGGCAGTATGGAACTACTGACCAACAAAACACAAAAACAAAACATCAACAGAGTTCAAATAAATATAGACAGCAGCTCCGAATATAATGCAGCAGTGCATATATATATATAACAAGCATACTACACCCAAGATAAGTCAAAACAGCAAGGCACAGCAACAATTTCCAGTGGACAGTGACAGTGTTGAGGTCATCAAAAATCAAAGATATAAGGGCCGAAACCATTACACAAAAATGTAAAGCCAACGTCGAACAAAACAACACAAAAAAAACAATTTCAAGCTTAAATAGATAGTTCGAACAAAGCCACAAGACAGTGTTGAACCCAATTGCACATGGCAGAAGGGAGTTTACAGTGCAAGTTTGCACGAGTTCAGAAAATAACAAAAGTAGGGGAATCACAAATAAACAAGGCCAAAGATGCCCTGAGGTGGAACCACAACACAAGTGCGACAGATATAAGGTGATGCACAAGCACGAATATGAAGGCAATTATATACACTGCGGTGAGGCATGTACATGTGTGGACAACAACTACAATTGTTCATGAACACAACTAGGGATCAAATGCAGGTGAACTCAAGAATTGAACTAAAAATCCAAATGTACAAGTACATGAACAACAAAGAACCCAGCTACGTAATGAAAATCATCGCAGACCAAAAATCATCAACATCGAACAAAATCAAACGATGTCGAGATAAATTGAATCACAATTCCAACGAACAGAATATAGGAATTCAAACCCTAATAAACCTGAGATTGAAGCAGATGTGAGTGAAAAGAATCACTCACCTTTATTCGACGCGTACTGAAGTAGCCGCGATCACTGAGAGGAATCTGAAGCATCGTCCCGTTCAATTTGGCGAAGCGACGATCTCATGCTTGAAGCCCTAATCTGGACAAAGAGGAACGAATGAAAATTAACGAGGCCGCCATTTTCGTTTCTTTTATTTCGTATGCTAGGGTTTTTCGAACGAATGGGAAAAATAAAAAGGGGGGAGCGGTTTGCCTTTGTTTAGTTTAGGGTTTGCCACTGAAAATTGAACAAAGATAGGAACCGGGTTATCTACACTAGATAATTATCATGGCACAAAGATAAGACGTGGGCCAAAAATCTAGTTTACAGCCCGCGTAACGCTTAAATAAATTTTTGAAAACAATATCAATCGATAAAAATTCCAAACAGCAATAAGCTATCGCCATTAATCATTTAACAATGATCATAAATTGGTGAAAAAATCTCGGGTTGTTACAGAAGTGGTTTTCGAGAAATAAATCTCGATCCCGGTCTCTTCGAAACGATCAACGCATTTGTCCAATATTGATAGTCGGTTATTTAAATATCAATTAATATTCACAACATCCATCAAACAATAAATAATCTCCCAAACTATTTATTATTCTCAAAATATCTTCACAAGATATATTTTCATTTTCAAACCCTTTTGAAAACAGTTTCCAACCATTCTTTCTTTTTCAGAATAAACTTTCCCAAATATTTTCTAACTCCACTGAAATCACCAAGCAAAAAACTAGATTTTTAAGATAAATTTAAAACACTTTACTTTGAAATATAATTTGAAATATTTAAGTTAAAATTACTTCAAGAATTTGTTATAAATACATACTATATGAATATTTGAAAATAAAATTACTTAATAAAATATAAAACTAGATTTTCACTTTTAAAAACAAAATACTAAGTCACTCTTTAAATAATTACTACTATAATAGATTAAAAGAAAATACTTTAGACTTAAAATATTAGAAATAATAAATTTTTCCAAAACTTTTTTTTTTAAAACAACTTTAAACTTTAAATTATATTTAAATTATATTTGGAAAACGTACTTGGTTATTCAGGGAGAATTTCCAATCTCAGTTACTTAAATTAATTTTCCAAATTGATTCCCAATTTATTTCATTTGAAATAAATTTCTTTACTTACTCAATTCATTTCAAAATTTGTTAATTATGGACTTTAATGTTATTATTATTGTTTTCCGTTTGATTTTAAAACTTTTAACAGAAATATACAAATTTCAGATTTTCCAATTTCTTCTTTATTCTTTTCAAAATTTAAATCTCAAATTTAAAATAAAAGCTTTGTTCTATTAAATAATAACACTAAAGTTTAAAATTCATTAACTTTCTGTTTATTCAAAATTTATTTTCCATACTCAAGATTTATTTATTAGAATTTTAAAGTCACTTTATTCTTATCCAGTTCATTTTAATTTATTTAATTTCTCTATAATTATTCCACTTACAAATTCTCTTCCTTTTATTTTCAAAAATCCAATTCTATATATTTAGATAACTCAGTGTTTCGAAATAAATCCCAACAAACCTTAGCAATCAATATTCCAATATAATTCATCATGGCATATCAAATGATCACAACAGTGAATATTAAATAATTTAAATAAATGTTGAGGGATCCAGTTGGATCCCTGCAACCTGTTTCCCTGCATTCACCGACGTTAGCACAACGTAAAATACCAATTCCACTTTGAGGTGGAATATCATGGTATATGGGTTTTAAATATAAAATCATTCGCTATTTATTGTGGGAAATCAAATATTCCAAGATGTAGTATATACTATAATATAGCACATAAATTAATCCAACCATTCAACCAATTATTTAAATTTGACCAATTAAATTTAAATTTATATTCAGCTGAGTGAGATTAACTCACCTTTGCATTTGGTTGCAGTCCACTTCAATTCTGTCTTGGTTTTCTCGGTTTATAACCTTGTATAAACATTTATACAGTTTATTAATATTTGAATAAACCAAAAAATTAATTTCCACTTAGTTAACTAATTATTTGATTTATACAAATTTGCTTTTAACCATTTGGTAACTGAAATATCTAAATATGTTAATAGAACAAGTTCATCACTAAATCCATTGTTTAAAAATAACCAAGCAACTTTAAAATAGGTATATGTATATTAATTTATTGATCTAAAACTACATATACTTTAAAATTTTAATTATATATAGATCAAATCTGATTTCCTATAAATTCTTCGATCATTTAAAATTCATATATTTTATTATTAGTTTTCCAAACCCTATCTAAAAATAATAAGTTTTCTGTTTATTTTCATTATTCCTACTCATCTGTCTTTCAGTTAAAAACCTATTCAAATCAATAACAGGTTGATTTATACATATATTATCTACTTTCTAAACTATATACAGATATTTCAATTGAAAAACAAATTATATCTCGGCTTACCTCACTGCTCACAAACCGAATCCAAGCCGAAGACTGCCACGACCCTACCCTCAATCATCGTCGAGCATCCATCCATCTTCCTGCTCGAGTACAAGCGCGCGTCTTCCTCAAGACCTTTCCACCAGATCGCAATCAACCCAAATCACAAGTTCTGCCCCTCATCTAGACGAAATGCGCACGAGTTCGAGCAACCATAATCGCATTCGAACCACACGCCAACAACAGCCTCGAGCTCGCGAAATTGCTCGCCGTGCCACAAGCCTCCACGTTGCTCGACATCCTACGCCCTCCTATCAAGCACGCGGCCAATTCGTCGATCAATAGTGATCGTTCCAGAGCCTTGTCGCACGCCCGGCATCATGAGTCTCCTCCGCATCAAAGTCGACATCGCTTCGATTTCACCGTCGACGACGCGCGCGAGCGGTTCCCCCCTTTCGTTCGCCATTTGTTTTACTTTATTTTTGTTTTGTGAATCCTAGTTCTGCCCTTACTTATATTTGACTGAAGATGGTAAAAAAAGAAAGCTCGACTATAAAAATGAGAAAGAAGGCGTATAGGAGAAGGAATAGGGATGGAACATATTTAGGTTGAGGGGAGAGGCGTATAAGAGAAGACTTGACTATTTAATTAAATTTAATTAAATTCTTCTATGCATTTACGGATTGTACGATCAAATGGTAAACCCAAACACCGCTAAACTTGAAATCCAATAATAATATAATATTACGGATCCAAGGGACTGATTTCGTCAAAATCCGAGAATGTGCCTCGGAAGGCTATTTTTAAATTCAATTTAAGCGATATATTTTCAAAACTGAACAAATCACTGTTAAATTTAATTTTAGCACTTCTATTATCTTCAATGTTATCAATATAAATTTTACGAACCTTCAAATTATTTTTAATAGGCTTAAAATTCTAGATTCAACAATTTACCCAACTACAAATTATTTAATTTAATAATTTAATTATCAAATAAATAGTGGTATTTGAATTAAAGTTAAAAGTTAACTTTTAAATACTTAAAATCAATTAAATATTCCAATTTTAAATGCTCAAAAGTTCCGGGTCGTCACAAAAATTCAACTTTCAAAACCAATTTGAATACAATAATATTAAATTCAAAAATTCGTGACTTAACCGATTTCCTCGTGAAATCTGTATTGGTGTGTGTACGAAATAGTCCAGGGGTTTTACACAATAGTGCAACATCATCAATCATCACAATCCATACACAGCAATATCGATAAGCGGTATAATCCTATAACGCTTATCTTCATTCATAGATTTATAGATAAATAATACAAATTCATCACAGATAAATAAATTACATTCATCATGGCACAAATCAAAATAATTCATATCACTAAGCATCATACTCAGGGATATCAAACAATTCAAAGCATTCCATACAATCCAAACATCCATAAAATAAGACAAACCAATCATCTGATTAATTTAAATCAGATTAATTACTTATGAATAAATTACTAATCCTGGTTAATTAATATTAACTAATTACAAACCATTTTGATTAATTAACCTTTTTTTATTAATTAATCAACCATAATTAATTAATAAATCAATTAATAATTAATCTTTAATTATTTAATTGTTTTTTAATAAATTATCCTTAATTAATTACATTAAGTAATTAGCCCTTAATTAATTACCACTTAATTAATAAATTACAATAAGTGATCATCCCTAATCACTTTCATTAATTAACCTTTAATTGATTAATTATCCTCAAACTAATTACCTTAATTAACTAATCGCATAGGTTAATTATCCTTAAATTAATTATTCTTTAATCACTTGATTAATCCACTTTAATCATTAATCAATTACTTTTAATTAAGTAATTATGTTTAAGTAATTAATTACCCTTTAATTACTTTTATAAATTAGTCAATCTTTAATTAAAGTAATCAACCTTTAAGAAATCACATTAAGTAATTGACTTTTAATTACCTACATTAATAAATCCCTTAAAGTTTTAATCAATTAAAAGATAAATCTTTTATCTTAAATAATTAATTTAACTATCTTTTAAAATCTTGTTAATGACTTTTGGAAAATAAATCATCGTTAATACATTAATTAACTCAAGATTTTTAAGTTAAATTAATGATTTGAAAACATTTCATTTTTCTTATTTACTTACTTAATTACAAAAATCAAGTTTATTGATAATAAATTTTAAAATAAGGTTATATGTATATATTAAACATTTTAAACTTAAAATAATTTGTTTAAATATCTTAATTAATCCCATCTTAAACCAACATTTATTATTCTAAAAGAAATGGATTAAAACCATTCAAACTTGATTTAATTAAAATTTGAATAAAAACTTGATTTATTTTAAATTTTTAAAACTGCAAAATTTACGAACCCGAGATGACGAGAGAGAAACCCGAGCCTTACTTCGAGTTACCCGCCTCTTTCTCATGCTTTGAGTCAAAACTCCTTTTTCCTGTGCTTGAACCCGAGTAACCGTCATCTTCTTAAATATTCTAACCAAGATCAGATACTAGTGATACATGGTACACGTGCATGATCACCAGATCGATTATCGACCATCACCGATCCACTCAACAAATTGCTGACGACGTCGTTGACCTTTCTAAACACCCAGATCAATGGTATATGCTGGGAATCAAAATCGAATAAATCAAGCTCCCACTGGAACCAACTCGGTCAACTGAAAAGGGTTTTTGTTGCCGGCTCTGACTGTCAGAAGACTCACGGTCACGTTTACATCACCACCGAAGTTTCACGCTTCCATCCACACAATTCCGGTCATTTCCATGTAGCAACGATGAAGAAATCATCTCGATTTCACCCTCAACCCAAACAGGCAAATGAACCCTAGTTTTCCTTTGCTAAGCAACTCCGATCATCAAAAAAATCTTCGAGCATTTTTCTCGAGTAACCCATCCTTCCATCCACCTCTAGTATCAACCGCGTCACTTAATTCGTCGACGATCACCGGAATTTGACAAAAATATCAATTCCATTAAATTGTATTATTCGCAAGATTTCCCAACTTAAAAATCCAGATTTTAATGTCAAATTCATTATTTCCAACAGTGATTCCGTCCCTAAAGTCAAAACTTGAAAATCATGTGTTCGAATTTCTTGACTTATATCTTATTTTCACTATAAATTCAAATTTTGAAATAATTTCTCAACAAATCCTCTTAAATTTATTTTTAGAAATGATGTTATCATGTTAAAAACGTTTTCCTGTTAGAGATCAAAGTCTAATTTTGATTGTAAAAAAACAATTGAATTTTTTATTCTAAAAAAATTAGAGCATGTAGTTTTAACAGAGATATGTAAATATACATATACCTAGACATGCATACACACATATATCTATATATATACATGCAACATATTAATTTTCATACCACATATTTTCAACTATTGATCGCATCAACATCGCAGACATAAATAATATAGAAGATTGAGTTTAAAAGTGGAGTTCACACACCTGACGATTGAAAGAAATAGAGAACATGTTTTGATCTGAAACTTGGTATTCAATCTTTAATTCCATTTGAATCTGAAGCTTTGTTTTTGCTTGAACAGATCTGAACTTGGATTAGTTGCTTAATTTAGCTGAGTTGATCTGGCTTGTTCTTGATCAGGTTTGAGATTTTGAAATACTTTAGAATTGAGCTTCAGTTTAAAATGATCTTTGTTTGCTTTGAAACTTTTCTTAATTGTTTGATCTAAGATGATCAAATATATATTTTGATTTGATTTCTTTTATCTAGTTTTCTTTGTTTCAATTTTAAAGCTTTCAGGTTTGAAGCTTCTCATATTTTCTTTTGGAGACTTGAGAAATGAAAGTAACCTAGTTTTTTATACATATATTATTATATATTTCAAATTTTTAAAACAAATTTATGCCTCTTTTTAATTATGTTCACACTTGCAAATTTAGTAAACACTTGTTAATGACTTGCATTAATGTTTTACAAATGTCCATAACAAGAAAATTTATGTTTAAATCCTTTGTTAAACTTTTATTTATTTATTTAGTTCTAAACCCTTACTTTATTTAATTTATGAAACATGTTTTATTTTTTTATACATGTGTACATGTTAATTTATATATATGCTTTATTAATTCCAAAAGATACATATGTACTCTAGTTACATTTATATATACTAACATTGTGTATTTTTAAGTATATAAAAAAATGTATCGTATATTTTTAATTGTATCTCATTTTTATATATCTACAAACCAATTTTTTAAAATTATTTACATTAAATTCAAACTATAACTTTCAAATCACAATGCATATATATTTTGAAATATAAAATTTTACTTTTAAGTAGCTTTTGGAATTCAAAATATAATCTTCCAAACAAATTCTTATTAACTTTAAAAATATAGTTTTAAATCAAATTTTTTTCTCAATTTATTTTTGGATTTTCAAATTCAAAAATTAATATACAATCAATTTGTATTTATAAATAAATAAATAAAATTTATCTTTTTTATAAATTTTATTCAATTCACAATCTGTTTATTTTCCAAAAAAATTTCAAATTAATTCACAATTTAATTCCATAAATCAAATTAATTACCAATTCAAATTTGATTTAAAAATGGGGATGTTACAAATTTCCCCCTTAAGAAAATTTCGTCCCCGAAATTTGCTAGACAGGGAGACAAACAAAGAATGGATACACAAAGATAGAGAATCAACTTATCAGATCAAACTGAATATCTATTATGTATTTGGCTTACCAAATTAGAATATTATCAACAATTATGAGAACAACTCAATCGATATTTCACGAAATACTCGGCTCATCAGGTCTACGAGTATGCAAGAGCATTGGTTAGTCTGAAGGAATAACTAACCACTCGTATTATATATCTGGACCTAATAGAACAAACAATGGATACTCAATCCAGGTTGGAATATCCCAAAGTATACCCCAACTGTCCCTCTCTGGACTTTAATCCTCACAAGAAATTACAACAAAAATTTCAAACTTTGGTTTTGATCGAAATCGTTTTATTGATACCATCTAATTTAACTTTATAGTTGTTACTCAATTTATTTCAAATAGAATTATAAATTCATTAAAGTTAAAAACGAAAAGCTGATAAGAAACCGATGAAGAGAATACGAAATAGAAACTTATCTTCAACGATTCGCAAGGCCATTATCGCACCAAAGCTTCTTCTTGTAGCTGCCAGTAAGCCATCAAAGAATTTGAAATCGGATGATCAATAAAAGAGATTGATAGAAAAAGTTGTTTCCATTGTTGTAGGGTATCGATCATTTGTGGTGGTATTTCCCTGTCCCCCGTCTTGTCCTCTTCTTTCACTCATACTCACTATCAGTGGATAGTAAGAGAATTTACTAAGGCATTCCGACAAGATATCTTAGGGATACTCATTATAGGGCATTTAATCCCTATCTCAACGAGCCACCAAATGTGTTATACTCCTGAGCTAAAGTTCTTACTCAACCTTCAGCTCTGATAGCACTTGTAACGACCTGACTCGAGCTTTGAAAATCGACACTGAATACTTCGCCCGTATTCGAATGCCGCAGATCTAAAAGTCGAATCTGGTTCGCTTGAGCTTATAACACATTAAGTAAACAACGCAGTGGAAGAAAATGAATGACTTTATTGATATACAACATTTGATACAACAATGATTTGATATACAACAATGATACAATTGAATATCAACATTTATCAGAAATACATAACAGTGGAAAGAGAACCTTCGGCAGAGGAACACCAGTATTAACATTAATAGAAAGAGAGAGAGCTTGGAAATCCAATATTGCATCTCCATTGCCAAAGATCGAAAGATTCCAAACTACAAGCTCGAACCACCATCGGGTTGTATAAAGCAAGGTCAGTCGAAGTGAACAAATGCTATCACCAAATCCAAAGGCTGGATGCTATCGAATCTACTCCTATTATATGATTATCTGAAAATCTAACTCTAGGTTACCCATGTGGAAAATTGCAGGCACCTAGAGTTTAGAAAGGGAACAATAAACTTCAGGTCAGTCATGAGACTGGTGTGAGCAAACAGTTTATCTTTAACAAAAGCAAAACAAAAGAATTTGAACCTACCATAAGGCCTTCCAGTACACACACAATGCAATCGCACACTTGGGGGAGATTTCTCCTTATGATAGTCAAACATTCTTTTTACGCAAAAATCCTTTAATATTATTATTAGTGCATATTGCGGAAAGCCTATCGAAAGTATAATATAAATTTTAGCCAGCATAGGTACCATTATATTATGCCTACTATAGCTACCCCTTGAGATGACAAGTTATACAACTGCAATCGTAAAGGATGCTTATTGGTGATAGGATTTCCAACAAATGGTCAGGCAAAGGAGATTCCTGGGCCACATGGGCATGACTCTAGACTGACGCCCCGAGAACCAAACTGGATCTCTACCAACACAAGGCCGGGTTACCTCCGTAACTAGGTAACTAAGTTTCACGAGTATGCCATCACCCGGTCGTAACTGACCTTTATCCGAGGCCTGGACACCAACAACCACAAAGCAATAAGTTTGTCGCAACCACATAAATTAAGTATCTGTGCTCCATACCATGATACCACTTCTATCCAGAAGGAAATGGACATACCCACAGGGGCGCTACCCCCAAATAACCTTGCTGCATTCTTCCTGTTTCGACCATTCAAGGTTGTGAGGTCCGACGAGATCTCGTCCAAAAAGCTACACTTTTCACAAAAGCCAGGCTTCGATTAACACATGATCGGAAACACTTCATATGCCACATTACCAAATTGGGAATGTTTCGCTAGTTACCATCAACTACATAGCCTCTGAGCTCGTACGTCTTAGAGAAGGACGTTAAGCTAAGAGAATAAATTCTCCACCACCAAACAGAAATGTATTTGATTGAAACCATCTTTACATCTCAAAGTGTAACGTCAGACATACATCCATACAAGTCTGTTTCGGGTTTGAACAGAACCGAAGGTACTTCAAAAGAAGCCCTTGCAATCCGGATAATTCCTACTCACATCCGGATCCCCATAACAAAGGGTGATCAAATCTCTATATCACTGCCATTCGGTGCAGAGACGTTCGACAAGTAATCCTTTCGCTTTCGAAAATTCCCGGTCTTCACCAGCGGTCTTCAAATGATATCCATTTCGTCGTATCATTATTCGAAATGGGATTTATGACACAAAGTCCTCTCCCAACTAAACCGAATAATGAGCGCTTAATTTAAAAAGCCTATGGATATAGTGGGATCTTAGTTAGGTCACAACTTATTACCCAAAACCTTTCTTTCAAATGGTTTAAACAAATTACCACTTTTAATCTTTTAGACAAAAAGATTCACTTCACTTTGAAAATTTTCCCCAATCTTTCACAAAAATTCATTCATAGCTTTTCAAAACTATTTCAATTCCAAATCTTTTATATAAAGGATACACCTTTAAGATCCTCTTCAATTTGAAAACAAAGTTCACCAATTTTTCACGAAGATTCATCTATAGCTTTCAAAACAATTCCATTTCAAATTCGAAACCCCTTTCAATAAAACTGGAAATCCTTTCTTTATTTGAAAGCTATTATCATTTGAAAACAAATACATTTTGTTTTGGAAAAATTTGATCAAATATACACAAGTTATAGCCTTTAAAACTATAAACCAAAGAATCAACGAACTGTCGTATTATTGGCAAGTTCTAATTTAAATTAAATTCAAGTTCCCAATACAATTTATTTAAAATAGTTTTAAACCCATGTATAGAAATTGTATAAACCTTTCGAATCATGATTTCCAAAATAATTTCAAGTAATATTTAACAGGATATAGTTTATTCAAAACTAAATTTCAATTTCAAAACTTCCCTTTCAAAGGCTTTTCATATTCAATTCAATTCCATTTCCAAAACCATTTGGATTCAAAATTCAACTTTCAAAACCATTTTGAATATAATAATATTAAATTCAAAAATCTGTGACGTAACTGATTTTCTCATGAAATCCATATTTGTGTGTGTATGGTGTAGTCCAAGGATTTTACATAATAGTGCAACATCATCAATCATCACAATTTGAACACAGCAGTATCGATAAGCGGTATAATCCTATAACGCATATCTTCATTCACAGATTCATAGATAAATAATACAAATTCATCACAGATAAATAAATTACATTCATCACAGCACAAATCAAAATAATTCATATCACAAAGCATCATACACCAGGGAAATCAAATAATTCAAAGCATTCCATAAAATCCAAACATCCATAAGTAAGATCAATTAATCATCTGATTAATTTAAATCAGATCAATTACTTATGAATAAATTACTAATCCTGGTTAATTAATATTAATACAAACCATTTTGATTAATAATCCTTTAATCATTTATTAATTAGCCTTTGTTTATTAATTAATCAACCTTAATTAATTAATAAATCAATTAATAATTAATCTTTAATTATTTAATTGTTCTTTAATAAATTATCCTTAATTAATTACATTAATTAATTGGCCCTTAATTAATTACCGCTAAATTAATAAATTATAATAAGTGATTATCCTTAATAACTTTCATTAATTAGTCTTTAATTGATTAATTAACCTCAAATTAATTACCTTAATTAATTAATCACATAGGTTAATTATCCTTAAATTAATTATTCTTTAATCACTTGATTAATTCACTTTAGTCGTTAATCAATTACTTTTAATTAAGTAATTATGTTAAGTAATTAATTACCCTTTAATTACTTATTATAAATTAGTCAACCTTTAATTAAAGTAATCAACATTTAAGAAATCACATTAAGTAATTGACTTTTAATTACCTACATTAATAAATCCCTTAAAGTTTTATTTAATTAAAAGATAAATCTTTTATCTTAAATAATTACTTTAATTATCTTTTAAAATCTTGCTAATGACTTTTGGAAAATAAATCATCATTAATAAATTAATTAACTCAAGATTTTTAAGTTAAATTAATGATTTGAAACCATTTCATTTTTCTTATTTATTTACTTAATTACAGAAATCAAGTTTATTTAAAGTAAGTTTTAAAATAAGGTTATATGTATATATTAAACATTTTAAACTTAAAATAATTTGTTTTAAGGTCATAATTAATCCCATCTTAAACCAACATTTATTATTCAAAAAGAAATAGATTAAAATTGTTCAAACTTGATTTAACTAAAATTTGAATTAAAAATTGTTTTATTTTAAATTTTTAAAACTCAAAATTTACGAACCCGAGAGACTCAAGAGAAACCCGAGCCTTACTTCGATTACCCGCCTCTTTCTCTTGCTTCGAGTCAAAACTTCTTTTTCTCGTGCTTGAGGCCGAGTAACCATCACCTTCTCAAATCTTCTAACCAAGATCAGATACTGGTGATACATGGTACACGTGCATGATCACCAGATCGATTACCGACCATCACCGATCCCCTCAACAAATCGTTGACGATGGTGTTGACCATCCTAAACACCCATATCATCGGTATATGCTGGGAATCAAAATCGAACAAATCAAGCTCCCACCGGAACCAACTCGATCAACTGAAAATGGTTTGTGCCGCCGCCTTTGATTGTCAGAAGACTCGCGATCACGTTCAGATCGCCACCGAAGTTTCACGCTTCCATCCACGCCATTCCGGTCGACTCCGATGTAGCAACGACAAAGAAATCATCTTGATTTCACCCTCCACCCAAATAGGCAAATAAACCCTAGTTTGCCTTTGCTAAGCAACTCCGATCATCGAAAAAATCTTCGAGCATTTTTCCCAAGCAACCCATCCTTTCATCCACCTCCAGTATCATCTGCGTCACTTAATTCGTCGACGATCACTGGAATTTGACGAAAATGTCAATTCCATTCAATTTTATAATGCGTAAGATTTCCCAACTCAAAAATCCAGATTTTAATGTCAAAATTCATTATGTTCAACTGCGATTCCATCCCTAAAATCAAAACTTGAAAATCATATGTTCGAATTTCTTGACTTATATCTTATTTTCACTGTAAGTTCAAATTTTGAAATAATTTCTCAACAGATCCTCTTGAATTTATTTTTAGAAATGATGTTATCATGTTACAAACGTTTTCCTTTAGAGATCAAAGCCTAATTTTGACTATAAAGAAAGCAGTTGAATTTTTTATTCTAAAAAAAATTGGAGCCTATAGTTTTGACAGAGATATGTAAATATACATATACCCAGACATGCATACATACATATATCTATATATACATGCAACATATTAATTTTCATACACACATTTTTAAGTTATTGATCCCATCAACATCACAGACATAGGTAATATAGAAGATTGAGTTTAGAAGTTGATTTCACTCACCTGACGATTGAAAGAAACAGAGAACATGTTTTGATCTGAAACCTAGAATTTGATTTTTAATTCCATTTGAATCTCAAGCTTTGTTTTTGTTTGAACAGATCTGAACATGGATTAGTTGCTTAATTTAGCTGAGTTGATCTGGTTTGTTCTTGATCAGGTTTGAGATTTTGAAATACTTTTAAATTGAGCTTCAGTTTAAAAAGATCTTTGTTTGCTTTGAAACTTTGCTTGACGGTTTGATTTGAGATGATCAGGTCTATATTTTGATTTGATTTCTTTTATCTAGTTTTCTTTGTTTCAATTTTAAAGCTTCTAGTTTTAAAGCTTCTCATATTTTCTTTTGGAGACTTGAGAAATGAAGGTAACCTAGTTTTCTATACATATATTCTTATATATTTCAAATCTTTAAAGAAAACTTATGCCTCTTGTTAATTATGTTTACACTTGTAAATTTAGGAAACACTTGTTAATGACTTGCATTAATGTTTTACAAATGTTCAAAACAAGAAAATTTATGTTTAAATCCTTTATTAAACTTTTATTTATTTATTTATTTCTAAACCCTTGCTATATTTAATTTATGAAACATGTTTTATTTTTTTATACATGTATACATGTTAATTTATATATATACATATGCTTTATTAATTCCAAAAGATGCATATGTACTCTAGTTATATTTATATATACTAACCATGTTTATTTTTAAGTATATAAAAAAATGTATTGTAAATCTTTAATTGTATCTCATTTTTTTATATTTACAAACCAATTTTTGAAAATTATTTATATTAAATTCAAACTATAACTTTCAAATCACAATGCATATATATTTCGAAATATAAAATTTAATTTTTAAGTAGCTTTTGGAACTCAAAATATAATCTTCAAAACAAATTCTTATTAACTTTAAAAGTATAGTTTTAAATATAATTTATTCTCAATTTATTTTTGGATTTTCAAATTCAAAAATTAATATACAATCAATTTGTATTTATAAATGAATAAACAAACAAATATCTTTTTTATAAATTTTATTCCATTCACAGCCTATTTACTTTCCAAAAAAAATTCAAATTAATTGAAAATTTAATTACAAAAATAAAATTAGTTACCAATTCAAATTTTATTTAAAAAAGGGGATGTTACAAATTTCCCCCTTAAGAAAATTTCGTCCTCGAAATTTGCTAGACGGGAGACAAATAAAGAATGGGTACACAACGATAGAGAATTAACTTATCAGATCAAACTGAATAGCTATTTTGTATTTGGCTTACCAAATCAGAATATTATCAACAATTATGAGAACAACTCAATCAATATTTCACGAAATACTCAGCTCATCAGGTCTACGAATATGCAATAGCATTGGTTAGTCTGAAGGAAAAAATAACCACTCGTAGAATATATATATATATATCTGGACCTAACAGAACAAACAATGGATACTCAATCCAGGCTGGAATATCCCCAAGTATACCCCAACTTGTCCCTCTTCGGACTTTGATCCTTATAAGAAATTACAATAAAAATTTCAAACTTTAGTTTCGAATGAAATCGTTTTATTGATACCATCCAATTTAAATTTAAATTTGTTAATCAATTTATTTCAAATAGAATTTTAAATTCATTAAAGTTAAAATCGAAAAGCTGATAAGAAACCGATGAAGAGAATATGAAATAGAGACTTATCTTCAACGATTCGTAAGGCCATCATCACATCAAAGCTTCTTCTTATAGCTGCTAGTAAGCCATCAAAGAATTTGAAATTGGATGATCAACAAAAGAGATTGATAGAAAAAGTTATTTCCATTGTTGTAGGGTATCGACCATTTGTGGTGGTATTTGTCTGTCCCCTATCTCGTCCTCTTCTTTCACTCATACTCACCATCAGTGGAAAGTAAGAAAATTTACTGAGGCATTCAGACAAGATATTTTATGGATACTCATTCTAGCGCATTTAATCCTTATCTCTAATGAGCCACCTAATGTGTTATACTCCTGAGCTGAAGTTCTTACTTAAACTTCAGCTCTGATAGCACTTGTAATGTCCTAACTCGACCATGGAAAATCGGCACTGAATACTTCACCCGTATTCGAATGCCGCAGATCCAAAAGTCGAATCTGGTTCGCTTGAGCTTATAACACATTAAGTAAACAACACAGTAGAAGAAAATGAATGACTTTATTGATACACAACATTTGATACAATAATGATACAATTGAATATCAACATTTATCAGAGATACATAACATTTATCCTGAGCTCCAAAACGTACCTACCTGGAAATCTATAATACTCGGTCTGACCCGAGCATTACACCAAAGTAACACCCGGGTCAGGCTGGAAACCAGCGTGAGTAAATCCAACTAACATGGAATACCAAAGCAAACAACTATTTAAAACCCGAGCAACACGAGTCAATTTTACAAATTCACACTTTGTTATAGTCTTCTCTAATTTCACACATTAACACCCAAGTACCAAAACTTAAGATTAAATAGTCAAATTCACTTAAATAATTTCATTTCAGCCTATTTATTTCCCATATCAATCTATATTAATTCGAAGTGGTTTCGGGTATTTCCCAATACCCGATCCCGGCCTCTTCGAGTCACATGTCATCCGAACCCAAGTTATACAAATGAAATACACAACATTTCATATCAGGGATATAAACTCAATAAACGCATCCAATATCATTCAATCACCCATAAGCAAAGCTTAATCAAATACAAATCAATTCAATTGATTCTAATTGAATTTCAAACCTCAATCACTTAGATTCCTTCATTGATTAATTCCAAATCAATTAATCAATCAACCCTTCCTTATTCATCTTAATTAATCACCCTGAATTAATTATCTTCCAATTCCATTCAAGTAATTATCTTTAATTAATTTCACGATATTAATTATTCTTACCAAATCAATGAGTAATCTCTAATTACTTCACAAATTAATTAATTATAATCAATTACACTAATTCTTAATTACTTACATTAATTAATTTCTCATGAGACTTATGATTAATTCAACTTAATTAATCAATCTTTACTTACATCGTTGATTATATAAATTAACGATTTCAATTATGTTTTGATTTGTTCTAATCTAAATTAATTACTTTAATTCAACCCCAATATTAATCATTCTCGATTAATCTCAATATGTAATTAACTATTCTTTTATTTACTTCATTAATAAATCAATTACTCCTTAATTAATTATCTTAATTAATCTCTTGAAAAATTTCACAAAGTAACTATATTTTATTAATTACATTAAGTAATTATTTATCACACCATCAAATGATTATTCTGAATTATTTATACTTAGTTCATTAACTTACAACTTAATTTATTATTTATTCAAACCTTTAATTACTGAATTAAATAACCCAAATCATTAGCTAATTAAATTAATTGATTATCCATTTTAATCATCCTACTAATTTAATGTATCACAAATCATTAAGCCGTAGTAACTTTTAAACGGAAACATTTTTCTTATTTATTGTTTTAAGTTTAAAACCACTTAAAATTCCCAATACTTCGACTTAAGCAACCATTAACTCGAGAACCATCCAATACCAAAATCACCAAATCATCAATTCACAGTGCATATCAAATAAATTCAATCATTCAACCAAATATTTAAATTTAACCATTTAATTTAAATAGAAATCCAACAGAGTGAGATTCACTCACCTTTGCTTTATTTAGCAAAATCGATCCACTCTCGACTTGTTCGCTTTGGATGTTGACCTTAAAGAAATGTTAGATAATTTTATTAATATTCGAACAACTTGAATAGTTAATTCCCATTTTGATAAATTTAATTAACTACTAATGATTTAATTTGAATAAATAATTAAGTTTTTAAACTGATTTCCCTTTTTAAAAATCTTTTATAAAATATATAACATTATTTGAAAACCATATTTCAAATGTTTAATTCAATATTCAACTATTTACTCATTTAAATATTATAATACTATTTAAAACATTAAATAATATTATTTTTCAAACTTAAATATTTTAATCTCAAAATTTGCTAAAGCCAAATTTAAAAATAAATAAGACTAACGAAACAATAGAATCGTATTTACGGCTTCACTTGATAAGTGAATCAAACTTCACTGTTTGTAATAAATTGAGATCGGTTAATTCAATTTTTTTAAATCTAAACAGTTCATAACTTAATTTTAATTTTACCAAATCAATTTGTTTCTGTTACGAAAACGTTCGTAAATAACTTAATTTCACTCTTGGCTTCAATTAGTACGAATTCTAAATCACAACACCCTTCAAAATTTATCCAAACTATATTACTATTTAAACAATACAAATATACAAAATCTGTAGATTCGTGTGAGGGTTACTCACCTAAACAAATGCTGCAAAAACGAAACCATGCTCCACTGCTTCGGCGATGTCGAGATGCCGAAGTGATGGAAAACGATCTACGAAACTAGTAAGGTTGAAGTGTTCAAAGTCTTTAGGTCGTGTGGAGGAAACTTCGGAGTTAGGTCGTTCGGAAATTTTAAGTCGTTGCCGACTTAATAAATATTTCTCACGACCTAAGGAAAAGACCGTAAGTCGCTTGCGACTTAATGAGATGAAGGAAAATGAGTTAAAGAATAATGCAGCTCAGGCCAGAGATAGGAAGGCAAGTGATAAGTCGTACGCGACTCAGGAGGAAGTTAAGTCGCTCAGGGTTGAACAGCTATAAGTCGTTCACGACTCATCAAGAAGCAAAGGGAAGTCCATTAGTTGAAAGCCTTAAAACTGCCACGAGTTACAACTGATGATGATTCGTTGAAGTGTTGAGTCGCCATTTTCTATGAGTTGTATTGTATGATGAGTTGTATGTCGCGTGTTTCTTATTTCGTGTACTGTGTTGTATCGTTAGGTCGTCTACGACCTAAGTCTTGTAATTTGCTTGTTTTCTTTGAGTCGTTTGAGTCTTGAGTCGTTTATTTCTTAAGTCGTATCATTGTGGGGTTGTGTATGTGTGTGTTGTAATATAAGTCGTGAGTCGTTGTCTGTTGCAAAGCGTTGAAGTTGAGTCGTTTAAGCCGTATGTTTGGTAAGTCGCTGCTGACCAGGTCGCGCCTTTAGGAGTGAGTCGTGCTTGGAGACGAGTCGGTGCCGACTCAATGAGTCGTAAGTCGCAAACGACTCAAGGACCAGGGTTGTGAAACACTATAAATACACGTGAGTTGTACATTTGAAGGGGTTGATTTTTTGAATAAAATTTCTTGTTGATTGCTGTGTGCTTTCATTTTAAATTGGTAGTTGAGTGTAATCTCCTATCTCCACCTTCGGTTATTCGAGTGCGCTCAATCAACAATTGTTGAAGCCGATTCGCGGAATCAAGTGCGCTTGATCAACGCTTGAAGAATTGAAGATCTTCTTTCACGGTATCGTGCGCGATCAACGTGTTAGAGATAGCTAGAATTCGGTATCTTCGGATCAACGAATTTGGGCATTTTGGTATTCATCAATCCGCCGATTGCTACTTTCATCGTTATATCGATTTTCTGTTAGTCCGTTGCGTCAGTTTTTGGTATCAGAGCTTGACTTAGCCAATCATAGCTAAGACGAGTCTTGGAGCCAAGGAGTTTGAAGTTGGAGTTCATCGTGTTCATCTTGAAGTTGCAACAAGATTGAAGATTTTGATCCATCTCATTTTGGATCTAGAGTTGGAGAAGTGTTTGAATTTGAAGTTGCTTGGAAACCTTCAGCCGAGCCAAGTTAAGCCATGAATTATTGAGGCCGAGTTAACTTGTATCCGAGTTAAGGAATTGAGCCGTGAAAAGCAAGCCGAGACAAGGAGTTTGTGCGAGCTAGTGGTGTTAAGCCATGCATTGTTTGGCTTGTGTTGGAGATTTTTGAAGATCTGTTGAAATATTTGAGAAGTTTTGAAGAGTTTGTGAAGATTTTCAATCATGCCACCTAGGAGAGCTAATCGTCCTCAAAACGTTGAAGCTTTGTATAGAAGAGAAGAAGCCGAGCTTATGGAACAACGTATTAATGAGAAATTTAATGAAGGCATCGGAAAGTTAGAGAAGTTGATGAATGATTTGAATCAAACTCAAAGGAGGAGATCACCAAACTCGAACCATGGAGGAAACAGAGTTTCGCCATCGGTTACGGAAGCGAGGAGGGTATCACCGCATTCTTTTAGAGATAAAAGAGAAACATCAATTTCATCAAGGAGAGATCATCATGACTATGGACACGAAGAGAGAAGAAGTCAACGTGAATTTGACAATGAGGCGTATAGAGATGAAGAGAGACATAGTCGAAAAAGCATGCATGAACGAAGGGATGATAATGGTCGAGATCGATATAGACGTCCATTCGATTTTAATGAAGAGGGTGATAGAGCAAGTGTTCATTATCGAGATCGAGACCCAGTTCGAATTTCTTATCGGGATGTTGAAGATGATCGTCGATGGGAGTCGGGCATGAAGATGGAAATTCCAGAGTTTAAGGGTGGAATGGTAGCTGAAGAATTTCTTGATTGGGTGTCAAATGTGGAGGAAATCTTTGATTTCAAGGAGATTCCGGAGAATAGAAGAGTGAAGTTAGTTGCTACTAGGTTGAAGGGGAGAGCTTTGGCATGGTGGCAGCAAACTAAACTTACGCGGGAGAGAATGGGAAAGTCGAAGATTGAATCTTGGGATAAGATGAAGAAGTTGATGAGAGCTACTTTCTTACCTTACAACTATCAATCACTTATGTACCAGAGGTTGCAGAATATGAGGCAAGGGACAAAGTATGTTAGTGATTATGCTGATGAATTTTACCAACTCATTGCCAGGAATGATATTATGGAAATGGAAGAACAACTAACTGCTAGATTCATTGGGGGATTGAGAATGCAGATCCAGGATATGGTTAATATGTTCGATCCAAGATCTGTTGCAGAGGCACATCAGAAAGCGTTGGCTTGGGAGAAGCAAGGAAGGCGTGGAGGTGGTGTGTTTAATAATTCCAATAATCACGTGAAGGGTGTTAGTGGGAGTTCTAATGTTCCTAAACCTGTCAGTAAGCCAGTGGTGAAGGAGGCTGAGAAGGCGAAGGTTAACAGTGGTTTCAAATGTTATAATTGTCAGGAGTTGGGTCATAAAAGCAATGAATGTCCGAAGCCAAAGAAGAGAACCATGGTAGCAGAAGTTGAGGAGGATGATGGTGAGGAGGAAGAATGTTCAAATACACCTTATGTCGAGGAGGAAGAAGAATTGTCTGGAGATGAGGGTTGTAATCTTATGATGAGGAGGTCTTGTCTTACACCAAAGCAAGAAGAGGATTCTAGTTGGTTGAGAAGCAATATTTTTCAGTCGACATGCACTATTTTGGGAAAAGTTTGCAAGTTCGTTATTGATGCTGGGAGCTGTGATAATATTATCTCTACTGAAGCAGTAAGGAAGCTGAACTTGAAAACTGAGAAGCATCCTAAACCGTACAAGTTAGCATGGTTAAGGAAGGGAGGTGAAGTGAAGGTGTGTCGAAGGTCTTGTGTGAATTTTTCTATTGGGAAGAAGTACAAAGATGAAATTTGGTGTGATGTTGTAGACATGGATGCGTGTCATCTGTTGTTGGGCAGACCATGGCAGTTTGATAGAGCAGTGCAACATGATGGTCGTGCTAATAGTTACAGTTTCATGTTCGAAGATACTAAAATCACTTTAGTTCCTATGAAGCAACAACAGAAGGAGAGCAAGTTGGAGGAGATCAAAGAGCTGAAAACTTTGCTATCTTTGAAGGAGTTTGTTAAGGAAGTTGAAGATGAGCCTGAAGTCTATTTGTTGATTGGACGAGAGAGTCATGAAGAGGTTGAAATTCCAGAAGAAGCAAAGCCAGTTTTGAAAGAATTTGAAGACGTATTTCCAGAAGAGTTGCCTAAGGAGTTACCGCCATTAAGAGACATTCAACATCAAATCGATCTTGGTCCGGGAGCAGTATTACCGCATAGACCACATTATCGAATGAGTCCGAAGGAACATGAGGAGTTACGAAGGCGGGTGGAAGAGTTGCTTGAGCAGGGACGTGTTCAGGAAAGCTTGAGTCCTTGTGCAGTACCCGCATTGTTGGTGCCGAAGAAGGATGGAACATGGAGAATGTGTACCGATAGTAGAGCTTTGAACAAGATTACTATTCGCTACAGATTTCCTATGCCCAGGTTGGATGACTTGCTAGATCAGTTGAGTGGGGCTACTATCTTTTCGAAGATTGATTTGAAGAGTGGTTATCATCAGATTCGAATTAGACCGGGAGACGAATGGAAGACCGCATTCAAGACGAGCGAAGGTTTATATGAATGGCTGGTTATGCCGTTTGGTCTATCAAATGCACCAAGTACATTTATGAGGGTGATGAATCAAATCTTTAGACCGTACATTGGGAAGTTTGTTGTAGTTTACTTTGATGATATTCTAATCTATAGTACGAGCACAGAGGAGCATGTAGAGCATTTGAGAAAGGTGTTAATTATTCTTCGTGAGGAACAAATTTATGCAACTACGAAGAAATGTGTGTTCATGACGAGAAGTGTATTATTTTTGGGATATGTTGTATCTGAGAAGGGAATCCAGGTGGACAAGAGTAAAGTTGAAGCTATTAGAAATTGGCCACAGCCGAGAACTATCACTGAAGTTAGAAGTTTTCATGGATTGGCATCATTCTACCGAAGGTTTATTCCACACTTCAGTAGAGTGATGGCACCGGTTACTGATTGTATGAAAGGAAAGCAGTTTTCTTGGTCGGAGGAAGCGGGGGTTGCTTTCGAACGAATCAAAGAACTTTTGACGACAGCGCCAATTCTTGTATTACCAGATTTTCAGTTGTTGTTTGAGCTACACACTGATGCATCAAAGGTTGGGATTGGAGGAGTGTTGAGTCAGAGTGGGAAGCCAGTTGCTTATTTCAGTGAGAAGTTATCAGGAACAAAGATGAGATATAGTACATACGATGTTGAGTTTTATGCTGTTGTGCAAGCTGTTAAACATTGGAGGCATTATCTATTTCAGAAAGAGTTTGTTCTTTACACTGATCATGAGGCGTTGAAGCATTTGCAGGGGCAGGATAAAATTTCAGCGAGACATGCATCGTGGATTGCATATTTACAGCAATTTACCTTTGTTGTTAAGCACAAATCTGGGGTGACGAATCGTGTGGCTGATGCTTTGAGTAGGAGAAGCCATTTGTTGACTATAATGAAAGTTGAAGTGATAGGATTCGAATTATTGCCAGAATTGTTTAAGGAGGATCCTTACTTTGCAAAGTTTGTTGAGAAAGTTAAGGATGGGAGTTCGGATGAATTTGTGTTGGTTGATGGATTCTTGTTTAAAGGAAATCGGTTATGTATTCCTGAGAGCAGCTTGAGAATGAAGATTATCAAAGAATTGCACGAAGAAGGCCATGTGGGTAGAGATCGTACTTTGCGGTTAATTTCTCAATCTTATTTTTGGCCATCAATGAGGAAAGAGGTTGAAAGGTTTGTGGAGAGATGTCATATATGTCAGGTTTCGAAAGGAACGGCGACAAATGCGGGATTGTATATGCCATTACCTGTACCGTCAAAACCATGGGTGGATATCGGCATGGATTTCGTTTTGGGTTTGCCTAGAACTCAAAGGGGAAATGATTCTATATTTGTTGTGGTGGATAGATTTTCGAAGATGGCACACTTTATTGCTTGTAAGAAGACGGCGGATGTTGTTCGTGTTGCTCAGTTATTCTTTAAAGAAATCTATCGTTTACATGGGTTGCCGGAGTCTATTGTTTCAGACAGGGATACCAGATTTTTGAGTCATTTTTGGTTTAGTTTGTGGAAGATGGTGGGAACGAAGTTAAACTTTAGTAGCGCATATCTTCCGCAAACAGATGGACAGACCGAAGTTGTTAACAGATCATTGGGAAATTTGTTACAATGTTTGGTGAAAGACAATCTGAGAAGTTGGGACATGAAGTTATGCCAGGCAGAATTTGCACATAATCATGCAGTGAATCGTAGTACGGGATTCAGTCCATTCCAGATTGTATATTCAAATCTACCCAGGGGACCATTGGACTTAGCAGTGGTGCCACAACTGAAGGGGACAGTTAAACGAGCTGCTGATTTTGTTGATGAGTTGACTGAATGTCATAAAATCGTTCAGGAACGATTGGTGAAAGCAAATGAGAAGTATAAGCGAGCTGCAGATTTAAAGCGACGAAATGTGGAATTTAACGAAGGCGATTTGGTTTATGCAACATTGACAAAAGATCGTTTTCCGGTGGGAACGTACAATAAATTAAAAGCGCGAAAAATTGGTCCAGTTGAAGTTTTGAAGAAAATCAATGAGAATGCATATCGATTGAAGTTACCAGATGATGTTTATACTTCTGATGTTTTTAACGTCAAACATTTAAATCCATATCATGGAGGTGAGATTGTTGTGGAAGAGCCTACAAATTCGAGGGCGAATTTTTCTCAACCCGGGGAGGATGATGCAGAACGATCTACGAAACTAGTAAGGTTGAAGTGTTCAAAGACTTTAGGTCGTGTGGAGGAAACTTCGGATTAGGTCGTTCGGAAATTTTAAGTCGTTGCCGACTTAAGAAATATTGCTCACGACCTAAGGAAAAGACCGTAAGTCGCTTGCGACTTAATGAGATGAAGGAAAACGAGTTAAAGAATAATGCAGCTCAGGCCAGAGATAGGAAGGCAAGTGATAAGTCGTACGCGACTCAGGAGGAAGTTAAGTCGCTCAGGGTTGAACAGCTATAAGTTGTTCACGACTCATCAAGAAGCAAAGGGAATTCCATTAGTTGAAAGCCTTAAAACTGCCACGAGTTACAACTGATGATGATTCGTTGAAGTGTTGAGTCGCCATTTTCTATGAGTCGTATTGTATGATGAGTTGTATGTCGCGTGTTTCTTATTTCGTGTACTGTGCTGTATCGTTAGGTCGTCTACAACCTAAGTCTTGTAATTTTCTTGTTTTCTTTGAGTCGTTTGAGTCTTGAGTCGTTTATTTCTTAAGTCGTATCATTGTGGGGTTGTGTATGTGTGTGTTGTAATATAAGTCGTGAGTCGTTGTCTGTTGCAAAGCGTTGAAGTTGAGTCGTTTAAGTCGTATGTTTGGTAAGTCGCTGCTGACCAGGTCGCGCCTTTAGGAGTGAGTCGTGCTTGGAGATGAGTCGGTGCCGACTCAATGAGTCGTAAGTCGCAAACGACTCAAGGACCAGGGTTGTGAAACACTATAAATAAGCGTGAGTTGTACATTTGAAGGGGTTGATTTTTTGAATAAAATTTCTTGTTGATTGCTGTGTGCTTTCATTTTAAATTGGTAGTTGAGTGTAATCTACTATCTCCACCTTCGGTTATTCGAGTGTGCTCGAATCAACGATTGTTGAAGCCGATTCGCGGAATCAAGTGCGCTTGATCAACGCTTGAAGAATTGAAGATCTTCTTTCACGGTATCGTGCGCGATCAATGTGTTAGAGATAGCTAGAATTCGGTATCTTCGGATCAACGAATTTAGGCATTTGGGTATTCATCAATCCACCGATTGCTACTTTCATCGTTATATCGATTTTCTGTTAATCTGCTGCGTCACGAAGCCCTCGTTCGAAACCCTCTGCACGGCCACCACAAACTATAGTCGAACACTACCCACTGCCTCCTGCCGCATCCCATGTTGGTCACGAACCAATCAGATCACCATTCACGCACGCGCGCTCCCTGACCTCGAGCATCTCGTCCCCTAATTTCTCCCCCATCGCGACCCTAATCGGTCTACCCTAGCCACACGCACGCGCGCCTCCCTAAAACTTCACGTGATGACGACACCGATGCCCATACTCCATCTCAAACTACTACAGCTCAACGACGAATCCCCCCCTCAGGAGGCCACTTCTTCGCCGAGTCGATCTCGCGCAGGACCATGAGGCTGCGGCCATGATTTAACATTTTTTTGTATCGAGAGCTTCGGCCATGATTTAATTTTATCTTTTTACAAGAGAACTCGATTTCATATGATATTAGCCGAGGGAAGAAGGAAAAAGGAAATCGCGTGATTAAAGGAAAAAGCAAGCGTATCAGAGAAGGCAAGGCCTTGATTTAACAGGTTAAAAAATTATTTAATTAAAAATATTTCACTTTACCCAGCTCAAAACTTTGAACCACCATCGAGGCGTGCCGCTAAGCGGTTATAAGGTTTTACCCGTGTCCCGAACACAATGGAATGTGTTTCGGAGACTAATTTGATCGTATGCGCGAGTTACAGAAGTAAACGATCAATTCTAAATTAAATCGATTCAAATAAATTCGAAGCGTTTTGAGCTGCCAGGGTCAAACGACAACTCCAATTGCTACTAAAATTGGAATCCGATAATAACTAGCTATTACAGATCCAATAGAACTAGTTTCGTCGAATTTCAAGACTATGCCTCGAAAGGCTATTTTTAAATATCGATTTAAACAATATATTATTAAAATTGAACAAATTACCTTCAAACTAAATTCCAACCATTCTATTATCTTCAGTATCATCATTATAAATTTTATAATCCTTGAAATTATTTTTAAACTGGCTTAGAACTTTCAGATTCAACAATTTACCCAATTTCAATCATAAATATCAATATTTAAACTATATAATTCAATGACTTAATTATCAAGTAAATATTGATATCTTGAATTCAAGTTTAAATTAACCTTTAAATATTTTAAAAATCAATTAACTATTCAAAATTAAATTTCTAGAAATTCTGGGTCGTCACATTCCTCCCCCCTTAAAAGAATTTCGTCCCCGAAATTACTAATTAGGAAGAATGGACCAATACCCGTTTACTTTTCCCCAAAACCCACAATTCAACAGTTTTATCAACATCCTACCAACTACCTTTTATTAAAACACATTATCATCCTAATCAACTTCCCAAAACCTTTTATAGTATCAAATAATATCCCTTTTCTCAATCATCTAAATTTCAATTTAAAACCTATTTTGAATTATCAAAATTTCCTCAAAATTTTCAAACTCTCTAAATTCCCAGAAAATTTTGCCAGCGTCTCCTTTGCCTGGCTAGCTCGGTACAACTACAAAAGGCCTCTACGGGCTCCAAATTCAAAAGAAAATAAAAGCCAAGTGGCTACGTCAAAAACCCAATCCAATTTCATCTAGAAATTTAAATACGTACCTTTTTGTCGGGCAATACAAATTTATCTTTTGGAATCAAATCCAATTCCTTTTCCCTTTAATACTTGCATATCTTGTTTAGCAACAATATTTAATCGAAACTTTACAAATCATTTTATACATTCTCTTATATAGGTTTTCATATTTACTTCTATTCAAATTCGTTTTTCCCGTTTTAATATGAATTCAACTTATTTCAATTTTGAATATTAAATTTTATTTTCCATTTATAACTGAGTCTTATTAGTTCCATCTACTAATCTATGTCAGTTTCATATTTAAAATCATTTAATTTCTTAACAAAAAAATTTCTCAAAATTTTCTAACTCTCAAAATTTTCGAAAATTTTTGGCAGAGTCTCCTTTGTACGGAGGAGCTTTTGCAATTAGACAAGAGATATAAATATATATACATCGACCCACCCGGTCGGAAAAAGTAAAAACAGTTCATATTTCCTATTTTTATTGCGTAGGCGTACCTTATTTAGCATTTTAAGCCAGCAGCGTATTAATTTTAGCAAATAGCGCAATCCAAATCCAGCCAAACGGCCTTCAGGTACCTGTACTTACTCAATTTAAATATGTAAGCACCATATATAGAGAATTTATTAGAATTCCACTTATTTTCAATAGCTAAACATATGCATTACATAAACAACAAGCACCAAATACTTTCCATAAGCGATTTATATAATGTTTAAAGATAATACAATTGCTTTCAACCAATTCATAAGCCATTTTATTCAATTTTAATGGTTTGCAACTCAATTTCTTACATCTAATTGGTTTCTTTTAATCCAAACAAACTCATATTCACTTCAAATGGTTCAAAATTAATTTTATTTAACCTCTATCAACTCATAGAAATTTAATTACCTTTATTTACATCATACGGTGATTCATTCTATACCAATTCGTCAATATTCTCTTAATAGAGTATTTATTTAATTTATAACTAGTTTAAGTTAATTTCAATTCATTCATTTAGCTCGACACATTCCATTCTTGTATACTTCGAGCCATTCCCAAATTAATTTAATCCAAGCTTTTATTTAATGAGTTTGCTCTCTTATTCGAAGCTAAGCTTCCATAAATTTTGAACTTAAGGGAATTTACTTTAATTTATTCCAACATTAACTTAAGTTTACTTCTATTTGATTCTCATTTAATCAACTTCCATTAAATTCTATGACGCCCCACCTCTGTACCCACGCTAGCCAAGAACACTACGGAGTAATGCTGTCGACTAGCACGGAGAATAAGGCTGTTGAGGAGCGACCATCTGTATAATTGCTTTGTGCGAGTACCGATATGCCGGATAAAAATATAACTTTTCATCTCAAGAGGAAATCCGACATACCGACACAAACTCAAAGCAACTACACAGTGGCTATAAAGGTCTTTGGAAACAAATATAGAAATAAACATAACACAAATCAGTCACAGATAATTCATATCACAAAGGTGGAAATAGATATGAATATAGCACATGAAAGTGTACATCAGAGTAGTGGTCAAACAAGATCCACAATATCAAAAAGAATAGATACAAGTGCTAGAAAAAAGAATAAGTATACATCATAGAGTCAATATCTCAATATTATACAACAAAAACTACTAAAACTAAAGTAGTTAGCCAAAGTCAGATGATGGTCCGATAAGGAGTCAAGCAGAAGCACCTGTAAAATCTCAGTCTAACCCGAGTATTATTTAAGAAGAAATAATAAACGGATCAGTCTAGCTATAATTATCAGATAAAATGAGATATAAGAGGAAATATAATAGAAGGACGTATGATAACCAAAAATGTCATACTTCAACAAGTATACATTAGAAAATCCACAAAAGTCATACAATATCTCAAAGAATCTCATAGCATCAAAAAGAATGTCATATTCTTTATTTCATTCACCAAGCCATAATAAAATGACATACATATCAATGCCAATTGTAAAAGTTGGTGAAACATAAATTCCAGAAATCATCAAATAGAAATCCAGAAATCACAATAAAAGGATGGCCAATCCCAGAAAAATGAGCCGGAGCTCCTCCTGACAGGGTATAGTCCCCCATTGCGGACATTGAGCCGAAGCTCCTCCTGGTGAGTCAAAGTCCTCCTGGCAGGGTATAGTCCCCCATTGCGGACATTGAGCCGAAGCTCCTCCTGGTGAGTCGAAACTCCTCCTGACAGGGTATAGTCCCCCATTGCGGACATTGAGCCGAAGCTCCTCCTGGTGAGTCGAAACTCCTCCTGACAGGGTATAGCCCCCATTGCGGACATTGAGCCGAAGCTCCTCCTGGTGAGTCGAAGCTCCTCCTGGTGAGTCGAAACTCCTCCTGGTGAGTCGAAACTCCTCCTGACAGGGTATAGTCCCCCATTGCGGACATTGAGCCGAAGCTCCTCCTGGTGAGTCGAAACTCCTCCTGACAGGGTATAGTCCCCCATTGCGGACATTGAGCCGAAGCTCCTCCTAGTGAGCCGGAGCTCAATAAAATTGAGGTATAGTCCTCCTCATGGACAAAGAGACATCGCACATTGCTAGTCTAAACCATAAAATGATCATCATTGATCATCAAGAAGTGTCAATTACAATAAGCTAGTAAATATATGAGTTTAGCATCATGTCCCATAAACACTAGCTTAACTTAAATATTTGCAAACAAATTGTAGATCTCCACTAGAAAATTGTCACAAGAGATTCATTCGAACAAGTCCAAGAATTAACCGACGAAGTAAATGCAAGCGTTTCATACCACTTGTTTTACTAAGTCGTAATTAGATTTCTCATACGAGTGAGGTAAAGGCTTGTATATACTAATAGATTGGAAAACGGTTTAAGAAACGAGCTTTGTAATAAAATAAATGTTGAAATCGTTTTGGTGAAAGAATTTTGATATTTAGTACTAGTATAGAAAACCTTTATATTTTTAAAGTGACAAATCACTAAAAATGATTGTAGAAACAATCGATCATCAAAATTCACATTTGAAGACGTGAATCAAATCCAAAGAAATCGATACCAAATCCATTAAAATGGATATTTCCAAAAATCCATAAAAAGAAGTCATCATAGTCGATAATAAGTGATAACAACTAACCGGATCAACAAAAATCGATAAACCTTGGAAATATACTCAAAAATAGCCAAAATAGGCAAATTAAACAGTTCCAGACGTCTGGTAGGTGTTCCCAGACGTCTGGCCCTAGTATCTGGAAGTATATGTGTTTTCTCCCTTCTATTTTTAATTCCTGGGCCATTTCAGAAGTCTGAAATTTTCAACCAGACGTCTGAATTTGATTTCAGACGTCTGGAATTTGTTTCAGACGTCCGGATTTAGTCTCTGCCTTTTCCAGACCCCTTTCCAGACGTCTGGATTATTCAACCAGACGTCTGGATTTGGTTTCAGACGTTTGAAATTAATTTCAGACGTCTGAAATCTTCTGCTAGGCAAAAAAAACAGCCTAGACCAAAAATGGCAAATCCAAACCGAAATGCGATCGAACGAGCGATGGATGCTAAGGATTTATGCCAATCGACAACCCAGCACTATAGGCTCTTCGATGCATCACCAAAAACATGTTCAAACATCAAAGATTGGATTTTTAAAGATTTGACTACAAAACACCAAAAATTGGAATATTCACCAATTCAATCTAAATCAAAAGCAAATGAACATAAATAAGTGTTAGGAATTCATACCCAATAATCAAAGATAGATATAGACATAGATGTGAGATAAAAATCTCACCTTTGAACCCAAAACAAATGAATGAGAAGCTTGAAAGCAAAGGGAGAATCAACCACTCTTCAAATCCAACTCAAGAAGCTTGATTCTAAGCTTTAAAAGAAGAACATTCCCAAAGTTAGGTTTAAGAATTTCTGAAATTGATAAGAGAATGAGTTGGAGAAGAAGAAGAGAAGCTTACCAATGGGTTCTTCTATTAGTTTGGAGCTAGAGTTTGATTTGCAAAAGAAAACTAGGGCTTGGAGTTTTAATTTCCTCTTCCACTCTCCATTAATATAAAGCCTGAGTATAAGAAAATGAGGAATGAAGTAATGAAGAGGAGAAGGGGTTGGGAATGAATACATAAGTGGGGTTAATGGGCTCAGCCCAAACCAAAGCCCTAAGTGAAAAAGTAGCAAAAATCAACTTACTCCAAACATATCGAAGCTTATACTCAAAAAGGTCGCAAACAGCATTTTAAACTCAATGGGAGTGGTCCCGAGTCCCAATTCGACTGTTTGCAAAAAGTAGCTTTTCGGACCCAAATCCGACGAACGATAAAGTATTTAAATAAAATATTTAAATATAGAATCGATAAATATGCGAGTTGTTACAGACTCCCCTCCTTAAAGTAATTGCGTCCTCGCAATACTTAAGAAGAAAATAAAGAGTAACAAACATAAAAGCATATGAACACAAAAGAAAATTGAAATAAGAAGTTCACCATAAAGAGCACGAAAGAGTTAGCAAGAACGGGATCTCTCGATGAATTCTCTAGATTCCCAAGAGTAATCCCTAGGATTTGAGAACCATTGAACTCTCACAAGAAGAACATCTTTATTCCGAAGGCGCTTAACCTCCGAAGCAATGATGCGAATGGGATGTTTCTCATAAATCAAATTGGGTGAAACTTCAATTTTCTTAATAACACCGGGCTCAAGAATAAAAATCGGAATCCCTAAGGCTTTTCCGTAGATAAAAGACGTGGAGAACGTCAAGAATAGCAGAAAATTGAGCTGGTGCAACGACGTGGTATAATAACAGTATGCCCGAGAAACTAGAAACTCAAATAATTTGGGGCATCAGCGTAGTACAAAAACGGTACGCCCAATGAACCAAAGCCCGAATAATTTCGGAACACCGACGTAGTACAAAAATGGTATGTCCAATGAACCGATAAACCGGAACAACGATGTAGTATAATAATTGTACATCCATTGATCCAGATAAGACGGAACATCGATGTAGTATAATAACAGTACATCCGATGAACCGAACACCACAAAAGAACATCGGACGCTAGTCCATAAAAAAATGAGATAAAGCTCAATAAAACGAAGTATATCAAAATGTTCGATGAACTTGATAAAAAGATAATTCCATTCAGGCAACATCAAAGAATCAACAACTTGTTGCCTACGACAAAGCGCGTTGGCAACACGATTTCCAGAATATCAAGATCATAAGATGCCAGGAACTCGAGTCGACATGAAGTTCCTTATGAGAAAATAAATATTCCAAAGATTTATGATCGAGGTAGAGAACAAATTTCTCATCCAAATATGATGATGCCAAATTCCAAAAGTAAAAACAATAGCCGCGAGCACTAGATCAAGAGTGGCATATCTAATCTCGATAAGCTATAATGATTTAGAAGCATAAGTGATAGCACGTTCTCCTTTGCAAGAGAACGGCATCCAAACCAATACGACTAGTATCGGTACAAATAGCAAAGTCTTGGTTCCCCTTCAGGAATCACAAGAATAAGAGTATCTAAAGGAAGAGTTCTTTTTAAATAATCCTCTTTCCCGAAAAACTAAAACTTTCAAAATTACATTTTTATTTTTATGTAATAATCTTTCTACAAAAATTTACATTTTTACAAGTCAATATATCGTGTCTGACTGTCTCATCAAAGCGTTTAGGAGATTCTTATCGATAATGTTGATCAAGCGCATCGAGCAGAATTCTTAAAACACTAAATGGGCAATACAATCACAAAATCATATTCTATAGGATAAGTAAGTTTCTCAAAAACTTCTAAGAATATTCTTTGTTCGTTTTAAGAACAAAAATCCAGTTATACTTCTAAATAAATCTTATGAAAAAGATTTTGCAAAATTTCAAATTTCTATTTTCATCCAAAATCAATAAATGCAAAAAATGAAATCATCGAGATATTCGATAGAATGCTCGATACCTAAAATGGATGAAATAAGCTGGAGAAATTGAATGACATAATAATTCATTCATAGGAATCATAACAAGTACGGAATGCGGTAAGTGGAATGCTAACTTTCGCAACTCGTAGCAAATGAAAACCGGTGGTAAGGTCAAACTGAAAAGACCTTAGCACCACACAAAAGATTACTTAGGTGATAATCCTAAGACAAGCTCAAAAATACCGGAAAATTTCTCAAACTACATGAATGAGAGAAATAACACTTTCCTTATAAGTGGGCTTAAGGAATAAAATGATGCCATCAAGTTGGAATCAAAATCATAAAGGAAAAATAGAAATCTGCTTAACAGATTGAAAATGTCAAAAATGAATAGTCCACACAGGACAAAGGATATGGCCTCATAATAATTAAGCCAATCCTTACAAAAGTAAATTCCGAAACCTAAGTAAAAATCGGTTCGGACAGAAAAATCACATAAAATAATTTCGACATCAATAAAGACAAATTGAGTGTTGCGGGTCTACCATCCGGATTCACAATCCTCAAAGAAGTCATCAAGCCCAAAATATTCAAAGAAAAAGAATCGACAAGTTCTTTTGATATAAAAATAATGAGATGAAACCCATATCAAAATAACTCGAACAAGAAGGTCACGAAATAAATAATGCCATCAAGGATTGAATGTAAAATACCTTGACTGAGAGAAGAGTTGCTAGGGGCTTGCAGCTTTCCTTCTCTCTTGCTTTGATGCTTGGGACACGAAGATATATAATGATCCGCACTTTTGCAATAGCGGCAAGAAATAGGCCTTGGACACCTATTTATATAGTGGTCCCTAGAGCCACAATTGTAGCATTCTCCACGATTAGGGATGGGAGTATTTGCTATAGAAGTCTCTTGCTTCGCCCTCTTGTTAGGATTAGGACTTTCGAACCTAATAAAGGGATGCCTCTTCTTATTGTTGTTGGCGCTCGGTTTGGCACTCCCAACCTCGACATCACTTTCTCTATCGGCCTCTTCAAGACGAAGAGCGATATCAATAAGCTGATCAAATGAAACCTCAAGTTTCAGGAGTAATGGCTTCTTAAGATTCTTATTCAAGCCATAGACAAATCTCTGATTTTTCTTCAATGGGGTATTAATGTATTCAACCCCGTATTTGGAAAGAGATTCGAAATATGCGACATAGTCTGTCACAGAAGATTCACCTTGAACAAGGTCAATAAAACGCCGGGCCAAAGTTACTTTTTCAGCCTCCGGCACAAATTTCAGTTCGAATCTTTCTCGGAATTGCTCCCAAGTGAGATCCGCTTCAATGATTTTAGAAATTAAAAGCTCATACCAATCTAATGCTCTTTCTTGGAGCATGCTAGAAGCCACTTGGACTCGATGTAGATCAATAAGGTTCATGCGAGAAAAGATGCGATCGCATGATTTGAGCCAAGCTTGAATTTCTATAACACTCTCGGATCCCCTGAATGGCCTTCCACCCAAATCGGTATAGTCTCTGCACAAGCGTGCAAAACCGGATCTAGGATGAGTAGGCTCTGGATTGGGTCCGGCTGCTTGAGCGTTCTTAACAAGATCTAAAAGCTGCTGGGCAGACATAAATACTCCATCCTAGGGAGTAGCACTAGATTGACCGGCGCTGGGACGGCCTGGTATAACCATTTCTCTTCATTAAAAAAGAAAGAAAGAAGAGGAAAAAGTTATTCTCAAAATAAATATCAAGCAATCTTGATAGATAAAACAAGGAATCATAAAAGAAAGTAGGATAGAACAGTACAAAGACTCGAATAAATCCTAAGGCACAACTCCTAAGAAAGACTTAGGACATGATCCTTGCTGGTTTATTCTACATTGTTCCGAAGTTTCGCTCTGATACCAAGCTGTGACGCCCCACCTCTATACCCACGCTAGCCAAGAACACTACAGGATGACGCTTTCGACTAGCACGGAGAATAAGACTGTTGAGGAGCGACCATCTGTATAATTGCTTTGTGCGAGTACCGATATGCCGGATAAAAATATAACTTTTCATCTCAAGAGGAAATCCGACATACCGACACAAACTCAAAGCAACTACACAGTGGCTATAAAGGTCTTCGGAAACAAATATAGAAATAAACATAACACAAATCAGTAACAGATAATTCATATCACATAGGCGGAAATAGATATGAATATAGCACGTGAAAGTGTACATCAGAGTAGTGGTGAAACAAGATCCACAATATCAAAAAGAATAGATACAAGTGCTAGGCAAAAGAATAAGTATACATCGTAGAGTCAATATCTCAATAGTATACAACAAAACTATTCAAACTAAAGTAGTTAGCCAAAGTCAGATGATGGTCCGATAAGGAGTCAAGCAGAAGCACCTGTAAAATCTCAGTCTGACCCGAGTATTATTTAAGAAGAAAATAATAAACGGATCAGTCTAGATATAATTATCAGATAAAATGAGATATAAGAAGAAATATAATAGAAGGACGTATGATAACCAAAAATGTCATACTTCGACAAGTATACATTAGAAAATCCACAAAAGTCATACAATATCTCAAAGAATCTCATAGCATCAAAAAAAATGTCATATTATTTATTTCATTCACCAAGCCACAATAAAATGACATACATATCAATGCCAATTGTAAAAGTTGGTGAAACATAAATTCCAGAAATCATCAAATAGAAATCCAGAAATCACAATAAAAGGATGGCCAATCCCAGAAAAATGAGCCGGAGCTCCTCCTGATAGGGTATAGTCTCCCATTGCGGACATTGAGCCGAAGCTCTTCCAGGTGAGTCAAAACTCCTCCTGACAGGGTATAGTCCCCCATTGCGGACATTGAGCCGAAGCTCCTCCTGGTGAGTCGAAACTCCTCCTGACAGGGTATAGTCCCCCATTGCGGACATTGAGCCGAAGCTCCTCCTGGTGAGTCGAAACTCCTCCTGACAGGGTATAGTCCCCCATTGCGGACATTGAGCCGAAGCTCCTCCTGGTGAGCCGGAGCTCAATAAAATTGAGGTATAGTCCTCCTCATGGACAAAGAGACATCGCACATTGCTAGTCTAAACCATAAAATGATCATCATTGATCATCAAGAAGTGTCAATTACAATAATCTAGTAAATATATGAGTTTAGCATCATGTCCCATAAGCACTAGCTTAACTTAAATATTTGCAAACAAATTATAGATCTCCACTAGAAATTTTCACAAGAGATTCAATCGAACAAGTCTAAGAATTGACCAACGAAGTAAACGCAGGCGTTTCGTACCACTTGTTTTACTAAGTCGTAATTAGATTTCTCATACGAGTGAGGTAAAGGCTTGTATATACTAATAGATTGGAAAACGGTTTAAGAAACGAGCTTTGTGATAAAATAAATGTTGAAATCGTTTTGGTGAAAGAATTTTGATATTTAGTACTAGTATAGAAAACCTTTATATTTTTAAAGTGACAAATCACTAAAAATGATTGTAGAAACAATCGATCATCAAAATTCACATTTGAAGACGTGAATCAAATCCAAAGAAATCGATACCAAATCCATTAAAATGGATATTTCCAAAAATCCATAAAAAGAAGTCATCATAGTCGATAATAAGTGATAACACTAACCGGATCAACAAAAATCGTTAAACCTTGGAAATATACTCAAAAATAGCCAAAATAGGCAAATTAAACAGTTCCAGACGTCTGGTAGGTGTTCCCAGACGTATGGCCCTAGTATCTGGAAGTATATGTGTTTTCTCCCTTCTATTTTTAATTCCTGGGCCATTTCAAAAGTCTGAAATTTTCAACCAGACGTCTGAATTTGATTTCAGACGTTTGGAATTTGTTTCAGACGTCTGGATTTAATCTTTGCCTTTTCCAGACCACTTTCCAGATGTCTGGATTATTCAACCAGACGTCTGGATTTGGTTTCAGACGTCTGAAATCTTCTGCTAGGCAAAAAAAACAGCCTATACCAAAAATGGCAAATCCAAACCGAAATGCGATCGAACGAGCGATGGATGCTAAGGATTTATGCCAATCGACAACCCAGCACTATAGGCTCTTCGATGCATCACCAAAAACATGTTCAAACATCAAAGATTGGATTTTTAAAGATTTGACTACAAAACACCAAAAATTGGAATATTCACCAATTCAATCCAAATCAAAAGCAAATGAACATAAATAAGTGTTAGGAATTCATACCCAACAATCAAAGATAGATATAGACATAGATGTGAGATAAAAATCTCACCTTTGAACCCAAAACAAATGAATGAGAAGCTTGAAAGCAAAGGGGGAATCAACCATTCTTCAAATCCAACTCAAGAAGCTTGATTCTAAGCTTTAAAAGAAGAACATTCCCAAAGTTAGGTTTAAGAATTTCTAAAATTGATAAGAGAATGAGTTGGAGAAGAAGAAGAGAAGCTTACCAATGGGTTCTTCTATTAGTTTGGAGCTAGAGTTTGATTTGCAAAAGAAAACTAGGGCTTGGAGTTTTAATTTCCTCTTCCACTCTCCATTAATATAAAGCTTGAGTATAAGGAAATGAGGAATGAAGTAATGAAGAGGAGAAGGGGTTGGGACTGAATACATAAGTGGGGTTCATGGGCTCAGCCCAAACCAAAGCCCTAAGTGAAAAAGTAGCAAAAATCAAATTACTCCAAACATAGCGAAGCTTATACTCAAAAAGATCGCAAACGGCATTTTAAACTCAATGGGAGTGGTCCCGAGTCCCAATTCGACTGTTTGCAAAAAGTAGCTTTTCGGACCAAAATCCGACGAACGATAAAATATTTAAATAAAATATTTAAATATAAAATCGATAAATATGCGGGTTGTTACAAATTCAGTAAGCCCATCCATTTTAATTTTAATTTTAATTTTAATTCATCTTCTCAATTTATCAAAATAATATCCAACCACATACTTATCTCATTTATACTTCAAATAAATATGCCATCGAACTTAAGTCAAGTCTGATAATCCAATTCCGATCACAGCTTTGATTTAGTTTTTTATTCAATCGGACTTCATCCATTTATCATTTAACTCAATTAACCCGTTTTAAATTTTTAATTTGCTTACTTAATTCGTTATCGAATTCATTTTATTAATACAAGGCCATTCTCAATTTATTTCTATTCACTTGGATTTTATTTTTCAACTCAAACCATGTTTATTATAATCCATTTTCATTTCATTCGACATCACTTCCATTATAACTAATTCAAATTCAAATCACACTTGAATTTTATTTGTAATTCAATCCATCACATTTTCAACCCAACTCTATTTATTCTTATTTTACAACATCTCTTCTTATTTAGTTCATTATTAAATCTAAGTCGAATTCTATTTAAAATTCGAATTCATCCCCAAACCCATTATCAACCTACAATCCACTTATTTTCCCAAGTTAAATTTTATTAATATACTCAATCAAATAATTATTTAGCCAATTAGCTTACTTTCAACTTCTAAGTCAATATTTGATTTTAATTAGAAGTTCACTTCATTAAAATTCCAATTTGGATTTCCTTGATTTTCCAAAATTCCAACATCTTTATTTAAAAAATTTAGAAATGCTTTTAAATTCACATCATACTTAATAAAATAACTCTTTACAAAAATACTTCTTGTAACTCGATGTCTCAACCAGTCCATCCTTGTTCACACAGAAATTCAGTCATACGTTGATCTGGCGTAGGACTGAAAATCTATAAATACTTGGTAAACCCGTTTTCAACACCCCGTGAAAATACTTGGAAAATAATTTTATTGAAACTATTGAAAACAGTTTTTGAAAATAGAAGAAATATCTTTGGTGAGAATGCTCCAGAAATCATCACCCCCATCCACGGTCGCAGTTACATTCCAGGGTTACATTGCCGTCGCAGCAAAAGTCCATGCAACTCAGGCTCTCCGCGGCCTCCCGATTACGCCATGGATCCCACACAACATATCACAGTTACATCCAGGGTTACGTTTCCGTCACAGCAAAAGTCCATGTAACTGCAGGCTCTCAGCGGCCTCTGATTTTCGCTGTCGAAATGAAACCTCTCCACTCCTACATAGGTCGCAGTCTGCCGATATAAAATCAAACGCAGACTGTTGACTCTCAGCGACACACATGACTTTCGCTATGTTATACCATAGGTCGCAGTTACATCCTGGGTTACGTTGCCATCGCAGCAAAAGTCCATGTAACTGTTGGCTCTCAGCGGCACACACGACTTTCGTTATGGTATACTCAACTCATAATCCTCAGGAACTAATTTTGTCCGAACTCCTCACAGGTTCAACTTTAGAACCCCCCTTGGGGCTCAAGGAGCACCACCCGGTGGTGCTCCTGAGAAGTTCATTCCAAGGGAGCGCCTTTTTCCCCAGAGCCATCATCAAAACATTTTATACTATACATATATAGTATCTTCCAAATCATACACCTAGTATGATATCATACAAAGCTCCTTTACACAAAATCGATTATTCCAAAATCGATAATTATCAAACTAGGCTTTCCAAATTCAATATTGATTTTACCCAAAAATCAAAAGCCTTTCCAATCCAAAGGTTCCCAAAACCTTTTTCCCAAATTCCTCATAAGATCCTTTATACATATATTCAGATATATAAAATTTAAAAACTTTGGATCTTTTCAAAATTGTATAAAACTCCCTTTTATACTTCAAACACCTTCAAAATTCTTTTTCTTCCGGCAATAGATTTAACAAGGAAAGATTTATCTTATATAACAAAGATATATAACTTTGTTTATTCAAAATCAAATATTCAAATTTGATTACTCTTTCCAATATCAATTTCATTCAAATCCATACGATGTACACATATCATCCGCACGCTATACCAATCTGATCGTTCACTCGATCGCACAATTTCATTTCTGAACTAGTATCGTCCACCCGACTTCCTAGTGCAGACACAGATCTGATTTCTTGATTAGAAACCGTCATTCTCCTTGCATAGCCATAACTATGATAGAGAATATCCAGGACCAATCAACAATCCAAATCCAGGTTCGCCATCGAAAATCGAGTGAAAAATCCCAACTCGGATCGATATAACTATCTCGAGATTCTGTGCTCGAATCTGGATCAAATCATTACGCGAATAGAATAATATACGTACATCCTACGTATTTAATTTTATTGATTTTTTTTTAGCCAAATCAATTTCTCTTCCTATTCACATTTCCATTAATTCCCTTTCACTTATTTACAATTGCCTTAAATTCTCATTGAATTATCATTTCAATTCTTATCTCGGTTGGGTATTTATATCAATAACAGTTTGAACTTCGACCAGATTATATTTAGAAAATAGCTTGAAAATTTTATAAATAAATAAGTAGTTGAAAAAAAAATTATTAGTTTGCAGAATAGCTATAAAATAGTTAACTAATTATAGAATAGTTGAAAATAGTTAAATAGTTTCAGAAATTTTTAAATAATTGCCAAATAGTTGTAAAATAGAAATTAGTTCGTGAAATAGTTGAAAAATAGTAATTAGTTTAGAAAACGGTTGAAAAATGGTTAAATAGCTCCAAAACTAATTGTAAAACAAGTATAAAATAATTTGGCTTTAAGAAAGAAACATTATATATATTTAATGGCTTAGAAAAATAAGTTTATATCAAAACAATTTATATTGAAAATAGTCAAGGGTCAAACTGTTCACTTCCCCAACACTTCAACTTAAATTTCCACTTCCATTTAATTGACTCAATTCTAACTTGAATAACTTCAATTTCTATTAAAATTTATTTAAACCCAATTCAATTTGAATCAACCTTAATTCCCTTCCCAATTTAAATCAAATCCCATTTCAAATTATCGTTACTTATGCATTTCAATGTTCAAATAAGAGTTCAATACAAATTTATTTCACAATTTTAATTTATTATTATTTCTAATTATTCCAATCACTCTGAATTATTATCAATTAAACCCATTTCAAATTCAAATCATTTCAATATAATCCAATTTAATTTCCCATTTAAAATTTTAAACTTATACATCTTCAATCACCAATCCACTTAATTCAAACCAAATTCAATTTCAATCTTGAATTTAAACTATCTCGAATTATATAAATTCGAGTTAAATTCTCAAAGGTTGGTTTAACCTTTTAAACCAATTTAACTTTTATTTAAAGTTTTTTTTTCTTTTCAATTTAATTTCTGTGTCCAATACTCAAAATTCCTTTTTAAATTATCTTAACTTATGTATTTCATGGTTCAATACAATTTTATTTTAAAATTTTAATTTATTATTAAATTTTATCTTCCGGTTTGAAGCCAGTTCTTAAACAATTTTAATTTACAAACTCAATTATTCAAATTTATTTTATTTATACAATACCATTCTCAATTTAAAGATTTTTATTAACAATAAGATGATAACATCCAATTTATTTTAAAACATCCATCCATTTTCAATTTTTAAATCTCAAACCCGTTTTGAGATCACACAAATTCCCAATTCAAATCAACCATTTAACTTTCCAAGTTAAATTCCAATTTCATCTTGAAATTTTCAATTCAGGTTGCTTTTTCTACACTTATTTAACTTTTCCAAAAGTTAAATTCCAATTTACTTAATCCAATCAACCTTATTCAATTTGAATTTCCGCTTAAACTTCAAAATTCTTTCCCTCTTATAAGCTCAAAACTTATACTACTTTCGGTTTTTACATCACAATTCAGGGAAAAAAATCAAAAATCAACCTCTTAGAGTTTATTTCAAATTATCTTTGATATCATGTATATCCGTACATATATACATATTTATTATTTTTCATTACTTTGAAACAAAATTTTCAAATTCTGGGGCCCGATTTAAAATTTTAATTTCAATCCATTAAATTTTAATTCGGTCGTATTTCTATTTCTACTAAATTTAATTCCAATTCAAGACTTCAATTTGGTTGTATTATATTACTTCTTAATTTAATTTCAACAAATTTAACAACCAATCGCTTTAATATTTATTAGAAGGAAATATGTCTTTATATATCAAAATATATTTTATATAAAATCATTTTAAAAATTTATATAAGAAAATAACAAGTACGCTCTCTCATATATATGTACACTCAACTCATTCCAGGGTACTAATGACTCTATCCTTAATGAGTACACCCACCAGAGCCAAGGTTCTCGCTAACCTTTCATCTCTGATACCAAATGTAACGACCCAAAATTTTCAAAGCCGAAAATTACAGATAGTTATGGAAAGAAGAAAGAGATAGAAGAAGAAGAACAGAAACACCAAACATCTCACATTCGCAGCCGATAAAATATAATAATAAATAATAACAGTCTACAAGAAAATATTATAACTGTCAGTTACATTCCAATACATCAGAGTTTCACATTATATACAGTCAATGAATATTTACAATTATCATAACTCAGACAACAATAATATAAATACAGCGGAAATACTCTATATGCTTCTGCTATCCAGCTCGCCTTCTGAGCTCCAAAATGTACCTACCTGGAAATCTGTAATACTCGGTCTGACCTGAGCATTACACCAAAGTAACACCCGGGTCAGGCTGGAAACCAGTGTGAGTAAACCCAACTAACATGGAATACCAAAGCAAACAACTATATAAAACCCGGGTAACACGAGTCAATTTTACAAATTCACTCTTTGTTATAGTCTTCTCTAATTTCACACATTAATACCCAAGTACCAAAACTTAAGATTAAATAGTCAAATTCACTTAAATCATTTCATTTCAGCCTATCGATTTCCCATATCAATCTATATTAATTCGAAGTGGTTTCGGGTATTTCCCAATACCCGATCCCGGCCTCTTCGAGTCACATGTCATCCGAACCCAAGTTATACAAATGAAATACACAACATTTCATATCAAGGATACCAACTCAATCAACGCATCCAATATCGTTCAATCACCCATAAGCAAAGCTTAATCACATACTAATCAATTCAATTGATTCTAATTGAATTTCAAACCTCAATCACTTAGATTCATTCATTGATTAATTCCAAATCAATTAATCAATCAACCTTCCTTATTCATCTTAATTAATCACCCTGAATTAATTATCTTCCAATTCCATTCAAGTAATTATCTTTAATTAATTTCACGATATTAATTATTCTTACCAAATCAATGAGTAATCTCTAATTACTTCACAAATTAATTAATTATAATCAATTGCACTAATTCTTAATTACTTACATTAATTAATTTCTCATGAGTCTTATGATTAATTCAACTTAATTAATCAATCTTTACTTACATCGTTGATTATATAAATTAATGATTTCAATTATGTTTTGATTTGTTCTAATCCAAATTAATTACTTTAATTCAACCCCAATATTAATCATTCTCGATTAATCTCAATATGTAATTAACTATTCTTTTATTTACTTCATTAATAAATCAATTACTCCTTAATTAATTATCTTAATTAATCTCTTGATAAATTTCACAAAGTAACTATATTTTATTAATTACATTAAGTAATTATTTATCACACCATCAAATGATTATTCTGAATTATTTATACTTAGTTCATTAACTTACAACTTAATTTATTATTTATTCAAACCTTTAATTACTGAATTAAATAACCCAAATCATTAACTAATTAAATTAATTGATTATCCATTTTAATCATCCTACTAATTTAATGTATCACAAATCATTGAGCCCTTAGTAACTTTTAAACGGAACCATTTTTCTTATTTATTGTTTTAAGTTTAAAACCACTTAAAATTCCCAATACTTCGAGATAAGCAACCATTAACTCGAGAACCATCCAATATCAAAATCACCAGATCATCAATTCATAGTGCATATCAAATAAATTCAATCATTCAACCAAATATTTAAATTTAACCATTTAAATTTAAATAAAAATCCAACAGAGTGAGATTCACTCACCTTTGCTTTATTTAGGAAAACCAATCCACTCTCGACTTGTTCGCTTTCGGATGTTGACCTTAAAGAAATGTAAGATAACTTTATTAATATTCGAACAACTTGAATAGTTAATTCCCATTTTAATAAATTTAATTACCTGCTAATGATTTAATTTGAATAAATAATTAAGTTTTTAAACTGATTTCCCTTTTTAAAAATCTTTTATAAAATATATAACATTATTTGAAAACCATATTTCAAATATTTAATTCAATATTCAACTATTTACTCATTTAAATATTATAATACTATTTAAAACATTAAATAATATTATTTTTCAAACTTAAATATTTTAATCTCAAAATTTGCTAAAGCCAAATTGAAAAATAAATAAGACTAACGAAACAATAGAATCGTATTTATGGCTTCACTTGATAAGTGAATCAAACTTCACTTTTCTTAATAAATTGAGATCGGTTAATTCAATTTTTTAAAACCTAAACAGTTCATAACTTAATTTTAGCTTTACAAAATCAATTTGTTTCTGTTACGAAATCGTTCATAAATAACTTAATTTCACTCCTGGCTTCCATCAGTACGAATTCTAAATCTCAACACCCTTCAAAATTTATCCAAACAGTATTACTATTTAAACAATACAAATATACCAAATCTATAGATTCGTGTGAGGGTTACTCACCTAAACAAATGCTGCAAAAAAGAAACCATGCTCCACTGCTTCGGCGATGTCGAGATGCCGAAGCCCTCGTTCGAAACCCTCTGCACGGCCACCACAAACTATAGTCGAACACTACCAACTGCGTCCTGCCGCTTCCCATGTTGGTCACGAGCCAATCAGATCGCCATTCACGCACGCGCGCTCCCTGACCTCGAGCATCTCGTCCTTTAATTTCTCCCCTCTCGCAACCCTAATCGGTCTACCCTAGCCACGCGCACGCGCGCCTCCCTAAAACTTCACGCGATGACGACACATATGTCCATACTCCATCTCAAACTACTACAGCTCAACGATGAATCCTCCCCCTCAGGAGGCCTCTTCTTCGCCGAGTCGATCTCGCGCAGGACCATGAGGCTGCGGCCATGATTTAACATTTTTTTTTGTCGAGAGCTTCGGCAATGATTTTTTTTTTTTACAAGAGAACTCGATTTCATATGATATTAGCCGAGGGAAGAAGGAAAAAGGAAATCGCGTGATTAAAGGAAAAAGCAAGCGTATTAGAGAAGGCAAGGCCTTGATTTAACATGTTAAAATATTATTTAATAAAAAATATCTCACTTTACCCAGCTCAAAACTTCGAACCACCATCGAGGCGTGCCGCTAAGCGGTTATAAGGTTTTACCCGTGTCTCGAACACAATGGAACGTGTTTCGGAGACTAATTTGATCGTATGCGCGAGTTACAGAAGTAAACGATCAATTCTAAAATAAATCGATTCAAATAAATTCGAAGCGTTTTGAGCTGACAGGATCAAACGACAACCCCGATTGCTACTAAAATAGGAATTTGATAATAACTAGCTATTACGGATCCAATGGAACTAGTTTCGTCGAATTCCGAGACTGTGTCTCGAAAGGCTATTTTTAAATATCGATTTAAACGATATATTATTAAAATTAAACAAATTACATTTAAATTAAATTTCAACCATTATATTATCTTCAGTATCGTCATAATAAATTTTATAATCCTTCAAACTATTTTTAAACCGGCTTAGAACTTTCAGATTCAACAATTTACCCAATTTCAATCATAAATGTCAATATTTAAACTATATAATTCAATGATTTAATTATCAAGTAAATATTGATATCTTGAATTCAAGTTAAAATTAACCTTTAAATATTTTAGAAATCAATTAACTATTCAAATTTAAATTGCTAGAAATTCCGGGTCGTCACAGTATCACTAGTTACCATCAACTACATAATCTCTGAGCTCGTATGTCTTAAAGAAAGGTGTTAAGCTAAGAGAATAAATTCTCCACCACCAAACAGAAATGTATTCGATAGAAACCAACTTTACATCTCAAAGTGTAATGTTAGACATACATCCATACAAGTCTAGTCCGGGTTCGAACAGAACCGAAGGCACTTCAAAAGAAGCCCTTACAATCCGGATAATTCCTAATCACGTCTGGACTCCCTATAACAAAGGGTGATTAAATCTCTATACCACGGCCATTCGGTGCAGAGACATTCGACAGGTAATCCTTTCGCTTTCGAAAATACCCGGTCTTCACCACTGGTCTTCAAATGCTATCCATTTCGCCGTATCATTATTCGAAATTGGTTTTATGACACAAAGTCCTCTCTCGGCTAAACCGAATAATGAGCGCTTAATTTAAAAAGCCTATGGATATAGTGGGATCTTAGTTAGGTCACAACTTATAACCTAGAACCTTTCTTTCAAATGGTTTAAACAAATTCCCACTTTTAATCTTTTAAACAAAAAGATTCACTTCACTTTGAAAACAAATTTCCCCAATCTTTCGCAAAGATTCATTCATAGCTTTTCAAAACTATTTTAATTCCAAATCTTTTATACAAAGGATACACCTTTAAGATCCTCTTCAATTTGAAAACAAAGTTCACCAATTTTTCACGAAGATTCATCTATAGCTTTCAAAATAATTCCATTTCAAATTCGAAACCCCTTTCAGCAAAACTGGAAATCCTTTCTTTATTTGAAAGTTATTATCATTTGAAAACAAATACATATTATTTCGAAAAAATCTGATCAAATATACATAAGTTATAGCCTTTAAAAGTATAAACCAGAGAATCAACGAACTGTCGTATTATTGGCAGGTACTAATTTAAATTAAATTCAAGTTCCCAAGACAATTTATTTAAAATAGTTTTAAACCCATGTATAGAAATTGTATAAACCTTTCGAACCATGATTTACAAAATAATTTCAAATAATATTTAACAAGATATAGTTTATTCAAAACCAAATTTCAATTTCAAAACTTCACTTTCAAAAGCTTTTCATATTCAATTCAATTGAGTTTCCAAAACCATTTGGATTAAAAATTCAACTTTCAAAACCATTTTGAATATAATAATATTAAATTCAAAAATCTATGACTTAACCGACTTCCTCGTGAAATCCATATTCATGTGTTTATGGTGTAGTCCAAGGTTTTTACACAATAGTGCAACATCATCAATCATCACAATCCAAACACAGCAATATCGATAAGCGATATAATCCTATAACGCTTATCTTCATTCACAGATTCATAAATAAATAATACAAATTCACCACAGATAAATAAATTACATTCCTCATAGCACAAATCAAAATAATTCATATCATAAAGTATCATACACCTTGGATATCAACAATTCAAAGAATTCCATACAATCCAAACATCCATAAGTAAGATCAATTAATCATTTGATTAATTTAAATCAGATTAATTACTTATGAATAAATTACTAATCCTGGTTAATTAATATTAATTAATTACAAGCCATTTTGATTAATTATCCTTTAATCATTTATTAATTAACCTTTGTTTATTAATTAATAAACCTTAATTAATTAACAAATCAATTAATAATTAATCTTTAATAATTTAATTGTTCTTTAATAAATTATCCTTAATTAATTACATTAATTAATTAGCCTTTAATTAATTACCACTTGATTAATGAATTACAATAAGTGATTATCCCTAATCACTTTCATTAATTAATCTTTAATTGATTAATTATCTTCAAATAAATTACCTTAATTAATTAATCACATAGGTTAATTATCCTTAAATGAATTATTCTTTAGTCACTTGATTAATCCACTTTAATCATTAATCAATTACTTATAATTAAGTAGTTATGTTTAAGTAATTAATTACCCTTTAATTACTTATTATAAATTAGTCAACCTTTAATTACAGAAATAAACCTTTAAGAAATCACATTAAGTAATTGACCTTTAATTACCTACATTAATAAATCCCTTTAAGTTTTAATTAATTAAAAGATAAATCTTTTATCTTAAATAATTACTTTAATTATCTTTTATGATCTTGTTAATGACTTTTGGAAAATAAATCATCATTAATACATTAATTAACTCAAGATTTTTAAGTTAAATTAATGATTTAAAAACATTTCATTTTTCTTATTTACTTACTTAATTACAAAAATCAAGTTTATTTAAAATAAGTTTTAAAATAAGGTTATATGTATACATTAAACATTTTAAACTTAAAATAATTTGTTTTAAAATCTTAATTAATCCCATCTTAAACCAACATTTATTATTCAAAAAGAAATGGATTAAAACTATTCAAACTTGATTTAATTAAAATTTGAATAAAAACTTGTTTTATTTTAAATTTTTAAAACTGCAAAATTTACGAACCCGAGAAGACTCAAGAGCAACACGAGCCTTACTTCAAGTTACCCGCCCCTTTCTCTTGCTTTGAGTCAAAACTTCTTTTTCCCGTGCTTGAACCCGAATAACCATCATCTTCTCAAATCTTCTAACCAAGGTCAGATATTGGTGATACATGGTACACGTGCACGATCACCAGTTCGACTACCGACCATCACCGATCCCCTCAACAAATCGCCGACGATGCCGTTGACCATCCTAAACACTCAGATCATCGGTATATGCTAGGAATCAAAATCGAACAAATCAAGCTCCCACTGGAAACCACCTTTGATTATCAAAAGACTCGCGATCACATTAAGATCGCCACCGAAGTTTCACGCTTTCATCCACGCCATTCCAGTCGACTCCGATGTAGCAACAACAAAGAAATCATCTCGATTTCCCCCTCAACCCAAACAGGCAAACGAACCCAAGTTTTCCTTTGCCAAGCAACTCCGATCATCGGTAAAATCTTCCAGCATTTTTCCCGGGTAACCCATTCTTCCATCCACCTCCAGTATCAACTGCGTCACTTAATTTGCCGACGATCACCGGAATTTAACGAAAATGTCAGTTCCGTTCAATTCGATAATTCGCATGATTTCCCAACTTAAAAATCCAAATTTTAATGTCAAATTCATTATTTCCAACTGCGATTCCATCCCTAAAATCAAAACTTGAAAATCATATGTTCGAATTTCTTGACTTTTATCGGGTTTTCAATGTAAATTCAAATTTTGAAATAATTTCTCAACAAATCCTCTTGAATTTATTTTTAGAAATGATGTTATCATGTTACAAACGTATTCCTTTTAGAGATCAAAGCCTAATTTTGATTGTAAAGAAAGAAGTTGAATTTTTTATTCTAAAAAAATTAGAGCCTGTAGTTTTAACAGAGATATGTAAATATACATATACCAGACATGCATACACACATATATCTACATATATATACACATGCGACATATTAATTTTCATACAACACATTTTCAAGCTATTGATCCCATCAACATCATAGACATAGATAATATAGAAGATTGAGTTTAAAAGTGGAGTTCACTCACCCGACGATTGAAAGAAATAGAGAACAAGTTTTGATCTGAAACCTAGAATTTGATCTTTAATTCCATTTGAATCTGAAGCTTTGTTTTTGTTTGAACAGACCTAAACTTGGATTAGTTGCTTAATTTAGCTTAGTTGATCTGGCTTGTTCTTGATCAGGTTTGAGATTTGAAAATACTTTTGAATTGAGCTTCAGTTTAAAATGATCTTGTTTGCTTTGAAACTTTGCTTGGCTGTTTGATCTGAGATGATCAGATCTATATTTTGTTTTGATTTCATTTATCTGGTTTTCATTATTTTAATTTAAATTCTTATAGGTTTGAAACTTCTCATATTTTCTTTTGAAGACTTGAGAAATGAAAGTAACCTGGTTTTTTATACATATACTCTTATATATTTAAAAGTTTTAAAGCAAACTTATGCCACTTGTTAATTATGTTTACACTTGTAAATTTAGTAAACACTTGTTAATGACTTGCATTAATGTTTTATAAATGTCCAAAACTAGAAAATTTATGTTTAAATCCTTTGTTAAACTTATTTATTTATTTAGTTCTAAACCCTTACTTTATTTAATTTATGAAACATGTTTTATTTTTTTATACACGCATACTTGTTAATTTATATATATGCTTTATTAATTCCAAAAGATACATATGTACTCTAGTTATATTTACGATGTTTATTTTTAAGTATATAAAAAAAAGGTACTGCAAATCTTTAATTAAATCTCATTTTTATATATCTACAAACAAATTTTTGAAAATTATTTATATTAAATTCAAACTATAACTTTCAAATCACAATGCATATATATTTTGAAATACTCCTCCTCCGTTGTTGTTGTTGAGAGAGATATCTCTCTCTTTTCCTCCTCCTCCGTTGTTGTTGTTGAGAGAGATTAGTTTTAAATATAATTTATTCTCAATTTATTTTTGGATTTTCAAATTCAAAAATTAATATACAATCAAATTGTTTTTATAAATGAGTAAACAAACAAATATCCTTTTATAAATTTTATTCCATTCACAATCTATTTATTTTGCAAAAAAATTTCAAATTAATTCATAATTTAATTTCAAAAATTAAATTAATTACCAATTCAAATTTGATTTAAAAATGGGGATGTTACAAATGATCTATTGCTAGTTGAAAGAATTAGAAGATTGGAAGGTGGAACTGTGATCGATAATTTGAAGGACTTTTATCTTGACAAGAATGGATGGTTGAGAAAGAAAGGATGATTGTGTATTACGGGTATGGTGACCTAAGGAAATAAGTTCTTAAGGAGTATCATTGATCAAAATTTACTATTCATCTTGGAGCAACTATGATGTATCAGGATATAAAGAGAAGTTTCCGGTAACATTCTCGGATTTTAGCCAAGTTTAATTTGATAATTAATTCAATTTTTGAAATTAAATTGTGAATTTATTGGTAAATTTTATATGAAAATTTCCAGAATAAATAAAGATATGTATTTTTGATAGGATATTGATTTGGAAATTCAATAGATTATGAATTGAAATTTTGATTTGTGAATTTCAAAATAAATACCTTTGAAAATAAATTTGAATTTGAAAAACTCTATGATATACAATTAATAAAAATCTATTTTGGAATTGTAATACATGTGTACATCTATATTTTGAAAGTTATATTGTGAAATTGATATAAATAAAATTTACAAAAACTATTTAAAGAATTAAATTCAAATATATACATATTATATACTTATTTATTAATGTTTGATTTATTTTAAATCACATTCTTTATAGTTATAAATATATATATATATATATATATATATATTTATTAGATTTGATAAAAAAAATTAAAACACGTTTTCTTTTGAAATAAATAAATATAGTTTGTATATTTATGAATTTAAAATGTAAAACATTTACATATGTTAAGATATAAAATATAAATAAAAAGGGTCTTAAACGCAATTTGAATCACAAAGGACATTTGTAATTATTTTATCATTCATACAATAAGTGTTGGCTTAAGTAATAACAAGTGTCAAACATGTTTTTTCAATTTAAATTGAATTATATAAAAGTATATTTGAAAAATAAAACCAAGCTATATTTTTTCATTCTCCTCTCCAATTCTTCCTCATCTTCAAAACAAATGTTGAAATCTAGAAAAATCAAAACTAAATCTACAAACAACTACAAAATCTGAAGCATCTCAAAAAAAAAAAACCAAACAAGTACTCATCTTCAACCTGAGAGGAAAATAAAATCAAAAGTGCAAAGCATTCTAGGTTTTCACAATAAATATCTCTTCCAATTTTCAAATTGAAGTTATAAATTCCAATTTAGATCATCTCGGCATAGTTTTTAGACTTCAATCTTCAACCTGATTCATGAGCAACTCAAAGATTAAATTCAGAAGCAGTTCAACTTCATAAACCTAGAAAGAAGATTCCAAGTTCAAAAACAAAAAGCATCAACCTGATTCAAAAAGTCTGAAACAATTTAAGACAAAGTAGAACCAAGCAAAGATCAAATCAAATAATGCAAAGCTATTCAAAGCAAACAACGGTTAGGATAAATCAAATTTGATCAAACCTCAATTTCCAGATTTTGAAATCTTTTTCAGGTTCTCTGTTCCCCTCTGTCAAATTACCAGGTGAGCAAACATCACCTTTTAAACCTTTATATGTTTACATTTTGTGGAATGTGATGAATGATTAGAACAATGCTACAGATATGTTTGCATGAATGAAAAATATGTCTGTATACGTATGAAAATATTGGGGTGTAAGTCTCTATCTTTGGTCACAGGTTTTTAAAACATGTTCAAAGAAAAAAAAGGTTCAAATTCCTGGAATAAAATTCAATATGTCATCATACAATCAATGAATGGTTAAGATCTTTAAAGATGAATTGTGTGTACGAGTGTGATATGATTTGTAAAAATAATTTCAAGTTTATTTATTAAGAAAACAATCAAAAAAATGGAATTACAGTAACATATATTCAAGAGCAGGAAATCAATTATCACGAATTCAAATTTGGATTTTATAAATTGATTCGTAGTTGGAAATGATGATTTTAGGTAATAATTTCATGATTTTTGAACTTGGGAACAATAAGATATTTTGGGTTGATCAGCCTTTGAATTTTTTTCAAAATTCGACTATCGACGGCAAGAGGAGTATCGCGGTTCGGTCTGGAGGTGGTCAATGGGTTGAGGATCTCGAAAAAAATACTCGCTTAAATTCCAAATAGCCGTGGTGGCCAGACGACGACGATTTAGGGTTGAATGCTCGATTTTGGACGTCGATATTTTCATGAGCACTGTGTCATCTCTAGTGGACCAAAGAGGATCGGACCAGAGGTAAAAGTCTCATAGGACGTTGGAGCAGCTCAGGTCATCATCTCGTGGCGTATGGTGGTTAGAGTCGGCGTGGAGAAGTGTTTTTCTCATCGGTATTAGGTTCCAGTAGGGTGCTCGGTATACTAAATTCAGATTTCAGGCGAATTCAACGTTTTTGGGTGTTCGAGTTGACCGTTGAGGCCATCGGTGATATGTGGAGAGTCTCGACGATGGTCAGCAGCCATTCTGGTGATAGTGCACGGCGAGGCTGGATGTGTCACTGGGTTTGGGAAGCGTGTTGGCTCGAAGGAGGACCCAAGAAATTTGGATGAAGGCTTTCTTTCGTTCTCGAGTTTAGTCAAATAAACATTATATGGTTTAACAGTTAAAAGAATTTTTTTACATAACAAAGGAAGAAGGGAAATTTACTTGGGGTTTTACCTGGGGATGGTCTCGAGAAAAATGGCTATGGGCTCTGGTTTGGTTCAACAAATTTCGAAAAAATTTATCTAAACCAAGTCTTGAAATTTATTTGAATAAATAAGTTTTCAAAAGATTGTAAACAAGATTTTCCCAAGTAAAATTATTTTATAAGATCTGAAAACATGTTTCAAAGTTTAAATCTTAAAATTAAATGTTTTCAAGATAAATTATTTCAAAGGTTTATGAAATATTTAAAAGATTATCAAGTAATTAATTAAGGTAATGATTTATCTTTAGAAGTCTTGGGTAATTAAAATATAATTAATTACTTAATAATTAAAAATAAATAAATTTATTTTTAAAAGGTTAACTACTAAGTGATTAAAGGATTAATTAATTAGTTAACAATTAATTAGAAGATAATTTGTAATTAAAGATTAATTACTTAACAATTAAAATTTATTTAATTAAAGTGATTAATCAAAGGAGAATTAACCAATATGATTAATTAATGTGATTACTTAAAGGTAAACAATCTTAATGTCATTACTTAATGAAATTAATTAAAATTAATGAAAGGTTAACTAATTAAAGGTTTGTTAATGACTAAAGTCAATTACTTAAGTGACTAAAAGAAAAGTACCTGAGTAATTAATTTGTGATTTATTAACATGAGTGATTAGGATAATCACTTATCGTAATTAATTAAGGATAATTAACAAATGTGATAAATCAATTAAGGTAATTAATTTGAGGATAATCAATTGATGAAGATTAATTAATGATAAGCAATTAAAGGGTAATTAATTACTTAAGGATAATTATGTAATTAAAAGTAATTAATTGATGGTTAAGGTTGATTTATTAAGTAATTAAGGGACAATTACTCGATGTAATTAATTTGTTATTAGGGACAATCATTTATTATAATTAAGGATAATTAATTAAGGGTTAATTAATTAAGGATAATTAATTAAAGGATAATTAAATAATTAAAGGTTAATTATTTAATGATTAAAGGTTTATTAATTTATTATTAAAGATAAATTAATACGTGATTAAAGGATAATTAATTAAGATGGTTTGTAATTAATTAATTTACCAGGATTAGTAATTTATTCATAAGTGATTTATTTGATTTAAATTAATCAGGTAATTAATTGATCTTACTTATTAATGCTTGGATTGTATGGAATGCTTTGAATTGTTTGATATCTCTGATGTGTGATGCTCTGTGATATGAATTGTTTTGATTTGAATTGTAAGGAATGAAATTTATTTATCCGTGAGGATTTTATATTATTTGTCTATGAATGGAGATAAGCCTTATAGGATTATACCGCTTATCGATATTGTTGTGCTTGAATCTATAATGATTGATGGTGATGCACTATAGTGGAAAACCCCTGGACTACACCATACACACACAAATATGGAGTGCACGAGGATTCGATTAAGTCATGGATATTTTGAATTTAAATATTATTTTATTTAAGGTTGAATTTTTAAACCAAATGGTTTGAAATGGAATTGGACTAAATATGAAAAGCTTTTGAAAAGAAGTTTTAAAAGATAAAAGTTATTCACACTTAATAAAGTTTTGAAATTTAAATAGTTTGATTTGAATTCAAGATTTGAAATTGAATTCTATGTTTGGAAATTATGGTTTAAAAAGGTTATACATGTTATAAATGTGTGTATACGGGTTTTTAAACCATTTTAAAAATATTATTTTGGAAATTTGAATTTAACCCAAGTTTTAGACTTGAAGGGTTTTAACTTGAGTAATGTAATCGGATTTTCCCAAAACGAAAAATCTTGTTTTCAAATGGTAATAGCTTTCATATAAAGAAAGGTTTTCCAATTTGTGTTGAAAGATATCAAGTTTTAAATGGAATTGAAATAGTTTTAAAAGGTATAGATGAATCTTTGTGAAAAATTGGCGAACTTTGGGAAATGAATCTTTATTGATTAAAAGATTTAAAGTAGAAATTTGTTTAAACCATTTAAAAAAAGGTTTTGGGTTTTAAGTTGTGACTTAACTAAGATCCGAATATCCATATGTTTTTAAATATTGCGCTCATTATTTAGTTTAACCGGGAGAGAACTTTGTGTCATATGACCCATTCCGAATAATGATACGACGATATGGATAACATTTGAAGACCGGTGGTGAAGACCGGATATTTTCAAAAGCGAAAGGATAACCCGTCGTGTAACGACCCGGAATTTTGGGCAATATAAATTTAATAATCTTTATAAATAATTTAATTGGTTTAATGATTTTTCTTTATAATTTTAATTTAAATTGGTGAATGTAATCTTTTTAAGGTTAATGAATTTTTAATCTGGGAAGTATTGATAAGAATTGTTTTTCAAAGCTAATAAATTTTTTATTCTATTTATAATATGTACATTTGATATATATTATGAATGGGAGATCTTTTGTTTTAAATTAAAAAAATGAACTTTCAAATTATAATATATATGTATGTATATGTTATAGTTTGAGTTGTTTTGGAATTTAATTTTAATCTATTGATAATTTATATATGAATGAATATTGTAATTGAAAGCTTTGTTTTAAAACATAATATTTTTCAAAAGTTAAATTAAAGAGTAATTCATTTGTTTTCAAAATATAGATAATTGTTTGTTTTTAAAAATATGATAGTTTAAAAAGGATTTAAACAAGTTTTGTTTTGTTCTCTATTAAAATGTTTAAATTTTTAAATGGTTATAAATACAAATGTTTAGATTTGTGAATACATGTATAAGAAATTCATTTGTGTTTTAACTAGTTTTATAATATTCTCTTTTAAAGGTAAATTTATATTCACATATATAAGAATTTATTTATTAAGTAACTTAAGAAAGTAAGATATATTTATATTACAATTTGTTTAGAACATTTTCTTATAAAGGAGAATTTACATTCACATATGTATGTATTAATTAACAAAGTAAATTAAATATGTAAGTTTAAATTAAATAAAGGTTTATTAAAATACATAGGCATGTGTAAACATATTAAAGATCTTAATAACACATGTAAACCTATTAAGCTAATTATGTGACATTTGTTCAAAATTAGTAACAAGTGGCAACATAATTTTAATAAATGTTTTTAGAAGGAAACTTGTTTTTACATAACATTTTCACTTTCTTTGTTTTGCATTCTTTCTAATTTTAATGGCAACCCAAAAATCTTCTCAAACCTGAAATATTTCTCAAATTTGAATTTCAAAACCACAAAAGCAAATTAAAATACTGTAACTCAAATCTGCAAAGAGAGATTAAAGCTGCAACCTTTTAAATCTGCAATTAAATCAAATTACAACCTGCAAATCAAAGATTATTGAAGCATGCAAAGATTTCTGCAGCAAAGCATTTTTACAGATCAAAATTTTAAAGCCTGGGTAAAGAAGTGAAGCTTGTTTTGTTCCCTGCTCTGTTTACTGCAAAGACAATAAGGTGAGTAAACTAATTTAAAAATAGTTTTTAATCTTGTTTCATTTGGCTGATGTATAAAAATCAAGTGTTTTCCTGATGCTTGGATTAAATGGATGCATGTTTGTTTTGATGCCTGTAATCATGAAATATATGCGATGTATATTTACAACAGTTTCATTGCCATAGAAACTTCAATAACTAGATTTTGAAATCGAATTGGTCTTTGATTTATAAATAGAAGATGTTTGTAATTATATAACTTTTCATTTAAAAATGATTTTAAGTTTTTAAAATGAAGAATTTGCTCAGAAAATTCATAATTATAGTAGAAATCAAATTGGGGACAAAAATTTATGGATTTAATCTTTAATTTTGATTGCATGATGGGAATAGCAATAGGGAATCATGATTTTTAATACTAGTATCATGATTTTTAGTGGGTTAATTAGTGAGATTTCCTGGGTTTTCTGATTTGGGCATTTTGGCCGATTCTCGGCGAACGGCGACGATCTGGGCGACGGGGTTGTGCACGAAGGCCGTGGGGAAGACAAGGATGATGGGAAAATTGATCACGAATTTTTCAATTGATCGTGGAATTTGTATTCGATTGTTTTAGGGTTTTTAGCCTGTTCCATACTCGGTTTGTTACTGTGGGTTTTGTGACTGGAAGGTTGATCCGGAGTTGATCGCGACGGTGGAGAGACGAAGCTCATGGAGGTGATGTCTCTATGGTGGGGTCGGCAAGGTCAATTGGCAACGAGATGGCCGGTGAAGGGGGGTTTGGGGTTGGTACTTCCTGCAGTTTCGACAAATGGGTCAATTTCGATTCGAATTCATGTTGAAGAATCTGGGTTCGAATTCGATGTCGTGAGTGGTTTTGAGATCGACGACGTGGGTCGCGATGACCCACGGTAGCCGTGGGTAGGAGGACACGTGCACAGTGCACGTTGTCGTGTGCACTGGAAATATTGAAGGGGGAAAGACGAGTTAAACTCGAAGGGAGGCTCGCGATTTCTTGGGTATGACTCGAAGAAAGGAGGTCGCTGTGTTGCTTCGGGGATGTCTCGGGTAATTTTAGTGTTTTACTCGGGTTAGGCTGAGGGAGTTTCTGTTCCAACCTGATGCTTTGTTTTTTATTTTATGCTAAGGTTAAGTTTGACAGTTAAACTTGTTTTAAAATATATACATATATATCAATTTGAGCATTATAAAGAAAGAGAATTTTCAAAATTAAAACTTGTTTGTTTTGAAACTAAGTTAATCAAACTTTAAAATGTAAATTGAATTTACTTTCAAATTTTAAACGTGTGAGAAGATTTTAAGTTTTACTTAACTTAAGTTTGAACTTTAATTTAAGAAGAGTGTTTGAATTTAATTATTAAATCAAAGTTTAAATACAGTATAAAGTAATGTTTTAAAAACTAACTATTCAATTTTATCTTAAATGAATAAGTTTAACTTAGAAAATTAATGTGTTTGGAAATTTCAAATTTTATTTCCAAAATGTGTTATTTTTTTTAAATAAGTCATTATTAAAATTTTGAAGACCAATAAGATAAGATGATTAAGTTATTTCAAATCACTTATATATAAGGTAAGTAACAATAAATTATTTTGATATGATCTTGAGAGTACTTAATAAACATGATTTGTTAATTAAGAATTTTGAAATATAAGAAATTAATTAATTAATTGTTTAATTAATTTTAAATAATTAGTTAATTATTTAATTTTAAATAATCACTTAATTATGGATTAATTAAGTGTAATTACTTAATGAAGTAATCAATGGTTAAATCTTGAATGTAATTAGAATGTTAATTACTTAGGGAAGTAATTAGAGAAGTTACTCATGGGAGTAATTTATTGAAGTGATTAATGGAATCACTTAATGTTATCAATTAAGGATTAATTAAATTGGTTGTTTTAAAGTTAATTAATTATGGAGTAATTAATTAGTTAATTAAGATTTATTTAATAATGGAATTAATTATTGTTAAGAGAGTAATTAAGTTTTATTAATGAAAGTAATTAGAGATAATTACTTATGTAAGTAATTAAGAGTTAATTACTTAATTTATTTAAGTTAATTAATTAATGTGATTAATTAATTAAAGAATGAGATTAATTTAAGATTAATTACTAAGTGTAATTAATTAAAATGTAATTAATTATTAAAGTAATTAATTAAGGATTAATTATTGATTTATAATTACTTAATGAAGTAATTAAAGATTAATTAATTAATCAAGGATTAATATAATTAATTTGGAAATAATTAATTAAGAAGTTAATTAATTAAGATAAGTAATTACAAATTGTTAATTATTGTTTATGATTAATGAGATGATTAATTACAAGTTAGTTATTTAATTAATAAAGATTATTAATTAATATAATTAATGTAAGTAATTAATTTAAGTGTGATTAATTAATTGTAATTAATTAAGGTTTAATGTAATTAATTATAGTTAATTAATTAATGAAGGATCATTAATTTTGAAATTAATGATAGTATTAAAAGGTTAATTACTGACTATGATTAAGGATAATTATTTGAATGTAATTAAAAGATAATTAATCAAGGAAGATTAATTAAAGAAGGTCATTAGGAGATGATTAATGAATTTGATTTGTAATAAATCAATGAAGCAGGAGTTAGAATAATCCAAGCGATTAAAGGATAGTAATTAATTTAATTAGAGGTTAATTAAATTAATTAAGAGTTAATCAATTCTGCTATGGGTGATTGATTAATATTGAATAATTAATATTGGATGATTGATACTGGTTATTGAATTATATTAGATGTTGAATGATTGATATTGGGTGATTGGTTGTCGGTGGATGATTTGGATGATTTAGATGACTATGATATTTGTGATATGCTGCTTTGTGAGATGAATGTTGATATGAATTATCTATAGTGATAATGTTATTCATCTGTCTGTTTATATCATCCTGAATAAGTTAAACTATTTAAATCCCTTAAGTGCAACTTGGACATTAAAATGGCGTTTGGTTTCGGTGAGACCGGGATCGGGTTTCCATATTTGGAATCCGAAAACCACATCGATTCCAATTAAACGTTAGGTCATTAATCCAAGTGGAGCAAGTGAAGACTCGAGGTGTAAGGGCTATACGTCAGTATAACTCTGTGGGTGATTCCGTAATGAGTTTGACGGAATAGTACTTATAGGTTCGAGATGGAGATTTAGAGTGCAAGGGCAATGGTTGTTGACTCTGAGGGTGATTCCAAAATGAGTGCAACGAGATAGTGCCTTCGGTTTCGTTCGAACGCAGAACGAACTTGTATGGATTGAATGCTTTCAGCACATCGTCACGTGGACGATGAGCATTCTAAGATAGATGTGTTCTATAAAGGTAATCGCAGCCTCAACCCTCATCAACCGGGAATGGCTAAAACAGGGGAGGTGCAGCAAGGCTTCGTGGGTCGCACCCACTGGAGAGCAAGATTTACCCCTGTCTAGAAGTCCCTTTTTATTCGGCTGTGTGGGGCGGTTGAATTCCGAACAACCGCCGGGGTTGTCTTGTTCGGGACTGTTCAGTAAGGAATGGTTCCGGCCTTGTGTTGCATGGGATGAAAGGAGTAATCCTCGGTACGGTGATCTAGGCCACGTACTGTGACGGACGGTACCCCAGTAGCCCTGCCATTGATGGAAACCCATTTTCCCTACGAGACCCTACGGTTTTGTTTGTATTACCCACTTTTGTGGCTAGTAGCTGGAATTTAATGAATGTAACAATTTCGGCTATTTCATATTTACTTGAAAACCCTAGACACTATTATAATATCATTGGATTTCCTATCAAATGTTTTGGTTAGCGTAATGTAAAAACTTTTTCATGTTTATGTGTGGGAAGTCTTACGTGATACCTTTTCTTTCAAAGGTTTTCTAAAGTTAAGCAAATTTAACCCGTTTACTCACACCAGACCCCTGTCTGACCCGAGTGTTTATTTTCTGTTTTATTAAACTCTTGGGTACTCATATTATGTATGAGTAGTCAAGTGGTGCAGGTTAGCTTGACGGATTCTGGAGGAGATATGGAGCAGGAGGCTTCGACGTGTAGATATATATTATGTTTCCGCTGTGTATGTTGTGTTTGTATCTAGTATACTTGAGTTGTATGAATTAGACAGATGTTTATAACTGTCTAATATGTGTTGTATAGTTGTGTACTCTGATGTATTATGATACTATGTATTAATTTATTTGATTTATTTTATTTTATTCGTTCCGCTGTGAGTTCTCGGATGTTGTTCTGTTTCTTCTTTCTCTTTCTTTTCTTTTTCTATCCCTTTCTTTCTTCACTAGTGATGCGATTTTCCGGGAGTGGAAAGTCGGGTTGCTACAGTTGGTATCAAAGCATTAGGCTGAGCGAATACCTAAGCTCTGAAGTGTATTTATCTTTAGGGAGCGTTAGGTTGAGTGAATACCTAGGCTCTGTAGTGGTGTCTTTCTTGAGAGAGCGTACTTGTAATTTTTATATATATCTACCTAATTTGTTGGGTTATCTGTACGGATTTTCCAACATAAGTTTTAAAGGTAGATGGAGTAGTGGTTTGTGTGAGTAACACGATTACCACTAATGGATGAGGTCCATATATTTGAGGTTGGAAGTGTATTTGTCGAGACTGTATACCTAATACCGTCTTGAGTGAGATTTGTTGTTTGGAGTAAGGATTTCTCTAATATACGAAGGAAATCTTTTAAAGATTCGGAGTCTATCCTTGAAGTGTAAGTTTGGGTTTCGCTCGGGTGAGCGAATTTTTCTTGAGTTTGGATTTGATGGTAGTGCAGTAGTAAGTGATGGTATCTCGATAACTGCGATATGAGATGCAGTATCCTTGGATATTTTCCGAAGATGTTTTCTTTTGAAGCGGTTTTGTAAATGATTGAGGAGCAGTCTTTACCTGTCTCAGGGAAGACTCGTCTGTGTAGAAGTTATCTGGATCTTCAGTAGGGAAGTTGGCTGTTCTGGAAAATAAGACTAAGGTCTATGAGTTGCTTTGCTTCGGTATGGTCTCATTGGTCATCTTCAGGAGAGTGAAGTGTTGATGCTTGGTTTAGAGGCTGAGTTTCTTTTGGGTTGTCTGCCATCTTGGAGGTCTTTTGGGTGGTTTGTTGATGGTTTTGTGGTTTGAGGAGCCTTTGGATTGGAAGTCTTGGATAGCTATGGTAGCAGTTCAGCTCGAGGTGTTCGGTGTGCTGACGAGAAGGTCTTTTAGCTTCATAGTATCATCGAGGTAGAGATTGGAAGCAGCAGTGTAGCTCGTTTCTCCAATGGTTCCGGAATCTTGTGGTTCTTCTTTTAGTAGTCAGAGCAGATGGTGAATGTTTTCTTAAAGAATTAACCTTGTTTGGAAAAGTTTAGAGCTGTTCTAATTGGTAAAAAGAGGACGGTTTCTTTGGAATTTGAATTAGGTTGGATCGCAAAAGTGACTTGCAATTAATTTGGGATTTTCTTGAGCAAGTTTGAAGCTGAGAATTCTCATAAGGAAGTAATAGTTGCTGGAGTAATCAGTAATTTGTCTGCATCTGGAATTGAGATCCATATTGTTTTGGTTCAAGAAGTGATTTGGAAGTTAGCCTAGTTGTAGGATGGTTCTTAGAGAAGTAGAGATTGGTGTAGCAGCTCAAGAATTTATTTTTGAAATTTGTAATTGGTTAGATCTAGCTTTTGAATTGGATAATGTAGTATGGTTGTGTGACCGAGTCGGATGTGTCACTAAGGTTATATGGATTTGATGAACAAAGTTTCTGGTATATATTGGATAAGTTGTACTTGTGTTCATCAACAGTATTCTCATCTATTTCAGAATTAGAGTTGTACAGCGGAAGCAAGGTAGCAGCTGTACAAGGAAGGAAACAAATTCTGTTTGCTATTGCTTGAATAGTAGAATTTGTGTTCTGGATTTCGACGGATTTTGGAAGACTTTTCCGTTGGATAGGATCCTGAAGCTAGTTTGCTTTGGTCTAGTTATTTCTGGAAGTATCTGCATAGGTTGAGCTGATCAGGAAGAGGTTGGCAGCCCTGGATTGTCTGTCGAGTAATACAGATATGGGATAAGGAGTTTTGGAATGTGAAGTTGGAGACTTCATTATTGTTAAGATTTCTCTGGTTAAGAGAGCAGAAATTGAGTAAGATTGGTTGGTTGGTTAATGCTATGGCATTTGTGATTTCTTATCTGTGTTCTGATAAAATAAGATTTGTTGTCTATGAGATTGAATTGCCAGTTTGGATAGCTGGAGTTCATTTTATTTCACGTACCTCTGAGAGAGTACGTATATGATTCATTGTTGCTTGTTGAATCTGTAGAATCAGTAGGAGTTGGATGTTGAGTTGGATCTAAGGATAATCTGATATACTGTTCAGATTGATGGATCTAGAGAAGAGAAAGCTCTGGATTTTGGTAGTGTAGTTAGTTTGTTGGCTTCTGTAGAGCGAGTCTCCCGGTGATTTATACTTGGGAAACTCGAGATAGTATTAGTAAGATTTATTCTGATTTGTGTTAGGATAATTAGTTAATTTGTTTGTATAATTGATTGTTATGGTTGTTAGTACTGATCGATAAGTATTCTTTGCTGATTGAAATTAAAATCTTTAATGGGTTATTAAATTACCTTTGCTTTTAAATTTCGGGGACGAAATTCTTTTAAGGGGGGAGGATTGTAACGACCCGGAATTTTGGGCAATATAAATTTAATAATCTGTATAAATAATTTAATTGGTTTAATGATTTTTCTTTATAATTTTAATTTAAATTGGTGAATGTAATCTTTTTAAGGTTAATGAATTTTTAATCTGGCAAGTATTGATAAGAATTATTTTTCAAAGCTAATAAAATTTTTATTCTATTTATAATATGTACATTTGATATATATTGTGAATGGGAGATCTTTTGTTTTAAATTAAAAAATGAACTTTCAAATTATAATATATATGTATGTATATGTTATAGTTTGAGTTGTTTTGGAATTTAATTTTAATCTATTGATAATTTATATATGAATGAATATTGTAATTGAAAGCTTTGTTTTAAAACATAATATTTTTCAAAAGTTAAATTAAAGAGTAATTCATTTGTTTTCAAAATATAGATAATTGTTTGTTTTTAAAAATATGATAGTTTAAAAAGGATTTAAACAAGTTCTGTTTTGTTCTCTATTAAAATGTTTAAATTCTTAAATGGATATAAATACAAATGTTTAGATTTGTGAATACATGTAGAAGAAATTCATTTGTGTTTTAACTAGTTTTATAATATTCTCTTTTAAAGGTAAATTTATATTCACATATATAAGAATTTATTTATTAAGTAACTTAAGAAAGTAAGATATATTTATATTACAATTTGTTTAGACCATTTTCTTATAAAGGAGAATTTACATTCACATATGTATGTATCAATTAACAAAGTAAATTAAATATGTAAGTTTGAATTAAATAAAGGTTTATTAAAATACATAGGCATGTGTAAACATATTAAAGATCTTAATAACACATGTAAACCTATTAAGCTAATTATGTGACATTTGTTCAAATTAGTAACAAGTGGCAACATAATTTTAATAAATGTTTTTAGAAGGAAACTTGTTTTTACATAACATTTTCACTTTCTTTGTTTTGCATTCTTTCTAATTTTAATGGCAACCCAAAAATCTTCTCAAACCTGAAATATTTCTCAAATTTGAATTTCAAAACCACAAAAGCAAATTAAAATACTGTAACTCAAATCTGCAAAGAGAGATTAAAGCTGCAACCTTTTAAATCTGCAATTAAATCAAATTACAACCTGCAAATCAAAGATTATTGAGGCATGAAAAGATTTCTGCAGCAAAGCATTTTTACAGATCAAAATTTTAAAGCCTGGGTAAAGAAGTGAAGCTTGTTTTGTTCCCTGCTCTGTTTACTGCAAAGTCAATAAGGTGAGTAAACTAATTTAAAAACAGTTTTTAATCTTGTTTCATTTGGCTGATGTATAAAAATCAAGTGTTTTCCTGATGCTTGGATTAAATGGATGCATGTTTGTTTTGATGCCTGTAATCATGAAATATATGCTATGTATATTTACAACAGTTTCATTGCCATAGAAAATTCAATAACTAGATTTTGAAATCGAATTGGTCTTTGATTTATAAATAGAAGATGTTTGTAATTATATAACTTTTCATTTAAAAATGATTTTAAGTTTTTAAAATGAAGAATTTGCTCAGAAAATTCATAATTACAGTAGAAATCAAATTGGGGACAAAAATTTATGGATTTAATCTTTAATTTTGATTGCATGATGGGAATAGCAATAGGGAATCATGATTTTTAATACTAGTATCATGATTTTTAGTGGGTAATTAGTGAGATTTCCTGGATTTTCTGATTTGGGCATTTTGGCCGATTCTCGGCGAACGGCGACGATCTGGGCGACGTGGTTGTGCACGAAGGCCGTGGGGAAGACAAGGATGATGGGAAAATTGGTCACGAATTTTTCAATTGATCGTGGAATTTGTATTTGATTGTTTTAGGGTTTTTAGCCTGTTCCATACTCGGTTTGTTACTGTGGGTTTTGTGACTGGAAGGTTGAACCGTTGTTGATTGCGAGGGTGGAGAGACGAAGCTCATGGAGGTGATGTCTCTATGGTGGGGTCGGCAAGGTCAATTGGCAACGAGATGGTCGGTGAAGGGGGGTTTTGGGGTTGGTACTTCCTGCAGTTTCGACAAATGGGTCAATTTCGATTCGAATTCATGTTGAAGAATCTGGTTCGAATTCGATGTCGTGAGTGGTTTTGAGATCGACGACATGGGTCGCGATGACCCACGGTGGCCGTGGGTAGGAGGACACGTGCACAGTGCACGTTGTCGTGTGCACTGGAAATATTGAAAGGGGGAAGACGATTTAAACTCGAAGGGAGTCTCGCGATTTCTTGGGTATGACTCGAAGAAAGGGGGTCACTGTGTTGCTTCGGGGATGTCTCGGGTAATTTTAGTGTTTTACTCGGGTTAGGCTGAGGGAGTTTCTGTTCCAACCTGGTGCTTTGTTTTTTTTTTATGCTAAGGTTAAGTTTGACAGTTAAACTTGTTTTAAAATATATACATATATATCAATTTGAGCATTATAAAGAAAGAGAATTTTCAAAGTTAAAACTTGTTTGTTTTGAAACTAAGTTAATCAAACTTTAAAATGTAAATTGAATTTACTTTCAAATTTTAAACGTGTGAGAAGGTTTTAAGTTTTACATAACTTAAGTTTGAACTTTAATTTAAGAAGAGTGTTTGAATTTAATTATTAAATAAAGTTTAAATACAGTATAAAGTAATGTTTTAAAAGCTAACTATTCAATTTTATCTTAAATGAATAAGTTTAACTTAGAAAATTAATGTGTTTGGAAATTCCAAATTTTATTTCCAAAATGTGTTATTTTTTTTAAATAAGTCATTATTAAAATTTTGAAGACCAATAAGATAAGATGATTAAGTTATTTCAAATCACTCATTTATAAGATAAGTAACAATAAATTATTTTGATATGATCTTGAGAGTACTTAATAAACATGATTTGTTAATTAAAAATTTTGAAATATAAGAAATTAATTAATTAATTGTTTAATTAATTTTAAATAATTAGTTAATTATTTAATTTTAAATAATCACTTAATTATGGATTAATTAAGTGTAATTACTTAATGAAGTAATCAATGGTTAAATCTTGAATGTAATTAGAATGTTAATTACTTAGGGAAGTAATTAGAGAAGTTACTCATGGAAGTAATTTATTGAAGTGATTAATGGAATCACTTAATGTTATCAATTAAGGATTAATTAAATTAGTTGTTTTAAAGTTAATTAATTATGGAGTAATTAATTAGTTAATTAAGATTTATTTAATGATGGAATTAATTATTGTTAAGAGAGTAATTAAGTTTTATTAATGAAAGTAATTAGAGATAATTACTTATGTAAGTAATTAAGAGTTAATTACTTAATTTATTTAAGTTAATTAATTAATGTGATTAATTAATTAAAGAATGAGATTAATTTAAGATTGATTACTAAGTGTAATTAATTAAACTGTAATTAATTATTAAAGTAATTAATTAAGGATTAATTATTGATTTATAATTACTTAATGAAGTAATTAAAGATTGATTAATTTGATTAATTAATCAAGGATTAATATAATTAATTTGGAAATAATTAATTAAGAAGTTAATTAATTAAGATAAGTAATTACAAATTGTTAATTATTGTTTATGATTAATGAGATGATTAATTACAAGTTAGTTATTTAATTAATAAAGATTATTAATTAATATAATTAATGTAAGTAATTAATTAAAGTAATTAATTTAAGTGTGATTAATTAATTGTAATTAATTAAGGTTTAATGTAATTAATTATAGTTAATTAATTAATGAAGGATCATTAATTTTGAAATTAATGATAGTAATAAAAGGTTAATTACTGACTATGATTAAGGATAATTATTTGAATGTAATTAAAAGATAATTAATCAAGGAAGATTAATTAAAGAAGGTCATTAGGAGATGATTAATGAATTTGATTTGTAATAAATCAATGAAGCAGGAGTTAGAATAATCCAAGCGATTAAAGGATAGTAATTAATTTAATTAGAGGTTAATTAAATTAATTAAGAGTTAATCAATTCTGCTATGGGTGATTGATTAATATTGAATAATTAATATTGGATGATTGATACTGGTTATTGAATGATATTGGATGTTGAATGATTGATATTGGGTGATTGGTTGTCACTGGATGATTTGGATGATTTAGATGACTATGATATTTGTGATATGCTGCTTTGTGAGATGAATGTTGATATGAATTATCTATAGTGATAATGTTATTCATCTATCTGTTTATATCATCCTGAATAAGTTAAACTATTTAAATCCCTTAAGTGCAACTTGGACATTAAAATGGCGTTTGGTTTCGGTGAGACCGGGATCGGGTTTCCATATTTGGAATCCGAAAACCACATCGATTCCAATTAAACGTTAGGTCATTAATCCAAGTGGAGCAAGTGAAGACTCGAGGTGTAAGGGCTATACGTCAGTATAACTCTGTGGGTGATTCCGTAATGAGTTTGACGGAATAGTACTTATAGGTTCGAGATGGAGATTTAGAGTGCAAGGGCAATGGTTGTTGACTCTGAGGGTGATTCCAAAATGAGTGCAACGAGATAGTGCCTTCGGTTTCGTTCGAACGCGGAACGAACTTGTATGGATTGAATGCTTTCAGCACATCGTCAGGTGGACGATGAGCATTCTAAGATAGATGTGTTCTATAAAGGTAATCGCAGCCTCAAGCCTCATCAACCGGAAATGGCTAAAACAGGGGAGGTGCAGCAAGGCTTCGTGGGTCGCACCCACTGGAGATCAAGATTTACCCCTGTCTAGAAGTCCCTTTTTATTCGGCTGTGTGGGGCGGTTGAATTCCGGACAACCGCCGGGGTTGTCTTGTTCGGGACTGTTCAGTAAGGAATGGTTCCGGCCTTGTGTTGCAGGGGATGAAGGGAGTAATCCTCGGTACGGTGATCTAGGCCACGTACTGTGACGGGCGGTACCCCAGTAGCCCTGCCATTGATGGAAACCCATTTTCCCTACGAGACCCTACGGTTTTGTTTGTATTACCCACTTTTGTGGCTAGTAGCTGGAATTTAATGAATGTAACAATTTCGGCTATTTCATATTTACTTGAAAACCCTAGACACTATTATAATATCATTGGATTTCCTATCAAATGTTTTGGTTAGCGTAAGGTAAAAACTTTTCCATGTTTATGTGTGGGAAGTCTTACGTGATACCTTTTCTTTCAAAGGTTTTCTAAAGTTAAGCAAATTTAACCCGTTTACTCACACCAGACCCCTGTCTGACCCGAGTATTTATTTTCTGTTTTATTAAACTCTTGGGTACTCATATTATGTATGAGTAGTCAAGTGGTGCAGGTTAGCTTGACGGATTCTGGAGGAGATATGGAGCAGGAGGCTTCGACGTGTAGATATATATTATGTTTCCGCTGTGTATGTTGTGTTTGTATCTAGTATACTTGAGTTGTATGAATTAGACAGATGTTTATAACTGTCTAATATGTGTTGTATAGTTGTGTACTCTGATGTATTATGATACTATGTATTAATTTATTTGATTTATTTTATTTTATTCATTCCACTGTGAGTTCTCGGATGTTGTTCTGTTTCTTCTTTCTCTTTCTTTTCTTTTTCTATCCCTTTCTTTCTTCACTAGTGATGCGATTTTCCGGGAGTGGAAAGTCGGGTCGCTACAGTTGGTATCAGAGCATTAGGCTGAGCGAATACCTAAGCTCTGAAATGTATTTATCTTTAGGGAGCGTTAGGTTGAGTGAATACCTAGGCTCTGTAGTGGTGTCTTTCTTGAGAGAGCGTACTTGTAATTTTTATATATATCTACCTAATTTGTTGGGTTATCTGTACGGATTTTCCAACATAAGTTTTAAAGGTAGAAGGAGTAGTGGTTTGTGTGAGTAACACGATTACCACTAATGGATGAGGTCCATATATTTGAGGTTGGAAGTGTATTTGTCGAGACTGTATACCTAATACCGTCTTGAATGAGATTTGTTGTTTGGAGTAAGGATTTCTCTAATATACGAAGGAAATCTTTTAAAGATTCGGAGTCTATCCTTGAAGTGTAAGTTTGGGTTTCGCTCGGGTGAGCGAATTTTTCTTGAGTTTGGATTTGATGGTAGTGCAGTAGTAAGTGATGGTATCTCGATAACTGCGATATGAGATGCAGTATCCTTGGATATTTTCCGAAGATGTTTTCTTTTGAAGCGGTTTTGTAAATGATTGAGGAGCAGTCTTTACCTGTCTCAGGGAAGACTCGTCTGTGTAGAAGTTATCTGGATCTTCAGTAGGGAAGTTGGCTGTTCTGGAAAATGAGACTAAGGTCTATGAGTTGCTTTGCTTCGGTATGGTCTCATTGGTCATCTTCAGGAGAGTGAAGTGTTGATGCTTGGTTTAGAGGCTGAGTTTCTTTTGGGTTGTCTGCCATCTTGGAGGTCTTTTGGGTGGTTTGTTGATGGTTTTGTGGTTTGAGGAGCCTTTGGATTGGAAGTCTTGGATAGCTGTGGTAGCAGTTCAGCTCGAGGTGTTCGGTGTGCTGACGAGAAGGTCTTTTAGCTTCGTAGTATCATCGAGGTAGAGATTGGAAGCAGCAGTGTAGCTCGTTTCTCCAATGGTTCCGGAATCTTGTGGTTCTTCTTTTAGTAGTCAGAGCAGATGGTGAATGTTTTCTTGAAGAATTAACCTTGTTTGGAAAAGTTTAGAGCTGTTCTAATTGGTAAAAAGAGGACGGTTTCTTTGGAATTTGAATTAGGTTGGATCGCAAAAGTGACTTGCAATTAATTTGGGATTTTCTTGAGCAAGTTTGAAGCTGAGAATTCTCATAAGGAAGTAGTAGTTGCTGGAGTAATCAGTAATTTGTCTGCATCTGGAATTGAGATCCATATTGTTTTGGTTCAAGAAGTGATTTGGAAGTTAGCCTAGTTGTAGGATGGTTCTTAGAGAAGTAGAGATTGGTGTAGCAGCTCAAGAATTTATTTTTGAAATTTGTAATTGGTTAGATCTAGCTTTTGAATTGGATTATGTAGTATGGTTGTGTGACCGAGTCGGATGTGTCACTAAGGTTATATGGATTTGATGAACAAAGTTTCTGGTATATATTGGATAAGTTGTACTTGTGTTCATCCACAGTATTCTCATCTATTTCAGAATCAGAGTTGTGCAGCGGAAGCAAGGTAGCAGCTGTACAAGGAAGGAAACAAGTTCTGTTTGCTATTGCTTGAATAGTAGAATTTGTGTTCTGGATTTCGACGGATTTTGGAAGACTTTTCCATTGGATAGGATCCTGAAGCTAGTTTGCTTTGGTCTAGTTATTTCTGGAAGTATCTGCATAGGTTGAGCTGATCAGGAAGAGGTTGGCAGCCCTGGATTGTCTGTCGAGTAATACAGATATGGGATAAGGAGTTTTGGAATGTGAAGTTGGAGACTTCATTATTGTTAAGATTTCTCTGGTTAAGAGAGCAGAAATTGAGTAAGATTGGTTGGTTGGTTAATGCTATGGCATTTGTGATTTCTTATCTGTGTTCTGATAAAATAAGATTTGTTGTCTATGAGATTGAATTGCCAGTTTGGATAGCTGGAGTTCATTTTATTTCACGTACCTCTGAGAGAGTACGTATATGATTCATTGTTGCTTGTTGAATCTGTAGAATCAGTAGGAGTTGGATGTTGAGTTGGATCTAAGGATAATCTGATATACTGTTCAGATTAATGGATCTAGAGAAGAGAAAGCTCTGGATTTTGGTAGTGTAGTTAGTTTGTTGGCTTCTGTAGAGCGAGTCTCCCGGTGATTTATACTTGGGAAACTCGAGATAGTATTAGTAAGATTTATTCTGATTTGTGTTAGGATAATTAGTTAATTTGTTTGTATAATTGATTGTTATGGTTGTTAGTACTGATCGATAAGTATTCTTTGCTGATTGAAATTAAAATCTTTAATGGGTTATTAAATTACCTTTGCTTTTAAATTTCGGGGACGAAATTCTTTTAAGGGGGGAGGATTGTAACGACCCGGAATTTTGGGCAATATAAATTTAATAATCTGTATAAATAATTTAATTGGTTTAATGATTTTTCTTTATAATTTTAATTTAAATTGGTGAATGTAATCTTTTTAAGGTTAATGAATTTTTAATCTGGCAAGTATTGATAAGAATTGTTTTTCAAAGCTAATAAATTTTTTATTCTATTTATAATATGTACATTTGATATATATTGTGAATGGGAGATCTTTTGTTTTAAATTAAAAAATGAAATTTCAAATTATAATATATATGTATGTATATGTTATAGTTTGAGTTGTTTTGGAATTTAATTTTAATCTATTGATAATTTATATATGAATGAATATTGTAATTGAAAGCTTTGTTTTAAAACATAATATTTTTCAAAAGTTAAATTAAAGAGTAATTCATTTGTTTTCAAAATATAGATAATTGTTTGTTTATAAAAATATGATAGTTTAAAAAGGGTTTAAACAAGTTTTGTTTTGTTCTCTGTTAAAATGTTTAAATTCTTAAATGGATATAAATACAAATGTTTAGATTTGTGAATACATGTATAAGAAATTCATTTGTGTTTTAACTAGTTTTATAATATTCTCTTTTAAAGGTAAATTTATATTCACATATATAAGAATTTATTTATTAAGTAACTTAAGAAAGTAAGATATATTTATATTACAATTTGTTTTGACCATTTTCTTATAAAGGAGAATTTACATTCACATATGTATGTATCAATTAACAAAGTAAATTAAATATGTAAGTTTAAATTAAATAAAGGTTTATTAAAATACATAGGCATGTGTAAACATATTAAAGATCTTAATAACACATGTAAACCTATTAAGCTAATTATGTGACATTTGTTCAAATTAGTAACAAGTGGCAACATAATTTTAATAAATGTTTTTAGAAGGAAACTTGTTTTTACATAACATTTTCACTTTCTTTGTTTTGCATTCTTTCTAATTTTAATGGCAACCCAAAAATCTTCTCAAACCTGAAATATTTCTCAAATTTGAATTTGAAAACCACAAAAGCAAATTAAAATACTGTAACTCAAATCTGCAAAGAGAGATTAAAGCTGCAACCTTTTAAATCTGCAATTAAATCAAATTACAACCTGCAAATCAAAGATTATTGAAGCATGAAAAGATTTCTGCAGCAAAGCATTTTTACAGATCAAAATTTTAAAGCCTGGGTAAAGAAGTGAAGCTTGTTTTGTTCCCTGCTCTGTTTACTGCAAAGTCAATAAGGTGAGTAAACTAATTTAAAAACAGTTTTTAATCTTGTTTCATTTGGCTGATGTATAAAAATCAAGTGTTTTCCTGATGCTTGGATTAAATGGATGCATGTTTGTTTTGATGCCTGTAATCATGAAATATATGCTATGTATATTTACAACAGTTTCATTGCCATAGAAAATTCAATAACTAGATTTTGAAATCGAATTGGTCTTTGATTTATAAATAGAAGATGTTTGTAATTATATAACTTTTCATTTAAAAATGATTTTAAGTTTTTAAAATGAAGAATTTGCTCAGAAAATTCATAATTACAGTAGAAATCAAATTGGGGACAAAAATTTATGGATTTAATCTTTAATTTTGATTGCATGATGGGAATAGCAATAGGGAATCATGATTTTTAATACTAGTATCATGATTTTTAGTGGGTTAATTAGTGAGATTTCCTGGATTTTCTGATTTGGGCATTTTGGCCGATTCTCGGCGAACGGCGACGATCTGGGCGACGTGGTTGTGCACGAAGGCCGTGGGGAAGACAAGGATGATGGGAAAATTGGTCACGAATTTTTCAATTGATCGTGGAATTTGTATTTGATTGTTTTAGGGTTTTTAGCCTGTTCCATACTCGGTTTGTTACTGTGGGTTTTGTGACTGGAAGGTTGATCCGTTGTTGATCGCGAGGGTGGAGAGACGAAGCTCATGGAGGTGATGTCTCTATGGTGGGGTCGGCATGGTCAATTGGCAACAAGATGGTCGGTGAAGGGGGGGTTTTGGGGTTGGTACTTCCTGCAGTTTCGACAAATGGGTCAATTTCGATTCGAATTCATGTTGAAGAATCTGGGTTCGAATTCGATGTCGTGAGTGGTTTTGAGATCGACGACATGGGTCGCGATGACCCACGGTGGCCGTGGGTAGGAGGACACGTGCACAGTGCACGTTGTCGTGTGCACTGGAAATATTGAAGGGGGGAAGATGAGTTAAACTCGAAGGGAGTCTCGCGATTTCTTGGGTATGACTCGAAGAAAGGGGGTCACTGTGTTGCTTCGGGGATGTCTCGGGTAATTTTAGTGTTTTACTCGGGTTAGGCTGAGGGAGTTTCTGTTCCAACCTGATGCTTTGTTTTTTTTTACGCTAAGGTTAAGTTTGACAGTTAAACTTGTTTTAAAATATATACATATATATATCAATTTGAGAATTATAAAGAAAGAGAATTTTCAAAGTTAAAACTTGTTTGTTTTGAAACTAAGTTAATCAAACTTTAAAATGTAAATTGAATTTACTTTCAAATTTTAAACGTGTGAGAAGATTTTAAGTTTTACATAACTTAAGTTTGAACTTTAATTTAAGAAGAGTGTTTGAATTTATTTATTAAATAAAGTTTAAATACAGTATAAAGTAATGTTTTAAAAACTAACTATTCAATTTTATCTTAAATGAATAAGTTTAACTTAGAAAATTAATGTGTTTGGAAATTTCAAATTTTATTTCCAAAATGTGTTATTTTTTTTAAATAAGTCATTATTAAAATTTTGAAGACCAATAAGATAAGATGATTAAGTTATTTCAAATCACTTATTTATAAGATATGTAACAATAAATTATTTTGATATGATCTTGAGAGTACTTAATAAACATGATTTGTTAATTAAGAATTTTAAAATATAAGAAATTAATTAATTAATTGTTTAATTAATTTTAAATAATTAGTTAATTATTTAATTTTAAATAATCACTTAATTATGGATTAATTAAGTGTAATTACTTAATGAAGTAATCAATGGTTAAATCTTGAATGTAATTAGAATGTTAATTACTTAGGGAAGTAATTAGAGAAGTTACTCATGGAAGTAATTTATTGAAGTGATTAATGGAATCACTTAATGTTATCAATTAAGGATTAATTAAATTAGTTGTTTTAAAGTTAATTAATTATGGAGTAATTAATTAGTTAATTAAGATTTATTTAATGATGGAATTAATTATTGTTAAGAGAGTAATTAAGTTTTATTAATGAAAGTAATTAGAGATAATTACTTATGTAAGTAATTAAGAGTTAATTACTTAATTTATTTAAGTTAATTAATTAATGTGATTAATTAATTAAAGAATGAGATTAATTTAAGATTGATTACTACGTGTAATTAATTAAAATGTAATTAATTATTAAAGTAATTAATTAAGGATTAATTATTGATTTATAATTACTTAATGAAGTAATTAAAGATTGATTAATTTGATTAATTAATCAAGGATTAATATAATTAATTTGGAAATAATTAATTAAGAAGTTAATTAATTAAGATAAGTAATTACAAATTGTTAATTATTGTTTATGATTAATGAGATGATTAATTACAAGTTAGTTATTTAATTAATAAAGATTATTAATTAATATAATTAATGTAAGTAATTAATTAAAGTAATTAATTTAAGTGTGATTAATTAATTGTAATTAATTAAGGTTTAATGTAATTAATTATAGTTAATTAATTAATGAAGGATCATTAATTTTGAAATTAATGATAGTAATAAAAGGTTAATTACTGACTATGATTAAGGATAATTATTTGAATGTAATTAAAAGATAATTAATCAAGGAAGATTAATTAAAGAAGGTCGTTAGGAGATGATTAATGAATTTGATTTGTAATAAATCAATGAAGCAGGAGTTAGAATAATCCAAGCGATTAAAGGATAGTAATTAATTTAATTAGAGGTTAATTAAATTAATTAAGAGTTAATCAATTCTGCTATGGGTGATTGATTAATATTGAATAATTAATATTGGATGATTGATACTTGTTATTGAATGATATTGGATGTTGAATGATTGATATTGGGTAATTGGTTGTCACTGGATGATTTGGATGATTTAGATGACTATGATATTTGTGATATGCTGCTTTGTGAGATGAATGTTGATATGAATTATCTATAGTGATAATGTTATTCATCTATCTGTTTATATCATCCTGAATAAGTTAAACTATTTAAATCCCTTAAGTGCAACTTGGACATTAAAATGGCGTTTGGTTTCGGTGAGACCGGGATCGGGTTTCCATATTTGGAATCCGAAAACCACATCGATTCCAATTAAACGTTAGGACGTTAATCCAAGTGGAGCAAGTGAAGACTCGAGGTGTAAGGGCTATACGTCAGTATAACTCTGTGGGTGATTCCGTAATGAGTTTAACGGAATAGTACTTATAGGTTCGAGATGGAGATTTAGAGTGCAAGGGCTATGGTCGTTGACTCTGAGGGTGATTCCAAAATGAGTGCAATGAGATAGTGCCTTCGGTTTCGTTCGAACCCAGAACGAACTTGTATGGATTGAATGCTTTCAGCACATCGTCAGGAGGACGATGAGCATTCTAAGATAGATGTGTTCTATAAAGGTAATCGCAGCCTCAAGCCTCATCAACCGGGAATGGCTAAAATAGGGGAGGTGTAGCAAGGCTTCGTGGGTCGCACCCACTGGAGAGCAAGATTTACCCCTGTCTAGAAGTCCCTTTTTATTCGGCTGTATGGGGCGGTTGAATTCCGGACAACTGCCGGGGTTGTCTTGTTCGGGACTATTCAGTAAGGAATGGTTCCGGCCTTGTGTTGCTGGGAATGAAGGGAGTAATCCTCGGTACGGTGATCTAGGCCACGTACTGTGACGGGCGGTACCCCAGTAGCCCTGCCATTGATGGAAACCCATTTTCCCTACGAGACCCTACGGTTTTGTTTGTATTACCCACTTTTGTGGCTAGTAGCTGGAATTTAATGAATGTAACAATTTCGGCTATTTCATATTTACTTGAAAACCCTAGACACTATTATAATATCATTAGATTTCCTATCAAATGTTTTGGTTAGCGTAAGGTAAAAACTTTTCCATGTTTATGTGTGGGAAATCTTACGTGATACCTTTTCTTTCAAAGGTTTTCTAAAGTTAAGCAAATTTAACCCGTTTACTCACACCAGACCCCTGTTTGACCCGAGTGTTTATTTTCTGCTTTATCAAACTCTTGGGTACTCATATTATGTATGAGTAGTCAAGTGGTTCAGGTTAGCTTGACGGATTCTGGAGGAGATATGGAGCAGGAGGCTTCGACGTGTAGATATATATTATGTTTCCGCTGTGTATGTTGTGTTTGTATCTAGTATACTTGAGTTGTATGAATTATGTCTAATATGTGTTGTATAGTTGTGTACTCTGATGTATTATGATACTATGTATTAATTTATTTGATATATTTTATTTTCTTCGTTCCGCTGTGAGTTCTCGGATGTTGTTCTGTTTCTTCTTTCTCTTTCTTTTCTTTTTCTATCCCTTTCTTTCTTCACTAGTGATGCGATTTTCCGGGAGTGGAAAGTCGGGTCGCTACAGTTGGTATCAGAGCATTAGGCTGAGCGAATACCTAAGCTCTGAAGTGTATTTTTCTTTAGGGAGCGTTAGGTTGAGTGAATACCTAGGCTCTGTAGTGGTGTCTTCCTTGAGAGAGCGTACTTGTAATTTTTATATATATCTACCTAATTTGTTGGGTTATCTGTACGGATTTTCCAACATAAGTTTTAAAGGTAGATGGAGTAGTGGTTTGTGTGAGTAACACGATTACCACTAATGGATGAGGTCCATATATTTGAGGTTGGAAGTGTATTTGTCGAGACTGTATACCTAATACCGTCTAGAGTGAGATTTGTTGTTTGGAGTAAGGATTTCTCTAATATACGAAGGAAATCTTTTAAAGATTCGGAGTCTATCCTTGAAGTGTAAGTTTGGGTTTCGCTCGGGTGAGCGAATTTTTCTTGAGTTTGGATTTGATGGTAGTGCAGTAGTAAGTGATGGTATCTCGATAACTGCGAGATGAGATGCAGTATCCTTGGATATTTTCCGAAGATGTTTTCTTTTGAAGCGGTTTTGGAAATGATTGAGGAGCAGTCTTTACCTGTCTCAGGGAAGACTCATCTGTGTAGAAGTTATCTGGATCTTCAGTAGGGAAGTTGGCTGTTCTGGAAAATGAGAATAAGGTCTATGAGTTGCTTCGCTTCGGTATGGTCTCATTGGTCATCTTCAGGAGAGTGAAGTGTTGATGCTTGGTTTGGAGGCTGAGTTTCTTTTGGGTTGTCTGCCATCTTGGAGGTCTTTTGGGTGGTTTGTTGATGGTTTTGTGGTTCGAGGAGCCTTTGGATTGGAAGTCTTGGATAGCTGTGGTAGCAGTTCAGCTCGAGGTGTTCGGTGTGCTGACGAGAAGGTCTTTCAGCTTCGTAGTATCATCGAGGTAGAGATTGGAAGCAGCAGTGTAGCTCGTTTCTCCAATGGTTCCGGAATCTTGTGGTTCTTCTTTTAGTAGTCAGAGCAGATGGTGAATGTTTTCTTGAAGAATTAACCTTGTTTGGAAAAGTTTAGAGCTGTTCTAATTGGTAAAAAGAGGACGGTTTCTTTGGAATTCGAATTAGGTTGGATCGCAAAAGTGACTTGCAATCAATTTGGGATTTTCTTAAGCATTCTTTTGTTTGAAGCTGAGAATTCTCATAAGGAAGTAGTAGTTGCTGGAGTAATCAGTAATTTGTCTGCATCTGGAATTGAGATCCATATTGTTTTGGTTCAAGAAGTGATTTGGAAGTTAGCCTAGTTGTAGGATGGTTCTTAGAGAAGTAGAGATTGGTGTAGCAGCTCAAGAATTTATTTTTGAAATTTGTAATTGGTTAGATCTAGCTTTTGAATTGGATTATGTAGTATGGTTGTGTGACCGAGTCGGATGTGTCACTAAGGTTATATGGATTTGATGAACAAAGTTTCTGGTATATATTGGATAAGTTGTACTTGTGTTCATCAACAGTATTCTCATCTATTTCAGAATCAGAGTTGTACAGCGGAAGCAAGGTAGCAGCTGTACAAGGAAGGAAACAAGTTCTGTTTGCTATTGCTTGAATAGTAGAATTTGAGTTCTGGATTTCGACGGATTTTGGAAGACTTTTTCGTTAGATAGGATCCTGAAGCTAGTTTTCTTTGGTCTAGTTATTTCTGGAAGTATCTGCATAGGTTGAGCTGATCAGGAAGAGATTGGCAGCCTTGGATTGTCTGTCGAGTAATACAGATATGGGATAAGGAGTTTTGGAATGTGAAGTTGGAGACTTCATTATTGTTAAGATTTCTCTGGTTAAGAGAGCAAAAATTGAGTAAGATTGGTTGGTTGGTTAATGCTATGGCATTTGTGATTTCTTATCTGTGTTCTGATAAAATAAGATTTGTTGTCTATGAGATTGAATTGCCAGTTTGGATAGCTGGAGTTCATTTTATTTCACGTACCTCTGAGAGAGTACGTGTATGATTCATTGTTGCTTGTTGAATCTGTAGGATCAGTAGGAGTTGGATGTTGAGTTGGATCTAAGGATAATCTGATATACTGTTCAGATTGATGGATCTAGAGAAGAGAAAGCTCTGGATTTTGGCAGTGTAGTTAGTTTGTTGGCTTCTGTAGAGCGAGTCTACCGGTGATTTATACTTGGGAAACTCAAGATAGTATTAGTAAGATTTATTCTGATTTGTGTCAGGATAATTAGTTAATTTGTTTGTGTGATTGATTGCTATGGTTGTTAGTACTGATCGATAAGTATTCGTTGCTGATTGAAATTAAAATCTTTACTGGGTTATTAAATTACCTTTGCTTTTAAATTTCGGGGACGAAATTCTTTTAAGGGGGGAGGATTGTAACGACCCGGAATTTTGGGCAATATAAATTTAATAATCTGTATAAATAATTTAATTGGTTTAATGATTTTTCTTTATAATTTTAATTTAAATTGGTGAATGTAATCTTTTTAAGGTTAATGAATTTTTAATCTGGCAAGTATTGATAAGAATTGTTTTTCAAAGCTAATAAAAATTTTATTCTATTTATAATATGTACATTTGATATATATTGTGAATGGGAGATCTTTTGTTTTAAATTAAAAAAATGAACTTTCAAATTATAATATATATGTATGTATATGTTATAGTTTGAGTTGTTTTGGAATTTAATTTTAATCTATTGATAATTTATATATGAATGAATATTGTAATTGAAAGCTTTGTTTTAAAACATAATATTTTTCAAAAGTTAAATTAAAGAGTAATTCATTTGTTTTCAAAATATAGATAATTGTTTGTTTTTAAAAATATGATAGTTTAAAAAGGATTTAAACAAGTTTTGTTTTGTTCTCTATTAAAATGTTTAAATTTTTAAATGGTTATAAATACAAATGTTTAGATTTGTGAATACATGTATAAGAAATTCATTTGTGTTTTAACTAGTTTTATAATATTCTCTTTTAAAGGTAAATTTATATTCACATATATAAGAATTTATTTATTAAGAAACTTAAGAAAGTAAGATATATTTATATTACAATTTGTTTAGAACATTTTCTTATAAAGGAGAATTTACATTCACATATGTAAGTATTAATTAACAAAGTAATTTAAATATGTAAGTTTAAATTAAATAATGGTTTATTAAAATACATAGGCATGTGTAAACATATTAAAGATCTTAATAACACATGTAAACCTATTAAGCTAATTATGTGACATTTGTTCAAATTAGTAACAAGTGGCAACATAATTTTAATAAATGTTTTTAGAAGGAAACTTGTTTTTACATAACATTTTCACTTTCTTTGTTTTGCATTCTTTCTAATTTTAATGGCAACCCAAAAATCTTCTCAAACTTGAAATATTTCTCAAATTTGAATTTCAAAACCACAAAAGCAAATTAAAATACTGTAACTCAAATCTGCAAAGAGAGATTAAAGCTGCAACCTTTTAAATCTGCAATTAAATCAAATTACAACCTGCAAATCAAGGATTATTGAAGCATGCAAAGATTTCTGCAGCAAAGCATTTTTACAGATCAAAATTTTAAAGCCTGGGTAAAGAAGTGAAGCTTGTTTTGTTCCCTGCTCTGTTTACTGCAAAGTCAATAAGGTGAGTAAACTAATTTAAAAACAGTTTTTAATCTTGTTTCATTTGGCTGATGTATAAAAATCAAGTGTTTTCCTGATGCTTGGATTAAATGGATGCATGTTTGTTTTGATGCCTGTAATCATGAAATATATGCTATGTATATTTACAACAGTTTCATTGCCATAGAAAATTCAATAATTAGATTGTGAAATCGAATTGGTCTTTGATTTATAAATAGAAGATGTTTGTAATTATATAACTTTTCATTTAAAAATGATTTTAAGTTTTTAAAATGAAGAATTTGCTCATAAAATTCATAATTACAGTAGAAATCAAATTGGGGACAAAAATTTATGGATTTAATCTTTAATTTTGATTGCATGATGGGAATAGCAATAGGGAATCATGATTTTTAATACTAGTATCATGATTTTTAGTGGGTTAATTAGTGAGATTTCCTGGGTTTTCTGATTTGGGCATTTTGGCCGATTCTCGGCGAACGGCGACGATCTGGGCGACGTGGTTGTGCACGAAGGCCGTGGGGAAGACAAGCGTGATGGGAAAATTGATCACGAATTTTTCAATTGATCATGGAATTTGTATTTGATTGTTTTAGGGTTTTTAGCCTGTTCCATACTCAGTTTGTTACTGTGGGTTTTGTGACTGGAAGGTTGATCCGGAGTTGATCGCGAGGGTGGAGAGACGAAGCTCATGGAGGTGATGTCTCTATGGTGGGGTCGGCAAGGTCAATTGGCAACGAGATGGTCGGTGAAGGGGGGGTTTTGGGGTTGGTACTTCCTGCAGTTTCGACAAATGGGTCAATTTCGATTCGAATTCATGTTGAAGAATCTGGGTTCGAATTCGATGTCGTGAGTGGTTTTGAGATCGACGACGTGGGTCGCGATGACCCACGATGGCCGTGGGTAGGAGGACACGTGCACAGTGCACGTTGTCGTGTGCATTGGAAATATTAAAGGGGGGAAGACGAGTTAAACTCGAAGGGAGGTTCGCGATTTCTTGGGTATGACTCGAAGAAAGGGGGTCGCTGTGTTGCTTCGGGGATGTCTCGGGTAATTTTAGTGTTTTACTCGGGTTAGGCTGAGGGAGTTTCTGTTCCAACCTGATGCTTTGTTTTTTTTTTATGCTAAGGTTAAGTTTGACAGTTAAACTTGTTTTAAAATATATACATATATATCAATTTGAGCATTATAAAGAAAGGGAATTTTCAAAGTTAAAACTTGTTTGTTTTGAAACTAAGTTAATCAAACTTTAAAATGTAAATTGAATTTACTTTCAAATTTTAAACGTGTGAGAAGATTTTAAGTTTTACTTAACTTAAGTTTGAACTTTAATTTAAGAAGAGTGTTTGAATTTAATTATTAAATCAAAGTTTGAATACAGTATAAAGTAATGTTTTAAAAACAAACTATTCAATTTTATCTTAAATGAATAAGTTTAACTTAGAAAATTAATGTGTTTGGAAATTTCAAATTTTATTTCCAAAATGTGTTATTTTTTTTAAATAAGTCATTATTAAAATTTTGAAGACCAATAAGATAAGATGATTAAGTTATTTCAAATCACTTATTTATAAGATAAGTAACAATAAATTATTTTGATATGATCTTGAGAGTACTAAATAAACATGATTTGTTAATTAAGAATTTTGAAATATAAGAAATTAATTAATTAATTGTTTAATTAATTTTAAATAATTAGTTAATTATTTAATTTTAAATAATCACTTAATTATGGATTAATTAAGTGTAATTACTTAATGAAGTAATCAATGGTTAAATCTTGAATGTAATTAGAATGTTAATTACTTAGGGAAGTAATTAGAGAAGTTACTCATGGGAGTAATTTATTGAAGTGATTAATGGAATCACTTAATGTTATCAATTAAGGATTAATTAAATTAGTTGTTTTAAAGTTAATTAATTATGGAGTAATTAATTTGTTAATTAAGATTTATTTAATGATGGAATTAATTATTGTTAAGAGAGTAATTAAGTTTTATTAATGAAAGTAATTAGATATAATTACTTATGTAAGTAATTAAGAGTTAATTACTTAATTTATTTAAGTTAATTAATTAATGTGATTAATTAATTAAAGAATGAGATTAATTTAAGATTAATTACTAAGTGTAATTAATTAAAATATAATTAATTATTAAAGTAATTAATTAAGGATTAATTATTGATTTATAATTACTTAATGAAGTAATTAAAGATTAATTAATTAATCAAGGATTAATATAATTAATTTGGAAATAATTAATTAAGAAGTTAATTAATTAAGATAAGTAATTACAGATTGTTAATTATTGTTTATGATTAATGAGATGATTAATTACAAGTTAGTTATTTAATTAATAAAGATTATTAATTAATATAATTAATGTAAGTAATTAATTAAAGTAATTAATTTAAGTGTGATTAATTAATTATAATTAATTAAGGTTTAATGTAATTAATTATAGTTAATTAATTAATGAAGTATCATTAATTTTGAAATTAATGATAGTAATAAAAGGTTAATTACTGACTATGATTAAGGATAATTATTTGAATGTAATTAAAAGATAATTAATCAAGGAAGATTAATTAAAGAAGGTCATTAGGAGATGATTAATGAATTTGATTTGTAATAAATCAATGAAGCGGGAGTTAGAATAATCCAAGCGATTAAAGGATAGTAATTAATTTAATTAGAGGTTAATTAAATTAATTAAGAGTTAATCAATTCTGCCATGGGTGATTGATTAATATTGGATGATTGATACTGGTTATTGAATGATATTGAATGTTGAATGATTGATATTGGGTGATTGGTTGTCACTGGATGATTTGGATGATTTAGATGACTATGATATTTGTGATATGCTGCTTTGTGAGATGAATGTTGATATGAATTATCTATAGTGATAATGTTATTCATCTATCTGTTTATATCATCCTGAATAAGTTAAACTATTTAAATCCCTTATGTGCAACTTGGACATTAAAATGGCGTTTGGTTTCGGTGAGACCGGGATCGGGTTTCCATATTTGGAATCCGAAAACCACATCGATTCCAATTAAACGTTAGGACGTTAATCCAAGTGGAGCAAGTGAAGACTCGAGGTGTAAGGGCTATACGTCAGTATAACTCTGTGGGTGATTCCGTAATGAGTTTGACGGAATAGTACTTATAGGTTCGAGATGGAGATTTAGAGTGCAAGGGCTATGGTCGTTGACTCTGAGGGTGATTCCAAAATGAGTGCAACGAGATAGTGCCTTCGGTTTCGTTCGAACCCGGAACGAACTTGTATGGATTGAATGCTTTCAGCACATTGTCAGGAGGACGATGAGCATTCTAAGATAGATGTGTTCTATAAAGGTAATCGCAGCCTCAAGCCTCATCAACCGGGAATGGCTAAAACAGGGGAGGTGCAGCAAGGCTTCGTGGGTCGCACCCACTGGAGAGCAAGATTTACCCCTGTCTAGAAGTCCCTTTTTATTCGGCTGTATGGGGCGGTTGAATTCCGGACAACCGCCGGGGTTGTCTTGTTCGGGACTGTTCAGTAAGGAATGGTTCCGGCCTTGTGTTGCTGGGGATGAAGGGAGTAATCCTCGGTACGGTGATCTAGGCCACGTACTGTGACGGGCGGTACCCCAGTAGCCCTGCCATTGATGGAAACCCATTTTCCCTACGAGACCCTACGGTTTTGTTTGTATTACCCACTTTTGTGGCTAGTAGCTGGAATTTAATGAATGTAATAATTTCGTCTATTTCATATTTACTTGAAAACCCTAGACACTATTATAATATCATTGGATTTCCTATCAAATGTTTTGGTTAGCGTAAGGTAAAAACTTTTCCATGTTTATGTGTGGGAAGTCTTACGTGATACCTTTTCTTTCAAAGGTTTTCTAAAGTTAAGCAAATTTAACTCGTTTACTCACACCAGACCCCTGTCTGACCCGAGTATTTATTTTCTGTTTTATTAAACTCTTGGGTACTCATATTATGTATGAGTAGTCAAGTGGTTCAGGTTAGCTTGACGGATTCTAGAGGAGATATGGAGCAGGAGGCTTCGACGTGTAGATATATATTATGTTTCCGCTGTGTATGTTGTGTTAGTATCTAGTATACTTGAGTTTTATGAATTAGAGAGATGTTTATAACTGTCTAATATGTGTTGTATAGTTGTGTACTCTGATGTATTATGATACTATGTATTAATTTATTTGATATATTTTATTTTATTCGTTCCGCTGTGAGTTCTCGGATGTTGTTCTGTTTCTTCTTTCTCTTTCTTTTCTTTTTCTATCCCTTTCTTTCTTCACTAGTGATGCGATTTCCGGGAGTGGAAAGTCGGGTCGCTACACATCGAATGTCTCTGCACCGAATGGCCCCGGCATAGAGATTTGATCACCCTTTGTGATGGGGAGTCTACCTGTGATTAGGGATTATCCGGACTGTAAGGGCTTCTTTGGAAGTGCCTTTGGTTCTATTCGAACCCAGAACAAACCTATATGAATGTATGTCTGACGTTACACTTTGAGATGTAAAGCTGGTTTCTATTTATTAGGTGGCGAAGAATTTATTCTCTTAGCTTAACACCCTTCTTTGAGACGTACGAGCTCAGAGGTAATTAGTTGATGGCTACTAGTGATACATTCCCAATTTGGTAATGTGGCATACGAAGTGCTGCTGATCATTTGTTGATCAAAGCAAGGCTTTGTGTAAAGGGTAGCTTTGTGGACGAGACTGCATCAGGACCTCACACCCCGGAAATGGTTGAAACATGAAAGATGCAGCATGGTTATTAAGGGTCACGCCCCTAGGGTATGTCCATTTCTTTTGGAAAAGGGTGGTATCATGGTATGGATCCCAGATTCACTCATGTGGTCACTGCAAATTTATTACTTTGTGGTTGCTTTGTGGTTGAGAGCTCTCGGATAAAGGTCGCAAACGACCGGGGATAGCATACTTGTAGGTGTTACTTACGAGCAGGGGTAACTCGGCCTTATATTGGTAGAGAGCCGGGTAGGTTCTCGGGGCATCCCTCCAGAGGCATATCCATGTGGCAATAGGAAGTTCCTTAGCCTAACCATTTGTTGGAAATCAAATCTCCAATACGTGCCTTGTACGATTTTAGTTGTAAAACCTGCCATTTAGCATGGTAGCTATAGTAGACATACTATAATGGCACATATGCTGGCTAAGATTAATATTATACTTTTGAAAGGTTTTCTGCACTATGTATTAATAATAATATCAAAAAAGATTTTGTGTATCAAGCATGTTTGACTATCATAAGGAGAAATATCCCCCAAGTGTGCGATTGCATTGTGTGTGTGCTGGGAGGCCTTATGGTAGTTTCATTTTCCAAAAAGCATTGCGGATTTCAATCTTAAATTCTGTTGTTGTTTGTTTTTGTTTAAAACTGTTTTCGTTTGCTCACACCAGTCCCATGACTGACCTGGAGTTTATTGTTCCCTTCCTAAACCCTGGATGCTCATAATTTTCCACATGGGCAGTCTGGAATTGTGATATTCAGATAATCAAATAGTAGGTGTACATTCGGTAGCCTTCAATCTTTAGAATTCTTCTTTGGTCTTTGGAGGACTGACCTTGCTTAACACAATGTGATGATGGTGGTTCGAGCTTGTGGCTTGGAGATAACTACTTTGCTTTGGAGATGCAGTTGCAGATATTGGAGATCTCACTTAGTGCTTTAAGTTCAAGTTATTTATTCTGCTATAGCATTGTATTTGTGCTCTGATATATGTTGGGCAGTGTTATATCATATTTGGATATCGTATTCATCGGTGATATATGATATATTATTCAATTTTCTTTCGCTGTGTTGTTAGACTTAATGTGTTATAAGCTCCGGTGAATTGGATTTTTACGGTTGAATCTATGATATTCGAATACGAGTGAAGTATGGATGTCAATTTTCGAACATGAAAATTCGAGCCGTCACATTTCTTCTGGGAGGGTATGAAAAGAGATGTAGGCATATAGGTAAAATAGTGTCTAAATTGCCAACAAGTGAAAGCCGAATATCAAAAGCCTAATGGATTGCTTCAACCTTTTGATATACTAGTTTAGATACAAGATTCGATATCCATGGATTTTATTGATGGATTACCAAGGTCGAATAGAGGAGATCAAAATATCTGGTTTATAGTGGATATACTAGTGCACACTTTATACCCATTAAATCGACAAGAACAGCACCTCTTTTAGTTAAGTTATTCATGAAGAATATTGTTAGACTATATGGAAATCCTAGTAGTATAGTCATTGACAGAGATTTTTTGTTTTCTAGCAAATTATGAAAGAGTCTATAAGAGGTTTTAGGTACCAAACTTAAGATGAGTACCACTTACCACTCACAGACCGATGGACAGATAGAAAGAGGTAACAAAGTCTTAGAGGATTTGTTAAGAGCTTGTGTGCTATATTTTGGAGGCTTATGCAAAGACTATCTATATTTATCCGAGTGTTCATATAATAATAGTTATCATACTTGTCACAACCCGAAATCCAACGATTGAAAATCGGCATCAAATACCTCACTTGTATTCGACTGTCGGAGATTCAAACGTTGAACTTCAGTTCGGATGGAGCTTATAACAACATTAGATGAATATAAACAGCGGAAACAAAATGAGTATCATTAATCAACACCACAGATACAACACCACCACAATATTTGATTACAGTCGTCAGAGTTCATAAACATGATATAACAACAAAGCGATAATAGATTTATCATAACTTCGAGAGAGTTCCAACATACATCGATTTTGAGAAGATCTTCCAAAAACTCCAAACACTTTAAATGTTTCAAAGGCCAAAAGCTCCCATAATCTAGTAGCTTACAAAAGACTTCAAAAGATTCCAAAAGACTCCTAATCCGTGCTAGCTTCAAAACACAGATAACCTGCTTCTAGGCTGCCCGTGTGGAAATTGTGGGCACCCAGAGTTTAGGAAGGGAACAATAAACTCCGTGCCAGTCATGAGACTGGTATGAGCAAAAAAAAACAGTTGTTTGTACGAAAACGATTTATATAAGAAATCTGTTCATGCTTTTGGAAAATGAAACTACCATAAGACCTCTCGCCACACACATAATGCAATCGCACAATTGGAGGAGATTTCTTCTTATGATAGTCAAACATGCTTTATATGAGAAAAATCTTTGATATTATTACTAGTGCATAGTGTAGAAAACATTTTCGAAAGTGTTTTCTACATTTTCGAAAACATTTTGGCTAAGATTAATATTATACTTTCGAAAATGTTTCTACGTTATGCACTAGTAATAATATCAAAGAATGTTCTCGTATAAAGCATGTTTGACTATCATAAAAGAAATCTCCTCCAATTGTGCAATTGTATTGTGTGTGTGGCGGGAGGTCTTATGGTAGTTTCATTTTCCAAAAGCATGAACGGATTTCTTTTATAAATTGTTTTCGTACAAACAATTGTTTTTATTTACTCATACCAGTCCCATGACTGACTCAGAGTTTATTGTTCCCTTCTAAATTTTAGGTGCCCACAATTTCCACATGGGCAGCCTAGGAGCAGGTTATCCGTATTTTGAAGCTAGCTTGGATTAGGAGTCTTTTGGAATCTTTTGAAGCTTTTGGAAGCTATCGGATTGTGAGAGCTTTTGGCCTCGAAAACCTTTGAAGTATTTGGAGTTTTTGGCCTATCTCTAATGAGTTTATCCCACCAAAGCCACGGTTCTAACTTAACTTTCAGCACTGATACCACTGTAATGACCTGCCTTCTCGACCCTCAAAAATCGACACTAATAAATCCACGATATTAACGTGTCAATCATCTGAGTGTCGGAAAGTCAAATTGTTAAGGTGGAAGAAAAGAAAAGACAGAACAGAATCTCACATCATTACGAGTAATATATAATATCCAAATGATCTTTACAAAAGAAGACTTTAATATACATATAATAATCATAGTCTAATCTATCATCAACCTAGACAGTTATAACAGCTTGTCCTTACAAATGCTGATAAATACAGAATAAGACATATAGAGGAAAATAAAATACATAGGTCTTAAAGGCATCCAACTCATCTTTCAAAGCTTCAAGCATCCATCCGTAAATCTAGAAAAGTACTTAGGTCCGACTCAAGTATTATAAGAAAATAACACCCAGATCAGGCTGGTAAACTAGCGTGAGAAACTCAAACCATATGGATTGTTATATTTATAAAACCATTTCAACATAAAGGTATCTCATAAGACCATGCCACACATAAATACAAACGGGTTTGTACCTTACGATAACCAAACCATTTTAATTAGGAAATCTTGTGATACTATAATAATGTCTAAGGTTTAAAATAAAGGAAGAATCATAGCCAGAATGATTATATTGATTACATTCAACAACATATTTAGTATACAACTAAGTCTATAAAGTCACATATTAGAAAATGGATTCCATACAATGACATGGCATCGGGGAACCACCTACCATAGTACACCTCTAGACAAAATGTACCGAGGGCCTCACATGGACACTTTGCTAACATAAAACCGACCTACGCTTTCCTAGATAGTACTGAATATGTCATCATCCCCGTTGCTTTCCAACATTTTCGGCGAACTCGAAACATACATAATTCCATAGATAGTAATCTAGAAAGGAGATGACCATACTTTAATGAGTGCGACCTACATAGCCATGCTGCAATCCCATGTTTAGTCATTCCCAGATGTGAGGTTTAAGGCAACGATTACCTTTTTAGCAAATACCACTTAGAATACATACGAACTGTTCCCTCCAAACAATAATGCAATACCAACATTCATCCATACAAGTTGTTCATCTTAGGAATAAACCAAAGGCACTACTTCTACTTCATCCTTTATGGAATCACCCTCAGGATTAGTAGCATGTAGCCAATGTATTTCAAAGAACTCCATCTTCAATTCCCATTGTCTTTAAGGTGTCAAATGTTTATGTCGATTCGAAGTGGTTTTCGTGTAGCTCATGCTTATCCGATCTCGATCTCTCTAAGCTAATAGTCGATAGTTTCCAGTTGACTCAATCCTGGCTCTTTCAGAAGTAAGTGGACGATATAAGAGTCCTAAGGAGATATCTAATATCCGCCCTTAAATCAAGAGACGTTTCACGGCAACGAGTTCTCCTAAGGGAATCTCAAACCATATGAAATTGTGAAACTTTCATACTTCCTATGCCAAAATAGGTCAAGTTATCGATAGTGGACAAACAACGGTGCAAGTATATAGTTTACAAAACTAAAATCGGACATCATATACTTATCACCACTTTTATAACTTACACTATCCCTTGATTAACAATGAAGTCGAACAAGTTAGAGTATACCCTTGCCTCGATGTACCTTCTTAAAACCTCACATATAGAAACGGGCTTCCATGGCTTGAAATTTTATGTCGAGTACAAGATGAAGTGCCTTCCATATCTTAATTAATCATGACCTATATATAAAGACCTCTTATACTTATCACACATATGACATTTCAACTTCTCTATCCCATGCCCAGAATGGAAGCCTAGTAAGTCAGGGAATTGATTGCTCCTAGCCTTGCCTAAACACTTCAATTCTAGAGCTCACATATAGAGGAATGTCAATTCTTTGGTTTATTGCTAAATATAATATGATTTACTTTCCATAAGTGTGTCAACATTTTAGCACTATTTATCAAATTTATTTTATGTTACTTAATAACACTAGTAAAGAAATCCCATGCATAAAAAAATATTTTTAAAACAATCGAAAAGTCAACTACGTTAACTTATTTCTAGTCCGATTCCAAACTAGTTATTGGAAACATTTATGAAAAATCATTTATTTAAACCAAATCTTGATTTTAAAAGACAAGATCCTTTCTTTATATAAAGTAAACAGCTTGTTTAATAATAATCAAGTCTTATAAATCATCTTCCTTTCCAATTTCCCGAAACCATTTGCTGTAACAAAAATGTTGTACTCCATGATCTCTTTCCTTTTCTCGGAAACATTTATTACAGTCATAGTGTTGAAATCAATGCTTCCTTCTGCTTTCAAGGTACTTTTAAAACTCTTTAAACCTTGGTTTGAAACTTGTATATCTAAAAACATCCCCTTAAAGATTGTCGCTTTTAAACAAACTTAATTCTTGAAAAAAGGAGTAAAATTTAAATCTCTTGTTTAAGCAACAAAATAAATTCTTAAAAATATATTTAAATCTTATAACTCGTTTTAAAATATCATACAACTTTTATAAACATTTGAAAAGAATATACAAAATATCTAAATAGGAAACTCTTTTATACTTTACAAAAATATAAATTTTCAAACTACATCTATAGTGACTATCACTATATGGACCACAACTTTTAAAACTTCTTTTGTAAATCAAATAACTTCTAAACCACATCCCTTCTATATTTTAAACCACTCTATATCTTTTTAAAAAGGTTTGAAAATAAAATTATGTTCGGAAATGATTTCAAAACACTTTAGAAAACAAGTAGTAAACCACTTAAAAAGACTCTTCAACTAGGGACATTATGTAATTTGTAGATAAGATTCCATAATTGATGTAGTTGCTATCCGATTAGCAAGTCGGCTATTCTCTAGTAGTAAACAAGTAGCCGACCGGTTGCTAACCCACATAGCCATGCTACCCACTAGCCAATTAACCCAATTGGTTTTGAGAAAACCAATTGGAGAAGTTGGGATAAGATTCCATAATTGACCCTAGGTGCAAGTAGGAGATTGATAGAGACAGGAGGTATTCCCTTAGGACAATTATGTAATTCGTTAATTTATCTAACTTGATAACTAATATTTTTCGAAATAAAAGGTGTTTTCTTTCTATTATATACTTGATATGATGTATTATATCCATTGACTAATTTAATTAAACCTATATTTAATAAACAAATCCTTAAATGGTATGGTTTATGATAGTAGTTGCAAAGTGTTATAATCGTGAGTAATTTATCACAATGAAAATAAATATACCATTTTAAATATTCTTAGTCAAGATGCATCAACGTAGGATATCTATGTATCCGTTAAGACTAGAGTACGGAACGCTCTCCAAATGTTGGGCAGTGTATTACTCATGACTTCTCAAGGAACCAAGAGGTTACGTACGGATGGTTATTGGATAAGTATGGAATAACTCAGTCAATAGTTTTCTACTGGTTATTATAGCTAAGGTTAAACAGAAGATATTAATGTGACTAATTTACACAGTTCTCTTAACTTGAGAATATTATTGACCTTTAGTATGAAAGTTCGCTTAGATTATAGTCAAATCATTGTATGCTGCATCGAGTGACAATAGTTAGGTCGGATGGAAGTAATGGAAGTGAAACATTATTCAAGAGAAAATTCATCTCCAAGCTTATTAGAGGTTAGTATCACGGTCATCTCAAGTCAACTTAAAGTCAAAGTCTCTAGCTAGAGCATTTCGATTAATAATAATTAATATTATTGAACCAAGGACTTTGTATTTAGACTATAGAGTTGAATATGGACGAAATTGGAATTTTGGCCATTACCAAGTTCCGTAAGTCCAAAGTGATATAGTTATAACGAAGAGAATTAGTGTAAATAAAAGTCACAGCCGGCTTGCGCTTAACAAAGTGAAACTTGATTTTACCTAAACTAAGTAAGCGATAAATTTGTCCAAAATGGTACACCACTTGCTGAGTGACGTCCGAACATTAATATTCTAATAGTTCATTATTAATCATTGACAAAATTTACACCGGACGAGTCACACAAGCGAAATAATGAATTCTCATTAGACCAAACGATTTAATTATTATAAATTAATTAAATAAATTAATATCTGTGATATATCAATTATAAAATTTTGAATATGATTTTAGGAATAAATATTATTGAATATATTTATAGTAGTTACAATATATATCGATCGATGTGCGATATAGATAAGTAATTAAATTAGATTCAATTAATGGCATTTCTTTAGGCTTAAATAGAATATTGGCTGATGGTGATAGGTTAATAATTTCGGTTCTAATGAGGGCTATAAGTAGTAGCTAAAATAGGTTAGGGGTGTCAGAATTTGATGGCTTAGATTTAGTGAGAATTGGTATGAGATATGGTCTATTGATTTCTCTCCCCCATCCACTATTTAAACACCTCAAACCCTAATTGAATAGGTTCTTTTGGCTGCTGCTATTCCCATTCGTTATTGGCAGATTTCATCCCCTGGAAGCTCAAGCAAATCCAAATCAAATCAATTCAAAAGGCAATTGTTATTTGATAATCAGAGGTATACCGTTCGAGGATTAGTAGTCTGACAAATCGAAAAGCTTTCAAAGGGGGAAGAGTTCATCATTACAAAGTGTTCTTCAAGGCATTTGTTTAAGATATGTTTTTAATAGATTGTATAGTTTATAATTTTTGAATAATATTTTATTATTCATATATATTATTATTATATTGTTAGTTAGGTGACGATTCTTAAATGTATTGATGTTATCACACACTAGATTGGTTATATGTACATATGCATTTAATATAGGAAACAATTCTTTTACACATAACTAAGATATGCACAGCTGAATAATTTTATTTATAATAATTATAATTTTATTAATTAATATATATATATATACTTATATGGTTTGTGTTTAATTATAACATCGTTTCATGCTGATAATTAAACATATATTTTATACATAGGAAAATATCTGAGAGGACAAATTTAGGGGATTTTATAGTACCTAGGACCCCTCCAATATTTTATTTCTAATGACAAAAAGGACAAAAGCGTTAAAATATTTTAAAATGCTCTAACTACTACTGCGTTTTCTCTTCTTCTTCTTCAACTCTTCTTTGCTTTCTCTATTGCACATTCAAACTTAAGTTTTCTTCTTTATTGTCATGTGCGGTCCATTCCTATTTACTTGATTTCAATTTTCGTCTCTTTGAACACAGCGATGCAAATTTTTGGATTCGGAAATGATTCTATGTTTTTTCTCCTTTCCCTTCTATCAGTGTTTCAACTTCGTTATTTCTAACATTCCCTTTTTAAAAAATTCAATTTTGTTGCTGTGTTTTATTCTTTCAGATTCTATGCAAATTTGGGCAGTAGCAACGGATATGTTCTGGTTTTTTCTAATGCAACAATATTTTCTTTTTAAAAAAAATTGAATGTTGTTTGGTTTTTGTTCATTGATGTATATCTTGAATTCATATTGGTTTGGATGAAAATGTATTATTGTGTTTATGTGATGACCCACCCTTTCGACCTTCAAAAATCGACACCAATGCATCCTCGGCATTCACGTATAGCAAAACCAATTGTCAGAAGGATGGATAGTAAAGGGTAAAAAGAAAATAAACTCAGAATAAAATTTTACACGAATGGAATAACATGTATTATTTTAATATATATGATCTTTACAGTGGAAATTTTAAATACATTTATCAGAGTCTATCTTATAAATCAACCTGGACGGTTAATAAATATTTATCCTTATAAATGTTGAATACAATCGGTAAACAAATGCAGTGGAAATGAAAATAGAGAACTATCTACAGGAACATCTTCATATCTAGGCCTTAAGCTCCATCATAATGCTACAAGTTAAACCTGACTACTTGACTACCCGAAAAATTAAGGCACCTAGAGTTTAAGGGAAAAGAAATAAACTTAGGACTGGTGCGAGAGCCTAAAAATACCGGTATTGAAAAACAAAAGTATCTCATAAGACTACGCTGCACATAAACACGGAACATGTTTTACCTTATGATAACCCAAAACATTTGCTATGCGAAATCAAGGATATTATCTTTAATGACACTCTTTGAAAATCATTTCAAATAACATATTAATCATAGTTGGAATTGTTACATTTGTTAATTCGACAACATATTAGGCATATAACTAAAACCTAAAGGCTTGTATTGGAGAATGGATCACATATAACGACAGTGTAAGGGACTACCTTTCGACAATACATCTTTAGAAAAATGCACCGAGGCACCAATAGATGGTCCTCTACTAACAAAGGATGGGCCTAGCTTTACCATATCACCCGGGCCGTTCCCGACATTTACAAGAGCTCTCATAGCATACACAACATACCAGATATATAGAGGGTAATCTAGAAAGGTGACAACCATATCCTAACGGGTGCAACCCACATAGCCCTGCCGCATCTACCCCATTTTTGTCATTCCTTGGTGATGAGGCTCGTGGTAACGATTACCTTTCTCATTACATGCATTTCTCTCGAATGCCACATTGCCAATTCTATCACGCATTATTGATTCTTACAAATGTACGACCTCTGAGCTCATACGTCTCAGAAAAGGGTGTTAAATATATGAGAGTTACTTCCCACACCACCAAGCATATGTACATTTGTAAAGATCAATGTACACATATTTTAGAAAGTGGAAATTAGGTTGAAGGGCTTTTTTTTGCAGGGTAATAAGTTTTAAGGACAACATTTTTAAATAATTAGTTTTAAGGACAATTTATAGCATAATGATAAATTCATTTATCTTTTTAAGTTATACAGAAAAATGATAAATCCTTTTATCTTTATTTCTGTATAACCGAAAATGATAAATTCTTTTATCTTTTTTCTGTAAAATGTCCTTAAAACTAATTTTTCAGAAGTAGTGTCCTTAAAACTTATTACCCTGCACAAATGAGCCCTTGAAGTGAAAATCCCCTTTTAGAAATGTAATGTTAGACATTCGTCCATACAAGTTGTCCAAGAATATGACAAACCGAAGGAACTCTCCTACTACATCCTATCGAGAATCACCCCTAGGACTAGTAGCGAGCAGCCCCTGTATCAAAGATCAAAAAAAGATACTACTGCCATATATATATGATACGGTAAATTTCCTACGAAGAACAGTGACAGGCAGCCCTTCGTTCCATCTTCAAATTTATTAAAATTTATTATCATTCCATGTCTTCACTTCGAACGCGTATATTGGTTCGAAGTGGTTTTCTGATAAGAATCACCAAAATATGACCCCGGTTCCTATGAAAAAAATCATCGATAAAATATGTTAAGTTTGAGGATGATTATTATTTCATTTATCAATATCTTTTACTAAGTAAAATATCTCTTTTGAAGATATAAATTTTAAATCATATTCTTTATATAGGATCATTAAACCTCTTTTTAACTTTGGAAATATCAAATCAATTTCATCTCTCATAAATAACTGTGCAAAATGTTATTTAGTGTGACGACCCGGATTTTTGAACCAGTTAAAATTGCCAAAAAATCTGTCCATTCTAAGACTACTAATGAAAACTACTAACTAAATACACCATATTTTATAATTATTCAACATTACTAAATGTATAGGATAAAATTTCAATTTTACAAGTTATCAGAGTAATCAAATTAATCTACTAAGTATGCTTATATACAAATCAAATACAATTAAATCTAACACTGCGCAACTCTAATAAGAGAGACAGCAATAGCCATTCCTGCTAACTCAATAAACATGTCAAATGCGGAATTAAATAGTAAGCAGGTAAAATACAATAACACGAGATAAACAACAGCCATTAACAAATAAACACGAAAGGGTTATATCATTTTAGGGCCTGCATCACTACCACTTGTGACTGCCTACGTGCCCCTGTCTAATTGGGTATCTAATTAGATACAGGATCAAGCCAACGTAATTCTCCTACCGCAAATAGGACTCATGGAGCCAGCGATGCAAGAAACAAATATGCAATTCGCAAAACTACTCGCTTAGGCCTAATCTTTAAATTTAGATTTTCAAATCTAAACACCTTTATGGAAATTATCTCTTTGGACTTTATTCTCGAATTCTTATTTCAAAACTTTTGAAATATATATATTTATATATATCCTTTATATTCAAATTATACTTTACTTCGGGATCTTAAATCAAATCACTTTTGAAAAGTTTATTTGGAAATCCCAAATACTATAATAAAACATATCAAACCATATGCAACCAGATTGGGACGTTTCTCCCAATAACAAGGCAACTGGGTCCCAGCCTTAGTACAATCGATAAATAAGTATATCCCGCTATTCTAAGAGCGGACTATACCAAAAACACATGCCCACCTTTTTAGTTACGGGTTACCGGAATCATTGGTAACATAACAAATCATTTTATATCCCGAAGCAATAAATCATTTCACACTAATACTCACAAGTACTTTCAAATCTATAATAATTTTCATTTCCTAAATCTATTCAAAAATCATCTTAAAACCATCGGGTTTAGTCCTCGAAATTCTTTCCGTTTTATAAAATACTTTTATAAAACCACTCATTATATAAATAACTTTTATATAATATAACTTCAAAATATTCATTACCAAACGTTTCTATTTCTTTTGAAGGGAAAACATTTCATAACATTTCCATTCGAAAACAAATTTTCAAAACACTTATTAAATTGAAGTGAACCAAATATTACCGCTAAACACCTTATAGTCAAATTGTGAAATAAATCACAAGATGTTAGCCTACAATTATTTTCTACCCAGCCCATGCATATAGATAATAAATTTCTCATAAACTGGTCGAGCAAAGTCAACAATCAATATTAATAATCAGTGCTCATAAACCAGTCGAGCAAAGTCAACAATCAATATTAATAATCAGTGCTCATAAATTGGTCAAGCAAAGTCAATAATCAATAAATAATAATCAGTGCTCATAAACTGGTCGAGCCTAATTCAAACAATCAATCAATGAAATAAACACAATAATAAATGATAAACAATGCTTCATTCTATCAAATTTTTATAACACTTTAACGGTTTGATATTTATTTTGGAGCATCCGGGCTTTCCTTTCGATATGTTCCACCCCTCGCCTAAGAAGAGAAAATATAGGCCAGTTAAGTTCAGGGCACTAGTTGCTCCATTCCTAACCTTAGTTAAACACATTGTTTTATCTTCCTAGATCTCACAGGCAGGAAAAATGTACTAGTCATTTCCGCATTACTCAGTTTGTTATTATATTCAATCTTCTTCACTTATTGTTTAAGTGGTATAAACAATTCCTCTTTTCAATTTATTCAAACTCTCATTAAAACTTCCAAATCATCTTTAAATAACTTAATTATTCTTTTAAAATCATCCACAAATTATATAGGAAAGAATTGTTAATTTTAAAAATGCATTTCAAAAGTTATTTCAAACTGCTGCGAAAAGTGTTGCAAATAGCGTTTTAAAAGCTATATTCTTCAAAACGACTTTTATATCATTTAGAAATCCATAATTTCAACTTAAATATCTTTTAATACATTTTAAAATATTTTTAGGATTTATTTCATATTTTTAAAACATTTAAAATATCAATTTTAAACGTTGGTCACTTTACTGCAAAAGCGCGATTTTTCTGAAAAATTGTTTTGGAAATATTTAAAATATATAAGATAAAATCTTGATTTTATTCCTTTATTTCTTTATACATATTTAAATATTTATAAAACATTTCTACCTCATTTTAAAACTATTTCCAAAAGGTTTAAACATTCCATATACACTATTTCATTTTCAGACGGAAAGTGCTTTCCTTTGTACTTATCGACGTGTATTAACGTGACTTGATAAAATAATTTAACAATCATATCAAATAATAAATACTTGATGATCAAAGCATATATAAGCATCCATAGCAATAATAACACAACATCAAACATGTATATATATAAATAGAGATGCTAAATAGAGTTTCTCACGATAAACCAAAGCGATTAACTTCCTACCAACATTCTAATCAACCAACACTTTACAAATTAATTCCTACTCCATTAAGCACTAGCAAAAAACACCCTCTCCATTTTAATAGCTTGTCCGAGACTTGAGATGGAGGTTGGCCGAAAATATAGAGAAGAAGCGGTAGAGCTTTGAACTTGAATTCCCGAGATTTAGATCCGAAAATAGGTCATCTTCTCTTTTGTTTTTGACTCTCTTACTCTCAAAAATTAAAAAACTTGCTGACCAAAAAGTTGTTGAAAATTCTTTTCTCTTAAAATTTAAAAAAATAAATATTTGAATCCAAATTTTTTTGAGGGAGATATGATAGAATTAAGAAGAGGTATTGTCCGATTGACGTTTAATCTACAAAACGTCGTTTTTCGACAAAATGTTTTACGGTCACATTTTGACGTTTTAGTTAAATTATTTATTTATGTAAACCAAATTTAAAAATAAATTTGTATAATGCTATTTAAAAATATAAATGCTCATAAATTAATTAATATAATTTATTTAACCATTGAAACATACTTTTCTGAAATCAGCATTTTGTCACTTTTGTCGATATAGGCAATGTTACTATTTCTGTATGTTTCCACTTCCAAATCCTATCGAATACTATTTAAATCATAAAATGTGACGCCCCACCTCTATACCCACGCTAACCAAGAACACTACGGTGTAGTGCTGTCAACTAGCACGGAGAATAAGGCTGTTGAGGAGCGGCCATCAATAGTTGGCCTTACACTAGTATTGGTTATCTCGATAGGAGTGATATATATATTCTTTCATTTTTCATCTCTGGTTTATTTTCTCCCATCGAAATACCCCAATTCCAGTATAAAACGAACTACGATGGTTCATAATAGTTTAAAACATTAAATATACAATAATAACACAGATAAAACAGAAATTCTCATATATACAATAGCTGATGTCAGTTACAATACATTTGACACGGTACATATGATACAACTACAACAATCGACTCAGGAAGTTACATATACAAGTACATTAACGTATATAATATACATGAATACATATCTTCCTATACAATCATACAGACTACTACAAATAACGACGACTACTCCAAAAGATATGAAAGAACTTCATAGCTCTAGCAGCAACCCAAAGCAGAATATCTACAACCTGAAATACTCGGTCTGACCCGAGTATTAAATTCAAAAGAAAATAATACTCGGGTCAGTCTAATTCAAACTCAGTTATTAGTGCACAGAAGCAATAATAATCAAATAATGAATAGACGACAGTAATTAAACCAAATCAGAATGCAATTCAGAATATTGAATTGAAATAAACAAAACGGTTCAAAACATTTAAATATCAATTAAAATATTAAGTCGAGTAGGGCTGCAGTACACGCGTGTGTGCACTGCCCCGCCACTACGGAATATGGAATACGCAAAAGATTAATAAATCACAACAAAAATAGAATATCACAAAATCAAACCGTGTGGCTGCAGTTCACGCTTGCGTGCACTGCCTTGCCACTAAAGTGATGTCGTACCCAAAAACTCAATACCGTGTGGCTGCAGTGCACGCACGCGTACACTGCCTCGCCACAACGGCATAAACAGAAATAGCAACAAAGCACAAAGGCCAATGCATAAAAATTCACAGTCCAAACAAATGCCATAAGTAAGTGACAGTAGTGAAAAGGCTCCAACATAGTGAATATGCAGTATGTACACAAGAGAATGTACATAACAATCTGCACATGAACAAAATGAACCAGAGGTGTATGAGTCAATGCAATGCTACAGATTGTAAAATGGCCAAGTATCTGCATATTAAATACGCAATACAAAGTAAACAAGTGCAGCTACCACTAGAGCATACATGAAAACAAGCCAATAAAGTCAATGCTACAATAACACACAAGGGCTGTAATAAGGACAGACTCAAGTGGAACTCGAAGCAACTGACTCAAAGTGGTGAATGTAAAACAAACACGCAAGTATAACAAGACTACAATAACAAAGGTACCAGACCATACCATCCAGAGGCATGTTCAAAGTTTTAAATGCACCAGACATGTATACACTCAACCAAGACAACAATAATTAAATAAGACAAGCAACACCAGTGCAGACCCATCAAACATCAATGTCCACATGACACCACAAAACCAGACATGCACACTAGCTATGCAAACATGACTGCATGCAATATAAAAACATGGAACAAGACTCAAATAACAGAAGCAACCGGACAAGTATGGATGTAAGTAAAAGTTTCAGAACCCAGAACAGTGTAGATCACAAGTTCAGATGAGTTAACATGAACACTGGAGCATGCAGCCCAACAAAGTAATGTAATCAGACTTAGAGTGAAGCCAGAGAACGCATGTTACAATGCAACGGTAAACCACTTACATGATAAGTCAACAAGCAACCCGAATTGAGGATAGACAATGGACTTCAACGTACAACAGCTATGCAACACAAGCTCGAACACACATGAAAATATATTGAACTAGACTTGGAAATGAAATGACTCAAAGAAACTGTCATTCAACTCGAAGCACAATGCAGACCAGAATGGGTAATTAAGTACACAGCTTAACTCAAAGTATGAAAACAATACAACACATACAAGTGGATTCAAACTCGTACCAGACTTCAAATGCTGACAACAACAACACAACAAGCTTCAGGAATACAAAACAATAATATGCACAAGGACAGCAATTTGATCATGAAATTAAGACCGCAAATGTAAACACCAACATAATGGTCGATATTCAGTGACAAATACATGAAACAGAGGCATGAACAATTTCAAGTGCATCGTGTATATACATAAACAACGAGAATTGATTCCAGAGCCATCACACACATATATGCATCCATATATGTATGTATATACGTGGAGTGACACAAATATACAGTAAAAATTGTGAAGCCATGAGTCAAGTTTTGAATAAAATCAGAAATCATAAGGACATGATGAACAAGTCAAAGCCAGCATAAATTGGAACAATGTCAAGAGGGTAACAAGTCGAAGTCAAATTCAAACGCAAGATGGAAACGAATGATGAACATGTCGTATGAGAAATAAACGGAGCAAAAATTCAAATTCATGGAGTAACACATAACAAATGAACAAATCAAAAATCATCCCATCGTTCAAGCAAAAATCTAATGGCCGAGCAAATCACTTGAAGAATTCAAACAAAAAAACAACATTTAAAACTCTACGAACCCGAGTCTGAACTAGATGTGAGTAAATAACTTTACTCACCTGAATCGAAGCAACGGCGAGCTAAATCAAGTGGCCGCAAACCCTAGTAGCCATAGCAAAGTCGAAGTGACGATCGATCGAAGAAGCCCCAAGTTTTGGAGACGAACTGAGAAGAGGGGCGAACGATTGAAGAAAAAAATAAAAAGGGGGCCGCCATTAATTTCGTTTATTCGCGTTTGTTTCGGTGTAGGGTTTTCGAATGAGGAAAAATTTAAAAGGGGGCCGGGTTTAAGTCGAAGAAAAGGTAAAAGGGAGATTGTGGGCTGGGCTGAAAATTTGAAATGAGTTGTTTGGGCTGAAATGGGAGAGGCAGTTTGGTTGGGCTGGTTTATATTTAATAAATAATTTAGTTAAGGGTTTAGCTTGTTTGTTTAATAGTAAGTGCAATTTATTCACAATTTCTGATAGCATTGTTCTTAATTCTACGCTATGGAAAACCAAGTAAACACTACAGAGATCGAACGTTTATCAACAAACTACTGAAAACCAAAGTTTGGACCGAAACCAAAACAAATGAACCACTATTAAAAAAAAATCAAAGCCCCTCAAACTTTATAATCATTTGTAATTTAAATTTTTTTAAAAAACTTCAATTTGAAAATTGACGAAAATATCGGGTTGTTACAGAGTACCCTCCTTAAAGAAATTGCGTCCTCGCAATCTTAAGGAACAAATGGACAAATGGTAACAACCATAAAGAACATCATCATACGATAAAGAAGTTAGAAATAGAAAGTTCACCATATAGAGCATGAAAGAGAAAGCCTGAACATATTTGCTCGATGAATTCTTTGGATTCCTAAGAGAAATCCATAGAATTTGAGAACCATTGAGAATCTCAACAAGAGAAACATCTATATTTCGAAGGTGCTACACCCCCGAAGCAATGATGTGAATATAAGATTGCTCAAGAATAGAAATTGGAAATCCCTAAGGCATTTCCGTAATTGGAAGACGTGGAAAACATCATGAATAGCAGAAAATTGAGTCGGTACACCGGCGTAGTACAATATAAACGCCAAAGAAATCTTTTAATTTCATAAAAGAAATTCACAAATTATCAACAAAATCTAATTATCAATAGATAATTCAGAAACCTCAAACCACAAATATTCGATTATCAAAAACGATAATCAAATCAACAAGTATTCGATTATCAAAATCGAAAATCAATCTTAAATCACAAATATTTAATTATCACAAACGATAATTAAATCTCAAATCGCAAATGTTTAATTATCACAAATGATAATCAGACTACAAATATCTAATTATCACAAACGATAATTAGAAACAATAAATATCTGATTATCAAAAACGATAACTCAGAAATCATAAACATCCAATTATCAAAACGATAATCAAAAATCACAAATTTTCAATTAACGAGTCCGAAATTAACCGAAATAGCAAACGCATATGACCCATAACCACGAGTTTTACTAAATCGTTTAATTCACTTCATCGTTTCCTGGAAAGTGCAAAATTGTGTATTTTAAATAAATAACATTTTACGTTCTCAAACGGACAAGTCCGGAATTAAGCGAATCAGTAAAAGAAAGGGGTCATAGTCCTCGATTTTTCTGAAACGTTTAATTCGCTTCCTCATTCTTTTGAAAGCGCAAATCGTAAAAATTTTGAAAACAATTTTGATTTATATTTTGAAATATTTTGAAGAATAACAAATTTCTAAAACACGTGATTAAAATAGCAATGTCAGTAGCAACTTCGACATACGTCAAAATTTCATCGAAATAATTGGCATCAAAATATAATACCAATGAATTTTCGTTCATCAAAAATGTCACAAGAATCTTCTCAAAGATAGAAAGGGATATCATACCCTAAACTTGTATTCATAACAAGTCAATAACACACGAATTCACCAATGCACTAGAATTGATAAAACTTATCAATAGAAATCACGAAAATTGGTGAAGTACAAATTCTAGAAATCATCACAAGAAATCCAGAAATCACAAGATGAAAGTATGAAAACTCGAACGGAGTATGAAAACTCGAACGGAGTATGAAAACTCAAACGGAGTATGACATAGAATAGAAGATATGGCATAACATAAAATATCCATAATGACATACTACTATAAGTATGTAAATAATGATCAACAGGAGATCAACCGATAAGAGGTATGGCATAAATATGAAATACCCATACTGACATACTACTATAAGTATGTAAATAATGATCAACAGGAGATCAACCGATTAGAGATAATCAATATCACAAGAATCTTCTCAAAGATCCAAAGAGGTATCATACCCCAAATTTGTACTCATGACAAATTAATAACTTATGAATTCACCAATGCACAAAAATAGGTGAAGCATAAAATTTCCAGAAATCAACATAAGTAATCTAGAAATCACAGAAAAAGAGAAAGAGGCCTATCACATGACGGTCCGAAGACCATGGGGAGCTACCCCACATGTGTGAATAGAATCACACAGATTGAGGTCAAGACTAACCAAAAAGCAGAAAGGTATGTGTGAATGGAACCACACAAGTGGTGTCTAGTCCGACCATCAGAACGATCATCATGATCAACGAGGGGTGTCAATTACACTAAGCATGTGTGAATGGAATCACACAGATTGAGGTCAAGACTAACCAAAAAGTAGAAAGGTATGTGTGAATGGAATCACACAAGTGGTGTCTAGTCTAACCTCGCAATGAAAGAGACATCGCGCAATTGCTAGTCTAATTCATAAAGCGATCATCAAGATCAACGAGAAGTGTCAATTACACTAAGCTAGTGAATATAAAAGTTTAGCTTCATGTCCCATAACCACTAGCTTAACTTAAATATTTACGAACAAATTGTAGATCTTCACTAGAAAAATGTCACAAGTGGTTCAATCGAACAAGTCCAAAAATTAACCGACGAAGTAAACGCAAGTGTTTCATACCACTTGTTTTGCTAAGCCGTTTAATTAGATTTCTCATACGAGTGAAGATAAGGGTTTGTATATACTAATAGATCGGAAAACGGTTTAGGAAAAGATTTTGATATTGAAAATAGAGTTGAAAACATTTTGATAAAAGAGTTTTGATATTTACTACTAGTATTGAAACATTTATATTTTTAAAGTGACAAATCACAAAAATGATTGCAGAAACAATCAATCACAAGAATTCACATACGAAGACGTGAATAGAATCCAAAGAAATCGATACCGAATTCATCGAAGGGTATGTTCACAAAAATTCCGAATAAATGGTCATCAAAGTTGCTAATAAATGATAGCAACAAATCGAGAAATAATCAAAAATCGATTAAATTTGGAAACCAAATCAATTCACTAAAATTCACATTCGAAGATGTGAATAAAATCCAAATAATTCGATTCTAAATCGATCAAAGTAGGAATATCCAAAAATTCCAAAAATAGAAGTTTTCAAAGTCGACAAAGATGACAACAACTAATCGGACAAGAAGAATCGATTGACAAATGGAATAATGAAACAAAACGAGCATAAATGCATAAATGACTTCAACAAAAAATAAAAATCAAGTCAATGCCGAAGTCAACAATTAATGGCCATAATAGAGTATAAAACGATTCAACATCATCATCAAAGGACTCAACGGCAAACCAAGTCAGAGTCTTGGAAATCAAGAATTTAGAAATTTCTCAAAAACAAGTGACCGAAGTCGAATGGAAATCAATCCGAGGAAAACATAAAATATCAAGTTCGGAATCGCTGAGATTCGAACAAAATCAATCATCGGCTAAATCAAATCAAAGCCGAAAACACAAGAATCAAAAATCAAATGCATACGAATAAGCGTTAGGAATTCATACCTAACGATCAAAGATAATCATTTGCAAATATGAGAGATAAAACGTCGACGAATTGTTGTAACACATGTACTATCTAAGTTATGTTTTATATTTGTTCTAAACCCCAGGCTTTGATACCAAGCTGTGACGCCCCACCTCTATACCCACGCTAGCCAAGAACACTACGGTGTAGTGCTGTCAACTAGCACGGAGAATAAGGCTGTTGAGGAGCGGCCATCAATAGTTGGCCTTACACTAGTATTGGTTATCTCGATAGGAGTGATATATATATTCTTTCATTTTTCATCTCTGGTTTATTTTCTCCCATCGAAATACCCCAATTCCAGTATAAAACGAACTACGATGGTTCATAATAGTTTAGAACATTAAATATACAATAATAACACAGATAAAACATAAATTCTCATATATACAATAGCTGATGTCAGTTACAATACATTTGACACGGTACATATGATACAACTACAACAATCGACTCAGGAAGTTACATATACAAGTACATTAACGTATATAATATACATGAATACATATCTTCCTATACAATCATACAGACTACTACAAATAACGACGACTACTCCAAAAGATATGAAAGAACTTCATAGATCTAGCAGCAACCCAAAGCAGAATATCTACAACATGAAATACTCGGTCTGACCCGAGTATTAAATTCAAAAGAAAATAATACTCGGGTCAATCTAATTCAAACTCAGTTATTAGTGCACAGAAGCAATAATAATCAAATAATGAATAGACGACAGTAATTAAACCAAATCAGAATGCAATTCAGAATATTGAATTGAAATAAACAAAACGGTTCAAAACATTTAAATATCAATTAAAATATTAAGTCGAGTAGGGCTGCAGTACACGCGTGTGTGCACTGCCCCGCCACTACGGAATATGGAATACGCAAAAGATTAATAAATCACAACAAAAATAGAATATCACAAAATCAAACCGTGTGGCTGCAGTTCACGCTTGCGTGCACTGCCTTGCCACTAAAGTGATGTCGTACCCAAAAACTCAATACCGTGTGGCTGCAGTGCACGCACGCGTACACTGCCTCGCCACAACGGCATAAACAGAAATATCAACAAAGCACAAAGGCCAATGCATAAAAATTCACAGTCCAAACAAATGCCATAAGTAAGTGACAGTAGTGAAAAGGCTCCAACATAGTGAATATGCAGTATGTACACAAGAGAATGTACATAACAATCTGCACATGAACAAAATGAACCAGAGGTGTATGAGTCAATGCAATGCTACAGATTGTAAAATGTCCAAGTATCTGCATATTAAATACGCAATACAAAGTAAACAAGTGCAGCTACCACTAGAGCATACATGAAAACAAGCCAATAAAGTCAATGCTACAATAACACACAAGGGCTGTAATAAGGACAGACTCAAGTGGAACTCGAAGCAACTGACTCAAAGTGGTGAATGTAAAACAAACACGCAAGTATAACAAGACTACAATAACAAAGGTACCAGACCATACCATCCAGAGGCATGTTCAAAGTTTTAAATGCACCAGACATGTATACACTCAACCAAGACAACAATAATTAAATAAGACAAGCAACACCAGTGCAGACCCATCAAACATCAATGTCCACATGACACCACAAAACCAGACATGCACACTAGCTATGCAAACATGACTGCATGCAATATAAAAACATGGAACAAGACTCAAATAACAGAAGCAACCGGACAAGTATGGATGTAAGTAAAAGTTTCAGAACCCAGAACAGTGTAGATCACAAGTTCAGATGAGTTAACATGAACACTGGAGCATGCAGCCCAACAAAGTAATGTAATCAGACTTAGAGTGAAGCCAGAGAACGCATGTTACAATGCAACGGTAAACCACTTACATGATAAGTCAACAAGCAACCCGAATTGAGGATAGACAATGGACTTCAACGTACAACAGCTATGCAACACAAGCTCGAACACACATGAAAATATATTGAACTAGACTTGGAAATGAAATGACTCAAAGAAACTGTCATTCAACTCGAAGCACAATGCAGACCAGAATGGGTAATTAAGTACACAGCTTAACTCAAAGTATGAAAACAATACAATACATACAAGTGGATTCAAACTCGTACCAGACTTCAAATGCTGACAACAACAACACAACAAGCTTCAGGAATACAAAACAATAATATGCACAAGGACAGCAATTTGATCATGAAATTAAGACCGCAAATGTAAACACCAACATAATGGTCGATATTTAGTGACAAATACATGAAACAGAGGCATGAACAATTTCAAGTGCATCGTGTATATACATAAACAACCAGAATTGATTCCAGAGCCATCACACACATATATGCATCCATATATGTATGTATATACGTGGAGTGACACAAATATACAGTAAAAATTGTAAAGCCATGAGTCAAGTTTTGAATAAAATCAGAAATCATAAGGACATGATGAACAAGTCAAAGCCAGCATAAATTGGAACAATGTCAAGAGGGTAACAAGTCGAAGTCAAATTCAAACGCAAGATGGAAACGAATGATGAACATGTCGTATGAGAAATAAACGGAGCAAACATTCAAATTCATGGAGTAACACATAACAAATGAACAAATCAAAAATCATCCCATCGTTCAAGCAAAAATCTAATGGCCGAGCAAATCACTTGAAGAATTCAAACAAAAAAAACAGCATTTAAAACTCTACGAACCCGAGTCTGAACTAGATGTGAGTAAATAACTTTACTCACCTGAATCGAAGCAACGACGAGCTAAATCAAGTGGCCGCAAACCCTAGCAGCCATAGCAAAGTCGAAGTGACGATCGATCGAAGAAGCCCCAAGTTTTGGAGACGAACTGAGAAGAGGGGCGAACGATTGAAGAAAAAAATAAAAAGGGGGCCGCCATTAATTTCGTTTATTCGCGTTTGTTTCGGTGTAGGGTTTTCGAATGAGGAAAAATTTAAAAGGGGGCCGGGTTTAAGTCGAAGAAAAGGTAAAAGGGAGATTGTGGGCTGGGCTGAAAATTTGAAATGAGTTGTTTGGGCTGAAATGGGAGAGGCAGTTTGGTTGGGCTGGTTTATATTTAATAAATAATTTAGTTAAGGGTTTAGCTTGTTTGTTTAATAGTAAGTGCAATTTATTCACAATTTCTGATAGCATTGTTCTTAATTCTACGCTATGGAAAACCAAGTAAACACTACAGAGATCGAACGTTTATCAACAAACTACTGAAAACCAAAGTTTGGACCGAAACCAAAACAAATGAACCACTATTAAAAAAAATCAAAGCCCCTCAAACTTTATAATCATTTGTAATTTAAATTTTTTTTAAAAACTTCAATTTGAAAATTGACGAAAATATCGGGTTGTTACATAAAACATTTTACATTTATATTTAAAATCAACCTAAATACTATATTTTCAAGTAGTCAAATTTTGGGTCGTTACATTTAGTAAAAAGGGTCGATGGAAATTATACTAATTCTACTCAATATTAATTTCCGTATTCAACCCTTACTATCCATCGAATAATGGTGGAATCACCATTTAGATTCACATGGATAGTACGAGTTCCCTCCTTGGAATTTAATGCCAAGTATAAGAATATTATTTCTATACAACCCAAGTTGTACTAAATTTGTAAATGCGAATCTTTATACTTGCCTCATTTTCGACATTTTAACCTTATTAATTCCCCTTACGTAGAAAAGAGGCCGGGTATCTAGGATACTGGTTGCTCCTGAACATCTCCTTAGTTTAAGCACCTTGCATTCGGATCTCACGATTAGAAAAATCCAGTCTACTCATAGGCTTTTAGAGAGCTAAGATTAAATCACCCATTTATAACAGCGTTTCTTCCAATCATTTATTTAAACTTTTTTAAATTAATTATGAAACCTCCAAATCAACTTCAAAATGCTTATTTATTTATTTGAAAACATTTATAGAAGATTTGGGAAAGTTAAATCTATATTCCAAAAGTGATTAAAAACCGTTGAAAAAAGTGCTGTGAATAGTGCTTTTAAGGCTTATTTGATTAAAACAATTTTTCTATCATTTAAAACTCTAATTTTATAACTCAAAACTCTTTCAAAACTACTATATTTATAGAATTTATTTCATATTTTTTAAAGAATTAAAAATATCCTTTTAAAGAATTTATCGCTTTGGTTTCCGAACTGCCAAAGCGCGATTATTTTGAAATTTTGCTTTGCTCATGTTTCATGATCTACTAAATAAAATCTTGATCCTTTTCTTTTGTTTGAAAAATATGATTGTAAGAGTTTGAAAAATTCTTATTGGAAAGAATTCCGACTTCGATTCCATCCTATAGATGGATTTAAACTTTACGGCGTGAAATCGCGAACTTCCGTTACGCGACACGTCTATTTCAACTCAATTTTTATATTCTTTTCCAATTTTTTTCAAACACTTCTAAATATTTATAAAACCTTTCTAAATTAATTTAAACCATTTTAAATGGTTTAACAATCTCGTATACACCATTTCATTTATTAAAGGAAAGTGATTTCCTTTGTAATATTCGACGTGTATTAAACGTGAATTGTTTACACATCCAAACAAACATATTATCATATCCAAATATGGTTCACAATCGTCACAATCAAGCATAGCCAAACATATATACCATCTAAACTATTATAAAATAAATAAAGTTTCCCAGCTTCATTGGACATTGGGATTATGAAAACGGACTATAGATCGAATCAAAGCTTATGGAATCGAACCCGGGACCCTTGGAAGCCATGGCCTAAGTAAGGAAGAGGTGGAGCTCTCGGCCAAATGTAGCACTCCGCATTTTCATATAGTTAAAAATTTAACGACCGAGACCCTTGGATAGCCATTGCGTCCGAGGTGATTTTATGATCGATATACATATATAACTTATCAAAATCCGAGCCAATGTGAAGAAGTTAGGAACGAAATGAGAACGAGTAACAAAAAGAAGAGAAAATAATAATAATAATAATAATAATAATAATAACAATAACAACAATATATACGTGTATGGCCGACCAGGAGGTCGACCCAATTAGCCAAACGGTCGACCGGTGGCTTTGGGTGGTCGACCGTCCGGTCGACCCATATAGCGACGTGGATAAAGTTTCGTCCAAGTACGCTCCAGTGACGTAAATTTTAGTTTTTAAGCGATCTAAGCTGTACGTTCTTCAATCCAATGCTCCAAATCACCTTGTGACATAGTGGCTCCAGATTCAATCCAAGAATCCAACGGTCAAAGATCCCCAAGCTTCCCTATAAATAGATCCCTAGGCCTAGCTCTTTTCTCACAGTCAGATTTTCTCCCAATATGTTCTTGATCTAAGGTTGAACCCATAATAGAAAATATTTCTTTGGGTCCTTGGCCAAAAGGCTGGACCCTAAAAAAGAAAATATTTTTAGAGAGAATATCTAAATTTAAATATTATGCACCTTGGAGAGGGTTCCAAAAGGACCATGGAGCCAAGTTGAGCACGGGCAAAGCTAAGGACGATAGGTGAGTACGTTCAATTATATTCTTTAACGTTTATAATATATTTTATGGTTTAATTTCCATAAGATAATTTATTCCAATAATTAGTTAGTTAAGCAAACACTGCAAATTTTAGTTATATTTAATTAGGCTTGACAGTTAGAAAAGGCATGGGATTAAAAGTAAAAACATTATAGTTATTTACATCCATTTTAATGTCATAATTTAGCCTTAATACTGGTTCCTTTTATTCCCTTCGAACGCAAATAATATATTTAGAAAGAGAATTTGCGATTATGGGTTAAAATACTAAACTTTATAGAAGTAGATGAAAAATAAGGAAATTGGAAAATTAGAATAAAGTTGGAAAAGTGGAATTCTACAATAAATTACACTGAAAGGAAACAATAAATCTATCTAATAATTTAATTTGGGGAGTAAGTAATAGATTAGTCGGTTGGTTTAAAAACTAAAATACATTTTATAATTTAATAATTAAAAGATAACAATAAACATAACTGCAAGAATAATAAGAAAGAAGAAGGGAACTAGTGTAAAATAGATGGACCACTGTATTTTACACTATCCCAAAATAATAAAAGAAATATCTTATAGTTATGAATTATTGTTTATAGTATTATTTAGTTATGGAAATATGTTTTAATATAGCTTTCACAACAAACCAAATAAAATAGAATTACTTCCTAGAATAAAAGAAAATAAAGTAGAGTATGAAATGAATCAAATGAATCATTAGATGAGAAATTAAGGCTGTGAAAAATAAATGAACCTAGATCTGCATTTACCGCGCAGACTGTGTAAAAAGACAGTTATTATGATAAGTTAATTATATAATAAAAGAGAATTAAAAAGAATTATATATCATAATAAAAGAAGACAGACTAGAACAGAAAAGAAACACTTGTAATTATATATAGATTTAAAAGAAATAATAGTAACAATTACAAGTATAATTATAATATAAGTTATGATTAGGTAAAAGAATAGAAAGGCTTAATTGGTAACTTAGAATAAATAAGCAATGTTAGCAAAAATATATAGTAAAAGCTTATTTTAGATTTTTATTAAATTAATAAGCAAGTAGAACAAAAGATGCTTATTTAATAAACTTAGGACTTAAATTAAGTTAATAAGCACGAAGTGGCAATACCAATAGCATTTCCTGTCAGATCAATGGTGGTCTCACAATAGCTAGAAGAGAGACGAGGGCAGGAATATGCTAATTAGGGTAAACTAGTAGCCAACAAAATAAGAAAAGTAAACTAAACGCAAATTAAAAGGTTGGACTTAGGTTCTAATAGAAGAGAGAGATGCATTTGGAGCAGCCCAAAGGATGAAGAGCCTAACGAAGCAGTTCATCATAGATTTCAATATAGGATAAGCACGTCCAACTTAATTATTTATACCGGAAGGAAATATGAGACTTCAACGGAACGTGAGGGTACTCTAGGTTGGCCCTTTGGGTAGGCCTAACGAAGCTGCATTCCTGGAGGTAGGTCTATTGGATTCCAATTAAGAGAGTATGCATTGACTGCTTTTGCATTGTAGGCCTAATGAAGTAAACCTTTATAGGCAGTCAAAAGGGTTTGGTTTTAGGAGTAGGATATTCGTATGTCCTAGTACTTGCAAGTAAGTTTAGTGGCCAGGACCCAAAAAGATAGTCGCATGCGAATATCACCTAGTACCAAAACCAAGAACGAGTTCGGGAAAGACTAAAATTAGACCAACAGGCCAATGATTCTTTCACTATCAAGACATTAGGTGATGGGCACCGCCAATTGGATGTTAGATTGTTTGCAATAGGGCACGACCACTTAACTCTTTAGAAGTCTTTCGGTTAGTTAAGGGGTGGTTGCGTGAGGCCATAGCCATGATGAAAAAGAGACAGACCAATTAGAATATCTATATTGTAAGCCTAACGAAGCAGTCCTTTACAGATATTGAAAATCCTCGATTGAATTTCGTACAAGGTAGACCTTGTTGACGGAATTCAAATAGTAGACAGAACAATTATGTAGTTCTCAGTGTACGCACTGGGTGGTACATTATTGATGTCCGAGCACTGTCATAGACTAGTGCGGGCGTGATTTATGTTTTCATAGTAAGTAGTGGAGCATTTGTATTGTAGGACTTATGAAGCCGTCCTTTACACATATAACTATGGAGCAAGTCGATGGAGTATCTGTATTGTAGGCCTTATGAAGTTGTCCTTTCCAAATATAACTACTGAGCAAGGCGAGGTAGCATCTGTATTGTAAGCCTTATGAAGTAATCCTTTACAGATGTAGTTACGAAACGCTCTCGAAGCAAGACGATGGATCCTTTTTCGAGGAAGGATATGGAAGGTACCATGGGTGGTACTTAGGACCAATATAGTCATTGGGCATATAGCTATATATATATATATATATATATATATTAGTTTTTAATCTACTGTGGAGTAGATGGGTATGATCCACGCACAGAGGCGAGAGTATGATAAACCTAGTGAACATAATATAATAGTAAATGGAAATAAAACGGTATATGTAGAATTAAGCTTAAAAGTGTATAATTTATCCATTCACCAGCACTTTAGTTTTGACCCCCTCCTCATAACATCCTACAGGTTAGGTAGATGGCAAAGACTTTCCAGCTTTAAGACACTTGTTTAGAAAGCATTATTATTTTGGTAAGTATTTGCTTACTATTATATTTTAGCCAATTCCGCTGTGAGATATTTAATTGAGCTTCGATATATTTGTCTTTGCCTATTTGTAGGATACCATATTTCTAACTCGGGTTTTAGTAGGCTTGAGTTTTAGCATTTATGTGAAAAATCCGGACCCACTGAAATTCAGTTTGCTACATTTGGTATCAAAGCCTTGGTTTAGGATTCCTAGGTAGATAGTGAGTGAACATATTTGTATTTTTGAATAAAATATAAATAATGTACTAAAATCCAAATAGTCCTCGATTATATATTTTAACATATGGAAAGTATTTAGAAGTATATTTGTGCTTAGTTTGCTAGTTGGGTTTGGGATGACCCAAATATGTTGAGCCCTATGTTATTACCGATTTATAGCATACAAATATGCCAAGTTTTAAGAGGAAATTTGTATCCATATGTTATAGGAAGTAGGGAAGTTCCCTAGGGATAGAGGGGAGAGTGTTTTTATTTCGGAAATAATTAGAGGTTTTAGCAAAAAGGAAATCCACTTTACGTCTAACCCAATGAAATGAAACTTTTGAATTGAAAAGTTGAAAAATATAATTGTTAATGTATTTGAGGAAGTAAATATTGGGTTTTTGAAAAAAAATAAGTGGTACAAAATTTAAACTGGTTTTTATATGATGTAAATTTTGTTAAAAGTGAAATTCTTTTGAAGAATTATAGAGCTTGTGTAGCTCGCTAGTTTCTTTGTAGGTAAACAAAGATTTTAAATATAAAAACTTAGAGCGTGTCATGTATCGAAAACGTAGATTACAACATTTATTGTTGTAATAAATATTTTCATAATAATAAAGGAAGCATAGACTATGACACTATTGTTATAGTAGGTGACTCCCGAAGTAAACGTTTTTACATAGCATATGAGATTTATTAATATTTATTTTAATTGAATCTATATATTAGTATTTTTGGGTTATGGTAACGGTGTTTTACGCAACATCTGTTTTGACCCAAATGAGTTTTGGAGATAATTTCTAAAGTGGTTTGTATGTACACATATTATTTAAATAAGTATTTGAAAATATTTTCTAGTTATAAAGATGTTTTAAAAATGAGTTCTTTTGAAAAATAATGTACGATAAATTAATGAATTAGTAGGAAATATCTCATATACGTGAATATAGAGTAAACATACCCTAATCTACTGGAATGAAATGAAAAATGATATAATTTTTTATTAATCACAAATAAAGATGTTTTGTGCAAGTTATAAGGAATACGTGAAAGAGATGTACAAGGTATGGAAAGGACTATATTTTTTATAGACTATTTCGATAAAATATAAAATTAATTCCTTATAATTTCACATAAACATGAAATCCTCCTTTAAAGGATTCATAGAAGATTTTAGTGTTAATGGTTTCTCATAAGAGAAAGTAATTCTGTTACAACCCAGAATTTTGGACATTTGAAATTGAAATATTTAATTGATTTTAAAATTTTGAAAGTTAGTTTAACTTGAATTTCAAAAATATATGTTTATTTGGTAATTAAATTATTGAAATTAATTATTGAAATTGGGTAAAATATTGAATCTTCAGTTTTATGCTGATTAAAAATAATTTGAAGGCATAGAAAATTCATATTGATAATACTGAAGATAATAGAACTTTTAAAACCAAGTTTAAAAGTGTTTTGTTCAGTTTTGGAATTTATATCGTTTAAATTGATATTTAAAAATAGCCTTCCGAGGCATAGTCTCGGAATTCGACAAAACCAGTTCCATTGGATCCATAATAGTGTTTTATTTCTGGATTTCGATTTCCGTAGCGTTTGGAGTTATCGTGTGATAGTATGGTAGATAACGCGTTGAGATTTATATAGAAATTTAAATTAAATAATTGGTTCAAAAAGTTATCTTCTCCATATGATTGAATTTGGACTCGGAACCATTTCCATTGCGTTCGGAGTAGGGGATTAACCTTATGAACGCCTAACGGCACACCTCGATTGGAGATCGTGATTTTGAGTTGCGAAATCAAGACGATTTAAATTTGAATTTGAATTATATATATATATATATACACACACACACATTCACAAAAATAAAAAATAATAATCAAGCACGTATCCTCTTTAACAACACTGTTAAACTTTCTCTGTAAATTTTTACACGCGTTTGATTTTTATAAAAAATATAATATATCGAACAAAAGAAAAGAGCTGGATTTCTTTCTTCCAAGCATTTAAATCAAAATCAAAGGAAAACTTTTCGTTCAAAACAAAAAAATGGCCAATCGTATAGCCTCATTTCAAAATTGAAATAAAATTCTCAGAGTAAAAGAATATTATTTGAATGTCCGAGCATTCGAATTGAGATCTAGGCCGAGTCTCTTCTCGAAATCGAGCAGATTCTTTTGTGAATCAAAGCAGTCGAGTGTCGTGATTTGTAGTCGCACGTCGATGAATAAGCTCGCGAAGGCGCGAGGCAGCGGTAAAGGGGGCGGAGCGATCGAGCATCTCGAAGGCTAGGTTTTTGCGATGGGATGGTCATGAGCGATGCGACTGCGCGAGCAGGCGTGTAGTGAGGCGTTGGCGGCGAGGCGAAGTTGTGGGTTTTGGGTCTGGCAATGGTGCGAGGCCGACGATGATTCTGGTAGGGCAACAAAGGGTTGGTTGAAGTGTGGATTCATTCTTCCTGTGAGGCATAAGATAATTCACTTTGGATTTAAAATTTATATAGGTTACAAAAATATATATGTATGATTTTTAACATTGAGGTAACAATTATTCTGTTATTTACTGTAAAGGAAAAAAATTAGTTCAAATTTAATTATTATCTATCTAAAATTAAATCATTAGTTTAAAATTTAATGATTATTTAAATTAAAATTTATTAAATGGAAATTAATTGTTCAATTGGTTCGAATATTAATGGAAAAAGTCATATGATTGTTTATACTAGGTTAAAATCTGTAAAGAAGCAAGCCGGTTTGGAAATGTATTGCATGCATAAGCAAAGGTGAGATCTTCTCACTCAAATTGGTTTGCCTGTTTAATTTAAATAGTTAAATTTAAATTGTTGGATGTGCTTGGATAAATTTGATAAATTATCTGTTGGGTGTTATTATATATAGTAGTATATATAAATATATAGGAGTGATTGATTTCTCACATTATATAGCGGATGAGACCCTATGCGCCGCATAATAGCGGATGAGATGATATAATCTCATATACCGCGATATTCCACCTCGAAGTGGAATTGGTATTTAATTTTTGTACTAACATCTATGGATGCAGAGAAATAGGTTGGAGGGATCCAATTGGATTCCTCAAATTATTGAACTTATTTCATATGTTGTGATGTGATTATTGACAATCTGTGAATGGTTATATTGGTGATTTAATTTTTTTTGAAGGCTATGGTTTGGCTGAATATATTCTGGTATTTTCAAAATATCAGAAATATAAAGATTTGGGCTTTTAAAAGGAAATTAAAGTAGAGAATTTTAAGTAAATTAATTTTAGAGCATTAGATAGATTTAAAAGAAGGAATTTAAAAGTGTAAAAGTTGATTTTTGTAATCCTATCGAATTAATTCCAAAATATGGGAGAAAGATTTTAAAAATGTATTTTGAGTAATATTGTTTGAAAGTTGAAGAATTTATTTAAAATTCAAATTTTAAATAGTTTGGGAGAAATAAAGGAATTTATTTTAAAAGGTAGTAAGTTTTTGGAAATAAATGTGGAATTTGTTTTGGTGTTTGAAAATCAATTTTGGAAATCAATTTGAATTTGATTTAGTGCTTTGCAAGCGAATATTTAGAAATCGATTTGAAAATTGTATATTAATAGATATTTGGAAATATAAACTCGTGAGAAAAATTTATAAAGGAATGGGTGATTTGTTTTAAAAATAAATATTGGTTTATTTTTAAAAGTGTGGAAAGAAATTTTATGAATTTGGGATATAAATTGAAATAAATCAAGAAGGATTTATTAATCAATTTAAATGGACTAATTTGAAAAGGGAAGTGTATTTTCCCTGGAAAGCCGAGTATGTTTTCAAAGGTAGCTATCAAATATAAATTAAAAGTTCTAAGTTGGTTTTAAAGAGAATTTTTCTGGAAAAATTATTTTCCTTAAATTGTTTTTAAATCTTTAAAGTAAATAATTATTAAGTTAATTATGAAATGATTATTTTAAAAGATTTAATTGATATTTGATTTAGAAAATGGTTATTTAAGTAATTACACTTTATCTAAAAAAATTATTTTTAAAATTGTTTGGGCTTAAGTTTTATATGAAATATTAGTATAAAAATTTCATACCTAATATTTTAAATAAAGTGTTTAAAGTAATTTTTATTTAAGTGTTTCTAAGTATGTTTTTGGATAAGTAATGTAAATTATTTTAAAAGTATTCGGACTTGGCAAAATTTTTCAGTGGAAGTAAAAAATATTAGGAAATTTACTCCGCGTAAGAAAAGTGATTTGAAATTTGTTTTCAAAGGGTAGAAGTGTGAAATATATCTTGCGAAGATATTTTGAATAAATAATTTAGGGAAATTATTTATATTTGATGGTTGTTGTGAATGTTGTTTGATAGTTAAATAACCGACTACCAATATTGGCCTTTAAGACGGCACTTGAATTTGTTTTCAAAATAAGTGCTCATTTTTCGGTTAAGTCAGGAGAGGTCTTTATGTCATAATCCATTTCGAATAAATGATACGACGAAATGTGATTGCATTTGAAAAAGGTGGTTAAAGACCGGATATTTTTGAAAATGAAAGGATTACATGTCAAATGTCTCTGTTCCGAGTTGCTCCGGTATAGAGATTTATATCACGCTATGTGATGGAGAGTCCGAACGTGATTAGGAACTATCCGGATTTGCAAGGTCTTCTTTCCTTAATTGGAGAAAGTGCCTTCGGTTCCGTTCGAACCAGAACGGACTTTTATGGATATGTATGATGTTACACTTTGAGATGTAAAGCTGGTTTCTATCAAATACATTTCGGTTGGTGGCGGAGAATTGATTCTCTTAGCTTAACACCCTTATCTAAGACGTACGAGCTCAGAGGTTATGTAGTTGATGGTTACAAGTGATATGTTTCCAATTTGGTAATGTGGCATGCTAAGTGTTGATCATTTTTTAATCGAAGCATGGCTTTTGTGAAAAGCGTAGCTTTGTGGACAAGACATCATTGAACCACACAACCCGAAAATGGTCGAAACAGGAAGGATGCGGCAAGGTTACGGTATCAATTTGTATGCTATTAGTATCATTCCTTTCTAATTTTGAAGTGAATACAATGATTTGTTAGTTGAGTTGTCATGTGCAGAACTATAACTATGAGCTTAGATGCTAATATTTAATTTAGAATATATTATGATGAAATGTTGGCAATTCAGTATATGTTTTATAAGTGTAGAAGTGTAGTTTAGTCTTAGTGTTGTTGTCAAATTATTTCAAACAACTATTGGGTATTATTTTTGCATATATGTAGGTATCGATTTTGTTGGAAATAACATTTAAACTAATTTATATAATAATCCAGCATGAATTTGAATCAACAAGCTAATATATATGAGTTTGCATTATTTTGATATCAGTTTTTCATACATGAAAGTGAACTAAATAATCAAATTTATAGAACATCACATTATATGAAATAGCTATTAGGTATCATTTTTGTTGGAAATAATATTCGCAGTAATTTATAAATACCAAAGGTTGAATTTGAACCAAACATCTACTAGATACAAATTTGCATTGTTTTGGTATCAGTTTTTTCATGCATGATAGCGAACTATATAATTAAATTTATATAGCACCATACTATTGTAGGATCAATTTCACCCTAGATGGAGGGTGAATAAGGTGATATTATTAATTATAAAAATTTAATGCAAAAATATAAAATAATTGCAGAACTGATAACATCAGAATATAACAACACAAATAATAGCAGAATATTAAAAGTAGAAATAGAACAGCATAGATTTACCTAGCTTTGGCAAAACCCTGCCTACGTGCTACCCCCAAGGTTTCTACTAAAAATCAAATAGTCAGAAACTTACACACATAAACTCGCAAAACCCGCTATCGACTAACCTAACTCTACGTTCAAAACCTTGCCACAACCCAGCCACTAAATTGCGAAATCCCGAACCACACCACCGTAGTTCGTGCCCTAGTCACACGACTAGAATTTACAAAAGTTTAAAAGTAAAATACAAAATAAAAACAACTTAAAACAATAAAACTAGAAACCCTATTTTAAAATAACAACCCAAAATAATTAAAACCGACCCAATTAAAAAGTAAAAATGAATCCCCTTTTTCCTTTTTCTCTAATCGGCCTTTAACATTTTTCTTTGAAAAATGGACGCTTTCTATTACTCGATCGTTCTTCTTTATTTCTACTAATTAGGGCTTCCTAAAATTTGAAGGTGCCGACTTTAGTTGCTTGATCAAACAGATGATTCAACGTCCCTTGCTTTGCTGATCGATTGATTCTTTGAATTGCATACAGCCGCTTCAATTTGTCGAGTTTGATTGATGCGTGAATTGGTATGTGAATGCCTTTTACTGATTATTCATTATTCTCGACTTTGATTCGAGTTAAATGATTTATTCCTCTCCGTTGTTGCTTGAACTCAAACGAATGATTATCGATGATGTTAAAGGGTTTAAACAGGGTTTGATCCCCTTAATTTATGTTCGTATATACTGTTTGAATTCTTCATGATAATTTTGTTTGGCCATACGATTTTGATTCAATGCTCACGATAATTCTGACTTGTTCTTATTTCATACGTGTTGCTTCATTACACGGATTTGATTATTACTTGTTCGATTCCTTGACCACCACGGCTTGTTTGATTTGGTTCCGTTCTTTTTCCTTTGACTTCAGCCACTTTGATTTTGTGAAAATTTGACTTCGACTTGTTATCACCTGGCTTTGACTTGTTCGACGTGTGTGTTCATGCCTGTAGAGTAGTAGTCTGATATGCCAGCTCTGGTATTTTTTTAACTCGAATGTGTATCACCATATGTACACTTGCATATTTTGTTTTGAAGTTGAATCTGGATTGATACACTTGAGTCTGTTTGGTCTGCATATGTATGTATGTATGAATGTATATGTATGTATGTGCATCACTGTTTTACTGCATCATTTACTTCATGTATACTTGAATCTGGTCTTCTCTGTGTTGTTACAGTTTAGTTTGACTTTGAATCATGTAGAGTCTGGATGCTCTTGCATCTCAGAGTTGTATTCAGTTGTTTGTGTTCATTAATTCACTGGTGGTCTCTGGTCTATATGCATTAGTGCTTCTTGGAGTGTGGTTGGTTTACTTTGAATCATGCTTGCTGTCACATACTATCACTTGATCATTTCATGTTGTATTGAAGTTTGGTTTCCAATGCATATATGTGTGTGTGTGTATACTTTGGTATTGTAGTCTTTTTGTGTATGGACTAGCTTGAGTTGGTCTTTGAGTTACACTATAGTTTTCACTCTTGTGCATGGAATATTGAATTGGTTTGGTTGTTATTTAGAGTGGCCAGCTTATGCACGCTGCTGAATACATGTTGACATTGCGGTTTATCTGACCATTTCGGGTTCAAGTGTACATTTTAATTTTTATTGTCTAGTCTGGTTGTATATAAAGCCCATATATGTAAGTGTGTTGTGGCCAAACTTATTTATGTGCTTTGTACTTGTGACTGTATGTATGTTAAATGCATAAGCCCACTGACTTCATCTTCAAGTTGCATTACTGTGTGCACTCAGTTGTGGTCGTGATAGTCTGTTGGTTCATGGCTTATGATTTGTTCACACTGCTTCGACCATTCATGTTGTTTGCCTCCTTTATGTGTTGTTTACCACTGTTGCACTGGTTCATTTAGTTGCTCCTTGATTTTTTGATCTTCAACGATGATGTTTTTGTAGTACACCTGAGTTGAACCTAGCTTTGGCTCGGGTTTGACCTTGTGCTCATATCGTGACTTTATTTGTATTCCACTTGAGCTGAACCTAGCTTTGGCTCAGGTTTGACCTTGTGCTTACCTATCCCTGCAATTTTATCAAATGTATATCGGTATGCTTGGCCTTGTGGCATGTACAATGATACACTATGCATGTCATAGGTTGTTTGTATATGATGAATTCAAAAGTAAATGATGACGAACAACCCAAATAATTGAGGGAAATAATATTTTCAATACACGTTTTATTTTACACTGCAAAAAATATTTCTTTTTCAGTTTTACTACGTCAGTGTTTATTTTTGTAGATAACTCAGATGTTGGATACAAATTGGAATACAGTTGAAGAACAATTATGAGTGAACGAGTGATATGTAATGAGATGCTAATGTAAATGATAATTGTATAGTGAAAAATTATGATGTAATCGAAATTGTATTGTAATTGCAAATTGTATATATATATAGTGAAAGCTCAAATTTGTATTATTCAAAATTGTAATAAAATATTTGTTTGAATAAAATATCTGTTTGAATTTAAATTATGTGTTACTTATTTATTCAGAAAATATTAATTTAATTATGTGAAAAGTAAAATAGTACAATAGCAAATACATTTAAATGAATATATATGTTTATTATCATCAAACAAAAATCATATACTTGCATACTCAACAATCTCCCCCTTTTGATGACAACAAACATATATTTAAGATTATGAATTTGTTAAATGTATTTGATCATTCTATTTGCTCTCCCCTATTTGAATGCTCCCTCTACAACAAAAGATCCCCTTTCATATTTGCATGAAAATAAATAGAAATATGCAAATGAACCTAGGTGCAAATAGAAAATACAAAATAAAATATTTTACCTTTATTTGCCAAAATCTTAATTTTTCTCTCCCCCTTTTGTTATCAGTAAAAAAGTTATAGTGTTAGAAAAATAGAGATAATTTGACAGATATTAATATCATTAATACCCAATCGAGCATAAATATTAAATTTCAATAAAAAAATCAGACAAAAATCATAAATACTCTATTAGGTGCATATTCCACTTTAGAATGATAGGGATAATGCAAAACCATATAGCTATGTCTATTTGTGGTATATTTATATCAGGAATTTGAATATCTACTAATCATGCATAATTGTTAGGATTTTTAAATGAGATTAGTAGTATTCTATATTTTTATAAAAAAATGAGTTCAAATATCTTCCAACCACGCATAACCATGAGGACTTTTAAATGAGATTAGAATCAACTTGGCTATTTAATCAATCAATTTTGATATGTGTTCCATACATGCATAACTGTGAGGACTTTTAAATGAGCATGAAAGCACATAATCAAAAATTCGAAGTAATTCACCTACGTATAACCGTGAGGACTTTTAAATGAGAGTGAATAATTTGGTTGCAAAAAAATATAATAAATTGAAAAACGAATGATTTCCTATTTAATATACTACATATTGACATACTATATTGAATTTTGATGAGTGATAGTCGTTAGAAATATGATAGCAATAGAGATGGTTATGGAATTTTTATCCATCAAAAGTTATTATAAATCTTTTTTAAAGTTTTTAAAGAAATTTACTAAATATACTATCTCAAGTTATAATATATAATTAATTTCCACACTTATCACTTTTTCAATTACAATCTATCTTTTTGATAATTAGTAGAGAGTCAGATTAGTTAATGTAGTCATTTAAATCAAATTTTAAAATAATTAAATTTTCTAAAATGACTAATCTGAAACAAGGTCAACAATAACTATTTACTGGAAGGGGTTTTATAAAAGAAAAAAACGTCTGCTAATTTAAAATCAATTGAAATGAAAAATATGCAGACATTTTCTTTGAAAATGTGATGTAGTTAATGAATGTCTTAGTATAAATCACGTTCCACTAGTAATTTTTCTATCAACTAGATTACCAGTATAATTTGCATCTGAATTTTCCTTTGACTCAAGATTATCATTTGTTGGATGTTATACACCAGACCGTGAAGTTGCAACAAATACCTTAAAATATTTTTATATCTTTTAAAAGAAATTCTTCAGGATTTGAATTAAAGCCGTGCCAATATACAAACAGTGAATATAGTGTCAGATGAGATAAACAAATATATCCACTTGTACCATGAGTAATCAACAATCGATAAAACACCATCATTAGTCCAAACACGTCTATATAAACCAATTCAAAGTCTCCAGAAATACTTAAAGTATTCTCGGCATAAAAGTATAATTGGCCAACAATTTTGAATAAGTCAGAATCAAAATCAACACTCATTTCTTTATCACATAACTAGCTGATTTAATTAGATTATAGCGCAGATTTTCACATTTAATAAATCGTTCGAAATAAATATAGTTACATATTTTACTTTTACGACAATTTTTCATTGATCCCCATGGTGATTCCGCCACCTTTATATTAGGCTAAGGAACTTTGATTTACTGCCCGTCGTGTTCCTAGAGCAGCTAGAAACCAGATAACATTGTTTTTTTTGCTTAGCTTACCACCACACCTACACGAGAAAGGATTTGTGTGACCTATTTGTTTTTATAGGTCCAAGGTTTTTAGTGGCAAACATTTTTGAAAAATATGTTTGATTAGACCCAAAACTATTTATATTTGTTCCTATTTCACCTGGATTTGTTTAACATTAAAGGATTTTATATTTTGCCTTTTGGAACCCAAATTGGTATGGTTTTTACGTTTTTGGGTCTATACCGATAATTGATTTGATTGTGTCCATTTTTTATACATATTGTGCACTCAGATTTGACTTGATTAATTTTGCTTCTAACGAGTTCATATTGATTATATCCAAGTCCTTCTCTATCTGTATTAACAGTTTGTTTCCCTAATAGCATATTTAACGATCTTTCTCCTTTGGAAAATTTTCCTAAAGTTGTAGACAATTATTGGACTTTTGTTTTGAGCAATTCATTTTAATTCAATAATTGAGTTTTTTAATAGAATTTTCTCTCCTAGTATTTTCACTTTCTTTTAAAATCAGAATTTCATTTTCAAGTGATTTTTTTAATCTCTGATTTTTTAATTTCTTCTTCAAGTTATGGACACTTATCACACTTAGAGCTCTTGGTCTGATAGTTTTTAACCAATTGATCAAGTTGTTTATTTAAATCTATCAAAGTATCTCTTTATGATTCAGTTTTAACATATTTCTCCCTAAGTCTTTCGAAACAGCTATTGACTTCATGAAAATATACAAGTAATTCTAAATGAGTAAGTTTTGATACTTCACTTAGCTCGTCAGCATCACTGTCAGTTATTTCACCTCGAAGACACGGATATACTTTTTCATTATCACTGCAAGTGCTTTTATCATTTTCATCAGTTTAATCCCAAGTGGCTAAAAAGCTTCTCCTTTTCGGTTTCTTTCCTTGGCTGAATCAATTCTGAGGACAATTGGGCTTGATATGACCAGGTTTATTGCACTTGTGGCATATGATCTCCTGCTCTTTTGAGTTGTCTAGTATTTTGATTATTTTGCTTTTCAATTGTCGATTTTGAGCTGGATTTTCATATTTGTGGTTTCACCTTTTGAATTTCTTTATTTAGTGCCAGCTCAGCTGCTCCATCATCATCATCACTTCCCATTTTTTCTTTAAGAGCTATTGATTTCTTTCGAGTATCACCTCCTACGCGTTATTCCTTGAATTTCATTTCTAGCTCATAAGTGGTGAGATTTCTGATAAGTTCTTCGACTTTAATCTGTTTAAAATCCTTTGATTCTTGAATAGCAATGACTTTGGCTTCAAAAATTTCGTGGAAGTACTCTGAGGATTTTTCAGACTATTTCCAACTTTGTGTATGATTTTCCAAGAGTTTTGGATTTGTATACAATATTGGAAAGTCGTTCATACATCTCTTTGACATTTTCATCCTTGGCCATTATAAAATTCTCGTATTTGAAAGTCTACAGGGTGGATCGTGTAGTGTCTATGCAAGTATATGTGACAAAATATGTGATGTGACTAAAACAATCTTAATCTAAGTAAATATAGGATAAGCACGTCGAGGTTTTATACTGGTTCGGACATCCCATCCTACGTCCAGTCCCGAAGCTCCCCTTCGGAATTCGACTATCAAACACCCTCGTTTTGCCCGGAGGAATAGGCTTGGTTACAATAAGTTGTTCTTGTCAAATGTGTGTTCTAGTATAACACAGATGTCGACTAATTAGTACAACTGCTTCAATATATGTTTAAAGAGTATTTTCTATGAAGAACTGAATATATGGAAGAGAGAATACTGGTATATATTGCAGAGGTCAAGAATATATTAGAGAGCGTAAGTAAGTAAGGTGATTTGTTCCCTTGATTCTTGATGCTATATAGTTGTAAATAGGTATCTTGAGTAGTTGCATCCATTAACGAGTGCTCTACACTTGCTTCAGTTGATGATGAAGAGTTGCACCAAAGAGAAGCGGAGATGTCCATTCGAATGTGGCAATTGAAGTTCTTATTTGAAATCCCAGTTTGAAATCAGACGTTTGGGATATGTTTCAAACGTGTGATACTATATATATTTTTGAATATAGTAGTAGATCAGACGTCTGAGTGCAATTGCCAAACGTCTAGTTTAGCCTGTCTGTTGTTCCAGAGAACTGTTTCAGATGTTTGATATTGTGCATATCAGTTTTTGTGCTCTTTTTGTTGTGACTCTTTGTTCCTATCAACTTGTAGTCTCTTGTAGTGTCCTTTAAGCCGTATTCTTGTCTTTCTAGTGATGTTGTTCTAGCAAGTACCAGCATATATAAATATATATGTATATTCAATTTCCATTGTATAGTTGTTGTTATTGAAACTGTAGATTTGATTTCCTAACAATCTCCCCCTTTTTGAGGATGACAACTATACAATGTACTTATATATAATTTTATAAATCTCCCCCTGAATATGTGCTTTCCAATATTTATTTTGCTTTTTATTTTTTCTCCCCTTTTTGGCATTATCAAAGAGCATTAATAATTTTTAACTGTAGACATTCATATCATTTTAGTATTTGCCAATCGTTGCAAGGTTACATGGATAAACATAGAAAATACACACCAAAAAGCTTACATTGTTGTTTTGTAAGCACAGTTCTTACGAATCGGTAAGGATCCACAGGTGATTACAAGAGACTTATATAAAAATTACAAGGAAGCAAAAAAGATACTCGAAAATGAGCCCATAGCCTTCTATTTATAGCTATAGGTATTCAAGAAATACTCCACCATGATCTCCACGTTCCTGAAGCCGTTGGCCTTAAAGAAACATGACCATGTTAGTAATGTTGATGGATTAGTACCGATTCATAAGCATGGATCGGTATCGATCCATAATATTTTCTAATGGATCAAGTTCGATGCTTTGAGTGATGATGACTTGTTGTTATCTTCGTGTTTTCAACATCGATTGCTTTAATAAAAGCTTATTTCCATGTCAATATGATGGATCGATGGAGGGAGTTGCTGATTTCACTTTCTCAAGGAGACCGATGTGAATTGCATGTGATCGATCTAATGGAGCTTGAACCAGGTTGCCGCCGAAAAGGAAAATGGGACATTTTTGGTGAAGTTCTATGGATCGGTACCGATCCATCACTTAGATGGATTTGGCCTTAGGGATCTTTAAGACGGTCTTGATTCCACTTCGTGGTCTTGGTTATACTTAGTTTTTGAACTCTACGGCTATCTCTCCGGGGCTCTTCCCTCGATAGCTTTCGAGTTCGATTAACTAAGTCCATCCAAATATAACACGGTTAAAAGGCCGGATAGCAATGTACGTATATATTACATCTTAAATTAATTAAATAATAAAAATTGTTTTTTTAATTCTGGGTCGTGTTATACATAGATGAACTATCATAAAAATATGTCTTTTAAGATCATATATACATATATACACAACCAACTAAAATTGTGACAATATTTCTACATATTTGAATTGTCACCTAACTAATAATATTATATACATATAAATGAACATTACAATTACAAGTAAACGTTTGCAATTAAATTAGAAACGTACCTTGTATTCAAAGCCCTTAGGCACACCTTAAAACGATGATATATGCTCCTAAAAACGATTTTAGATCCAATAGAGCACTATCATGGTTTTAAATCTCCTATATCTCGCTCGAGATCTCATTTTCGCACTTAAATGAGACGAGACATCAAATCTCCTCCATATCCCCTCGATACTCATCTCGTCCGAGATATTCAAATCTCACCTGATATATGGATCAAAATCTCAATTCGATATCTCACCCAAAGTTATACATTTTTCTTATTTTCCATAATATTTTTTATTTTCACATTGATTCAAAAGAAACCACTCAATCCAATTATAATTTACCAACTTCTTGAACATATTCTTTACTTTTTATCTTAATCAGTCATAGCAAAAGTTTCACTTCTTTATTACGTTCAAATAAAAGGATATTATTCAATCATTACCAAATCAATTAAGCTACTCAAGCTACTACTCTTCTAAAAATATTTCTTTTTCCATGTAAATCAAGTATGTTACCATTTTTATTTTTACTAAGAAAGTTATAACCGTTAAATAAATTTTTAACACATCAATTTTAAACACATAAGTACATCCGAGATATTCCCGAGATGCATTATAAGACCCGAGATGTCAATCCGAGATGTACACCCGATACGTACTCATCTCGTCCGAGATCTCTCCCGATATGAGATAACTTGTGTAAAAATTCCGAGACGAAACGTGATCGAAATCCGATATTTAAAACCTTGGTACTAATCCTTGAATCGTTGACCACCAACCAACGAGCAACAATTGAATGGATTTGATTTGATCTTCAGAAAGATGGAAAGGAGAGTGGGTAATTTTGGCTAGCAATGGTTAGGGTGAAGCTACAAAAAGTTCTTCATCAAATTGAGAAAGAGCTGCTTAAATAGAGGATGGAAGTGAGAGAATTTAGGATCGCATCTTTTACTTAATCTTCTTTAATCTGAGCCATCCAAATCAAGCTAATCTCTCCATTATTTAAGCCGCCCCTAGCCCTTATTGCTGCCAAAATTATTAGCCCCCATGATGGGCCTTAAACCCATTTAAAGCCCGAATGAATATTTTGTATTTTAAATCTAATTTAAAACACTTATCCATATCGTATATCGATTAATGTATTTATAATTTTAATAAATACAATCAATATTCATTTATCAAATCAAAATCAAATTTATAAATAATATTTCTTAAATATTATTTTATTGAATTAATTTATAATAATTATAAATTAATTAAACCATTTGATCAAAGGAGAATTCATCGTTTCGGTTATGTGACTGGGCAGGTGTAAATTTGATCAACGATTAATATCGAACTATTCGAATATTAATGTTCGCACGTCGTTTGGCAGGTGATGTGACATTTTGGTTGAATTTATCACTTATTTGGTTTTGCTAAAATCCAACTTTACTTTATTAGGCGTTACCCAATTGTAACTAATTATTTACATCGGTTCTTTTCATTAAAACTATATCACTTTGGACTTATGGAATTTAACAATGGTCAAAATTTCAATACCATTGATATTCAATTCTATAGTCCAAGCACAAAGTCTTTGGTTTAATAATAACATTTATTATTAATCGAACTACTCTTACAAGAGATTTTGACTTTGGGTTGTCTTGAGTTGATCATGATACTAACTCCATATAACTGAAGAGATGAATCCTCTCCTGAATAGTGCTTCACTTCCAATACTTCCACTCGACCTAACTATAGTCACTCAATGAATATTATGTCATGATTTGACTATAATCAAAGCGGAGCTTTCATATTGAAGATTGATCGTATTTTCAAGTCGAAAGAACTGTCTAAATCAGTCACATTGATATATTATGTTTGACCTTGGTTATGTTAACCAACACAACAATATCGAGTGAGTCATTCCATATTTATCCAATAACCATCAACACATAATCCCTAGGAGCCCCAAAGCAGTCATGAGTAATACACTACGCAACATTTAGAGAGCGTTATGTACTCTAGTCTCAACGGATACATCGATATCCAATCTCAATGCATCTTGACTACTAACATTTAAAGTGATATGTTTTATAATACTGTAATACAATGCTTATGATCACAACTATTTTTAATTACTATTACAAACACAAAATTAAGTATTTTCTATCAAATATATTTTAATTAAATATATAATTATTTATAACATATTATACAAATATATACCAGAAAGAAAAAAACTTTTATTACGAGTGAGAATTAATTACAAAGTTGATTAATTTACAATAAATTAAAGAATTTTCCCTAAGACATAACCTAACTTTATCTGTTTTGGTGTCTATCAAATTGATTCCTCAATGTTGGATGTCATGTATTACTTATAGGAGTAGGATGTAGGTCGCCTTGTACCATAGAGTGCAAAAAATCTCGTTTAATTCATCCCGATCCACTTTTTATTCAATCTACAAATATAGGCTAGATAGCAAGTTAAATGTTAACCGAGTGCAGCTTTAGCAAATTGGTTAGGAAGAGGTTGGATCGGGACCAATTGGAGAAGTTCGAAGACAATAGGAAGTCAAGGTTTTGCGCTAGTGTACATGAGTCGATTAGAAACATGTGCATCAAACTTTTATCTTAGATCGATCACCCTGATTAAGTTTTAACCATGGTGGCCGAACCATTTATTTGGTTCGACGTATTGGTTTGGTTGGTCAAGGCTCCCGCGGTACGAGCTTGAGTCTCTCACCTTACTGTTTGTCGCATCCATTCATTAGTTTGTCTTTTTATTTGCTTTAGAACTTGATTTTTTATTTTACTTTGTCTTTTCATTGAGTGAGTTGAACTTGTACCCTGAAACTTGTAACTCCTTCCCCATCATTCTAAACAAAGTGAGCCTTCGTTCAATATCTCTGCATCAATGAGTAAATTATTAAATCCTTCATATGTTTATTTTGAATATAATAGTTAGGAGTTCTTCAAATAGTTCAAGTCTACCCAATACTATGCAAATTTGCCGATAACCTCACAAACCACAATATATCTATTAAAGAAGGATTTATTTTCCATTTAGTCTCGTTTAGAAACTAATTATCACAAATGGCCCCGTTTGTAAACTATTATCAAATTTAGCCCTGTTTTGGCCAGCACAGCTCTAAGCTGGCCAAAATGTGCTGGCGACTTTTCAAAAGTCGCCAGTATTTTTTTTGTCACGAAATAAAACGAGAGACTTTTGAGAAGTCGCCAACTGGAGACTTCCCAAAAGTCGCCGCTTTTGTTATTAAATAAGCAGGTGACTTTTGGGAAGTCGCCAGTGGGCGACTTTTGGGAAGTCGCCAGTGGGCGACTTTTGGGAAGTCGCCAGTGGGCGACTTCCCAAAAGTCGCCCATTCGGGGCTCTGCAACAAAACCAGAGCCCCCCTTTCTTCCTCTTCACTCTAAACCCATCCGCCTCTTTTCTAAAAACCTTTCCTCTCCGAAATTTTTCGCATTTCATTGAACAAATTAGAAGATGACTAGCTCTTCAATGCCGGATGCGCCTGTAGGTATAGGAAAATCAATAATATTTCAATTTAGGGTTTTGAAGAAATTTGCAAAATAATAATTTTTAGGAATTGTAAGCAATAATTTATGGTTGAGGTATGTATGTATGGTTGAAATCATTTGTAAAATGTGGAAAAACAATGCGTAAATTCGTAGTGTTGATGTTGGAAAATAAATTTGAAAATATTGTTAACTTGTACATGTGTAGATTACGCGGAGATGGTACTTGGACCAGTTGATGGATCTGTCCTTTATTTGCAACAACGACATCGAACGAATAATCCGGAATTTGTCGCGGTAAATTTTTTAGTATTCGAAGTGTACAAATATCGAAAGGTAATGTATATTACATGTTGATAATATTTTTGTGATATTTTGACAGAGTAATACTGTAGACAAAACCATAGATCATCCAAAATGAATAGAGTAACATCTGGTCATCCAGGCGTTATACAGTTGATAGACCAAGCTGGATTTGAACTGGTTTTTAGGATGGGGCACATCTAGTTAGATCATCATCTTATCACTGCTTTAGTGGATAGATGAAGGCCAGAGACATCGACATTTCACCTACGAGCCGGAGAGACGACTATCACGTTGGGTGATGTTGCGTGCTTGCTTGGCATACCCATAGACGGTGCTCCGTTGACCAACCCCGATCCAGTTGATTATCTTACTTTATGCCAAGAGCTCCTAGGTTTAACTCCTCCAGCAGAGGAGTGGTGGGGAAACGAAATGATACGGACACTATGGTTTAAGGAACAATTTGCGGACGACGTACCTGCAGATGCAACGGAGATTCAGATTCAGCAACGGGCCACGGCCATTATATTGCATATTATATGCTCGAGGTTGATATGCGATCATTCGAAAACACGGATATGGCTTAGATGGCTTCCTTTTTTAGAAAACTTTGAAGTTTGTCGAGTATTCGTGGGGCAGTGCAGTTCTAGCATATACGTACTGCGAGTTGAAGAGGCTTGCTTTTCAAGAGAGCACAAGCATAGGTGGTTGTATGAATCTAGTACAGGTATGTCCATAATTTACTTTCGACGACCGTTATTCCATATTCTTTTATCTAACTGAAACCATGTGTCTAATTTTTTTTGCAGCTTTGGTGTTGGACTTATCTACCCGTGGGTAGAATAACGATGAGGAGGACGGCGATTGAGTTATCATTGCCATACGGTGCTAGGTATAATTAATTATGTAGTATACTAAGTATACGTGTTCGGATTTGAGAAGTCACAATTGAATATTTGTACAGGTGGGTAGGACCTAAAAACACCGTTTCATCGCCGAGGCGTCATGTTGCCTTCTACCGTAATGAGTTCGATGTGCTAGACTATCAGTCTGTGAGTTGGACCCCATACGACGAAGTGCTTGGACATCTTCCAAACTTATGCACCACTTCCATTCAGTTGTGGACTGCTCGGGTTCCTCTGATTTGCTTTAATGATGTTGCCTATCATCTACCTGACCGAGTAATGAGGCAGTTTGGTATGGACCAGCATTTACCGGAACAACCACCGCATTATAGGATTGATATTGAAGCTGGGGAGTATGCTATGGCGATCGAGACATAGACCGACCGCTACATGCACACGCAATAGGAACGCAAGTTCACATTGTCCGAACAAGAATATCTGTCTGGTACTGGAACATCACGCTTCGATATGTTCTTCGTGTCGTCGATCCACCTACAGCGCCTCCTATGGTTGCATACCCTTACACTCCTAGAGCACCGCTCGAAAGGAATGTGATACGTACTACATATAGTCTTTATTTCAATATTTGAAATTTAAACCTTTTCTTTAATTTTATGCCATGGCAGGCGGACGGCATTTACCGTGCGATCGAAATTGTAGACGAGCTTGCACAAGAGGTTCCTGAAAGGTCGCAGGGGAAATGCTTTAGTGTAAAACGCATCGTAGAGTCTATTTTGGGAAGAAACAGGTTGACAAGACCAAGACCTCCCCCACCGCCTCCTCCTCCACCAGCACAGGGGCTCATCGAATATGCCATAGAAGCCCATGGCGTTCCTCCCCCCACTACTCGTACGTATCAGCGATGTAGACATCGAAAAGGCGCATCTTCATCTCAAGAAACACAGGTTGAAGTTGCTCTCGGCCCTTCACAGCCTATAGATCCTACACAAGCAAGTGAAGAGGAGGATTCGCCGGATGAAATTCCACTGTCTATGAGAAAACCAAAACGAACTCCACGAGAACTTCATAGATTGAAGAACTAAGGATGGTATAAGTGATTGATATGCTTTGTTCGGATTTCTTTTGTTTAATGAACTGGTGAAATATTAGGATTATTTGTTTTGTTGAATTGTTGGATGTGAATTGTTTGAATTTAAATGTTGAATTGATGGATGTTGTAATTTGAGTTGTGGATGATTGAGTTTGATAGAAATGTTGAATTAGGGGATGTTGTAATTTGAGTTGTTGATGATTGACTTCCATTGAAATTTTGAAGTAGTGTAAATGGTGATACAGGGTTTCTGTTTTGAAACCCTGCACATTACTGGGGCGACTTTTCAAAAGTCGTCAATGGACGCCTTTTCAAAAGTCGCCAGTAAAAGTCGCCCCAGTAATGTGCAGGGTTTCAAAACAGAAACCTAGACCTTCCACCTACCTCATTCCTTACTTTACCAAATTGCAAATATATAACCTAAAACCTAACCCACTTCTCTCTTCCACAAAATCTATAGTTCCTAGCGGCAAAAGAATATCTTTTTGAGATTTGAAGACACTAAAAGAAGGTAAGATTCATAAGCACTATTAAATTTGTTTACTGTTTTGCGATTTAGTCTAACTCCAACATTGATATTTTCAAGAATGGATAATTGGGAGATTGACGATTAGACGATGATGAAAATGTATGAAGAATTTGAACAGCAACGAGGTTCTGCACCGGTTAATGAAGAAAATGTTGCGGTTGATTTCGTCCCTGAGACGCAGGTTGAAAACTTGCCCCCCTCTAGGGTTGGCGGTACATCGACATTGGCCATGGATAGCAGTGAATCAAAACATCAATCACTTCATGGAAAATTAATGGACATGCTTGCTCGGCGTAAGACTAATAATGCTAGTACAAGCCGGACAGCGCCTCGGGTACTTTGTTATTGTGGAGCTGAATGTCAAGTGATTGTGTGTCGGAATGAAAGGAATGCGGGTCGTCGCTTTTACCGTTGTGAATCGTACGACAATAATAAGATACGGCTAAACGATGTTGAATGTTGTAACTTTTTTAAATGGAAAGATTCGAAAATGTGTCCGAGGGGAGTTGCATATGCCCTTGAGATGCAAGCAGAAAACGCCCGTTTGGAGAAATTGAACCTACAGTATCAGAACGCACTACTGAATAAAGGTGTACCGTTCGATAAGTTGAGTCCTCGTACGTTGTGGGAGGAGAAGTAAACACAGATTTAGGTGTTTATTTATATGTAATTTAATTAAGTACTTTGTATCGGTAGCTTTCATGTAATTTGTATCGGTAGCTTTCATGTATATGCAATTGTTTCATGTATCGTTGAACAAGTATTGTAAAGATGTGTGTAACACTAGCTTACATTTGCATATGTTTACGTATCACATAACATTCATCATCAAAAAGAACTTAGCAAATGAAATAAAAACACAAACTGTTCTTACATAAACAACATATGGCTTACAAACATCAAACCAATAATAACACGCATACGTAAACTAAATAACTGAATTACAACGACTCCTTTTGTGACCGTGCATACCACATTTATTGCATCTATTAGGCCTTCGAGGCTGCATCTCGTCCATAACGCCTTTAATTCTACTTGACTTAGGCCTTCACGAAGTTCGCCTTGCGGGAGGTAGAAGTACCATTTGACCTTCGTGTGGAGACCAATACCTTTTATCGCGTACGGGATGAAATTCCACAGAGTATGCAGCTAGGTAATTTTGAACAGAGTACCAATGTGATGCAAAATCATGATGAGCTCTGTTTGCCCCATTGGCCACCGACGAACAAGCAGCCATCACATGAGTGCAGGGGAGATGCTGAAGCGATGGGATGTTGCATGTACATGAACACGTGTTACCATCGATTATAACTTTGAATTCATCGCCGAAGTAATGAATCACTTGCCATTCAATTTGACTAAAATGGACAATCCGACAACGTCTAGCTTTGCTTGCTCTCTCCGCTATTTTTGCTTCCCATTTTGGCGTGACACGAAGTGTGGAATTCTTAGCTAACTCTCTTCTTTGGCAAAAGTAATCAACGGATCGATAGAAGATACGTGCAACAAGTGCTCTAATAGGCAAAGATCTTGCACCCCTAAGTACACCATTAAAACTTTCTGACGCATTAGTCGTCATAACATAAAAACGACCACCATCATCTTTACATAATGCCCAATTTTCCTCCTTTCCACCCAAACTTCTCTCTATCCAGTTGTGTGCTCTTATACTACTGCTTTTAATTTCCTCACGAATCTTTAAATACTCAATCTCCTCAGAGGCACATGCAGCAGCGTAGAATAAACCGGTCAATCGTTTGTCTCTAAAACCCTCTGTCTGAAAATTTGCTTTCAAATGTCTGGCACGGTATCTATGTTTATGTGCGGCTAGCCATTTGCTCTACAACGCTGTAGGTATTCCTTTCATTCTATCGGAAATGAAAGTAATACGACGATTGTTCACGCTATAAATGAACCTTTGCATGCATGCGAAAAACCAACCCCAACTATCAATGGATTCGGACTCAACGATGGCAAATGCCAAGGGAAATAGCTGATCATTTGCATCAACGGCTGTTGCAACAAGTAAGGTGCATTTGTATTTTCCACATAGATGTGTACCATCTATGCAAAGAAAAGGTCGACAATGGACAAATCCTTCAATACATGGCCCAAATGACCAAAATGCACGATCAAAAACTCCATACTCATCAGTAGTCACATGACCTACGCTTCCGGGATTTGTTTTGCATATTTCACCAAAGTATTGCCGTATGTTGGAATATGACTCTGCCCAATCGCCGTAACTTCTTTCAACAGCCTTGCTCAATGCTCTCCATGCTTTCAGATAGCTAATTTTAATAATTGTTCGTCCATTAGAACTTGCACCGTTCCGGCTGTAATGTTCAATCAGATTTCACGAAAGGCATGATCTTCGATATTATAAAGGATGATGTGGCTTGCCTATGATTTGAGTTCACTGTAGGGTTAACACATGTATGATCACTAGCATATTTTTTTATAACCCACCATCCATCCTGTGTCTTTTTTGAGTCAATAGCATGTATTCTCCAAGGACAACTGTCATCGACGTTGCAAATGGCGATATATTTTGCTTTGTTCGACCTTATTGGCTTAAAGGACGCCGCATGTAAGATTGACCATTCTGATAGCTGCTGCAGAAATTTAGCTTTATTCTCAAACATCATGCCAACTTTGAAACTAATCTGTACGCTGCAGGATAGAAATAATTCGCTGTTGAAGTTTACATTTGCTACAATCGACCTAGTCATAATTTGTGCACTGCACAAATCATCATCCAGCGGTATCTCCATTTTCGGTTCATCATTGTCCACACAATCTGCTTCTGCACCGCCAAAATCATACTCTAGTGGATCATTGTTTACTTGCATATTTTCCACCCAGGTTGTATCAACCTCTGGTATTGACACAACAGACATACTATCAACTGCAGGAACATCTACAGCTTGTACATCTTCTTCATCTTCTACATCCATATCATCATTGCACATAGTTTGACCTACTGGTTCATTTGGTGGTTGAACGTATGACTGTGTGGTAGTGTTATTTGCTGCCCAGTTGAAGTTAATTAATACACCATTTTTAGTTTATTTCTTTATACCAACGATTTTGCAACATGTTGCAATATTTTACTTACTTTTGGCTTAAATGGTAAAATTCGGGCCGAGTTGGCGGCATTCGTTCATTTGTACGACTACTCGATGCTCTACCACTTCTTTCAGTGGAATTCTGATTTGGAATAAACTGCACGGGAATACAAATTAGGTTTAAGAATTATATAAATTCAATAAAACATAACTCTATGTAATCATGGCTAAACGATACCTCTGACTCATTCGTGGAAAGCTGTCCTACGTTAAATGTGAATAGGTAAATTGAACATTTGGCTGCAAACTCATGAATGGCTGAAAACCATAATACATTTGTTGTTGCCCGTATTGCGATATGTGCTGAGTCGGATTGCTAAAACTAGGTGACGGAATTCCTTGACCAGTACTCATGTTCCCTACCATTCTAGAATATTCTTCAATGCCAAAATTTGTTACGGGTGCCGGTGTTAGTTCTTCTGCAACCGATCTCCTTTTTTTCCAACAAACAACTCAATAGATTTGATCGATACAGCAAACATTACTTCAACATCATCATCGTCAACAATTTTGATTGCTTTGGAACCAGAATCTGTTGGCCAATTGCAAACTATTTCAATCTCGTGCTCTTCATGTTTTACCTTTGCTGCTTTATAAACCGACTCTTTCAACTGCTCAAAAGTAGATCCTTTTCGAACTTTAGCCGGTTTGTAAGATCCACCGAGATATTTCCCGCACATTAAATCGTCAATAACCAATTCACCATCAAAATACATATAGTTGGAATATAACTAGGAGTTATTCTACATCAAGCAAAAAAATTTAGTTTGCAAACTAAATTCAAAACTTAGGGTTTCTACTGTATACCTTGATTGGATTCGACCGAACAACGTTTTGCTAGGCTTGAGGTGGCTTTTCGAAATCTACTACTTTTAAGAATATTAAACGAAAAATTTCCGAGCTTGGGCAAAAATTTCGGAGAGGAAGGGTTTTTAGAAAAGAGGAGGATGAGTTTAGAGTGAAGAGGAAGAAAGGGGGCTCTGGTTTTGTTGCAGAGCCCCGAATGGACGACTTTTTTGGGAAGTCGTCCACTGCCGACTTTTCAAAACTCGCCTGCTTATTTAATAACAAAAGCGGCGACTTTTGGAAAGTCGTCAGTTGGCGACTTCTCAAAAGTCGTCCTTTTTATTTCGTGACAAAAAAAATACTAGCGACTTTTGAAAAGTCGCCAGTACGTTTTGCCCAGCTCAGAGCTAAGTTGGCCAAAACATGGCTAAATTTGATAATACTTTACAAACGACGCTAATTGTGATAATTAGTTTCTAAACGAGGTTAAATGGAAAATAAATCCATTAAAGAATTTTGATACCGAAATGACACAGTACAATAACGTAATAGAAGAAATTCGAGGACAATTAGATAATTTGGAACTCCTTGGATTTTGTTGTTGATCTAAATTTGGAAAAATATCTTTTTGTTAGTAGCATTTTTTATTATTAAATGTTACTAAAATCCATGTGGATTTCAGCAAAAAACAACTACTGTCTCTGACATAATAAAACGATAACGCGCAAATCAAAACCATTCCCCGCTTGAACACACACCAGAAAAACTAAACAAAAATTCATCTCCTAATTTTTATTTTTCTTACTGTAATTTGAGGATTATCTCGTTTAGATTATTAATTCATGGCCGCGCTTCGGTTGGCGACGGCGCCTTCATCTGCCATAGCTACTTACAGCCATCGCAATCAACTAAAACCACAACAATGCTCATTTGTCCGTTTTACAACATCAGTCCATAGCCCTAGATTATCCTTTTCTGTGTCTAATTCAAGCAGAAGAAGGCGATTGCTTGGCGTTATTGCTTCCCCTTCTTCTACCGCGGAGGCTGATACTTCTGTGGCAGCAGGTAGCCCTCCCCCTCCCCCTCCCCCTCCTTGTTATTTTTGTTCATTCGCTTGGCTACTAATTTATCGTTGTATGAGATGCTGTATATGATGATTTAATCTTCATTTTAGAAGATAGAAGTTGTCTTATTTTGAGTAAAACAAGCATGTAACATTTAATTGTCGAAGTTATCTGGATTCAAGATGAAAATTTGATGTGTGTATTCGCTAGTAAATGCACCGAGAGAGCCTATGATTGCAAACAATTGGAAGTACAGTCAGTAAGGTTTATTTTAGGAAGATGAAAGTTGTCCTTTTGAGATAACTAAGTGTTTGCTACAAGTGATGTTTTCTATTTTTTATTTTTGTTTTTATTTCTAGAAAACAAACAGTAGAACAGTTCTTTCACAATATAATGCATTGACATTTCATTTTTATTTCTACCTAGTATTTTGTGCTTTTAACTGTTCTAATTATGTCGCATTTTAGTTACCAAAAAACTTTACATTAGAAAAAAACCCTTTTTTTTTTTTTATCGCAATGACAATTAAGGTTCAGTTCCAAAAATATTAACTATGCCAAATGAGGGCGTTTTAAAGTTTGCAATCGCCAGAAAAAACAGAATGGTAATAAGTGCATATAAAGTTTGCAATGGCCAGAAAAACAGAATGGTAATAAGTGCATATACTATAAAGATAGAACCATTTTCAGCAAGGAAAATACTTTGCGTTTAAAGAAAATATCCTATGCTTGTTTGGGTGCTAATATTTGATGGATATGCTTTCAGATTTTAATATTTCAACTTTCATAGCATGTACATATAATAGATGTTGATTGCATCGCTTGTCATTCAATCTTAACATGTTTTGGTCTATAATACCTTTCAACAATTTACTTACCTTAGGTGTACAAAAGTATAATTGTAATAGAGACCTTCAAATGTTTGCAATCTGATGATCATATTGAGCAGTTTCTGTTAAGGCCTGTTTGTTGACATTTTGGCCATGCTATTCACCAGTTCGGTACGCCGGACATAAGTTATGTTTACATGTTAATCAATGTAAGCTTGCATCTGCTGTCAAATTGCATCTCGCAAACTCAACAAATTTCATTGTTGATGTCAGACGTAAGCTTTACTAGTTTGATGTGAGCTTTTTCTGACCGATGTAAGCTTTTTTGGATGTAATCACGGTCAGAAAAATCATTAACAACAGCGTTTATTTTTCTTCTCTATCAACCATCTCTCTTAACCTCCTGTCTGTCTTTTGTTTTACTTATTCTTCTGTTTATCAATGATGTACAACTCTGATCCTTCAACTGAATATGGCGATTATTTATAAATTACTAGAGAATTATTTCTTGGGATGTCTGAATCCATAGCATATTGTAGAATTATTGAACGATCATGGAAGCAAATGTCAATAGATGCATCAGATGAAAAGTGCATGTTTTAGGCAAATTTGCGATGTTCTGTGAAATACCTACAACTTAGTTTGCACTATTAAGTATTAACATATATCGATGGGAAACCCTTAGGGATGTTTTTTGAACATGAAAACCATTAGGGATGTTTCTTTTCATGTTTTCTTAAAGAAACTGAAACAGACTAGTACAAGAATGTTTTTGGTCATTTTGGTAGTGCAATATCAATTTGCGTGAGCAACATATTTAATAGTGTATCGAAACTAGCAGATGATATTAATGAATCAACATATTTAAAGAAGGTGATATCACTGAATCAACATATTTAAATGCTTTGTCTGACCAAGTTTGACATGGTAAACATTATTTTCTTTTCTTTCAAAACTGCGTTAGCATTATCAATGGATCACATGTTTGCACTCATGTGAAATGATAACAAATTGTAAATTATGTTAGGTGTGACTATTCCATTCAAAGTATTTAAGTTGCATGTAATTTTGATACAACATAACACAATATTTGTTGGGAAAGATTCTGATCATGACAGCTGAATTTTAAGACATGCTATTTTCAAAGTTTTCTTATCCACCAGCTGATAAATATTATCTAGTAGGTTTGGGTTACAAACTGAGAAATGATTATCTGTCACTGTATTGGATGAAACATTTTGCTCAGACAAAACATATTGCAAAATTTGAGAAAGATTTTTTCTTAAAAATCTTTTTATTTCATCTTTACTCATGATACTTTATGGCAATCAAATAAACATTTGAAATTTGAAGCAAAACATTAACATTTGAAGGTACGTGCCGACTTATTGAGTAAGTGGCCGAGTGCACATCTGGATATACCCAGTTCTCAAGATAATTAAAATGCTACAGATATTGATATTTTAAAAACGTGTGGAGAGATTAGAATAGCATTAGTTGTTGCAAGAAAACATTAACATATGTACCAGTGAATACTTTCAGATTCGTATAGTGGTATATCCATATTAGCATCCAAAATCATTTTTGTGTATTAGATATCCGTTATTATGGATACCGGTTGGGTATCAGATTTTTTAATAAACAATGGTTAATAATAAATTTGTGCCTAAAACATGATGAAATAGTATAATTTTTAATCATTCGTTTCTCTAAAATACATATAATATCCATTAATATTTTGAAAAAAAAAATGGATATTTGTGGATGGCGATATCATCATATCCGTCTATGCTTTTCGAATTTTTTATTTGTTTGAATTTTTGGTAAGGATGTAGACGGACTTTCAAATTTGAAGGTACTCATTGACAACTCTAAAATAAATGCAAGTTATCCTTCTTTGAGGTCATCGATTATCTACTTCAAAGTTAATGCAAGCTATTGTTATTCAGTTGAAGTTATCAAATTTTATTTGAAATTAATGCTATGAAACAAAAACACATAAAATAATATGATAGCATTATAACGTGGTTAAAGTAGTACAAATAATGAAATACTGATTCCACTTACAGCTCCTCTCCAACTTGTCCACAAATGCACCCTTATTTTGTTCTGTGTCATGAATTTGTAAAATTAGTTTAATACCCACATTCTCAATTTAGTTATGAACTTTTCGGTACTATAGCATTTGTCCTATGTATATTCTACAAAACTGCTAAGTTACCATCACTATGCTAATACCTTTATGTAGGTTCTTCAGAAAGAGTCGAAAATTTAGTGATAATTGGTTCTGGTCCAGCTGGATACACAGCAGCAATTTATGCAGCACGTGCTAATTTAAAGCCCATTGTGTTTGAGGGATATCAAATGGGTGGTGTCCCTGGAGGACAGTTGATGACAACTACCGAAGTGGAAAATTTTCCTGGGTTTCCTGATGGGATAACTGGCCCTGATTTAATGGATAGGTAAACACATAAATAATGTGCTTAACCTTGTAGTTATAGTTTAGCCAAGGATATTCGTTGACTTTTTACATTACATATATAAATCTCCAGCACCTCTGATCTTTACTTCTTATATCCTATCATTTTCTATTATAGATAAACCTCTATTTTAAGCAACACACACCTGGAGTTTCAATGTGGTATATTTCTTTTAATTGTTTTTGAAAGCAACATAACCATAGAAGTATCAACAAGCAAGGCTCTTGAAAAGGAAAAAAGTTTCACATTCACAGGTTTGAGTTCACTGCATTTTATACAAAAAAATGGTTTGGTAAAATTTGAAAGCACCGTGCTTAGTGGGATATGCAGAGGCATGTGTTATAATTTGACCTATGCTAATAATTTTAATAATTGACTTAATGCAATCATGGTTTGCTAAAATTACATGAAGTTGGGCAGTGCAATCATGTTTGCTATAACATGCCTTTGTTTTGGTACTTTACTAGGATCCGTCGTCAAGCTGAAAGGTGGGGAGCCGAACTCTTTCAGGAGGATGTTGAGTCGATTGATGTGAAAAATAGCCCATTTACGATCAGGAGCACTGAAAGAGTGGTGAAGACTAACTCCAATTCTTATAATTTATTTATATTCTACAGCAACTCATCGATGTTTTGCCTATCTTATGGGAGTGTAGGGGGATGATGCATTTTTGTCAACAAAATTGCAATAAAAAAGTCGGATGCAACAGAAAAGTATAGTCGTAACATGTTTTAATAATTAGTGCCACATACGATAAACACAATATTTTAGGAAATAATTTGCAAAGCCTTATTTAACTTTCTGAAGTCCCAAGTCAATATTCCACAAACCTTAAGATTTCTGTTTTTTAAACAATTTCTAGACAAATATTAACATGGCCATGAGAAAGCTAAAATGTCTTATTTATTTATTTCTATTTCAACTTCGTTTCAACATTGCAGAAATAGTAAAAATAAATAAATCATATAATTTGAGAAATAATGACTTTACTTTTGAAAAGTTAAATTAGACTTATTGATTAACCATATAAAAGGATTCATTACACGGTACGCTAACATGATAGATTTATTAGACTCCCTTGAATTGGAGTAGGCACTCGCCTATTGGTCTAAAACTAATTGGCAATAAATAATGAAAATGTGTTTATGATTTACTATTTCATAGAACTGAATGACAATAATTTTTTAGAGATAATTTTGTTAAATAAAAATTGAGCATCCAGATTTCATGGTCTTTAAATGGCCATGTCAGTTTTAGGCTCTCTCTCAAATTTTTTTACTGTTGGATAGCATGAAGCTTCGAATGAATCAAATCTTATATGATTGAACCTTCTTACAGGTTCTCCCAAAATAAGATAAAATATCAGTAGCAAATATATAGCCAGAGTGAACATTCTGAAACTAGTGAAGGCGGAAATAAATATATAGCCAGGGTGAACCATCTGAAATTAGTGGAGGCAAATAATTAGATAGCAGAAAAAATGAGCACTTGATTGCTAATATAATAAAGCAATCGATATCCCTACATTATACATGTAAATATACCCGTAGCATATGTTGGGGGCACAGTGCATACTCTCTCGGAGTTTACATCAAATATTGGTTCTCTGGGTCTTGAAAAAAGGAAGAAAAAAAAGCAATCAATGTCTTATACAGCCAGAAAATAGGCCATCTAAAATTAATCTTTAATTTCCAAGTAAATGGGATAATACTTTACAGTGTACAACAAAATATCATTATTTAACAACAAACTGAACAAAATTTGAGCATATATCTGTACTGTACTTGTTGCAAAAATCTGGGCACAAGACGTGCTAGTGAATGCTTGCAAATACTCATATAATGCAATTATATGTACATAAGAATCAGACTGAAGGTTTAAGATATTGGTCTGCAAAATACCAGTGGCAAAATTTTAAGTTTTTCTAGACTGTCAGGTTGTGATTGATTCAAACATTATGATTAGATATTCTTTCTACTGGCTGCTGAAAAATGTCGCTGATAGCTACATAAGATTATTCTCACCAGTCTTCTTAGTTCTATCAGTCGATTAGCTTTAAGAAATTTGGATCTATAAAGTTTATTCATTAGCCATTCAAGGCTGCAGCTTATGGAATAAAAGGTTTTAATGCATGCATTGTCGCATTGCCTAAATTACTTTAAGCAATAAAAGCGCTTAATATTTGGTTAGTTCAAAGCATTATCTTCTTGTAAAAATGATATTATTGGATTGGTTGGGCCATGAGTTCGAGATGTTTACATTATATCACATGTAGTAGCTGATTGGGTTATGATCTTTTGTTTGCGGTCTTACCAAGGTAGCCTTATCAAAGTCACTGACTGGAAACATTTAATATGTATGGCTTTGGTCCTATTATATTGGTGGCACGATATCTTTAACTATTGATGAATCAGCCATCTTATGTTTGTGATCTTACCAAGGTAACTTTTCAAAGTTACTGATCGCAAACATTTAACTTGTACGGCTGCAGTCCTACCATATTGTTGACATGTTATTTTTAAGTGTTGATGAAATTATTTTTATTCTGCAATGTCGTTTTTAGGTCATGTAAGATGTTGCCTACGGCTTTCCACATGACATGTAAATATCAGTATGAGCGTCAAACAGTTCCTGATTTTATTTTTTTTTGAAAGTGGTCCATGCCATGAATAATTTTTTTAACACCTGTATCTGTAGATAAATTGCATACTAAGAAAACTAAAAGGCTCGCTTGTGTCTTTAATGTAATGTGAATGTTATTTTACTGATTTTATTAATTTAAGTGCTATCTTTATTTAGGTGAAATGCCATAGCCTGATTGTAGCGACAGGAGCTACAGCTAAACGTCTTGGATTACCGCGTGAAGAAGAATTCTGGAGTAGAGGAATAAGTGCATGTGCAATCTGTGATGGTGCATCTCCACTATTTAAAGGCCAAGCTCTTGCAGTAGTGGGAGGAGGTGATACAGCTACTGAAGAAGCTATATATCTTACTAAATACGCTCGTCATGTACATCTACTTGTTCGTGGAAATCAGTTGCGTGCTTCAAAGGCAATGCAAGATAGGTATTTTGTAACCGTTCGTTATTGTTTTAATATTACTTTATTTACATAGGCAAACAATTTCCTTGTTTCCCTAAACTCCTATGCATGCATATTATCTTACTTTATTAAACAAATAAAATAACACACTGTAGTCGTCTTTTTTTGTCATAAAATTAACTGTCTGACATAAAGTGATTGTAAGCAAATTCATAGAATCTATTGATGCTCGCTACTTCACATAATGCAGGTTACTGGGAATAAGTAATAATTAGTTGAGCTACAGAGTTTCCTATTTAAGGTTGAATATAAATGCAATAGCATATTTTGGTAGTACACTGTCATCAGTGAGACCTGAAAATATTACATACCTGTCAGACAGATTTGAGAAAGTGTAAAGAATATTGTTTAAGAGAAATTTAAAATATGTTGCTTGTACTCAATTTTGTATGGTCCCCGTTATTGGATGAATCAAGTATCAAATAAACATTCATTAACAAATAGTTTTTTGAATATTCTTTTTAAGATTTAATCCCATATAATCTCATTAAATGTTGAATTCTAGTAGTAAGGAAACAGTATATATTGAACCTAAGTTCGTCTCGCTTCACATTGCATATTCTCTTGTAGGTAGCTGATCGTTTTAATTTTTATTCTAAAATTTATCAGAAATATGAAGGCTACAAGTTTACGGTAAGCTATGAACACAATAACTTGTTAAGACTTGAGATCTTTCTAGTTAAAATTTCAAGTTTTATGTATACCATATAGCTTCTGCAGCCCTAGTGCCTTCATGACTTTGCATTGTTTATGTACTGAATTCACAGTATCTCTAAAATCCTCTGTTTACATACACGCATGAAATATGTACAATGAACTGCAGATACTACAAAATGAACAACAAATTTGTTTGAAAAAAAATATGGACTAAAAATAGCATTAATGAAGTATGAACATTGGTTGTATCATAAAATGAACAAGAATTTCACAGAATGACACTGCGAACCCATCTTAAGTTCTTAGAATTATCTCTATTCAGTCCAACAACATTGGTATTTGGCCGTATTAAGATTCGGTTCTCTTGGTATCAAAGAATTGGAATCATCGACATACTATAATGGACATGCTCCTGTATGTTAAACAGTTTGTATCCCCTTACAAGTGGATCTGCATTCTCATGTTAAACCGTTGGATTTGCCGTCATCTTTCTTCAAAAAAGCTTCCATGTTCATGTCAATCAGAGGGTCATTGAAATGACTTCCAATGGTGGTATGTTTTTCAAATATCTTAATGTTTGTTTAACAGGTTGATTATGGCGAATGTTTCAGAGTATTAAACAATCCAAATGTAACGGTGCACTTCAACACTCTGCCAAAGGATGTGGTCAGCAATAGCAAAGGACAGTTGTCTGGCGTATTACTAAAAAAGGCCGGTACAGAAGAGGAAACAGTTCTAGAAGTTAAAGGTCTATTTTATGGTATTGGTCACACTCCAAATAGCCAATTGCTAGAAGGTCAGGTTGAGCTTGATGATGCTGGATATATATTGGTTCAGGAGGGTACTTCAAGAACTTCTGTTGAAGGCGTTTTTGCGGCTGGTGATGTTCAGGTTCATTTTTCTTGAAATAACGGAATCTTATTCTTCACTGGTGTGTGCATATAGTAAAACTGTAAGAAACCTTTTTTGATATCTAGTCGCCATCAAACACATCAATTGTACGAAAAAATAAATTTGTATACGTTGCACGCTTGAACTAGTTTGGAATTTAGTTTTTCCTCCTTCCGAACACCAATCCTTTTTTACCACCAATGATCACCAAAACAGTCATTACAAAGTAAACATTATCCCTTTTAGAATGGTTAGGTCTGCTAGATAGATGGTTTTGAGTCGTAGAAAATGCAGAAATGGTAATATTTTTATTATAAAATTCAAATGTTGAAAAATATTATATAATTGAAATGAAGTGAATTTCCATGTTTTCCAAAATATGGGATAACTTCTTACTATAATAGCCAATGATATAATAACCTGACATTGAGGATGTATGCGCAGATATACTCCTGCCAAAAATGCTTTCTTTACTCTAAATCTCCTCGCTCCACAATGCATGCTACCAGATGCATTGATAAGTGCAATTTGAAAATTAAACTTTACCTGTCATAAACTAAAATTCTCATTGTGCTTCCTTTTATGCAGCAAGAGCACCAGGAGTACGTTCTTTGATTGTTTTACTAACAACATCCCTTTTCCCTATGAATGTGCATTTGCAGGACCACGAGTGGAGGCAAGCAATTACTGCAGCTGGATCTGGGTGCGTAGCTGCGTTATCTGTTGAGAGATATCTAGTAGCCAACAATCTGCTTGTTGAGTTTCACCAGGTGGTTCTATGTTTTATAACGAGAGCTTTCCTTATAAGTCCAAATTCAGTTGTCTATATGATTGACTCGAGTCTCCGACATAAGTATAATATTATTTTGATCCGTATTTTTGGCTTCACTGCCTAGCCTGTACGAGAAGAGCCAAACAAGGAGCTCGCAGATAAGGATGTTCATATGGGATTTGATATCACACTTACAAAACATAAGGGACAGGTAATAATGATCATCTGATTAATGATCTCTTAATCATTCATACGGAGCATAGACAATATCATCATAAATTTTAAATGCTGATTTTATAACGATATAACACACATAAAAGATCTAGAGCACAATGAATAAAAGTTTTTTTCTGTTGTTTTTTTTATTTTAATTTCTTTTTGAAAATTTCCCATTTTACCCCACTATTTGATGCACCTGATCCAAAGGTGGTATCAGAGCCTGCATTATGTTATTATAAATAATGCATAAAATTTTGGATTTAAATAGTTCTCACTGGGGCGTGTATTATGCAGTATGCTTTGAGGAAGTTATACCATGAGAGTCCAAGGCTAATATGTGTACTATACACTGCACCTACATGTGGTCCGTGTCGGACATTGAAACCAATTCTAAGCAAGGTATGTCACTTGCGACATTTTATCATGGTCTGCTGGTATATCATTTTGTTGCGACATTTTATCATGGTCTGCTGGTATAACATAGTGCACTTGCAACGCTAGTTAAAAATTTGACAACAAATGTATTCAGTAATCACGCTAGCCATCTTTCATCTTTATACTGTAGGTTTTCCATTAGTTTATAGTTTATACTTTATAATAGACGCTTCGTTGAACAAGTTCCATAAAAGACCAGCCTTCCAATTCCAGTAAATTAATTCAATATGCTTCTGGCACGATTTTAATGTCATATAACGTTCACTTGGAAGTCTTCACAGCAATGTTTTGCTTCCTGGACTTAAAGTTGAAGACAAATGGGATACACAAAACAGTTATTAGATCCTACATTTTGCCTCTGACATGCTATTAGGGGTCTTGTTATGTGAAATTCCATGTATAATTCTTGTGTGTTTTTGTGTGCGTGTTTTCGCTCCATCTTCCTCTATCCTTTTTTTTTAGCAACTAAATGTATACGTTTTTCCATCATAACAGCTTCATTCACTTGCAGGTAATAGATGAATTTGACCAGAATGTACATTTTGTGGAAATTGACATAGAGGAAGATCAAGAAATCGCAGAAGCGGCTGGAATTATGGGAACTCCATGTGTACAATTCTTCAAAAATAAGGAAATGCTAAGGTATGATTGAGGATCGTAATTGATAACCTTTTATTGCTGCCCTTCTATTTTAACTACCTTTTTTTCTCTTCCTTTCTTTAATCTCCTTGTACTTAAAAAATGATTGTATTTTTTTGATATAAAGTGGTCTGTGCTATGGATGTTCTCCGTATAAAAATAATCCAACTTGTTAATTGTGTGTTGCTACATCATGAGACAATGTTACGGTATTTCTCCTTATAAATATACATACACATACATAGCTATATGTACATGCTTATACTAATATATACATGCTTATATAGACATATACATGTACAGCATGTGTATACATGTACATGTATATACATATACACGCATATATACATGCACAAACATATACACACGTGTGCGCGCGCACGCAGGCACTCAATCAATTATAGAATGGATGCAGTTTTAGGAACCGATTTCAATATGCTAGCAAACACGAAATTTATGTTCAGTACAGAATCCAATCAAAAAGGTATTATGTGAATTGCGACATAGCTGAGTTATTATTGAATACGCTGTAGCGATATTTCCTAATACGAAAGACGTGCTTATATTGTTATGGTCGGCCTATCTTTGTGAACTACTACTTGCATCTTATTTCATGTGCATCTCATTTCTTTTGTACTTGTGGTGGCATGCAGGACTATTAATGGTGTGAAAATGAAAAAGGAATACAGAGAATTCATTGAAGCAAACAAATAAATTCCATTCGGTTTTGTCACATATTGTGATGTTTATTACATCCAAATGTCATCTGAGATGGCCATTTGTTTCATTTATAAAATTATACTGAAGGAAGGTAAGCAAGTATGGCTTACACAGGGTTTTGAAAATGTCAAGGCAAACAAACCTGCAGTAGGTTGTGCCAATTTATTTAATGCTACTTAATTTTTGTAGAGCACACTTCATCTGTACCATTAGTTTGCTTTTGTTGCTTTGGCATCATCATTGGATAAGATAATAAGTATTTCTCTTGCATGTTGTTTATTGCAAGGACGTATTGTAAAATGAATTAATGTTTGTTAACGTTCTCTGTGTTTGCATTGGTTGTTAAGTTACTTTGTTGTCTGCCATGTGACTTTGCAATATTGTTCAGCATGTGATCGTAGTGTATATCTGCTGAATGGAGTAAAAAGTGTTCAAATATGTATGGGACCTTGTATTTGCCTTGGTTTAGTAGATGTTAACCTCTCGAGAGTAATAAGTGCGTTTCTGTTGTTTATAGATTTTCATGGTAAAGAGGATCATTACGTTCTCTTTTATTTTCTTTTCATTGCTTATGTGGATTCCTTCCTACTGAGCAAATGGATGTTTGCTTGTATGTTTTTCATACCGTCGGTTTATTCGTGGTCTGTTGTGCATAATAATTCTCAGTGTTGTTCTCGGTGCATAAGCATGCCCTTGGATGTTGTGTGGATAAACCTTCTTGTATGCATGCGCGCGTCTGTATGTAGATATGTACATATATGTAAGTAAATTTTATTTAGGATAATTTTTTTATTTAGATCAAATTATGAAACTAATTACAAAAATAAGTCAAGCTCAAAACATATTATAAAAATAGATCAGTTTCTGCCACGTTGGATTTCACGTGTACTGGCAGCGTTTTACATGTATTATGTTTAAATTATACTGGCGGCATTTGGGATGCCGTCGGTATACGGCATTTAGAATGCCGTTTATTTGCGGCATCTCAAATGCTGCAAATATTTTTGCTCACCGTCTTCATTCAGCTCTCCATCCCCCTCATTATATTAGTCACTCTCTTTCAAAATTTAACAAAAAAAACACCATACCCGATCTCCCAAACCACCACAAATCAATTTTTTGACTAAAAAACTCGTTAAATCAAGCCAGAAATTGAAAAATGGCTTCCTCATCTTCTCAAGCATCTCCTATAGGTTTGTAATCTTTCGATTGTTTCTCTAAGTTTGATTTTTTGAATTCAGGGTTTTGAGAAAAATATGTTTTATATTTGTAAATTTATGGTTCTATACTACAATCAAGTAGATTGTGCGCGTAGAACACATATTTAATTGGTTGTTGGTTTGATATAACGATGGATTATGGTATAAATATGGTTTTGTTATGTTATTGTGATAGAATACGAAGAAATGGCATCCGGACTGATTGATGATAGCGTGCTTTACCTACAAGCTCAACACCGCACAAGCAATAACGATTTGATGGAGGTACATGTTGATATAATTTATATTTAATTTTGCGAAGTGTTAGTAAATAGCATAATAGCTTGCATTTGTTATTTTTCGACAAGCGGTTGAGCCGAGCGGCTTCATTGATCATTCTTCGACCTTAAAGCTTCGCAGTCAGCGCATTCTGGCGTGTTGGAACATTTAGACAGAGCTGGATTTGGTGTTATTAATAAGTTTAGATACACACAGCTCGATCGTAATCTTCTGACAGTGTTGATCGATAGATGGAGACCTGAAACGTCTACATTTCATCTTAGAGTAGGTGAGATGACCATCACATTGAAAGATGTAGCTGTGTTGCTCGGATTGCCGATTAACGGGGATCCCGTTCTAAAACCGAATTTCCCAAGCAATTATATAGATTTGTGTGAGCCCTTGCTCGGCATGTCTCCTTTGGAAGACGTGAAGTAGGAAAATGAGTCGATAGTGGCCACATGGTTCAGAGTAGTTGGCCGGTGATATTCCCCGTCGTGCCTCTCCAGTGCAGATAGCTCTATTGATTTCGATGTTAACTACTTGTTCTCGTACGGGTTCTACTACTTGCATCAGCATACTTTTTCCAACAAACAGCTCTATTGATTTCGACGTCGCTGAAAACATTAGCTCCACATCGTCGTCGTCTATTTTAATGGCTTTCGATCCTGAATCCCCCGGCCAATTACACATTAACTATATGTCAAATTCTTTAGATTTTATCTTGGTCGCTTTATAATCGATTCTTTTAACTGCGCCAAATTACAACCTTTCAATACTTTAGCTGGTTTACACGACCCACCCACATATTTTCCACAATTAAGTTCGTCAAAAACCAATTCGCATCAAAATAACAGATCGCTGGCACACACTTAGGAGCCATTCTACATTTCAATTAATCAACTTGTTAACTACTTTCATAAAATACCAAACAACAAATGAGAACAAAAATTTTTAATGAACTAGGATTTCCAAATAACATACCGGCTGTAGGTAATTCCTTGTTCAAGAGGAAGAATTAGGTGTTGCTCCTCGGCTAGCTACTTCCAGTTAAGATTTAACTACGCTTTGAAATATTTTAGCGATTTTGGGTTTTAGGATTTTTGTAGATTTAAAAATCTATAGGAGAAGCCAAAACTTATAACGGCGGCTGCCTATAAAAGCAGTTGAATAACGTTGGCATTCCAAATGCCGCCAGTATGATTTAAACATAACACGTGTACTGACGGTATTTCAAATGCCGTCGTTACACGTGGAATCCAATGTGGTAGAAACTGATCTATTTTTGTAATATGTTTTGAACTTGGCCTATTTTTGTAATTAGTTCTAGAATTTCGTCTAAATAAAAAAAATTACCCTATTATTTATGTATGCAATATGCATGTATCATGCATGCATGTATATTATTTGCAGGTAAATAGGCATAAGGAAGAAGTTGCAAAAAATTCGGTTTCAGGGACAATAAGTTTTGCTTTGTAGTCTGAAAATACTTTTTAGTGTAAACCGAAAATGATAGATACAACTATCATTATGTGATTTACACTAAAAAGTGTCATTCGGTCTAAAAATTAAACTTCTTATCCCTGAAACTAAGTTTTTCTCTGACTTTTTCCTTGAGCCTAAAAATCCCTATTATTTATGTATTATTTATTTATGCATGCATTTATCATTTATGTATGCAAATTTACTGTTTTTCATTTTATGCTAAACATACGATATATAATGTGGCATAATGTTTAAATCAAAGTTACAAGCATCATTTATTAGCAATGTCATAATTAATAGTTGTCTCTTGGTCTTTTTAACATTGATTATGATGTTTTTTATGTAAGGTTATGAATTTGAATTTTTTTTCTTGATAAAAGTAACTATTTATTGACATGAGTTTGAATCTCATTCTTGATAAAATATAAAAAAAATTGTCAAGCTACGAGTTTGAATCTCAAATAACAAAACTATATTTTACTTTTTAATTATTTTATAAATCTGAAATTGCATTTAAAAAAGGAAGAAGAAGAATAAGATTATACATTCTTCCCATTTTGGTATACAATCATATACTTAATATTTTATTCATATAAACTCTCTATCTTCCTAAACGATATATTTCCTTGGTTCTCTTTGCATTTAATTTTGGAAATAAGTTTTTACAATTTTAATGTTACGCATGCATTATTTTGTTTTTAGAAATAAGCATTTTAAATAAATTATAAGTATTTTTAATGATCTTGAGGTTTTATAAATTTCAGTTGTACAAATTAGTTGAGTTGAACAATTTCAAATTTATTTAAAATATAAACTTTGTATATAGCTATCTTGCAAAACATCAATAATTTGTCTTTAATAATAATTGTAATATTACGTACAATGAAAAGAACTTTCATAAATACCCCTAATTTTGGTGAAATTATTAAATAAAGCTAACAAATACAAAAAGGTAAAATATGGAGAATAAAATCGAAAACAATTAATATCCAACCCAAAATACTAATAATTTCAAAAACAATGAGAAAAAAATTGACTATGAAATAATGAGTGAAATAACAATGAATAGCTTATTAAAACAAAAAATATGAGAAAGTTTCATATGCAGCAATTTAAAATACACATATTTCAAAATAATAATAATAACAACTGTTAGTGAGATTTTTCGTTCTTACAACACCAACTTAGTTTTGAAGTAATTACGGTGCTGAATGTTTTCGTAATTAAGAATTAACAAGTTTAAGTAGTATTAAAATCCATAAAACACTACACCACAAAAGGCTTTTAACAGCGTTTGATAAACGCTGTAATATGATACAACAGCGTTATTAGAAACGCTGTATAACGACATGCTGTCGTATATATATAACTTACAACAACGTTTCTATAAACGCTGTTGAAACATCTCTGTGACAGCGTTTATTACGAGCTGTCAATAATATTTTCAACAGCGTTTATAACGTGCTGTATTATGTTTTCTAAACGCTGTTATTAAATCATCAACAATTTCGACAGCATGTTAAAAACGCTGTTATTGAATCATCAACTATTTCGACAGCATGTAAAAAATGCTGTTATTAACAATTTCAAGATAATTACAGCACGAATTAAACGCTGTTGTTTCTTTATTGACAGCATTATTCAAACGCTGTCTTCTATATATTTTCTATTAAAAAAAATAAATAAACAATATATTTTCTATTAAAAAAAAGAGCATCCACAATTTCATTTCAGAAATAAATTTTCTATTTATTCATTTTCTTTTTTACAACTTTCTTTTTCCTTTACAATTTTACATTTACATTGATAAAAAAAATTGGTTGCATTTATCTCACATTCCCGAGCACTATTTCAGCCAACCCACTATCATCCTCCTCACCTCATTGTAACTGCCTACCTTCTCGCATACAAGTCCTTGCAGCACCTACCATTCTCTCTAAAAGAATTACAGCACTTCTACACTTCAATTACATCTGGCCACTGCAATATCATCTGTCACTCAGCAACAACCCTACCACCCACTTCCATCCTTCAGCATCTCCTCTGCTAACACTTCAAACAACAGAGCTTCACCACCCTCTTCCACCAGACTGCCATACCTCCCAATACATTAATTGCCACTGCCCTATACAACCTCCACTATCACTGCAGTCAGCATTCCAACCGACCACAAGGTCACCGAAGCCCATACAACCCCTCTGCCATATTTTCCCATCACTGCAATAACAAGTTCCATCACAACTATCCACCTGAAACACTTAAATCATTCACCAACCATCCATCATTTCAACAATCCCCTCTGCTTCACAGTGCTACTACAACATACAAGTGCAACTCTACTTCCCACTGCTCACAACTGCACATATACATCTCAAACATACTTCCACTGAACATCAACAAGCTGTGGCCAGTGCTTCCTCCTCGTATACAACATACATCCAAACTACTGCATCCTCTTCATAAATACACCCATCTTCTCATGCCCAGTTGTGCACTGTTCTGTGCTGAGGCTGTGGAAGTAATTGATGAACTTGAAGAAGGAGTTGAATAATTGTTTTTGGATGGTGGACTATGGTGGGTGGACAGTGTTATGACAGTGAATGGTAAGGATCTGTTGTGTGTGGTTTGTTGATGAATGTGATGCAGGGTTGTTTGTTGAGGGGGTTGTAGCAGGCAATGTAATATTTACATTTTACACTTCTCTGTCCACAAATCTCTGTTGCATTCCACGCTCCTGCCAACTGTGACCAAAACTGCCAAAACCAACTTTCATCACAAACCGCAACCCACTCTTGCAATCAAACAGTTTACAACAGACACCTTCATCCCACAAACCAAACAACATCAGTTGCCTTAACACTTCACTCCTCTATATTTCTCACTGCCATCTTCCAAATTACAGCTCAACAACCACCAATACCCATACGTTCCCTCCTTGCTCTGTCCGCAAACTACAGTGCCATTCCTCTCCACAACCATCAAATTGTTGTACATTCTCTGCAATCTCCTCTGCACAACATCTACTGTTTTACTCCACAGCATCATTTCAACACCCCTTCCACAAACACAATCCCCTACTTCAACAACATCACGCTGCAACATACAACCAACAGCCTACCACACAGCCATCAATCTTCCACTCTGCCTGCCTTCTCACTGCTAAATCCCCTGCCCTGACCATCTCAGACAATCCCACTGCAGTGCTTCTACATCACACATACCTACCCAATACTTCTTCCACCTTCACATTCTCATACCACTGTCACATTACCACTCTGCTCCACCAGTTTCCAACCCCTTCAGTTGAACTGTGCAACCAAACCCACAGTCAAATCCCAAAATCCTAAAGAAAAAAAATTATTGATTAAACCATGAATAAGGATGTATCAACTTTACAATGCTGTATTCGAACGTCCCTAATAGCTTTGACATATGGGTGAAATGGTATTAGATAATAGCAAAGCAGATCATAACTTTAAAATATCTGAATTCAGTAAGTCCTATAGTCAAAGTGTCACAATTGGTGATACAAACTTACTGTCAATAGCGCATTACATCAAATGAAAAAACAATTTTGATTGTGTAGTTATATACATTATAATTCTGTAACTAAGCAACTAAGTATACATGGTCAAACATCATGTAAATGTAATAAATATACCTTATTAATTTGCACATTCCAACGACATATCAACATTTTATGTATGGGAGTACTGATGCTTGCAGATGCAAACAGAATCAGAATGCGAACCCCAAAGGAAGTAGTCAACTGCATCAAACAATAGCAGTTATTATATGATGGTACACATAATAGTTCACAAATTTAATGCATTACTCACTTTTATTCTGCATGATCATTGACCTATAGGAAAAATTGAACTGCACCTCCATAAATGTTGGATAAAGTTACCCCAAAGTGGCTTTAAGTAGCTGTGGCAACGGTAAAAAATCTTTGTAACCATCAACAACGATTATGTTTGGGGATATAATAATAGTTACCGCAATCATAGCACTCCTAGATTTAAGTAAATCTAACAATGGTTAAAAAGATGAAGAATTATGCTATTAGAAAAGGATGACATTGACAGGAAAAAGGGGTCACAAGTCGTGTAATACTTTCAGATATCATTGCATATGAACGATCCAGATTACAGCAAAACATTAGGAAACAAGTGAATGATTTAAATAAAAACAGATTAGATAGTCAGACACACTAGGCTACCGCATAGTACATTGGGCAGGAACAGAATTCGTGGATCATGCATAATAAGCCTATTTTCCCCATGGTATGAAAAAGCCCTATAGCCATCAGTTGTATGTTTGGAACCACAAATGCTTATGCAGCCATATAACCCAATTCATGCAATCATTGCTGATTTGAGTTATTTGATCAATGTTAGGTGCATTATTTAGTAAGCTGGCTATGCCATGATTATTGGGTATAAACATAAATATTATATACATCGTTCTAGAGAAGAAAATACATAATCATATTTCCTTAAAAAGACTTGATATATCAGTATCCAAAATTTAACCCAAATCATAGCATTGCCATCTTAGACCAAGATTTTAACTATCATGTGGGATTGCGATCAAACATGCTGTATCATGTTAGTAACTTATTTACAAGTTGTATCATGCAAAGGTAATCTGAGAAGAATAGCTTATTGATAGAACTTGAAGGTGATCTCATGGACATGTAGAGCTTGCAGGGAGGAACTGGGAGTTATTCTAGCTAAGACAAGTAGTGATAGCTTGTTTATATGTGGATGAACAGCTTTAGAGTGGCTTTGTTTTTTACCGACCTGTTTATTCATTATTGTACTGTTTCATGGCATAGTTGTTTACTCTGTAGTTCTTTGTACCTTTTTGTATTTGTTTCTATTAATATCCGGTTGTACGGAAACTCTGCTAACCAAGTTAATTCTTTAAACTTGTTCAATATTGTATTTGTTTTAATAATAAATATGCATTCTTATAGATACTATTATTATTTTCATTATTCCTAATAATATTAATTTTTATGAACTTATTTAACTTTTATAAAACTTAGTTTATTTTTATAAAAACTAGTAAATTTTTAGAAAATTAGTTAACATAGCTAAATATGTATGAAACTTAATGAATTCTCTAGAAACTTAGTCAATATATAGTTAAATTTCTGTTAAACATAGCTAACTTTTATGAATTCATTTTGGTAAAACTTAGTTAAACTTTGCAGACTTAGTTTATCTAGTCAAATATTTATAAAACTTGGTTAATTTTAACAACTTGGTTACTTTATAAGCTTAGTTATTTTTTAAAAACTTTTAATTTTGTTAAGAAAAATTCTATTGGGACACAATAATGGGTATTTTGGGAAAACCATCATATCCTTCACTTTTATACTGAACAGCCATCTTGTGTTTGTCCCCTAGGCCTGCAATTACTTTGAATGGCCATAGTTTCATTCATTACATAGGAAAAATATTAAGAATGACATAAAGCTGGAAGAGTTATTTAATGGTAATTACATAGGAATTTTTCTCTATTGTATCACTAAATGTCATTCATTAGATATTGATTATTACTTTCTCTATATTGAATGTTACTTAGTCTTTCTTCAATTTTATGAGGACTGATAATAGCCACTTCTTAGCAAGCAGGCATGCACACATCTCTTTGTTAAACTATTTTATTAATTCAGTTAAAAGTTATAAAGTGCTTATGAGTCTAAAATTTTAAAGATTTGGTAAAAATTTCATTTTGAAGTTTAGCATACTCTATTAGCAACATGTGTAGCTGTTCCACATAACATAATGGGATGAATGAGTTTAGGTTAGAAATGAAGTAAGAATTGTACACTTTTCGCTTTACATTTAAGCATTTGATCTTACTACCCGATATTTATAACATGTAAGTACATATAATTTATTAAAATAAGAATCTATTAAATCTATAATTCAGAACTGAAATCCAGATTTGATTTAATGTTTGGACAGTATGATTTACCTTTTGAATCTTGTTTAGAATACCTTGTTTCCACATAGCAAGTAAGATGTACACAAACAATGTTCTACCTTTAACTTGAGGAGAGCAAAGAAAGCTACACCATTAACTTTGTCCTTTTCATCCTCATCACCCAATATGTCAATATTAATGTCCTGAAAAGAGAGAGAAAAGAACCACAATGTTAGTTGAAAGTAGCTAAAAGGCTGTAAAGTACAACAAAATTATATACTTATTCACACGAAAAAAACAGAGGCCATGGCTTCTGCCATTCTTCTTGCTTTTCTCTATCTGCCACAATTTAAGAAAAACCACATCACAACCTTCAACTTTACAATGTCTCAAAAAAAAAAAAACCAAATAAGTCTCTAACCTCCAACTATATGTTTTACATTTGCCCTAAACCCAAACTTCATCAAACTGTCACACTACAACCATACAAAACATCCACACTACAACATTCAAACTATTCACGAACTGCTGTGCACCTCTCCCATCGCTGCTTGCCAACCATAACATCATCAACTGCAGCCAAGCAATAACCGAACCTCCTCCTCTTCCACTGTTGGTTCAAAACTGACATTAACCTCTGCCTACCATCATACACTTCAATTCACACTCATCCTCTCTGCCATTTTTCCCACATCACATCCCTGATAGCAAATCCAACAGTGCATTTCTACAGCCTTGCACGAAACTGCCATCTTCACAACCCAGAGCGTACCATCACACTAAATTAAGTTTGTAATTTTTTTGATATTGTGTCAGCAAGCTCAATAAATGAATAAATATTAGTAAAATGGGTAAATTTACCATTCTACGATAAATAAATTGTGTAGGATCCAACAACAAAATGCCTTATCATCACCTGGTTCCAGAACATTGGCTTCTTCCACTGGTGCAAATGCCATGCATATGCTCAGTTCTTGAACTGCTTCAGCATACTTCCTGTTTGAATAACAAGGTAACATAACGATGTTATTGTTTCAGTGACTGAACTATCCAAATTTCAGATGAAGAGTTTGATTGAAAATTGTTCGTACTTGTTGTAGTACAAAAGCATGCCATGATCTCTCCTTAGGCTCCAATTGAGAGGCTGCAGAATCAATAGTCTTTCTGATGCCATAACTGCCAACCTTTGTAGAAAAGTATAAAGTGCCCATAAAAAATACACAAACAAGGTTAGACACGTCCAAATTATAAGAATACTGATATAACATGCAAAATACATTTTTATGTGTTATATTGGTTTCATTTCAGGCGTCATATTAGTCAACTTCTGAACTTGAGTAAAAATGACAAAACATGCCATTCTTATGTTATTGGTAGTTGGTTCATGATAAAATACACCAAATTTGTTTTAAATGATTGTTAAAGTGGAAAAAAAAAGTTGGAGAAAAAAAGCATGACTGAAACATATAACCTTTGACAGGGAAAATATTAAAATAATGTAAGACCTTACTAGATGTGCTTATATGATTTTCAGAAAAATGACAATATTTCAGAAAAATAAATGAAAAAAACAGTTTAAAATTCCACAATTTTCGAAAATTATAATCTTTAAAAATTTCGAAATCAGGCTAAAAATTATGAAAAAAATTCAAAGATTTTATTTTGTTGAAAAAAATGTTATTTTAATTATTTATACCAAACAGGAAAAAGAAAATCATATTTTGTTTTTTTTCCTTATTGATTTAAAATTTCCCCTAAAACAATGTTCCAAAATGATTTTTCCATTAACAGTCACCATTGCTTATCTCAAGAATCTAATGTGCAGTTAAAATAATTTTAACGGTACTTGTTATAAAAAAAAGTTGCAAGTTCAGGCATCATATCCTGATTACTATTCTTGTTAAGATTATATCCATAACAAATGAAGTTTTAGCACATAAGAAATCGCAAAATGCAGCTAGCATAATTACAGTAAAAATTGATCTTTGTATTAATTAAATTACCTCAACTCTTGAGGACGAAGCAAAGGAGCCCGTGAAACCTCATTATGAACTGGCCTCAATGGCGATGTTAACATCAAGCCACGATTCGATTTTGATGCATGCTTCCAATGAAGCCTCTGGATTTTGATGCACGCTTCCAATGAAGACTTCACCGCCCTTCACGCAACATCATCCACCCTTGACAGCAACTCAAAGCACAATCACCTCGATCACCGTAGCTTCACACTCGACTTCGACGTGCGAACTAGACTAAACTTCCAACCACCAGAAACCAAAAATCGCCTTCAATCATGATGTCTCGACCACCGCCTCCCTCGCCTGATCTAGAATCACCTTTACTTCTGGAAAATTGCAATTAGGGCACTATGAAATTGAAAAATAAGGGAAATAGAGAACGACGAAAATTAAATGGAAGGGAATTCGGGCAGGATGAAATTGAGGAACGAGGGAAATGAAAAGAAGAGGGAATAAGAAGAGGGAAAGCGAATTTTTTTTCACGAAGTTTAATAATGAGAGAGGGAAAGCGAAATGTTTTTGACCTAACGTAATGTCAGCGTTTTCACGAAAATCAGTTCGTTTAAAATAATTTTTTACTGCATTTGTTTAACAAACGCTGAGAATTATTGCTGTTAAAAATGATTTTTGTTGTAGTGAAAGAAGTAATAATATTATTGTATGCTTACACAATTATGAGAGTTGCAGTTTAACTATTTGTTAAAATGATTAAGCATATTCGATTCAAATTAAAACAAATCCATGTGTAGAGAAGAACATAAAAATACAATAATGTAAAGACATAAAGAATTTACATGGTTTAAATGTTAATGATGAGGATATGCTGGTGTAGACACTTGACTGAGACTGCGTGCATCCTCGGATGAGGGTGCACAGGACTGAAACTGCATAGCCTTTAAAGGTGCATCCTTGAATGAGGATGCATTGATTTAAAATCCATAGACACTTGGTCGAGACTGCGCAACCTTTGAAGGTGAAACCACATAGGCTTTGAAAATGAAACTGTGTAGCCTTTTAAGGGGAATCCTCGAATGACAATGCACATGACTGAAACTACACAGCCTTTGATGACGCATTCTCATATGAGGATGCGTTGACTGAAACTGCCCAGCCTTTGATGATGCATCCTTGGATATTGATGTGCTGATTGAAACTGCGTAGACAATGGGCTAAGACTTTGTAGTTTTGATGGTGGGATGCGCTGGCTGAAAGTGCCAAGAAAGTGGGCTGAGGTTGTCCAGCCTTTCAAAGTGTATATTGGATGAGGGATGCACATGAATGAAACTGTGCTTCCTCTGATGAGGACGCACTGGATGAAACTATGAAGACACTTGGTTGAGACTGCATATCCTTTAAAGGTAAAACCACGCAACCTTTCAAGGCGCACCCTCGGATGAGGAAGCATATGACTGAAACTGCACGGGACATTTGGTTGAGTCTACGCAACCTTTGAATTGAAACCGTACATCCTTTATGGTGCACACTTAGATGAGGATATAGGATTAAAACTCCATAGCCCTTGACGTCGCATTCTCATCTGTGCTTCCTCATATAAGGATGAGCTGGCAAAAACTGCATAGACATAGGGTTAAGGCAGCGTTGCTTTGTTGGTGCGATGTGCTAGCTGAAACTGCATGGACAATTGATTGAGACCCCACAGCGTTTGAAGGTGAAATTGTGCAGTCTTTCAAGGTGCATCCTCAAATGAGGGGCACAAGACTAAAATTACGCAATCTTTGAAGGCGCATACTTGGACTAGGATGTTTGACCAAAACTGCACAGTCTTTTTGATGGTGCATCCTAGGATGAGGTTACAGTAGCTAAAACTACACAACCTTTGATGGAGCATCCTTGGATGAGGATGCACTGAGCTAAAACTGCACCGCTTTTGAGGACGCGTTGGCAGAAACCATGTAGCCTTTTGTGACACATCTTAGGAAGAAAATGCATTGCTTTAAGTATGGATTTTAATGGGCCTTGGATGTTGTATTTGGTTCTGGCACAGTTCATATGCCATGTAGTTTTCAGCCCAATTCATATACCTAAATCTACACTAAACAGTTATTTGAAAAAAATGGGTGTAACACTTGCCCCCTAAGTTGCACTAATAAGTTGTAACATCTCTCATTTTGAAACCAAAAGATGGACCTCCTATGTGCTACAGTCACCTCAGAATTATCTTTCAACGACAGAGATGAGATCAGATATATTAAACAGTCTTAAGTAAAAAAGAGTAGATAAGAACTATAAGTAGAAAACATACCATTGCAGATAACGCCTTATAATTAAATTTCCAATATTCATGTCCACACAGAGGTCAAAATTAGTATAACATAAATAATAGTGTTACATCCGACACATGAAGATACCGACTTAAACGTTTAGTACAATAGAATCGACATTAGAAAAAATAACACTTAAACCTGCTGCTTCGTCTTCGGCTTGTATTATTCATCCCTGTGCAGTTAATGCCCTGCTATTACCTCGCTATAACCCTGCTATATCTCATAGCGGATTTCTAATGCTACAATGTTTCCATATAGTCTCAAATATAATCTTTCCGCTTTAAACTCCGCTATTTTCGCTATATCCCATTATTTGCTATTTCCGCTATATCTTTTTTAAAAGAAATGAATTAAACAATGACATATATACATTATAAAAGTTATGAAATTAATTTATTTAATTGAATTTTTAATATATTTTCAGAAATGAAAATACTCTAATATTCTATTAAATTCAATTATGTTATATAACATTTTTACGTTTATTTACAGTATATTCGCACATGTTTTTATTTAAAATTATTTATGTATCAATTATAATTCAATTGAATGTTAATTTTTCATTTGATTACCATTTATATATTTGTAAAACATTAAGTACGAGTTTTATATGCTATTTTAGAGTCATCCGTTGTATCTCGCTATATCCTCGCTGTATCTCTGCTATGACTTTTTGCACCTCTGCCGTATTGAATCTGCCGAGTGTTTTAACTATACATATTCATCCATCCCAAAAGAAACCCGTCTAAGTCATAAACTCAGCCTACTCGAACGAGTATCTGTGACTTTATAGGGAAAACAATCCAAAAATATGGACTAGACATAAAGTCTGATATGAACAATATATTACCCTAAACATAAAAGATAGTGAGACCACATCGCTAAAGTGTGGAATGGGTTTTCCTCTCACTATTCTAGAAACGTTGAATTAACATTTCAATATAAGAATAAGTAATTGAATTAAAAAGTGACACAACATGCTAAATCGATCACAAATGAGAGCAAATCAATCAAAAATGAAATAGAATACAATTGTTTATAGTGGTTCAGTCTCAAATCACTGCCTACGTCAACTTTATTTTTATTGATTGAGATTTGTCATGACAAATAATTTACAGGTATTTAAATCTATCCACTGGATTGCTAGATATAAAAGAATGTGATTCATCGGTATCAAATAAAACACAAATAAGTACACCATAAATAGAAAACGTACTTTGGATAGTAATGCCTTTTCTCTTCTCCTCCGTCGATGGGGCATTCAACGAAGTTGGAATGACATTAAATACATAAGTAGCCACAACCTGCTTGTTTCACAATGACGCAGGACAGTCCTTCTCCAGAGTCTAGCCTTGTCACCGTTGAAGAATTTTCTTTTATCACCCTTCGGGTTTCTATAGTTCTCGCTAAGGTAGCCATTTTCTTTGTAGTTAAAGCAAACAGGTTCTCATCCGCCTTTCTTTCTCTAGAGTTGGTTCTTTCCCTTGTTGTTTTATTTCCTTTTTCCATCCACGCTCACTTATGGCTTAGGCCCCTCTATGGAAAAAACAACTTTTGATTTACAATTGAGACTTTCATGTCGTAGAGCCTTCTCAACAAGTTTTTCAAAGGTTTCATCAATATAGCCCATTAGCCGTTCCTCAAGATAATCATCTGAGCCCGTAATAAACTTCTCATACTATTATTTCAATGAAGTATCGATAAAAGACAATCCATACTTCAACAACATGTCGAACTTATTAGTTCCTGAGATGATGGTTTTGATGACAACGACCTTAGGACATGTTATAAAATATAAATACTAATATTGTTGTTTAGATATATATGTATATGCAGGGTATATATATGCAATTACTGAGAATGATGACTGTACAGTATAGTGATTCATGACTGACGAATTCAAGATTGAAGAAATCAAAACTGAAGACTCATGAGTATCAAGTGTAACAACCCAATATTTTATGATTATTTTAATTGTTTATTTTAATTATTTAAATTGAACCCAGATTTAAAAACTTTATTTTATTTATTAAAATGAATAAATTTTGTTATTTTAAAAGTATATTTTTATTTTGTGTGAATTATAATTTCAAACCTGAATAAACTGGATATTTCCAGAAAAGTGGATCTTTAGTCAAACTGGTCAAATTTTGACTTCTAAATTTAAAATTTAAATATTTTAATTTTTGAATTTTATCTTTTATTATGAACATAGATTAAATTTTAAGAATACTACTTTTCGTTTCGTTGAAATCCGATTTATATTGTGAAAGTTATGCTTTTTACGATATTGGGTGTAAATTGATTTCTTTAATAAAATTATCTATTTTAGTTTATATAAATAATATTTTTATTTGTCAAATCATGCTCTAATATGTGTTATGTGACATGTTAGGTATATATTTTATTTTAAAACATTTTTAAAGTGATGTTATAATTTTTCCAAAGCTTAGGCATTTATTTTCAATTTTTATAACCTAGTTTCTATTTTAAGCTATTTTCTTAATTTAACTATATTTATTTAAATATTTATTTATTTATTTTATTCATTCATTATTTTGCTGTGTTTTTATTTTATTTATAATCATTTTATGTGTATTTAAAAATGTAAAAAGAATTTTGGTAATATGAAGAGTTTTGACCTTTTGTATACCTTGCCTTTTGACATTTCAACTTACCTTTTCACACCAAACATCACATGCATTCAATTGCTGGCCATATCTCATTGCTTTAGCCGCATACCCGCTTCATTTTCATATATAGGAAAGTTTCTCAAACCTAAAATTTCGTCCATCATCTCCTGAGGCAAAGTTTGGTAAAATTCCTCTTCTTTTCTTCTCATTTTCTTCTTGTTTTTCTTATCTCTTTGCACTTGTCTTCACATTTGTAGCTCAGCCCTTCCTCCTCCTTCACCATGGCTGCCTCCACCACCACCACATCAGGCTGCCATCACCTCCAGCCCTCTGCCCAAGCCTGGCCATGCGCCACTAGTTGATCAACTCCACCAAAATTTGCATTATCCACTTGAAAAACTCCATAGCCGAGCTCCTATGCCATCAATACTTCACCACACCACCTTGGCCGTCCCTAACCTCATCACCACCAGCCACCTACATGACCTAAGACCTCTGCCACGTCACCTTCCGACCCCACCAGGCCTGGCCGTGACCATGCTTGCCTTGGCCGTGATTTGTGTTGCATTGAAATCACTTTGGTTGCCTTGTATTTGTAGTTTCATGCATATATCCTTATACATCATCTTCCATGCTATGGCCGACCTATTGAACCCAAAACCAGATCCAAATCCTTACCATGGCCGTGTATTTGAACCTATGGCTGAGCCTAGGGGTGGTTGAAACCAAGTGCAAGAGATTTGGTGACTTTTTGTGCATGTATTTCTAGTGTTGTCTAATTTTTTTTAAGTGTATGTTCATGTGTTGTATATTGTTTTGTTTCATATGTTCAAGGCAATTAACTTGGGCTCTCCACACTCAAATCATATTCGTGCTTTCGTGCCTTTGAAGATCTCTGTTTTGTGTATTTGGTTGTCATCTCCAGCTATACAAGTGAGTTATTCTCACCAGACAGTTTTATACTTATATGACTAGTAAACCGATCACATTTGAATTTGTAAAATATATCACCATGCTATATTTGCTATGTTATGATCATATGATGTTCACCCATGCTTATTTACCTATTACATCATTTGTTACTTTTATATTATGCTATTCTGTTATTTATATCAGTTTATCACTGCAAGTTCCCTTTAGATTAGAATCACTATGGGTTGAAATGATACGTACCCGAACGGACGTTAAAATAGAGAAAAAATCGTTATGAGCTGAAATGATAGGCCTGAGCGATTTTTATTTATTTCATTTACTTGGGATTGCGGGTTTGAAATGATCAAGCCCGGATTTTTTTTTTGTAAATTACGGATTGAAATGATATATTATCCGTATCACTTTACCTAGGCTAGAAAATGATATACAGACTCGTGGTTAAAATATATTTTTCTAAAATTTAAAAAGTATAATTTAGAAATGTAAATATTATAATATTTTGATTTAAACTTACTTAAAAAACTATTTTATAAAGCATTATTGATTTTCTAAAAATTTATAAGTGAAATAAATTAATGGTAAAGTTAGAAATTTGAAATATAAGTTATTTGGAAATTATGATTTGGTTATAAATGAAATTTAAATTAAGTAGGAAATATGATAAATAGATTTAAATTTGAATTAAAATGAATTTAAATGAATTTTATAAAGTATTAATGATTTTTGAATAAACTAAAAGGTGAGATAAATGAATATTTAAGTTGAATTTTGAAATATAACTTAATTTGGAAATTTGTGAATTTTGTTTAAAAATGTATCTTAAGTTAAGTAAATAAAATGAAAAATAAGTTATATTTGGAAATTTAAACTTAAGTGCTAAGTAAAAAATTTAATTATAAACAATTGAAATTGAATGTTGAAATTATATAAGTAAATTATTATTAAATTGATTTTTTTGAATGAAAATTTAACTTTGTAAAATCATGAATATAAGGGTATTTAAATGATTGTTTTAAAAGTGAAAATATATGATTTTATAAGTTTAAAGTGGTTTAAATATAAATTTAATTGTTTGTGAAATTACATTTAATATTTGGAATTTAATTAGCAGCATTTTTGAAATGTTATGATTTCTAATGTAAAGAAGATTACAGCATTTGTAAATGCTGTAGTTGATAGAAATGAACTAAATGACTAAATTGAATCAAGGGCTATTATAGCACTTTGTAAGTGCTGTAGTTGCTGAAATTAACTAAGGTTTTATTTTAACTAAATTAAACCTACTACAACATTGTAAATGCTGTCTTTTGTTAAATGAATTGTTTTAAACATAACTTTCCGTAGCATCTTTCACGTGCTGCGATAGTTGAATTTATACCGTTTTGATAAATTTAAAAGAATAAATGAACTTTGAAAAGGATAAATTTATGAGTATTTGATATTTGATTATTAAATATAATAACTTCACTTTTAAATGATTTAAATGGAATATTTAAATGATTTAAATGGAATTAAATGATTTAAATGGAATATTTAATTTGTTTAATTGGAATATTTAATTGGTTTAAATGGAGTATTTTGATTTGAAATATAAACCATTTTGAATTTTGATTTGAAATGGTATTTAAATTAAATAAAATTAAATGAGGTTTTGAAAGATATGATATTTTGATATTTTGAAATGGATTTCTGAATGATATTGAATTTCGAAATGGTATTTGATTTTGAAGTATAAATTACTATTTTGAAACTTTAACCATGGGATGTATTTAATTTATAATTTAACTGATCCTTAAAGGATGGGCGATTCCAAGCATCCTTTAAGTTATTGTACATTACTACTACAGTTTGCTTGAGTTGGTTTACATTATATAAGTATATATGTCCTGACTCGAGTGTTTTGTGTTTTACTTTACGCTCGGGTCAGCCTGAGTATTTACAGCTTAGCTTTGAATTTCTTTTCTGGAGCTAGGAATCGCTGGAGATTCTGCTTGTCTAGTTATCTATTCCCTTTCATTTTCAGTTGTTCTATTTCAGCTCTGGTATTTATAAACTGCTATGTATTTGAGATTTCTATTGTATATGTTTTTTTAGACTGATATTATGTATTATGTTTTGAAAGTTTGTTATAGTAGCTTCATGAACTACTATGGTATTTTAATTTCCGCTGCGAGTTATTCTGATATTTCTGTGTCTGTGATTCTTTGATTGTATTTCATTTGCTCCAAGTTTATTTACAATGCGGTATTTTGAGCAATTCAAGTCTGGCATGTGTGGATGCGAATGGCTGAAAATATCGGTTTGTTACAATTGGTATCAGAGCTTTGTTTTTAGGCAAATCTTAGCCTACGGAGCAAAAACTCATTAGAGATAGGGTAGAAATACCCTAGATTGAGTGAAATCAAACTCAGAATCTTTTCTTTGTAAGAGAACGTATTTTTGAAGTATAAAATGATTTTAAAGGATTTTTAAAGGTTATTTTGGTATAAAACTTTCCTTATTTTGAAACCAAGATTTTCTAAACTTCATCTCTTCGGTATCCACCTTGTTAGAAATCTCTTGGTTAGGATTCTTATCGATTGGGATTCCATGAACTTTGGAATGATCCCACTTGTTCTGAAATCCAGTCTTATCTTCCCTATTTTATCCTTTTGATTTTTGGGGCATTCCATAACCCCACTTTGGAATGACCTCTCTAAATATCGGTGGTTCCGTAAATCTTTGAATGATTGGCAAATGGGTGAAACTCCTTTGCAATTGGCATTGGTTAACCAGAGATTTCTGTATCCTCGGTTTACGATGCTATCTACCTTCTGCTACACCCGGATTCTATCTCTGACGATCGAATGTCGATTTGCCTTAGATTTTCGAATTGTATATATTCCTGAAGTCACGATTGACCGGTTGATGTGCACGTAAATGTGCATATTTTTACCACCATATTTATTCTATTTAAATTAAATAAATGATCATATTGGGTATTTTAACTTGTTTTAATCAAAATTCATATTAATTCCAAATTTTCACATATTCATCTTCATATAAGGGCAAAATGGCCATTTGTGCGCCTATATTAATTTGAAAGAATTTAATTGGAAATTTCTATAATATTTTGTAGGAATTTAGCTTCTCATATTAGTGGGTTCATGAAGCAACATGCATGCACAAAATGGATATAAAGGAATGAAGATGGAAATAATTCAAAGTGAAGATCATGGAGGACCCCACCTACCCACCTACCTTAATGTACGAATTAATGGCTAATGCACATGCTTTTGGACTTAATGGCTTCATGTACACTTAATGGGGGATTAAGACATGTTAATGCTTACTTGGCCTCTACACTTCCTAAGGGGCATTTTGGGAATTCCCCAAAAAGTGAATTAGAGTTTTAAAACTTGTATATATAACCCTTATGTTTCATGTAGCCATCTTCCTCTTAGTTAGTTAGTTTTAGTTTAGAAAATAAATCAAATCTCTCTTTCTTTCCATGGCTACTTAGCCATGTCTTCTCTTATGTAATTCTTTTTTTTTATGGAACTTCAATATATGTTCTTTTTCTTTTCATGCTTATTTACTTTCATGTTGTAGTGTAGATCTCTTCTCTTTTATGCAAGTAAAATAATTTTTCCTTTTATTTTGCTCTCTTTTTCCTCTTCTTTTTATTCAATGTTGTTTGCTACATTTGTTCATATGATGACAAATATGAGAGGCTAAACCCCTTCAATTTAGGGGTAATGAAGCTCTCTAATCATGTAGCTTCAACTTAATTTGATGTTTATGCTCTCTTTTTGTGCTTAATGAGAATGATTGAAGTGGTTTAATGATGTTGTTTAGCTTTGAATTTGATAGTCTATGTTGTTCATAACAAATAGGCTATACTTAAACAAACAAAACACAAATTGCCTCTTCATCTACATATGATTATGGCAAAGAAGTGATTGTTGAAATTGAAATTTGATGGCTTATATTTCTAATTAATAGTTAATAGGCCATGCTTAAAATAGATTTTTATTTCAACTTTGTTGTCATATTTTATGAGATTTAAAAGTGTATTGGTGGTTGTGTTATAGTTTGATGGTTTATATTGGGCTAATTAATAGCACAAATATATCGTACTTATGATAAACACATCAACTAATTACACTAATGAAAAGAAAAGAGAGATCATAACTTCATTTTGTTGATTTATATGATCTAGAGAGTGGATTTATCTCTAAATTGTTCTTTTGACTCTCATATTTTTATCATTTTCTTTTGCTAGTTTTTGTTAGTTTCTTACATTTTTATCTAATCACACTTTCAACTTTGGTTAATTTGATTGAATAGAATTTTAAAATCATCAATTCCCTGCGGATCGACCCGTATTCGCCACGTGCTACATTCGTACACCGTGCGCTTGCGGTTATTTTTATTTCAAAATTCGTTCGACGGTTTTCTAAACCGATAGAATTTCCGTCGTCCGAACACCGGTTAAGGTCGCCGACGATTTATATGGGCTTATCCATCTTCTATTTTGTAATAAAATTTTATTATCTTCCGTTCGAGCTTATCTTCGAACCAGAATTCTATTTGATTAGAGTTCCTCTAAATTTGAATCTCTGTATTGTTTGAAATCTAACCTTGAATCATTCTTTGGAAATTTGTGTTTGATTGTAATTTGAATTTGTGCATACATCGAAATTATTATTTTGATAAGGATGATCCTATTTTGTATATAAAAGTGAAATATTTTCGACAAGGATTTTATATCTTTTGAAAATGAGAATTTGAAGCTTTGAAAGGATTTGAAATTTTGAAAATTTTATAAGAATTTGATTTATATAAAATGATATATAACTAAAGGGTTTTTGAATTTGAATTTCGAGGAATCGAACTCCGGTATTTTGAAATTGGTTTTAGGATTTTGGAAAATATATAATAATAATATGATTTAAAGATATTTTCTGAATATGAAATGTTTCAAATGTATTCGAGTGAATTCCAATGATTTCGAAGAGATTTCAAGGAAGTTTCAAGAAAATAAAAGTCCAGAACCCACTTATGTCGCTGGAAAATGATTTCGGTGATGAATGCATGCATCATCGACATTGATTTTCGAGTTTCTCAGTGGGGGAGAGGCCACTCTAGTAGCTTCTCTAATGATTTTGTGGAACCAAATTTTGATTTCAGATTTTGAAGTACGGTTTGATATTCGAAAGATACATGTGTGTGTGTGTGTGTGTGTATTTGAAATAATTTAAAGTAAGTCTGTGTTCAGTCCTCGAGATTCAGATTTGTTTTGGTATAATCCTATCTTTTGGAATTGTTTACTGATTTGTTGGTAATTTCCAACTCTTGGATTGAAAATATGATTTCTTCGACTATTTTGAAGGTTCGAGCACTTCCAAATCAAGGCTAACTTTTCAAAACTAGATAATTTTGAAAGGTATAGGGTATTTGATAAAGAATATAAGTTTAGTTTGGTAAGATTAAAGTATAAAGTAATGTGATTTATATAAGTTGAAACTGTTTGTTGTGTGAAATAAATAAAACTATTTTGAATTATTCTGGTATGAAATATAGATTTGAAATGTTTTGAATAAAGTATATATATATATATATATATATATATAGAATAATAATCTTTCCAATGGTAAATTGGATTTTCATATAGAAATAAATAGTTTAAAGGTTTTAAAAAATGAGATGGTTTTAAACTTAGTAACCATTTTAGATATTTTGATGATTGAAATGGTTTGGAAATGATTTAATCTTTATTTTGATAAAGAATGTGAATTTGAAATGATAGTTGATTTTGATAAATGAATATTTGAAGTTTATATTAGTATGAAAGGATATTTGGTTTACCTATAATTTGAATCTATTTAAAAATGATGGATTTATGAAATGAATATTTTAGAACTAAGTAATAATGAAGCAAATTATAAAATTTAGTTTTGGAATATGGTATATTTAAGCTTTGAAATATATTAAAGATCTAATAGTTTATTTTATGGATCAAATCTTTATTTGAAATTTGATAATATTTGAAATGGTTTTGTTGAAAAACTAAATTGAATTAAAACTGATGGTTTGAATTGAATTAAAATTGGAAATTTTAGATTTGGGCTTAATTGTATAAATTTGTGAAATGTAAAGAATTAAAGGAATGTTTTATGATTTCAAATGTATGATTTCGAAATGTTATGATTTTCAAAGTGTAATGATTTCAAGTATTTGTTTTCGAAAGATTTATAACTTTGGAAGTATTATGATTTTTTGAAAGCGAATATATGTTTGAAATGGAAATGAATTTGTATGACCTAAATTTTTGTTGATTTGGGAATTTGGATATTTTCTAAATCTATTGTTTTAAGAAACTTTGAAACTGAATACATGTAATTGGGAAGAAATGATCTGGCGAAATCATATATGATTTTGAAACTGAATTGATATTGAAATGGTTCGGAATTGAGAACCTTGTTTATTTAAATACTTTGATTTGGGAGTTATCGAACTTATATAAAATTGATTTGTATAAGTATGAAGTGATTTGAAAACCATTGATTTGTAATGGTACTCAATTTGTAAAGAGAAATCTTATATAATCGAAGTCTATATAAGTATGATTTGATATACTATTGATTTGGAAAGTATTTGATTTGAAATGAAATCTTATATATAGTGGACTTTATATAAGTATGATATTTGAAAGTGATTTTGAAAGGTACTATATGGTACATATTTCGAAGTAAAGTTATGGAAAGTGCGTTCTGCTTGATATCCTCTTTGTGGCCACACTGTGGATTCATTCTATCAATATTATTCTCTCTGATTTGGGTTTTTCAGATATGATACTCGAGTGTCCATCGAATTCCATGGCGATCTCCATGGTCTTACAAGCGCGGCTGCATAGCGTAATTCACAGGGGCTGCGAGAGCCTAAGGGTATGGATGTTTCTTGGAGGATCCAGGTGTAACCATTATGTATCCGCGATCCATGATCGACATATTTGGTTTGGTTGATTTGTTTGGATTGTACTTTCCATATCTGTTATTTTAAAAGGTTTTCGGTATTTTCACTAGGTGTTGAAACAAGTCTATCAAGTACCTGGAGAATTCTAGTTTTGCGCCTGATCAAGGCATAGCCAGAGTCTGCAGGAACGAAAGTAAACTTGTTAAGGCATCGAATTATAAAAGTATTTTTGATAAAGTATTTTGATAAAGTATTATATAAATGATATTTTGATCATTATTTTACTTGTCTAAATAGTTTAATTTTTTGTTTAAAATATTGTTTACTTTGAACTAACAAAGTTGAATCAAATGAATATTCATTATATTATAAAATGTTGTAAATATAAAACTATAAATTTAAATGTTTATGGTTTTAAAATAATGGTCCATCCTTGTCTTTCAACCTATTTTTTTCTTCTAGCTATTCCTACATTTTTCCTATTTGAAGGTTCTTTCTGCATTATGGGAAGAGTTGGTTCTTTGGCTTACGTTTGGATTTGCCCAAGAAGCATTCTGGAGTGCATGATGTATTCCAAGTCTCACATCTTCTTTGGTATCTTCTTCGCCTATCTCTTTTTTTCAGACTTCTACTCTTGATGGTTGGGATATTGAGCCTAATCTGACTATTGAGAGTAAGAAACTTCGTATTGTCGACAGAGGTACGAAGCAGCTAAGAAGGAAATCTATTAGTCTGGTCAAAGTACTGTGTAAGTACTGATGATCGAGAATGTACCTTGGAGATGGAGGAGAGCATTCGTGATTCGAATCTAGAATTATTTTTCAGGCACTATTTGCTTTTTCTATCTTGCTTTTCCTTATTTTCCTTGTTCGTTCTTTTCGAGGACGAAAAGATTTGAATGAGGGAGAGTGTAACAACCCAATATTTTGTGATTATTTTAATTGTTTAAATTGAAACTCCTGATTTAAAAACTTTATTTTATTTATTAAAATGAATAAATTTTGTTATTTTAAAAATATTTTAATTTTGTGTGAATTATAATTTCAAACCTGAATAAACTGGATATTTCCAGAAAAGTGGATCTTTGGTCAACTGGTCAAACTTCGACTTCTAAATTTAAAATTTAAATATTTGAATTTTTTCTTTTAATATGAAAATAGATTAAACTTTAATAATACTAGTTTTTGTTTTGTTGAAATCCGATTTATATTGTGAAAGTTATGCTTCTTACAATATTGGGTGTAAATTGATTTATTTAATAAAATTATCTATTTTAATTTATATAAATAATATTTTTATTTGTCAAATCATGCTCTAATATGTGTTATATGACATGTTAGGTATATATTTTATTTTAAAACATTTTTAAAGTGATGTTATAATTTTTCCAAAGCTTAGTGTATTTATTTTCAAATTTTATAACCTAGTTTCTATTTTTAAGCTATTTCCTTAATTTAATTATATTTATTTAAATATTTATTTAAATATTTATTTTATTCATTCATTATTTTTCTTTTATTTTATTTTATTTATAATCATTTTATATGTATTTAAAAATGTAAAAAGAATTTTGGAAATATGAAGAGTTTTGACCTTTTGTATACCTTGCCTTTTCACATTTCAACTTACTTTTTCACACCAAACATCACATGCATTCAATTGCTGGCCATATCTCGTTACTTCAGCCGCATACCCACTTCATTTTCACGTATAGGAAAGTTTCTCAAACCTAAAATTTCGGCCATCATCTCCTGAGGCAAAGTTTGGTAAAATCTTCTTCTTTTCTTCCCATTTTCTTCTTGTTTTTCTTATCTCTTTGCACTTGTCTTCACCTTTGTAGCTCAGACCATCCTCCTCCTTTACCATGGCTGCCTCCACCACCATCACATCAGGCTTCCATCACCTCCAGCACTCTGCCCAAGCCTGGCCGTGCACCACTAGTTGATCAACTCCACCAAAATTTGCATTATCCACTTGAAAAACTCCATAGCCGAGCTCCTATGCCATCAATACTTCACCACACCACCTTGGCCGGCCCTGACCTCATCACCACCAGCCTCCTACATGACTTGGACCTCTGCCACATCACCTCCTGACCCCACCAGGCCGTGACCATGCTTGCCTTGGCCCTGACCTGTGTTGCATTGAAATCCACTTTGGTTGCCTTGTATTTATAGTTTCATGCATATATCCTTATACATCATCTTCCATGCTATGGACGACCTATTGAACCTAAAACCAGATCCAAATCCTTACCATGGCCGTGTATTTTAACCTATGGCTGAGCCTAGGGGTGGTTGAAACCAAGTGCAAGAGATTTGGTGACTTTTTGTGCATGTATTTCTAGTGTTGTCTAATTTTTTTTAAGTGTATATTCATGTGTTGTATATTGTTTTGTTTCATATGTTCAAGGCAATTAACTTTGGCTCTCCACACTCAAATCGTATTCGTGCTTTCATGCCTTTGAAGATCTCTGTTTTTTGTATTTGGTTGTCATCTCTAGCTATACAAGTGAGTTATTCTCACCAGACAGTTTTATACTTATATGACTAGTAAACCGATCACATTTGAATCTGTAAAATATATCACCATGCTATATTTTCTATGTTGTGATCATATGATGTTCACCCATGCTTATTTACCTGTTATATCATCTGTTACTGTTATATTATGCTATTCTGTTATTTATATCAGTTTATCACTGCAAGTTCCCTTTAGATTAGAATCACTATGGGTTGAAATGATACATACCCGAACGGACTTTAGAATGGGGAAAAAATCGTTATGGGCTGAAATGATAGGCCTGAGCGATTTTTATTATTTCATTTACTTGGGATTACGGGTTTGAAATGATCAAATCCGGATTTTTCTTTGTAAATTACGGATTGAAATGACATATTATCCGAATCACTTTACCTAGGTAGAAAATGATATACAGACTCGTGGTTAAAATATATTTTTCTAAAATTTAAAAAAATATTTTAGAAATTTAAATATTATAATATTTTGATTTAAAATTACTTAAAAATGATCTTATAAAGCATTATTTATTTTCTAAAAATTTATAAGTGAAATAAATTAATGGTAAAGTTAGAAATTAGAAATATAAGTTATTTGAAAATTATGATTTGGTTATAAATGGAATTTAAATTAAGTAGGAAATATGATAAATAGATTTAAATTTGAATTAAAATGAATTTAAATGTTTTTTATAAAGTATTAATGATTTTTGAATAAACTAAAAGGTGAGATAAATGAATATTTAAGTTGAATTTTGAAATATAACTTAATTTAAATTTGTTAATTTTGTTTAAAAATGAATTTTAAGTAAATAAAATGAAAAATAAGTTATATTTGGAAATTTAAACTTAAGTGTTAAGTAAAAAAAATTAATTATAAAGAATTGAAATTGAATGTTGAAATTATATAACTAAATTATTATTAAATTGATTTTTTGAATGAAAATCTAACTTTATAAAATCATGAATATAAGGGTATTTAAATGATTGTTTTAAAAGTGAAAATATATGATTTTATAAGTTTAAAGTGGTTTAAATAAAAATTTAATTGTTTGTGAATTATATTGAATATTTGGAATTTAATTAACAGCATTTTTGAAATGTTATGATTTCTAATGTAAAGAAGATTATAGCATTTGTAAATGCTGTAGTTGATAGAAATGATCTAAATGGCTAAATTGAATTAAGGGCAATTATAGCACTTTGTAAGTGCTATAGTTGTTGAAATTAACTACGGTTTTATTTGAACTAAATCAAACCTATTACAGCATTTTAAATGTTGCCTTTTGTTAAATGAATTGTTTTAAACATAACTTTCCATAGCATCTTCCAAGTACTGCGATAGTTGAATTTATACCGTTTTGATAAATTTAAAAGAATAAATAAACTTTGAAAAGGCTAAATTTATGAGAATTTGATATTTGATTATTAAATATAACAACTTCACTTTCAAACGATTTAAATGGAATATTTAAAAGATTTAAATGGAATATTTAATTGATTTAAATTAAGTATTTAATTTGTTTAATTGGAATATTAATTGGTTTAAATGGAGTATTTTGATTTGAAATATAAACCATTTTGAATTGTGATTTGAAATGGTATTTAAATTAAATAAAACCGAATGAGGTTTTGAATGATATGATATTTTGAAATGGATTTCTGAATGATATTGAATTTTGAAATGGTATTTGATTTCGAAGTATAAATTACTATTTTGAAACTTTAACCTAAGGATGTATTTAGTTTATAGTTTAACTGATCCTTAAAGGATGGGAGATCCCAAGCATCCTTTAAGTTATTGTAAATTAGTACTACAGTTCACTTGAGTTGGTTTACATTATATAAGTATATATGTCCTGACTTGAGTGTTTTGTATTTTACTTTATGTTCGGGTCAGCCTGAGTATTTACAGCTTAGCTTTTGATTTCTTTTCTGCAGCTAGGAATCGCTGGAAATTCTGCTTGTCTAGTTATTTGTTCCCTTTCAGTTTCAGTTGTTCTATTTCAGCTCCGGTATTTATAAACTGCTATGTATTTGAGATTTCTATTGTATATGTTTTTTTAGACTGATATTATGTATTATGTTTTGAGAGTTTGTTATAGTAGCTTCATGAACTACTATGGTATTTTAATTTCTGCTGCGAGTTATTCTTATATTTCTATGTCTATGATTCTGTGATTGTATTTCATTTGCTCCAAATTTATTTACAATGCGGTATTTTGAGCCATTCAAGTCCGGCATGTGTGGATGCGAATGGCTGAAAATATCGGGTTGTTACATCAAGAGTTCAAGATATCAAGGTACGTAATAGAGCCTATATTTATGTTAAAACTTCATAATAACACTAAAATATTTATTCGGATTTTAATTGTGAATGGAATCCACCTTCTCGCTTTAATAGTGGAATGGAACCCATGACTTTCTCTAGTGGAATGGAACCCACGACCTTCTCTAGTGGAATGAAATCCACGAAATATTCAAAATAATTTATTTTAACTATTTTTCCAAAAAATATCTTTTTAAAAGTCATCTCTATCAATATAAATATTTTAGCTTTAGTTCAAAAACTATTCTTATCATCTTTTAATATTTTAATCTCAAAATCATCTCTTGTTTTCTAAACTATCTCTTGATTTTAATATTTTAGCTTTAAATCTCAAAATTATATTTTAAAGATGTCTATACTTAGTTTTTAATATTACTTTTTTATTATAGATTACTTTCTAAAACTCTTTTATAAGTTTAAACTTTATTCAAATGGTTTACAAAGTTTAGAAATTATTTTGACAAGTTTTAGAATAGAAATCATTTTAAAGAAAAATAAATTTTCAAAAATAACATAGACATGTCGACATCCCTATAATCCCTATGTCAACATGGTAGCCATAGATTTCAAATTTCAATTTTTCAAAAGAAGTGTATATTCGTCGTAACCTTTCGCGAATGGACATGACCGTTGTTCTCCTATATATACTAGTTGTTTTAACGAATTTTAAGTTAGTTATTCTTCATTTCTTCACTCCTCCTTCTTCACTCAAATATTCTCTTATATTTCAAATGCTTTAACAAAATTTTACTGAAATCCTAAGTTAATCAAATTCGACCATCTCTGGTTTGATTCTTTGTCACTCTCTCTCAAAGATCTCAATGCTATTTAGAGTTATAGGATCATTTGTAATCAAAGATCGAAAGATTAAAGTGTATCGAGTCTCTCTCTATCAAAGTATGATTGGAAATGATATGATTGTGGCCCATAAGTCAATTGAGTGTGATTGAAGCTCGTAAATCAATTAGGTGATCTCGTAGCCTGGTTAAATCAAGAGATTTTGCCCTGGACTCGGAGACAGAAGGGTGTACCTCATGGCCTTGAAATTAAGGTTGTAATATCGACTTTATATTTGAAAAGAAGTTTTCACAAGAAATTATGTGAGAGTTGATGTAGGGTAACTCCAAATCAGTATAAAATTCCGGTGTGTTCTTTCCTTTACTGCTTTTCATTTAGTATTTGCATCTATGTATGGTTCTGTGATTGTCTCTGTGTTTGTGAATTGCATCTGTTTGTGTTTAATTTAAAAAGATTTCAAAATTTCCATAAAATCTATTAAACACTATTCACCCCCCTCTAGTGTTAATCCAGCTTTAAGATCTGTAATCCGCATTTCCAACATTTGGTATCAGAGCATTTGTTTTCAAAGTTTTCATAATCTGATTTTTGAAAAGTTTTCAAATGGCTTCTAACACTGGTAATGTCAACACTATCACTAGTTCATTTGTATAAGGCCAGTCTACTGTCAGACCACTAATTTTTAATGGTAGTAACTACGCATATTGGGCATTTAGGATGAAAATCTATTTACAATTAATAGGGTCAGACACTTGGAATATCACACAAACTGAGTACATTGAACTCACAGTTGATTTTACATGGTGGACTGCTGAGTAAAAGACTGTTGCACAAAACAATTCCAAAGCCATGAATATTTTATTCTATTTACTTGTATGAATGAGTTTAGTAGAGTGCCTGTTTTTAAGTGTGCATATGAGATCTTGAAAACTTTGCGAGTTACTCATGTAGGAACAAGCAAAGTTAAATAGACCAAAATATCTATCTTGACCAATCAGTTTCAATTATTCAAGATTAATCCAAATGAGTCCATTTTAGACATGTATAGTAGATTTCAAGACATTGTGCACTCACTAATTGCATTAGGAAAGAATTTTTCCGAAGAAGATCAAGTTAGAAAAATTCCGAATTCATTCACTCCGGAATGGGATCAGAAGACTAGCAATTGAAGAGGCTAATGATATTAGTACTCTGAAAATTGAAGAATTGATTGGGAATTTGATATCGTTTGAAATACAAATGCAAGAGAGAAGAGAAAGCAAGGCCTCAGAAAAGAAGCCAATAGCGTTCAATGCAATAACAGATGGTTCAGACTCAAACAGTGACTACGATGAAGAAATAGCCTTGACGACAAGGAATTTTAGAAAATTTACGAAATACAGAAAGATGAAAAATTACAAGAGAAATGATCACAAGAATTCTGAAAATAGTAATGAGACTCAAAACAACGTCAGATGCTACAATTGTGATGAGTCAGACCACTTAGAAAGAGTGCATTCGTATTAACAGAAATTTTCTCCAAGTAGTGATTCGTCAAAGAAAAGAAAGAGGGCATATACTGCTACACTAGACTATTCAAACTCATCCTTTAGTGATGAAGATCAAGAGAACGGAAAATTCAAATATGTGCTTTATAGCTATTCATGAGTCTGACGATCTCGGAAATATGGATCTAAAAATAGGTACGCATTTATTTTGTATTGATTGAAATAGCTTGTTTGAATGTTTGGTTGTTTGCATGTTTTAAAATTACCTATTGTTTGAATTTAAAATTTTGATTTTCAAAACAATATTATTTTGATAATATTTTAATATTAAAAAATTAATATTAAAGTGTTTTCATATTTAGTATTATTTTAGATAAAATATAAATTAGATTATATGATATATAGATATAGATATTAAATAGAGTAGGAAAAATAAGTCACATGATTTAGGGGACCATGTCGATATGACCCTACCCCCCGTGTTGACATCCCTGCCAGAAATTTGAAGTTCAAAACTCTGAATTTTCCTCCACCTTTTCACCAATTCCAAAGCTCTGAAAAGGTATCTCTTGACCAGAGAACATTGCTCTTAGATATCCATTTATCTCCTTAACTTTATCCTATTTTTTCATTTTCATTTCAAAATTCAAACTCCCTTTCGAACTCTCAAGCTGTCTATTTTCTTCAAAAATGGCTTCCTCAAGCAATCTATCCTCCATGAGATTGTCTAAGGCCACTAAAGAGTTCCTCTACAATGATTCGAAGGCCATCAAAGCTTACATTAGCTTTGTAAATTTTGGAAAGGTCCATACGAAAAAATTTGCTATCTTTAGTTATTTCCCTTCATATGAGGTCAATGTTCTCTTCGAAGAGAATCAAATTCTTAGCTTAATTGATGATTCTCAAAATGATTTTGTTTGTTATCCGAACCTTTCCAAAATGTTTGATTTGACATATGTGGTTTGATTTATTTTGATTTGGTTTGAATTGTTTGGTTTGATTTGGTTTAGATTAGTAAGTTTTGGATTGATTTTAATATGGTGTGTAATATATGATTGAACAAGGTTTGGTTTGAGAAGAACATAATGTATATATTGATTGAATATGTTTAAAATTTTCGTAACTCTCACATTTACATTAATAAATCTCACTCATATTATCTTTCTCATTTACATTTTTTATCATATACGGTGCTATAGTATAAGATTTAGAGGGAGTTAAGCAGTTTAGGATTAGTTTTTGTTGATGACAAAGAGGGAGAATTATAAAATAGATAGGCTTGGATTAAGGAGGAGTTTGTAGATTAAGGGAGAGTTTTTGGAATAAGTGGGAGTCGGAGTAGAATCGAAATTTGTTGGAGTAGATTTTATAAACAAAGGTTGTCATCATCAAAAGGGAGAAGATTGTTAGTTCCTGAGATGATGGTTTTGATGACAACAACCTTAGGACCTGTTATAAAATATAAACACTAATATTCTTGTCTAGATATATATGTATATGCAGGGCATATATATATATATGCAAGTACCGAGAATGAAAACTGTACAGTATAGAGATTCAAGACCGACAAATTCAAGATTGAAGAAATCACGATTGAAGACTCATGAGTATCAAGAGTTCAAGATATCAAAATAAGTAATAGAGTCTAGATTTATGTTAAAACTTCAGAATAACACTAAAATCTTTACTCGAATTTTAGTTGTGAAATGGAATCCACCTTCTCGCTTTACAATGGGATGGAACTTACGACCTCTTTAGTGGGATGGAACCCACGACCTTCTCTAATATTCAAAATAATTTATTTTAACTATTTTTTCCAAGAACTATCATTTTAAAAGTCATCTCTATCAATTTAAATATTTTAGCTTTAATTCAAAAACTATTCTTACCATCTTTTAATATAGTGATCTCAAAATCATCTTTTGTTTTTTAAACTATCTCTTGATTTTAATATTTTAGCTTTAAATCTCAAAAATATATTTTAAAGAAGTCTATACTTAGTTTTTAATATTACTTTTATGTTAAAGATTATATATTTTAAGATTTCTTTCTAAAACTCTTTTATAAGTTTAAATTTTATTCAAAATGGTTTACAAAGTTTAGAAATTGTTTTGATAAGTTTTAGAATAGAAATCATTTTAAAGAAAAATCAATATTCAAACATAACATAGGCATCAACATCACTATACCCCCAATGTCTACATGTTAGCCGTAGATTTCAAATTTCAAATTTTCAAAAGAAGTGTCTGTAATAACCCAAATTCCAGTGGATCCGGATTTTTACAAAAATGCTAAAATCCAAGCCAACTGAAGCCCAAGTTGGATTTCTGGTATCCTGCAAATAGGAAAAGACAAATATATCAGAGCTCAGATAAATATCTCACAGCAGAACCGACTAAAATATAATAATAAGTAAGTACTCACCAATATAATAACACTTTCTAAACAAGTGTCTCAAAGCTGGAAAGTCTCTGACATCTACCTAACCTGTAGGATGTTGTGAGGAGGGGGTCAGAACTAAGTTCTGGTGAATGGGCAAATTATATACTTCTAAGATTAGTTCTACATATACCATTTTATTTCCATTTACTGTTATATTATGTTCATTGGGTTCATAATACTCTCGCCTCTGTGCATGAATCGTGCCCACATACTCCCTAGTAGATTAAAACCTAATAACTGATATGTATGTAGCCATATGCCCAATAACCTCATTGGTCCTAGGTGTCACCCATAGTACCTTCCGTATTCTCCTCGCAAAGGACTCCATCGTCTTACTTCAGTCGCATTCTATGACTACATCTATAAAGGACTGCCTCATAAGGCCTACAATACATATGTTCCATTGTCTACTATGAAAATGTAAAACAGCATCCGCACTAGCCTATACTAATGTTCGAACATCCAAAATGTACCACCCGGTGCGTACCTAGAGGACTATATGTAATCGTTTTGTCTACTCCTCGAATCCCACTTAACAAGGCCTACCTTGTACGGAACTTAGTCGGAAATTTTCTATGTTTGTAAAGGACTGCCCTATTAGGCTTACAATACAGATATTCTATTTGGTTTGCCTCTTTCCTTATCATGGATATGGCTCCACACAGCCACCCCTCAACTAATCGAAAGACCTCAAAAGTGCTAAGTGGTCATGCTCAACTGCAAATAATCTAAACATCTAATTGGTTGCGCCCCTCATCCAGTCTCAATAGTGAAAGGTTTATTGGACTGGTTGTTTAACTCTAGTCTTTCTCGAACTCGCTTCTTGGTTTTGATGCTGGTTCAATATCCGCATGCAACTATCTTTTGGGTCCTGCCCACTAAAACTTACTTGCAAGTACTGGGACATACGAATATCCTACTCCAAACATCGACCCCTTTTGAATGCCAATAATGGTTCTGCCGTGCAAAAAGAAGTCAAGGCATACTCTTTTGATGGAGCATCTACAGACCTGCCTTTGGAGGACTGCTTCACTATGCCTACCCCAGAGGGCCATCCTAGAGTATCCTTATGTCCAGTTGAAGTCTCATACTTCCTTCTAGCCCAAAATAACTAAGTTGGACATGCTTCTTCTGTGATGAAATCTATGATGAACTACTTTGTTAGGATCTTCATCCTTTAGGCTGCTCCAAAGGCATCTCACTCTTTTATTAGACCTAAGTCTAATCCTTTATTTTATGTTTAATTTACTTTTCTTATTCTGTTGGATACTTATTTACTTTAATTAGCATAATCTTGTCCCATCCTCACTTAACTATTATGAGACCATCAGTTCCCGACTGAAAGCAAATGCTGTTGTTATGGGCCACTTCTATTATCTTGCTTATTAACTTAATCCAATATCTAATTTTATTAAAATAAGACTCTTCTACTATTTCTGCTCTATTTGCTTATTAACTTAATTTAAGTCTTAAAATAAGCCTTTTCTGTTCTTTCTACTTCATTATAACTGTTTACACAAAAAATGGGCAAACACCTCCAAGTCGTATGATTTAGTCGATTTTATGTAGTTCTTAGTGATTTGGATGATTTATGCAAATATGTAAAAAGCAGGGACTAAACTATAAAAGACACACAGGTTTATAGTGGTTCGGCCAGAATGTGCCTACGTCCACTTCATATGCTATTCTCCTTCACTATCAGGATAACAAGTACAAAGCTTTGATTACAAGTGTATGAAAGTCGTTTAAAAGTTCTGTCCGTGCTTGAGTTCTCTCTCCTATTTTTGTACCCCTACCCCTCTATTTATAGAGTGAGGCTGGAGGTAAGGGTCTTGGATGTATATAGTTGCTGATGGGCCTGGGCTGACGTGATCTGGCCTGGCAATGTTGGTTCGGTAATGTCTCGGTCCGGTGGTGAGTGGGGCATGGATTGGTCCGGTAGTGAGTGGAGCGTGATTGGTCCGGTGGTGAGTGGAGCATGATCTGGTCCGGTAGTGAGTGGAGCGTGATCTGGTCCGGTGGTGAGTGGGGCGTGATCTGGTCCGGTAGTGGGAGTAGGTGATCTGGTTCGGTAGTGCCCTGGTTCGGTCGTGCCTTGGTTCGGTCGTGCCTTGGTCCGGTGGTGAGAATACGCCCAACATTTACCCCCCAAAGTGGGGCATATGCCTGCATATGTCGCGCTTTGTTTTAGATCATTCAGTTTGGGCACTTTCATTCGGCCCAAGTGCCGAACCAGTTGGTCCGGTCATCCTACGCTCGCCTATAAGTATGGGCTTCACGCCTCCGTTATCCTTTACTGTTTGGAATAGCCAAACCAAACTTTTGTCTGCCGAATCAATCATATCACCGAACCAGATTTTACTGCCAGACCAGGTGAGGCTTTCTTCTGCCGAATAAACTTTATTCTTGAACTACCGAATGAACTTTAGGGAGTATGAGTGCCGAATGGACTCTTAGTCTCGAACTACCAAAGGAAACTTAGGGAGTACGAGTGCTGAATGGGCTTTTAGCCTCGAACTACCGAATGAAACTTATGGAGAATGAGTGCCGAATGGTTTTTAGACTTGAACTACCGAATGAAACTTATGGAGAATGAGTACCGAATGGGTTTTAGACTTGAACTACCGAATGAAAATTTTGTGCTTTGAATTATGAATGAGATTCTAGATTGTATGTACTTGTTTTATATCTCTATATTCCTGGCTCTAACGACATGCTTTCTCGTGTTGCAGATAATGTCTCATAAAGTAGAAACTCGCTCTGATAAGAAGAAATCCAAGGACAAAGGAGAATCCTCCATAGTGTCCCCGGTTCAGTCAGAGGCAGAATGACATGGACCGTCCCCGAGATCATTAGTAGATAGGTACGGCCCTTAGGAGCTCTTGGACTCACCGCCTGACTACTTTCCCAGCTCTCTCAAAGATGAGCAGCTTGACGTTATATGTAGATCCTTTGGGATTGACAGAGCGCATATGATGTTTCCAGGGAAAGGAGTGATGCCGTATAACCCCCCTGAAGGATATTTTGCTTATAGTAGATATCACTGCATGTGCGGAGCCATTCCTCCGATCAACTTTTGGATAGTCAGCTTCATCACATACTTGAAGGTGGCCCCTTTCCAGCTTCAGCCCAACTCCTATGCCATCTTGGTGAGTCTGTTCATTATCTTCCAGAGAAAATACGGGCATCCCCCTTCCAACCGGGAGATCCGATACCTGTATAACTTGAGAGGCTACAAGAAGGGGTCTCCATATATTAGCTTAGAATCGGCCGTATCTTTCAAGCCAATCATGGACTTATATTCAAAATTTAGCATGTTCAAGAAGGAATGGTTCTTTGTCAAGGATGACTCTATTTCTTTCCGCCGCTTCACCTCTGGCTGTAAGTTGAATCTCATTTATAATTTCCGTTCTTTACAATGCTCCTCCTTATGTGCTTTATTTCTTGCTAGCGACAGGTGGCTTTGCGGTTGTAGAGAACGATCGTCTGGCTCAGATGGCTGCGGAAATAGAAGCCATTCCGGAAAACGAGAGGGCAGCTTCATATTTGATCAGAAATGCTACTCTTTTGGGGCTCAACTTGATTCTGCCACGCCATTCTGTGGTCAAGCAAAGAGACACAGCTGAGGAGAGGGCCGCCAAAGCTAAAGGAGGGGCTACAGCGAAGAGCGGTAAAAGGAAACCCTTTTCGAAATTTCCGGGGGGATGAAACTTAAGAAGTCCGATGGACCCTCCCCCAGCACATGTCCAGATATCCCAAAGGAGGAAGATGTGGAGGAGGAAAGAGGCAAGGATGAAGGAGGCGAGGTGGAGAGTGGAAGTGGTGGAGAAGGTGATGGTGATGGTGATGGTCATAGCGATGATGGTGGCGACGGACAGAGTGGCGATGGCACTAGGGCTTTGTCTTCTAAGCAGGCAGGTGTGATCCAGGAGTGGACAGATGATGCTTTCCTCCTAGCTTTTGGAGGGTTGGAGGAAGGATCGGGTTTAGTCGAGAAGTCTAAGAAAGCTGACAAGGCCGAGATCGGCGCCGATTCATCTTCCAAGAGCGCTTTAGCTGAGGCAATTCCTGTGATTCAAGGTAAATTTTTGACTCCTGCAGACTCCATTTATGATAAGGATTTAGGAATATTTTATGGTCAGCCCCGTCCTGGAATGAGATCCAGGACTTATTGCAGTATCCTACTCCTCCCCAGGGTTTGTATGGCAAAAGCATCTCTTTACTCTTCTTAACTTGATATATTTCTTGAATTATAGTTCAATGTTTGCTTGTAATGCTTGGTTTTTATCCCAGAAGCTGGTAAGGCGGCCAAGACATCAGATGTTCGGCACCGTCTTGAATAATACAAACTTCTCAAGGCTTCTACTAAACCAAAGCCTTCGACTAATCGCCCTGGAGACGTAGTCGGCTACGCCCTCTTCTTGGAATTATCGAAGAGGACGTTCAAAGGAAGAAGAAGAGTCGTGCCTTGTTTGAATCCCCACCTGGTCCTCAGTCTCCAACTCAGCTTCTTCAGGATACCACGGAGGAGAATATTGAATTTATACCTTCTCCGTACCTGTTTGAAAATCCTACTATTCCCCGGATAAGTCATCCCAGCTTGGCTCGTAATCCGTTTGTAGGTCATCCGGATCTGGATCCGAGTTCTCGTGATATTACCTTTGATGAGGCTACCGGTGAGCACTTTCTTTGCCGTAATCCTATGGTGAGAGTATTGAATGAAGCTAAGTCCCTGGACCTTGATTTGCTTACCACTCGGGTTGTAACTTTGGGGGATGAAGCTAAGGCAAATATTGACCGGGTTGTTGAGGAAAGCAGAAAGCTGATGGGGCATCATGCCCGACTGGTCAAGGCTGGAGAAGAAACTGGGAGTGCTAACATTCGACTGCGGCTAATGGTTTCCGACCAGGCCAAACAACTTGCTGATCAGGCCGTCTAGATCTCTCAACATGAGGCCACCTCAAGACAACTAAAGGAAACCATGGAAAAGGCCAGTCGAGCAGAGTTACGGAAAATGGAGGCTGCTTGTAAGGGACGGATTGATATGGCTATCGCGACGGTGGATGAGGTTCGGAAAGCGGATCTCGAGCGGGTACAGGAGTTATCCGGGAAACTTGAAGCCGCGGAGCTTGCTCAAACCAAGCTGAATGAGGAGATGGAGGCAATGAGGAAATCCTTTCAGGCTGACTGCTCGCGATACCAATCGGAGAGGGATGTTGCTACTGTAAAGTTGTTGGCTTCTGAGGACCGAATAAGGGAGTTCGAGGAGAATGAGGGGATAATGGATGAGATGCTTCAGGACATATACTTCCGCACTTGGAAACATGGTAACTTATGTTGGATGGATGATTATCCCCGAGTCATGGCCAGAATTTATCTTAGGGCCCTGAAGGAGGCTAAGGCCAATGCAGATAGGGAGGGTGGCGTGGCCTTTAGAATGGATGTGGTCACGGCTCAATTCACCAAGGAGGAGAAAGCGGCGGTGAAAGAGGGTATGTGGCTGCTTACTGTTGAGGAGGTTGGTGTGCAGTTAGAGGATGATGATCAAGTAGCAGATGCTGGTAAGTCTTCCCTTTTAGCTTCTCGTAACTTGATTGCTTATTGTTTTATGACTATTAATGGATTCTCTCCCGAATTGGACAGACGGGACCTCTGGAGCACCAACCACCTCTGGTTAACATGTTGAGAGTTCCAACCCCGCGGTCAAGGAGTTCTCGGAGGGCCAGTAGGATAGAGGTAAAGCTCCGACGCAGCCGATTCCTTGACTTGATATGGATATCTTTTGGTTTGTTTGACATTGCTGCCTATGTCAGTCCCAAAACATTCGTGTAACCTTTAAGCTGTAATTGTGTTATCTGGTAACTAACGACTTTACTATGTAATTTCAAACTTAGGCTGATTCTGTCATATTTGAATGCTTTTGTCATTTTGGTGTGTTGCATAAGAAATACAGCTACGCACACGCCCGTGATTTTATTGTGTTTGATGTCAAGTTCTTGCTTAAAACATAATTTCATATCTTGTAATATTAGTGTGATGTGCGAATAAATTATAGCTACGTATTCATATACAAAAGAAGAAAGTACCGCACTTCATGTATTAGTTGAGATGGTTGCTTTGAATGCTTTGTATGACTGAGTATGGAATGCAGCTGAGTGACCTGTCATCCAATTGTGAGTTTCTGTCCCCATTAGTGAGCGTCTCCTATTTCATGTCCTGTACTTTAGGGATCGTTATAGAGGATAGGAGGAAAGTTTTTAAATAAAATAGAAATATAAGAAATAGTAAAACTTCCAATCATGGAAAGTCTGCGATGTGCTTAAGTTCGTGGCAAACGGGTTTTGTAGTCACTTTCCCTAGTTGTGGGTCTTGGAGACATTTGTCACCCATCTTACGCCTCCGTGGGGAGTTTCTCTTTTTTACCACAGCCGTACTTAAGACACTCGGAGCCGAGATCGCGCACAGTAACTACCCGGGCCATTATGGCCCGTAATTCGTGGGTATTATTCGATTTACCGTGGCTGGCTAGCGTGGGTGCCGATCGTCAACTGTGAACTACCCCTGGCTGGACACACCTTATGTTGGGGTTTAAAGTAGGTTCACGGTTGCCGGCGAGCCGAACGCCGTAATGAGCTGCCTAGGCTATAGTCGGCCTACTCTGTGGCTTATAATTGGCTCATTACAGTTGGCTTTAAGGGCCGATCGCGACCAATGAGTTAACCCGCAGCAGAGGGATGCTGGAGCAAAAGTGTCCCATTGGCGAGGGCATAGATTCGTATAGTACCTGTTAGGTCTTATTCAGGTGAAGTCGCGCTGTGATATATCTTGAATGGAAATGCCATTACACATGATTTTGTTCAACAGAAAAGGATAAAGTTAACAAGCAGCCAAGATATAAAGGAACAAGTTAAAAAAGAGACAAGTTTTTAAAGTGGTTCGGCACGAAAATGCCTACGTCCACTGATTCTCTTTGTTAATTCACTTCATATGGGCAGTACAAGTTAAGAAAAGTATCGACGAAGGTGTTGGATGTTCCATGCCCTCTGGAACACCTCTCTGTCCACTGTTGATAAAATATAAGCTCCGTTGTGGAGATCTTTATGAATTACATATGGTCCGTCTCAGATTGGATCTAGTGCTCCGGGGCGCGGGAAGACTCGCTTGAGGACAAGATCTCCTTCTTGTAAGCTACGATGCTTGACTTTGGAGTTGTATTGTGCTGCCACTTTTTGCTTGTGAGCTGCTGCTTTGAGTGCTGCATCGTTTCTTCTCTCTTCAATTAGATCCAAAGACATGTGAAGGAGTTCTTCGTTCTCTTCTGGGTTATAGTGGATCCTATGGTGGGAAGGCACTACAGTTTCGACTAGGAGCATGGCCTCCGATCCGTATGCCAAAGAGAAAGGAGTATGCCCCGTTGATGTTCTGAAAGATGTGCGGTAGGCCCAAAGTGCCGTAAGAAGTTCATCCACCCAAGAGCCTTTTGACTTTTCAAGTTTCTTCTTGATTAGAGTTCTGAGAATTTTGTTGACAGCTTCGACTTGTCCGTTTGCCTGGGGGTAAGCTACAGATGAGAAGCTTTGTGAATTCCGTGCTTTTGGCACTTGTCGGCGAACTCTTCGCTGTCAAACTGAAGTCCATTGTCCGATATGATTTTGAGTGGAACCTCGTACCTGCATATAACATTTTTGATCAAGAAGTTAATAACTTTTGCCGAGGATATTTTATTTAGAGGTTCCGCTTCCACCCATTTGGTGAAATAGTCGACTGCCACTATAGCATATTTGGCTCCGCCTCGGCCCACCGGCAGATCGCCAATCAAGTCAACTCCCCATACTGCAAAGGTCCAACGGCTGGTCATTTGAGTGATCTCATTTGTTGGTAGTCGAGGAATCTTAGCAAACTTCTGACATCTGTCACATTTTCTGACGAAGTCTAAGGCGTCTTTGTTTAAGGTGGGCCAGAAATACCCATATCGAAGTATCTTCTTTGCCAGAGTCTGCCCTCCGGTGTGATCTCCGCAGCTTCCTTAATGGATGTTTGATAAGATTTCCTTGGTTTCCCTTCCAGCGACATACCTTAATAAGGGGTTAGAGAAGCCGCGACGATAGAGGATGCCTCCTTGTATTGTGTAGCGGGATGCTCTCCTCAAGATTTTATTGACTTCGTTATGCCTATCAGGCAGTGTGCCATCTTGTAAGAATTTTCGGATGGGAGTCATCCAAGTTTCCTCTTCGATTGCAGCTATCAGATTCACTTGCTCGAACTCGGGGTTAGTTGCTTTGAGATGGCTACTATTCCGGAAATGGTGTCGTCTCTCATGCTAGCTTGCTTTGCCAGTTCGTCGGCCTCTTGGTTCTTTGATCAAATAGTGATCTAATTGATCGAGTAGTAGCTTGGTCTTCTTCAGATATGCTATGAGTCGTTCTCCTCGAGCCTGAAATTCTCCTAGTATTTGATTTACAATAAGTTGCGAATCACTATGAAGACATAGAGAACCGACTCCAATCTCTAGGGCCAGTTCTAATCCAGCTATTACTGCTTCATACTCTACATCGTTGTTGGTGGCAGCGAATTCCAACCTTAGAGCATAATGTAGCTTCCTTCCCTTTGGAGTGATTATTACAATACCTGCCCCCGAGCCTTGTTCGTTTGATGCTCCATCCACAAAGAGGTTCCACTTGATGTCTTCTGCTATTTTAGATTGCTCTTTACCTTCGTTGGCAGTGAATTCGGCAATGAAATCGGCCATGGCTTGTCCCTTGATGGCGGTGTAAGGATGGTAGGTGATATCATATTGACTCAGTTCAATGCACCATTTAAGTAGTCGCCCAGAAGTGTCGGGACGATGGAGTAACCGCCTCAGCGGTTGATTGGTTAGAACTCTGATGGAATGAGATTGGAAATAGTGTCGCAGTTTCCTTGATGTGATTAGTAAACAGTATGCTAGCTTCTCAAGTTTAGGATATCTGGCTTCTGCCCCCGTAAACCTCTTGCTCACAAAGTATACTGGCCGCTGTGTGCGGTTGTCTTCTCTCACCAAAGCGGCGCTCAGAGCATGAGATGACACAGCAAGGTATAGGTATTGCTCTTCGCCTTCGTTTGGAGTTGAGAGTACTGGTGGTCTCTAGAGGTGTTCGATTAGGTTGAGGAAGGCTGTTAAGCATTCGTCAGTCCATTCGAACTTTCCTTTGTCTTTCTTTAGAGCTTCGAAGAAAGGGATGCACTTGTCAGTCGCTTTGGAGATGAATCTGCTTAGGGCGGCTACTTTCTCATTTAGGCTCTGCATTTCTCTTCGAATGGAAGGTATCCTGATATCTCTCAGAGCTCGGACTTGTTTGGGGTTTGCTTCAATCCCCCTGGCATGGACGATAAATCCCAAGAACTTTCCTTATGATACTCTGAATGAGCACTTTAGAGGATTCAGCTTCATTCCATATTGGCGAAGTACTTGAAACATCTCGCCTGGGTGGCTTATGTGATCATTGGCTTTCCTCGATTTTACTAGCATGTCATCCACATAAACCTTCATAGTTCGTCCTATCAATTCCGCAAACATCTTGTTGACGAAGCGCTGATAGGTAGCTCCGGCGTTTTTAAGTCCAAAAGGCATTACTCTATAGCAGTACAATCCCCGGTCAGTGATGAAACTAGTGTGGTCTTGATCGGGGGCGTGCATAGGAATTTGGTTATATCCTGAGTATGCGTCCATAAAAGATAAGAGTTCGTGCCCGGCTGTGCTGTCCACCAGCTGATCGATTCGGGGGAGTGGGAAGCAATCCTTCGGGCAAGCGTCATTTAAGTTGGAGAAGTCAATGCATGTTCGCCACTTCCCATTAGCCTTCTTTACTAGTACCGGGTTAGCGATCCACTCTGGGTAGATGGCTTCTCGTATGAAGTTATTGGCAGGTAAGTTCTTTACCTCTTCATTGAGGGCTGCTGATCGTTCTGCCCCCATACTTCTCTTTTTCTGCTTTACTAGCAGCTTGGTAGGATCGATGTTTAGTACGTGGCATGCCACGTCTGGGGAGGTTCCAGTCATGTCAGTGCGTCCATGCAAACACATCCAAGTTGTGGCGGAGAAAATCAATGAGTTGATCCCTCAATTCTGCTCTTAGCTGAGATCCGATTTTCAACAGTCTACTTAAGTCGTGTTTGTCTACAGATACAAACTCCATAGCCTCTACAGGCTCGACGGTGGCCTCCTCCTATTTGTCCCTGGGGTCTAATTCATTGAGAGGATCACTGGTATATTGAAGAGGAGGGGCTTTCTTTAGTTGCTATGCTTCTAAGTTTTTCATGCAGAAAGTAGTCTCTGCATTTTTCCCTTTATCCTTCCTACGATCATTGCGAAGTTCAGTTACATAGCAATCTCGAGCGGCGTCTTGATCTCCCTCTACTTCCCTTATTCCATTGTCTGTTGGAAATTTCATCTTTAGGCACCACGGGGCCAGGACAATTTGGAAGTCAGACAAGGCTGGTCTTCCTAAAAAGGCATTGTAGGCCGAGTGGTTATCTATTAGCACAAATGTTTGTTTCCACACAACGGAGCGCGGGTGACTTCTTATTTCAACAAAGAGGTCCAATTGCCCGAGGGGCATCTTCGCGTCTCCAGTGAAACTGTGTAGTGGTTTGTTGCAGGGAGACACATCCTTCATTGACAGCTTCATTCTGTCGAAAGCATGCTTGAATAGGATATTTACTGAGCTTCCAGTGTCTACTAGAATTCGGAAAACTTCGGCTGGGCCAAACCGGGCAAAGATGACCATAGGATCCATGTGAGGGTACTGTCTTCCTTCTAGGTCACGCCTATTGAATGTAATGTCATCATTCTCTTTTTGCTTCAGGTGGCGTTCTTCCATAACAGAATTAACGCAGCCTTTATTGTTTCTAAGTGACTTTCCGTATCTTCCCATCTCTATCCAGTTCCTGTCGACGATGTGCGGTCCTCCCGATATGGTATGGACCACTATCTTATCTTGATTGGAGCCGCTGGTGTTGCGATTTCCCTCTCCTGTTTCTGGGAGGGGTAGCCTTGGGTTCTCATTGGCAGGAGCTGGGGTCTTGTTCTGACCTTTTACATAGCATTCCAGTCTCTTTCTTCTGATGTGTTCTTAAATTAAGTCCCGGAGATGATGACATTCATTTGTATCATGCCCATGAGATTCGTGGAAGCGGCAGAACTTTCCAGACTTAATTGTGTTATCTGATTCCTTCTTGTACGGGAGGCGTCTGTATTTAACTTCGTCTTGGGTGGCCAGGAAGATGTTTTCGATTGTTTCATTCAAAGGAGTGTAAGTTTCAAATCTCGGTCCTGGCCGATATAGACGTTTTTCTCCCTTCTTACCCCCAGTATTGTCTCTAGAGTCATTTCTTCGAACGTCCTTTGCTACAGCGGTTGTGTCGCCATAAGCTGCCTTGGTTTGTTGCCCTGTCTGTCTTTCAGTGGCAGCGTCTTCAAGTCTCATATATCTCCGGCTTCATGGAAGAAATCGGGTAAGGTAGCTGGTTTTTCTTTCGTTAATCTTCTAGCAAACTTAGTATCCGGATGCACACCACTACAGAGAGCCATTAAGATAAGTTTCTCATCGGCATCTTGGACTGCGGCCGCTGAAGCATTGAATCGGGTTAGATATTGCTGTACTGTCTCTCCAGGCTTATGTTTGATATTAGATAGGGAATAAGCATCCTTGGGTTGTTCCACATGAATGCGGAACTGGCTAATGAACTTTTCTTTCAACATTTCCCATGAGCTGATGGATCCTTGGGGTAGATGGCAGAACCAGGAGGTAGCTAGATCTGCCAAGAATAGTGGAAAGCATTTGCACAATACTCCTTTTGTGGCTCCGCTCATGAGCATATGCTGTGTGTATCTCTGCAAGTGTACAACGGGGTCAGAGATTCCCTTGTAAGGTTCCATTGTTGGCATTTTCCATTCTCGAGGGGTGATGGCAATTTCGATATTACGGGTGAAAGGGCTGGTTACCCTAGCGCCTATCCCTCGATCTCTTTGATCCCGTTGGACGCACTCTCTGAACAATCGCGTCATCCTTTCATCAGAATTTTGAGCAGATAGAAATGAGTTTGGTTCTTCTTTACGAGATTGATTCCGTCCAGATGACCTGTAGGGATGGTATCATCTATCACTCCTAATATTTTCCAGTGGCTGTCTCTGGTCTTCTGGGAGCATGCTAGGGTCAGCTACAGTTGGCCCTTGCCTTGATCTTCCCCTGCTGGGTTTTGTTCCGAGCACTTCCTCGGGTCCAACATTGGGCTGGACTCTAGCTCGGCCCCGTTCATTGGTGTTTCCATGGCTAGGTAGCATGAAAGGCTCAGCTACAGCCAACCCTCGCCTGGTACATCCCCTATTGGGTTCGGTTCCAAGCGTTTCTTCGGGTCGGAGTTCGGGCTGAGCTCGGGCTCGGCTCCTACCATTGCTGTTTCCGTTGTTAGCTTCTTCGAAGAAGAAAGATCTTTGTCGCCTCCGAGATCCTCCAGACTGGGACTCATCCCATGATTCAGTGTTGCGGTTGGATTCTTGAGCATCCCTTAAGCTTGACATGAGTCGGTTCACCAAGGCTTCTTGTTGGGATGTGAAGCGGTCAGTCACTTCAGCCACAACCCTGTCTAGATCTGCCCTAGAAATTGCTGCCGGCTGTTCTGTGGCAGGGGCTGTCGGATTTGCCTGATTTTCATTTGGTACTGCTGTTGGAACGGGACGATTTTCTTGATCTGGGATCACTAGATCCGGAATACTGCTAGTTGTGACATTCTTTCCTCTGTTAACATCTTTCTTCTGCCTGGGAGGCATGTTTACTGAGCAATGAGCGATGCTATTAGGAAGAAGGTTAAGTGGGAGAAGCTGAAGCTTCGAGCTCCCGCTCTCAGTGGAAGCACCAAAAATGTTTGCATAAAAAATGGGCAAACACCTCCAAGTCGTATGATTTAGTCGATTTTATGTCATTCTTAGTGATTTGGGTGATTTATGCAAATATGTAAAAAGCAGGGACTAAACTGTAAAAGTCACACAGATTTATAGTGGTTCGGCCAGAATGTGCCTACGTCCACTTCATATGCTATTCTCCTTCACTATCCGGATTACAAGTACAAAGCTTTGATTACAAGTGTATGAAAGTCGTTTAAAAGTTCTGTCCGTGCTTGAGTTCTCTCTCTCATTGTTGTACCCCTACCCCTCTATTTATAGAGTGAGGCTGTAGGTAGGGGTCTTGGATGTATAGTTTCTGGTGGGCCTGGGCTGACGTGATCTGGCCTGGCAATGTTGGTTCGGTGATGTCTCGGTCCGGTGGTGAGTGGGGCGTGGATTGGTCCGGTAGTGAGTGGAGCGTGACTGGTCCGGTGGTGAGTGGGGCGTGGATTGGTCCGGTAGTGAGTGGAGCGTGACTGGTCCGGTGGTGAGTGGGGCGTGGATTGGTCCGGTAGTGAGTGGAGCGTGATTGGTCCGGTGGTGAGTAGAGCGTGATCTGGTCCGGTGGTGAGTGGAGCGTGATCTGGTCCGGTGGTGAGTAGGGCGTGATCTGGTCCGGTAGTGGGAGTAGGTGATCTGGTTCGGTAGTGCCTTGGTTCGGTCGTGCCTTGGTCTGGTCGTGCCTTGGTCCGGTGGTGAGAATACGCCCAACAATAACTTATGTTATAATTTTACTTGCAATTGTCACTTTTATTCTCTTTTATAATCTGTATATCATAAATACAATTACAAGTTTCTCTTTTCTATTCTAGTCTGTCTTCTTTTATTATGATATTGAATTCTCTTTAATTCTCTTATATTATATGACAATCTTGGCTTGGGACTACTTCTTAGTGTCATGAATTTACTTATCATAATAATTACTTTGCTTTTATTATATTATTTGCGCAGTAAATGTAGATCTAGTTACATTTATGTCTATAGCTTTTAGTCTTGTCTAATAATTAACTTGATTCCTTCCTTAATTCTTTTAATTCTTCACTCCATTTTCTTATATTCTAGGATGTAGTTCTATTTTATTTGGTTGGTTACAAAAAGCTGTACGAAAAATCCATTTCCATGTTTTAATACTAAATAATGCTATAAACAATAATCCATAATTGTAAGATATTTATTTTATTATTTCTTTACTTATTGGACAGTGCAAAATACAGTAATTTCTCTATTTTACACTAATTCCCTTTCTCTTTCTTTTTATTCTTGCAATTACATTTATCGTTATCTTTAAATATTAAACTATAGAAATGTATTCTCTTTTCTGAATGAACCAATTAATCTATCACTTACTTCCAAATCAAATTATTAGATTTTCCCTTTTTATTCATTTTTCCCCGTTTTAGCATAATTTACTATAAATTTCTATTTTTCTCCTTTTATTTCAGCTTTTCTTATTTTACATTTAATTTTTGTAAATCTAACGTTCTTTTATTTTAGTCCGTGTTTGCAAATCCTTCTCTTTACTATTTTATTTGCATAAAAAGGATTAAAAAGAAGCTACCACTTACAGGCTAAATTTCAACTTTAGAATAGAAGTAAATAATTGTAAATTCTTAATTTTAGGCTTATGCCTTTCTCTAAATGCCAAGCCTAATATTAATTAAATATAAGCTCTCTTATACAATCTACAGTCTCAGCATAGCTAATTAACAGAATTAATTAGTAAAATAAATACTAAATAAAATTATTCAATGAAAATCTAACAATAATATATCATAAACGTAAAAGATATATAATTAAATCAACTCACATGTCGTCCTTAGCTTTAAATCTCTATCTTCAAAAATTATTACGCCGTTCTACAACTTCTCTCCTTTAATTTGTTGCAATTATTTTGTGCATATATATTTTATTTGGGTTTATGTGGTAAAGATTTGTGAGAAATAGGAGAAAAGAATGAAGAAAGTAGTCATTATTTACTGTAAGAGAGGATGAAGAAAGTGACGGGTTGTGGAACAAATTACATTATGTTCTCTCTTATATAGGTGCAGCCCACCAATTATCTAATTAATCCTCTACTTAATTGATCCTTCAATAAATTTTTATATGCAGCAATATACTGCTTATATGTACACATTCAAATCTAGGTCAACTATTATTTCTTTTCCTTATTAATTGACATTTTCTACCGATTACGTTACAATCCTAATTAATAGCCCCATTAATATATTAGTGTGTTACATCTATTAGTTAATTTCCCTAATTGATAATTTACACATTGTAATGTTTTATTAATTGGCATGTCAATTAATTCTACCATTCAATTAACATATATATTTAATATGCATATTTTTTTATCTAGATTTGAATTTGAACATTTATTTGTTACATTTATATGTAAACCTCTTTAAATTAAGGGACCTAATATATATACACACATATATATATAGACACACACATGTTATATATTAATCTCTGATATTAATTCACATATTAATTAATTGCACTTTTTAGCTAATCTGTTTACAATGTTAATTATTCCCTTTAATTTTTTTCCTCTTACATCTAATTCTCTTAATAATTTACATTCATTACAAACGTAATAGATTTGTTACCACTTTTATAAATATCCTATGAATTAATTTCAAATGTTTATAATTGATAAAATTTTCATATCTGCATATGTAATTGTTTCTGACGCTAAAACTTCAAATGGCTATAACTTCTCTGATTTAAGTCCATTTAGAAAACATGATATATGAAAGTTGATCAGAAAATTGTCACGAACACAATGGTACAAGTTTCATGATCAAATTTCAACATTAGCAAAAATTTACTTTTCACTGGTTATTAACTAAATTTATTTTAATTTAACATTCGATAAAATGCAGACTGTTACATTCTCCCACCCTTTATGAAATTTCATCCCCGAAATTGACAAGGATGAAATTATGAATTTTTCGCATCAATCACATCCATTTTATGTACATCCAATTTTGCGTCCATTCGTGTTCTTGTGTAAAAGTGTTATTTAATACAAAATATATGCATGTACATGAATTTCTAAGCGGTACCTCCTACATGATTGCTTTTCTTCTTTAAAAATTTACTTAAAATATGATGCACACACTCTACATATACTTGCATTTTCTATATGAATGCAATCTTTTGAAAACTCAAAATGTTTTTCATCCAATTTTTCCCACCCTCCTACTGAATAGGGGTGTAGTTCAACGAATTTTTCATCCAAATCCCAATCAACTTTTAATATTCGAATTTCAAAAAAATCTAATTTTCTAAACTCGATTTCTTATGTCAGAAAGAAGGTGAAAACAGAAAAACTCTACATTTCTCCGTTTTTCTTTTGCACACATCTTTCTTCGTACTTGGAATTTAGGCTACTATTCTATAAAAATCCCCATTTGCTTTCCGAAGCACAGTTTTCATAAGAAATATTTTTCTTTTCAAACTTTTTCACAAGCTTAATTTATGGGAAAGATATATTTTTCTTTTCAATTCTCATTTATTTTATTGACGTTTCTGTTGCTCTCTTTAGATCTTACTGTGTTTCTTTTAGTTACCTTATATCTGCTTTTACTGTTCTTTTAATACAGTAACTAAACACAGTTATCATCTAGAGCAAGGAGGTCTAGGACCATGTACACTCTGACATAGAAAGGTCCTCCTATGGCCTATTATTTATTACCAACTTTCGTTGTATTACTCATGATGAATATGATTTATTCATCTCTTCTATTCCATACTCCAAAAGGAATAGCTAAGTCTCATTTACTGTAATGGACAAGGATTTCAATCTATGCATTCTCTATCTGAAAAGGAAACTAAGGTTGGGGAAATTTTCTCTTTACCTTTCATTTTCCTCCAGCTAAGGTCTACTTTTCCCAAGCACGTATGTCTTACTATCTTACTAACATCACTTCACTATTCTTCTATAGTCTACACACATGAAACGACATTTCTTGGTTTTCACTAATGTCCTATACACCTTATGAGAACTTTTATTATTACTATTAGGAGTAACTACTGCTATAGCCTTATACTTTTTCTGTTACACCTAAGAAATGATTCCTATCTTCTTTATATTTAAAAGTTTGATTTGGTTTGGTATTTATCATTTTTCTTCAACAATTAAAACTCTTGAATTTTTGAAACATCAAATCCCAAAATGCTTGCCTTTGAAAGTGTTATTTTGAAGTTTTCTGGTAAATTCAAAGGTATTTGGTTACCTAAAATTTAACCTTTCCAAAAACTTACTTACTTTTTCACCATACCATTTTTCTTTAAAACATGTCTTGCTTGTTCTTAAAATATTTTTCTTTTCACTTGACTTCAAAAAAATGTCCTCACGCGTTTTCAAAATATCGTTTTTTTTTATAGATTTTCAAATTTACTAAAATTGGAGTAGATAAGAACAATTAATTTATCAAAAATCCCTTAACCTTTTCTACTTCCAATTACTTAACCTTGAAGGAGTTTCTAACTTACTACACTTAATGGTTTTATACCTTAATGTATTGGAATCACTTTCTCTTATGAGAAACCATTAACGCTAAAAGCTTCTATGAATCCTTTAAATGAGGATTTCATGTTTGTGTAAAATTAAGTGGAATTTAGTTTATGTTTTATTGAAATAGGCTATACAAAGTATGGTGCTTTCCATACCTCGTACTTCTCTTTCACGTATCCATTGTAACTTGTACAAAACATCTTTGTTTGTGATTTATAGAAAAACAATATCATTATTCATTTCACTCCAATAGATTAAAGTATATTTACTCTGTATTTACTTACCTAAGATATTTCCTACTAATTTCATTAATTTATTGTACATTATTTTTTCAAAGACATCATTTTCAAAACTGCTTTAATATTTTCATAACTAGAAACTATTTTCATATGCTTATTTAAATAATAAGTGTACATAAAAAATGCTTTAGAGATTATCTCCAAAACTCATGTAGGTCAAAATAGATGTTGTGTAAAACACCGTTATTACCACCCAAAAATACTAATACATGGATTCAAATAAATATTAATAAATCCCATATGCTATTTAAAAACATCTACTTTGGGAGTCACCTACTATAACAATAGTGTCATAATTTATGCTTTCTTTATTTTTACTGAAAATATTTATTACAACAATAAATGTTGAAACCTACGTTTTCGATACGAACACACTCTAGGCTTTTATATTTAAAATCCTTTTTTAGCTACAAGGAAACTAGCAAGCTATAATTGCTCTATAATTCTTACTTTTAACAAAATTTACATCATATAAAAATCAATTTACATTTCATACCACTTATTTTTTTCAAAAACCCAATATTTTCCTCCTCAAATATATTAACAGTTACATTTCTCAACTTTTCAATTCTAAAAGTTTCATTTTATTGAGCTAGACATAAAGTGGATTTACTTCTTACTAAAACATCTTATTCCTTCCAAAATAAAAATACTCCTTACTATTCCTAGGGAACTTTCCCACTTCATATGAATACTAATCTTCTCTCGAAAAATAGCTTATTGTACATTATAAAACGGTAATAACTTAGGGCTCAACATCCTTGGATCATCCAAAACCCAACTAGCATAATTGTACTTATAAAAACCTCCCATATGTTAAAGTCTATACTTGGGGACTATTTGGATTTTAGTACATAATATATTTATATTTTATTCAAAAATACAAATACGTTCACTTACTATCTACCTTGGAATACTAAACCTAGGCTCTGATACCAAATGAATAACCCAAATTCCAGTGGGTCCGGATTTTCGTGAAAATGCTAAAATCCAAGCTCACTGAAGCCTGGGTTGGGTTTTTGGTATCCTACAAATAGGCAAAGACAAATATATCAGAGCTCAGATAAATATCTAAAATATAATAGTAAGTAAATACTCACCAATATAATAATACTTTCTAAACAAGTGCCTCAAAGCTGGAAAGTCTCTGCCATCTACCTAACTTGTAGGATGTTGTGAGGCGGGGGCCAGAACTAAGTTCTAGTGAATGGGCAAATTATACACTTTTTAGCTTAATTCTACATATACTATTTTATTTCCATTTATTGTATATTAGGTTCATTGGGTTTATAATACACTTGCCTCTGTGCGTGAAACGTGCCTACCTACTCCCTGGTAGATTAAAACCTAATAACTGATATATGTGTGTGTGTAGTTATATGCCCAATGATCGAATTGGTTCTAGGTACCACCCATAGTACCGTATACTCCTCGAAAATAACTCCATCGTCTTGCTTCTATGGTGTTCAGTGACTACATCTATAAAGGACTGCCTCATAAGGCCTATAATACAGATGTTCCATCGTCTACTATGAAAATGTAAAACTACGTCCGCACTAGTCTATACTAATACTCGAACATCCACAATGCATCACCCTGTGCGTACCTTGAGGACCGTATGTAATCGTTCTATCTACTCCCTGAATCCGGCTTTACAAGGTCTACCTTATACGAAACTCAGTCAGGAATTTTCTATGTCTGTAAAGGACTTCCCTATTAGGCCTACAATATAAATATTCTATTTGGTCTGTCCCTTTTCTTATCGCGGCTATGGCCCCATGCAGCCATCTCTCAACTAATCGAAAGACCTCTAAAGAGCTAAGTGGTTGTGCCATACTGTAAACAATCTAAACATCCAATTGGCTACACCCCTCATCCAATGTCTCGATAGTGAAAGGTTCATTGGACTGTTGGTTTAACTCCAGTCTTTCTCGAACTCGCTTCTTGGTTTTGATGCTGGCCCGATATCCGCATGTGATTATCCTTTTGGGCCCTGCCAGCTAAAACTTACTTGCAAGAACTAGGACATATGGAAATCCTACTCTAAACATCAACCCCTTTTGACTGCCTACAATGGTCCTGCCATGCAAAAAGCAATCAAGGCATATTATTTTGATGAAACATTTACAGACCTGCCTTTGGAGGAGTGCTTTACTATGCCTACCCCGGAGGGCCATCCTAGCATACCCTCATGTCCCGTTGAAGTCTCGTACTTCCTTCTATCCCAAAATAACTATGTTGGACATGCTTCTTTTGTACTGAAATCTGTTAGAACTGCTTCGTTAGGCTCTTCATCCTTTGGGCTGCTCCAAACGCATCTCGCTCTTTTATTAGACCCTAAGTATAATCTTTTATTTTGCGTTTAGTTTACTTTTCTTATCCTATTGGCTACTTATTTACCCTAATTAGCATAATGTTGTCGCAGCCTCACCTAACTATTGTGAGACCATCAGTTCCTGACCGAAAGAAAACGCTGCTGGTATGGATCACTTCTATTATCTTATTTATTAACTTAATACACGATCTAAGTTTATTAAAATAAGCTGCTTCTGTTATTTCTGCTCTATTTTCTTATTAACTTAATTAAAGTCTTTACTGTTCTTTCTACTTAATTATAACCTATGTTATAATTTTACTTGCAACTTTTATTCTCCTTTATAATTTGTATATTATAAATATAATTAAAAATGTCTCTTTTCTATTCAAGTCTGCCTTCTTTTATTATAATATCGAATTCTCTTTAACTCGCTTATATTATATGACAATCTTGGCTTGGGACTACGTCCGACTGTCACGGATTTACTTATCATAATAACTGTTTTGCTTTTATTCTATTATCTACGCAGTAAATGCAGATCTAGTTACATTTCTGTCTATAGCTTCTAGTCTTGTCCAATAATTAACTTGATTTTTTCTTTAATTCCTTTAATTCTTCACTTCATTTTCTTATATTCTAGGAAGTAGTTCTATTTTATTTGGTTAGTTACAAAAAGCTGTGCAAAAAATCCATTTCCATGTTTTAATACTAAATAATGCTATAAAAATAATCTTTAACTGCAAGATATTTGTTTTATTATTTCTTTACTTGTTGGATAGTGTAAAATACAGTAGTTGCTCTATTTTACACTAATTCCCTTTTTCTTTGTCTTTATTCTTGCAATTACGTTTATCGTTATCTTTTAAATATTAAACTACAGAAATGTATTCTTTTTTCTAAACAAACCAATTAATTTATCACTTACTTCCAAATCAAGTTATTAGATTTTCCCATTTTATTTATTTTTCCCCGTTTTAGCGTAATTTACTGCAAATTTCTGTTTTTTTCTTTTTATTTCAGCTTTTCTTGTTATACATCTAAATTTTGTAAATCTAGTGTTCTTTTATTTTAGTCCTTATTTGTGAATCCTACTCTTTACTATTTTGTTCGCGTAAAAAGGAATAAAAATTTACAGGCTAAATTTCAACTTTAAAATAGATGTAAATAACTATAAATTTCTTACTTTTAGGTTTATGCCTTTCTCCAACTGTCTATCCTAATATTAATTAAATATAAGCTCTCTTATACAATTTACAGTCTCAGCAAAACTAATTAACAGAAAAAGTTATAGAAATAAATACTGAATAAAATTATTCAACGGGAATCTAACGATAATATATCATAAACATAATATATGTGTATATATAATTAAATAAATCCACTCACCTGTTGTCCTTAGCGTTAAATATCTATCTTCTAAAGTTATTACGCCTTTCTACAACTTCTCTCCTTTAATTTGTTGCAATTTCTATATTTATTCACATATATTTTATCCGGGTTTATTTGGTGAAGATTAATTTGTGAGAAATAGGAGAAAAGAATGAAGAAAGAAGCCCTTGTTTACTGTAAGAGAGGATGAAGAAAGTGACAGCTGATGGAACGAAATACATTACATTCTCTCTTATATAAATGCAGCCCACCAATTATCTAATTAATCATTTACTTAATTGATCCTTCGATTAATTTTTATGTGCAACAATATACTGCCTATATGTACACATTGAAATCTAGATCAACTATTATTTCTTTTCCTTATTAATTGACATTTTCTACTGATTACGTTACAATCCTAATTAATAGCCTCATTAATAGATTAATGTGTCACCTCTATTAGTTAATTTTCCTAATTAATATTTTGCGCATTGTAACGTTTCATTAATTGGCACGTCAATTAGTTCCACCATTCAATTAATATATATTTCATATGCATAGTTTTTTAATTCAGGTTTGAATTTGAATATCTATTTGTTACATTTATATGTAAATCTCTTTAAATTGAGCGATCTGATATATACACACACACGTTATATATTAGTCTCCAATATTAATTCACATATTAATTAATTGCACTTTTTTGCTGATTCTGTTTGCAATGTTAATTATTTCCCTTATTTTTTTCCACTTACATCTAATTCTCTTAATAATTTACATTCATTGCAAGCATAATAATTTTGTTACTATTTTTATAAATATCCTATGAATTAATTGCAAATGTTTATAATTGATAAAATTTTCATATTTGCATATGTAACTGTTGCTGACTCTAAAACTTCAAACGGCTACAACTTCTCTATTTGAAGTCCATTTAGAAGACATTGTATATGGAAGTTGATTAGAAAATTACACAAACACAATGGTATAGTTTCGTGGTCAAATTACAACATTAGAAAAATTCATTTTTCACTGTTTTCATAGTTATTAATTAAATTTGTTTTAATTTAACTGTCAATAAAATGTGGGGTGTTGTAGTGTCTACTCGTCATAACCTTTCGCAAATGGGCATGACCGTTGTTCTCCTATATATACCAGTTGTTTTCAACAAATTTTAAGTTAGTTTTTCTTCATTCCTTCACTCATTTTCCACTCAAACATTCTCTTACATTTCAAATGCTTTAACAAAATTCTACCGAAATTCTAAGTGAATCAAACTCTACCGTCTCTAGTTTGATTCTCTGCCACTCTCTCACAAAGATCTCATTGTTATAGGATCATTTGTAATCAAAGATCAAAAGATCAAAGTGTATCGAGTCTCTCTCTATCAAAGTGTGATAGGAAAAGGTGTGATTCTGGCCTATAAATCAATTAGTTGTGATTGTAGCCCGTAAATCAATTAAGTGATCATATAGCCAGGTTAAATCAAAAGAGTTTGCCTTAGACTTGGAGATAGAAGGGTGTATCTCGTGGCCTTGAAAATAAGGTTGTAATATCGATGTTATATTTGTACAGAAATCTGCATAAGAAATTGCGTGGGACTGGATGTAGGGTAACTCCGAACCAGTATAAAATTTCTATATGTTCTTTCCTTTACTGCTTTTTATTTGCTATTTGCATCTATGTTTGGGTCTATAATTGTCTCTGTGTTTGAGAATTGCATCTGTTTGTGTTTAATTTGAAAAGATTTCAAAAATTCCATAAAATCCATTAAACATTTTTCCCCTCCTCTAGTGTTAATCCAGTCTTAAGATCCGTAATCCGCATTTTCAATAGAACTCAATCACAAACTTCGAGACAATCATGTCTCCTTACTTCAAATCAGCAAATTTCCTAAACAACATCGTCTTCTAAGCAGTCGGATAGTGTTCTGTTGATAGCTTTTCGAACCAGATGTAGCTTTTATGAATAGCCGGTAATGCCATTTGGTTTGACAAATGCACCTACGTAATTCATCGATCTGATGAACATGATATTCATCGATTATTTTGATAAGGTTGTTCTGGTTTTCATTGATGGTATATTAGTAACTCCAAGTCAAAAAATGGACCATAAGCAACATCTCAGATTGTTTTGGAGACATTTAGGCTAACCAATTGAAAGTCAAGTTCTCCAAATGTCATTTCTAAAAGAAGGAGGTGAAGTTCTTGTGCCACATTATTTCTGAGGCTGGTATTTCTATAGATCCTTCTAAAGACTAATTCATTCAGAATTGAAAGCAGCCTAAGACCATTACCGAGATCGAAAGCTTCTTGCGATTAGCTGGTTATTATCTATGATTTATTAGAGTTATCTCGAGGGTGATGCTTACTCTCACCAATCTTACTAGGAAGGGAGTTAAGTTCTAGCAGGCAGATAGATGTAAGGATTTTTTTTCAGAGTCTTAATGATTTTCTTACTCATGCACATGTACTTATTATTCCTAAAGGCAATCACGATCTTGAAGGTTATACAGATGCATGTGATTCTACTTTGGGTGCAGTTTTTATACAAAAAGATAGAGTAGTTGTTTATGCATTGAGGTAGTTTAGGCCTAATGAAGTCCGATGTGCCATCCACGATTTAGAGTTAGCAGCCATAATCTTTGCCTTGAATATTTGGCACCATTATTTGCTGGGTGAGGGATTTTTTCTGTATACTGATCATAAGTCATTGAAGTATCTGTTCACTTAGAAGGATCTCAATATAAGGAAACATCGGTGGATGGAATTCTTAGTAGCTTATTATGTTGAGATTCGATACACCCCTAGAAAGAGGAATAGAGTAGCCGAAGCATTGAGTAAGATGTGTTCGATAGTTGTCTCCATGATGGTAGATGAGTGGAAGGATCTTGAGTTGCTTTCTATGTGTTATATCTGAGATAGAGATTCTATGAATAATTCGGGTGCAATGGTTGATAATCTTGTTGTTAGACCATCATCGATTGATCGAAGCATAGATGCTTAAAGAAGAAATTGGACTACTCTTGTTTGTATTCAGAGATTAGAGTAAGGTGATGATAGGGATGATCCAGTTGGTTATGTTCATGATTCCCATGGTTGCTTAAGAAGAAGGGATGGACTAGTTGTTCCTAATTAGAATGGTCTCCATAAGGAAGTTATTGATGATTGTCATCGATCATGCTATACTATTCACCTTGGAGGAAGCAAGTTGTATATAGATACGAAGAGTCTCTATTATTGGGAAGGGATGAAGCATGACATTGTCAAGTCTGTGAAGGTATGCATGACATATTAGCTTGTCAAAGCTGAGCATCAAAGACCTAGTTGTTTTCTTCATCGGTTGGAGATTCCATTATGGAAGCAGGATCAGGTAGAAGTTTATTTTCTTTCAATGGTTCAATTATATAAATCCATATATGAGATGTAGTAAGGATTTCAACAATGTTATGGTCTTTTAAGGTGTCTATGGATTTGGTTGATGATCTGCCTCAATCCAAAAATGGCCATGATAGCATTTGGATAGCAGTTGATTGCTTGAACAAATGGGTGCATTTCAAACGGTGAAGTCAAGCAGGACTACTCCATATTTGGCCTAGAATTATGTGAAGAAGATAGCGAGGTTCCATATTTAGTCAAGTTGGAACTGGATCAGCCCGCAGCGGAAGTAATGGGTGAATTTCAAAATGTGTGAGTGTGCATGTGTAACATAGCAATCCGTGCAAGGTATAACATATCCGTGTCTAGTGCTGAGATTTACACTGTAATAGACATGTTAGCTCATCTAGTATACAAATATATCATCCAAACGTATGTTTATATGCTTAATTTCTACATGTCAAATATTACAAATATACATACATACGTACATACATATGTATATGTGTGTGTTTGTGTGTGTATATATATATGCATACATATAAATATATTTTATTTTAAAAAATATATACATATATAAACATAAAATTTATAAAAGTATATATGTATAATTAATTAATATCTTTACTACTAATAAAGAGAATTCCATGAACTAAGTTCAACCGCGTCTTTTTGAATTACCATTAATACCCTGGCATCTTTATCCTCATTTCCTTGCGTCTACTTAGTATTACATAATACAAATTAACTGAATATATTGGCACAGAACCTTATTTCAAAGTTCATACATATTACATAAAACTTCATACATACTTCAATCTTCAGCTGACAGTAGCGACCCAAATTAGGTATACTTCAATCTTCAACTGAATGTATGTGAACTAAATTGTTTAAACCGAATATATGCATATTGTTTAAAACACATGTAACGCCCCGCCTTTTCATACGATTTAAATCGACGATAAACCCCACACGTCAGACTTAAACCATACAGAAGGGCGGATTGTTATGGGGTGAATAAGAAAAAGAAGGGAAAGAAAAACAAAATAGAATCTTACAGTGGAACGATAAAATATAATAATCAAATATACAGTTCATGAAGCTGTTTTATAAACATTTGATTATATTTATACAATACATATTAGAGTTGCACATACCAATGAATAATAATCGATAAAACGGAATAAAGTATGTAGTGGAACAATATAATATGATAATAATAATGAAATCTTCGTCTTCGTCCTCCAGAAATAAAGTCTTCGATCTTGAAATGCTCGGATTGACCCGAGTGAACTGAAAAGACAAAACGCTTGAGTCCGAACTAAAAGATCTTATGTAAGTTATTCAACTGAAATAAATATGAGTGTAACGGCGTCGGAGATGTTTACGGGGTTTGACATCTCCTATCCAGTGTCTAACATGAGTTTAGTAACTTAAGAGATGCTCGGGATTCACACATCTCCTAAGGATCCGTTAAACTATTTGCTATGTAGTAATATTTCGCTATTATAATAATGTATATAGTAAAGTAAACTTACTTTTTAATAGCATTAATGGGTTACCCATATTGCCCTTAACACATAAAAGTCCCAGTAGTCCATCCAATATCATAGTCCCTCCTGATCGGGAAGCCACCAGAGGATACCACATGGGCTATGGGAGAAAACCAAAATCGTACAAGGCGCGATGGGGTAGGTGACACGGCACAACTAGGAATGCCAGGTTATATATACCAATTACTCTTCCGCTCTGGTGGTAACGCATAGCGCGCAGCTACCGCGCACCTCGAGCCACACCCCCAAATCAAAAATCAAAAGTGACCACCGAATCAATCCAAAAGTCAAAGTATAATATCGAAGGGATGTGTCCGATCAAAGGTGCTACCTCATTAGCCCATCAATCGCTCATGTTTTAGCCACGTTATGCCAACTCACGGGAGTTGGGTCCACGTATTTACCTCAAAGGAAACATCGCCACCATCCTACTTCATTCTGGAATCTCCAACGCGTACACGGTTGTTAAAGTGGTTTTCGAAGTTGACAGAGAGTAAGACAACTTCCGATCCTGGTCTCTTCAACAACCAAACGTTATTATAACACCACGGTCATTTCAAAATAATTATACTTCAAAACCAGAATAAAATATCCCTTTCAAAACCATATAAATACGATATCATTTCCGTTTTAAAATCTCAAATCAATATGATATTATTTTTATAAAACCCAAATCAATAAAATATCATTTTTCAAATATATCATTTTCTAAAACTATAACATTTCAAAATTATAATATTTCGAAACCAAAACTTGAAATATAGCCTTTCAAAACATAAAACTTTGAATTTCATAACTTTGAAACATACTGCACCACTTAAATGGTTTAAATATTTAATTACTTTATATAGTAAAATAGCTTCTTCACCTTCACAAATCAATTCCAATGTGGATTTTAAATTCCCAAATAAACCAATATAATTTACATATATTTCAAAGCTTTAATTATTCCACCATTTCAAAACTTATTCTTTGATAATTTCATATATATCAATTTCAACTACTATTGTTTAGATTTGAAATGTTTACTTAATAAATATCATTCTACTAAAACCTTTAGACTTCAAATAACTGGATATTCTTTCAATTTCATTAACTTGATAATATTCATTTAAATCAATTTGATATTCATTTAAATCCTCTAAACAAAAATCAAGTTATAAAATCATACCCTTTTAAATCTCAATTTATTTATATTTCAAATCAAATTTTTCGAGGATAATTCTTAAATCTTAAATTCAAATCAAATTCACATTTATTTTCAAACCTCAAATTCTATTTGATTCATTATAAACTCTATATACAATAGAATTTAAATAGATACTTAACCATATTATATAAAAGAAATCAAACTTTATTATTTAGCTTATTTTAATATTCCAAATAAATTTATACATAGATAAATCAATAATAAAATAGCATTTATATAACATCTAAAATCAATATCTGTATAGCCCATATATTTCTTTACAAAACCATGAAAATCATTTCAAAAATAATTTTATATATATACCGCGGTGCCTGTATATAACTTCTATGTTATGGTCAAGTGATACAGATATTTATCATTTCAATCCGCAATTTAAAAATAAAAATGTGGTTGTATATCATTTCAAACCGCAATCCCGAATCAAAATAAACGCATAACAGCTTGCAGCTTATGATGATATAAATAAAACATCCATTCATCCATCATAAAATCATACATCCATCACAATCATCATACAAAACAATCAATCAATATCAATACATAAATGATAATATATAACAGGTAACTAACAGTTATATTCAATAATAAATTTAAATAACAATTTAATTTCAATAAATGCAATTAACTGAGATGATGATTAAAAATATACAAACAGTCACAAATAAATTCATAATCACATCATATATTTATTTAACAAATATAAGAAATTTTAGAAATTGTGAGTGGGTTAAAACACTCACCTTTTGAATTTAAATTGTATTTAAATCCAATTTAAACCCAAAAATTGAACAGCCTCCAATTTTGTCCAAACCAATGTCAAAATGTCCGAAATTTCAATATGATCCTAATAAAGAAAATTGCACGTAAATTGGACCTCATACGCAAAAATTACGTACCTTAAAACGATTAAATGATTTGAATTTTAATATACAAAACAAAGAAACGTTACCCCATGCCAGGTCATTGTCTTCCACACAGCATCACGTCGAAACCCCTTTTGCCCTAGAATCACGCACGCGATCCCGAAGAAAGCCGCCAACTGATCGACGTCGCGTGCCACTACACTGCGTCAGACCCATCCCTATCAAGCGCCGCTCCCTCCCCTGGCCCTACGACGTTGGCAAAACACCCCTAACGGCCGAGAACCCCCACAGCCACCACATGAAAACGAAACCAAATCAAATTTTTGCAAGCAATCCAACCGTTGACTCGCCAAAATAACATACCGATGGCCTCCATTCGTTCCGCTCTACCCAATAGTATCACTGATTTGTCTATCCGTCGTGGATGATCGCGCTCGAATGAATGGCCGAGAATAAACGAGCTAATTCCGGCTACACAGAAACTCAGATCCAAAAACGAATTGCAGATCCGAGATGCGTACATCGAGAGCTTTGATATATGATTTTTTTGAATTTTTTTGAGGAATTTGAAATTTCACTTTGAATTTTAAATTGCAGTTGCAATTAGGTGTTTGTCTGCCATTGAGGATGAGAGGTAGTTGAAATGTACGTACAAAAAAATGAGGAATAGGAGTTGGCTAGGGTTTATAAATGGATATTTATAGACAAAGTTGAAAATAGAATAATGGACCCGATTTATAAACACGTTGAATGATGAATGGCCCCGAAAGCCCGATCTGACTCCGGAACGAAATTGGATCAACCCGTGTATCAAAATAGATGTTTTAAAATATTTTAAACATGATGGAAAAAGTTTCAAGTCCAAATTCTATCATATGAAGAAGTTATGCTAAAATCAATTTGTTTCAAATTGATTTCAATTGATTTCAATTTCAAGGCCTTTCGAGTCCGTATGATCAAACGACAAGTCCGATCGCTACGAAACTTGAAATCCTACAATAATTTACCATTACGGATCCGATGAAACTGGTTTCGTCGAAATCCGAGTCAGTGGCCAACATGACTATTTTGCAGCTAATTAAATAAATTAAAAATTAATTAGCTAATTCCAACTTTTCAAATTTCAGTTCTTAAATTAATAAATTTCATCATTTTTAATTTCTCAATCATTCATAATGATTTAAACAAATTTAAATGTCAATTTTGAGTGGATTAATTCATAAATTCCAATGTTAACCTCAATTTCAATATTTAATTTCAATTTTATTAAATTTAGAAATTATAAATAAAACTCCAAAATCCATTTATTAAATTCTTAGCCCTTGTTATTCGAGTCCTATTACAATAAGAATATAGCTAACGTTGCTTTTAAATCCTGGTTCTTAATATTCTCCCATTTAAACTTAATTCCAATTAATGTACAAATTAAATTACCTTTAATTGCAACTATTCCTATTTTTACAATTTAAGTTCCAAATAAATTGTTTTTTATTTGATTTCAATCTTTATAACCCATCCACTGATTTCAAATAACATAGTTAATGCTGGTTTTACATTACATTACTTAAATATACTCAACTTCCTTTCTCTATTATGTGTTAACTAAATTTTCCACTAGTATTGAAATTTTTGCTAAATATACATTTGCATTACTTCCTTTATTGGGATTTCATTCCACTTATTTATAGTCAACTTATATTATCATCACTACTTTTCATTTTAATTATCAATTCATTCGTAAACCACAACAATACATTATTATCAAATATTACCTTAAATCCACCCTAACTAATATATAATTCCATTTATTGCAATAGGTTTCAATTAATAGTGATTGCGCTAAATTAGTTTGCATTAACATTATTCCATTAATCTACATCCAGTTACATTTAATATTTCCAATAAATTTACTTAATTGGTCTTATGCTTCTATTACACCAATTACTACCTTATAATAAGTTTACGTTTCTAATTTAAATTTACATTCACCTTTTTCGTTATTTATTAATTATCATTAACGTACATTTAATTATCTTTATTGGTACTTGGTGAATTAACTGGTAACACAACCATTATATCCTTTATAATACTTGTATATTTATTCTTCACAACAACTACTATCTATAATAATATTTCACAAATTAATTCAATAATAACACTTGTTTTTCTCATATCCCCATTTATTAAGTTTTACATTAATATAACTTTATTTCCATTCCTTAAATTTATCCTTAAGTTTGTATTCTATTCGACTAATTATCATAACACTGAATAAAATTTACGTTATTTCATTTATTACCCAAATTTACATTAACGTAACATTAAATTTAGATTTATTGCAATTTCATTATTTATTATAATTACTTACATCACATGAATTCATTCTACTACCCTATTTCCATTTTTATTATTTCTACCAATATACACGCTAATTTGCGATTAACATTCTAAATTAATTCATTTACTTGGGTTCATACTTTCGATTATATCGATTACTACACTATGAATAAATTTACAATCCTATTTATTTCATTATTATTTCCATTAATAATTCACTAAAAATTTTATTCCCTTCAACATTAAGTTACCAAAATCTTGTTAAATTAAGAAATTTAATTACTGAATTTTACGGGTCGTTACAATCTCCCTCACTCAAAACTTTTCGTCCCCGAAAAGGAAAAGAAGGAAAAAAAAGAATTAAGAAATCAATATATCTTACTTAAAATATTAGATTTATACATAAATAAATTTACAAAATCAATTAATTTAAATAAAATATACCAATTTATAACCATTAAATCTTTTATACTCCAATTAATAAAGTTTGGAAAACATTTTTCAAAATATTTTCTAAGTCCAAAATTTTTCGAAATTTTTTGGCAGAGTCTCCTTTATACGTAGAGGCTCGGGAGAAAATATAGTATCAAATATAACAATATACAACATATATTTCCCAAAATAATATATATCCCAACCCGGGAAAAATAATATAATAACTTTATAAATTGTAATTCGAAAACGTACCTATTTGTCGGGCAATAACGCTTAAATTATGAAACCAAAAGCATTAGCAATTGCTTCCATAACCTGCATTTCACTTATATAATCCAAGAGAGTCAATAATTATATAAAATGAATTGTTTAACTTCTTTCAATCAACAACAAACAAATCAATACAAACGACCATCACTTGTAACAAGGCATACAACCATCACCCAAATTAATTATCCATTCAAATCAAACAAAACAAATAGTTGTTCCAGTTTAAAAATTTAAATTGTATAGAATGTAAAATAAACTACTAAGTGCACCATTAACTCAGCAGTCTTAGATGAAACCGAATAGATTATTCATACATCCAATCCCAATTTAAAGTATCCTTGCCCAAACAACCATAAACCAAACAAACAACGATTTCAAACAACAGATTAAGTTTATTCTTATTAATTCCATTCCTACATTTATTGTTTGATTTCTTTTTCATTCATATACTGGTTTATTTTAAATTTATTTCTTGCAAATTTTCATATTTATTTATTCATTTATTTAGTACTTACCTTTCAAATTATTTAATTAGTACCCTTTCCATTATGGCTAAGTTTATAACAACTACAAAATCAGATTCTTATTTATTAAAGGATGTCATTGAATATTTTCATTTCTTCAAGTTTTTACTTGTATAATATCCTATTACATTTTCTTATTAAACTTTTCAACTTTTAATATTCGGTAAGTTATATATATATTTTTAAGGATGTAATTGAAAGTTATACAAGTTTACTCTATTTCCTTTAATTAATTTAATGTTCAGTAATAATATCCTTTGTCTTATAGGCTACACATTTTAATTTCTTTTAATTTCCTTTATAACCTAGCATTAAATCTTCTTATTTATCAATGGTTTCAAATACTCATCTTAAACTCAAGATGTTTTACTTACTATCCATCTTTTCTACTTATTTAGTTATAGATAACTTTAAACATTAACTTAACTCTCTTTTTTAATTAGAGGTTCCAATTTTTAATTAGTTACATTAAATTTCACTACAATAATTGAAACTACTAATTAACGGAAACTTAAGAATTAAATACCGGGTTAAATTCCAAATCATTTAAAATAATAGATAAATGTATATACTTACAGCTTATATACCAAATTATATTTAAAACAATTTAAAATTTACAATTGCTTATCAAAATAAATCTGCGGTAAACTACTACAGTGACCTTCCCACTTCGAAACTCGAAAATGAATGTCGATGATGCATGCACTCATCACCGAAATTATTTTCCGACGACAGAGAGGGAAGTACATATCTTATTTCTTTCCAAAATTTCTTTTAAAATATTTCTTTCAAATTATATTGAAATATATATATCAGAAAATATTTCGAAAATATTATTATTATATTCCAAAAAACGTTTGAAAGAAAATTTCAAAACCCCGGAACTTAAGTTCTAAAAGTTCCCAACTTTCAATTATTTTAGTTTCAATCTCATTTCAACTTTTTTTTATAAATTTCATTACATAACAACCAATATATTACAACCAAATATATATATCATCTATAAAATTTATTTATATATAGAAAATATAATAGGGAAAATTATTTCATTCACCTATATTGAAAACAAGTATTGTGTCGGTCTATCCTATTAAGTGTTTAGAAATCCCTATTGATGTCATAGCATCCCATGCATCAACCAGAATTTATAAATACCAAACGGAACAAATTAACACAATATTAAAACCTTTTTATAACACTAACAATACACTCTCTCGTATATACGCTCAACAACTCATCATAGGTATTACTACCCTATTAATAAGAGTCAGACCCCACAAAGCTAAGGTTTATCGCTAAACCAAAGCTCTGATACCAGATGTAACGGCCCGCCTTTTCGTACGGTTTAAATTGATGATAAACCACACACATCAGACTAGAACCATACAGAAGGGCGGATTGTTATGAGGTAAATAAGAAAAAGCAGGGAAAGAAAAACAAAATAGAATCTTATAGTGGAATGATAAAAAATAATAATCAAATATACAGTTCATGAAGCTGTTTTATAAACATTTGATTATATTTATACAATACATATCAGAGTTGCACATACCAATGAATAATAATCGATACAACGGAATAAAGTGTGTAGTGGAACAATATAATACGATAATAATAATGAAATCTTCGTCTTCGTCCTCCAGAAATAAAGTCTTCGATCTTCAAATGCTCGGACTGACCCGAGCGAACTGAAAAGACAAAACACTCGAGTCCGAACTAAAAGATCTTATGTAAGTTATTCAACTGAAATAAATATGAGTGTAACGGCGTCGGAGATGTTTATGGGGTTTGACATCTCCTATCCAGTGTCTAACGTGAGTGTAGTAACTTAAGAGATGCTCGGGATTCACATCTCCTAAGGATCCGTTAAGCTATTTACTATGTAGTAATATTTCGCTATTATAATAATGTCTATAGTAAAATAAACTTACTTTTTAATAGCATTAAGGGGTTACCCATACAGCCCTTAACACATAATAGTCCCAATAGTCCATCCAATATCATAGTCCCTCCTAATTGGGAAGCCACCAGAGGATACCACATGGGCTATGGGAGAAAACCAAAATCGTACAAGGAGCGATAGGGTAGGTGACACGGCACAACTACGCAATGCCAGGGTAGATATACCAATAACGCTTCCGGGTCGGTGGTAACGCATAGCGCGCAACTACCGCCCACCTCAAGCCACACTCCCAAATCAAAAATCAAAAGTGGTCACCGAATCAATCCAAAAGTCAAAGTATAATATCGAAGGGATGTGTCCAATCAAAGGTGCTACCTCATTAACCCGTCAATCGCTCTTGTTTTTAGCCACCTTATGCCAATACACGGGAGTTGGTTCCACGTATTTACCTCAAAGGAAACGTCCCACCATCCTACTTCATTTTGGGATCTCCACCGCATACACGGTTGTTAGAGTGGTTTTCGGAGTTGGCAGAGAGTATGATAACTTCCGATCCCGGTCTCCTCAACAACCAAACGTTATTATAACACCACGGTCATTTCAAAATAATTATACTTCAAAACCAGAATAAAATATCCCTTTCAAAACCATATAAATACGATATCATTTCCGTTTTAAAAACCCAAATCAATAAAATATCATTTTTCAAATATATACTTTTCTAAAACTATAACATTTCAAAGTTATAATATTTCGAAACCAAAACTTGAAATATAGCTTTTCAAAACATAAAACTTTGAATTTCATAACTTTGAAATATACTACGCCACTTAAATGGTTTAAATATTTAATTACTTTATCTAGTAAAATAGCTTCTTCGCCTTCACAAATCAATTCCAATGTGGATTTTAAATTTCCAAATAAACCAATATAATTTCCATATATTTCAAAGCTTTAATTATTCCACCATTTCAAAACTTATTCTTTGATAATTTCATATATATCAATTTCAACTACTATTGTTTAAATTTGAAATGTTTACTTAATAAATATCATTCTAGTAAAACCTTTAGACTTCAAATAGCTGGATATTCTTTCAATTTCATTAACTTGGTAATATTCATTTAAAATCAATTTGATATTCATTTAAATCCTCTAAACAAAAATCAAGTTATAAAATCATACTCTTTTAAATCTTAATTTATTTATATTTCAAATCAAATTTTTTGAGGATAATTCTTAAATCTTAAATTCAAATCAAATTCACATTTATTTTCAAACCTTAAATTCTATTTGAGTCATTATAAACTCTGTATACAATAGAATTTCAATAGATACTTAACCATATTATATAAAAGAAATCAAACTCTATTATTTAGCTTATTTTAATATTCCAAATAAATTTATACATAGCTAAATCAATAATAAAATAGCATTTATATAACATTTAAAATCAATATCTGTATAGCCCATATATTTCTTTATAAAACCATGAAAATCATTTCAAAAATAATTTTATATATATACCGCGGTGCCTGTATATAATTTCTATCATATGGTCAAGTGATATGGATATTTATCATTTCAATGCATAATTTAAAAATGAAAATGCGGTTGTATATCATTTCAAACCGCAATCCCGAATCAAAATAAATTGATAACAACTTGCAGATTATGATGATATAAATAAAACATCCATTCATCCATCATAAAATCATACATCCATCACAATCATCATACAAAATAATCAATCAATATCAATATATAACGGGTAATTAACTGGCAGTTATATTCAATAATAAATTTAAATAACGATTTAATTTCAATAAATGCAATTAACTGAGATGATGATTAAAAATATACAAACAGTCACAAATAAATTTATAATCACATCATATATTAATTTAACAAACATAAGAAATTTTAGAAATTGTGAGTGGGTTAAAACATCACCTCTTGAATTTAAATTAAATTTAAATCCAATTTAAACCCAAAAATTGAACAGCCTCCAATTTCATCCAAACCAGCGTTAAAATGTCCGGAATTTCAATACGATCCTAACAAAGAAAATAGCGCGTAAATTGAACCTCGTATGTAAAATTTACGTACCTTAGAACGATTAAATGATTTGAATTTTAATATACAAAACAAAAAACGTTCCCCATGCCACGTCATTGTCTTCCACACAACATCACGTCGAAACCCCATTTGCCCTAGAATCACGCACGCAATCCCGGAGAAAGCCTCCAACTGATCGACGTCGCACGCCACTACACTGCATCAGGCCTATCCCAATCGAGCGCCGCTCCCTCCCCTGGCCCAAAGACGTCGGTGAAACGCCCCTAACGGCCGGGAACCCCCACAGTGGCCACATGAAAACGAAACCAAATCGAATTTTCGCGAGCAATCCAACCGTTAACTCGCCAAAAGAAGCACACCGATGGCCTGCACTCGTTCCCCTCTACCCAACGGTATCACTGATTTGTCGATCCGTCGTGGATGATCGCGCTCGAATAAATGGTTGAGAATAGACGAGCCAATTCCGGATACACAAAAACTCAGATCCAAAAACGAATTGCAAATCCGAGATGCGTACAAGAGAGCTTTGATATATATTTTTTCTGAATTTTTTTGAGGAATTTGAAATTTCACTTTGAATTGCAGTTGGAATTAGGTGTTTGTCTGCCATTGAGGAGGAGAGATAGTTGAAATGTACGTACAGACAAATGAGGAATAGAATTAGGCTAGGGTCTATAACCGGGTATTTATAGACAAAGTTGAAAATAGAATAGATGGACCCGATTTATAAACGCGCTGAACGATGAATGGCCCGAATAGCCCGTTCTGACTCTGGAACGAAATTGGCTCAACCCGTATATCAAAATAGACGTTTTAAAATATTTTAAACACGATGGAACAAGTTTCAAGTCCAAATTCCATCATATGAAGAAGTTATTCTAAAATGAATTTATTTCAAATTGATTTCAACTGATTTCAATTTAATTGATTTCAACTGATTTCAATTTAATTGATTTCAAGGCCTTTCGAGTCCGTACGATCAAACGACAAGTCCGATCACTACGAAACTTGAAATCCTATAATAATTTACCGTTGCGGATCTGATGAAACTGGTTTCATCGAAATCCGAGTCAGTGGCCAACATGGCTATTTTCCAACTAATTAAATAAATTAAAAATTAATTAGTTAAATCCAACTTTTCAAATTTCAATTCTTAAATTGATAAATTTCATCATTTTTAATTTTTCAATCATTCACGATGATTTAAACAAATTTAAATGTCAATTTTGAGTTGATTAATTCATAAATTCCAATGTTAACCTCAATTTCAATATTTAATTTCAATTTTATTAAATTTAGAAATTTTAAATAAAACTCCAAAATCCATTTATTAAATTTTTAACCCATGTTATTCGAGTCCTATTACAATAAGAATATAGCTAACATTGCTTTTAAATCTTGGTTCTTAATATTCTCCCATTTAAACTTAATTCCAATTAACGTACAAATAAAATTACCTTTAATTGCAATTAATCCTATTATTACAATTTAAATTCCAAATAAATTGTTTTTTATTTGATTGCAATCTTTATAACCATCCACTGATTTCAAATAACATAGTTAATGCTGGTTTTACATTACATTACTTAAATATACTCAACTTCCTTTCTTTATTGTGTGTTAACTAAATTTCCTAGTATTGAAATTTTTGCTAAATATACATTTGCATTACTTCCTTTATTGGAATTTCATTCCACTTATTTATAGTCAACTTATATTATCATCACTACCTTTCATTTTAATTGTCAATTCATTCATAAACCACAACAATACATTATTACCAAATATTACCTTAAATCCACCCTAACGTAATATTTAATTCCATTTATTTCAATAGGTTTCAATTAATAGTGATTGCGCTAAATTAGTTTGCATTAACGTTATTCCATTAATCTACATCCAATTACATTTAATATTTCCAATAAATTTATTTACTTGGTCTTATGCTTCTATTACACCAATTACTACCTTATAATAAGTTTACGTTTCTAATTTAAATTTACATTCACTCTTTCCGTTATTTATTAATTATCATTAACGTACATTTAATTATCTTTATTGGTACTTGGTGGATTAACTGGTAACACAACCATTATATCCTTCATAATACTTGTATATTTATTCTTCACAACAACTACTATCTATAATAATATTTCACAAATTAATTCAATAATCACACTTGTTTTTCTCATATTCCCATTTATTAAGTTTTACATTAATACAACTTTATTTCCGTTCCTTAAATTTACCCTTAAGTTTATGTTCTATTCGACTAATTATCATAACACTGAATAAAATTTACGTTATTCCAATTATTACCCAAATTTACATTAATGTAACACTAAATTCAGATTTATTGCAATTTCAATATTTATTATAATTACTTACATCATATGAATTCATTCTATTACCCTATTTCCATTTTTATTATTTCTACCAATATACGCGCTAATTTGCGATTAACATTCTAAATTAATTCATTTACTTGGGTTCATACTTTCCATTATATCGATTACTACACTATGAATAAATTTACAATCCTATTTATTTCATTATTATTTCCATTAATAATTCACTAAAAATTTTATTCCCTTCAACATTAAGTTACCAAAATCTTCTTAAATTAAGAAATTTAATTACCAAATTTTACGAGTCGTTACAACACACATATATAGGCATATATTAACTGAATATATATAATTGAAATTGTGTAGGCATATTGTTTAACTCGATATATATGAACACATACATATTGTTGGTTACTGAACTACAGTCATAACTGAACACACATAGTTAAGAATTTTCAGTTGTGTTAAAACATATAATAAAACACGCTAAAGTCAAGTTAGTTTAGAACATGCACGATTGACAGTAAGAACATGCTGTTAAGAACTGAATATATTGATTTATATGAAATTTATATGTTACATGCTATAAGTCATTTGGGTTCAACATGCACACTTGAAACTATTAATGTTACTATTATATGCTATATGCACAATTTCATACAAATTATAAGTCATTTGTGTTAAAAATATAACAAAACGGTCATTTTAGAACATGTTTTGTCATGCACACGTATGTATCTGTGTGTATAAGGTTAAAATTTACAACTGAAGTAAAATTAGTCAAGTTACTGAACTGAAATTTAGAACTTAAGTTCATATATACATATATTAGAATTGGTTAATGAACTATATTGTTATATTACTACTATTAATAAAGAGAATTCAATCAACTTGATTTACAAGGCGCCGTTTTGAAATTTCAAAATGATTCTTCTTCGTTAATGGATTCTTACTACCCTGTCCGACCACCCATCAACAGAATTTACTATCAATTTACCCTCGATATCACTAACAAAACAACTTAAAATGTGTTGCACATACAAAAACATTTGCACTTAAAACACACATCCATCCAAGGTAAATAGATATTAGATGCACGTACGTGCGTTGTATAATAGTATGATAAAATATTTATAATTGCATTAAAATTTGATAATTTATTTTTTTGCAAAAAACGAAAGCAATATATATATATATATATATAAATGTATATATGTTAAATACATACACACACATATGTATATGATATTATAATAATATATATACACATTAAAACTTAAAAAAAATGAACATATACATATGCACCTAATAATGGGCATGGAAAAAATGTTTATTTATAATTTAAATATATATATTAAATAATTTCCATACGAAAATTAGTGAAAATTAAATAAAAATTATTTTTCAAAACATAGTTTCAAAATTTTAGCAAAATTCCAAGTGATAGTTTAATGTTTAGATTTTTTATATATAATTTTATTATTCAAAAATAAATTTTAAATTTAATTTTATTTCCGGCTTTTATTTAAATAATTAAATTGTATATGATTTTTTTATATTTTTCTACCGAAAGCATGTTAGGTTCTAAGTTAATTTTATAATAAAACATATTTCATATAATATATTTATATTGATATAATTTATTTACATAATTACTTAATTAGATAATATATATTATTTTATTTTGTCGAAAATATTGTAAGTATGAAACCTTTTGTATAAAATTATAAAATCATATTTTGTGTAGAATAAGATGCAGTATTTAAATTATATATATATATATATATTATATAACATATGTTAAATTAATTAAAAAAATTAATTTTGTGCCATGCATATTATAGGTAAGTGAAAATGTATAGGATCTTATATAATGCAACTTATATATTAATGCGAGGGTACGTAATAATAATTATACTAAGTAGAGTAAGTTAACGGAGTATAAATAAGATAGATAAAAAAGCGAGCACACTAGATATTTATACTAGTTTAGACCCCTCATCCTACGTCTAGTCCAGAGCCCCTTTTCTGTATTTCTTTTGACCAAATAACCCTCACTTCGCCTGAAGGAATAGGCTAATACAAAAGTATTTCCGTGAAGATCGTGTGTTCCAAACAGCATGGATTTTGATTAATAGTACAATTCTTCCTATGATCTCCTTTGAGTATGTGAAGGTGAATACTTTGAGTTGTAGGAAGTAGTTTAACCAAAATGATATTCTGATTATGATAGATTGAGACTATGTTAAGCAAGAGATGCACGAATTTGCATATAGAAAGTTAACAAGAAATTAAGAGAATAGATTATGTACAATTCTCAGTCTTTGAAGTATTTATAGGTTTAAAGAGATGCAGATAAGGAGTTATTACTGTTAAACAACTCAATTTGCTTTAATGGCTATAACCATTGAAGAAGAGATGCTATTATTCAATATGGAATGAAACATCTTTTTAGATTAGAGCAGTAGTTAGTTGATAGGCTTCTGTGGATTTTCCATAGATGATCATGGCTTTAGGAAAGAATTTTTCGAAACTATTCACCAACATCTGTGGATTTTCCACAGACATCTGTGGATTTTCCATGGACCTCTATGGATGAAATTTTTGTGAGAAATGCGGATTACAGATTTTAAGGCTGGAATAACACTAGAGGGGGTGAATAGTGTTTTATGGATTTTCTAAATCTTTTTGAGACTAATATTATTTAATCGTCAACAAATGCAGTTCACAAATAAAAATATAATCACAGAATCAGACACAAATGCTAATACTAAATAAAAGTAGTAAAGGAAAGAACACACCAGGATTTTATACTGGTTCTGAGTTACCCTACATCATGTCTCGTACAATCGTACAGATTTCTTATCAAAATAATATCGCAGATTACACCCTCGGTTTCAAGGCTACGAGGTATACCCTCCTATATTTGAGTCCAGGGCAAACTCTACTGATTTAACTAGGCCACAAGATCACCTAATTGATTTCCTGGTCTACAATCACACCCAATTGATTTCAAGGCTCAACCGCACCTTTTACTCAACAGTTTGATTTACGAAAGATTCTATAACTCTGAATAGCACTAAGGTCTTATGGAGAGAGTGGCAGAGAATCAAAAAGCGATAATCAAGTTTGATTACTTGGTATTTCGACAGAGTATAGTTTAGGATTCTTTAGAATAAATGTGGAAGAAGAAGAGAGAAAACAAGTAAAATTATGATTAAAATTCGTTCAAAACAACATGTATATATAATAGAGCAACTATCATATCTCTTCGCGAAAGGTTGCGACGAATATACACTTCTTTTGAAAACTTGAATTTTGAATATAACGGACACCATGTCGACATAGGGGTTGGGGGATGTCAACATGCTCAAGGAAAAATTGATGTTTTGATTTTCTTATTATTATTTTTTCTATAATTTGTCAAAACAATTTCTAAACTTTGTATATATATTTGAATATAGTTTAAACATATAAAAGAGTTTAGAAAGTAATTTTTAATATATATAATATTAATCTATAAAGTGATTTAAAATATGAGTATATAAATAAAGCTAAATATTTAAAACAAGAAATGGTTTAAAAACAAGGACATTTTTGAAATCAAAATATTAAAAATGATAAAAATAGTTTTGAGGCTAAATATTTGAAAAAGAGAGATGTCTTTTTGAAAAGAAAGTTTTGAAAACGGTTTTTTTTTAAACAAGAGATATATTTTGGAAAAGATTTTTATAAAATTAATGGATATTGTTCCACTAGATATTGTCGTGGGTTCCATCCACTAGGGTTCCATCCCTTTAACAGGCTCGAGTGGATTCCATACCACGAATAAATTTTGAATAAAGATGTAAGTGCTTTCAAGAAGTTTTAACATAATTCTAGACTCAATACTTATCTTGTACTATTGAAATATTGAACTCTGGATATCTTGATGCTCATGAGTCTTAAATCTTGATCTCTTCAGTCTTGAATCTCTATACTGTACAGTCTTCATTCTTGGTACCTGCATGTTTATATCCTTCATATACATATATATCTAAACTATAATGTTAGTATTTATATTTTATAACAATTTCTAAGGTTGTTGTCATCAAAACAATCATCCCAAGGACTAAAAGTCTCCCCTTTTTTGATGATGACAACCTATGTTTACAAAATATATTCTTCTTCATAATAACTCCCCCTAAAACTAATAACTCCTCCCCTAATCTAAGCCTAACCACTCTAACTACACTATTTTATATTTCTCCCCCTTTGTCATCATCAAAAACTAATCCTAAACTAATATAACTCTCCCTTAGTCTTATACTGGAGTACCTGTGAAAAATTATGATAGAGTATATATTTATATAAAATAACATGAGTTAATAATAAAGACATGACAAATATGAAAGTTTAAACCCAATATATACAATGTTTCGTATATTGTTATACAATCCATTCAAACAAAATCAATTCTAATCAAAGCAAATCAAATCAAATCACACAACTCAAAAACAAGCAATTCAAATCATAAGAAGATCAAATATTTTTAGGAACTTCAACCCATCCTTCTTCTCCAAAGATATGATCCTTTTTAATATCTTCCCATCCTTTATTATCTTGAATCAAAGCTCCTACAGGATTTGCACTGAGAATATCTTTGTTTAGGGTAGAAATCATCCAATAGAGGGCATCAAAATTCTTCTCTTGTTCTTTTATCATCTGCATTTGACTTAGTTCTAAATTTCTTTGATTACGAAGAATAAAAGTAAGTATATTCTTGAATGAATTGAGAGTTTCTTTAAGATTATCGCTTAGAGTTCGAGAAGAGGAAGCCATTTTTGATAAGTAGTGAAGAAATGCAAATAGAGATAAGTAGAAATGAAAAGATTACAAATTTCTGGACAAAACAGGTGTTTAAATAGGCAGAAATTCATTTAAAATAAATAGACATGAGTTAGTTATCTTAATTTCAAAATTTAAAAATAACCAAGTCATACAGTTATATGTCGATATAGGGGGTAGAGATATGTCGACATGGGTCTGTTAATTTATGTGTCTTATTTGTTTTGTAAATAAATATGTATATATATAAACTTATATGCTATACTAACATTTATTCCAGACACACAATAAGGTAGGAAAACATTAGATAGGTGAATTTTATAAATAGATGAGATGATACATAAGATACTCCATAATATGATAAAAAATAATACAAGCCCACACAAAACAAACAAATACATCACAATTTAGTTCTTAGAATGTGCTAGAGGATGAGGAGGATGATGATAAGCCAAGTTTTCGACCAACTTTGGCAAAGAATTTGTTCATATTAGTGGACATTTTATCCAATTTCTTACTAACGGATCTTTTTAGAATCCGTTAATTTTCCACTATAATCTTTTGATTTTTGAGGGGAGTTTTGTTGGAAGGATTGTTAGTATTGGTAGGATATTCAATACTTTCCGAGGAGGTTTCTTCATTATCTTCTTCAATTTCCATTTCCTCCCCTTCTTCTTCTTCTTCTTCTTTATTTTCTTCCTCCATATTTTCATGTGTAAATCTTTTATCCTTTTCGGCAAGAATTTCATATTGTTGAAATATGAAAGAAATTTTCATGAGAGAAATGTGGGCATGATTAAACATTTTTCTTAAAATAAATTCTTCCCTTTTGTAATCAACACCAAAATAATTAAAAATCCGAGTGAGATAGATTCCATGATACAAGATATTCTTACCTATTTCCAAATTCTTAGAACGAAGTTCATCCATAATCACTTCCGCCTAGTTAATGTCATAATGACCAAAGATAGAAAAAAGAGCTTTACAAACTTCTAAAGTTGGGTTATTGAAATTTCTCGATCTAGGAGTGATAGTATGTTGCAAAAGAAGATTGATAATACGTGCTTTCAGACGAAAGTTACAATTTTTAAATTCAAAGTTGTCGTCTCCTTCGAAAATGTGATGAAATGTCTCACGGTCATGTTCATCAATATTAAAAGTAGAAAGATCCATTCTTGAATTCTTGCAATTGACAATATTTCCCAAAATTTCACAATTTAAAACAATTTTAGTGCCATTAACACTACTCCAAATTTCATCTTCATTTCCTTCGTGAAAACCGCGATTCAAATTCGCATAAAACATTTTAACAAGATTTGAGTAGCAAACAAAATCATTTTTAGAATTGTCAAAAAGACTAAGGATATGATTCTCTTCAAGAAGAGTACTGATTTCATATGTAGAAAAATCGCTAAAGATAGCAAACTTTCCTGTATGAACTTTTCTGTAATTAACATAGTTTATATAAGCCTTGATTGCTTCCGAATCATTATAGAGATACTCTTTAATGGGTTTAGATAGCCTCATTGTGGATGGAGTGCTTGAAGAAGCCATTTTTGAAGAGAGTAGAAAGTATGAAAGAGTGAAAAAGAGTTTGAATTTTAAAACGAAAGTGAAAAGGTATGATAAGATAATGGAAATAAATAGATATTTGATAGACATGTTCTCTGGTCAAGAGGTACCTTTCCAGAACATTGGATTTGGTGAAAAGATGGATGGAAGTTCAAAGATTTGAATTCAAATTTGAATTTCAAATTTCTGGCAGGGATTTCGACATGGGTAGGGTCATGTCGACATGGGTCAGAGAATTCATGTGACTTATTTTTCCTATATACTTTAATATATATATATTATTTTTAATGTCAATATTTTTGGAGTAATATTAAATATAATAATACTCTTTTAATAAAAAATATTATAATATTAAAAATAAAAGTAACCATAATAATGAAATTTTAAAATTCAAACAATCAAAACAATCAAACAATTAAACAATTTTAAGCAAAACAATTTCAACCAATATATAGTAAACGTGTACCCTTTTCTAGATTCTTATCTCCCAGATCATCGGAATCATGAATAACCGTAAAGCACATATTTGAATTTTCCGTCTTCTGATCATCATCGTTTGAGGATGAGTCTCAGTCCGAGTCGTCTAGGGTAGCAGTATACGCTCTTTTCCTTTTCCTTGTATAATGATTTCTTGTAGGAAACTTTTGCTTATCAGGATGCGGACAATCTCTTTTGAGATGCCTGGTTCGTCACAGTTGCAATATCTGACATGGTCTGGTACTTTGTTATGATTTCCAAAATTCCTGTGATCATTCTTTTTGAATTTTTTCATCTTCCTGTATTTCAGAAACTTTTGAAAATTCTTGTCATGAAAGCTATTTCTTCATCATCGTCACTTCCCGAGTCTGATCCATCTACTAACGCATTGAATGCAGTTGACTTCTTTTCAAATGCATTGCTGTCTCTTCTCCCTTGCATTTGTACTTCGAATGACATTAGATTTCAAATCAATTCTTCAATCTTTAAAGTACTAATATCATTTGCTTCTTCAATTGCAAGAGTTTTCTGATCCCATTCCGGAGTAAGAGATTTAGAATTTTTCTGACTTGATCTTATTCGGAAAAACTTTTTCCCAATGATATTAGAGAATGCACAATATCCTGAAATCTACTATACATTTCTGAAATGGACTCGTTAGAATTCATTTTGAATAATTGAAACTGATTTGTGAGTATGGATATTTTGGTCCGTTTGACTTTGCTTGTTCCTTTATGAGTAACTTGTAAAGTTTTCCAGATATCATATGCAGACTTACAAATAGATAATCTATTGGACTCATTCCTATCAAGTGAATAAAATAAAGTATTCATGACTTTGGAATTATTTTGTGCAATAGTCTTTTTCTCAGCAGTCTACTGTGAAAAACTAGTTATGGGTTCAGAATATTCAGTTTGTGTGATATTCTAAGTGTCTAATCCTATTGACTATAAATATATTTTCGTTCTACATGCCCAATATGCATAGTTACTACCATTAAAAAGTGGTCAGCGATAGTGTTAACAGAACCAGTGTTGGTAGCCATTTTTTTAAAAACTTTTCAAAATTCAAACTTTGAAAACCTTGCTCTGATACCAAATATGAGAAATGAGGATTACGGATCTTGAGGCTGGAATAATACCATAGGGGGGTGAATAGTATTTTATGGATTTTCTAAATCTTTGTATGTAATTTAATCATCAACAAATGTAGTTCACAAACACAGATATAATCATAGAATCAAACACAGATGCAAATACTAAATAAAAGCAGTAAAGGAAAGAACACACTAGGATTTTATATTAGTTCGGAGTTACCCTACATCTAATCCCGTACAATCGTATAGATTCCTTATCAAAATAATCTCCCAAATTACACCCTCGATTTCAAGGCTATGAGGTACACCCTTCTGTATTCGAGTCCAGGGAAAACTCTCTTAATTTAACCAGGCTACAAGATCGCCTAATCGAATTCTGGGGCTACAACCACACCCAATTGATTTCAAGGCTCAACCACACCTTTTACTCAATAGTTTGATTTACAAAAGATTCTATAACTCTGAATAGCACTAAGATCTTATGGAGAGAGTGGAAGAGAATCAAACAAGAGATAATCAAATTTGATTCACTTGGTATTTCGGCAAAGTATAGTTTAGGATTCTTTAGAATAAGTGTGGAAGATGAAGATGAGAGAAAACAAGTAAAATTATGATTAAAATTCGTTCAAAACAACATGTATATACAGTAGAGCAACTGTCATATCTCTTCGCGAATGGTTAAGACGAATAGACACTTCTTTTAAAAACTTGAATTTTGGATATAACGGACACCATGTCGACATAGGGGGTTGAGGGATGTCGACATGCTCATGGAAAAATTGATGTTTTGATTTTCTTATTAAAATTGGTTTCTATAATTTGTCAAAACAATTTCTAAACTTTGTAAATATATTTGAATATAATTTATATATATATATATATAAGAGTTTAGAAAGTAATTTTTAATATATATAATCTTAATCTATAAAGTGATTTAAAATCAGGTACATAAATATTTTAGAGCTAAATATTTAAAACAAGAGATGGTTTAAAAACAAGGATAATTTTAAAATAAAAATATTAGAAATGATAAAAATAGTTTTGAGGCTAAAAAATTTAAAACCAAGAGAGATGTCTTTTTGAAAAGAAAGTTTTGAAAACATTTTTTTTAAAATAAGAGATATATTTTTAAAAGCATTTTTATAAAATTAGTGGATATCAAAATAGGACCATTATATGTTCCACTAGATATCGTCATGGGTTCCATCCTACTAGGGTAACATCCCTTTAACAGGCTTGAAGTGGATTCTATTCCATGAATAAATTTCGAATAAAGATGTAAGTGCTTTCAAGAAGTTTTAACATAATTCTAGACTCAATACTTATCTTGTACTATTGAAACCTTGAACTCTTGATGTCTTGATACACATGAGTCTTCAATCTTGATATCTTCAGTCTTGAATCTCTATACTGTACTGTCTTCATTCTTGGTACATGCATGTTTATATCCTGAATATACATACATACATATATATATATAAACTATAATGTTAGTATTTATATTTTATAACAAGTTCTAAGGTTGTTATCATCAAAACAATCATCTCAAGGACTAACAATTTTTAAATTATAAAAGATTTTTACTACCATTTTTATGTATATGAATTTGTGCGTTCATATATACTCAAGAAGACCTTACAATATTTTTCTAAAATTCTAATACACTAGTATAATCTTACTAATCATAGAATGGTCCATAAGTCTTTGTTTTTCTTCAAGCTCTGATATGTTTGAGCATGATGATCTCTTGTATTATATATCTGTAATCTTGATAAGGCATGTAATATATATGATTATATAGTTATTTTCATTGAGACCATAGAATGGAGTTTCCAACATTCTCCCCCTTTTTTGATGGTGACAACTATATAATCGCTAAAAATAACTCCTCCTTAATTTTGTCTCCCCGTATGCATATGCATATATTTCTCACCCTTTGTCATTATCAAAATAGAAGAAAAGAAATTATACACACATGAAACAATTATATAAACATAGACATGTCAAATAAAATTAGAACATAAGATAAGTTAAAGGTGAACAAAGCCGGAGTTATACAAAACGAAATAAAGGTTAAATAACATAGTTTAAAAAATAAATAAAAGAGTAAGTAAAAGAAGCTGGTTATTCTGGTTTGAAGAATAGGACAATCCGCCATAATTTTCATAATATTCCTAGTATGCGGATGGATCTTGTGCATATTCAGTTGGCCACTAAGTTTGAACATTATATTCTTCATTTTCTTGGATTGAAAGCTCTTAGGAAGCCATGTAATGTCGATGATGAGGTGGTGAGGTTTGGATAAGGACATATCATCACTATCTTCTTCCTCCTCTTCAGGTTGTTCTTGCTCAATATTCTTTCCTTTATCTTAAGAAGTTCCTTCATGAGAGGTATGAGCATGATATATTGGTGTTTGTGGTCGAGGATGTGGTGTAGGTGAAGGAGAAGATGATTTGCCATGTACTTTTCTCATCATTTTCCTAAAGTGGAAACAACCTTTTCTATGTTTTCTCCATCTTAGTCATCCTTTTTAAAAAAGATCGTTCCAATCCAATCATTTTACTATTCAAAGCTCGCTGGTTGACAGTGATTAATTTTTGATTTCTAAGCGTAAATCATGGATGTATTAATTTTGCATAATGCGAGCTTCTTGAATTTCTGAATCAGAATAGTATTCAGTGGTATGATGAGAGGAGCCAAGTTGCTGTGAAGGATGAGCCGAATGAGTTTGTTGAGAAGCAGGAGGAGGTTGAGTCCGTTAAGCAGGACATGGATACATTTGTTGTTGCATCTGCATAGTCCAATGTGTCAGCGATATGATTGGAGGTGGTTTTTCGGGAAGGCGCTTTAAAGATAAAAATCTTATACCACTCTCCTTGACTAGATGTCTTCAAAATGAGAAATATAAGAAGGTACCCCAAGACAATGTAGGAGACGCATAATAAATGGTGCATATATAATTGTATGTAGCGACCCGACTTTCTAGCACCAGAAAATCGCATCACTAATTAAGAAAGAAAGGGATAGAAGAAGAAAAGAAAGAGAAGAAAGAAAACACAACACATCAGAATCTCACAGCGGAACGATTTAAATATAATATAGAACATATACATAGTATCATATACATCAGAGTACACAACTAAACATCTCAATTAAGATAGTTATAACATTTCTGTCTAATACAATACAAGACATCATATAGAACAACAACACAGCGGAAACTCTAACAATATGTCTACACTCTGAAGCCTCCTGCTCCAAAGCTCCTCCCGATTTCGTCAAAGATAACCTGAATCACTTGACTGCTCATATAGAATATGAGTACCCAAGAGTTTAATAAAACAGAAAACAAACACTCGGATCCAACAGGGGTCTGGTGTGAGTAAACGGTTTAAGATTGCTTAACTTTAGAAAATCCTTTGAAAGAAAAAGGTATCACGTAAGACTTCCTACACATAAACATGGAAAAGTTTTTACCTTACGCTAACCAAAACATTTGATAGGAAATCCAGTGATATTATAATAGTGTCTAGGGTTTTCAAATAAATATGAAATAGCCGAAATTGTTATATGATTAAATTCCAGCTACTAGCCACAAAAGTGGGTAATACAAACAAAACCGTAGGGTCTCGTAGGGAAAATGGGTTTCCAACAATGGTAGGGCTACTGGGGTACCGCCCGTCACAGTACGTGGCCTAGATCACCGTACCGAGGAGCCACCCTAACTCCCCTGCAACACAAGGCCGGAACCATTCCTTACTGAACAGTCCCGAACAAGACCACCTCGTAGTTGGCTGCAGACAAACTGCCCACAAAGCCGAAATAAAAAGGGACGTCTAGACAGGGATGTATCTTGCTCTCCAGTGGGAGCTACCCACGAAGCTTTGCTGCACCTCCCCTGTTTTAGCCATTCCCGGTTGATGAGGCTTGAGGCTGCGATTACCTTTATAGAACACATCTATCTTAGAATGCTCATCGTCCACCTGACGATGTTCTTAAAGCATTCAATCCATACAAGTTCGTTCCGGGATCGAACGAAACCGAAGGCACTATCTCGTTGCACTCATTTTGGAATCACCCTCAGAGTCAACGACCATAGCCCTTGCACTCTGAATCACCATCTCGAATCTATAAGTACTATTCCGTCAAACTCATCACGGAATCACCCACAGAGTTATATTGATGTATAGCCCTTACACCTCGAGTCTTCACTCGCTCCACTTGGATTAACGACCTAACGTTTAATTGGAATCGATGTGGTTTTCGGATATCCAAATATGGAAACCCGATCCCGGTCTCACCGAATCCAAACGCCATTTTGATGTCCAAGTTGTACTTAAGGGATTTAAACAATAGATATTTCAGAAATATCACTTAACATAAATGGATGACTCACATTACACAGATAGGTAATTCACAATTATCAAATTCATCCATACATATCACAAAGCAGCATATATATCACGTCTCAAATATATCACATATCAACCAATGACATCCAATATCAACCAATAACATTAACTCATCCAATGATACTTATCAACCAATCCATAAACAAGTTGATCCAACTTAATTAATTTAATTGGTTCTTAATTAAATTGATTCTTACTCAAATACTTGGATTATTATCAATCCACCTTTCCATTCATTAATTAATTACAAATTAATTAATAAACATCACTTAATTATCCATTTTAAATTAATCGTCTTTGATTAATTATTCCTTAATTACTTTTAAGTAATTATTCCTTAATTACAATATTAATTAATCATCCTGATTAATTACTTCTTAATTATCCAAGTAATTATCTTCTTAATTACCCTTTAAAATTAATCACACTTGATTAATTATTCCTTAATTACCTTGATAGTTATTCCTTAATTATCCTTTAATTAATCACACCTGATTAATCACTTTTTAATTAATCACACTTGATTAATCACTTTTAATTAAACCTGCTTGATTAATTACTTTAATTAATCGCATTTAATTAATTACTTTTAATTAACCACCCTTGATTGATTACTTTAATTACATTTAGCAATTAAAACTTAATTATAAATTAATTATTCTTAAATTATTAATTAACAGTTAATTAATTATTTCCATCAATTAACGATTACTTCCATTAATTAAATTTATACTTAATTAATTACTTTAACAAATAATTAATCACTTAATTAATTACTCTTAATTCTTTTATTAATTAACCATTAACTAAATAATTTAAGCCTTTAATAAATTTATTAATTAATTCTTTAATTAATAACTCAAGTGATTAACTCTTAATCACATTACTTAATTACCTTTCATAAAGTAATTATCTTTTACTTAATTACCTTTTGTAATTAACTACTTAATTACTTCACCAAGTAATTATAAATTAACTCATAAGTGATTATCTTAATTAATCACTAATTAATTATTTAATTAATTATTTAACTTAATCATTTAAATTAATTAAATGATTCTTAATCTACTATATTAAAAAGATTCTTAATTAAGAAACCATTATCTTAATTAAATCATTTATTAACCAATAACTTTTCAATGGTTGATAATTTAATTATCCTAATTGTCTTTACAAATTTAATTATCTTAAAATAAAATTCCAATTTACACAAGATAAATCTTTATTATAATTGATTATCAAATTTTTAATCATTAAACTTTATTTAGATAAAATATAACATTTATAAATCAATTATAATTAAACACATTTTAAATTGAACTTTTAAATCTTTAAAACCTTTCCAAAGTTCTTTAATAAAAAAAAATTTAATACAAACTTAATTTCAAAATCCACTTATTTTTTATTTTAAAACTTTCCTATTTTAGAATATATAAACTTGTTTAACCAACTTAAAACAATTTAGTTTTATAACAAACTTGTTTAACCCTTGTTTTTAATCTAGAATTATTTACAAAATCATAGTATCTTTGTTTTAAAACTTATAAAACCTTACTGTTAATTAACTTTTTTTTTAACTTTTAAAAATTTCTGAAACCAATCTAAAGCATGCTGGACAACTCGAGCAAACACTCAGAAACTCACGCATCGACCCCGAGTCTTCCATGCCTTCCCCTTGCTTCGAGACAAAACGACACAAACCCGAGGCCATCTTTGAGTTTCCTCCCTCTTCTCCCCAGAACCACCACTGAAGCACAGATCCGTGCACGTTAACGTGCACACCGCTGTTGGTCGACGACGATCTTCTCTCCGGCTTCCACCAAGTCACAAACGACCCCAACAATGTAACGCGCAACCCAGAAACTCAAATTCGATCGACAAATGAAAATTGACCAACGAACCCAAACTTTCGAACCACATCATCAGAAAAGTCACCTTCCACGGCAACCCTAGCTTCGAGAATCCTCGTCACCCTAGCCGTAACTTCCTCACGTCGCCTCGAACCCACAGCTCCACTCGCGAGCGCCTCCGGTTGCATTACGATGCCGCAAAAACCCAACAGATCAACGTCGGCAAAACAAGTAATAAAATCCTACTCAGTCAATTCTCGGCCAACTCGATCAATAATAAAATACACTAGTATTTTTCTGACAATCTACTACACTCCCTCAACCATCATGATCAACGTCGACACCCAGATCGCCGTCGCTTGCCGTTAATTGACCAAAATACCCAAAACATAAAATTCAGAAATTCTCTTTAATTACTGGTCTAAAAATCGCGATACAAGTTTTAAAAATCATGATCTTCTACTTACAATTCAATTATCAAGTCAGAATTAAAAATTGAAATTATAAAATTTTGACCCAGTTTAGAATTTACTGTAAATTCAATTATTTATAACAAATTATTCAAGTTTAAATCTTGTAATTACTATTAGATGATACCTTACTTGTTCTCAAATAACTTTCATTAACAAATCAAGATCAGATTCGAATTAAAAATCAAGTTATTGAATTTTGTGAAAATAAATTTGAAGTTGCTTATGATCATACAGTAACTATTTTATAATTATAGGCTGCAAACATCTTTATTCAAACATGCATCAGCTTAATTTCAGAAATCCAATCAAATCACCATTGTTTCATGCACATGAACAAGATAGAATTTAAGATATAAAACTGTTTTTAAATTTGCATTTACTCACCTTGTTATAAAAGCAGAAGACAGAGATTTATATGCTTTCCAGGCTTTGCAATTTCCTTTGCATGTTCTTGAATTAGATCTAGCTGTTGTATTATTGTTTCCTAACCCCCCCTTTAAACTTTACTGCATGTTCTATTTCCAGAATTTCTTGATTGATTCCAGTTTGCATGTTGATGTTTTCCTAAATTGCTTGTTGATTACTGAATTTCTTGATTGTGCTTGAAGATCTTGCATTGATTTCTGAATTTCTATCATCTCCTCGTCATGTTTTTATATTGAATTGCAGATTTCTGTCTTTCAGATTTCCTACAGATTTCTTTCTATTTCAGGTTTAACAGAGTTCCCTTTTTTTTCTTTGATTTGTTTGTATTAAGTTTTGCTGAAAGAAGAAATACTTTGCTGAAGACTAAATTCTTCTTTTACTTTTACAACTTTAAATTTTAAATTAACTTATTAACGGAATATTGCCATTTGTCCTATTAAGTCCTTGGTTAGCTTACACCTATACACAAATAATTACAAATGTCCTTAATACACATTAAAAAGTTTACAAGTATGTTTTTAATGCTAAATTAATACTTTGAATGTTATTTTCTTTTTAATAATTGGTTTAAGCTATATACATATATTTGTGTAATATTGTAAATTGTGCATACTTATCCTTTAATAAATATTCATATGAATTCAAGTAACTTATATTTTGATTCAATTTAATGTTTATATGTTTGAAACATCTATTTTAATTTAACTCTTAAAATTTTAAAACAAATTTATCTTGTGTTAAAATTAAAATGAAAGGATATTAAGCAAATGAACTTTTAAATTTAAATCTTATCTAAAACGCAAGTTGAACTATATGTTTATAATAATAAGAAATTAACTTTGTTATAAAAATTTAAATCTCAATTATCATTTCAAAAGCATTAAATCAAATTATGCTTTCAAATTTCAAAACTATATATATATATATATATAATAAAGTTTGGAAATACTTATTAAATTCAAATTAATAAAATTCCTATTTCAAACATATATATACAAATATACATACATATTTCAAATAGAAAAACATTTTAACATTATATTTGATAGTTACTGTATTAAAATTTGAAACAGAAACCAAATCATATATATATTCATATATATTACAATTTGAATATAAAGTTTTTATTACATTAAACATTTCCTATTTACAAGATATATCAATACATATATATTATAAATAGAAAATATTTTTGATTAGCTTCTGGAAAATAAATCTTACCAATTTTAAGTTGCCAAAATAAATATCCCAAATTAAAATATTATAAATTTTCAAAAGAATTAAATTTACCAATTTATACTTGTTAAGAAAATTATTGATAGATATTAACAAATTATTATTATTAATCTTTAAAATAATTTTAATTTGTCAATTTACAATGTAAAATGATCAAATCAATTTGACTATTATCAAAGATTATTAAATTGATATTGCTCAAAATTCCGGGTCGTCACATTCCTCCCCCCTTAAAAAAATTTCGTCCCCGAAATCTAAAAGCAAAGATAATTTAATAACCTAGCTAAGGAATTTAAATTTTATACAGCAATCACTCAATCAATCATACACAATCAATCGGAGCAACCATAGCAACCAATGCAACAAACAATTCTAAATATCCAGACAAAATTCTGAATATAACTTTCTAATATTATCAAGAGTTTTCCAGGTACCTATACTGGAATACTCGCTCTACAGAAAATTAAGTAACTATACTACTACAACCAAGAACTCCCTCATCTGATTCTTCAAATCTGAACAAGATATCATACCAAACTCAAAACCAGCTCAACCACCAGGCTTTTCTAAACTACTGATTCTATCACTCGAAGAATCATACGCATATTCCTCAGAAATATGTGAAATACAATGAATTCTAGCTATCCAAACTGGCAATTCAATCCTGTAGATCAAAATCTAATCTCTAGAGAACACAGAAAAAACTCAAAATACCTCCAGAGCGAACTCTCCAGTTTTACCAAATCTTATATCTGCTTTGATTGGATAAAACTAAAACAATATTCAAATTCCAACTTCACATTCCAAATCTTCTCAATTCTAACTGCATAACTCTTCTGATGCTCCTGAGTCACCTTCAACTTCCTGATCAGCTTAACCTTTGCTAATTGCTTCATGAAACTAATAGGACCAAAATCAAACCAATTTCCAGATTCTGCTCAATCAAAATGGCTCTCCCAAAATTTTCTCAAATCCAATACACAACTCTATTCCACAAGCATCAGTGGACTTCAGACCTATATCTCTTTTCTGGAATAGCCAAATAGTTGCACCTGACAACCTTACCTTCAAAATCCAGAAAATTTCCTCATACTTGATTTCCAGCAGAAATTATCTACTGCAAGAAAACTGCAACTTCCGGTTGCTCCTATACTAGAATAACTGCCAACTCGCTTCCACTGCACAACTCTGATCTAGAGCAGATAAGAATGCTATCGAAGAATTCAAGCACAATCTTTCTCCATTACTGTTCATCCGACTCATAAAATCTTAGTGACCCATTCCCTTTGGTCAAAACTTCCCAACAAAATCTTAACTAGAGCTAGATGGTCAATCCTTCCTCAAAATCCTGAGCTGCTTCACCAAACTCTTCTCGCTCCAAGAGTCATCCCACTACATAGTTGAACCATCAAAATTACTTCTGGATTCCAAGTTGATAAGAAAACTCAATCTCCGATTCAGGTCAACTTCTGATTCCCTCAAAAACGTCTGGAAAATCTTTGGCTACTTTCATAGCTTTCACCTCTACTCGAGATCCCTCAATTCCCAAGCCAAAGAATACTCAAAGATTCCAAAGAACTGTCTCCCCAACTAGAACAACTTTTCCTATTCAAGATAAATCTTAAGCATGGCTTATTTACCAGAAAAACTGATAGATCACTTCCAACAAATATCCAGCTCTGCTGAGCTTTCCGAAGAAACGGATAAGTCTTCACTATCTGCCTGGTCTTCCGATAGTAAAGTCCCGCAATTTCAGAATCATTAAAGAAACGGATCCACGCTGCTGCTTCCAAACTTCACTTCAATGATACGGCTAAGCCACAAGATCATCCTTAACCACAAGCTCCTGAAACTCAAAACTATCATCCAATTCCGCCAAAAATCCTTGAGGCGAGTCGACATCTTCTCAAGAAACTCGGCTCCAAACCAAACACCAACCACTTATCTTCTTAAGAAAACAATTGAGACCATATCCGAAATGAGGTAACTCATCGACCTTAGTCTCCTACTTTAACCAAGATAAGACACCCTTGCTTGAGATCCAGAAAATTCCTAGACATCTGAATCCCCGTTGCAGAAGACATCATTGTTCCCTTAACACCATCTTAATCTTACTCCAAAAGAACATCCTCAGAACCATCTAAGGATACTGCACCCCAACACACAGCTATTCCTTCCTTAAGTCACCAAGATACCATCACCAATTTCTCCTCGGCAGATAGATTCAACTCTTGGAAATCCCTGCTCATTCAAGAGCAAATTAACCTCACACTCCAAGAATATACTCCAATTCTTGAAAATACTTCCTCTGGACTCAAAGAAATCCTTTCTACAATCCACAAAACTTATTCGAGAAAGCATTAGGTCTACAATCTCTATAAACACCTCCAACCACAACATATAAGCCACTTCCATTATTGGTAGTCGTGTTCCACACACTTCTACCTTATCTACCTCTATAACCTATGCTGGAAAATCCGAACAAATAACCCAACAGATTAGGTAGATTTATAAATATATCTACATATACATAAATTACAAGTACGCTCTCTCAAGATAGACACCACTCCAGAGCCTAGGTATTCACTCAACCTAATGCTCTGATACCAACTGTAGCGACCCGACTTTCTAACACCAGAAAATCGCATCAATAATTAAGGAAGAAAGGGATAGAAGAAGAAAAGAAAGAGAAGAAAGAAAACACAACACATCAGAATCTCACAGCGGAACGATTTAAATATAATATAGAACATATACATAGTATCATATACATCAGAGTACACAACTAAACATCTCAATTAAGACAGTTATAACATTTCTGTCTAATACAATACAAGACATCATACAGAATAACAACACAGTGGAAACTCTAACAATATGTCTACACTCTGAAGCCTCCTGCTCCAAAGCTCCTCCAGATTTCGTCAAAGATAACCTGAATCACTTGACTACTCATATAGAATATGAGTACCCAAGAGTTTAATAAAACAGAAAATAAACACTCGGGTCAGACAGGGGTCTGGTGTGAGTAAACGGTTTAAGATTGCTTAACTTTAGAAAATCCTTTGAAAGAAAAAGGTATCACGTAAGACTTCCCACACATAAACATGGATAAGTTTTACCTTACGCTAACCAAAACATTTGATAGGAAATCCAGTGGTATTATAATAGTGTCTAGGGTTTTTAAATAAATATGAAATAGCCGAAATTGTTACATGATTAAATTCCAGCTACTAGCACAAAAGTGGGTAATACAAACAAAACCGTAGGGTCTCGTAGGGAAAATGGATTTCCAACAATGGCAGAGCTACTGGGGTACCGCCCGTCACAGTAAGTGGCCTAGATCACCGTACCGAGGAGCCACCCTAACTCCTCTGCAACACAAGGCCGGAACCATTCCTTACTGAACAGTCCCGAACAAGACCACCCCGCAGTTGGCTGCAGACCAACTGCCCATAAAGCCGAAATAAAAAGGGACATCTAGACAGGGATGTATCTTGCTCTCCAGTGGGAGCTACCCACGAAGCCTTGCTGCACCTCCCCTGTTTTAGCCATTCCCGGTTGATGAGGCTTGAGGCTGCGATTACCTTTATAGAACACATCTATCTTAGAATGCTCATCGTCCACCTGACGATGTTCTGAAAGCATTCAATCCATACAAGTTCGTTCCGGGTTCGAACGAAACCGAAGGCACTACCTCGTTGCACTCATTTTGGAATCACCCTCAGAGTCAACGACCATAACCCTTGCACTCTGAATCACCATCTCGAATCTATAAGTACTATTCCGTCAAACTCATCGCGGAATCATCCACAGAGTTATACTGACGTATAGCCCTTACACCTCGAGTCTTCACTCGCTCCACTTGGATTAACGACCTAACGTTTAATTGGAATCGATGTGGTTTTCGGATATCCAAATATGGAAACCCGATCCCGGTCTCACCGAATCCAAATGCCATTTTAATGTCTAAGTTGTACTTAAGGGATTTAAACAATAGATATTTCAGAAATATCACTTAACATAAATGGATGACTCACATTACACAGATAGGTAATTCACAATTATCAAATTCATCCATACATATCACAAAGCAGCATATATATCACGTCTCAAATATATCACATATCAACCAATGACATCCAATATCAACCAATAACATTAACTCATCCAATGATACTTATCAACCAATCCATAAACAAGTTGATCCAACTTAATTAATTTAATTGGTTCTTAATTATATTAATTCTTACTCAAATACTTGGATTATTATCAATCCATCTTTCCATTCATTAATTAATTACAAATTAATTAATAAACATCACTTAATTTCCATTTTAAGTTAATCATCTTTGATTAATTATTCCTTAATTACTTTTAAGTAATTATTCCTTAATTACAATATTAATTAATCATTCTGATTAATTACTTCTTATTTATCCAAATAATTATCTTCTTAATTACCCTTTAAAATTAATCACACTTGATTAATTATTCCTTAATTACCTTGATAATTATTCCTTAATTATCCTTTAATTAATCACACCTAATTAATCACTTTTTAATTAATCACACTTGATTAATCACTTTGAATTAAACCAACTTGATTAATTACTTTTAATTAATCGCATTTAATTAATTACTTTTAATTAATCACCCTTGATTAATTACTTTAATTACATTTACTAATTAAAACTTAATTATAAATTAATTATTCTTAAATTATTAATTAACAATTAATTAATTATTGCCATTAATTAACGATTACTTCCATTAATTAAATTTCTTCTTAATTAATTACTTTAACAAATAATTAATCACTTAATTAATTATTCTTAATTCTTTTATTAATTAACCATTAACTAAATAATTTAAGCCTTTAATAAATTTATTAATTAATTCTTTAATTAATAACTCAAGTGATTAACTCTTAATCACATTACTTAATTACCTTTCATAAAGTAATTATCTTTTACTTAATTACCTTCTGTAATTAACCACTTAATTACTTAATTACTTCACCAAGTAATTATATTAAATTAACTCATAAGTGATTATCTTAATTAATCACTAATTAATTATTTAATTAATTATTCAATTTAATCACTTAAATTAATTACATGATTCTTAATCTACTATATTAAAAAGATTCTTAATAAAGAAACCATTATCTTAATTAAATCATTTATTAACCAATGACTTTTCAATGGTTGATAATTTAATTATCCTAATTATCTTTACAAATTTAATTATCTTAAATCAAAATTCCAATTTACACAAGATAAATCTTTATTATAATTGATTATCAAATTTTTAATCATTAAACTTTATTTGGATAAAATATAACATTTATAAATCAATTATAATTAAACACATTTTAAATTGAACTTTTAAATCTTTAAAACCTTTCCAAATTCTTTAATAATTTTTTTTAACACAAACTTAATTTCAAAATCCACTTATTTTTTATTTTAAAACTTTCCTATTTTAGAATATATAAACTTGTTTAACCAACTTTAAAACAATTTAGTTTTATAACAAACTTATTTAACCCTTGTTTTTAATCTAGAATTATTTACAAAATCATAGTATCTTTGTTTTAAAACTTTTAAAACCTTACTGTTAATTAATTTTTTTTTTTTACTTTTAAAACTTTCTAAAACCAATCTAAAGCACGTTGGACAACTCGAGCAAACACTCAGAAACTCATGCATCGACCCCGAGTCTTCCAGGCCTTCACCTTGCTTCGAGACAAAACGACACAAACCCGAGGCCATCTTCGATTTTCCTCCCTCTTCTCCCCAGAACAACCACTGAAGCACAGATCCGTGCACGTTAACGTGCACACCGCCGTTGGTCGACGGCGATCTTCTCTCCGGCTTCCACCAAGTCACAAACATCCCCAACAATGTAACGCACAACCCAGAAACTCAAATTCGATCGACAAACGAAAATTGACCAACGAACCCAAACTGTTCGAACCACATCACCACAAAAGTCACCTTCCACGGCAACCCTAGCTTCGAGAATCCTCGTCACCCTAGCCGTAACTTCCCCACGTCGCCTCGAACCCACAGCTCCACTCACGACCGCCTCCGATTGCATTATGATGCCATAAAAATCCAAAAGATCAACGTCGGCAAAACAAGTAATAAAATCCTACTCAGTCAATTCTCGGCCAACTCGATCAATAATAAAATACATGAGTATTTTTCTGACGATCTACTACACTCCCTCAACCTCCATGATCAACGTCGACATCCAGATCGCCGTCGCTTGCCGTTAATTGACCAAAATACCCAAAACATAAAATTCAAAAATTCTCTTTAATTATTGGTCTAAAAATCACGATACAAGTTTTAAAAATCATGATCTTCTACTTACAATTCAATTATCAAGTCAGAATTAAAATTTGAAATTATAAAATTTTGACCCAATTTAGAATTTACTGTAAATTCAATTATTTATAACAAATTATTCAAGTTTAAATCTTGTAATTACTGTAGATGATAGCTTACTTGTTCTCAAACAACTTTGATTAACAAATCAAGATCAGATTCGAATTAAAAATCAAGTTATTGAATTTTGTAAAAATAAATTTGAAGTTGCTTATGATCATACAGTAACTATTTTATAATTACAGGCTGCAAACCTCTTTATTCAAACATGCATCAGCTTAATTTCAGAAATCAAATCAAATCACCATTGTTTCATGCACATGAACAAGATAGAATTTAAGATATAAAACTGTTTTTAAATTTGCATTTACTCACCTTGTTATAAAAGCAGAAGACAGAGATTTATATGCTTTCCAGGCTTTGCAATTTCCTTCGCATGTTCTTGAATTAGATCTAGCTGTTGTATTATTGTTTCCCAGCCCCCCCCCCTTTAAACTTTACTGCATGTTCTATTTCCAGAATTTCTTGATTGATTCCAGTTTGCATGTTGATGTTTTCCTGAATTGCTTGTTGATTACTGAATTTCTTGATTGTGCTTGAAGATCTTGCATTGATTTCTGAATTTCTATCATCTCCTCATCATGTTTTTAGATTGAATTGCAGGTTTCTTTCTTTCAGATTTCCTACAGATTTCTTTCTATTTCAGGTTTAACAGAGTTCCCTTTTTTTCTTTGATTTGTTTGTATTAAGTTTTGCTGAAAGAAGAAAGTAATTTGCTGAAGACTAAATTCTTCTTTTACTTTTACAACTTTAAATTTTAAATTAACTTATTAAGGGAATATTGCCATTTGTCCGATTAAGTCCTTAGTTAGCTTACACCTATACACAAATAATTACAAATGTCCTTAATACACATTAAAAAGTTTACAAGTATGTTTTTAATGCTAAATTAATACTTTGAATGTTATTTTCTTTTTAATAATTGGATTAAGCTATATACATATATTTGTGTAATATTATAAAATGTGCATACTTATCCTTTAATAAATATTCATATGAATTCAAGTAACTTATATTTTGATTCAATTTAATGTTTATATGTTTGAAACATCTATTTTAATTTAACTCTTAAAATTTTAAAACAAATTTATCTTGTGTTAAAATTAAAATGAAAGGATATTAAGCAAATGAACTTTTAAATTTAAATCTTATCTAAAACGCAAGTTGAACTATATGTTTATAATGATAAGAAATTAACTTTGTTATACAAATTTAAATCTCAATTATCATTTCAAAAGCATTAAATCAAATTATCCTTTCAAATTTCAAAACTATATATATATATATATATATATATCTATAATAAAGTTTGGAAATACTTATTAAATTCAGATTAATAAAATTCCTATTTCAAACATATATATACAAATATATATACATATTTCAAATAGAAAAACATTTTAACATTATATTTGATAGTTACTGTATTAAAATTTGAAACACAAACCAAATCATAATATATATATTCATATATATTACAATTTGAATATAAAGTTTTTATTACATTAAACTTTTCCTATTTACAAGATATATCAATACATATATATTATAAATAGAAAATATTTTTGATTAGCTTCTGGAAAATAAATCTTACCAATTTTAAGTTGCCAAAATAAATATCCCAAATTAAAATATTACAAATTTTCAAAAGAATTAAATTTACCAATTTATACTTGTTAAGAAAATTGTTGATAGATATTAACAAATTATTATTATTAATCTTTAAAATAATTTTAACTTGTCAATTTACAATGTAAAATGATCAAATCAGTTTAATTATTATCAAAGATTATTAAATTGATATTGCTCAAAATTCTGGGTCGTCACATTGTGCGTCGGTGATGAGACTAAAAGCTTTTAGTTTCATCATAAATTTAGGCCAATTTACTTGTATCTCATCAAATACAGCGTAGAGGGCTTTGTGATCATTTTTGTATATTTGTTCAAGACTTTCTAAACGGGAATTATCGTATTGATTATCATACGATTTTAATAACCTAGCTTTTGGGTGTAAATAAACAGATTTCGACTGTGGCATGCTAGCCTCCCAAATTTGATGTGTTGTTTCATCACAAGGTAAATTTCTCTGACTAGGGATTTCTTCTAAATCGAGTCCAGCAGAGGAACAATCTAGTATACGACCAATTGTGTTTACATTAATTTTCAAAGTACGACCGTAAACACTTGTCCATAACCAACCATGGTCATTCTCAGGCGTCCAAATATCATTACTACATAAGTTTGCGTAAAAAAGAAAGATAGCCAATTGAATAATTTGTACCTCATTTTTGTCAAAATTGATTAAATCTCGACAGCCGAAGGCAATAACGAATTCTTGAATTCCATGTTCTCTAAACTTGCACAATTTGTAGAATGGACCGGAATAAAGCTTTTTTGTTTTAGTCCATCAAATCTTCTGTTTACAATTGTGCCGTTTCGGAGCCACTCTTGAATGTGGGCATCGGTGATAAGGGGGTTTAAGAGGATAAAGATTGTCCTATCTACAACCTTTTCCTAACTGAAATTTTTGCTTTGGGAGCCATTTATTTGGAATCAGAGTTTTAGAAATTAGGTTTTTAGATTAGATTTGAAGATAGGCTGGTAAATAGTAGAAAAGGGGGTAAAATATGAATATATAGTGGCTGTTGCAGGTTGCATCCAAGGCAGATGACAAACGTTTATGGGGTTATCACAGAAGTTTGTGGTTTGAGGACATATTTTCCTGAAATCTATGGTAGACGTTTGTGGGGTTATCACAGATGTCTATGGTATTTTCCTGAAACTAATGACAGACGTCTGTGATTTGGTCCACGACATCTGTGACCTGTGTTTGCAGAGTATACTTGTTTTTTGGAATAAAAATGTTTAACTTTTATTGAAAAATTTTCATGCAACAATATATATAAATATAATTACAATATCAAGTAAATATTTTGGATGAAATGCTATCATAGTCCTTATTTCTATTAGAGGGTCGCACTTTTTAATTTGTTGTAATTCCCATGAATTCGGCTCAACCTTTGTTTCTTCAACCAACGGCCTTAGTGGAGACCAACTCGGACGAGCTGGAGTATCAATCCAGTCTTGATTTGATGATCTTTGCTTGCATAAATTTCTTGAAGTGATGTTACAAGTTTTTACAGGAGTTTCTTGTAAATGAGGAGATTTTTTGATATGTGCAATTTTTTTTGGTGAATGGCTACAAATAACTAAAATACATTTTCGAGAAAGTTAAGACGAGAACCATGACATCATTGCTCATAAGACATTTTTCATTGAACTCCCATGATTTCTTGTTGATAGTAATATATTTCATCATTTAGAGAGTGTAATCAAATTGATGGAGGTGTAGATTTAGTTGGTGATACGTAGGTACTATTCGATGAAGGTGAGCTAAAGTCGATAGTCGAATAAGTGAAGTCGTGATCGAAAAACATTTTGAATAAAAGTGGTTTGCATACGGAGGATGGAAAAAAAATATGTATTTAGTTTGTAGAAAAATTTCTTTATATAAAAGTTGTTTACTATTTCTAGAAGTTTATTTGTTACTGTTGTGAAATTATAACCATAGAAATTTAATAGAAGTTAGGCAATTTTTATAGAGATAAAATTATTTGTAAACAATTTTAAAAAATTATTTCGTGCATCTTATTTGAGTTATATAAACTATAAGTCTTAGTTTACTAATTTATTGTAAGAACAAATTCCTAGATCTCGTCTTAGTTTTATAAAAGTTAGTTCATTCGGTGGTTTGGTAAAAATATATGCAAATTGATTTTCGGCATTTACAAATTCAAGTGATATAATTCCTTTTTCAACATTATCTCTTAAGAAATAGTGACGAATATAAATATGTTTTGTTCGAGAATGATTAATAGGATTTTTTGATAAATTTATAGCACTAATATAATCACAATATATAAGAGAATTTATTATGATTTTACACAAACTTTGAAGAGTTTGTTGCATATATATTACTTTTGATAGGCTAAGGTTGTTGATATATACTCGGCTTCACATGTTGAAAGAGATATGCAATATTTCTTTTTACCGAACCACGAAACCGAAGATCGACTAATGAAATGACATGTGTCACTCATACGTTTTCTATCTATCTTGCAACAACCAAAATCTGCGCCAATATGTGATACTTCGAAAGAACCGCCTTTAGGATAGAAAAATCGGTAGTATTTGGTGTGGGTTAAGTATCATACAATCGTTTTAACCGCTCGATGATGTGACTCCTTATGTTGTTCTTGAAATCTTGCACATAAACATACTCTCATCATAATATCTGGTATACTAGCCGTTAAATACAATAGAGATCCTATCATATTGTGGTATAACTTTTGATCAATCATTTCTATTTTCATCTTTATCTAAATGTAAAGTAGTACTCATCGGAGTCAGTTTACTTGAGATATTTTCCATGCTAAAACATTTAAATAAATCTCGACGGTATTTTTCTTGATTTATAGAAATTCTATTTTCTAGTTGTCTTATTTGCAGACCCAAAAATAGTTTAATTCACCCATATGTGGCATTTCAGATTCATTTTTCATAATGTCAGAAAATTCATTGCATATTTTTTCATTAGTTGATACAAATATTTTATCGTCGACATATATTTGTACAACTAATATGTCATTATTTTCTCGTTTTATGAATAAAGTAGAGTATATTTACCAGTTTGAAAACCAAAATTTTGTAGTTTTTAATCTTTCATACCAAACACGAGGTGCTTGTTTTAAACCATATAGAGCATTTTTAAGTTTAAATACATGATCGGGATATTTCTCATGAATAAATAACGGAGGTTGTTCAACGTAAACCTTTTCTTTTATAAAGCCGTTTAGAAAAACACTTTTTACGCCCTTAGAAAAAATTTAAAATTAGGATGACATGCAAAAGCAAGTAATGTTCGTCTGGCTTTGAGATGTGCTACCAAAGCAAATTCTCTTATTAATCATTTCCTTTGTCTTGATTATATCCTTGAGCAACTAGTCTTGCTTTATTTCGAACAATGTTTCCATTTTCATCTGCTTTATTTTTAAAAACTTATTTTGTTCCAATTACGGATTGATCGTTTGGTTTCAGTACAAGTTCTCATACATCGTTTCTTTCAAATCATTAAGTTCTTCTTGCATTGCAATAATCTAAAAAAATCATCTTTGATGCTTTATTATAATTTTTAGGTTCAAATTTTGATTTAGTTGCAACTTGACTCATTTGATTTAACTATTTTCTGGTCAATATTTTTGTATTTAAATCACCGATAATAATATTAATTGGATGATCTTTTAATACCCTAAGTGGTGATGTTTTCATATTATCATTATTGTTATTGATATTATTATTATTATTATTTTCATGTATAGGTATATTAGTTTTATTCATAACTTCTTCATCATTATCATTAAAGTTTTCATCAAATGAAACATGAAGACTTTCTTCTATAATGTTTGTTCATTTATTAAAAATTCTATATGCTTTACTTCAGTCCGAATATCCAATAAAAATTCTTTCATCGGCTTTAGAATCGAATTTTCCTAGATAGTCTTTTGTGTTTAAAATAAAAAATTTCGATCCAAATACTCAAAAATACGATACTTTAGGTTTCTTTTTGAAAAATATTTCATAGCATGTATTTTTAGTCACTAAGTGTTACACGATTCAATGCATAACATGCGATTGCAACAACTACAACCCAAAAACTTTTTGGTAGGTTGCTACTATTTAGTAAAGTTGGTGCACATTCTTATAAAGTTCGTATTTTTTCTTTCTACAACACCATTTTGTTATGGTGTATGTGGAAATGAAAAGGGGGAATCAATTTAAACACAAAAATTTGTATATTTTTTGCCTCAAGGACACGACCTCAATATTTTTATCACAAGGACAAACATTCTTCTAAAAATTATTCATAAGGACAAACATTTTTCAAAATTATTCATAAGGACAACAAAACTGCTACCGAGCTAAAACTGATACCGATAAGTACAAACTGATACTTAAAACTGCTATCAATAACTAAAAACTGATACCTATAAAAAGTTGTCCTTCAGGATAAAATATTGAAGGTCTGTCCTTGAGGCTAAAAAGCTGTGAAATTTTGTCCTTGACAATAATTTCCTGAAATGAAAAACTATGACCATTTTCCTTTTTGTTGCAAAAATTTGTAAATAGTTCATGTTCAAATTCACCTCCATGATCGCTTCGTATACTTTTAATTTTTAAGTTCATCAAATTTGTAATTCGTTTACCAAAAATTTTGAACATTTCAAAAGCGTCAGTATTATGTTTAAAAAATAATGTCCAAGTATATCTTGAAAAATTATCAACAATTACAAAAACATATTTGTTATGATTTATTGAATGCACTTGAGTCAGTCTGAATAAATCTAGATGAAATAGTTCGAGAGATTACTTTGTGGAGGTTTCCTTTTAGATTTAAAAGAAATTTTCTTTAATTTACCAAATTGATAAGCATCACATAGGTTTTTAACCTTGTAGTTGATTTTTGCCAATCCTCTAACTAATTCATTTTCAGTTAATTTGTTGATATTCTTAAAATTTATGTGATAAAAGCATTTTTTTCCATAACCATGGATCATCATGATTTGCGACTAAGCATAAATTAGTATTGATTTTGACATGCATATTTAAAACATATATGTTTTAGTTTCTAAATCCTTAAAAAATTAGACTTTTATTTTAGTTAAAGATATTGCATTTTTTTTCTTCTCAAAATCAATTTTAAATCCTTTATCACATAATTGACTTATACTTAATAAGTTATGTTTTAAATTTTCTACCAATAAACATTAGTAATAATAGGAGAATTAAAAATACCAATATTGATGACTTCTCCAATGCTGATAATAAACCCTATTGAATTATCTCAGAATCTCACAATGCCGCCATCGATATATGTTATGTTGGATAACATATGAGCATTTCCATTCATGTGCTTGGAGCAACTACTATCAAGAATCCATTTCTCTTTACTTTATCTTTTAATTTTGGATACCTACAAAATAAGAAAATTTTAATTGGTACCCACATTCTTCGTTTTGGGTCCTACATGTTAATGGAAGAAGGAAGTCATATCCACGAGGATTTAGTTTCTTTAGAAATGTAATTATTGTTATATACAACTTTCTTTAAGTATTCATCATATATTTTTGTCTAAATGGTTTATTATTTATTTTAGAAATCCATATTTTGACCATACTTGTGTATGACTTCTTAATCTTAGCTTCTAACTTTAGTCTTTTGAATTTGGTGTATAATGTGCTATGTTTCTTTGACTTTTGTTTGCTTTTAAAACCCATCCATTTCGGTTTCCAGATGATTTAGATATTTTAATCAAATTTTCTAAATTTTGTTTTTCTTTGTTGAATTTTGTCATGTTATTTGTTACTTTATCTAACTTACTTTTAAGATCATAAGTTTCAATATTACTAGAATCTAAACTTGCTTGTAAATTTAGTTTTTATTTTTCAAGATTAATTTTTTCTAACTTATAATTTACTAAATCATGTAATAAGATGTCACTTTGAGATAATAATGTTGCATTTTTTTGAGTAATTTCTAATTCTTCCTCTAAATTATTATTTTATATTTTAATAATCCAATTTCTAATTTTGCTCAGTTAACTTTCCTACATATTCGTTACTTAATTTTTTTTGATTCTCTATATTTATTATCTAATTCATTGCTAATTCCCACTATTTCGTTATAAGTAAGTTTAGGACGTACCTCATCGATGTTAGGCATAAAACACACATTTGCTTGTTCTGAGTCGCTTTCACTGTCATTATCAAATGAAGAAGATGAATCATCCCATGTTACTTGAAAAGCTCTTTTCTTTTTCTTGAAATTTTTAAACTTGCTTTTCTTTTTATCATTATTGAGCCATGGACAATCCTTCTTCATGTGATCAAATTTGTCATTCATAGCATGTAATTGATGTTTGATTTGAGGAGTTTGGTTTACCACCATTTTGAAATCTGGTCATCTTCTTGAACTTTTTAAATTTGTTGTAGTTTTTGGCCATAAAAACAATCTCATCTTCATCTAAGTCTGAATTTCTTTACTTGCTTGGAATCTTATGTTTTTCTTTTCATGATTTTGATCATTTCAAGCCTGCAAGTTAGCTTTGTATGACATTAGATTTCCTATTAGCTCTTTGAATTTGAGTTGAGAAAGATTTTAGCTTCTTTGATGGTTAAAACTTTTCTTTTCCAATCATTTGTCAAAGAGTTTAAAATTAGTATGACTGAATCAAAATCTGTGAATTTGAATCCAAGTGCCATGAGATCGTGTTGAGTGGTTTGAAATCTGGCATGCTTATTAATAATTAATTCATTTGCTTTCATTTTGAAAGAAGAAAATTGGTTTTGTAAAATTGAGATTTTAGTTTGCTTGACTTTAGTTTTACCTTAATGTGTGACTTGTAAAGAGCGTCATATATCATATGCAGTGGTTCAAAGCATGACACGTGTCAAGTGAGCAAAACAATACATTCATAGCTTTGGTATTGTTAGATGCCACTGCTTTTTGTGCATCAGTCCAAGTGCTAATGTTAGTGTTAGGTGCTTCATATTTGTTTTGAGTTGCTAGCTATATAAACATACAACCAATCTGATTGTGACGATATACCGATATGCTAGAATCGTCACCTAATTAAAATGATAGAATATAACAATTAAATAATAAATCAATAGTATATAATTATAGATCAAATCATTACCTTATATCAATGTCAAAAACTCACACCTTGAAGCATTAAAATGAACTCCTGAATCAAATTCTAATTTTAGAGATGCCGTCTTCCGAATTGTAGACCTCCGGCTATCAAATAATGTTTAATTTTATTTGGTTTGTCTTTGAATAATAGAGGAGGAAGTATAATAGATTTGGCTAGAACTAAGGAAGATTGGAGGCTCCAAAAAATTGGGAAATGAGAGTGGGTTGAGATGCTTATATAGAGGAGGAAATGTAGAGGGATGTTAAGATTAAGATCCACATTTTCCTCTTTACTCTTTCTTACCTCTTATTCATTCAACCACAGTCCCTCAAGCAATCTTATGGCTGCCCCTATTCTAGTCTCTGGTGGTCAAAAATCACATGCTCCCATATAAGCCTCTAATTCATTTGAAGCTCAAAAAAACTATACCGCATTTAAATCTAATTTAAACGCGTACCGATATCATATATGGATTAACATATTTGTAACTATTATAAATATATTTAATAATATTATTCAACAAATCAAAATAAAATTTTATAATTAATAATTCATAAATATTAATTAATTTATAACAATTATAAATAAATTAAATCATATGGTTAAGGTGTATTCAACGATTCGATTCTGCGACAATTTAGGTGTACATTTGGTCAGCAATTAATGTTAAACTATTAAAATATTAACGTTTACATGTCATTTAGCAGGTGATGTGACATTTTGACCAAAATTTTCACTTATTTGGTTTTGGTAAAATCCAATTTTCCTTCATTAAGCATTACCCGATAGTGACTATTATTTACACTAATTCTCTACGTCAAAACTATATCACTCTGGACTTATGAAATTCGGCAGCGGTCAAAATTCCAGTATTGTCCACATTCAACTGTATAATACAAACACAAAGTCATTGGTTCAATAACAAAAATTATTGAACGAAATGCCCTAGCAAAAGACTTTGACTTTGAGTTGACTACGGTTGACCATGATACTAACCTCATAACTGAGGAGAGGAATCCTATCTTGAATACTATTTCACTTCCAATGCTTCCACTTGATCCAAACATAGTCATTTGATGGACATTTTACCATAATTTACCTATAATCAAAGTAGAGTTTTCCTATTGAAGCTCGACGGTATCCTCGAGTCAAGAGAACTGTGTAAAATTATGACATTGATATTTTCTATTTGATCTTAGTTATATGAACCAACTAGAAAACTATCGAGTGCGTTATTTCATAGTTACCCAAGAACTATCAATACGTAAATCCTTAGTGCCCCCAACAGTATGAGTAATACACTGCCCAACATTCGGAGAGCGTTACATACTCTAGTCTCAACAGATTTATCGGTACTCATGCTTGATACATCTGAACTAGGAATATTTAAAATGGTATGTTTATTTTTCTATGATAAATCACTCACGGTTACAACGTATTGTAACTATCATAAAACATATCATTTATGGGTTTTCTATTAAAAGTATAAATTAGAAAGAAGAAAATAAAATGGATTAGTGAATTATACCATGGTCTATTAGCCCAAAATCATAACATAAAAATATCATGCTTACTTATATTCTTGAGGAATCTAGAAAATTCCATCCCACTCTTCAAATACTTCACCCCATAGCTTATTCTAGAGACATGGTAACTCAATTTTAAATTTCAGTGAATAATTAAAACTCTAGCCTCTCTTTTAAAAGTCAAAATCAAATCCAATAAATTCTCAAATTGAAGTATATGCTTCTCAACATGCTTCTACTCTATTAGAGGCGAAGAATTTGAATTTTTTATCAAGATTGCAATGGAATTTGAATTTTATTATCCGTGAAGAGAGAGGAGGAAGAATTAAAGCTTTTCAAGCTAGGAATTCTACTGCTACTTCAGGTGAGTGAATCTCCACTCACAGTACTATGTTTAAAATGAAATGTTTAATGATGAATGTTGTGTTGTGCTGTATAATAGAATAAGAATCACACAGTCATTTGTTGTGGTTATCGTAATTCACTAAAACTCATTCTCTATCCCTTATTTGTTTCAAATGCTTCGATCATTGTGATCATTGTTGCGTTGTATCTGGGTGATGTATGGTTGCTTGAATGCGTGCACAAAGCTGTGTGCAAATGGAGAGGAGAACAGACAAGGGATCAATGACCAAAGGGGCTAAAACTCGAAGCTTCACGGTCTAAGCCAATCCCCAACAGTCGACCCACTGTCATGAGCAGTCGAGCAGTCGACTGCTCATGATGGGGCAATCAACTGTCTAGGTTTACCCCTGGAGCGCAAAGCACTAGGTTTAATTCGTATATTATAAAAAATTATTTGGAAAAATAAATTAAAAATAATATTTTCAAAACAGAAAAATGATATTTTCCAGATATAAAGTTGTTTTGTGAAAAATCATTTATTTTCATTAAAAATAAATTGAGGGAAGATTAGTAGTTTAATATTATATAGGAAACTGATTTCGAGCTTTAAAAATTACTTAAAATCAAATTAAATTCTAGGAAGTTATAAAATGTTTTAAATTTAATTTTAACAAATTTGTAAAGAGTTTTTCATGGTTTTTGAAATTGGAAGAGATTCGAAAATTTATTTATGTAATTAAAAATTCTTATTTTGGGTTTTAATATATCAGAAAAATTATAATTTTACTAATAAATTAGATAAAATATTTTGAGCTAAATAAAACTATTTTTGCATGAATAAATTCTCATTTATAAATAAATTTTGTGTGTTGGCATGAAATATCTTTTGTGTAACAAAGGAATCAAATAAACGGAGTTGTGATACTGACTTGTATGAGACTTTTGGTATTATTTCTCTAGTTATTTCAGACTTGTTATATAGAATATTATGTGTGGTTGAGTGGGATTCACAGACATTTGATAAATAAGCGAGTAGCACGTGGTATGGGACACTCAATCGACTATTTATTTGGTTACCTCTTAAATGTGATTGACACCCATATATGAGGTGCGATTAGATGTGTGCTACCATTGCGGTGTATAGAATGGTTAAGTATGTCTATTGGCTACGTGCCCATACTGCTATGTGTTGTTTATCTAGGTAGACAAATGTCCATCCTAGTTAACTGATTTCGGAGTTGCGCCCTAGATCCATGGCATCACCATTACACGTGTTGTGTGTTGATATTTATCTATGTGTAAATATGCCCAAAAGTCACACTAGCCATACAGTCTGTTACCCTTAGGTAGTAGGCTTGTGACCTCGATGTGGAGATGGACATAGGGTCGTGATGATCGAAAGTAACTTAAGACTATGGGTGTGTTGTGTGCTGTGTTATGGACTCTGGAGCAGTGTTGTGGTTGTTAGGCTCCTATTTCAAATGTGTAATTGAGATACATGAACATACGATACCATATTTGTTGAACCTTACTTAATTGTTATACTATAATAGGAGCCATTTGGTTATAAGACTTGTTGTGTTCTTGTTTATAATTGATTCCATTTTGTGATGCTAGTGTGTAGGTTGGTGACTGAATTTATGGTTGATTTGCTGATCATGTTTTTCTCTCTATTATGTGTTATATGACCCCAACATTGACATGGTTGATTTTATATATACATACATACATATATATACATACACATACATATATATATATACACACACATACATACATATATATACAAACATACATACATACATACATATATATGCATGGGTTGAGATATATCTTATACTTGTGTTAATCTTATATTAATTTGCATTTCATGTTACACCTTACTAGATGTTATCACATATTGACATTTATATTTTAGACATAGGTTGATCCTTTTATTATTTCTATAATACTCAGGTCGGTACCAAACATTTCAGAACCAAGGACGAAGTAAGCAGCTAAACACACTTGGACACTTTTTGGAGAGACTAGTTACATAGGAGGACTGATATTCCTTTGTGTATTATGTAGCATCATTGTGTATAGTGATGTATGATGTATTTAGTAAACTATGTTGTATGTATTATATAGACAGTGGGCTTTGGACTTGTATTATATAGACCCATTGGGTCTTATGTACTATTGATGTATTATATTTTATCGTCGCGTTATGTCTATGTGATCTCTTTCATTTATTCTGTATTACATATTTTTTATCCTAGAATGGTATGTATCCATTGCTTTATGTCGATACCAAGTACATATAAGTAAGTTGTCAATATGTTAAGATATGCATCGGTGTTAGCTCAAGAGAATATTCACGTGTGACAATCTAGTACCATCTCATTCTCCATATTATCAGACAATTTTACCTAGCAAACACTTTTTTGGTACAGGTATAGCAATGAGGTATTACAACCTCACATTTCCTATGTTAGCCTTGAATCTTTCACCTTTACTCGAAAAAACCCACTTTCCTTTACAGATCGTTGGATTCCCTTTTCGTAAACTAATAAACCGACATCCTTTGGAATATCACTAAAACTTTTTGGAATGTAGTTCTTTCCATTCCGTGAACATTGGTCAGAGTCTTGAAATGAATAATTTACGCTTGCTTCCACTACTCAGATCGATTGGTGTCGACTAATCCTACTGTGGATCGATACCGATCCATATTGTTTTGGATTGGTATAGATCCAGTAACATGGATCGTTACCGATCCATCTTGTATAGATCTGAATCATCCACATGCAATAAGTGGATTTAGCCAAATTTTAGTTGTCTTACATCCATCAATCTCTCCGCTTCTCACTCGCTATGCCCAGTCCATTTCCATTCCAATACAATTCGTTCTGAGCACTTAAGCTTTGCGAATACATCAAATTTTTCATTTTTTTCCATTTCATTGAATGCCTATATGCGTCTTTCATTCAAATTGCCAAATGCAAGTTTCAATTTACTATGGTCAATCAGGCAAAATCCATCTTGTCCAATCATCTACCTAAACCTAAACAAATTGTCTAAGAAAAATAATATACAATATGCATATCACATCAAGTCAAGGCATAAATTTAGCAAAGCATATGACAATATTCAAATTAAACATATATGGAATCTAAGTGACCTAACATCACTATTATATGTTAAGACGTCATTAGTATATCATTTATAAACCTCAATCTAATGCAGTAGAGAGAGGCTTGATGACAAAACCATGTTATACTACATTATCTCAATACATAAATAAACGAAAATAACATAATAGTGGTTCCAAATCACCAATGCAAATCTTATGATCGAAATGTTGCAGCCACAAAAATAACCCTGAATCTAATGTAGATGGTTGCCTATTAGTATTCTCTAATCTCCTTGTCCTAATCTCTTCCTATAGGGTGGTGTTTTTAACTGATTTATGTGATGTTAGGTTTTATGGAGTTTACGGAATTTTTGGAATAAGGATATTGGCTAACGATGGCTAGGAAACCTAATTCTAGTCTTCTAATCTTGAAATGGGTACTGGATTTTACCTAGTTGCCTCATCGTTGTTACTGTACGTTGAAAACCATTAAATATTCATATTCCATAAACCGCCGAACCAAATCGTTATTTAAACCGCTATATGTAGACCATTCTTGATGTGGTCTACACAATGAAAAAGGGTCGGATTTCTGATCCAACTCTTTAAAAAGTCATGGCACAAACAAGGTTTCAGTTTCAAAATGATTTAAGTTTTCAAAAATAATTTTACCATGTCTTATAATTTAATTCTTCATATATATTTTTTATCAAACCGGCCGTTCGTGAAGTTTGTTTATTGTAGACTTGCAAAATCAAATTGTGTGAAGTAACATAAAAAATATACGTAAAATAGTTTTTTTCTTAAAATTATTCGATTGAACGGTTGATTCTCACCATTGGACGGTTGTACTAGTATATTAAATAATCGGCGACACAATCGATCTTGGTTATTGGATTTACGATTGATTTTAAACTCTTTTGCAAACATATTAAGATTTGACGTCAATACCTTTGTGTTCTAGATAACTACCGAGGGTAAAGAGGTGAGGGGAAAAAACAGTTTGATATGCAAGCTTAGGACCTTGAATTCAAAACCTTCGCAACTCATAGTAACTCATACCAGATTTTGTTATGGAAACATAGGATAATTGGTTGATATTTTACCATCCCTTATTTATTAAAACTATCAAATCGTGTTACGTGCTGCCTTGACTTCAAAAACATGTGAACAGAATCAACGGATGACAAAACAACTTCAGATTTCAAACAGAGACACAAACAGCCGTTTGCATTCATGACCACTCAGACACATATCTGAACACATATTTTCTCCTTCATAGAATATAAGATATTTTCCATTATTTTGTACTCTCTTCCGCCTGAACCATGGCTCAATCATTGACAACATCCCAATTTCTTACTCCATTGATTTCAACATCTGCGATTAAACCCAAGAAATTCTCAAATCAAAATACACATACCGCTGCAAATAAAGTGTCATATAAGAAATACCTATGTATGAATTCATCGACACCGAACTCTGCAACTCCAACAGCAAATCCATACATTGAATCATCTAACAATTACAAGCTTACCCCCGAGCCTGTCCCTTCCAACATGGCGATTTCTCCGCTCAGCCCTGAATCTATAGTTGAAAGAGTATGCATGCACCATATTATCTTACTCTACTTGGCTTATATATAGTTAGACCTACTTAAGCTTCTCTTTTGACTTATGATATGATGTTCATATTTCAAAATTTAGGTGATCTTTGACTTCCGGTTTTTGGCACTTTTAGCAGTCGGGGGTTCACTGGCTGGATCCTTATTGTGCTTTCTTAATGTAAGTATATCGTTCCTTCCTATAGCTGAATGGAGACATGTACTATGTACTCTCACTGCACTTAATTCTGTTGTGTACATGAATAGGGTTGTATCTACATAGTTGATGCATACAAAGTTTACTGGTCAAGCTGCGTCAAAGGGGTTCATACTGGACAAATGGTGCTCCGATTAGTTGAAGCAATTGGTAAAACTTATACTTTTTAAACTGTCAAATACTGTTCAAACTGTCAAATGTGAGAAATATTTTTTAAAGTGGCCTAAATGAGTAGATGGTCTTAAAAAGAGATAAACTAATGGATCTTCTATGTTGATACAGATGTGTACCTGGCTGGTACAGTTATGTTAATATTCGGCATGGGCTTGTATGGATTGTTCATCAGTAACGTTCCTCCGGGCCTTCCTTCAGAAGTGGATCGAGCGCTGAAAGGATCGTCTTTGTTCGGAATGTTCGCCCTCAAGGTAATATAATTCACCTTTAAAATCATGAGGATTAGCTTGAAATACTACGGCGTTCTTTGAATTATGTACTGTAGGAAAGACCGAAGTGGATGAAAATAAGTTCGCTGGATGAGCTGAAGACGAAAGTAGGGCATGTAATAGTGATGATTCTTCTGGTGAAGATGTTTGAGAGGAGCAAAATGGTAGTGATAGCAACTGGATTGGATTTGTTAAGTTACTCTGTGTGCATTTTCTTGTCTTCTGCTTCTCTGTATATCCTGCATAATCTTCACAAAACAGATTAGAAACAGATGTGCGAGTTTATACTGTGTATATAGTAATGGGATTGGTTTGCGTTGATGTTGCGACTGAATGCAGATATTGTTTCTTTGATAATGTACTCCAGTACGCTTACTTTGTCTGTTCAGGTCACGAACAAATGATGAACCGAACAAATATTTCTTGCCCATTTGACATGGCTAAGTGCAAAGCAACCAACACCACAGATATGTATCTAGTATAAACAACGAAGTCCCAATTTGTGTGGACTAGTGGGGACTTGAGCTATATATCATGCACTAGAGCAAGTAGTAAGTACAATATGATATATGAATATCTTTCCAATTAACTAGAGGTGTAAATTTCCGGCTCGCTGGTCAGCGTCTGGTGTTTTTATTTTGTCCGTTCATTCGAACTTAAACATTGTTTGATCGTGTTCGATCAAGGTCCGATCCAACACATCTATTATTAAACCATTCCATCCATTATTTCTGCATAGCTCTTTGGTTACTCCCCATTTATAGATAAAATAAATAACAAAAAATATATTTCTTAAAGCCCAAAGCATTGTGATTGTTGGAATTAGAGGGATGAGTACGTTTAAAGATTAAGCATTAGAGGATTGTTGTGGTCAAACAAAACCTTATTTTAATACATTTTACTATCATCATCATAATTAATTCAAAAGCATTAATAGGATGATTTGATAGTAATCTAATACGGACATTGAAGCAGTGCTGAGATTAATTAACTAAATGTGAAACAATCAATTAGTTGTTAGGGAGAAAAGTATGAAAAGAGTGGTATGTGTATGTGCGATGATCAGATTTAATAAATAAGTGGGTCAAGAGACTTTTCGGCTCAAGCCCGCTAAAAAAAATACACCATATCTGCAAGTTTTCACTCATTACATTTTACATTCAACAAAAGAAAGCTTAGCGGATCCATGGATACTCTCTAAAATCCCCTAGAAGGAAAAGTATCATCTTAAGCAGGCCCAGCCCAAGATTAACGAAGACTAAGGCAAACAAGACTTATGTCGGGGGGGGAGGCAAGATGCAAAAAATAAATAAATAAAATAAAATAAAATAAATTTGTTTCTCAATTTCGTGAACAAATACCAAGTCGACCTCCTCTCCCCTCTCGTACACCATCAGAGTCCGTCCACGCCTACTCCTCTGGACCTCTCTCTTGCAGTTGCACGATCACGTCTATTCCCGCAGAATTAATTTTTATTTTTGAATATAAATATGATTGCTATTTTGTTTTTTGTTAATTGTTTTAGTGTAAAATTACAAATCAGTTTATTATAAAGTTGTGGTTGAATGAATTAAATTATTGACATTGATTTCATTCATTTTTTGAATGAATTAAATTATGAGATTTCATTTGAAAAGAATTAAATTATGATATGAATTAAATTATTGAGTTGAAATTTGAATAGGTCTAAATTAATGACACTAATTTCTTTTTTCTTTTGAATGAATTAAATTATGATTGAATTAAATAGAATTGAGTTGATTTGATTCTTTTTTGGGAATGAATTACATATTTGAGAATGAATAGCGTTGATTTCATTCTTTTTATGAATGAATTAAATTTTGGAAATGAATTACATTGATTTCATTCATTTTTTGAATGAACTAAACTATGATTAGTTACTAGAATTGTGTTGAAAAAAATATGTGTGAAATTCTATTTTTTTCCATTAATAATATTGTTTGTATCTCAATTTGAGATGAGATTTAAAAACAAAATTATGGCTATCAAAATAGGAAGCGAAAACAATGCAATGATGAAGAAGCAAAATTATTAGTAGGCTCAGTTTCAAATTTATTTGAAGTAAGACAAAAGAAATCTTATACTTCAAAATTAAGTTAAGTTGAAGAAATTAATTTTGTGCACGATGGTATTGATTCCAATATCGAGATCAATGAAGATGAAGAGCCTACAAATGAAAATATCGAAGTAGAAAATGAAGATCAACATGTTGTAGAAGTTGTAAACGAGGATAATAATGTACATGTTAATATTGTTGTTGATGATGAAGATGTTGGCCATGGGATGTAGCTATACTTGATGTTGAAAAGGACGTTAATAGAAAACAAGCTTGATGGTAGACACTTTTCTTTTAAATATTACATCGTGGGCTATCCACGAAGAGAATAACATAAAAGAAAATGGCTTATGTATTTGGATGGGTGTGATAATGTTTATTATCTTTGTTGTAAGCTATTTAAGCGTACAAAAAATATCCAAATTAGCCGACGAAGGAATTAATGGTTGGTATAATTTATCTACTAAATTAAGAGAGCACGAAGGTAATCCATTGCACAATGAAAATTTAATCAAATGGGTGGATTTGCATAGAGGGCTTTAACAAAAAACAATAATCGATAAACCAATGGAAACACAAATTGATCAAGAGAAACAGTATTGGAAAAAGTACTTGTGCGCATAATTGGTGTTGTCAAAAAAAAAATTTGAAATAATTTATCATTTCTTGGATCAAATGAGAAAAATTATAAGAAAAATAATGGACTTTTTTATCAACTTATAGAATTTATAGCCGAGTCTGATCTAATTATGAAAGATTGTCTTAGACGGGTGATAAATAATGAAATCAATAACTATTATTTATGTAACAAAATTCAAAATGAATTGGTAAGTTTGTTGGCTAACAAGATCAAAGTAGCAATGCTTACGAAGATTAAACAAATAAAATACTTCTACATTATCCGTGATTACTCTTCGGATTTGAGCTCTAAGGATCAAATGTCCATTATTATAAGATGTATGAATGCTGATGATGTAAATGACATGAAGGTGGAAGAATATTTTCTTGAATCCATATAGGTTATGATACATCCGGGGCTGGCCTTTTTAAAGAACTTGAAAATATTTTGATTGAGCATAAAATTGATATTAATGATGTGAGAGGACAAGGGTATGACAATGGTTCAAACATAAAAGGTAACAATAGTAAATATTTTTTTTTATTAAATTTGATTTTAATTTATTGACAATAGTATTAAATACTAAATTGAACTTAATGTAGGTAAACACCAAGGTGTGCAAAAAAGGCTAGTTGATATAAATCCTACATCCTTCTACATTTCATGTGGGTGTCATACTCTTAATCTTGCTTTATGTGATATGGCAAAATCGTTATGAAAACTAGAAACCTTTTTACATATGTGCAAAATATTTATACTTTGTTTTCCGGCTCAACTCATTCGATGGAAAATACTTTGATGCTATGTGAAAGGTTTGACTCCAAAACCATTATCGACAACTCATTAGGAAAGTCACATTGAAATCGTTAAAGAAATAAGAATGCAAACATCGAAAGTAAGAGATTCTTTAATTGATATTGCAAAAAATTCTAAAGATGATGTTGTGATGATGAAGGCTAAAAGATTAGGTCAAAATGCTTTGGAAAATTTTGAATTCTTGTTAGTTTTTGTATTCGATACACAATATTAGACAAAATTAATCGAGTAAGTAAAATACTTCAACGAGAGGAAATGGATATCAAAATGCAATTAAAATATTAAAGAGCTTGTAGCATTTTTTGAAAAACTTAGAAAAGATGGATTTGAAACCATGATGAAGCTAAAAAATTGCAAATGAAGTTGGTATTGTTCTGATCATTTTGGAAAAGAGAATTGTGTGTAGAAAAAAGCAATTTGATGAAGATATTGAAGAGAATAATGATACATAATCTCCCAAAGATAAATTTAGAGTTGCTTATTTTCTTTATTTAATAGATCAAGCCTTAACTTCACTTAGAGATCAGTTTGTGAAATTTAAGTTTATAAAGGAGCTTTAGTTTTTTTTGTTAAATTTCAAGTTTAAAAATATTGATGTTGACGAGTTGAAGAACCATTACATGAAATTAGAAGGTTTTTTGGAACATAGCGAAGAGCAAGATTGTAACAATCTACCTTTCTTACTATCAAAGACGACACTTAATACATCATCGGTATTCGTGTGCCAATCATTTAATCGTTTGAAAGACAGGTCATTAGGGATGAAAGAAAGAAAAAATTGAAGAAAAGAAACTAAACGACACAGAATCTCAGAATGCAACAGAATAATATTTATTACTCAACATGATATATTACAAAGTCATTTCCAAATGTCATATCAGGGTCATACTAATGCAAATTCTTCCTAAGACAGTTATAACAACCTATCCCTACCAAACTGATACAATATTCATATAATATAGCGAAAATGAGAAAAATTACTAGCTATCGATGAAGCCACCTACTCCAAGATCCTCCAAGGTAAATCTTCGGAAAAAACTGAACTACTTGGCTGTCCATTCAAATTTGAGCACCCAAGAGTTTAGAAAAAGGGAAAGTAAATTCCGGGTCAGGCATGAGTCTAGTATGAGTAAAGCATAAGCCTTTAACTTCATAAAACCTTTACATCAAAGGCATCATAAAGACCACGCGACACATAAACACAGACGGATTTTTACCTTACGATAACCAAAACATTTTGTATAGAAAATCCATTGATGTTATAACAATGTTTAGGGATCAATGTAAAATATGAAAATAGTTGAAATGCTTGCATCTCACATTTTAGTATAGTTGGGCACAACTAAGTCTGTACGATGCTTATTGGAGAATGGATTCCATACATGATTAGGCTAATGGTGTATCGCCCATCACGGTGCATCTCTAGATAAAGTAATACCGAGGACCTCGCCGAGATCCTATGCCAACATAAAACTGGCCTACCACTTGACTAGTATTACCGAATATGATCACCCCTTGGTTAATGGGCCTGGAAGCATACAAATGAGAGATAATATCGACTCTAAATAGGAATGATCATAATCTACTTAGAAGCGACCCACTTAGCCCTGTTGCATCTCCCTTATTTTAGTCATTCCCGGTTAACGAGGCTTGAGGCTACATTTTACCTTTTCATAAAGCACTTTCCACTTGGAATGCTAACACTACCTTTGCAAACAACAATGCAATGTCAACATTCATCCATACAAGTTCGTTCAAGGACTGAACGAAATGTTTGAGAGCCCATCTTCAACACCATCATTTTCAATATGTCTTCACATCAGAAAACTTGAGTTGGATCAAAGTGGTTTTCAGATAACATATCTGATCCTTGTCCGTTCAAAACATTCGACCGGTAAACTCAACCTCCGTTCTTTAGGAAATAAATAGTCAAAGATAAGAGAGGAGATTGTCTTCCAATCATTAGTGGATGGATTTCCTTATCATTTTTCGTTGGAGAACGAAATAAGATTTATACGCAAAGTACAACATCATCGGAAATGACTGTGCCATATAAGTCACGTGTTTCTCCTAGATATTTTCAAAGTTATGTTTTGAGTCCATATTGATAGTCGATTATTTTACTATCAAATAAACAAATAACAATCAATTCCTTTGAGATTTATTTATCCATAGCCACCATAAGCCTAAAAAAATCTTTATTTAATAAATCTCTTTCAGGAAAACGTTTGTCTAAATATTCATATACTTATCCCTCTAACATAAGTATATTCGCAACATTTACGATTAACTTCTTATTTCCACATCTTGTTAAAAAGGATTAAACAAATACTGTTTAAATTGGTGGTAAGGACAATCCCAAGTACTATCCCTTCGGTGTTAAGTGTAGAAAGGATGTACCACCATTTTTAAAAGGTCAGTTTAGAGAAATTCAGATCTCATATTCTTTTTATATTTCTCTCAATAAATCATTTTTAATCAAATCTATTTCATTCATGAAATCTCTTTTACTTGAAATCCAAATTAATTTCAATATGCTTTCCAAACTTCCAAATTCATTTATAAAGCCCATTTATAAATATTCAAAACTGTTTGTATAAATTCCTTTATAAATACCCACCCTTTCCAGTTTAAACAACCTCTTAAATTACCTTAAGTCAAATTAACTTCTTTTAATAAGCAAATCCATTTTATAAATCCCCCTTATTTATGAAATCTTCATTACTTAAAACTCAAATCCATTTACCCAAAACACCCTATAAATTTCCAAATTCATTTATAAAACTCTTTATAAAAACTTATTTTCATAACATGAAAAACCAATCCCATTAGTTAAAAACATCTTTAGTAAAACCATTTTCAAATCATTCTTTAGATATCTTGTTCAAATGTACTAACTTTGAAATCATTTCAAAAAGAAAGTGAAATATTTACCCTTACAAAATCGAATAAAGGCTTAATGACCACAATGGTGCTTTTAATTTGGTTTTACTTATCTAGTTTAACATGGCATCACATAAATAGGTATATAAGGGATCAACACATAACTATCAATCAATTTGAGTAACTGTCCAAGTTAATTATAATAGCAGAATGATGTTTTGATCTGCTAATAGATGTCATTTAGTTTTCCTAATCATATAGGGTTACTTAAGCGTAAGCGACACAGAAATCCCTTATTTTAAAACAATTTGAAAAGAAAACAATTTTTTAAAAGAAAACTGATTACATAACTCAAAGCGATTTTAAAATAAATTAAAACCCTTGTAAATGAAAATCAAATCCTTATTAAATAGTAATTAAACTCTAATTAAAGGTAATTAAACCTTATTAAAACATAATTAACTTTAACCAAACATTTATTAAATGAAACCCTTTTTTAAAATAATAATTAATTAGTAATTATCTTAAATAAATAATTAAATAATAATTAATTAATTCTTAATTAATAATTAACAATAATTAACTTTAATTAAATAACAAATCATGATTAACTTAATTGATTAATATTTAAGTATAAAAACCATTTTTAATAAATGATTAAGTACTAATTAAATTTATTAATTAATTAATCAATTAAATAATTATTAAATAATTAAATAATTAAAATTTGTTCCTGGACTACTAAATTAAAGTTTGAAAACATTTTCTAAAATATTTCTAAGTGAAAAAAGTTTAGATTAGAAAAATAGTTAGATTTTTCGAACTGCGCATATAGCGACTATCGCTATACGGATCTGTAATTTCAAATCTTGGTTTTTAATCAAATTAACTTCAAAACTCTATTTTTACACTTAACTTATAAAAAATTTAGAACACACCTTTCAAAAAGTTTCTAGATGGAAACAAATTTCGAATTTGAAAATAGTTTGGTTTTTTCGAACTGCACGTATAACGACTATAACTATACAAACACGTAGTTTTCAAAACTTGAACTTTACTTTCTAACTTTTAAAACCTTAACCTTTGAATCTCTTATTACTTCTAATAAAACATAAAGAAATGTTTTTGAAACTCAAAAAAATATTTTAACTTGAATATAATTCTAATTTCAAAATCAAATTTTACCCTTTTATAAAAGAAATTTTCATATCGCTTAAAGTTAGTAAGTGCTAATTTTATAACATTAACAAAATTTACTAAACTCCATACCCATCATACATTCACATCATAACCATAACCATAACAATATACCAACTTTCCATTCGCTAACTAACTTCAAATTTCAAGTTTAACTACAACATACATAACATGCATATGCACAACCAAATCGTTAACACTTCCAACAAGCTCAACCGTAACCAGTTCACTTATAAATACACAGCCAAGCATCGTTATTTACTATTATTTATACATCAAATTCAAAGTTAGTATCTTGATTTAAAAAGAGAACCTTTTCTCACTTTAAAGCTTTCAAACTAACTCCGGCTTTACTAACTCTGGCAATCTACTTAGATCCATGTCTTGCCTTAGAAATAAGATGCTTTTGTGGGCTTTTGGATTTAGTGTTATAATTTGAAGTGATATTAATTAAATATTTCGGAAATGAAATTAGAAATCAATTAACAAATAACTATTTTGAGAATAAATTTATATTATGGATTTCTTCCGTAAGGGGAATTGCGGGGATGCAATTTCTTTATGAGGGAAAGTCTGTAACAACCTGGATTTTTTTAGTAAATTAAATAAAATCAATAATGATTTAATCTGGAGAATTTAAAGTCATAAGTTTGGAATTCGTAGCCTTTTATAAGTGATAATTTTTTTTGGAATGATTAATTCTAAAATTTTGTGAAATGAAGAAATTAAAACTTTAGTGTTTATTAAAAATAATAATTGGAATTAGAGTTTAAACTAGAATAATTATTTAACTGGATCTTTTATTTTTAAATAAAATAAGAATTTGAGAGTGTAGACTTGATTGAATTAATGTTCATTTTAATAAATATTTAAGAAATTACTTTGTTTGAATTATGGACTATGATTTAGGCACTTAGGTATTTTATTTATAATGCCATTAGTGAATTAAACTAAAACAAGGATTTTAGGTTAACTAAAAGAGAATTGGTTGTTGTTTAATACAATTAATCTCTTATTGGATTTAATTGGAAACCCAAGCCCTATGATAATTTTAACAAAGGAGGAATTTTCTTCTTTTCTTAAGTATGCTTTCATTGCTAAGTCAGCAAACTCTCAGAAACTATTCCCCTTTTCAAAACCTAGAAACCAGAAATCAAAGTTCTCATATTCACTTACAACCTAAACATTGTTAGAAGCTAGTAAATCCAAGGAAATGTTCGATAGTCCTATTCTAACTATTAGATAACTCAATTTCAGTTTTTACAGTGTATGATTATGGGTGTTATTTGTTTTAGATTGAGATGTTTTCTAGGGTTGCTGTTCTAGTTTTAGGCCGCTATAGATATATGGCTATCTAATTCAAGAAGAAAATAAAAGGTGTGTTAAACCTCACAAAATCTATCTCTAATTTCAGATTTGCATGCTTTTGATTTTATAATAATTGATTGTGAATTTAGTTGATGAATTGGGGCTTCGTAGTTGCAATGTTATTGTTTAGTCTCTGCTCAAACTAAACACAATTAGTAAATTGAGCATATCTTCTTTGTTTCTTGTCAGATTTAGATGATTTTTATAATTTCGGAAAGAATATTTTATGGGTGAAAACTTTCATGTTGAACATATTTGCAAATTTTGAGCATAGTTTGGTCAAATTCCTGTTGCAGACTCTTAGCACTATCACTTTGATAATTACATTATCTAAACTAAACACAGTTAGTAAATTGGGTATATCTTCTATTTTTCTTGTCTGATGTAGATGATTTTTTTAAGTTCCAAAAATCTTATTTTATGTGTTACAACTTTCATGTTGAACATATTTGCAAATTTTGAGCATAGTTTGGTAGAAATCCTGTTACAAACTCTTAGCTCTGTCACTTTGATAATTACATTATGTAAACTAAACACAGTTAGTAAATTGAGTATATCTTCTTTGTTTCTTGTCGGATTTAGATGATTTTTGAAGTTTCGAAAAGCTTATTTTATGTGTGAGTACTTTTATACTGAACATATTTGCAAATTTTGAGCATAGTTTGGTAGAAATCTTATTACAAACTCTCAGCTCTGTCACTTTGATAATTACATTATCTAAACTAAATACAGTTAGTAAATTGGGTATATCTTCTTTGTTTCTTATCGGATTCAGATGATTTTTGAAGTTATGAAAAGCTTATTTTATGTGTGACAACTCTCTTGTTGAACATATTTGCAAATTCTGAGCATAGTTTGGTCGAAATCCTGTTGAAACTCTCAGCTCTTTCACTTTGATAATTACATTATCTAAACTAAATATAGTCATAAATTAGATATATCTTTCTCGTTTCTTGTCTGATTTGGATAATTCTTGCAGCTTTAGAAAGTTTGGACTATGTTCTAAAACTTTCATGTTCTGAGTTTTGCAAAAATTTAAGGTTTAGGTAGTCGAAACCATATGTCACTGCCCTAAGAATAAACGACAGCGATAGTGAATTTAAAATCTGAGAATTATTTTGACTCTAACTTTTAAACCATAGGTCCAAATTAGATGATCTTTATGTTGTTTAAAATCTTAGAGGTTTTTATACAACATTCATGTTTTAAGATTTGAAAAATTATGGGATATATGGGGTCAAAACTGCAGATCTAAATGCTTTAAATTTGAGTTGAAAAATATATAAATGGATATGTTTCATATTCAAGTAATTTTACGAAAGAGAGTTTATATAAATTTATAAATATCAAACTTGTTTCTATATTAGTTTGACTTTCTTTTGTAAATAATTATAATATATATATATATATATATATATATTAATTATTTATATTATATAGAGTTATGGATTTGAAGATATGAGTGGCTATGGTTTTATAAAATAAGTGATAAAATACGCAGGTGGCTTTGGGAATATGATTTTAAAAAGGTGAGTCTAATTTATTTCTAAATAATATATATGTATCAAAAATGTATTTGGAAGAATAATAAAAGTGGTTTTAAAATATGGTTATTAACTAAATGTTTTATATGGAAAATTGAGACACTGTGTACATAAATGAAAATTTGGAATAATTCGGGTTTACGGAATATTTTATCAAATAAGTGAAAATTTATTTTATTCTAGATAGTAAATAAACTTATGGAAATTTATACCAAGTGTTTCTAGACAATAAAATCAAAGAGAAAAATATATTTTGAGAACCTTAATTCTATAATTTGAGGAGTACTAATAATCGACATAGTGTCATCGATTGGTTTAAATGCTTTCGAATAACGCTTCATCGATTATGATATAACTCATTGAATAAAAAGTTTGAGTAGAATTTACTAGCCCATTAACAAATACCTAAATTTCATCGAGTAGAATGAGATGCCTTGGTTAAATTTTGTGATCGTATTTAGGAAAGTACTTAACTTTTTAGAGTTATATTCTCTTCTGGTGTGTGATAAGTGGTTGCTAGATCCTTAAGAGAATATGGTTCAGGTTTTCCAATGGTATCCATAATAAGTGATATTTACTAGCTTTTAGTAAAAACTTGAATTTCACCTTACGGTATGCGACGTATTGGTTAAATTCTAGTGATTATTGAAGGTGACATGTTTGGCACTTTAGAGTTTACTCTCTTTTGGTGTGCGGCAAGTGGCTGCTAGATCCTTAAGAATTTTATTCCTGAATTTCTTTTCAAACATAATAATTTAATAATAACAAATAAGTGTGGAATTATCATTTTTTACGATCACCTTGATTAGTATGGACTATCCTTGATATCATTCTATGATACTGTGTTCCCGGTCTGAGTACGATCCTTGGTATCGGATAGGTTCGAGTGATACTAATTTGTTTGTTTGTTTGCCATAGGTTTTGAGTACAATCACTGCGATTGTTTTGGACGATCATTACGATCGGTTTGGATTAAGATCTCTTAGATTCTGGATATTTGGATTCTGGGACTGTTCCGTGTTCGTGAAATATGTATATATACTTCTATCTTGTGTTTGTGAAATAAATATATATTCTTGTATCGTGTGTTCCTAAAATAAATATATATATATATATACATGTCTTGTAATGGATTCTGAATTAAATTAATGATATTTGTGTGCTTAGAGATGTTGTGCTTTGTTATGTGAATTCAGTGTTTCGTGACTAATTTGTGTTCGTGACCCAAATTTATAAACCCATGTCTTGTGATGAATTCTAAGTTAGGTTAATCTCGTGACTTGTTATTTCTTAGATATTTGTAGTGCCTATATATTATCTGTTCTTGTGTTATATCTTGTTCTCACCTATTGTATATTTAGAGATAGTTTGATCCGGATGTTATTTTGCTCGGGTCAGGCCGAGACTTTTCAGGTTGCAGAACAAGTTGACCTTTGGATGTTTGGAATAATAAGTAGATAAATACTTTGGGCTTTTAGTTTATCTCATTTCGAAATTTGGATCATGTATATTAAATGTACAATTAAGATTAGAAAATTTTTAAATTTGTATAACAATCGAGTATAGTATCTCATTTTGTAAGTTAAATAATTTGTATATGTATTTGTTCCACTGTGATCTGTGACTGCTGATTCTGAGAAATCGATGTGTCTATTACTTTGTATTAATATTGTACATGTCAAATTTAGTTCAAATATTAAGTGAAAAGGTATAAATGACGTGTCAATATTAGTATAAGGACATATTAACATTCGATCGCCCTTAACAAGCCGTATTCTCTAGATTAGCAGGAGACATTACTTGTAATGTTCTTTGCTAAACTGGGCATCACGGTGGTGTCATTACAGTTCTGACCTTGGAGGAATGGGTTCGGCCTAGGTTAGTTTAGGGATGATGGAGCTTTTTTTAGAGAGGAGTGATATTCGAAGTGAAGTAGGAAGGTATTAAACTTGATTTTAGAAGTGTATACACAAAATTTTAACTTAGAAATTATTTTAAGTGGCCATGGAAGTATGGATGGGTATGAAAAGAAGCTATGCTATAGGATCGAGTAATATGGATAAACTACTTGTGTGGAATAAAATAAATAAACGGTAAAGTAAAAGACACCAGAGGTTTTTATACTGGTTCGGAGCACCGTCCTACGTCCAGTCCCAAACTCCTTCTGGAATTTCAATAACACAATCCGCACTTAATCCGGAGGAATAGATTTACACCGCCTGAGAAACCGAACAAGACTTCAACCTCCTAAGCAACCGAATAGGACTTCAACTGCCTGAGCAACCGAACAGGACTTCAATCGCCTGAGAAACCGAATAGGACTTCAACTGCCTGAGAAACCGAACAGGATTCTTTACAAATAACAAAAATATTCGACTGTAATGTGTTCTTAAGTAACACTGATATGTCAATTAAGTACAATCTTCCTATAATCTTCTCCTTTATGATATATAGTGTGACATGCTTTGAGAATTGTGGAAGATAAAGTGATCATGATCAAAGTATGTAAGCAATTTGAGTGTAATTTGAAAACTTGAGAATAGATGAGAATTCAAGAATGTTAAAAGTAAATTTGGTGAATTGTTTATTGAATTCTGTAATCTATTTATAATGTATAAAGAGTTGCAACTATAGATGAAAAGTTATATTGAAAAGAACAGGTGCAACCATTGATTTTGAAAACGTTTCTCTTTAGTGAAGAGAAGTGACTATTCAAGAATATAGCAGTTAGAGATATTCAGACGTCTGAATAAAATAATTCTGACTTTTGAATTAGATTAAAACGCAAACAACAAGCTTTTAGGCAAATTTTGACTAAATTCGGAGTCTAAAAATTTTCGTTCAGACGTCTGAATATTGTGAAACAATGTTCAGGTTTCAGCATTCAGACATGTGTGTGCATATATTTATATATATATATCATTTCAGGAGAGATTTTAACAAATTTCTAAGTGAAGTACAGACTCTAGACACACCATACTTGCTTTAAACATCTGAAAAGGAATCTGCAATAAATCTCCTACAAAGATGATTAGTATACACAAAATATTTTATATAGCTTGTCATAATCAAAATCCAGATTCCAACATTCTCCCCTTTTTTGATGATGACAGCTGTATAATCAATAATATAAATATTAATAATATTGTTACTCCCCCTGTCAGTATGCATAATTTTTAGATTTCTCCCCCTTTTTCATCGACAATAAGAAAGAGCAAAGATAACAATAGATGGATCATCTCGTTAAAACAAGTAGAATTTTTAATGCATGAAGGAATAATAGGAATAAGAGTTAAAAATATTTCATGTAACTTGACAAACAAAGTTAAAGCATAATCAAATCAAACATAATTTAAAAATAGACATAGATAATTAAAATTGACTAGAAATAGACGGATCATCATTGTTGGAACTTGAACTTGAGGAAGACTACTGAAATAGGGATGGGTTGTAAGCTTGAGTAGATGAAGAACCGGAGCAAGAAATTGGATCCCATGTTTTATTGAGAAAGCCTTTGATCGAGTTGAATTTTCTTTCCGTCTTCTTCTCAAGTGCCTTAATGTCCCGATGAATCTTTGATTGATTCGGGAGAGAGTGATAATGGCTTGTCTTAAAGAAGTGTCCGAGCCAATCTCTTGAATGGTATCATCGTCCTCCTCTTCTTCTTCATGTTGAGTGTGAGAAGAAGAAGCAATACTAGTGTTTCGTGGTTGAGGAATACCTTATTGAACATTTTGAAACCATTGATGGAAGGAGATGATTTGTTGAGAAGGAGGCTGTGGTGGAAGACCCATCAATCCTAAAGTTTTAGCGCCTAACTCACTAATAGTTGTAATTCGGAGTCGAGCATTGGTACAGCGACATTGAGGAGGATGCGCATAATATAAGCACCATAATGAATGGTTTTATATTTTCTTCGGATTGTGATGTATTGAAATTCATACAAAATGATTTTGCCTCAATTCACTTGTTGATTGGAGTAGATTGAATAAAGAGCTTGGAAATTTTCTTTATAAATTTTTCCATAACTCCCTGTCCTTGGTTTCAAAAAACGAATAAGTGCATGGTGAATGAGTCTAGCTCGTGGCCTTAAGAAAGTAGATTTTAAATTACCCAAATTTGTAAGTTGATCGGACAAGAAACGATGTGAAACTTCGTCACGATGATCCATATTAACTTCAATATCATTAATATAATTCCTTGATAGAGGAAATTAAAAATATTACCTAGACTTTGTAAAGGTAAGAAGATTTTTACGCCACAAACTATTGACCAAACACAATCTTGTCGGTTTTGGGGATTATGATGATCCAAATTTAAATTTGCAAGAAAAAGTTTGATCATAAGATGATTAATCTTGACATTGTTAGGAGTATACCCAATTAAGCTATCGAAGTGGAATTGTTCCACCAACTCTCTAATATGATAAGCTACAAAATCCAGGAATTTCATGAATGCTCCTTCGAAGATGTTGGAATTCTTCATAGAATTATACCGAGAAACAACAACATCGTTCCATAGCCATTGCCGAATTTGATCTTCGGATGCTCCAGAGGTTGATTCTCTAGTATGTTTTGATCATGGTTCCATTAGAGAGTTAGAGGAAAGGTAAAAAGCTTTGGAAGAGTTGAAAATGGGGGCTAGGGTTTTGAAATAATTGAGAATGAAGTGAAAAAGGTAATATATATATATAGTGGGTTAAAAAGCAAGCGTATAAGTGGAAAGAAAATAAAAGAGGCATGGTGAAAAAATGGCTCAGAGAAAATTCAACCGTCTGATTAATTTGATTCACACGTCTGAATTGGATTGAGTTGCAACCCACAAAGAAATAGTTCAATTTCGACCTAATTCAGACATCTGTTTTGTACGATTCAAACGTCTGAATCTGGGGTAAAAATTTTCTACTTTTAATATTTAGACATCTGTTTGAAATAAAACATCCATCTGAATTTGCACAGAGGCTCATATCAGCTTTATTGAACATAGAAAACAGTATATATAATCAAATATTTTGAATAATAAAAGTATTAAACAAATAGAAAGAAATAATAAATGAACAGAAATATATAAATAAAAAAATGAAAGAGATTTGGAAGAAGAGCTTGGAGTATGAAATGCATGTTCTTCAATTTTAGTGTTCTCTACAAATGGTCGAAGTGGAGACCATCTGTTGCCACGTTCCCAAGAATTTGGTGATGTCGGTGGACGTTGTAGTGATGGTTTCCAAGGATTGTGACAATTTGGAGAACGAACAGTAAGCGATTGATGAACTGTGTCTTTGGAGGAAGAATCACAGAATTTTAACGCGACTTGTTCCAAAAAGTTCAACCGTTTGGCATTAACTTTTTGTTCATAGTATAACTTGCGTTGTAACTCTAATGTTTCTCTCTGGTAGTGATGAACATCATCTATTTTCTCTTTTGTAGATGGTGATCCAAAAAAAGGAGACTGTTTTGTTCTTTTAGTAGGTAGAGTATATCTAGTATGAGTTGAAGGTGGAACAATCGGAACCAGTTCGTAAACCAGTGTTGGAGTTGGTAAATTTACGGATCTCGAGGAAGAAGAAGCGTAAGAAAGATCAGATGATTCGGAGTTGTAATGAGATGACATTTTGAGAAAAAATATTTGTATTTTTTTTTTAAAAAAATCTTATATGAATTCTGGTGCAAGAACAAGAAAGTATGGCAGAGTAACATATAGATTGAGTCATAAAATTGGAAAGAGTGTTTATGGTTAGGATTATAATAACTATAGAAAAAAGAGGATGAAATTAAAGGTAAATAGAAATAAATAGACCAAGGTTTCATAAAAAGATAAAGTAATAGTAGACTACCCAGTATGAGATCTTGAGTTCGAGTGCTGGATTTTTTTTAAAAAAAATTATGAAAATTTATAAATCTTTAAACGAGATGATTCCAAGTTCTCGTCTTAGGTTGATGAAAGTATTTTCATTTAACAATTTTGTAAAGATATCTACCAATTGTTTATCAGAGGAAACAAATTCTAGATTTATCAGATCATTTTCAATATTATCATGAATAAAATGATGATGAATGTCAATATGTTTTGTTCGTGAGTGATTTACAGGATTTTTAGATAAATTTATAGCACTAGAATTATCACAATAAATAGTTGATTTGGATAAATTAAAACCAAAATCTTGTAATGTTTGTTGCATATAGGTAACTTGAGCACATGCTAAAGCTGTAGAAATATATTATGCTTCACATGTCGATAATGAAATACAATTTTGTTTCTTACTAAACCAAGATACAAGAGACCGTCCACAAGTCCCACTTGTGCTTTTTTTATCTGTCTGGCTTCCTCCAAAATCAACGTTACTATAGGACACTAATTCAAAAGGACATCCCTTTGGATAGAATAGTCCAAAGTCCTTGGTTTTATTACGATACCGTAGTATGCGTTTCACTGCTCGCAATTGTGATTCTTTGGGATCTGCTTGAAATCGTGCACACAAACAAGCACTCATCATTATGTCAGGTCTACTAGTTGTTAAATATTGTAACGATCCAATCATACTTCGATATAATTTTTGGTCAACACTTTTACCGGTGTCATCTTTATCAAGATGTATAGTTGTACTCATAGGAGTTGGTTTGGTCGAAGTATTTTTCATACCAAAGCGTTTAATTAGATTGTTACAATATTTCTCTTGATTTATAAAAATACCATTTTTAATTGTTTTATCTGTAAGCCTAGAAAGTAATTTAGTTCACCCATATGTGACATTTCAAATTCTTTGGTCATTATTTTAGAAAATTCCTAACATAATTTTTCATTTGCAGATCCAAAAATAATATCATCAACATAAATTTGAACAATTAAAATATGTTGCTTGTTTCTTGTAATAAAAAGAGTTTGATTAACCTTTCCAATTTCGAAACCAGAATCCATTAAATACATTTTAAGATGATCGGACCAAGCACGAGGTGCTTATTTCAAGCCGTATAAGGCCTTTTTAAGTTTATAGACATGGTCTAGAAATTGTTCGTGTATGAATAAAGAGGTTGTTCAACATAAACTTTTTCTTTATAAAACCATTTAAAAAAGCACTTTTAACATCCATCTGATATAATTAGTTATGAAAACATGCATAGGCTAGTAAGATTCATATTGCTTCTAGTTTAGCGACTGGAGCAAATGTTTCTTCATAGTCAATCCCTTCTTCTTGATTATATCACGTGCAACTAATCTAGTTTTATTCCTAGTAATATTTCCTTGTTTACCTCTTTATTTTTGAAGATCCACTTTGTACGAATAAATGATTGATCACTAGGCATTGGAACTAAATCCCAAACGTCACTTATTTCGAATTGGTTTAGCTCTTCTTGCATAGCGATTAACCAATTTTCATCGGTGGATGCTTCTTTAATATTTTTAGGTTCAATATGAGAAAGGAAAGCTACATGGCCCATTTGGTTCAATTGGCTTCTTATTCTAACAGATGAATTGAGTTCTCCAATGACATCAATGGAAGGATGATCCCTTAATAATCTAGGTGGAGATCTTAGTTCATTATTATTTTGAACAATGCTTTCATTATTTCAAAATTTGAAATTTCGGTATTTGTGATATTATCAGTGAATTCTTCATCATCTCTTATACTTGGCATTTGATTAAAATTTTCATCAAAGGTTACATGAAGGGTTTCTTCGATGATATTGGTTCTTTTATTATAAATTCGATAAGCTTTTCTTCGATCTGAATATCCTACAATGATTCCTTCATCGGATTTTGGATCAAATTTGCCAAGCTGATCTTTTGTGTTTAAAATGAAACATTTTGAACCGAAAACTTTGAAATAAGGAATATTTGGTTTTCGACCGTTAAGAAGTTCATAGGGAGTATTCTTAGTTAGTGGTCGAATAGAAACACGATTCAAAACATAACAAGCTATTGCAACTGCTTCAACCTAGAAATTTTTTGGTAACGTACTTCCATTTAACAAAGTCCTTGCACATTCTTGCAAGGTTCTATTTTTACATTCTACAACTCCATTTTGTTGTGAAGTTGTTGAAAAGAAAAATTATGAAATATTCTCTTCTTCTTACAAAAATATTCAAAGGCTTGGTTTTCGAATTCTCCTCCATGATCACTCCTAATGTTTTTGAATTTCAATCCTTTAAAATTTTGAATTCTTTTAACAAAAGTTTTGAAATTATCAAAAGTATCATTTTTATTTTTCATAAAATTAGTCCAATTATATCTAGAAAAATCATCAACGATTACAAACACATGTCTACTGTGATTAATGGATTTTACTTGTGTTGGCCCAAATAAATCCATATGTTGCAATTCAAGTGGTTGTAAAGTTGAAATAACCTTTTTAGATTTAAAAGATGACTTAGTTAATTTTCCTAACTGACACGCATCACAAATATGATCAATTTTAAAATTCATTTTTGGTAGACCTTTTACTAAACCATTTTTAGAAAGCTTATTTATAGCTGTGAAGTTAATGTGATAGAAAATTTTGTGCCATAACCAAGGATCATTTTCTTTGGCTATTAAGCACATATCAGAATTATGGTTTATTTTCATATTCAGAACATAGATATTTCTATCTCTATTTCCTTCAAAGATAAGATTTTAATATTGATAAAAAATACCACATTTATTTTCAAAAAATGTGATTTTGATTCCTTTGTCACATAATTGGCTGATACTAAGTAAATTATATTTCAAATTTTTGACTAGTAAAACATTTGAAATAAGAGGTAAATTTGAAATATCATTGTTGCTCCATCGCCTTTACTGATGATATAGCCTTTGGAGTTGTCTCCAAATGTGACGGAGCCTCCATCTGAGTAAGTAATGTTTGATAGCATATCTTTGTCTCCTGTCATATGTTTTGAGAAACCACTGTCGAGTATCCATTTTCCTCTCTTTTTAAGTGGGACCTGGAAAAATAAGGAATTATATCGGTACACACCTTTTGTTAGGGTCTTAAGAGTTAGACTTAGGAAACCAAACCCAAGAGGGTTCGGTATTCCATTTGAAAATATAGTTTTTATTCTTATGAACTGTTTCCAAAAAGGTGTTAATATACTTCTTTCTAATCAAACTGATGTTTGTTTTAGGAGCCCAAATTTTTATGTTTTTGGGGTAAGTATTCCTTTTTGACTGTTTTGTAGTAGGCTTAATACTTTTCCTAATTTCCTTTTTAGGTGGAGCTGTTGTTTTCTTAACATATCCTAATCCTTTCCTACTTGAAACAGATTGAGAGCTATCAATAATTTTAGATAAAATTTCTCTTCCTTTATTAAAGTTTGAAATGTTTTTTGTGATGCTTTCTAACTTAGTTTTGAGACTAGAATTATCTAGTTCTATCAATTTTACTTTTTTCTTTAATTCTTGATTTTCAAAAACAAGAGCGTCATTCTTTTCTTTGTGAGCGTCAGTTTCTTGACTCAAAAGAGTGAGTAAAGAATTAATATTAGAGAATGATTCTTGTAATTTTTAAAGTTCTTCCTCTAGTATTTTCTTCTCATCTTTAAGCATATCTCTTTCGAATTCTGCTTTGTTCTGATGTTCAGGAGTCTCCTTATATTTTCTTTTGAGATTTTTGAGAGTGTCAACTAGCTCTGAATTTATCTTTGTCATATCATCAAAGGTAAAATCACCAACCTCGTTTTCAGTAGCCATAAAGCAAACATTAGCTTGCTCGTTTTCACTGTCACTACTGCTATCTAATGAAGAGGTATCTGAATCATCTATGTCATAGAGAATGCTTTCGTTTTCTTATCTTTTCTGCCTTTGAAATATTTTTTCTTTAGTTCTAGACATTCTTTCTGGATATGACCTTTCTTATGGCAATTAAAACATTCTAGTACTGAAGATGATGGTTTGCTTGGAAAGTTCCTTTTTCCATTGTTTCTGTTGTTTTTCCGGAATTTCAAGAACTTTTTGAAATTTTTGGCAATAAATGCTAGATCTTCTTCATTTGAATCTTCATCCTTTTCTTCTTCGGCATGGAAATCTATATTCTTTTTCTCCTGTGCTTGTACTCGTCTTGCCTGCAAATTTACTTCGTAGGATATTAGATTTCCTATTAACCCTTCTGGTTTTATGGTCGAGAGGTCATTTAGCTTCTTCAATATCCAAGACTTTTCTTTCCTATTCATCCGTTAAAGAGTATAGAATTTTCGATACAATATCAAAATCAGTGAACTTTTCTCCTAATCCTAATAGTGAATGATAGATATCTTGAAATATGGAGTACATATCATTGATGGATTCCTCTTGCATCATTTTAAAATTTTGAAACTGATTTTTGAGCATGGAGATTTTTCTTTGTTCGACTTTGTTAGTTCCTTCTTGTGTGATTTTAAGTGTTCTCCATATTTCATAAGCAGTTTGACACATGCAAACATGATTGAATTCATTTATATCTAATGCACAAAATAACATGTTCATAGCTTTAGCATTGACAGAAGCATCTAATTTTGTGTGTTTGTCCATGTGGAGTATTCTCCTATAGGAAGAATATATTCATTTTGTGTGATATTCCATGATTCAAAACTATTTAATTGCATATAGATTCTCATACTAGTAGCCTAATAATTATAGTTCGAACTATTGAAAAATGGAGGTCGTGCAGTAGATTGACCTTCTATAAAACTGGTGTTAGTGCTTTTAGTGCTAGTGCTTATAGTACTAGCGCTAGTGTTACTATCCATATTAGCAAAGAATCAAATAACTATGTTACGGATAGATGAAAATCTTGCTTTGATACCAAATGAAAAGAAGCTATGCTATAGGATTGAGTAATATGGATAAACTACTTGTGCGGAATAAAATAAATAAACAGTAAAGTAAAAGACACCAGAGGTTTTTATACTGGTTCGGAGCACCGTCCTACGTCCAGTCTCAGACTCCTTCTGGAATTTCACTAACACAATCCTCACTTAACCCGGAGCAATAGGTTTACACTGCCTGAGCAACCGAATAAGACTTCAACCGCCAGAGCAACCGAATAGGACTTCAGCTGCCTGAGCAACCGGATAGGACTTCTTTACAAATAACAAAAATATCTGACTGTAACGTGTTCTTAAGTAACACCGATAAGTCAATTAAGTACAATCTTCCTATAATGTTCTTCTTTATGATATATAGTGTGATATGCTTTGAGAATTGTGGAAGATAAAGTGATCAATGATCAAAGTATGTAAGCAATTTGAGTGTAATTTGAAAACTTGAGAATAGATGAGAATTCAAGAATGTTAGAAGTAAATTCGGTGAATTGTTCGTTAATTTCTGTAATCTATTTATAGTGTATAAAGAGTTGCAACTATAGATGAAAAGCTATATTGAAAAGAACAGGTGCAACCATTGATTTTGAAAACGTTTCTCTTCGGTGAAGAGAAGTGACTATTCAAGAAAATAGCACTTAGAGATATTCAGACGTCTGAATAAAATAATTCAGACTTCTGAATTAGATTAAAACACAAACAACAAGCTTTTAGGCAGATTTTGACTAAATTCAGATGTTTGAAAATTTTCATTCAGACGTCTGAATATTGTGAAACAATATTCAGGTTTCAGCATTCAGACATCTGAATAAATGTATTCAAACATCTGAATTTGGACATTTGTGCATGTTGTGCATGTGTGTGCATGTATGTACATATATTTATATATGTATATCGTTTTAGGAGAGATTTTAACAAATTTCTAAGTAAAGTACAGACTCTAGACACACCATACTCAGCTTTAAACATCTGAAAAGGAACCTGCAAAAAATCTCCTGCAAAGATGATTAGTATACATAGAATATTTTATATAGCTTGTCATAATCAAAATCGAGATTCCAACAGGGTATATAAAGAGTGTTAGGAATTTTAGAGATGGAAATGAAGAAGTGAGAATGCAAAGTGAAAAATGTGAAGAGAAGGTGGTATTTAAAGCATAGAAATGTAAAATTACTAAACTACCTGCCCTCCACTAGAAAAATGTCCCATGACCACCCTACCTCATCCATTTCTCACGTTGGCTATGGCCCTTCATACCCCTAGATCAAGGAGCTACCATGATGTGTACTTAAGTTAAGATATGGCATGAGATATGAGAAGAATTATATATATATATATATATATATATATATATCCTTATAAACTAAGGCATAAACGGTCACATCAAGTATTAATTTAAACTAAGCATGATTATTTAGCATTAAAACATTAATTATCTAATCATGGCATGTGCATATATGTGTGCATGTGTATGCTAGTGCGTACAACGTTTTTCGACAACTTTTCAATATTGAGAAGTCGTAATTTCGAAAAACGTTCTTCACTCACATTTTCTATTTTATTTGAACTATCTACATTAGTAAAAAAAATTGAAAACTATTTTATCATCATTGTTAAATAATTAAAATAGGTTTATTTGCTAATAAAAATCCATTCATTAACTAAATAAAATATATTTAAATAGCCTATTTCAAAGTGGAAAAATCTTGGGTCGTTACGAATCTATTTTACCATCATTTGTTATTATTTAAAAATGTAATATTTTAGTTATAAAACATATTATTTGAATATATAAATTTTATTAAAAATTTGCAAGTCAAGACGGTAAAATTCCAGATCGTTACACTCTTCCCTGTTTAAAAGAATTTTGTCCTCGAAATTGTACCACCCCCTAATTCATAGAAAAACAAACTATTCATCAGTCCACATTACGTACATAGATCATTCCTGTGTAAAATCTGATTTGATCATTCACTCGAACATATAACTTCACTTTCGAACTAGTATCTCTCACTCGACTTCCTAGTGTGGACTTTAATCGGGCTCTTTATTAGAAATCTTTGTTCTCCTTGCATAGCCATAAACTATGATTGACGACGTTTGGCTCCACATAAGAAACCCCATCAATGCTCGTCGTCAAAAATTGAGTGATAGATCCTTATTTGGAATGGTGTAAAACACGTCCAGTCATATACTCGAATTTAGGATCGAGAACTATGTGAAAAGGAGAAATGATCTTCATACAACCTACATCTGATCTAATGATTCTTACTATCTAAATACTTCCTACCCTCTCACCATGCTTCATAAGAATCAATTTTTAAATTTATTAACTTATATAATACTCTCCTACATAGAGTATATACAAACATCTGATATTTAATTCTACTTTTCTTAGACACTTCTATGGCAAAAATGTCTATTAACCAGCCTAATAACATCAAAAATTCTTCACATCCTAGATGTTAAAATCAAAAGACACGGTCTACATAAACAAAGTTTAATAAACCTCCTTATAGTATTTAACCTAATTAAAACTTCATTTATTAATCCAGCTTCAAAATATATTTTTTATTTTGAAAACTCTTCCTTTTAAGGGATCCAAGAACACAATACCCGGGTTTTATTTCAAAAATCTTTCGAAAATGCACATACAACCCGAGTAACTTCAAAACTATGTCAGGGAACTAGGTACTACCAAATAGTACCATATACCCCTTTACTAAGAAGGGCAATACTCAAGAGAAGTGTTTGCCATCCGAACACATCTCTTACCCATTATTAGTCATTTCTAAGACATTCGAACTAGTTAACAAAAGTATTTCTTTTTTTTTCCAATTTTTTTCTTGAAACAATGTTATTTATAGACAATGGTTTTTAACAAAATCATCCACTTGCTTTGGATTCTTTCGGATTTGAAGTTGTTTCGATTTGTACAATGACAAAGAGAATAATTTACTAAGTGCACCATCATATCTTCCTAATAAAACATTCAATTTCCACTTAGAAGATTATTCTGATCATTAAAAAACAGATCAAGACTTATTCACGAACTGTCCAAAGGAAACCTTCCTCTCAAACTTTATTTTAAAATATCTATGTCTTAAAATATCCATAAACAAGATTACTATTATTTTCCAAAAATCACTTGGAATTTATCAAAGCCACTGGGATTAAACATTTCAAAACCCTTTTCATTTTTAAAACACTTTTAATAGTTCTAATTAGTAAAATCATCTCTATTAATTCATCTTATAAAACTACCTGAAGATTTTTCTTTTAATAAACACCTTTATTAAAATTCAATTTTTAACCCTACATATCGTCGAATGCCTTATAGTTAAATTGTGAAACTTAATTCACAAGGTGTCAGATTCAATATTCCCACACATTCTATCTACCCAACCCATGGTGAAAAATGGAAAATCTACTATTAAATTTGATAATACTTAATGCTCAAAACTGGATGAGTATGACTCGTTAAACCCTAAATGCTAATATTATTAACTTCTAACCCACCCTCCCCATACATAACTACATAGATATTGAAAATCATCCTTTTTATATATAGAAAATAATATTCCTTGGTAAAATTATTTTATATACCAAATTTAAAACAATATTATGTCAATTTAACATTTTCAAGTGTTTAGGAAATCCCTATCATAACGTTGATTAGACGCACCGACCAAAATTCTTAAGCCACTCAACTGGTCAAACAACACAGTATAAAACATTTTTAATCACTAATAAATACGCACTCATATATATATATATATATATATATATATATTACACTCAGACTCATTCTAGGGCCCACCAAAGCCTAGATGTTCGCTCAACCTAAGCTCTGATACCAAATTGTAACGATCCGCCTTTCTTACTACAAAGACGACACTTAATACATTCTTTGTATTTGTGTGCCAATCATTTAGTCGTCCGATAGAAAGGTCATTAGAGGTGAAGAAAAAAAGATAGAAGAGAGGAAACTAAACAACACATAATCTCACAACGCAATGGAACAATATATATTACTTAACATAATATATTACAAAGTCATTTTAAAATGTTACATCAGAATCATACTAATACAAATTCTACCTAGTATAGTTATAACAGCCTGTCCCTACCTAACTGATACAATATTCATATAATACAGCAGAAATAAGAAAAAAAACCTTAGCTATCGGTAAAGCCACTTGCTCCAAGCTTCTCGAAGGTAAATCTGTGGAAAAACCTAAACTACTTGGCTGCCCATTCAAATTTGAGCACCCAAGAGTTTAGGAAAAAGGAAAATAAACTCCGGGACAGACATGAGTCTATTGTAAGTAGAGCGTAAGTCTTTAACTTTATAAAACCCTTTAAATCAAAGGCATCTCGTAAGACCATGCGACACATAACCACGGATGGGTTTTTACCTTATGATAACCAAAACATTTTCTATAGAAAATCCATTGATTTTATAATAATGTATAAGGGTCAATGTAAAATATGAATATAGCTTAAATGCTTGCATCTCACATTTCAACATAGTTTGATGCAATTAAGTCCGTACGGCGCTTATTGGATAATGAATTTCATACAATGACTGGACTACTTGGGTACCGCCCATAATAGAGCATCTCTAGATAAAATTACATCGAGGACCTCGTCGGGATCCCCTGCCAATACAGAACCGGCCTACCACTTGACTAGTAGTATCGAATATGATCACCCCTTGAGTAATGGGCCCAAAGCATACAAATGAGAGATAAGATCGACTCTATATATGAATGATCATACCCTACCTGAGAGCAACCCATTTAGCCATGCTGCATCTCCTCTATTTTAGTCATTCCCAGTTGATGAGGCTTGAGGCTAAGTTTTACCTTTTTATATAGCACTTCCGGCTTGTAATGCTAACACTGCCCTCCAGGCAATAATGTAATGCCAGTATTCATTCATACAAGTTCGTTCTGGGACTGAACGAAAAGCTTGAGAGCTCCATCTTCAATTCCATCATCTTCAAGATGTCTTCACTTCGAAACGCTTGAGTTGGATCGAAGTAGTTTTCGGATAACATATTCGATATCGGTTTCTTCAAAACAACATTTGATAGTTTTCGATAAACTCAACCCCGATTCTTTATGAAATAATTAGTCAAAGATAAGAATGGAAATCACTTCCTAACCATTAGTGGATGGATTTCCTTATCATTTGTCCTAGAATAATGAAACGAGATATATACGCACAGTATAGCATCATCGGAGATGATTGTGCCACATAACTCACGTGTTTCTCCTAGATATTTCCAAAGTTACGTTTTGGGTCAATATTTGATAGTCGGTTATTTAACTATCAAATAAACAAACAACAACCAATTCCATTGAGATTTATTTATCCATAGCCACCACTAAGATTTAAAACAAATCTTTATTTAATAAATCTCTTTCAAAAAACATTTTTCTAAAACATTCATATACTTATCTCTCTGACATAAGTATATTCACAACATCTGCGATTAATTTCTTACTTCCAAATCATGTTAAAGGGTTAAACAAATGTTTCTTAAATTGGAGGTAAGGACAACCCTTAGTACTAACCCCTTGGTGTTAAGTGTGGAATGGACGTTCCATACCAGCATCATTTGATAATGGTAATTTCGACTTTTAGCAGCGTTAGAAAGGACATAAACACCAAAAGACTTCCAGATTTCTTAGAGCAGTCCACGGAATGATAATTTATACCTAAAAATCTCTAAATGAAATAGATAATTCTATGTTATGAAAATAATCTATTTATGGAATCGACCCTAAAATCAAATTATTACTTGAAAGTAGCATCTTGGTTTGTTACTTCTTTGGATCAAATGCATTGGCAACAAGGTAAAAATTATGATGTTTACTTTTTTAATAATTTGCAGAAGATCTTTTTTTGTATTTATATGAACAATAATTTTACGCTAGATCATATTTATTACTGTTTAACAAAAAAAGAGTATGGGATATTGTACTAATTTACTTAATTTGTACATATGATATTTATTTGTAATAGTTTAATAATAATATTTTTTTATTTTTCTTTTTAATTTAATTTATTTTTAATTTAATTTTATGGATTAATATTTTAATTTGTTCACATTCACAATACAAATATTACAACTATATATATATATAAAGTGATGATCTAACATAGAGGTAATATCTAAATATGTGCCATACATTTCTAATTAATAATTGTGACTTATGGTTAATAAGTAGGTTGGGCATCATGGTTTAACAATAACGTAATACATATATTAACATATATATAACTATATTAACATCTACATCAAACAAACTAACTATTTTTGTGTTTTTCCAACCATAAATTTTAGTATATAAATCTATAAATATATTACATTATTTTGATAACTAAAGTGATACTTTATTCAAGCCGAGGACTAATTATGATGCCTTAGGGATTCAAACCCATGACCTTTAGGACCTCTTTCTAAAGCAATACATCTCTAATCACTTGAGTTAGAGGTTCTTGATATATAAATATATTATATTTATATGTATTTTGTATAAAACAATGTTATTTTAAATTTACATATAAGTATATGTGTATATAATTATGATTATGATTATTTTATTTTGATATATACATACCTATGAATGTATGTAATATATATTTAACATATATATTATTAATCAATGTATCTGTGTGTGTATAAATATATATTTCAAGTTTAAAGTTTAAAATGGTTTGACTTATTAAAAAAAATATTTTTGGCTTTTAACAAAGAATAAAAATTGATTTCATAATAAATCAGTATAGTTTTATGTTTTAAAAATTGAATATTTAAAATTTAAAATTGTTTCATGGAATAAATAAATAAAAATGTTTTTAGTTATTTTATGGAGCCTAAAGCTGAAGAATCATTAATAAATTATTGTTCGTGCGCGTGTGCACACACATATAATTATTTATTAAATCGAGAGTTATAGTAAAGAAGACAAAATTGTGTTTTCTTCAAATCCAAAACCAATTTAAAATGGGTTAAATAAACAAAATATTTATTTATATCACATACACACAAAAATATATACATACACACACAAATATATACATACATATATATATATATATATGTATGTATGTATATAGATATCAATTCTGGTCTGGAAGTAAAAAAAATATTTATTTTGTTTTATTTTAAATCTAAAGACATTATACATACACATACATTATACTACGTAATGTTATACTTAATTGTTTAAGTACTAAATTACTGTTAGAACCACATGCATTAGTTTGGATGATAACAACCGAAAAAATAATAGTACCACTAATTTTCTAGGTTTATGTATGACATAGTATAAGAAATACAAGAATACTATCAAGACAAATTGGCTTCATATTTACAGAAGATTTGCCAAATGAAGTCTCTGAATCACGAAATACTATTTTGAACTTTAGATTCAAGAAAGAAGAAGGAGCGACGATGTCCCATAAGTGGTAAAATCATATTGGTACCGATCTGATCAGGTCAGCGCCGATCTGATTTATTGGCGGAAAATATTTTCTTCTTCTTTTACTTTGCTTTCTTGCTTCGATCGATCAAGTTTCAAGCACTTTTTCTTTAGGAATCGTATTGCCACTGAGTGGTTCTGACACGTATGGTACTTGTCCTTTTCCACAAAGCTTTTTGGAGTTGTTCACCTACTTCTTCAAAAATGAGCCTCGGGATAGTCATTTTACCCAACCATTCCTTGGCTATTAGTCCATGTAACGACGCGTAAAATTTTATTAGTTTTAATAATATAATTAACTGAATTTTGTGAAATTTTAAATAATAAAATTTGAAAATAAAAACTTAATATTTAGAATACGTCTATTTAAACATGGCAAATGATAAATTTTCATCCGATGATATGGAAGTTTAATTTTTTTATGTAGTTTTATTTAAATTTAAATTAGTTAATATTTGATGATAATAAAATATTTCCAAACAAGAATATTTTATATAATAAATTTGTAAATCATCTTTTGAGTGAGACATCATATTGCATTTCATCAAATTTGAACTGCTATTGCTCCGTTTATCTTATTTCCAAGTATTTTAGCAGCATTTTGGTACCAATTATCGACTTTTGATTGATTGATCTTATCACTGATATCGGTATATGGTTTTGATCGTCTTATCGTGTTGATCTCTACGGTATATTCATTTCTGTATTTTGGTTTTTGGTATGCCGCAAAATCAGTACGATAACCGTATCGGTACTCAATTTTGACCATTTGGGTTTCGGTGATCATTAAAATTCACCATATAATTCCAATGGCTAGGTTATTAATATTTTTTCTCTGAATTCAACGTATTGGCCTTTACCTTCCCTATATCCGATATAATTTACTTTGAATTCGGCTCTTCGTTCTATCACTATCATTTGAAAGAAAAAAGAAATGTATATAACACCCCTAGCCTCTGCCTTGGCCCTGGGCGTGCGGCCTCTATCAAACCCGACCTGACCACCTCCCTGATCAACCTAGAAGCGCCAGCCCCTCACATCTTGGCCAGCCTTGCTCCGCCTCTCCATTTGAACTGCTGACCATGACCACCCGAGCTACCACCTTGTCAACCAAAGTCTTCCCCTCTCTCATCGCTCCACCTTCCTCGACCCCTCCGGGTCAACTCAACCTCATTTTTATGTCGAACCCGCCTTCTTGCGTATGAGCAAGGAAGCACAGCAGCAACCGATTTCAACACTTCAAGCCACCATAGCTTCGAATCATCTCAACCGTGTATTTCACCTCGCCACAAACCCAAGTGCCACAAGCTCCTCCCCTTCATTCCCGACCACTTCTAGAGAATTCGTCCACCATCTCCTTCCCTCCACCTCACTATGGCTTCTTTTTGTTATGTTTATATATATTAGTTAATATATATCTATCGAGTTTTATATATGTGTGTTTAAACGTATATATATATTATATATATATATATATGTTGTTCAAATTTTAGTAAAATTTTACAATAAAGTATATATGCTATTGTATGTTGAAGTATATGTATATATAAGTATATTTCTTGTATTTTATGTTGATATATGTTAAGTTTATATAAACTTCGGTTGTAGATCTCTTTTATAAATATGTATATACATATGTCAGTTATATTAATAATGTCTATTTTTATATATTTATAGTTTATATATTAGTATGTATTATGTTTTGTTATAAAGGAAGGTATACGTTAGGAGTCTGCATATATATATATATAGTCTGCATAGTATTTAGCTGTTAGTTATATGTGAATTTATATGTTCTGATGTTATAATAATCCGGTTATAAATTATCTGTTGAGTTTGTATAGTATATAAGTACATATATATAGGTTATCTGTTTGAGTTATATATATATATATATATAGACTTACATATTTTCTGTATTTTATGTTTATGATATGTTAGTATTTTAAAATGTAAGTATATATATAAGTATAATTTGTTTTAGGTTTTATAGATGTTAATATATATATATATATATAAAGTATATAATATGAGTTGTATATGTTTATATATTAATTTATATAAATGAGTATACATTAGTTGGTTTGTAAAATTATATATAGAAATTTTATTCCATTAGCGTCAAGTTAAATGTGATTTGAAAATATATATAGATTTTACTTTTATATGTATATATAGATTTTACTTTTATATGTTTTAAATTGATTTTTTTGAAATATCTATATATATACACACATACATATATTTTTTTAATTCATATCAAGCCGATTCTGATTGTTTCATCGATTCCTGATTATCAGCTTTGTTCGTCAAATTTGTGCAAATCTTACTTTGCTTTGGGATTCGTTGCTTGGATTCTTAACTCATCTCATTTTATTGCCGAATCTCTCTAGCCTCGAAAGGTGAGAAATCACTCACAATTAACATTCTTATATTTATTAGATTTGACTAGTTATTTAATTGAAATATATATGCCAATATCTATAACTGTTCACCTATGACATCTGACATCATGCTCTGTTATTTATATTTTATCTATTATTGATGATATATGCCTGTTATTGATATGTTATATTATTATCATCACTGTTCTTACTCTGCAAGTTCCTTGTTAGTATAGAATTCCCTATGGATAGAAATGATACATACCCGAACGATCTTGTAGAATAGGAGAAAATCGTTATGGGTTGAAATGATAAACCCAAGCTATTTTCATTGACATTGAATTTGGGATTGCGGGTTGAAAAGATACATACCCGTATATATTTAAATTAAGGATTGAAATGATAAATATCTGTATCATTTGACCATAGGATAGAAAATTATATACAGACACCGTTGGTCTATATATAGTTTGAAATGATTTTCAAGGTTTTAAAAAAGAAATACATATGGTTTTATATAAATATTGATTTTTAAATATCATATATATATATATATATGTTATTTTATATATGTTTAACTTCTTGATTTTTAAAATTATATGTTTTGAAAATTTTACTATTAATATAAATCAGATTTAATAATGAGATTTAATTTAATAAAGTTCAACTTAATTAGTATATAATATGTTTTAAGTATTTACTAAAAACTTTATTTAAAAGATAGATTTCCTAATAATTTTAATAACTTAAGCTTGGAAAGATAAATTTGAAATTTATTTGAAATTATATTTATTTAAGAATTATACTTAAATAAGATTGATTTGAAACTTACTGAATTTGAGATTTTAAGGATATGATTTTATAACTTGATTCTAAATTAAGATGATTTAATGAATATTTTCAAATTCAAATAAATTTAAATGGGATAATTAGTTTTTATTTAAATTTGTATTTTGAAACTTTATTTAAATGACATTTGATTGACTAAGTGGACATTTCAATATTAAATAATGGTAAAGTTGAATTTGAAATATAAATGAATTTATCAAAATTGAGTTATTATAAATGTTTGAAATATTTAAAGCTTTGAAATCTATATTTGAAATTGATATAAAATTGTTTATCGAGATGTTGAATTAAATTGAAATTTGTGAATTTAGATTTAATTTAATTGAAATTTTGAATTCGAGTTGATTCAAATCGATTTGTAAGCTTGAGGAAACTATTTATGATCTTAAGTATTTTAATATATATATATATATATATATTACTTTATAAATTATTTAATATATACTATTTTAATATAAAACCATTTATTAAAACTATTTTAAATATACAAATTATTTTAACATAAACTTATAGCTATTTTAATATACAAATTATTTTAACATATAAACTATTTTATTATATAAACTATTTTATCATATATATACTATTTCTAATATTTAAACTGGTTAAGTGGGAAGTATCTTGATTTCATAGTGTTATGATCTCAAGAATATTATGTTACGATTTCCAAAGTTATGATTTTCAATGTGTTATGATTTCAGAGTGTTATGATTCCCAAAGTGTTATAATTTCAAGTGTTATGGTTTCGAAAGTGTTATAAATTTAAAAGTACTATGATTTTTGAAATGAATATATTTTAAGGGAACAATGATATCGGATTTGATATGGTTTTAAAATCGATATGATATTTTGGTTTTGAAGTATGATATCTTAAAATGATCACGGTGTTATAATTTGGTTGTTAAAGAGACCGAGATGAGTTATTGTCATACTCTCTGCCAATACTGAAAACCACTTTAACAACTGTGTACGCAGTGGAGATTCCAGAATAAAGTATGATGGTTGGCGACGTTCTATTTGAGGTATATACGTGGACCCGACTGCCGTGAGTTAGCTTGAGGTGGCTAAAATAGGAGCAATTGACAGGGCCAAGTGAGGTAGCTCCTCCTATCGGACACACTTCTTCGATACCATTCTATTACTTTATGATTGATTAGGTGCACCCTTGAATTTTTGGAGTGTGGATCGAGATGGGCGGTAGTTGCAGCTATGCGTTACCACTAGCCCGAAAGTGTATTGGTATATCTACCCTGGCATTGCCTAGTTGTGCCGTGTCATCTACCTTATCGAGACCACTCTGAGTTTGTTTTGTGTCGTACCTACGGAGTGCCTCCGGTAGCTTCCAGTTTACGGAGGTATTATGGTACTGTATAGACTATGGCGCTATAAAATGTGTTAAGACGCCTTAACGCTATTTTAATAGTTTGCTTTACTATAGAAATATTATAATAGTGTATCGTACTACATAGTAGATAGTTCCACGGATCCTTAGAGGATGGATATCCCAAACATCCTTTGAGTTACTTGTATTTCTGTTGCTATTTCACGTGAGTTGGATTTGTTGATATAAGAATGTTAATCCTGACTCGAGTGGTTTTTGTTTTGTTTTATGCTCGGGTCATACTGAGTGTCACAGCATTTGAGACTCACCTTGGGAGTATAGAGCTTCGGTTGGTGATCCATCTACATCTATTCAGCTTTTAGTTATTCAGTTGACTCCAATGATATATTCAGGTTTTGTTATTTGACTATTGTATTGGGACTTCTATGTATTAGAGACTTCTGTTGTATCTTGTTTTAACTATGTTATATATATAGTAGCTTCATGAACTACTATTCATTTGTTTCCGCTGCTTATTGTTATATTACCCTTTGTCTATGATTCTGTGATTATTTTATTTACTTTATATGCCGAATTTTACCAAATACAAATTAACAATCTGATATTTTGAGCAATTCTATTCTAACATGTGTGTCTGTTATGCACTTGGCGGGTACAGCATGATAAAGGGTTCTCGCTTCTTGATTTGGTGGCGAACGGTTGACTCTTACTCCTACATGTCCCTGTGGGGTTGGTGCAATCGAGAGGTTGGGCGTAAAAACAGAACACAGGTACCGGTGTATACTATGGTGGGCGTTACCCCCACTTCCATGTGGAATGTTACATTTGATATCAGAGCTCTGGTTTTAGGCAAAACTTAGCATATAGATTAAATTTAATTATAGAATCACCGTCGTTCGAGCTTGAGTTCCTCCACTTTGACCTAGGCTTCTTTGACTTTTGGAACTTTCCCCTCCATTTTGAAATCCATTCTTGTCTCTCCCTATTCGTATTCTTTTTTATTCTGGAGTATCCCATAACTCCATTTCGGATGATCTCTACAATGAATCGACGGTTCCGCCAATCTTAGAATGATTTGCAAAGGGGGTGAAACTCCTTTACAATAGGCATCGATTCACCGAAGATTTGTGTATCCTCGGTTTAGATACTTCTATCTCTCACTTTGTTCGAATCTATCGATCAGATGTCGATTTGCCCCAGAATTCTACATCGATCTTATTCTTGAAGTCACGGTTTACCCAGTTAAGGTCGCCCGCGATTTATATAAGTTTATCCATCCTTCTATTTTGCAATTTAAATATCTCATTTTCCATTTAAACCTATTTTCTAGTTAGAATTCTTTGATTTGGGTTCCTCTAATTTGGATATCTATCCTTGCCTTGAAATTCGTTCTGGAATAATCAAGTGAGGGAGTGTATTTGTAATTAATATTAAAATGTTTTATATATTGTGTTGTTTGAATTATTAATGTTGATTTGGGGCATCGATCAATTCATTTGATCAACGCTATCGATAGAAATTTCAAAACACTTAAACAAGGCAAACTCACAATTCAATTTGGTAAGTGAAATATAAGTTTGTATGATTATATTATATATATAAGTAGAAATTTTCTGAAATTAAATAGTTAATTGAACTGGTTGTTAGAAATGATAATATTGGATTTTCATTCATTGTTTTGTAAAGCAATGACTATTTCAACATTAAATAAATAAATGGAATTATAAAACATGGTTTATAAATTGATTTGGAATTTAAATGAATTTGAATTAAGAATTTGAGAATTAAATTTATAGTATTTTTAGAAAAATTGGCTTTTAAAATTTGAGGGTATATTATATAAAGTATTTTCGAGTAGAAATCATTTCCAAAGAATTTTAAAAGTTTTAAACCAGTACTCTTCTCTTTTTTCACTAGAAAATGATTTCGGTGATGACTGCAGCATCTTCGACATTCATTTTCGAATTTAAGAGTGGTGAGACCATTTAGTAGCTTTGCTACACTTTTGTGTTGGAATATAAATTTGATTTGAATTTCTTAAGTATGACTTGATTTATATTATACATATAGATATACAATTATAGATTTGATTTGATAATATATATATATATATATATATAATTTGTTTGAAGTGAAATCGAAAATTTAACTCTCAAATTTTATGAAAGGAATGATTCCAATTATAAAATGAAGTCAAAATTTCTGAATAAATATTTAAACTTGGAATAATTGAATCAGAAATTTTACTTGTATAATACCAATTGCATTCCAATGGAACTTACCTTCATTACTTAGAAGTTGAATTGTAATTGAATAGCATACAATGAAAATGATATTAAAAGAATCTATAAATAAATTTGAGTGGTTATAATAAATTTCAATATACTTAATCTATGTGATAAGATTGTTATTTGAGATAAATTGAATACTAAGATAATAAATGAATAAATATGAATTTAGAAACTAAGATTTAATTATTAAGTGAAATTAACTTAAGTGAAATCAAATGAATCTAAATCAATTATTTGATATAAAACCAATTTAAAATAAATGAAATTTATACGGTTTAAATTAATTGTTTATTTTTGTGTTTCAATCTGTTTTTCCTTTCTGGTTGTTTTTATTCTCCTACCTTCTTCCTTTTCGGGGACGAAAAGTTTTGAGTGGGGGAGAGTGCAACGACCAATATTTATTAGCTTTAATATTATAATTAACCGAATTTTGTGAAATTTTAAATAATAAAATTTGAAAATGAAAACTTAATATTTGGAATACGCCTACTTAAACATAGCAAATGACAATTTTCATCTGATAATATAAAAGTTTAATTATTTGTGTAGTTTTATTTAAATTTAAATTAGTTAATATTTGATGATAATAAAATATTTCCAAACATGAATATTTTTATATAATAAATTTGTAAATCATCTCCTGAGTGGGACATCATATTTTATTTCATCAAACTTGAACTACTATTGCTCCATTTATCTTATTTTCGGTATTTTAACAGCATTTTGGTATCGATTATCGACTTTTGAGTGAATGATCATATCACTAATATTTGTATGCCGTTTTGATCGTCTCGTCATGTTGATCTTTGCGGTATATTCACTTCTGTATTTCGGGGTTTGGTACGCAACAAAATCAGTACAACGATAACCATATCAGCGCTCAATTTTGACCATTTGGGTTTCGGTGACCATTAAAATTCACCATATAATTCCAATGGTCATGTTATAAATATTTTTCTTTGAATTTAGCATACTGGCCTTTACCATTCCCTATATTCGATATAATTTTCTTTGAATTCGGCTCTTCGTTCTGCCACTATCATTTGAAAGAAAAAAAAGAAATGTATACAACAAAGTTCATTCATCTTCGTGCCTGCTCGTGACATTCCCTTCCCCTCCCCATGTCCGCTTCGAGTTTCCGCCATAAATAACACCCCTTGCCTCCGCCTGGCCTTGGGCGTGCTGTCTCCGTCAAACCCGACCTGACCACCTCCCTGATCAACCTAGCAGTGCCAGCCCCTCAAATCTCGGCCAGTCCGTGCTCTACCTCTCCCCTTGAACCGCAGGCCCCGTGACACCCGACCTGACCACCTCGCTGGTATGCCCCACCTCTGTACTCACAATAGCCAGGGACATAATGAAGTAATGTCATCGACTAGTATGAAAAATAAGGCTGTTAAGGAGTGACGATCTGTGTAATTGCTTTGTGCGAGTACCAATACGCCAGATAAAATATCACTTTCATTTCAAGAGGGAATCCGACATACCGATACAAAATCAAAGCTACTATATAGCGGCTATGTAGTCTTCGGAAACAAATATAAAATAAGCACAACACAAATCAGTCACAGATATTCATATCACTAAGGCGGAAACAGATATGAATACAACACAAAAGACTGTACATCAAAGTAGTGATCATATAAGATCCATTACATCACAAAAGAATAGGTACAAATGCTAGACAAAAGAATATGTATACATCAAGGAGACTCTATCTCGAATGTATAAAAGAAAACGCTGCTAAACTAAGTAGTTAGCCAAAAGTCAAAAGCTAGTCACAACTAAGAAGTCAAGTGGAAGCACCTGTAACACCTCGGTCTGACCCGAGTATTATTTAATAAGAAAATAGTAAATGGACCAGTCTAGCTATAAATATCAGACAAAATGAGATAGGATAAGGGATATGACAAAAATGTATGATAACAATAATGCCATACTTTGACAAGTATACATTTAACAACAACAAAAATCATACAATATCTCAAAAATCTCAAACACCAAAAAGAATGTCATATTCTTTAACATATTCACCAAATCACAAATATTGATAAAACTTATCAATTAAATCACAAAAAATGGTGAAACACAAATTCTAGAAATCATCAATTAGAAATCCAGAAAACATAAAAAGGGGAGGCCTATAACAAACGGGAGCATGAAAACTCACCAACACGTGCATCACAAATGGAACGCTATTCCATGGTCGCTAACCATCAAATTTGAGCTGAAGCTCCACAAATGACCCAAAGACCTTTGACCCGAAGCTCCACAAATGATCTGAAGACCTTTGAGCAAAAGCTCCACAAACGGCCCGAAGACCTTTGAGCCGAAGGTCCACAAACGGTCCGAGACCGTTTGAGCTGGAGCTCCACAAATGGCCCAAAGACCATGGGTCGCTACCCCGCCAAATTGAGCCGAAACTCCATCGAATGATCATCATAGATCAACAAATGTAATTTACACTAAGCTAGTAAATAAATGAGTTAGGCTTCATGTCCCATAACCACTGGCTTAACTTAATTATTTACGAACAAATTGTAGACTTCCACTCGAAAATAAATGTAAATTACACTAAGCTAGTAAATATATGAGTTTAGCTTCATGTGCCATAACCACTGGCTTAACTTAAATATTTACGAACATATTGTAGATTTTCACTCGAAAGTTGTCATAAGAATTCAATCGAACAAGTCCAAGAATTAACCGACAAGGTAAACGCAAGCGTTTCATACCACTTGTTTTTCTAAGTCGTTTAATTAGATTTCTCGAACGAATGAGGTAAAGGTTTGTATATACTAATAGAGTAGAAAATGGATTTAAAAGCGAGCTTTATATTGAAAGTAAATGTTGAAATTGTTTTGATGAAAGAGTTTTAGTATTTGCTACTAGTATAGAATCCTTTGTATTTAGAAGTGACAAATCACAGAGATGATTGTAAAAACAATTAATCAACCAAAAATTCACATTCGATGACGTGAATTAAATCCATAAAAATCAATATCAAATCCATCAAATGGATATAAAAAATCCAAGAAAAGAAGTCATCAAAGTCGATAAAAGTGATAACAACTGATTGGATCAACATAAATCGATAAACATTGGAAATTTACTCAAAAAATAGGCAAATAGGCAAAACTGAACTATTGCAGACGTCTGAGGGTTAATCCAGACGTATAGTTTGGTTTCTGGAAATATTCCAAAAAATTTCTAGATGTCTGATTTGGCATTCCAGACGTCTGAGACCATCTAGACGTCTGATACATAAATTCAAGCATCTAAAATTAGTCTTTGTCATTTTTATTTTCTACCGTATATTCGTTTTCTCCAGAATGCATAACCAGACGTCTGGACCTTACCTCCAGAGGTCTGGTTGCCTGTTTTTGACAACAATTTACCTAGGCCATGATGGCCAAACGATTAGAGAATGATCGAACAAGCAACGAAGACTAGGGATTTATGCAAAGCGACCACCAAGCCTTATAGGCTATTCGATACACTCCAAATAACATGTCCAAATATCCAAGATACGATCTTTAAAGATTTTGACTTCAAAACACAAAAAATTGAAAAATTCACCAAATTCAAATCAAAAGCAAATAAACATGAATAGATGTTAGGAATTTACATCTAACAACAATGAAAGTTATAGACATAGATGTGAGTTCAAGAACTGACCTTTAACCCAAAAACAATGAAGGAGAAGCTCAAAAACAAAGGGAAGATCAACCACTCTTAAACTTCAACTCTAGAAACTCCAATCTAAGATTATAAGCTATAATTTCCTAAATTAGATTACAGAAAATTTCTGAAATTGAAGAGGAATTGAGATGGAGAAGATGAAGAGGATGCTTACCTAAGCTTCTCCTTGATTTTGGAGCTTGAATTTGAATTTCCTAGTAAACTAGGGCTTAGGAATTTTAAATTCCTATCTCTTCCCCTATTTTTATTTTAGCCTGAGAGTGTTAGAAAATGTTATGAATGAATGTAGAGGAGTGGAGGAGGAGTTAGTATATTAGATGAGTTGGGTTCTCTTGTTAGGTTATTGAGCTGAAACCCAAACCCAAAGTCCCAAATGAAAACATCAAAATTCTAATCAACTCCAAACATATCAATGTTTATACTCAAAAAGGTCACAAATGCTATTTTGGACTCAATGGAAAAGGTCTCGAGTTCTGATTCGATTGTTTACAAAAAGTAGCATTTCGGACTTTAATTCGACTAACGATGCTATATTTAAATAAAATATTGAAATAAATAATCATAAAATATGCGGGTTGTTACTGACTCCCCTCCTTAAAGAAATTGCGTCCTCGCAATACTTAAGAAGAAAATAAAGAGTAACAACCATAAAAGCATATCAACACAAAAGAAAATTTGAAATAAGAAGTTCACCTCAAGGAGCTTGAGAGAGTAAGTCTGGATGTGTTCGCTTGATGAATTCTCTGGATTCCCAAGAACAATCCTTAGGATTTGAGGACCATTGAACTTTCACAAGTGGGACATCTTTATTACGAAGACATTTAACCTCCGTAGCAATGATATGAATAGGATGTTGCTCATAAGTCAAATTAGGTGAAACTTCAATTTCTTCAACAACACCGGGCTCAAGAATATAATCGGAATCCCTTAGGCATTTTCGTAGTTGAGAGAAGTGGAAAACAACATCAATAGTAGAAAATCGAGCCGGTAATAAAAGGCGATAAGCCACGGCACCAACACATTCGGTGATGGGAAAGGGACCAATATATCGAGGTGCTAATTTTCCCGATCGACCGAAACATATAACACCCTTCATTGGTGAAACACGGATAAACACCAAATCTCCCATAGAAAATTCCAAATTCCCTCTTTGGTTATCGGCGTAGAATTTTTGTCTACTTTGAGCTTCTTTCATCCTACGACGAGTAAGGTCAATCTTTTCCATGGAATCATGAATAAAATCTAGACCTAAAACCAGCTTCTCACCGGCTTCAAGCCAACACGAAGGAGATCGACATGGCCTTCCATAGAGTGCCTCGAAAGGTGCCATACCAATACTTGATTAGAAGCTATTATTGTAAGAAAACTCAATAAGAGAAATATGATCTTTCCAACTTCCATCGAAATCAAGAACACGTGCATGAAGAAGATCTTCAAGAGTTTGATTCACATGCTTGGCTTGTCCATCGGACTGAGGATGATAAGCGGTGCTAAATTTAAGATTTGTTCCCAAAGCTTTTTCTAGACTCTTCCAAAATTCACTAGTAAATAATGGATAATGATCACTAACAACAGAAGTAGGAACTCCATGCAATTTAACAATCTCTTTAACATAAAGTTTGGCCAAAAAAGGTACGGTCCGATTGGACCGTATGGGAATAAAATGGGCGGATTTTGTTAGTATATCTACAATCACCTATGAACTGTCATAACCTGAACGAGATCGAGGAAGACCGTCAATAAAGTCCATGGAGACTTGATCCCACTTCTAAACGGGAATGTCTAAAGGTTGCAATAAACCACTGGGCCTTTGATGCTCGGACTTGACAAGTTGGCAAGTCATGCAACGCTTAATAAAGTTAGCAATATCAGATTTTATTCCATCCCAATAATAAAGTCGCTTCATATCCACGTACATTTTACCACTACCGGGATGAATGGTAAATTTAGAATGATGAGAATCTAAAATGTCTTTATGAAGATTACTAATATTTGGCACGATAAGTCTACCAAATTTTCAAATGCCTCCACAAGCATCGATTTCAAAATCTTTCAAACCATCAATATTTCTATCCCTACAACTTTGGCTAAGATGAGCCAATTTGGGATCATGCTTTTGAGCATCAAGAATGCGGTCTAAAAGAGATAGATGAGCCTCAAGGTTACATAGAACAAGAGATGAAGATGAGTCGGATTCATGATCTCAAATCTCACAAGTGGACAAAGTCTCGAGATCATTCCACTCGGATATCTTCATGGAAACAATCGCTTGTTGCTTACGGCTAAGGGCATCAGCAACACGATTTCCCTTTTCGGAAGTACAAAGAATATCAAGATCATAAGATGCAAGGAACTCGAGCCAACATCGTTGACGTAAATTAAGTTCCTTTTGAGAAAATAAGTACTTCAAAGATTTATGATCGATGTAGAGAACAAATTTCTCTCCTAAAAGATAGTGATGTCAAATTCTAAAAGCGAAAACAATGGCCATGAGCACTAGATCATGAGTGACATACCTAGTGTCGATAGGCTTTAATTGTATAGAAGCATAAGCGATAGCACGTTCCCTTTTTGCATGAGAATGACACCCAAACCAATATGACTGGCATCGATACAAAAAGTGAAGTCTTGGTTCTCTTCGGCAATCACAAGAATAAGAGCATCGGAAAGGAGTTCTTTTAAATGATCATCTTTGCCGAAAAGCTTAAGGCTTTCAAAATTATAATTAACTTTATGTAATCATCTTTTTAGAAAATTTTACTTATTCCAAGTCAATTTACTATGTCTGACTGTCTCATCATAACATTTAGGAGATTCCTATCGATAGCGTTGATCATGCGCATTGACCAGAATTCTTAAAGCACTCAATAGGAAAAACAACACTAAATCATCTTCTATATGATAAACATGTCTCTTAAAAAAAATTCTCACGAATATTCTTTGCTCGTTTTAAGAGCAAAATCCAATTATACTTATACATGTATCTTATTAAAAAGATTCACAAATTTTAAATTGTTGTTTTTAGCCATAGTCAGTGAATACAAGGCAGACTCATTGAGATATTTGTAGAATACTCATTCATAAGATGGATGAAATAAGCTAGACAAACCGAATGACATCACAAGTCATTCATAAGAATCACAACGAATGCAGAATGCGGTAAAGGGGAACGCTATGCTCCGCAACTCGTAGCTGATGAAAACTGGTGCAAAGTCGAACTAAAAGGACTTTAGCACCACTCAATAGATTGCTTAGGTGATAATCCTAAGACAAACTAAATGATACCGGGAAATTCATGAACTTCTTGAATGAGAGAAATATCATTTTCCTCATCATGTGGGTTTAGAGAATATAAGGATGCCACTGAATTAGAATCAAAATCCTTAAGAACAAATCTGCTTAACAGATTGAGAATGTCGAAGATGAATAGTTCTATCGGGATATAGGATATGGGCTTCAAAATGATTAAGCCAATTCTTTCACAAAAGTCATTTTCGAAACCTAAGTAGCACATAACATGCAAATCGAATCAGAAAGCATAATCTTATAAAATAATCTCGACATTTCTACAAAGTAAACTAACTATTGTGAATCCATCAACCGGATTCGCAGTTTTCAGTGTAGTCATCAAGCCCAAAATTTTTAAAGAAAAAGAATCAACAAGTTCTTTTGATATAAAATAATGAGATGAACCCATATCAAAAAGAACTCAAATAGGATAATCACAAAACAAATGTCGTCAAGGACTGAATGAGAAATACCTTGACCAAGAGAAGTGTCACTAAGAGCTTTCACAACATTCAACTTTCCCTCTCTCCTACTTTGAAGTTTGGGGCAAGAAGAAAAAGATGACCCAAACTTTTGCAATAGCGGCAAGTAAAGGGTTTTGGACACTTATTTGCATAATGGTCCTTAGAACCACAATTGTAGCATTGTCCACGACTAGAGGTAGAAGTCTTTGCTACCGAAGTTTCCTACTTCCCTTTCTTGTTGGGGTTAGGGCTTTCGAATTTAATATGCCTCTTCTTTATTTAGGCTCTTTTTGCAACCTCCAACATCACTATCACTTCTTTTATCGGCCTTTTCTAGTCGAAGAGTGATATCTACTAGTTGATCAAAAGGAACTTCTAGTTTCAGGGGTAAAACCTTTTTGGGGTTCTTACTTAAAGCACAGATAAACCTTTGATTCTTTACAAGATCCAAAAGTTGTTGGGCAGATATGAATACGCCATCCAGAGAAGGACTACTGGATTGACAGCGCTAGGACTGCCAGGTCTAACCATTTCTCTTCTTTAAGAAAGAAAGAAAGAAGAGGGAAAAGGTTATTCTCAGAATGAATATCAAACAAACTTGATTGATAAAATAAGGCATCATAAAAGGAATTAGGATAGAACGAGTCCTAAGACTCGGATAAATCCTAAGGCACGATTCCTAAGAAAGACTTAGGATGATGATCCTTGCTATAATACTCTATATTGTTCCAAAGTTTGGCTTTGATACCAAGCTGTGACGTCCCACCTCTGTACTCACACTAGCCAAGGACACTACGAAGTAATGTCGTCGATTAGTACGAAGAATAAGGCTGTTGAGGAGCGACCATCTGTGTAATTGCTTTGTGCGAGTATCGATATGCTAGATAAAATATCACTTTCATTACAAGAGGGAATCCGACATACCGATACAAACTCAAACCTGCTATATAGTGGCTATGTGGTCTTCGGAAACAAATATAAAATAAGCATAACACAAACCAGTCATAGATATTCATATCACTAAGGCGGAAACAGATATGAATACAACACATAAGAGTGTACATCAAAGAAGTGATCATATAAGATCCACTACATCACAAAAGATTTAGGTACAAATGCTAGACAAAAGAATATTTATACATAAAGGAGTCTCTATCTCGAATGTATAAAAGCAAAAGCTACTAAACTAAGTAGTTAGCCAAAAGTCAAAAGCTAGTCCCAACTAAGAAGTCAAGTGGAAGCACCTGTAACATCTCGGTCTGATCCGAGTATTATTTAATAAGAAAATAATAAATGGATCAGTCTAGCTATAAATATCAGATAAAATGAGATAGGATAAGAGATATGACAAAAATACATGATAACAATAATGCCATACTTTGACGTATACATTTAACAATAACAAAAATCATACAATATCTCAAAAATCTCAAATGCCAAAAAGAATGTCATATTCTTTAACATATTCACTAAACCACAAATATTGATAAAACTTATCAACGTAAATCACAAAAATTGGTGAAACACAAATTCTAGAAATCATCAATTAGAAATCCAAAAAACACAAAACGGGGAGGCCTATCACAAACGGGAGCGTGAAAACTCACCAACATGTGCATCACTAACGGAACGCTATTCCACGGTCGCTAACCATCAAATTTGAGCCGAAGCTCCACAAACGGCCCGAAGACCTTTGAGCCGAAGCTCCATAAACGGTCCGAAGACCTTTGAGCCGAAGCTACATAAACGGTCCGAAGACCTTTGAGCCGAAGCTCCACAAACGGTCCGAAGACCTTTGAGCCGAAGCTCCACAAACGACCCGAAGACTATGGGTCGCTACCCCACCAAATTGAGCCGAAACTCCACCGAATGATCATCATAGATCAACAAGTGTAATTTACACTAAGCTACTAAATAAATGAGTTAGGCTTCATGCCCCATAACCACTGCCTTAACTTAATTATTTACGAACAAATTGTAGACTTCCACTCGAAAATAAGTGTAAATTACACAAAGCTAGTAAATATATGAGTTCAGCTTCGTGTCTCATAACTACTGGCTTAACTTAAATATTTACGAACAGATTGTAGATTTCCACTCAAAAGTTGTCATAAGAATTCAATCGAACAAGTCCAAGAATTAATCGATGAAGTAAACGCAAGCGTTTCATACCACTTGTTTTGCTAAGTCTTTTAATTAGATTTCTCGAACGAATGAGGTAAAGGTTTGTATATACTAATAGAGTAGAAAAACGGATTTAAAAGCGAGCTTTATATTGAAAGTAAATGTTGAAATTGTTTTGATGAAAGAGTTTTAGTATTTACTACTAGTATAGAAACTTTTATATTTTAAAGTACAAATCACAGAAATGATTGTAAAAACAATCAATTAACCAAAAATTCACATTCGACGACGTGAATTAAATCCATAAAAATCGATATCAAATCCATCAAATGGATATACCAAAATCCAGAAAAAGAAGCCATCAAAGTCAATAAGAGTGATCAACTAACCTGTTCAACATAAATCGATAAACATTGGAAATTTACTCAAAAAATAGGAAAATAGGCAAAACTGAACAATTTCAGACGTCTGAGGGTTAATCTAGACATCTGGATTTGGTTTCTGTAAATATTCCAGAAAACTTCCCAGACGTCTGATTTAGCATTCTAGATGTCTGAGACCATCCAGACTCTGATACATAAATTCAGACATCTTAAATTAGTCTATGCCATTTTTATTTTCCACAGCATATTCTTTTTCTCCAGAACGCATAACCAAACGTCTACACCTTACCTCTAGATGTCTAGTTGCCTGTTCTTGGCAATAATTTACCTAGGCCATGATGGCCAAAATGTCTCGGGAACGGTCGAATGAGCAACGAAGACTAGAGATTTATGCCAGCGACAACCCAGCCTTATAGGCTCTTCGATACACCCCAAATAACATGTCCAAATATCCAAGATACGATCTTTAAAGATTTTGACTTCAGAACACAAAAATTTGGAAAATTCACCAAATCAATTCAAATCAAAAGCAAATGAACATGAATAGATGTTAGGAATTCATACCTAACAACAATGAAAGTTATAGACATAGATGTGAGTTCAAGAACTCACCTTTAAACCTAAAAACAATGAAGGAGAAGCTCAAAAACAAAGGAAAGATCAACCACTCTTCAACTTCAACTCTAGAAACTCCAATCTAAGATTATAAGCAATAATTTCCTAAATTATGTTATAGGAAATTTCTGAAATTGAAGAGGAATTGAGATGGAGAAGATGAAGAGGATGCTTACCTAAGCTTCTACTTTATTTTGGAGCTTGAATTTGAATTTCCTAGTAAACTAGGGTTAGGAATTTTAATTTCCTATTTGTTCCCCCATTTTTATTTTAGCTTGAGAGTGTTAGAAAATATTATGGATGAATGAAGAGGAGTGGAAGGGGAGTTAGTGTATTAGATGAGTTGGGTTCTCTTATTAGGTTATTGGGTTGAAACCCAAACCCAAAGCCCCAAAAGAAAATATCAAAATTCTAATCAACTCCAAACATATCAATGTTTATGCTCAAAAGGGTCGCAAATGCCGTTTTGGACTCAATAGAATAGGTCTCGAGTCCTAGTTCGACTGTTTACAAAAAGTAGCATTTTGGACTTTAATTCGACTAACGATGCTATATTTAAATAAAATATTTAAATATATAATCGTAAAATACACGGGTTGTTACACTCACTACTCTACCTTCCTCGGCCCCCTCCGAGTCAACCCGACCTCGTTTTTTGTCGAACCCACCTTCTTGTGCATAGGCACGGAAGCACAACGGCAAACGATTTCAACACCACAAGCCACCATAGCTTCGAACCATCTCAGCCGTGTATTTCACCTCGTCGCAAACCCAAGCGCCATCAGCTTCCCCTTCATTCCCAACCACCACCAGAGAATTCGACCACCATCTCCTTCCCTCCACCTCACTATAGCTTCTTTTGCTATGTTTATATATATTAGTTAATATATATATCCGTTGAATTTTATATATGTGTGTTTAAAAGCATATATATATATATATATATATATATATATATATATATTGTTCACATTTTAGTAAAAATTTACGGTAAATTATATGCCATTGTATGTTAAAGTATATGTGTATATATAAGTATATTTGTTGTATTTTATGGTTATATGTATATATTTAAGTTTATATAAACTTTGGTTGTAGATCTCTTTTATAAAAAGTATATACATATGTCAATTATATTAATATGTGTTTATATATGTTTACAGTTTATATATTAGTATATATTATGTTTGTTATAAAGGAAGGTATGCGTTAAGAGTCTACGCATATATATATATATATATATATATATATAGTCTGCATAGTATTTAGCTGTTAGTTATATGTGAACTTATATGTTCTGATGTTATAATAATCCAGTTATAAATTATCTATTGAGTTTGTATAATATATAAGTATATATATAGGTTATCTATTTGAGTTATATATATAGGCTTATATATTTTCTGTATTTTATGTTTATGGTATGTTAGTATTTTAAAATGTAAGTGTGTGTGTGTATATATATAAGTATAATTTGTTGCAGGTTTTATAGATGTTAATATATATATAAAAAGTATATAATATGAGTTGTATATGTTTATATATTAATTTATATAAATGAGTATAATTAGTCTAATTTCTAAAAATATATATAGAAATTTTATTCCATTAGCATCAAGTTAAATAGTGATTTGAAAATATATATAGTTTTTACAATTTTTACTTTTATATGTTTTAAATTGATTTTATACACACACACACATATTTAGTTCGATTCATATCAAGTTGATTCTGATTGTTTCATCGATTCCTTACTATTAGCTTTATTCGTCAAATTCATGCCAATCTTGCTTTGCTTTAGGATTCGTTGCTTGAATTCATAACTCATCTCATTTAATTGTTGAATCTTCCTAGCCTCGAAAGGTGAGCAATCACTCACGATTAACATTCTTATATTTATTAGATTTGATTTCAATTGAAATGACAATTGAAATATGCTACTGCTAGTTATTTAATTTATGTGTGTGTGTGTGTGCATGCCAATATCTGTAATTGTTCCCTTGTGACATCTGACACTATGATGTGTTATTTATATTTGATCTATTATTGATGATATACACCTGTTAGTGATATGCTATATTATTATCATCGATGTTCTTACTCTGCAAGTTCCCTGTTGGTATAGAATTCCCTATGGGTTGAAATGATGCATACCCGAACAATCTTGTAGAATATGAGAAAATCGTTATGGGTTGAAATGATAAATCCAACTGATTTTCATTGACATTGAATTTGGGATTGCGGGTTGAAAAGATATATACCGGTATATATTTAAATTACGGATTGAAATGATAAATATCAATATCACTTAACCATAGGATAGAAAATTATATGCATATACCGTTGGTCTATATATAGTTTGAAATGATTTTCAAGGTTTAAGAAAAGAAATATATATAGTTTTATATAAATATTGATTTTTAAATATCATATATATAAATGTTATTTTATATATGTTTAAATTCTTGATTTTTAAAATAATATGTTTTGAAAATTTTACTATTTTAAAATATGTATAAATTAGTTTTAAAATAAATTGGATTTAATTATAAGATTTAATTTCATAAAGTTCAATTTAATTAGTATATAATATGGTTTAAGTATTTATTTAAAAACTTTATTTTAAACGATAGATTTTATAATAATTTTAATAACTTAAACTTGGAAAGATAAGTTTTAAATTTATTTGAAATTATATCTATTTAAGAATTATACTTAAATAAGATTGATTTGAAACTTATTGAATTTGAGATTTTAAGGATATGATTTTATAACTTGACTTTGATTTAAGATGATTTAATGAATATTTTTGAATTTAAATAAATTTAAATGGGATAATTAGTTTTTATTTAAATTTTTATTTTGAAACTTTATTTAAATGATATTGGATTGACTAAGTGAATATTTCAATATTAAATAACGGTAAAGTTGAATTTTAAATATAAATGAATTTATCAAAATTGAGTTGTTATAAATGTTTGAAATATTTAAAGCTTTGAAATCTATATTTGAAATTGATATAAAATGGTTTATCGAGATGTTGAATTAAATTGAAATTTGTTAATTTAGATTTAATTTAATTGAAAATTTGAATTCGAGTTGATTTGAATCGATTTTTGAGCTTGAGGAAACTATTTATGATCTTAAGTATTTTAACATATATATTTTTTTACTTTATAAATTATTTTAATATAAAACCTTTTTAATAAAAACTATTTTTAATATATAAATTATTTTATATGAACTTATAGCTATTTTAATATACAAATTATTTTAACATATAAACTATTTTATCATATATATATACTATTTTTAATATCTAAACAGGTTAAGTGGGAAGTATCTTGATTTCATAGTGATATGATTTCCAAAATATTATGTTATGATTTCTACAGTTATGATTTTCAAAGTATTATGACTTCAAAGTGTTATGATTCCCAAAGTGTTATAATTTCAAGTGTTATGATTTCGAAAGTGTTATAACTTTGAAAGTACTATGATTTTTGAAATGAATATATTTTAAGGGAATAATGATATCAGATTTGATATGGTTTTGAAATGGATATGATATTTTAGTTTTGAAGTATGATATTTTGAAATGACCACGGTGTTATAATAACATTTGGTTGTTAAAGAGACCGGAATCAGTTATTGTCATACTCTCTGCCAATGATATCAGAGTTGTAGTAGGGTTTTGAGCGTAGAGTTAAGGTAAGTCGATAGCGGGTGTCGCGAGTTTACGTGTGTAAGCGTCTGACTTCTTAATTTCTAGTAGAAACCTTGGGGGCAGCATGTAGGCAGGGTTTTGCCGAAGCTGGGTAAATTCTGTGTTGTTCTATTTCTGCATTTATTATTCTGCTATTATCTGTGCTGCTATTATTTTGATATATCTATGTTGAATTTATACTTCTGTAATAATTTTTATCATTAATAGCATCATCATATTCACCCCCACCCCTCTAGGGCGAAATCTGTCCTACAAGTGGTATCAAAGCTAGGAACAAAAGCCATTTTTGTTTTAAAAAGTTTGATTTTTCAAAGACCAATTTTTTTACAAATTTGAATTTTTAAAATGGCTACTTTTGTTGAGGGTCGGTCTAGTATTATCCCTCCTATTTTTGATGGAACAGATTTTTTGAATTGGAAATTGAAAATGAAATTTTATTAAAAATTTGTTAATATTAAATGTTGGGATATTATTGAAAATGGGTGTGATATAACATACGAAAAAATTATCTCGATTAATGCTCTTGCACTGCATATAACATATTCTCATATTAATCAAGATAATTTTAACTTTATCTCTCATTGTGAAAATGCACAGGAAATTTGGAATATTTTTGATGCAATATATGGTGCAAAAGTCAACGCAATGAGAAATCCTCCTCAATCGACTCAGTTAAAGAGACGAGCTTAATAGGATTGGTAAAAGGCAGTAGTAATGAGGATGATGATGATGGAGCAGCTGAGCTGGCGTTACTAATGAAGAGATTCAAAAGTGGAACCGCAAATATAGAAATCCAGCTCTAAATCAAAAATTGATAAGCAGAATATTCAAAGCATTAGACAACCTAGAAGAATGGGAGATCATCTATCATAGGTGCAACAAACACAGACACATCAAACCCATTTGTCCTCGACTCCAACATGCCAAGAAAAGAAATCAAAAAGGAGAAGTTTTGCAGCCATATGGAATAAAAGTGATGATGATAATAAAAGCAATAGCAGTAAGAGTGAGAAAGAAGATCTGTGCCTTCGAGGTGATATAACTGATAGCGATGATGATGAGCCAAACGACGTATCAAAACTTTCTCACTCACAACTACTTATATATTTCCACGAAGTAAATTGCTGTTTTGAAAGACTTAGGGAGAAATACGCTAAAATTGAATCACAAAGAGATATTTTGATAGAATCAAATAAACAACTTAACCAATTAGTTAAAACTATCAAAGTAGGACCGCTAAGTGTGATAAGTGTCCAACATTTGAAGAAGAAATTAAAAAATCAGAAATTAAAATTAATCGCTTGAAAAGGAAATTCTGATTTTGAAAGAAAGCAAAAATACTAGAAGAGAAAATTCAACTAAAAAGTGCATTCAATTATTGAATGAAAATGAATCTCTCAAAACACAAGTCCAACAACCGTCAACGACTTTAAGAAGATTTTCCAAAAGTGAAAGATCGTTAAATATGCTATTAGGGAAACAGACTGTTAATAGAGTTAGACACAGACTTGGATATAATCAATCTGAAAATGTTAGAAACGAAATTAAACAAGTCAATTCCATGTGCACAGTTTGTAGAAAAATTGGACGCAATCAAAATATTTGTTGGTATAGACCCAAATACGTGAAAACAATTCCAATTTGGGTTCCTAAAGGCACAAATATAAAATCTAATAAAGCCAAACAAATATGGGTGCCGAAAGGAACATATATAAATAGTTTTGGGTCTCCACAAAATTATTTTTTAAAATCTCTTGCCACTAACAATCATGGACCTATAAAAACAAATAGGTCACAAAAATCTTCTCTCGTGTAGGTATGGTGGCAGGCTAAGGAACAACAACAGTGTTATCTGGATTCTGGCTGTTTCAGAAACATAACATGCGACAAATCAAAGTTCCTTAGCGTAGTATAAACGTGGCAGAATTACAATGGGCAACAACGAAAAATTATCGTAAAGGTAAAATAGGTAATAGTATATTCATCTTAAACGATTAACTAAATATGATAATCTGTACCATAATTTGATTTAATTCAGCCAATTATTGATAAAGAAATGAATGATGATAATGATTCTGACGTTTTCAAAATTGTTGGCCAATTATACTTCTCATACCGAGAACACTACATGCACCTCTAGAGTCTTTGAACTACTTCATATAAATTTGTTTAGACTAAAGATGGTATCTTATTGGTTGACTATTACTCTCGGTACACGTAAATATATTTGTTTATCCGCTATTACTCTCGGTACACGTAAATATATTTGTTTATCCTACGGATTCTAGATTTGACACTATATTCACTGATTTGTTGATTACCATAGCTTCAAATTCAAATTCAAGAGAATTTCGTTTAAAAGCTATTAAAAATGATTTTGAATTTTTTTTGCAATTTCACGGTCTGGTCTATAACATCCAACAAATGATAATCTTGAGTGAAAGAAAAATTCAGATGTAGATTATACTGATAATTTAGTTGATAGAAAATTTTCAAGTGGAACGTGATTTATGTTGAAACATTCATTAGCTGCATCGCATTTTCAAAGAAAAAATCTGCATATTTTTCATTTCAAATAATTTTCAAATAGCAGAATTTTTCTTATAAAACCCCTCCTAGAAAATCATTTTTTGACCTTATTTCAGTTTAGTCATTTTTAGAAAATTTGTTAATTATTTTTGAATTTGAGCTTAAATGATTGCATTAAGTAATCTGACTCCCTACTGATTATCGTAAAGATAAATGGTGATTGAAAAAGTGATGAGTGTTGATATTGATCATATATTATAATTCGAGATAGTATAATTAGTAAATTTCTTTAGAAATTTAAACAAGAGTTATAAAAACTTTTTGTTGGTAAAAATTCCATGACCATTCCTATTTCTATCATATTTCTATCAACCATCACTCATCAAAATACAATATAGTTTGTCAATATGTGGTATTTTAAATAGGAAATCATTCGTTTTTCATCTCATATTTTTTTAAAAAAAATACAATGTGTTCACTCTCATTCAAAAGTCCTCACGGTTATGCATGGGTGGATTACATGAAATTTTTGATTATGTGCTTCTATGCTCATTTAAAAGTCCTCACGGTTATGCATATATGGAACGCATATCAAAATTGATTTATTAAATAGACAAGTTGATTCTAATCTCATTTAAAAGTCCTCACGATTATGCGTGGTTAGAAGATACTTGAATTCATTTTTATAAAAAAAATTTGGAATGCTACTAATCTCATTTAAAAGTTCTAACGGTTATGCATGGTTGGCAGATATTCAAATTCCTGATGTGAATATACCACAAATAGATACAACTATATGGTTTTTGCATCATCCATATCATTCTAAAGTGGAATATGCGTCAAACGGAGTATTTATGATTTTTGTTTGATTTTTTTATTGAAATTTAATATTTATTCTCGATTGAGTATTAATGTTGTATTAATGTCATCACTTTATCTCTATTTTTCTAACACTATTACTCTTTTGCTGATAACAAAAGGGGGAGAGAAAAGTTAAGATTTTGACAAAGGTCAAATATTTTCTATTTGCATCTAGGCTCATTTGCATATTTTTATTTACATGCATATATGAAAGGGGAGCTTTGTGTAGAGAGAGAGCATTCAAATAGGGAGAGTAAATTGAATAATCAAATACATTTAATATATTCAAAATCTTAAATATATGTTTGTTATCATCAAAAAGGGGAGATTGTTGAATATGTGAGTATATGATTTTTGTTTGATGATAATAAACATATATATATATATATATATATTCATTTAAATGTATTTGTTAATGTACTATTTTATTTTCACATATTAAATAAATATTTACTGAATAAAATAAATAACACAATATTTAAATTCAAATAGATATTTTATTCAAACAAACATTTATTACAATTTTAAATAGTACAAATTTGAGCTCTCACTATATATATACGAATTTCAATTACATTACAATTTCAATCACATCACATTTCAATTTACATAATTGTCCTCACTACATATTGCTCATTCACTCGTATTTAATCTTCAACTTGAATCCAGCATCTGAGCAATCTGCAAAAATATACACTGGCGCGTCAAAATTGAAAATAAAATATTTTTACAGTATGAAATAAAATGTATTTTGAAAATATTATTTACCTCGGTTATTTAGGTTGTTTGTCATCATTTAAATTTGAATTTATCATACACGATTGTGACATGCACAGTGCATCACTGTATATGCCATAAGACCGTGCACACCAATATACACTTGATAAATCTACAGGGACAGGTGAGCACAGGTCAAACCCAAATGAAAAGCCGGGTTTAACTCAAGTGCAATACAAATAAAGTCACGACACGAGCACAAGGTCAAACCCGAGCTGCAAGCTGGATTCAACACAGGTGCAATCAAAATGTATTAGCTCAAGAAAATTGTCAAGACAATAAAACAAGCCTCGGCCAAAAAGTTCTATGATGTACACATGAAGTAAGCAAACAAATTCAACAAGACTGGTCAGAGAAACCATAGTGCATCTCATCACAAATATGCAAAGGAACAATGAAGCATATATATGAACCTAGACAACATACGCAATGGAAAAAAATTTCTAGAGTGAACCAGACTCAAGTACAATTGCAACAGACGACAACAGTGGTGCAGCAGACACAAATGACACATAATACAGATCAGGTTTAGGTGAAACCAAAATTTGACGGAATGCATATACAATGAATGACCAGAATCAATGATGAAGCAATGCAATATGAACCAGACAGTACACAAGTGAAGAATGAATGCAACAAAGCAACTCGACCAGTTCAATATGCTATGCACAGGAACCAAGTCAATTGAACTCAACAATCCAAATGTACATGAACATCAAGTAACATATATATGCTATAGAGACCAGAGATGTGTGGATACAAGAGAACTGTAATTACAAGTGACTTCAACAAGTTGATAAGCAAACAAAGTATGCAGTGATAACACAAGTGTAGATCCAACAATACATGCATACACACATACAAATGTATGTATGCACACATATGAAGACGCACAGAAATAATCAATTAGTGAATTTCAAAAATGGCTGAAGTCAAAATGGAATCAAATCCAATGCTAGAGAATTCAAAGCAGCAATCAAGCCGATGTCAATAGAGTAAAGTTAGGAAGCAGGTTTTACAATTCAAATCAAAGTGGCCAAAGTCAAAGGCCACCAAATCGTGGAGGTCAGAAATCATCACATAAACAATATCAAATGCCATCTTTATCAAAGTTGAAGTCTGGCGTATTGAAGTCACAACAACAATATACATACAACCCAAAGCTAACGCATGTCTATATATATGATGCAAATGCACAAGTACAGTAAGAAACCGTTTATCAATAGAAATTTCAAACCAAAGTCAAAAGTCCAAACAATTCAAAGTCGTGGTTGTCAAGGAATGATACACCTCAAAATCGAAGCCGTGACAACCAAGTAAATGAAACATACGAAGTGAACAAGTCAAATTCAAATCACAGCATTCACACAAGATCGAATGGCCGAGTTAAATTAGATGACAAATTCAAACGAATGAGAATATAGGAATTAGAATCCTATTTAACCCAAACCATCACCTGCTGAAAAATCCATTCGAGTTCAAGCAAATAGAGACCAATAAATCGTTAAACTCAAATCAAAGTCCTGTGTTATCAAATATCAAAAAAGGGAAAAATTGCATACCAATTTAACAGACAAACTCGATTTGATTGAAGCAGCCGTGTTATAATCGAAAAGACAATCAATCAACGAAGAAAGAAAACAGAAGATTACATACTCGATTGATAAATTGAAGCGGCGCCTCAATTTACAAATCTCTAATTTCAGAGCAAAGAAGAAAAGAACGAGCAGCCCATTTTCAAAGAACAAAGCAAAGGAGTTCGATCGAAGGAATATACAAGCAAAGAGATTAATTTTGGGTCAGCTTCTTTTTATTGGGCCTTAATATTTTAAAATTAGGGTTTTGGTTTTAATTGTTTTAAATTTGTATTTTCTCTTTTAAACAATTGTATTTTCTAGTCGTGTGACTAGCGGACGAACTACGGTGTTGTAGTTCGAGAGTTCGCAACTCAGTGGCTGAGTTGTGGCAGGATTTTGAGCGTAGAGTTAAGGTAAGTTGATAGCGGGTGTCACAAGTTTACGTGTGTAAGAGTCTGACTTCTTAATTTCTAATAGAAACTTTGGGTGCAGCACGTAGGCAGAGTTTTGCCTTAGGGGCAGCACGTAGGCAGAGTTTTGCCGAATCTGGGTAAATTCTGTGTTGTTTTATTTCTGCATTTATTAATCTGTTATTATCTGTGCTGCTATTATTCTGATATATCTGTGTTGAAAATATTTTTTATACTTCCGCATTAATTTTTGTACTTAATGGCATCACCTTATTCATCCACCCTTTAGGGTGAAATCGATCTATAGTCTTTATCCTGACATCCAGATCCGTTCAAAAGCTGCTTAGTCTTAAAGCGGGATAACACTTCCTCCCAATGCATGTTTTTGTTGGAAACAAAGCATGCTTTGGACCAAGATAGGCAGATAGAGCCATCTAGACAAGTTAATTGTCGTCCAAGAGTTGCTTCAAAGTATGGTCCTTACTCCATGAGCTTCTGTTCAACTACTTTAAATAGTAGTCGTACCACTTTCTGTGCCAATGTCAGCATCTACATTTTTCAAACCACATTCAACGCCTCAATTAGGTGAGAATTCCTTTTTCCCTCTCTCTCTTTTGGTCAATATTTCATCTCGGTATCGACTTGTTTATGTCGGTACCAAAAGAAAATGCTAAGTCGTGCTTAGGATATAAGTCCTGTGATGCCCCGCCTCTATGCACATATTATCCAAATACTGTTAGATAATACAGAAAATAAGGCTATAAGCGGTACACACGTGAATATTCCCTTGGATGAACACTAGTACGTATCAAAACATGTAATGTATAATTAATCCATATGTACACGGTATCAACACAAAGCAATAGAGACGTGTACCTCCAGGACAGGACATCACATAATATACGACATAACATAGAGCATGTAGAGTCAATTATAGCGATAAAATATAATATATACACACACATATATAATAATGTTATAAGAATGCTATACAACTTAAACGACAATTATACATATATGATGAATCAATGTTGTACAAATGTCATATAACAGTCCTACTATACGACTCCCCTAAGCCTAATGACATACATGTTGGTCAAGTCAACCATGTATCTGAAATGTCTCAGACTGAACCGAGTATTATAAAATAACACACGGGTCAAACTATGTCTAATTAATAATCGTAAGAAAGTGGTATAGTATAAAAAGAGAAGTAAAATATAATATATCACTACCAAAGATACATTACCAACCAACATGTCAAAGTATGTGTGTGTGTATAATTACAGAATAATTCTCAACGCGTTACATCACCCAAATAACTCAAATCCATATCAAAAGATGTCATCGCCTATTTAGAAACGCATCAAATCATAAATCATGTAATATATACAAATGGGTGAATCGTACATATCCATAAATCGACATGAAATCAAAATAATTAGTAATGAGACATCCTCAAGTGAAGTCGAACAGCAATATATAGTAATGCCTACTATCTCTCTCAATGTTATATTATAAAATAAAATATCAAATTTATCAAATCAATAACAAAGATTTGAGCCGGCTCATAACAACGCCATAAAAATGTAAAATCATATATCTCGACCCACAGCCCTTGAAGAGGTGAAACTCTCGACTGAAAAGTCCTAAAAAATGGAAACAACAATTAATAATAAATAGGTCGTCTGCCTGAGAAGGATACGGGGTTGATCATACTTTGGATACAGCCTCAGGTAATCTCATTCATACATAATATATGTCTATTTACTACCTACATACATACACCCACAACAGAACTAGATGGAAAATTGACAGCAAGTCTGGTTGCTCCAGAAGCCACATGTGGTCCATGTGACATGACTCCTACAGTCATCTTTTACCATTATCTCTCTCCTCTCGGTATCGAGACAATGATCCACCATAGGTTCGACAACACGTATCATCTTCGGCCACGACTACCCACATGTGCCCTTATGATAATTGGCTGCTGGCCTAGGCGAGATAATTGGCAACCAACTACCAATCTCGCGATTCACATCGAATACTATAAACAACAACAATGTCGAGGATCTAAGGCATGACCTCACGATCAGGCCGCTAGGGTGGATACTGGCCAATCTAGCTCACTCCTGAAATACAAAGGGAGTTGGACAAAGGTTGACAGATATATAATGTACGCTAACTATGTAGCTAGCTAGCAGCCTTCATACGTACTCACCACTACGAGACACACATACTACATACCTATGTATGAGTGTCATTCATGAGCAAAGAATAATAGAATAAATAACATACCGACGTCGCATACCAGAGCTCACATACCACACTCGCTTTTTTCATATTCTACATAACAAGTACAAAGAATAATCGAAAAAGTGTTACCAAAAGTCGCACACCATACGGTATCACAGATCCATTTATTCTACTTTCTCATCATATAGAATAAATATCAATAACTCAAATAGAAAGCATCTCACCGCTGTATCATATTAAATCATCAATCAAATCAACATCAACGGTGAATCGCTCGTATTAATAGAATCAATATAAAGAAAAGAAGTAATTAGAAATTATAAACTGAAAATAAAATAGATTAATCAAACAAATGAATGTATCAATACTCAGTAATAAAACAATAGCAACATATAATTTAAATTAACAGAATTAATACTTAGAATTTATCAATAATATATATATTCTAGAATTAATTAGATAATTATCAGAACTCGATATTGTTTACATTCAAATAAGTAAACATATATTATTATCATCAAAGCTTTGAATTATATATATAGACTGTGCTAATAGAATCAGAAATGCAACAAAGTGCGGAGAACAAATGAAAGACACGTAAAGAAGGCGACCATATTCACTTTAACAAAAAGAAAAAATGCACAGACTAAAGTATAACAATATTTATAACAACATTTGGATACAGTGTACAACGCATTTATATGTAAACCCAGGCGTACATGCACACATACCCTTCACTACGCACATACATGGAACCCACTGACGCACACCGCAGCACATAAATACTCAACTCTAAACGCCTATAATGCACACACAACACATTCTTCACAAACCCAGCACTCTACACAGCACAAAATGACCACTATAAAAACATAAAACTGATAACTCATACATATAAAAACACATGAATCCCCACCCACCCAGGGACGTAACCAGGAATTTATTCTGCGGTGGGCGAATAATAGAAGAAAATTAAATAATAAAAAACTAAATTGTTTTAATATAATTAATTCCATCGCATTCATGATAATCAAAATAATTAAGTTCGATTGATTGTTATTTTTATTTTTTATTTTTTGGGTGGGCAGCCGCGCACCCCATGCCCTAAATAGATCCGTCTCCGCACACACTCACTGGCCACATACACGCATGCGAACCTAGTACACACGCTCTGTCCATTTTTAAACCTCATGCATAAACAGAAAAGTCAGCAAGTCTATGTGTGATATAATTCATGAATGCCAATGTTTAGTTCCAAATAGTTATATATATTCTTAAGATTAAAATATATAAATATAATTTGAACACTTAGCAGCAACCAAAAAATGCAAGGTCACAACTCACTCACGCATCGTCTTCATGTATTTAAACACACACTGTATATAGGAATGCACGTACACATGTATCTTTAATAAATAAAATATAACATATTAATGTTTATCAATGTTAACTCAACAAAAGTCAAATATATAATGATGTAGTATCAGGTTTAAAGCTCTAGAGTTAGGATGATGGGCTTAGACTATAGGCTAATGGGCTTGGCTTACTGGAATATTAATATGTACAAATATATTTGTTTTCCCTGTTTCTTTTCTTTGGTCGACGAAACAACTCTTTGCAAGCCCATTTCAAAATATTTCCTTCTCAAATGGACTTTATATTCTACCAAATTATAATTTATCATTATTTTCATGATTAAAATCCGTTTACTTAAATAATTTCAAAACAAATTTATCAAGAAAATCTCCAAATTCCAATTTAATAAATTAAATTACTATCATCAACTTAAATTAATTATTACTCAAAAATGGAGTTGTTACAAATTTACTTTCTTAGCAAAATTGCGTCCTCGTAATTTCTTACAAGGTGAAATCTATAATAGACCGACTTACTAAACTTATCCATACCGTAATATTTTCAATGTTTATTTTCAAACACCCAAACATTTACTTAAAGAAAAATTGCTTTACCAATTCACAAAACTCTTTATTAAAATAATTTACTTCTCAAATATTAAGTAGAAAATTTTCAATATTTCATTTTTATTTAGTTCAACCATAATTCACATTCAAAATTTTCATCCGATAACTTTAAATAATTTCCATAAAACCCTAAAATATTATTAATATAATTCTCTACGAAAATCTCACTCCTCGATTTAATGAAATATTATTCAATATGTTCCTCAATTCTAAACATCTCTAACACAAAATTAAATTCAAGATTCTACCTTGAAAAATCTTTTCATTATCTTATTTTAACATTTTACACTTTTTGATTTAATATCAGAATTAAATTTAAAATTATTCTTGAAATTTCAATATTTCTAAGACAATATTTATAAGATACTTATTAAAATAATACATCAAAATATAACTTACCAAATTTTAAAGCTAATGCCAAATCAAATTTCTATCTTTAAAGTATTTAATAACCAAAGGTTTATATTTCGTATTTTTCCAAATCAATACCATTTCATGATTCAACATAAGTATAACTTCAACATATAAATATACTCTTATACCTCAAAATTCCAAATTTTCATAACATTTACACATTTATATTCATAAATTCTCAAATATTCTGCAATATAGTGATATTGCCTCGCCCTCTAATATAGTGATTACGAATATCGATCAGCTGCAATATTGACCTCATAATCAATACTAGCCTGTCCATGATCACAGCTATGCGCTAATATCAAATGGCTGCAACTACCATATAAAATACATACTAACATATAATATATATTTACAAACATTTTCCAGTTAATAAGTATAAACTTTGGTTCTCAAATACTGTACAAATATAAATCTCAAATATCACTTCATGAAAATAATTTACTTTGCTTAATATTCCATTTACAACATACAACTCTATTCCACATACTTTAATCTTCCACTAATTTTTTGTATCTTTCTAAATCATCGTGTTCAAATACTCATTCAAGCGTTTAAGAATCTCCAAAGAATACGGGTGCACTTACATCGACCAAAATCCTTAACACACTCAATGTACAAGCTAACAAAATTTATTCTTAGAAATATCTGTATTACTTTTCACAAACTATGAAGTATACTAGTTTCAATAAAATAATTTTCAAATCCCCATTTAATTCATTACTTATAGTTTATACTTCTCAAATGATTCCTAATTAAAACATTCACTTTACTTTAAGATCGTTTGATAATAATAATAACTAATCGTTGTATACAATAAACATTTTCTTTCACCAAATATTTATTAATTTAAAAAAAAATTCAATCAGACTTTAAACCACATTTAGCTATATGACATTACTCAACAAACCATTTCAAAAAACAACTTGCTATTTATATTTATTTTCAATACATATTACTCAAGTAATTAAACTCATTTCATAGTTTTAATGATCATACATAATTGAAAAATCAAATTTAATTCTGCAATTTCAAATCGGCAAATGAACACAAGTGACCAATAAGATACTCAGCGAAAACTAAAAATTCCGTTGCGCACTTTAATAAAACAAATCAAAACTCAACTTGTAATATCAAACCAAATATTATAATGCAATAACAAACCATCCAAAATTATAAATATAAATGCTATTGGTCAGACTAAGTCCTTGTTACTCCAGCCATTTTATTATAAGCTCACATGAATTAAGTGAAAAGTAACTACATAATTTCAAAATAACAAATACGTTCCTGGATTATTACTTCCTGTAATCGTCATATATATAACATAATATTTCTTACTATAGAAATTTATCCAACACTCCCAAGGGACATGGACTTCTAAGTCTCATCTAAGGTCTCGACTTGTGTCTCAGTTATACGATGTATTGTTCTGAACCTTGCTCGGATACCATTTGGTGACGCCCCACCTCTATATCCGTACTATCGACCATTTAGAAACACATCAAATCAGAAATCACATAATCTATACAAATGGATAAATCATACATATCCAAAAATCGATATCAAATCAAAATAATAAGTAATAAGACATCCTCAAGTGAAGTCCGACAATAATGAAGCAATGTCCACTATCTCTCTCAATATCATATTATAAAATACCAATATCAAATTAATAAAATTAATAAGAAAGATTTGAGCGAGCTCATAACAATGCCATAAAATAATATATCTCGATCCACAGCCTTTGGAGAGGCAAAACTCTGAACTGAAGGTCCTAAGAGATAGAAACAACAAATCAATGATAAGTGGGTCGTCTATCTGAGAAGGATACGGGGTTGATCATACTTTGGGTACGGTCTCAGGTGTAATCTCATTCATACATAGTATATGTCTATTTACTACCTACATACATACACGTATATCGGAACCAAAAGGATGGCTGACAGCATGTCTGCTAACTCCAAGAGCCACACATGGTCCATATATAATGACTCCTATAATAATCGTTTACCATTACCTCTCTCCTCTTGGTACCGTGACAATGATCCACTATAGGTCCGACAACGCATAGCCTCTTCGGCCACGACTACCGACACGTGCCCCTATGGTAACTGACTGCTAGCTTGTGCGACATAAGGGGTAACGAACTATCAATCTCGTGATGTGCATCAAATACTATAAACAACAACGGTGTCATGGAACTATGGTGCGACCCCACGATCAGGCAGCCAGGGTGGATACTGGCCAATCTAATTCACTCCTGAAATATAAAGAGAGTTGGAAAAAGGTAGACAGACATATAATGTACACTAACTATGTGGTTAACTAGTAGCCTCCATATGTACTCACCGCAACGAGTCACACACACCATATACCCCCGTATGATTGTCATCCATGAGAAAAGGATAACTGAATAAATAACATACCGACATCCCATAACACCAAAGTGTTACTAGTTCTTTTGTGCGGAGCTCACACGCCACACTCGCTCCTTCCATATGCTATATAACGAGTCCGAAGAATAACTGAAAAATGTTACTGAAAGTCTCATCGCAGACGGTATTACTAATCTGTTTATTCTAATTTTTCGTCATACAGAATAAATATCAATGAATCAAACAGGAAGTATGCCATCACCGTATCATATTAAATCATCAATAAAATCAACATCAACGGTGAACCATTTATATTAACAGAATCAATATAAAGAAAAGAAGTGATTAGATATCTGAAATCAGAAACTAAAAATAAAATAGATTAATAAAACAAATATAAATGAATGTATCAATACTCAATAATAATAAAATTGCAACATATAATTTAAAATTACAAAATTAATATTTAGAATTTATATTAATAATAATAAATATAGATATATATTCTAGAATTAATTAGATAATTATCTGAACTCAATATAGTTTATATTCAAATAAGTATATATAATATTTTAATTATCAAAGCTTTGAATAATATGTATGCACGCATGTATGTATAGACTGTGCTAATAGAATCTGAAATGCAACAAAGAGAAGAGAACATATGAAAGACACACAAAGAACGTGACCATATTCACTTCAGCGAAAAGAAAAAATGCACAGACTAAAGTATAACAACGTTTGGACAACAACTTATTTATATGTAAACCTAGGCATACACGCACACATACCCTTCACTACGCACATACATGGAACCTACTGACACACACTGCAGCACCTAAATGCTCAACTCTACACTCCGATAACACACACACAACGCATTCTTCGCAAACCCAACACTCTTCACACGCAAAATTACCACAATAAAAACAAAAAAAATGACAACTCATATACATACATACATGTATAAACACATAAACGCTCACCCACTCTCTGACCACATACACACATGCAAACCTATATATCTACACACACCCTGTCCATTTTTAAAAAATCATGCATAAAAAGAAAAGGCGGCAGGTCTATATGTGATATAATTCATGAATGCCAATGTTTAGTTCCAAATAGTTATATATTCTTAAGATTAAAATATATAAATATAATTTGAACACTTAGCAGCAACCAACAAATGCAAGGTCACAACTCACTCATGCAAGGACACCTTCACACTAAAAGAGCAGCAATACCCCTCCTAAACTACGCATGCATCTTCATGTATTTAAACACAAATATATATATATATATATATATATATATATATATATGTATATATATGTATATATATGTATATATATGTATATGTATGTATGTATGTATGTATAGGAATGCACGTACACATGTACCTTTAAGAAACAAAATATAGCATTTTAATGTTTATCAGTATCAACTCAACAAAGGTTAAATATATAATGATGATGTAGTATTAGGTTTGCAACAGCAAACAAGACAGTGAGACCGGTTCAAAGAAAAATATAAGAGGGCAAAGTATTCTAAGTTGCAGTGCAACAAAAATACACTCTTTACTATCCTCTCTCACGCACGTACCCTTCAATTCCACACATACACACATGATGCACTCGGTAAAACACACCCACACCTGTGCACACATGATAATCTTACGTACACCATTTACTTCAAGCTGGTGTTAATATGATTCATAAACAGAGATACAATTCATTCACACAATTGTTTATAGGAATTTTATTGATTTGACATAGATTTGTGAGAAAATTCTCACGTGGAAATTGGCGTTTCTTCCACTCACAATTGCACTCAAAACTCGCCATCATCACCACGAAACATGAGATGCTGCCCGCAAAAAATGCTCACGATTATGCAGCTGAATATATCCAAATTTTGAGATTTGTTTTAATTTATATAAATTTTTTTTTTGTTGAATTTAGAAGTGAAGAATATTTTCCGTGAGATTCTGGAAGAGGATAAAAAATGAGACAACCCAGCACACGCAAATGATTTAATGTGGAGGAAAGAAAGCTTTAGAGTAAGGATGATGGGCTTGGGCTCATTGTTGTTATTACTAGTAATTATTGATAAAAAAAGCAACGGTCTTCTTAATGGCGACTTCTCTCTGATTTCTGCGTCTTCTCTTCTTCTTCTTTTATTGTCACCTTCCTCCCTTCTGATTTCTGTTCGGTTTTTGTTCTCTTCTCTCTATGGATCCGATTATTGGAGAGGAAGCCTTCATCCTCAAAAGCTCGTTCTTGAAACTGTGCCCTAGCTTTGCCTCCATTGTCAAGGCTTTGCGCGTGCTCACTGAGAGTCTGATTTCTCTTACTTTCTCCGGTCCTGCCACTATTGAGATTCAGGTATACTCTTTGCGCGCCTTCGCTGATATTTCTAGGCATCGTATGGTGGTGGTGGAGGAATGTTTTCTGGAAATCCTCCCTTGCTCTGACTTCGGACTGTTTTTTCGTGAGCTTTCGCTTGGGAACAGTTCCGATTCGGGTTTCGACCCTTTATTGCGATTCGCTGATACTTGCTCTTTGGTGAATTGGGGAGATAACCCTCCCTTGTTTGGTTCGTTTATTGGGGGTTTATCTGTTACTAGCATTGTTGAGTCGGAGTGTTCTGCCGCGAATTGGGATTTCATCGCCCCAAGCAGTTCTTCGATGGTTTCGGGTTGTCCTCTGAGGCGGCGGTCCTCTTCTGCACGGCGGCGGCGGAGGCGACGCGCGCGTCGTCTAATTCGCTCGCTGCCTTCTTGCGAGAAGCTGCCGCTGCCCTCTGCTTCTGTGGATTTTTCTGTCGTTGATTCAACGACAGTTGGTGCTGGTTTTGATTTTTCCGTTTTGCCATCTGCTTTGTCCGATCTGATGGTTTGGGAGCATTCTTTACCTCTGTTCCAGCCGCTTGATGCGGTGCTTTCATCGCTTGACTATTGTGCTGCTATATGGGATTTCACCACCCCTAGCAGTTCAACCATGATGCTGTCGATGCTTTCTTGTGTTTTTGGACCAATGGCCACTGATGCTTTGGGTTCTCTGATCATTGGTTCGGTGTCAACTGATGTTAGCTTTTACTTGGGGGATTGGTTGGGTTGGGCTTTGTCTGCGATACTGCCCCTATCGCTTTGTGCGGCTGTTCTACTGCAGGTGCGTTTCTCTTGCTTCGTTTCTTTTTTCCATAATCCTGTTGGGTTACCAATCTTTTACTGGTTGCTGGCCGATGGCATTTGTTTGTTATGCATGAGCCACGACACACTTTGGTGTGTGCTCCATGTCTCTACTACTCGGTTCCTTGTTAGTGGTGTGACAGGTCACAATAGATTAGGTGTTTCTGTCTGTCTCTTGTCTTCCTCTTCGCAGTATCGTCTTTGCTTTCACGTCATTGCTTCGTGGGAGTCTCACATCGGTAGTGTCCATACTAGGCTTCTAGTATGGATCAAACTGATGTTTTCCCCTTGCTGGGTTCTTATGTTTAGACATTACGAGACCTTTCCTGTGTCGTATATGTCTTATGCAACGCTTCTTTTCTCATTGTTGTTGGGCTATCGTTGGTCTCTAGGGCGGTGTCTTCGGGCCTGGAACGATTGGTTCAGGCGATATCCCCTCTCTGTTCGAATAGTAGTCCCTATCGCGGACCTCTATTCGGACAGACATGACTATTGCCATCCTACATTGTTCTGCTTTATTGCTCCCTCCTATGAGACCGACCTGCGACACTTACCTGCATCGCAGGGTTGTACTATTAGTGACAGTCCGGCTACGGTAAGTTTCCTACAGCAACGTGGGCTGCACCAGTTTTGCTCCCATACACTTTCCGATTCTTTTTTTGTTTTCTCTCATCTCCTTCTTCCTTCCCCTTCTTCGACTTCTTCTTCCCCGTCTCCGGTTCTCTTTGCGCTCTTGCTCTGTGATCGTTCTTCCTCTTCATTAGCCTCCTCTCTTTTGTCTCATTCTTACCCTATTGTAGACTGGCTTGTTCGGCCGTATGGGTTTCAGTTGGCTATGCACCACTCTCTCTTGCGCTCTCCATTTGTACCTCATGACCGTTTGGACCCGTCTACTTCCCCATGCTCCTCGGCGTGCTCCCTTCCTTCTTCTCTCTGTTCTCTGTCCATCACCATTCCTCTAATGTGTGAGGCTGAAATTGTGCTCCTTAATGAGCAGCTAGATTGCATTTCTAGGAACTCTTCCCCTTCGCCTTGTGATTCTCCTCTAGCTTCCATGTCCTGCTCTGATGGTGAGGTGTCTTTTGAGACATCCCCCTCCCCCCGCTCCGCCGGACACGACGCAGATCGCGTCGAGTAGAGTCTACCCCTCGCACCATTCGCACACGCTCTATAGCGGCGTCCGAGCAGATTGACAGATCTACTCGTTTTTCTTTGTATCTTATCTGAGTCTGCTCGGCTTTGCTCAGTTGGGTGTCCGTCTTTTCTTTTTCTTACTCTGACCTTCTCCCCTTTCCTCATGTCGAATTTCCTTTTCTGGAATGTTCGTGGCATTGGTAACGATGCGTCTTTGGCTAGACTGAAACGCCACGTCAAGAAGCACTCGGTGGGTTTGGTTGCTCTCCTGGAACCTTTTCTGGCCCCGGAAGGTATGCCCAAAATCATTCTAGCCTTAGGTTTTGGGGGTGGATCAGCCAATGCTTCCGAAAAGATTTGGATTTTATGGTCCAAATCCTTTGTTGTGCATTCCATCTTTGACTCTTCGCATCTTCTCTCTGTGGCCTGCTCTTCTCCCTCGTTCACTTCTCCCTTTCTTTTCTCGGCGGTTTACGCCAAATGCAATCGGACGGAAAGGTTATCTCTTTGGTCCGACATTCTTGCCTTGGAGGAGTTGGGTTTTTCTTCCTCGGTAGTTGGTGGCGATTTTAATATCGTCGCTTGCCATGCGGAAAAGCGAGGAGGAGCCGCCACCAACCGTGCTGCGATGACGGATTTCAACTCGTTCATTGTCAACTCTGGTCTATCTGAGCTCTCCTTTGTTGGCTCTGCTTTCACTTGGTCGAACAACCAAGAGGGACCGAACCGTATTCTTTCTAGGCTCGACCGTGTCTTCGGGTCGGAAGAATGGTTTCGCCTCCCTTTTTCCTTCGCAATCGCTCACCTTCATCGTACTTTTTCTGACCATGCTCCTTTGGTTGTTCGCTGCCTTCCTCTCTCCCTCTCTGGGCCCTCTTCTTTTCGGTTCCAGAGCATGTGGAGATCTCACCACTCTTTTCATCAAGTGTTGGCTAACTCTTGGAGTGCTCCGGTATCTGGCTCTCCTTGCTCTATCTTCGTTCGTAAGCTTCAGCGCCTCAAAGCCTGCCTTAAGGTGTGGAACGTTGATGTTTTCAAGAACATTTTCGATCGCGTTCGGGTGGCCGAAGAATCCCTGATCTTTGCCGAATCCTTGTTAGATGAGGTTCCTTCATCCGCGAACAAGGAGGCTTGGGCTTTAGCCCAGACAGTTTTCTCTTCTGAACTTCGCATCGAAAATGACTACCTTCGTCAAAAAGCTAGGATCAAATGGGTGGTCGAAGGTGATTCGAACTCTAAGTTTTTTCATTCTTCTATCCGCAATAAGAATAATCTTCTCACTATCCGTGAGATTTTGCGACCTGACCAATCTTTGGCCTCTTCTATGGAGGACGTCAAAGATACCATTTTGTCCCACTTCCAGTCCTTTTTGGGCTCTCCTTCTGTCTCTATTAACGATCCGGCCCTGATGGCCTTCATCCCCCGTATGGTCCTTCCTACGGATAGCAACCTTTTTGCGGAACCTCCTTCCACGGACGAGATCCGTGCGTGTGTCTTTGCCCTGAACAAGGATAGCGCCAGCGGTCCGGACGGTTTCAATGGCGTCTTTTACAGGTCAGCTTGGCCTATTATCGAGGTTGATTTCTGTCTCGCTATTCAGTCCTTCTTCAACGGTGGGACTCTTCCCTCTGGATGGACTTCCACCAATTTGATTCTTATTCCTAAGTGCGACAATCCTCGATCTTGTGCGGATTTCCGTCCCATAAGTCTTTGTAACTTCTCGAATAAAGTTATCTCTAAGATCTTGGCTAGTCGTTTGGTCCCAATTCTTGAAAGCATTATCTCTCCCTCTCAAGCGGGGTTTGTTAAGGGACGTTTAATCTCGGATAACGTCCTTCTAGCTCAGGAACTGATCTCCCAACTAGATCGGAAAGTTAGGGGTTCTAATGTGGTTTTCAAACTTGACATGGCTAAGGCATTCGATCGCTTGTCCTGGTTTTTTATCTTAAAGGTTTTTAGGGCTTTCGGGTTCCCGAAAACCCTTATTGACCTGGTGTGGAGGCTAATCTCGAACTGTTGGTTCTCTGTACTCATTAACGGGTCCTCTAATGGGTATTTCAGGGGGGAAGGGGTCTGCGTCAGGGAGACCCACTCTCGCCTTCTCTATTCATCATTGCGGCAGAGGCATTCAGTCGCGGTCTTCAGTCTCTTACGATCTACGGTCAGATTCAGCGCTTTGGAATCCCGAGGGGTTGCCCTCTTATTTCTTCCTTATCATTTGCTAATGAAATTGTCATTTTCTCTAATGGTAGTCGCTCGTCCGTCCGGCGGCTGCTTCGTTTCCTTCACCAATACGAAAGGTGTTCGGGCCAACTCGTTAATCCTTCCAAAAGTTGCTTTGTCCATGGCACGGATTTGTCCCCCACTAGAGCTTCATGGATCGAGACCATTTCTGGTTTCAAGGTAGCTTCCCTTCCCCTCCCTTATCTGGGTATCTCTCTTTACCGAGGTAGAAAACTTAACGCTATCTTCGACCCCTTGACTGATAAAGTTAGGAACAAGATCATCCGCTGGAATGCTTCTCTCCTGTCCCAAGCCGGTAAACTTGTTCTCATTAAGTTAGTTCTTGACTCTATGGGCACCCATGTTTTCGCAGCTATGACCCCCACCGCTTCCTTCTTCCGTTCCTATCGGTCCTTGGTCTCGTCCTTCTTCTGGGGTTCCAAGGACGATAACCGTCGTCACCACTACGTATCGTGGGACGCCATTTGTCGACCAAAGAACGAAGGTGGCCTGGGACTGCGTAATCCTAAGGACCTCTGTGCGGCTTTTGCTTGTAAGCTGTGGAACAGGTTTGAGGCTAATGACTCTTTGTGGGCTTCGTTCCTCCGTGCTAAATACCACAGGCTTGCGAGCACCAATTTCTCTGGTTCTTTGTCCTATGCTAGTGAGACCTGGAAGCACATACAGTCGGTTAAGCCGCTCGCTGACTCTCATGACGGGCTCACGGGATGGGATGGTGGCTCGTTCTCCGTTCGAAGAGCTTGGTCTTCGATTCGCTCCTCTAGTCCTACTCGTCCTTTATTTTCCTTCATTTGGGATTCTCGAATACCCCCCAAGGTTTCTCTGTTGATGTGGCGTATCCTACACAATGGGTTGCCGCTCGACGAAAATCTCCAAATTATCGGCATCCCTCTTGTCTCCCGTTGTAGATGCTGCTGGGATGGGAATCTGGAATCCTTGTCCCACTTGTTTTTTGTTGGTCGCTCAGCCAAAGCGTGCTGGAATTACTTCGGCAACCTAGTCGGAGTTCGTGCCTTATCCTCATCCCCCTCTGATCTACAGTCATCCTGGTGGTCTGGGGTATCTGGTAAATCTCTTCGCTCGTGTGTTTACCGCTTGATTCCCTGTCTTTTATTCCACGGAATAAGGCAATCTTTGACAGCACCCCTATGGACCCCCCGACTATTATTCGCCGTGTCAGGAATGATGTCTTCCTAGCTTTTCGCGGTAGACCTTTTAGGGGTCGTGTGGGCTCCCGCTCCAGGAGACTAGTGGGTCTTCTCTCTATTTCTTCTGTCCAGTCTTCCTCTAGACAAGGCATTGGCTGAATCCTGTTCTTTGGGAGATGGCTCTCCCTCCGCGTTCCCGACCCCCCCCCCCCCTCCCCCAACTCATGTGGTTGCTTGTTTTCCAGATCAGGTGTCTGTGGACTCTTCCTTGGCCCGTGACCCATTTCGCTTGGATTTGTCTTCTATTTTTGGTGTTGGTGGTTTGCGGTAGTTCTGCTCTGTCTGCTTTTCCGTGTTACTCTCTTGTTCTTCGGTATTGGTGCTGTTCGAGTGGTCCTGGATCTTGCTTCTCGTGGTCCTTAGCCTGTACCTGCTTTGGTGTTGGGCTGACTGCTTCCTTCTGTATTTTTTCTAGCTATTTTTGGGTTATTTTTTCATTTCCTTTTGTTTTTTTCTATGTAGTTACCTGCCAGGCCTGTTGGCAGTTTTTGGCGCTTGTCTATATATTTTATTTATTTGTAAAAAAAAAAGGATGATGGGCTTGGACTATAGGCTAATGGGCTTGACTTAGTGGAATATTAATCTGTAAATAAACAAATATATTTGTTTTCTCTGTTTCTTTTCATTGGTTTTTAAAAAAAAAAATCTTTGCAAGCCCATTTCAAAATTATTTCTTCTCAAATAGACTTTATATTCTACCAAATTTTAATTAATTATCATTATTTTCATTATTAGAATCCGTTTATTTAAAATAATTTTAAAATTAATTTACCAAGTAATCTTGCAAATTCCAATTTAATGAATTAAATAACTATCATTAGCTTAAATTAACTATTACTCAAAAAAAGGGTTGATACAAACTTATCCCCTTAACAAAATTGCAACCTCGCAATTTTCTATGAAGGGAAATCTATAACAAACCGATTTACAGAACTTATCCATACCATAATATTTTCAACTTTTATTTTTAAATACCTAAAAATTTACTTAAAGAGAAATTTCTTTGCAAATTCACCAAACTCTTTATTAAAATAATTTTCTTTTTAAATATTAAGTAGAATTTTTCCAATATTTCATTTTTATTTAGTTCAACTATAATTCACATTCAAAATTTTCATCCAACAATTTTAAATAATTTTCATAAAACTCTAAAATATTATTAATATAATTTTCTATGAAAATCTCATTCGTCGATTTAATGAAATATTATTCACTATATTTCTCAATAATAAACATCTCATAACAAAAATGTAAATTCAAGATACTACTTTGCAAAATCTTTTCATCAATTTATTTAAACATTTTACGCTTTTGATTTAATATAAGAATATAATTTGCACTTATTCTCCAAGTTTTCAATATTTCTATTATCAAAATAATACATAATAATATAACTTATCAAATTTTAAAGCTAATGCCAAATCAAATTTCTATCTTTAAATTAATTAATAACCAAAAGTTCCTATTTAGTATCTTTCCAGATCAATACCATTTTATGATTCAACATAACATAACTTTGATATTTAATTTATTCTCATATCTCAAGTTGCAAATTTCTATAACATTTACATACTTATATTTTCATAAATTCTCAAATATTGTGTAATAGAGTGGCATTGTCTCGCCCTCTAATATAGTGATTACCAATATCAATTGGCTGCAATATTGACCACATAATCATTACAGCCTCGCTAATGACCACAAATGTGCACTAATACCTAATGGCTGCAAGTATCACTAAAAATACATACTAACATACAATATATTACAAACCATATGCCAATTAATTAATATAAACTTTGGTTCCCAAATACATTACAAATATAAAACTCAAATATCACTTTACCAAAATAATCTACTTTGCGTAGTATTCCATTTAAAACATACAACTCTATTCCAAATATTTTAATCTTCCACTAGTTATTTATATCTTTCTAAATCGTCGTATCCAAATGTCTCTTTCAAGCGTTTAAGAATCGCTATTGAATACGTGTGCATCCGCATCGACCGGAATCCTTAACACATTTAATAGACAAGTTAATACAATTTATTTCTAAAAATATGTATAAGTGTTACTTTTCACAAACTATGAAGTATACTAGTTTCAATAAAATAATTTTGAATCCCCATTTAATATTTTACATTAGTTTATACTTCTTAAATCATTCCTAATTAAAATATTCACTTTACTTTAAAATCGTTTGATAATAATAATAACCAATAGTTATATATTATAAACCTTTGCTTTTACCAAATACTTATTAATTTTTAAAATGTTTTCAAATAGACTTTAAACCACATTTATCTATATGTATATTACTCAACAAACTGTTTCAAAGAGAAACTTACAATACCAAGAAAACATCATTTATATTTATTTTCAATACGTATAACTCAAGTAATTAAAGTCATTTATACTTTTAACAATTATACATAAACCAAAAACCAAATTTAATTCTACAATTTCAAATTATTAAATAAACACAAGAGACTAATAAGGTACTCAGTGGAAACTAATAATTTCGCTGCACACTCTGATAAAACAAATCAAAACTCAATTTATAATATCAAACCAAACATTATAATGCAATATCAAACCATCCAAAATTATAAATGTAAATGCTACTGGTTGGACTAACCCCTTTTTTCATTGTTCTTCAACCATTTTATATAAGATTACAAGAATTAAGTGAAGTAATTATATAATTTCAAAATAATAAATACATCCTTGGATGTTACACCCTGTAATCATCATACACACACACACACTATTTGTTATTATAGAAATTTACCCAACACTCCCAAGGGACAAAGACTTCTAAAATTTCAACCAGTGTCTCAGTTATACGATGTACTATTCTGAACCTTTCTTTGATATCAATTTGTGACGCCCCACCTCTATACTCATACTATCCAAGAGTATTACTGAGTAATATTGTTAGGTAGTATGGAGAATGGGGCTATAAGGGATACACATGTGAATATTCCATTGGACTAACACTGGTGCGTACTAAAACATCTAATGTATAATTAACCCATATGTACACAGTATCGATACAAAGCAATAGAAATGTGTGCCTCGACGATAGAACAATACAAAATATACAAAATAACACAGAGAACATAGAGTCAATTGGAGCAATAAAATACACACACACACAAAATAATGTTATAAGCAACTCGAATGACAATTATAAATATATAATGAATCAATGTTGTATAGATATCATATAACCATCCTATTAAATGACTCCTCTAAGCCCAATGACATACATGCTGGTCAAGTCGTCATGTATCTGAAATATCTCAGACTGGCCCGAGTGTTATAAAATAACGCATGGGTTAGACTACGTCTAGTTAAGAATCGTAACAAGGTGGTATAGTATAAATAAAGAAGAAAAATATAATATATTACTACCAAAGATACCCAAATTACCAGATGACATGTCAAAGTATATATATAATTACAGAATAATTTTCAAGGCATTACATCACCCAAATAACTTAAATCCATATTAAAAGATGTCATCACTCATTTAGAAACACGTTAAATCAGAAATCACGTAATCTATAAAAACGAGTGGATCATAAATATCCAAGAATCGACATCAAATCAAAACAATCGGTAATGAGACATCCTCAAGTGAAGTCGGATAGTAATGAAGCAATGTCCACTATCTCTCTCAATTAGCTTATAAAAATGCCATAATATGTAAAATCATATATCTAGATCCATGGCCCTTGGAGAGGCGAAACTCTCGACTAAAATGTCCTAAGAGATAGAAACAACAAGTCAATAGTAAGTAGGTCGTCTTCCTGAGAAGGATATGGGGTTGATCATACTTTGGACACAATCTCATCATTACAAGGAGAAGACTGTTTACCATCGGCATATAGCCGACTCAAGCCGACTCCGGGCGATTCGAGCCGACGCTATATGCCGACGCTAAATAGCTCATCGCCAAGTGAAATGGTGATGGGAATGGGGACGGGTCCGTCCCCTAGTTTAGCGTCGGTTAGAGTTGGCTTGCCGACTCGGCCGACGCTAAACTTAGTCCACGTGTAAAATAATAAATGACCCATAGGCCGACCCGAGCCGACTCCAGCTGATGCTAATTTGGGTAAATATTTCTGCATTTCCAACAGCCATTTCTACCTTCCATCCACACAATCGTATATATTCCTCAAATATACTTCACCAAACAATAATATGCATCACATATATGCCCAACTAAAAACCACAAAACATCAATATACATCTCCAAACGTCCAGCATCACAAATATCCATAATATTTACAAAATTCGACCAAAAGTTCATCAAATATACAAGTCATTCAAAGTTCATCAGAAAACATATATAAAAACATATTACCACTCACCCCAATCATCATCAGCGCCAGATTTGTGTGATGGCGGCATATTCGTCTCGTGCTCTGCCAAGTAAGCAGTAATCGCCTCGTCTAGTTGCTGCTTCAATCCAGTCTTCCTCCAATCGTTCAACTCGGGGACTTGTGCTTGCAAGGCCGCTATTGTTTCTTCAGCCTGTTGTTTATTGTAAGCAGCTTGCATCGCGGCCTGTGTATTAATAAATTCATTGTTATAGTTTATACGTAATATTCAATAAAATTTATAAACGGGTTAATGAATTAATTAAATTCAATAAATATTACCGCTTGATTTCCATATCCATACTGTCTATTTTTGGTTGGCGGGTCGGCAATACGAGCGAATATCCTGTCCGTCTCCTCAATGGTCAACTGCTCCCTGCTAGACTCTGCAAGCACGTGAGCAATCTCTTGATCGCATCTCTCGTGTGTTTAGAAATATAATTTTGAGAAGATCAATATTCGATTTAATGTATTCTTAAATAAGAGAAAAATCTATAGTCTTTATACCCGGATATTCACTGATTTGGCGTCTAATCATTCATATGTTACCACGCCATCTTCATTTGTGTGCTCGACGGCGTGTGTTCGGGTGAAGATATCCAAATGAGACGGTGCAATACCACCTCTCTCTCTCTCGTCTGAAATTAGATATGATTAAAGAATGTATATACATACATATATACATATACATACATACATACATACATACATACATACATACATACATACATATATAGCTGAACAATGTTATAAGTAAATTACAAATAACAATTTTTATATTTACCATTTCTTCTTTATATTGCTAAAAAGACTTGGATCCACCACGGTGTGTTGCAGAATTCCAAGCCTGTTTGTGGAGTTCCTCGATGCTACCGTCTGTATAATTTAACTAATATATGAACATTTAAACGAATTATAATTACAGACATATGAAAGTAGAAAATTTACCTTCGCGTCTTCGCTTTCCCAATATTGTACAAATCGTGCATACAAATTTTCACTCATATAGTTTGGCTTTTTACCGGCTTCTTTCATTTTGGAGAGCGTACATCTATAGTTTTTCTCATCTTCCTCTCCCAGTGCGTCCTGAATGTCCCGAGATCTTCAGGATCCACAATAAAGGACACCTGCACGTTGAAATTTAAATGAATTATATAAATTGTATATCAATTTTCAAAAATCAAATATGTCAATCTCAAATTAATTAGAATTTTATACTTACCTGGAGGTCAGCCCATACGACATCTCTGATCTAAATTGGGATCATATCCCAATGCTCCCACAAATCCGTCATCCTACTACGGTAGCTGTACGAGACATAGCTAGAATGGGCTCAGACGGCCGTAAATCGAAACCCTTGAATGCATTTTGATATTTTCAGTTAATAAATCATAAATATACTAGTATCATGCACCAAATAATATAATGAAGTTACAGTAAATTAAATACTTACCCTCTATCGGTCTTCAGCACTAAGTATGCTCTTTGGCGATTATCGGCCGTACCACTACTACCCTCGTTAAGAGTAGGGCCTCGTGAACCTTGGGACCTCCTGCTGTGTGACATAATATCTGTTAGAAACATGCATATATATATATATATATCATTTTATATAATGGAAAAAACATATATCTTTTCATAATTACAAAACATGCATGATTAATAATCACATAGATATAGCTCACAACAGAATAATACAACAAACGATACAAATTTCCATTACATTAACACAGGTTTTAGAATTGACATAATACAACAAACGATATAAATTTCCATCTTATATACATTACATCATCACTAATTAATAATCAATCTTCGTCGTTTTCTCATTCTGACTCGGTCTCGCACTCTATATCGCCATTTCCCTCTAAAGTCTCAAATGCTTCTATTAGAATATTTGATTCATCGTTCAAAGGCCCTATATTAGCATGATCACCGGCTATTATTAATTCATTATTTGGCTCAAGATCTGCTTGATAAGCTGCTTCGTTTGGAATATTAATTCCGCCAAGAGTAAATCTTGCCTTTGTTTTAAAAACAGCTGACCAGTCTGCTTTATCTCGTTTTAATGATGGATACGGAGCAAAATAAACTTGTAATGCTTGTTTGGCTAACACGAAATGATCATACTTTGAGTAACGTGATTTATGGTTTATTTCAATAAGTTTATAGTCTTTGTGCACGTTGATACCAGAATCCAGAACATTGCTAAACCAACTGCATTTGAATAAAAATATTTTTTCTGCAGATTAGACAGAATATATCAATTCCAAAACCTATGTTAAGACGCCGTAAAAATATTTTATATGTTCATCTGGATCATCAGTCTCTTTGACAAATACACCGCTGTTATAAGTCATTTTTTTAGCACCGTATTCCTTGATGTTGAATTTAAATTCATTCATGAAGAATTCTGGATAAGTGTTGACATTTCTTTTTGGTCCTATCGTAAGACATTTTAATCCTTCATCACCGACACAATTTCTTTGATCATTAACGTATTTCGTAAACCAGTTAGCAAATTCTTTGCTGAGATCGCCAAGTGGATGTTCTAATTCATAAATACTGCAAATATATGTATACGTATATTAAATGCAAAATCAATTTAAATTGGGTAACTCGTAAATAATGCAAATATGTACTATTATCGAGAATTATCATTCAGTATTTACCTAATAAATGGTGCAAATTCAGCACAATTAAGAACGTATATGTGTGCTATATGGTAATCTCTATCGTCTAACCATATTTCAACACATTTTCCAACAGCTTGGCCATTCTGTCTAAAAATAGAAAACATTAATTTAGAACAATCTTGTTCAACGGCTTCATCATTACGTGAAACAATTGCAAATGATAAGTTCACATGGTTGCTGAAATAGTGAGAGAAAAAGAATGAAGCTTCTTCTTCGATATATGATTTGCAAATCGAACCTTCAACTCGTACTTTTTGTCTAACTTTTTTTATTGAGATGATTCAAGTACCTATTACAAAATTTATTCGATTAAAATTTACTTACATCAAGTTAAAATTGAAATTATTATTTCAAATATTCAAAATTACCTCTCAAATGGATACATCCATCCATATTGCACATGACCTCGAAGAAGTGCTTCATACGGAAGATGAACAGGTAATTGCTCCATTACATCAAATAATCCTGGAGGAAATATTTTCTCAAGTTTGCAGAGCAGTATAGGGATGTCATTTTCAAGTTTACGAATACGCTCAACTTTAACGTGGTCGAACAAAGTTCTTTATAAATTAGACTTAATTCTGTTATAGCACTCTTCACTTTTACAGCAATAGTTCTCTGAAAACGGCGGGTAAGAAATTTTCGATCATGATATGGCAATCATGACTTTTCATCCCACTCAATTTATTGTTTTTTAAGTCAACATATCTACGAAGATTTGAAGAAATCCCATCATGACATCTCAGCCCTTCAATCCACTTCAACACAAGTTTTACTTGATTGCTGTCTAGCTCATAGCATGCTTTGGATTTTTTATTGTCATAAAGGTTCATATGAAGTTCGGGACATTTACAATATTGTTCTATATCACGTCTTGAATTGAGATCGTCATTAGTTTTACCCTTGACATTCAAAACTGTATTAAATACATTATCAAACATGTTTTTTCGTTGTGCATCACATCAATATTATGTCGTAGTAAGAGATGCTTCAAATAAGGTAACTCCCAAAATATACTTTGCTTGCACCAATTATGCCAGTTCGATTTACTTGGAATTTCAGTCTGTCCTCCAGTTTCATGTATTTTTGGATATTCTTTAACTAGTTCATATAATTCTTCACCTGATAAAGTCGCTGGTCGTTGTCTGTTCTCTGCTCTATTTACTACAAAGTTTTTCTTATCTCTTCTAAAAGTCTGTTCTCTACAACATACAACCTTTTATACATATATCTATCTTCTGATAGGGTAAACCGAAAGCAGACATTAGTTTTTCACTTTATAATGACCATCGCACATCTGATTATTGGGTGGCATATGTCATTTTGCAGCTTGTACAACTGCTGTAAGTTCAGCTTCTGTAATATTGAATTTTGATTTCATAGTAATATATTCGGCAGTAACTAACAATTCCATTTCGTTACTACAGCCTTCCCACGACGGTATTTTCGCAGAATCCAGTAAATCATAAATTCTTTTCACCCCCTCGGTCGGTTCTTCTTCAAAATTTACATCATTAACTTGAAAAGTAGGGAACATTGACCGTGCTGCATCTTCCACCATATCTACTATTGGATTCTTCGTAACATTATTGTTATTCAACTCAGCCTCAGACATTATAGAATTAGATGCACCAATTTTTTTTCCATGACGATCCCAGAAATAATAGTTTGGCACAAAATCGGATTTACACAAATGTACAATAACTAAATCCGGTTTTCAATAATGCAAATGTCGACATTTACGACACGGACAATGAATTTATGTGTCGCCTTCTTCATTATTAGCTTTAGCGAATTTAACAAATTCATGTACACCATCCTTAAAATGTTTTTTCGTTGAACCTTTCGTTTTTGTTCGACTTTCATACATCCAGGAACGGTTGAGAAGATAGTTGAACATTTTTTCTAATTTAAATATATATATATATATATTAGAAATTTCGATAGCATTTCTTTTCTATTCCTATACGCATATAGTTGCATCTGAAGTTTTATGTGATTATTATCGTATTTTCTAATCTACCAAAGCCTTTTGGGACTAAAGGCTTTGCTGCTGTCTTATTTCCGTTTAAATTATTTATATTAATTAGAGATAGACTAAAATAAGTAAGAAGTTTATTTATAAATTATTTCCTTTAAATCATTCATATTAAGATGCTTATTGCATATAACGCAATAAACATCCAAATAATCGCTTCACCTAGGCGCTAGAAATATACGGTAGCGTGTCGAGGCGATATCCCCTTACTATATTATCGGCACAACCCGAATGGACTAGGTATTGAGACTTTCCAGGTATAAATATCCAAACACATAGCACACAGGCCAGTCAAACAACACTCGACGACCAAGTCGTCTCACTCAATCCAACTACAAGGCGCATATGCCAGTCAAACAACACTCGACGACCAAATCGTCCTCACTCAATCCGAATATAAAATATAAGGGATCGATTGTGAATAAAATTCAAATTCACACTTTCACTCTTTCAAATTTCCAATTCCCAATTCACACTTTCACACTTTCATACTTTCAAATTCTAAATACCTACACCCAATTATTCCAGATTCACACTTTCAAATTCAACGGTTTCATACTATAAATAACATAATACACTAAATTAGCAATACCTACACCCAATTATCATCACAATAATGTACATTTAAACCTAAATAAAAAATTTAATTTGAAATTAGGGTTTAGAAAATTACCAATTTCAAGAAGAAGAGGAGATTACGGCGAGTTTTAGGCTTCTATGGCGATGACGACGAAGGGTGATGGCTGGAGAGGGTCAAAATCGGTGATGGTAAAGAAAAAAATCGTTTTTTATTAAACAAAGAAAGTGAAGAAGAAGATCTCGGCTGAAACCTGTATACTCGATATGGAGTCGGCTAGCATCGACCCGATTAGTGATGGCTTGAGTCGCTTAGGGTCGGCCCGTATATATTTTTTTAAATTTTTTTTTTACACCTATTTCATTTGAAAAAATAAAAAACACTACTACAATATAAAAAAAATTGACATTTGTTATTATTATTATTGACCCAATGACGGGTCATGATAGGTTAAATTGGTATTTTCGATGATATATGTTCGTATAATTCGAAAATTTTCGTTGTTGAAAATCTAACTCGCACGACCAATCAATGCAACTTTTAGTCGATCCGTTATACAAATTCGATAAAGGTGGTTATATGTAACATTTTCAAGAATTAAATTAATTTTTTAAACCGTTGGGTAATCAATTATGAATTTTTAAATGTATTTGGTATAATAAAATTATACAAAATAAAATATGCGGCGTAAAAATAAATTCTTTGAATATTT